>OY282642.1:67432715-68835630 GCA_958299015.1 Tetanocera ferruginea | reverse complement strand
CCGTTGAAATAAAGTATATAAAAAATACTCACATAAACAAGCAGTAAGTTGAAAAAGTTCTGGCATAAGCACTTCCGAGTGCTTGTAGGAGTTCACTCAAATTTAGCCACAAAAATCTATACTGCGATATTATCTTTGCCGTACATTCGATTTTAATGTCCTTAAAAAAAGTAAAGAAAAATTAAACAAGATGAAAGGTAGTGAATAAAGAACATGTAACAACATTTTTAAAGTTATTTTAGGCCAGCAATATATGAAATCAAGATTCAAAAATAAACAAATCTCAGGAGTTAATTATTGAAGCGATTATTTTGAAAGTTTGGGAGCATATTGTTTTAAGATTTATTTATTTTTTATTTTCCTTCACAAATAAAATTGGGACATCTTGTTTTTTACTATTTATTGATAAATAGCTGCTGCAGAGAAAATGTCGTTTCATATCGTTAGGTATTTTCATTGACTGATACCTTACACAAGCATTTTAGTAGAAAATTATTTCAGCGAATAGCAACAGCAAAACATGGAAATATTATTTTCAATTCACTATTGAACTAAATGAAATTTGAAAATTCTTTCTATGGATAACTTTAGTTAGGAAGCGAAAAACAGTTCAGAGAAATCAATTTTAAGATCTGTCAATCCATTCGATAGTTTTTTGTCTCTAAACATCTTCAAACAACTTATTCCATGGGAGCTCCTCTCGCTCGCTACAAAAATTACTTTAATTATAGATCTCTTTGATCTAATGATCTCAATAAAGTTATTGATCAAGGTTTTTGGCCGGAAAGTACTTTGAGACTTGAGTTTATTCGACAATCACCTCCTCAAACTTCACTGGCTACCCTTCCTGCTCACAACATGAATCCAAAAAACTTGATTGCTGCCTTCAGTTCCTAGTCTTATATCAGAACGTCCGAGATTTGAATATAATTTGAACAGACTTATATATTTTAAGCCATAATCTTCACTTCGACATTATTGTCTTCAGTGAGACTTTGCTTAAATCTTATACCTTAAATACTGAAATTCTGTCTAACAGTTTATTATATATCGTAAAGATAGAAACTCTATTCCAAATAATTATTACAATGACGCACTGTGGTCTAGATTAGCGATGTTCAACTCAGCTCCTGCGAGCTTAGTGCACTTACGAGCTGGCCTTGAGCTCGGCGAGCTCGCTGTGTGTTTGTGTGTATGTTTTATTTGAACAAAAACCCAGTCAGAAATTTATTTCAATGTAGTCAGCTGTTGTACAAAAAGCATTCATATTGAAACTTTTTAGTTTAACAATAACCTTTTTCAAAAAATATAGTTAATTACAACTTATTTATGTAAATATATAAGTCAATGCAAAAAGTTAACATATAATTTTGATTATAATTTTGAAGTTTGATTGTGTTAAGTTTAAGGCAGTTTAAGCATGCAAACAGGAAAAAGCAATTTTTTTGAAATGACCAGACAATTCAGCTGCACAATAAATGATAAAGGGTGATTTTTTAAGAGCTTGATAACTTTTTTTTAAAAAAAAACGCATAAAATTTGCAAAATCTCATCGGTTCTTTATTTGAAACGTTAGATTGGTCCATGACATTTACTTTTTGAAGATAATTTCATTTAAATGTTGACCGCGGCTGCGTCTTAGGTGGTCCATTCGGAAAGTCCAATTTTGGGCAACTTTTTCGAGCATTTCGGCCGGAATAGCCCGAATTTCTTCGGAAATGTTGTCTTCCAAAGCTGGAATAGTTGCTGGCTTATTTCTGTAGACTTTAGACTTGACGTAGCCCCACAAAAAATAGTCTGAAGGCGTCAAATCGCATGATCTTGGTGGCCAACTTACCGGTCCATTTCTTGAGATTAATTGTTCTCCGAAGTTTTCCCTCAAAATGGCCATAGAATCGCGAGCTGTGTGGCATGTAGCGCCATCTTGTTGAAACCACATGTCAACCAAGTTCAGTTCTTCCATTTTTGGCAACAAAAAGTTTGTTAGCATCGAACGATAGCGATCGCCATTCACCGTAACGTTGCGTCCAACAGCATCTTTGAAAAAATACGGTCCAATGATTCCACCAGCGTACAAACCACACCAAACAGTGCATTTTTCGGGATGCATGGCCAGTTCTTGAACGGCTTCTGGTTGCTCTTCACTCCAAATGCGGCAATTTTGCTTATTTACGTAGCCATTCAACCAGAAATGTAGACCATAAATCGGACGTAAAGCGCGAAACACATTTCGAACCGAACACTGATTTTGGTAATAAAATTCAATGATTTGCAAGCGTTGCTCGTTAGTAAGTCTATTCATGATGAAATGTCAAAGCATACTGAGCATCTTTCTCTTTGACACCATGTCTGAAATCCCACGTGATCTGTCAAATACTAATGCATGAAAATCATAACCTCAAAAAAATCACCCTTTATAAAGCATTATGATTCATGTAAACGCCTATATAAGCATAAGTAATCAAATTCATGTACTCGGTTACAGTTTATATTTCTTGCTGGAATGTTTATGTGTATTTGCTTTCCTTACGAGCAGTTTTAAGATTTGGTTGTTGAATTCGATAACAAGCAAGTACAGAGGAAATTTTGTTATTGCTCAGAAGTTCAGACCATGCAGCTGCGCAATAGATTTCGTTGAAATTAGTTCGATTTAATATTATTATTTTATATGTAAAGTCAGTTTGAAGTGTGTTGACATAAGTGCGTAAGATAAAATTTTGCTAATTGAAATAAATTTAAAAAAAAATTCAAGTGAGTATATTGTTAAAATTATAGTGTTAAGAGCTGTGCTAACATTTGAAGTTGTTAAATTGGTGTTATTTAATTCAGAATTTTTATAAAAACGAATTATTTCGTTTATATAAAAGCATATAGAGCTTATAGATCTTCAATGTGACACCCGGGAGAGAAATAATTATAAAAAGTTAATTTCCATTAATGATTTTTATAAGAAACTATGCGTTTTGAAGTATCCAAAGATTCGTGAATTTGCTGTTAGTATAATAGCAATGTTTGGCAGTACATATTGTTGTGAGCTATTTTTTCAACAATGAAATTAAATAAAACTCGCTTGAGAAATCGTCTCTCAGACATACACATGAAAGCTGTTTTACGCCTTTCATCAGCACAAGGAATACAGCCCAATATTGACGAAATAATTTTAAATAAACGTAGTCTGTTAAGATCTTAAGAAAAATATATTATTATTTAATTAATTACGTATTGTTTTTAAGATGATTAATGCATGCCAATGCTAGCATTCATTTCATTATTTTATTTTCCCAATTATACTACTCAGCTATTTAAAGAACTATAGAAAACAATTTTTGTTAAATTTTAATAAGTAATAATAAATAATACATTTTTTACCAAGCATGTTACCTGGTATAACATAAGTTTTTCACTTATTTTATGTATCTGCAAAACTATAAGCCACATATTTTTGCTTTTGTCCACTGTGCAATGTTGTCGAATACACATTTACGTACATGCTTCTTTGTTATTGTTTTATGTGATGAGCTGCTGCTAGCACGAAGCCGGCAGCGCGAGCCGATACGCTGAACATCACTAGTCTAGATGATGATTCTAGAGCGAATTAAATAAAAAAAATCAACGTATAGTTATATCCTAAGGTTGCGGTTATAGTGAACGCCGAGTCAGACAGACAGGCGCAGACAGTAACCTACCAAAAAATTAGCCGTGCATAGTAAATACGAGAAGCAGATCAGATTAAATTGATTGCTTATGTTTTGCAATTTTTCTTTATTTTTCATGCTAATATGAAGGCATCAGTTATGGCGTTTTTAAAATATGTTTTTTGTAATTCATAAATGTTCTGTCACTCTTATGCTAAACCAATTACATAACAAAACTACACAAATCTCTATTAAGGTCGTCCAAAACCAACCATTGCACTCACATGAACGAATGCGTGGACGCTGCTGTTGTTTCGTTCAACACTCTGTCGTTGCATCTTTTTCGGTCCGTTAAATTTCACGCTCTGTCCGTCAGCTGCGTCACCACCTTGCCCAAGAAAATCTATACAACTAAAATGATTTCATTTGGACAATTATTGTCCAAGCGCACACATCATCAAAAGCTCACAAATAATATGCTATGTTTTTTTGCTTTAATTTCATATGTTGTTTTGTTTTATTTATGTAATTTGTCACAAACAACAAAAACATAGGCACGCTGCTCAACAAAAAAATCAATCCTCACACTCCTTTGCACTCGATCATGCTTTACATGCTTTGTTTTCTTGAGTTCATCAATAGTTGAATATGTGTGTCACAGACACTGTGGACCATAGTATAATTAACCTCCAGTACTGGCAATTACAATTAGTCTTTTAACGGTCATGATATCATGCGTGAATAGTAGCTAGTGAATTCTAGTACCCGAGGTAATGTAGCAGGTAATGCAAATACGTTTATTTCATTTGTTTTTTCTTCCACATAAACTGTATAACAAAAAGAATGATGAGTGTACCTCATGAAACAGCTAGGTAATGGTAATGCAGAGAGAAATGGAATCATGAAACAGCTAGTGAATGGTAATGCAGAGAGTAATAGAATCATTACCGGCAATGACATCCCCGTGTTAAATTCATGAGTGAATTGAATTGCAGGTAATCTAGTGGGTAACCAGTGGTGGTTACCGATAGCTAATGAACTCACTCATTCGTCACTGGTGAGTCGAACTGGAGGGTAACGAAGTAATATCAGGAAGGGGAGCAGCTTACCGTGATTGTCAAAACGAAGTTGAGAGCTCATACAAAATCTACGAACGAGTAGAACGCTAAGAATAGGCAAAATGTAAACAATGATCCGCTACCAACTCTCGCGTGTTTATGTTAAATAATTGTAGAAAATTGTGATTTGTAGCTTTGTATATTATTTTTATTGTTATTGTTAAAGTAATAAATAAAATTAAAAGTGCAAATTGAATAAACTGCAATTCATTGGATGTTGTTTGCAGTCACTGTTGCTGCTGCTTAAACTCGGACCTCTTAGAACAATTCGCTGCAAACACCTTGAAGTCACTGTTATTCTTCAGTTATTGTATTATATTTATTTTATCTAGTTTATTGTTTTAATAAAACAATATCACAACGAAAATATTAAATGTTATATGCACTTAACACAACACGATGTTCCATTGAATTTATGTGCTTTTAATAACCACATTTTCCTTTTTTTAAAAGAAGAAGATTTCCTTTTCATATCCATCTCTTCCTCTCCCTTTAAAACTTGATCAATTATTAGCGCACCCAAAAATTCTTATGTCATTGCGCCGAAGTGTTCTGCTTGAGAGTTTGTAATTAATGATGTCGTCAAACAAGTTGGATCATTCGAAAGGTCTATAAAATTGTTCCGTTAGTTTTCCATCTTTTTCGTCCAATATGTTAGATCATGCGAAAGCCCCTAAAAACATAGGCACGCATGCGAAACTAAAAAATAAAATCAATCCTCCCACTCCTTTGCACTCGATCATGCGTTTGCATGCTTTGTGTTTTTGAGTTCATGAAAATTTGAATATGTGTGTCATAGCAGGGCCGGATTTTGGCCATCTAAGACCGTAGGCGGACTTTGTGGTGCGGGCCCTTATACTGAAAAAAAACTTTCATAGATAGATAATAATAAATAATAATAAAATAAAAAAAGCTTTTTTCCAATTATAATTAAATGGACATAAATGTTGTAACGAAGCTCCCGGTCTTCCGGGTCTATAGCTGAGGTAAGCTCGCCGGATTCCAAGGTTCGGAACAATTTTAATAAATAAAGAGACGTGCAGGATTTTACTGATATGTTTTTTATTGGGTCTTTAGGCCAATATGTCTAGACGGTGATGAGAATACGTGGCCTTATTTACTCTGCTCGACGTTATGCTGCCGATGATCACACGTAGGTGTGGTGTATGGTCGTCAAAGTCGGTTGTTTGTTAAAACTTATAATACTTCAAAAAAAAGATCATTTGAGACCTGCTACTTTAATTATACTTAATATAATTCAAAATAGATCATTTCAGACCTGCTACATTGACAATACTTAATTATAAATTCCAACTACGTTAACAATATAAATAAATTCCTTTTCTTGGTCCGTCTATGTCCTTTTTGTCACCACACCTTACCTACGTATCACCCTTCCTTTGATGTAACTCCACGTTCTTTCCTGCACTCGATTTCACCTTTTGTTGTCTGCTAGCGATCGTTCTTCTCCTTTTGATTGCCTGATGCCAACCCTTTCCTTCAATGGTCCGTTCTTTTGACTTGACTCCCTTGTGCCAACCGTCGTCTTCAGTGTTCTGTTCTTGACTCATACCAACCGTCGTCTTCAATGGTCTGATCTTGACTGCCTGTCTGCTTGCTATTCATGGCTGGCTTAACCATCGCATTCTTGCCGTGCTTCTTCTTACGTGTCTCTATCTTGTGCTATGTTTGTGTGTAGCTTTCAATATATCGCTCGCTAGCTTGTCTCTTAGCTGGCTTGCTGCTTCATTATCCCTTCTCGTTCTTTCCTTCATTTCATGTTGAGGCTCATGCCTCATTATGTTCGACGTCTCTTTAGCACACTATCACATATGGCAGGTATCAGTTTTCTCTCTATTCGATCGTCTCTCTGGCAAGTGCGGTTGTGGTGGGGAAAAACTGGTTCTCGTCATAGTGTTCTGTTGCGGCGTCTTGTTCTCTGCTGTATGTATAAATATTTTGCCGCAGTGCCCGTTACTCTCATCACTGTCTATATACCATATACATGAATTAAGTTGATACAGGGTGGTTTTCTTATTCTAACAATTAAAGTACTAAATTTATAATCTTAACAAAAGCAATATTTTGCAATAGTTAACTTAAGGGTTGCTAATAATATTGTGAGCATTTGAATTTAAGTTCATTTCCATTCAATATTATTATTATAAATTATTATACATAGAAGTTATTATTATTATAAGTGTTATTTAGCTATTAAAAGTGAATATATATCAAAGTTAAGATTATTTTAAATTGATAAGATATTACCATTATTATTATTATTATTATAAGTTATTATTATTATTATTGTTACTCAAATCAAAGGTTCCTTTGACACGGTTACTGACAACCGCCGTGTGCGGCAAAAGTTGTTTGCGGGTTTTGCCCGTCACACTCCCCTCTTAGTTCGCCGGGGAAACGATGCGGGTGGTGACTTTTCCGTACCGTGAAATTCGTATCTGGAACGTGACCCCGTTGATCGTGCGGAGTCGCGATAGTCGGCCTCCCCGTTCGCGTGTTGCTTGTAGCCTTTCAATTTCGGCGGCTAACTCTTCATCTCGGCTCGTTTCGGCATGGTTCTCTGGAGGTGCTGCGATTTCATCCGGAGATGGTTCGATTCTGCCCGGGGGTGGTTTGGTTCTGCCTGGGGGTGGTTCGGGCGCGGCATTCTCTTGGTGGAACGCACTATAGCGCTCTCCCTCTAACTCGTCCTCTAGGCCCTCCCAGATGTCTGTATCCAGAGACAGAGCTTCGTCCGGCTCATGCTCGTCGAGAAAACTGGCCAGGAACTGCTCGGTTTGCGGTGAGAGGCACACGGGAGCGCATTTGTTATCGTGTTCTGCTGGCTCTACCTCGGTGATGGCCTGCTCTGCTGGGTCTGGGCTGATCCTCACGGGAGTGGTCTGGACTGCCTGGCAAGAAGTAGTGGGGCTGGCCAAAGGACTTGTCTGCGTACCGCGGTGGACCAAAGATGGCCCTCTCAGCCTGGCCTCTTTGTCCCGGAGGAGTTTCAAGAGACGTCTCTCGATACCGCTGAGTTCCGTGCCCGGCTGGTTCTTCTCTTGGTCGGCCTCTGTAGCTGTCTCTGTCGTACCCACCGTTGGGTTGGTGGGTTCCCACGTGAGGAATTGTGGCGTGGGCGACGGTGGAAATTCGACCAATGGCTCGGTCTCCGGCTCGGCACGTTGCGCTGGGTCGCGGACAATCAGGGTGGCACGGCAGTCGAGCACATATTGCGTCCAACCCTGTCCGCTATAGGAATCCCTCAAGATTCTGGTGGCCAACCATGAGCCTTGGTGCGGAACATAATCTTCCTCTTCTTCGCTTGCGTTCTGCGGCCCTTCCCTACTTCACAGGGCTCGCTAGAGCATGTTGACGAATTTTTCTCTTCGTCCTCAGCATGTTTTCTGCCTTCTTCTCCAACCTTGTCGGATTCGTTTGCCAACCATACTCGGCGCTGGTTCTGTGGCTGTGGGGCCTCGTGGAATTCGTGAACGTGGCTACAGCTGGGTCCTTCCTCTTGGGTGTAGTCCTCATCCTCGGAGCTTATTTCGATAGTCATCATGTCTACCTCAGGGATAGGACTGTTGCGCTTTGCTGCCAAGCCTGTACTCGCCTGTAGCTTGGGTGGGTCTGCGCCTTACGGGCTTGGTTGGTGTGACTGCAGCTTGGTTCCTCTGTTGGCTTCGGGTATACCCTGCGCTGCGTTGGTAACTTTGGTGTTTTGTTGGCTGAGCTCTTGACAGAGCGTGCCCCATCATCGTCGGACTCGTCCGTGGTATCTTTGCTGGAGGCATGGGCTATGCCCCACACGTCTTCAGCATCGTTGGTGCCAGCTCCTGCCGGGGTCGGTGCATACACCAATCGTATGCGCGGAAACTTCGCTCCGGGCTGATCCACTTTCTCTTCCCAGGAGGGGCTCAACCGCCGAGTGCGTGGTAGGCGTTGTTGTTCCTCGATCAGGTGTCTTCGGAATCTATCCCGCGCATTATTGAATTTCTCTTCCATATTTACTTGATAAAATTTTGTTCTTCGTAGTAATTAAATTCTTGGTACGTCCTTCTTATTCGCTGGTCGACACTTGAATGATGCTGTTGAGACTGAGTTGCTCTTACATTAAAATTTCGATGCATTATATATACTTATCTTATATATTTTTTTTTTTTTTTTTTTTTTGTTATTTTAATTAATTTATTTTCTGGTTTTCTTTTCTTCTATTTTTTTTTTTTTTTGTAACTTTACTCTAATATTTTTTTTTTTTGTTTTTAATAACCCTGTTTTTTCTTAATTTTTTTTTTTTTAAATTCCTTTCTCTTGTTTTTTTTTCTTTTTTTTTTTGTTTTCTTATTTTGTTTTTAACCTCTTTCTCCTTATTTAATATATATATATTTTTTCTCTCTTTAATAATTTTTTTTTTTTTTTTTTTTTTTTTAAAATACCTTTCTTTAATTCTCTTCTTTTTTTAAAAAAAAAACATTAAACGTTACTTCTAATGTAGAATTCTCTTTCTTGCAGGAGTTCTCAAGACTCGCGCTGTGGCAGAATTTCTTGTTCCGGTATTTCGTCTGAGTGGTATACTTTGAGCTCGCCAACATGAGCCGAGCGTGTCCGTCTTTCGTTGGGTTTCTTAATACGGACTATAACAGGGGACACGAAAGATTCTACCCTGTAGGGACCGTCAAATCGTGGCGCAAGTTTGGCTGCGAATTTGTCAAAAGCCTTGGACAGAGGGTGTTGCTTTACCCAGACGAGTTGGCCTACTTCTGGCCTCCATTGTCTTCGCCTTAAATTGTAATGTCTGGCTTGTGACTGCGCAGCCTGCTCCATATTACGTTTAACGATGTTGAAAACGCCTTTCAGTCGTTCTGCTCGCTCGCTTGGTGAAGTTACTTCTTGGCCTGTTCCTATGATTTGTACGTCATAGAGTGCATTTGGTAGTCGAGGTTCTCGTCCTTGCACTACAAATGCTGGGCTGAATCCGGTCGATTCGGACTCACTTGTATTGTAGACCAGTGTAAGTTCTGGGAGTAGCTCATCCCACTTGCTCTGCTGTTCAGCGGTATACTGGGCAATCATAGTTTTGATGGTCCGATTGGTGCGTTCGGTGGGATTTTCTTGAGGGGTGTAGGGCGCGGTGTACCTTTGTTGGACTCAGAGATCTTTCAGGAACTGTTGAAAATTTCTGCTTATAAACTGAGCTCCATTGTCGGTGATAAGCATCTTCGGGACCCCAAATCTTGCCAAGATCCGTTCACGGAAGGCCTTTATAAGTTGCTCCGTGGTGGCTTTACGAAGCGGCATCATTTCCATCCATTTCGAAAATTTGTCCATGAATACTATAAGCATAGTATTTCCATGCTTCGATCGCGGCAGTGGGCCCACAAAATCTGCACAAACCGTGGTCCATGGTTCTTCAGCTAGATGGGTCAGCATTTCGCCGGCTGGGCGTTGTTGGCTTACTTTGTAGCGTTGACAGATCTTGCATCCTCTTACATATTGGCTGATGCGACGGAACATCCCTGGCCAATAATACTTGTTGGCTACTCGAGCTATGGTCTTCCTTATACCTAAGTGACCTGCTGTGGGTGCGTCGTGGTTTTCACTCATTACTCGTTCTTGAAGGTACTTTGGCACACACATCTTCCATGGTGTGCAATCCTCTTCACCAATAGTCCTTGGAAAATGTCGATATAACCTTCCGCCTTCAATCATGTATTCTGGATACTTTTCTGGGCTGGTTTTGACTTCTTCGATGCGTTTCTCATACCAGCTGCCTACCTTTCCTTCGCACTGTTCTATTGCGCAACCCCGTACTTTCTCTATAGGCTGTCTGGATAGGGCGTCTGCCACAACGTTTTGTTTTCCCTTGCGGTACTGAACGTCAAAAGAGTATTGCTGTAGCTCGAGTGTCCACCTTGCGATGCGGCCTGATGGGCTCTCGATAGAGTTCAACCACTTTAGAGAGAGGTGGTCCGTAATGACCGTGAACGCGTACCCTTCTAGATAAGGCCTCATTTTCCGTATTCCCCACACTATGGCCAAACATTCCTTCTCGGTGGCTGTGTAATTGATTTTGGCCTTATTTAAGTGTCGACTCGCATACGAAATTACTCTTTCGGCTCCATCAATAGTTTGAGTCAACACCGCGCCTAGGCCATAGTCACAGGCGTCGGTCTGTAGCACAAATCGCTGATTAAAGTCAGGGCAGGCTAGGATGGGCGCCTCGGTCAGCAGTCGCTTTAATTCTTCGAATGCCTTATCTTGTTCTTCTCCCCACTTGAAGTGTTTGCCCTTCTTGAGCAAAGCGGTTAATGGATGTATGATGTTTGAAAACTCTGGTACAAACCGTCGCACAGTGTGAAATTTTCGCATTCTAGCGGAACTTAATTCCAAATCTTACTGATCTGCACCCACTGTTACCTAATTTGACAGGAAATATAATTTTTTTGTTATAGCAATGCAAATTTTCAGTTTTTTATTTCCTTATAAAATGATGATATAAGAGAATAAAGAATATACCAAAAATTTCCTTTCTTCCCAAAAATTTTAGCGTTTTAAATATTTTTTAATGATTTAAGTATTCTTTGCTTACAGCACACATTGTATTTTTCATGTTTTTTACTTGCATTGTTTAATATTAAAATTATTAATGTATATTAAATAAACTTTAATCGTTATCTGATAAGATTTTTCTCAAATACAGAAATTAAAAAAAATATATCCGGAGGGGCAAAAAGAAGCACGAGATTACCTTTGGTTCTGGTTTTAAAATACTCAAAAAAACAGGAAATGAAAAAAAGAGCTTGTCTACACGTGTCTACAATTTTAAAACTCTGTCCAAAGTGCAAACATGCTTAAATTTTTTTTTTTTTAACCTGAGAAGGAAACAAGCGAAAAAGTATAAAAAAATGAAAAAAAAAATATAATCTACTTATTAACGCGTAAAGTGTAAATATTTTAGATTCTAAATACTTATAACCTTTTTTCACAATTGCAATGGATTAGAAACAAGATTATTCCATAATTGTTACAAGAAATAAAAAAAAATCCGTATCTGATTTTTTTGATAGTAAACCTTGACTTTGATCACTTGTGGCAAGATATATATTGCAAATACATAGCAATATTATGCAAAAACAACCGGTTTGGATTATTAAGAGCTGAAAAAAACAATTTTTTCCAGGGAAGACCAACATAATTTTTATAATTAAGTTCCGCTAGAATCCGTATATTTTACACTGTGCGTCGGTACCAGGACGCTATCCCAATGCATCTCCTAAGCTCTCGTACGTTTTCTGGGGGTTTTAGCTCTTTAATCGCTGCTACTTTGTCTGGGTCCGTGTGAATACCCTGTTCGCTTACAACGTGGCCAAGGTACCTAACTTCCTTCTTGAAAAACTCTCACTTCTCGGGATTTATGCGAAAGTTGGCCTCTCGTAGTCTTCTGAACACTTCTGCCAGGTTATCCATGTGTTGCTCAAGCGTTGTGCCCGTGACGATAATGTCGTCTAAATACGCAAAAGCGTATGGTTCTAGGTCGGCACCGATGACACGATCAAGGGCTCGCTGGAACGTGGCTGGTGCGGAGTGAAGTCCGAATGGCATTACCCGCCACTGGAAGAGTCCTCGTCCCGGGACTGTAAAAGCGGTGTATTCCTTGCTGTCCTCTTGCATTGGTATCTGCCAATATCCATTCTTCAGGTCGATGCTACTTATAAATTTCGCGTTTCTTAGTCGATCGAGAATGTGATGGATCCTTGGAAGCGGGTAAGCGTCCGGTATGGAGCGTGCATTCAGTTGACGATAATCGATACATAACCGCCATTGTCCCGTTTTCTTCCGTACAAGTACTATCGGCGCGCTATGTGGACTTCGTGATGGTTCGATGCAACCCTTTACTAATAGTTCGTCGATTTCGTCATCAATTATCTTTTGCATTGCCGGATTTTTAGGGAAGTATCGCTGCTTAATCGGACGGTCGTCGCGCATCGTTATGCGGTGTGTCGTCACGTTTGATACCCCTTGGATGTTTTCGAAGCTCCTCAGTTCGTCTTGGAGGAAATCATTGATTTTCTGATTCTCAATTTTATCAATTTCTTTCATCCGGCTGACTTTATGTACCTTCTCGTTACGTGGTGACACTGGTGTCACTAACCTTCTTGGCTTCTTAATCATTGGTGGTGCTGCGCTTGTGGTTATTGATGCAAGTGTTGCTGCCCTCTTCGGTCTCTTTACGGTTGTCCTTATAGTTGTTACTACATTTGTTGGTTCATTTACTTTCCTCGACGCAGGCGTCGCTGCGCTAGCAGTTGGTGATGCAGATGCTGCTGCCCTTGTGAACTTCTGTCGCTTTCTTGACGCAGGTGTCGCTGCGCTAGCAGTTGATGATGCAGATGCTGCTGCCCTTGTTGACTTCTGTCGCTTTCTTGACGCAGGTGTCGCTGCGCTAGCAGTTGATGATGCAGATGTTGCTGCAATGGCAGTTGATGATGCAGGTGCTGCTGCATTGGCAGTTGGTGATGCAAATGCTGCTGCAATGGCAGTTGGTGACGCAGGTTCTGCTGCGATGGCAGTTGGTGACGCAGGTGCTGCTGCGATGGCAGTTGTTGACGCAGGTGCTGCTGCGAAGGCAGTTGGTGACGCAGGTGCTGCTGCGATGCGGTGAGTGACTTCCATTTGGGCGTTTTTGGTGGTCGTATCTCGCAGTTCAAGGTGGAAATTTCCACATCGTATTGTTGTACCGATGCCCGCGAGGAAATCTATCCCCAGAATTAAACCGTCAAGCACTTGCGGCAGAATTAGGATGGATGCTTGAAAACTATGTTCTCCTAAGGAGACTTCCGTTTGTAGTGCTTCAGTGACCTTCTGAAAACTACCATCAGCCAGGAAAACTTGGGTAGCAATAGAGATGGTATTACTTGCTGTTCGTAGTTTTTCTGCAAAGTACTTACTTATGAAGCTGCGCGTTGCCCCTGTGTCTAAAGTAGCCTCCATCCATACGTCATCGAGTGCTACTGTGGCAATGATACGCCCTTCGTCAGTTCGCAGATCATCTAGTGGTGTCGAGGCCTTGCAAAGTTGGGACCTCGTTCTTCTCGACGTGGAGCGGGTCCCTTGTAGTTTCCCGACGCTTTTCGGCAGCAATCAAATGTAATCGTACCTTTACGACCGAAATCCCAGCAGAAACTCAATATTGGTCCTCGGCAAGTTCTGGCCAGATGGCCACTTTGTCCGCAGCGTCGACAGGCCGTGCGAGGGTCCACATAGGTGTCTGGGCCAGAATAGCTTTGTCTCGTTGGCTGTTCTCGGCCTTGGCTGTCCGGCCAATTCTTCACTCTATTGGGCCGGTCTAAGTCTTCAAAATCTCCAGCTAAGTTAATCAACTCAGAAAGGCTTGTGAATTCCTTGCGCTTGATGTAGAACTGAAGTTCATGGCTGCTGTTCCGATAGACTCGTTCTAGCCTTTGTTGCTCACTAAGACTGGCGTGTCGCATAAGGTTTTGTATAGAAATAACGTAGTCCTTAAACCTCTCGCCAGGTAGTTGTTGACGACGACGGATGTCATCTTCTAACCTCTCAAAGAATCTCGTAGGCAGGAAGAAACCAAGGAAATCGGCCTTAAATTCTTTCCAGCTCCTCTAGTGTTGGTTGTTGTTTCTTAGCCAGCAGAGCGCTTGAGCGTCCAACAACTCAGGCATGGTTCGTGGCAGCGAGTCGGTATTGACATTATAGACCTCTGCTAATTCTTCGACCCTCTCTATAAACGCAAGTGGGTCCTCGTCTCCGCGGTATCTAATGGTCCATCTCTTAACTCTATCGATGATCTCCCCATAATTGATAGCCCGTGGAGTGTCTCTTGGCAGCTCAGACTCTAGACGTGGCTGTGACTGGTATCTTGATGTCCTTTCTGTAAATAATTCTCGTGCAGACTCGTGTTGTTGGGTGTCAGCGTATTCAGGCGATGGCTTTGTTGTAACTATAGTAGGGACCACTTTTGTATCGTTGGTGGCCGTAGCTACGGGTGAACTTCCTCGCTTATGCTTAACCTCGAGTTCTGCAAGTCGCTTCTCTTCGTCTTGGGTTAATTCAGCTTCATTGACAAACGCAGCGAAGCGCTTTCTCAGTTCTTCCACTGAGCCTTCCTCTTCAAATTGGAACTCTTCTGCATAGCTAAGCAGGTCCTCGCGCCGGAGTGAATAGATCCAAGCAGTTTTAACCATAATTATACCCTAAATCTTTTTTGTCTTTCTTTAATGTGTTCTATTTTCAATGTAATTTTTTTCCTCTGTTGCTTTTTTTTTTTTTTTTAATTCTGTCTCTGTTTTATTTTTTTTTTGTGTCTTTTCTTCTTTCAAAAAGGATCTTTTTTTTTTTTTTATCTTTTATTTAACCTTTTTTTCCAACTCCTTTTTTTTTTTTTATTTTTCCTTTGCACTTCTTTTTTATGATCTTTTATTATCCCTTTTTTTATATTTTTTTTTTTTAAATTATAGCATTGGTTTAATCTTACAATCTTATGTTGACTTCAACTTTCTTATAACAATCCTTCTTTTTTTCTTTTTTTTTTTTTTTTTTTACTTTAATTTCCTTAAGTCTTTCATTAGTTTGATTAAATTTTCTATGCTTTCACTTTCGAAACCCTTCTTCTTTCAAATCTTTTCTTCAATTTAAACTTCCTTCAGCAGTAGTTTTCACACGTATTCTCTTAAGTTGTTTTGTCTCTTATGCAGCTTTAATCTACACGTCCCTGCTCGGGCGCCATGTAACGAAGCTCCCGGTCTTCCGGGTCTACAGCTGAGGTAAGCTCGCCGGATTCCAAGGTTCGGAACAATTTTAATAAATAAAGAGACGTGCAGGATTTTACTGATATGTTTTTATTGGGTCTTTAGGCCAATATGTCTAGACGGTGATGAGAATACGTGGCCTTATTTACTCTGCTCGACGTTATGCTGCCGATGATCACGCGTAGGTGTGGTGTATGGTCGTCAAAGTCGGTTGTTTGTTAAAACTTATAATACTTAAAAAAAAAGATCATTTGAGACCTGCTACTTTAATTATACTTAATATAATTCAAAATAGATCATTTCAGACCTGCTACATTGACAATACTTAATTATAAATTCCAACTACGTTAATAATATAAATAAATTCCTTTTCTTGGTCCGTCTATGTCCTTTTTGTCACCACACCTTACCTACGTATCACCCTTCCTTTGATGTAACTCCGCGTTCTTTCCAGCACTCGATTTCACCTTTTGTTGTCTGCTAGCCTTTTGATTGCCTGATGCCAACCCTTGCCTTCAATGGTCCGTTCTTTTGACTTGACTCCCTTGTGCCAACCGTCGTCTTCAGTGTTCTGTTCTTGACTCATACCAACCGTCGTCTTCAATGGTCTGATCTTGACTGCCTGTCTGCTTGCTATTCATGGCTGGCTTATAGCCTAGACACATTGACTGCGGCTGCAACACAACAACACGAGGTGAAAACGAAAATGTTGGCATGTTGTCTACGACTTGATTAATTTGGGTGCAGCACGATAAGCCGTATTTTCATATATTTTTATTATTAAACATCGAATAATCATTAAAAAACAAACATTTAACACAAACACAATGAGAATGAACAATAAAAAACACAAGAGAAGCACGAAATTAAACGAAAACACTAACAAATGCCGATGTTCTTACTCTTGTCGCACGTCAAAATAGAAAAAGTTCTAAATCGACGACAGCAACATTGCTGCAATGACGCATTGTCGTTGCAACATTTTCACCACATTCACCCCCATAAGAAAAGCATGTAAAAAAAATTTGACGTTTGACGCAATGCTGCAGCCGCAGTCAATGTGTCTAGGCTATTAACCATCGCATTCTTGCCGTGCTTCTTCTTACGTGTCTCTATCTTGTGCTATGTTTGTGTGTAGCTTTCAATATATCGCTCGCTAGCTTGTCTCTTAGCTGGCTTGCTGCTTCATTATCCCTTCTCGTTCTTTCCTTCATTTCATGTTGAGGCTCATGCCTCATTATGTTCGACGTCTCTTTAGCACACTATCACATATGGCAGGTATCAGTTTTCTCTCTATTCGATCGTCTCTCTGGCAAGTGCGGTTGTGGTGGGGAAAAACTGGTTCTCGTCATAGTTGTCTGTTGCGGCGTCTTGTTCTCTGCTGTATGTATAAATATTTTGCCGCAGTGCCCGTTACTCTCATCACTGTCTATATACCATATACATGAATTAAGTTGATACAGGGTGGTTTTCTTATTCTAACAATTAAAGTACTAAATTTATAATCTTAACAAAAGCAATATTTTGTAATAGTTAACTTAAGGGTTGCTAATAATATTGTGAGCATTTGAATTTAAGTTCATTTCCATTCAATATTATTATTATAAATTATTATACATAGAAGTTATTATTATTATAAGTGTTATTTAGCTATTAAAAGTGAATATATATCAAAGTTAAGATTATTTTAAATTGATAAGATATTACCATTATTATTATTATTATTATAAGTTATTATTATTATTATTGTTACTCAAATCAAAGGTTCCTTTGACACGGTTACTGACAACCGTCGTGTGCGGCAAAAGTTGTTTGGAGGTTTTGCCCGTCACAATGTCCATCTATTTTTATTGTTAATAAACGCATTTATAATATCTCCGAAGACAATTGTTTAAAGAACATCGTTTTCTAAACTTAATAAAACCTAAGCGTTTAATCTTTCTTGCACCAGGACGTTCGAAGTCTGTTTTTAATAAGTTTTAATTAAGAAAATGATCTTTCCCCAGTACTGTTAGTTATCATGAGAGACAGATACATCCTCAAAGCAATCTCAACATTAGGAAAACAATCCTTTACATTATTTTCGTAAATTAATTCAAGAATCAGCATTGCCTGAGAGATATTTTGCTTTTATGCATTTTTAAATTCTTTGAAAAAATATTTAAATTGAATCAGCTCATTTTCAAAATTATCTTTCAAGTCATTATCATAAATTTTAATTAAATTGCGAGCCGACACAACTAGTTCTTCATCAGAACAGCTTCTGCTTCTTGGACACAATCAAGAGTAGACAAACGCACGTTAATTTTACGCTAACGTTGCGTTGTACATTGATATTCAGTCCAACAACTTAATTCGGCAGCTTTTTATTCATACTCTTCAAAATTATTTCTTTTGACCTCTATGTATACTTTTAGTGGTTTCAGTGTTGCAACTGCTGTACATAAATCTAATGTTGGACTCTGTAGAATCTTGCTTGTTTTATTAACTTGGCTCAAAATATCATCCCAAAATACGGTGTAAATCCCAATTTCTATTTTTGCCATTTTGTTATGCAAACCTAAAGCAGTGTCCCGTGGGTTTTTGGGCGTATGGGAGGTTGGCGTGTCCGAGCGTGAATTCCAAAAATATTCAATAGTGCAGATCTTGGATCCATTTCAACATGTGTACCAAGATGGAGTTATCTCAACTCCTTCTTATCCTATGCTTATGGTCAATACGCAGACGGACGGATGAACGGACATGTAGGTATAAATCGTCTCACGAGATGACACCTGATCAAGAATATATATACTTTTCTATACCAGACTCGCTTATTTCTATGTGTTACAAGCGTTTGCATATTTGCATGGTATATAAATGGTTTCAAATGCAGTATAAAATAGCATGGATATATCTATGGAATTATACATATAAAAATTAATCTCAAAGTCTTTTTTTGAGTTTGTTTAATAACTCACGATTTACATATATCATTGATTTAAATGAAACTTTTACTTAGAGTTTTAATTATTAAAAAGCGAAAATATCTTCTATTGATTTAGAAACAATTATTGAACATTAGCATTATATCTTAGAAGTTGCTTTGTTTTTTATTAGGATTTTCTTTATTTGAATTGATATATAGAAAGTTAGCGCAATATATAAAGATAAACTGAAGATCTTTTCGTTTTATAAAACAAAATGTCAGAAGTAAAGTCATACTTATTAAATAAATGCTTCAATAATTATCAAATTCGCCTCAGTCCAACAGTCCAAATTTTCCTGTTTTTTGCTTAACTCACAAACGTTTAAGAAATAATTATTATTGAAAGATGGAAATTGTCGATACTGTCCTTCATTTGGTAAAAAACTCCTGTAACGAGTTTTATTTCAAAGGATGAGGTATGAAATAACAATTAAATAAAAAAGAGTAAACTTTTTTAAAATTGCCCTATTTGGTTTCCGGTAATATTTAAAAATAAAACCGAGTCCTTTAAATTTTTCGTGGCTACTTCGGAGTAAAATAAAAAATGTTTTCATAGGGGTTTGGTTAGAAAAGTATAAAATGGTATAATAAATCAAAGACAACTTCAATCATGCCTGTTTTATACGTAAATTTCTAATTTTCAACACACAATATCATTTTTTTACACAGGGTCAGTATTAGTTATTTTAAAAAGCTATGTTTTATTTTAAGGTTTGTAGTACAAACTTTGTACTGTAACAGAACTTACATATGTAAATCGAGAATAAAAAGAACGAATTAATCTCCTTAGCGAAACAAGATATTCGTTCATTTTTTGAAGTAATGCTCGGATAATTTTGTTTTTTTCCGGCGATTACGGACGATTTCAAAAAAGGTTCCTTTAAAAATCGTTTGTTTGGAATAAAAAGCAAGTTGTAAAATTGCGCACGAATATTCAAGCGGAACTTCGCGGTAACATAGTTGCAAATTTCGTTAAGAAATCAAAATATTTTGTTATTTTTTTGTTGGGGAAAGATTCCACCAACAGATAAAAGTAATTGAGAATCGGTACCAAGGATTTTGGGACAAAGGAATGATGGGCGACTATTGTTGGCTTCTCATCAGAGAAACCGATCCCGAGTTAAATAAACGACAAAACAAGAATTCTAATCATTTTTAATTTCTGAATGATAAATAAAAATCATTTATAATGTAAATAACAATATAAATGATTTAAGGGAACAATAAAAATTATTAATAATAATTATATACAATTTAAATAATGTAATAATAATGTAAATTATTAAAAGAACAATAAAAATGAAGACTATATGATTTTATTACAACAACCTTTAATTCTCATTTTTTTTTTATGGCAATAAAATAAGTCCAAATGCATAAATTGATAATCACACAATTTGGGTGCTTTCGTTCCATTGAACACAACTTTTTCATTTCTCAATAGATTTTCTTCAACAATAGCTTATTTTTTTTGGAAAAATAAAGGCTCTTAGTAAAAAATATCAAAAGTAACAAAATATTTTGATTTCTTAACGAAATTTGCAACTATTTTGTCTTTTTTTGGAAATTTATCTGAAAAATAAAAAATATCCCCGATATTTGAATTAATTCCGCCAAAACTAACAGCTCGACCAAAAAATGATGTTTGCATTGTTTGTAAGAAATTTTATTAGCTTTTATTTGATATATCATTTGTTTGATTACTGTTGTTGGTTCTGGAGATACATGTAATTAAGTGAAACCAACTTTTTTTTTCATTGAAAACCCTACAGTGGCCAATATCTCGAAAACGGAGTGACAGAAAAAAAAAATTTTTTTTTTCTTTAATTTTTTTAAACCAGTGTAATTTTAAGTTTGAATACATTAGAAAAATAAGTCTCTTCGAACAATAATACAACAAATCAAATAAAAAAATTGTTTCTTATATTAAAACATATAAAACGAGAGCAAGGCGGTGGGTTGCTACTAGGGGTTGCTAGTAGAAGTATATAATGACACAAATACGGAATAAAAGATTTACAAAAAATACCAACAGTCACATTGTCTCTTTTTTTTAAATAGCACTAAGAAATTCAAGCTAAATGCGCGTACCTCTGGTACATTTATACATATGTATTTACATAAGGGCGGGTGTTGGTGTTGTTGTCGTTGTTGTTGTTGTTGTTGATGTTATCGCCTGGATCGACGTCGTTGCTCACGCAACTGTCCGCCCACTCGATCGCTGGTGGCGATGGCGGAAATTTGACCAACGGCTCCTGCTCTGAGCCGTCGTCCACACACTCCTGGGAGAAGGTTGCCTTCACCCACACGGTCTTCATGCGGAAGCCAGGCCATCGTGTTACCTGTTCTTCCACCCATAGGTCGAATCGGCCCTCTGGTCGAGCTTCCTCTTCCTCCTCCTCCTCCTCACTCGACACCAACACCCAAGACGGTGCTGGTGGCGCCTCGTCTTCTTCAGACGCGTACCACTCCGTAGCGTCATCATCCTCCATGGTGTCTGCAGGCATGAATTAACATCCCACCGACTCGGACTCGCTCTCACTGTCGCTGATATTGATGGTCTCCATCGTCGTAAATGATATCTTTCTTTTTTTTTTTGTTAAACTTTTCCACCGCGTGGTCACTGACTGAATGATGTTTCTTGTCCTTTGTCATTTCTAGGTGACCTTGGCTCAAGATCATTTTCCTTTGTTCTTCTTTGCCGCATTGTTGTCCCTTCTTTTCCGAAGATCTTCCAATTTGTTTATTGAACACACCCTTTTCTAGAAAATAATCATTATACCGTGTGTATTGGCCCTTTTCCTCATGTTACTTGGCAGCGCTTGCGAACAATTGTTATTGCAGTTGTTCGTGTTTTGACGTTTCGCCATTTGTTTACAAAATGGCAACGTGCTTGTACGAGTGGACAGCAATTGGTAAGTTAATTATTATTATAAATTCAGGTAAATATTATATATGTGTTCATTGTATTCAATTTTCTAGGGATCACGAGGACTATAGCAGTAATCATGGAGTCAGCTCGGAGTTGTGGGAGTAGAACCTCTTATGTTCAGTGACACCAGAGCAAGCTGGCCACCGATGGATTAAGACATAGATTTCCGTCCAGCCATCGTTACCTGCTGCAGAGGGAGTGGGTGCTCTACCGGGCATTCCAGCCAGCGTTGTTGTGTTGGATATGAAAATATGTGATGTGTGAAAATATGTGATCATTCTAAAAATGTAACATCCCGCCAGTATTGAGAGTAACCAATTGCCCACTTATCACTAGCTACTTTAATAGTTCTTTACGTACTAGCTACTTTTCTGTCCCTAGATAATGCATAGACGGGTCAGTTGAATCTACTTCAAGCTCGTACTGTTTATTGTTTATGTTTCTTACGGCTTTCTCTCATGAAAATGGCTGATATTATTCAAAGCAACTTTTTCGGAAAAAACATGATATATGAGGCTTTTCAATTTCATGGAACAACGTGAATACAAAATTGTAATAAATAAAAACAATTTAACTGAACATTGATGTCTCAATGCCTAGGTTTTTTGTTTTTTTTTATATTTCTGACTAGCGAATAAGCTTGCCCTATAGCACTAGTGAAGTGGCTAGGGAATGGGAATGTAAAAGGTAGCAATTGACTCCTTCCTATGACATCTTCACGTTAAATTCGCCAGTTGAATGCAAAGAAAGTAGATTGAAGTAGAACTAGTACTGGCTACCTAGGGGCTAGTGAAATCTCTAGTTCTGTACTAGTGCCAAATACTGCTGGGATTATAGTGAGCGCTATGCTGGCGCTGTCTTGTGTGTTCTTTTTCCTCTGCCGGTCTAGGTCTTCAGTGTGGTGAACCGGTTCATCTTCGGGTTTTGACCAACCTTGGAATTCCACCGTGGCTGCGTCGCGGACGCTGACCTTGGATTCTTTTGTGCGTGGCTGCGCCGCGAGCGCTAGCCCTGTGAACCTTGGGGTACATACTTGACATGATAAGTAAATAACCTTTATGAAATATTGCAAATGGACCGTTCCGGTTCATATTTGCACATGGGCTAAGGAGCTCGTGCAGGTATTCGTGGTGCCATCTTGTCCGGAGTCTATGTTTTATATCTGACACATATTTCCAATTTGTTGTAAGTGATCTTCTGGTTTCTGATACCCTTGAGTCGACTGGGGTTGTGAGTGGTTCTCCTATGATGAAGTGACCTGGTGTTAGTGCTCCTATATCATTTGGGTCTGAAGACAACGGGGTGAGAGGCCTAGAGTTTAGAATTGCCTCTATTTCAACTACAACAGTCTCTAGTTCTTCATATGTAAGAGAAGCAGTAGAGACACTGCGACACAAATGATGCTTCGCAGATTTGACTGCAGCTTCCCAGAGTCCACCAAAATGAGGGGCTTTAGGCGGAATGAACTTAAATTCGATGCCCTTGTCACTGCAGGATTTAATAATTTTCTCTTGAGCTGAATTAGAGAAAACAGCTTGTTGCAATTCATTCATTTGATTTTTTGCACCCACAAAATTTGTTGCATTATCAGAATACAATGTCTGGCACCTGCCACGGCGGCTGATAAAACGTTTTAGTGCTCCAATAAAGGCGTCAATAGTGAGGTCCGAAACAATCTCCATATGTACCGCTTTCGTGACAAAACAACAAAATACTGCAATATATGCTTTTTGAGGTCGTTTTACGCGGATTTTGTAATGGATCCATATTGGACCGCAGTAATCGACACCAGCTGTTAGAAGTGGCCGTGATTCAGTTACTCTATCCGCTGGTAGATTGCCCATGATTTGGCTGCAGAGCTTTGGTTTTGCTCTGACGCAACGCACACAGTTTTGTACAATATTGCGTGCCATTGTTTTTCCTCTTACAATCCAGAATTTCTGCCTCGAGGCTGCCAATAAGGCCTGCTGGCCGCAATGTTTGTTGTCTTGATGAACCATGATAAGTAACAATTTTACTATTGAATCATTGTATGGTAGCAAGATTGGATGTTTTTCATCAAAGGGTAATGATGATGCTTCTAATCGGCCTCCCACACGCATTAAACATTGATCGTCTAAGAAAGGACATAGGCTGGCAAGTTGATTTGATTTGCTCACTTGCTTGTATTTTTGTAAGTCTTTAATTTCACTTTTAAAATCTGCCATTTGAATAGTCCTCATTATAACTGCCAAGGACTTATTCATTTCTGTTGCACATATGGATAGATGATTTGGAAGAGCTGTTGTTTGTTTCTTAAGATTTTCAATAAAACGTAGCATGTAGGCAACTGTGCGTTGCAAAGCTCGAAATGAGTTTATGTGGTTGATTCCATAAATTAGCGCCTCCGATGATGCTGACGACGAAGTTACTATTTATGCAGTGTTCGTTTCTCTTCCTTGTTTGTCATCGAAGATTTCAAAATTTTCATAAACTGGCGCCTCCGATGATGCTGCCATTGTCACTACAGTAATCGGTTTTCTTCTTTCGATGTCATTGGGTGTATCGGCAGGTTTTGGTGTTGGTATGAGCCATGACTCTTGGCTGCCATGTAGAAACAAAGGTCCGAAAAACCATGTGGTACACAAGGTGAATTTTTCAGGATTAATCCTCCTTGAAATTATGTCGCTTTGGATTCAGCGATTGATGAAGACAGTGGTGACGACAATATTCAGAGACCGGAACAAGGTGCATTAGGCGAAGACATTTCAAACAAGGAGAATCTAACTAAAGAATCTAACTAATGGCCTGATAAGAAAGGCCCACAGAAAAATGTCTCTCCTAGAGTCAAGGCTCTCTAACATTAGAGTCTTGGAGGGACAATCGTCACCGTATTATGACCTCAAGGCGGAATTTGTGAACCAACTATGGCACGACATAGCCATATTTGACGAACAAATTTGGGAGCAACACTCCAATCCAGTAGCTTTAGGCTATGATGCAGAGAAGTTTCAGTCACTTGAGCAAGAAGTGCATCTAAAATTAACAGAGATCACTTTAATGCTTAATCAACCCGTTCAACAGCATGAGTCCCACCCTTCAAAAGGCACTTTACCAATTCCAAAGGTACAAATTCCGAAATTTGATGGGGATAACTTAAAATTGAGCCAATTCCACGGCTTGTTGACTGTAATCATCCATAAACAACCATTGTCAAACGTGGAAAAAATGTGGCATCTAAAATAAAAACACAGCTTACAGGAGAAGCATCAAGTTTAATCAGTCACCTAGCTACTACTGATGAAAACTATGTCGCAGCATGGAAGCTACTAGAAGAGCGCTACAACAACAAAAGAGTATTGACATCAACACTTATAAAGAAACTGGTAGATCAACCATCCGGAACTTCAAATATAACAGCAGTTAAACACCTGCACGACACAACAAGGGAATGCCTACTTGCTTTAAATAATTTAGGCATCAAAACTGATTCATGGGATCCATTGCTGATTCACCTTCTTATCAAAAAATTCGATCGAAGCACATACATTCAATATGAATAATCAATTGTGAGGCCTAAGGAAATTCCTTAAATGCCAGAATTGTTGGCTTTCCTGGAATTACAATTCCAAACTATGGAAACTATTGGACAACGAGAAAACCAAAGGCGCCAGCAAAGGTCTTAACACCATCAGCCGCACAAATTGACATCAAACTCTGTTTGTCATGTGGAAAAAAATTCCATCCGCTCTTTGCATGCGACAACTTTCTAAAGCTCAAGGTGTAGGATCGTATAAAATTTGTGCAAAAATACAAATTATGCCTGAATTGTCTAAAGCCAGGTCACGCAGCAGTACAATGTGTGTGGCGACACTCTCCAAAGTGTTCAAAAAAACACAATTCACTACTTCATCTGCAGCAACAAGAATTGTCATCAAATGGAACAAGGAATGAAGCAAAGGAAAATTCACCTGCAACTGTGGCAACAACTAATCATGCAATGAAAAACAACAATTATGTACTGTTGGCTACAGCAAAAATTCGAGTTGTAGCAAACAATGGACAGGTATGCGAAGTACGTGCACTACTGCATTCCGGTTCACAAATCAACATGGTGACACAACGGCTCGTCAACAAGTTATCATTAACCACTACAAGGTCCCAGCTTTCCATTGAAGGAATCGGACAACAAACTGGAATCTCAACTTCAAGAGTCAACGTTGCGATTCATTCACGAACAGAAGACTTTTCAACTAGAATAGAAGCTTATGTTATGCTGAAACTTATTTCCTCACAACCAACAAAGGACCTAGAAGTGACAAATTGGAACCTTCCAGGTCATCTAAACCTAGCCGATCCCGAGTTTTTCAAGTCAGGAAAAATTGACATGCTTATTGGTGCTGCGCTTTACCATAGCCTAATCCACCCAGAGCAGCTTACACTAAAAAGAAATCAGCCACTCCTACAAAACACGGTTTTTGGATGGATTGTCATTGGAAAAACTGAAGTGTCAACAGAAGCAACTGCAGCATGCGCCGTAGCTACCATACAAGATGAAAACTTGGACTCTATTCTTGAAAGATTTTGGAGAATCGACGATTTGAACACAGTCAACACAGTTTGCCAATAACATAAGAAGAGATAATGATGGCCGTTTTATTACCCGTTTACTGTTTTTTGAAAGTCCAACAGCTCTTGGAAAATAAAAGGACATGGCTATTAACAGATTTTTATCTCTCGAAAAAAGATTGCAGAGAGATCCGACCATACAATCGCAATACATAAAGTTCATGGATGAGTACGAATCGTTGAATCATATGGAAAAGATATGGCCGAAAGATGTTCCCGATGTCCATTATTTCATTCCTCATAATTATTTGCTCATACCAGATAGCAGTACCACAAAGCTCAGGGTCGTATTTGACGCATCAGCCAAAACGTCAAATGGCCAGGCTTTAAACGATATATTGCATAAGGGCCCTACTGTTCAAAGTGATCTATTTTCAATGCTGTTGCGCTTTAAACACAACAAATATTCATTGGTGACCCCGACGTGATCAATACGAAGGATAACTGGTTCAAGTGCCAAGTATCCATCAATCTATTGATCACGTCGGGGTCACCAATGAATACTTGTTAACTGATTAGGTACAAACCAAATCAGATGTTGGCTGAGTATAGGTACATGAACCAATACTCAGTTGAATGATCAAGTGACACAAAGAAAACACCACACAACAATTTTTAGTTCCAAATTTAAACTTTTATTCTTGAACCTTTTAATAGAACTGACTCCCCAGTAAACTAAAGTTAGGAGTATTTAAAGGAAAATACTTAAGACTAAATATTAATTATTTAATATTAACAAATATAAAATTGCTGCATTACACAATAATAAAAATCACAAATATGAAATTGCTGTATTGCACTATAAGAACGCAGTTTCTTGACCGCAGGTTATTGCACTTATTTTTGTGACCCAATTTTACAATTTTGTTTTGGTTGCAATTCAGCTGAATTAACAATGATGAAATGCATGCCGTTGGCCTAAAAATATGCTGGTGTCAACAAACTCCGCTTTATGTGCAGTGGATTTCATAAACAAATTGTTTAATTGCTTAGTGCTTACTTTTTGTTGTTTTTATTTCTGTGTACATATGCAATTCAATATAATCTATAAAATAAATATATCATAAAGTATAAACATTACAACCAATGAATTAATTATAAACATAAATCTATCATAAAGTATTAACATTCTCCCCCCCGTTGAGTGTCTAACTCAACTTAAGAAATGTCTACATCAAATGGTGACTTGTGCTGACGTGGCATCGGTTGAGGAGATGTGCTAGCCTTGGTTGCGGATCTTCGTTGAAAGTGTGTTCTTATCTTGCTAGTACTGTAGGTTATGATACCAAATATCGCTAAAATTAACGCTGAATAACTGATTACATGATGATGGATTTTATTGGATTCGAGTTGGTTCGGTAGCTGGTCAAATTCTTCTTTTGATAGTTTCGTTTGAAGATCAGTGAGTTGTTCTAGGTTTGTTTCAATATCTTTGAAGTTTGGTGTTAATAAGCCCTGTAGTGCGTTAGGTTGACTGATGGACGAGATATTTCCGATACCAGCAGATGAAGTGGATACATCCTTACGTTTGAATGAAATACAGCGCTTGATCAACGTGAACATAAACAAAATTGAAGACACAGCTGCTCAACTATGGATGGGACAAGGGCATCGAATTAAAGTTCATTCCGCCTAAAGCCCCTCATTTTGGTGGACTCTGGGTAGCTGCAGTCAAATCTGCAAAGCATCATTTGTGTCGCAGTGTCTCTACTGCTTCTCTTACATATGAAGAACTAGAGACTGTTGTAGTTGAAATAGAGGCAATTCTAAACTCTAGGCCTCTCACCCCGTTGTCTTCAGACCCAAATGATATAGGAGCACTAACACCAGGTCACTTCATCATAGGAGAACCACTCACAACCCCAGTCGACTCAAGGGTATCAGAAACCAGAAGATCACTTAAAACAAATTGGAAATATGTGTCAGATATAAAACATAGATTCTGGACAAGATGGCACCGCGAATACCTGCACGAGCTCCAACAAAGGTCTAAATGGAAGAATCCAACACCAAATGTAAAGGAAGGCACA
The DNA here is from genome assembly GCA_958299015.1 of Tetanocera ferruginea. Lineage (NCBI taxonomy): Eukaryota > Metazoa > Arthropoda > Insecta > Diptera > Sciomyzidae > Tetanocera > Tetanocera ferruginea. Next base: position 68,807,555 of record OY282642.1, on the reverse strand, counting down.
TTGGTCATCATTAAGAAGGATAACGTTCCAGTCCTTCAATGGCCCCTTGGTCGAATAATTCGAAGCTAAAAGGAAGATGATGGCTTTATTCGGGTCGTTGATGTTAAGACAGCTTCGGGCATATCCAAACGACCCATACACGAATTAGCTCCATTATTCACTGAAGAAGAAACAGAAAAAATAGAACCTGCAACAAGTGTACTGACAAATAATCACAAACGTAAATGGTCTTGCTCTCTCAGTAATGCTGGTTGCATTACTGATGTTGCCATTAGCAATGACCTCTCCAATAAATACATCAAGATTTCGTAACAAGCCTGGCATTTACTTCGAAGGAATAGGTGCCGCACGGCTATCAACAGGTATCTGGAAAATCATCATATACTATGACCTTGCGCCGTTTCTTTACCAATTAAATTGTGATCAGATGGAATCACAACACTCAAGAAGCTCTGCTTACACCCGACGTCGGACATTTCATGCAGTTCACTCATCGATTACTTTGAAGCTACTGTTAACAATCTGCACCAGGAGGAAACCTTATTGTTATCCAATCGTCCCAAAAGAGGTGCATTTTATGTCATCGGAAACGTGGCTCACACTTTGTTTGGTGTTCTCGACTCAGACTATGCCCAACAGATGTCAAACACTATAAATGAAGTCAAATCCAAAGAAGAACATCTTTTAAGGCTGTTGAAGAATCAAAAGTCAATTATTGATTCCACAATCAACATAATAAAACAGGCTATATTGGTCCATATGTTCACATGTGGTTGCATCCGATGCCGATATGCAGGCAGGCAGATGCCATTCATATTGATGTGCATTGTTGCATGCAGCGATATGTGAACGTCGCTGCCTAGCAGCAGTTCGCTGCGCTGCTGCGTATCCTCAGTGTGCAGAGGTGTTGTTAGTGTGTGTGTGTGTGTGTAGCTGCGCTGCAGTTGGATACATGCACTTCACAGCTGCGATGCATGCAGTGGGTAACCAGCTGTGTACGTGTAGCCATGCAAGATGATGTTTTGCTATGCCTGCAGCGGTGCACGTTACTATACATGATGCACGTGCTTGTTCTGCCAATTTGTGTCTGTTGTTGTTCGTGTTGCATGCAGCAAATCGCTGTGGTTCGGTGATGCGGCTTTAGCTGCGTTCTCAGTTGACGCAGGCGTCGCTGCAGCCTCAGCTGTTGGCGCAAGTCTAGCTGCGTTCTCAGTTGTTGACGCAAGTGTAGCTGCGATCTCAGTTGTTGACGCAGGTGTAGCTGCGGCCTCAGTTGATATCGCAGGTGCCGCTGCGGCACAGTTGTTGACGCAGATGGAGCTGCATCGCAGTTGATATCGCAGGTGTCGCTGTGGCACAGTTGTTGACGCAGGTGGCGCTGCAACGTAGTTGATAACGCAGGTATAGCTGCGGCACAGTTGTTAACGCAGATGGCGCTGAAACGCAGTTGATATCGCAGGTGAAGCTGAGGCGCAGTTGTTGACGTAGATGGCGCTGCATCGCAGGTGAAGCTGCGGCGCAGTTGTTGGCGCTGCATCGCAGTTGATATCGCAGGTGAAGCTGTGGCGCAGTTGTTGACGCAGATGACGCTGCATCCTCAGTTGTTGACGCAGGTAAAGCTGCGGCGCAGTTGTTGACGCAGATGGCGCTGTATCGCAGTTGATATCGCAGGTAAAGCTGCGGCGCAGTTGTTGACGCAGATGGCGCTGCATCGCAGTTGGTCATACGCTAGTCCACCTGAAATAGTTTCAACTGACTGATGTACGCCGTTCGCACTCGCGTTTCTCCTTCACGTTTGATGCGTACTATTACTGGCGAGACAAAATCTACAATTTTGTATGGGCCATCGAATTTAGGAGCCAATTTGGCTGCAAAGTTATCAATTGGGCACCAATCTTTGGGCTCCAGTTCTGTCTTCGCAGATTGTAATGTCGGGCTTGGTCTTGCGCAGTCCGTTCCAGGTTGCGGCGTACAATCTCGAAAGTTTCTTTAAGCTTGTTTTGTCTCTCAAGTGCTGTTTGAGGCTCTTGTCCGATGCCAAATGTTTGCTCATGATATAGCGGTTTTGGTAAGCGGAGTTCACGTCCTTGGGTAAGGAAGGCTGGGCTATCATCGTCTTGATAGTTCGGTTGGCCCGTTCCGTTGGACTTTCCTGGGGTGTATACGGAGCAGTGAATTGATGTTTCACTCCTAGCTCGGCTAAAAACTTTTTGAAAGTTCGACTCGTAAATTGGGTGCCATTGTCCGTTACTAGGACCTTTGGGACGCCAAATCGCGCTAAGATACGCTCTCGAAACGCACGTTGGAGGTGATCGCTGGTTGCCTTACGGAGTGGGATAACTTCAGTCCATTTCGAGAACTTGTCGAAAAACACCAGGAGCATGTTGTTACCATGTTTAGATCGGGGCAGTGGTCCCACAAAATCAGCACACAAGATTGACCAAGGCTCGTCCGCGATTTGGGTAAGCATCTTACCAGCAGGACTTTGTTGGCTTGGTTTATATCTTTGGCACGATTCGCAGGTAACGGCCGATATCACGGAACATACCTGGCCAATAGTATCTATTGGCTACTCTTGCAATTGTTTTTCGTATGCCTAGGTGACCGGCACACGGACTATCATGGTTTTCTTTCAGAACTCTTTCTCTCGCATAGGTGGGTACGCAAAGTTTCTATGGAACACAATCTTCATCGTTTGCTTGGCTCGCTATGTGTCGATACATCTGTCCGTCTTCTATGATGTTGTCTGGGTTTTCTAAGACTTCATTAGTCATCTTCAGTAACCAATTACAGGTACCGTCTGTGGAATCTTCGGTTGTTGTTTTAATCACCGTCTCGAGAGGCTGTCGAGATAAGGCGTCAGTGACCACGTTCAATTTTCCTCTGCGATATTGAATATCGAACGTGTGCTGTTGAAGTTCCAGTGCCCACCTGGCTACGCGTCCAGACGGACTTTCTATTGAATTGATCACTGTAAACTTGTAGCCTTCAAGGTAAGGTTGTATTTTGTGGATTGCCCATACTATGGCGAGACATTCTTTTTCCGTTGGTGAGTAGTTCCGCTCTGCTTTGTTAAGGTGTCGACTGGCATACGCGATAACTCTCTCTTCGTCTCCTTGACCTTGCGTCAGTACTGCTCCAAGCCCGTAGTCACTGCCATCCGTTTGGAGAGTAAACTTCTCGTTAAAGTTTGGGCACGCCAAGATTGGTGCCTCGGTTAGTTTGGCTTTAAGGGCTTCAAATGCTTCCTGCTGGCTGTCACCCCACTTCCAATGTTTTCCTTTTCGCAACAGTGTCGTAAGTGGGTGCACAATGGTTGAGAATTCTGGGACAAAGCGTCTATACCACGAGGCTATTCCCAGGACTCGCCGTAACTCCTTCGTGTTCGTAGGGGCCTCTAACTGCTTGATCGCTGATATTTTCTCGGAGTCGGTGTGTATTCCTTGGCTACTTTCGACATGACCTAAATATGTCGTCTCTTGTTGGAAGAATTCGCATTTCTCGACGTTTATCTTTAGATTTGCTGCCCGGAGTCTTCGAAAAACTTCATTTAAATTCGTTATATGTTGATGAAATGAGTTTCCGGTGACGATAATGTCATCCAAGTATGCAAGTGCGTATGGTTCCATTCCAGGACCAATAACTTGGTCTAACGCTCGCTAAAAGGTCGCTGGGCTGAGTGTAGCCCGAAAGGCATCACTTTCCATTGGAACAGACCACGACCTGGTACCGTGAACGCCGTGAATTGCTTACCATCCTCGTCCATAGGAATCTGCCAATAGCCATTTTTGAGATCTAGGCTGCTGATGTATTTTGCATTACGGTGGCGGTCTAGAATATGATGTATTCGGGGTATTGGATAGGCGTCTGGTATGGACTTTGCATTTAACTGCCTATAATCTACGCAGAGTCGCCATTTTCCCGTCTTCTTCTTCACCAGCACTATTGGGGCACTGTGAGGGCTATTGGAGGGCTCAATACACCCCTTTTCCAGTAACTCGTCGATCTCTTTATTGATGATCTCTTGGATTGCAGGATTTTTCGGAAAGTATCTCTGTTTCATTGGTCTATCGTCTTGCATAACAATCTTATGAGTTGTTATATTCGATAAACCCTCTAGCTTCTCGAACTCAGCTAGTTCAGTCTTCAAGAAACTGTCTTTCAGTTCAGTTTCAGTAACTTCGTCTTCTCGCACCACTGTGCATAATGGGGAAACACTAGCACTTGTTGTCGCCTCGTGACATTTTAATGTTATTGTCTGGCCGCCGCACGTGAATGATGTCGCCTGCATTCTGAGAAGAAAATCCATTCCCAGAATGATATCGTCCACTATGCCTGGTAGGACGAGTAACGGGATCCTGCAGCTATCTTTTCCTAGACTTACGTTCAGGATCAGAGCTTCACGAACGGTTCGCACTGAGTTGTCTGCCATACGCACGACGATGTTCTCCTGTCTCTTCTCACCTGTGTGAGCCAGTTTTTCTGATAACTGTTGGCTCATGAAACTCCTGGTTGTTCCTGTGTCAATCGTGGCCTTCTGAACTTCATCTCCGAGGGTAACAAATGCAAAAATGTAGGCTTCGTCATGCTGCAGGATTTCTACGGGATGCGAGGGACCGTATGTGCTCTCCCCGATAAGCCTCGCCTCTATCGGGTGTTCTGTCCGTTTCCTGACTGCCGACGACAGCAGTCAATCGTTCGTATCCCACGCTTTCCACACTCCCAACAGAAGATTACCAACGGATTTCGACATTCGGGCCGCATGTGACCGTCTCTGCCACATCGTCTGCACGCTGTTCGTGGATTTATGAGTGTCTCCTTCACCTGAGTGACCATTCGATGACGCTCTTCTCTCGGTCGCTGGGCTGGTGCTCGTGTGGGTGCCATATCTGCACGTATGCACTCGAAATCTTCGGCTAACGCCATGAGCTCTTCCAGGCTTGCAAAGTCTTTTCTCTTGATATATAGTTGGTATTCTTGTCGACTATTCCGGAATGTTCTCTCCAATTTTTGTTCCTCGGTGTAGTTTGAATGTCGCATAAGGCTCTGTAACGCGAGTACGTAATCCTTAAAAGATTCACCAGTGTGCTGATGCCTCTGTCTTATGACATCATCCAATCTTTCGAAATACCTCGTGGGCAAAAAGAAATGCAAGAAGTCTTCTTTGAAGCTTCTCCACTCACGCCACGTACGATTATTATTAAGATACCATGTTAGCGCTCGGTCTCGCAGTAATTCGGGCATCGTTCGTGGAAGGTGGTCTTTTCCCAAACCATACACTTCCGCCAGTTCTTCCACGCGCTCGATAAATGCCAGTGGGTCTCGGCCGCCGTCGTATTTTACCGACCACTTCCTGACTTTATCAATTACTGAAGCGTACGGGTTTTGGTTGTACTGGGCAACAGGTGTTGGTTGGAACCTGGTCATGTATTCCGCGTACGCCGGTATCGCGTGATTCGTATTTGTTGGCTCTGAAGGTGTCCTGCTGGTACTCGGTAGTTGCTGAGGCACGGTGAACGAGCTAGGAGAAGGACTCCTTGCATATTTTGCTTCAAGCTCGATGAAACTTTGTTCCACCTCCGGTTTGTGGTCTACTCCCAGTGCAAAGGTAGTAAACCTTTTCCTTAATTCCTCAACAGTACCTTCGCCGCTAAAGTTAAACTCTTTAGCATAGGCCAACAAGTCGTCTCGACGAAGCGCGTGAATCCATGCTGTTCGCACCATGTTGCTTTCAACTTATTTTCCTGTGTCTCTGGACCTTTCGTACTTTGTTTCCTCTCACGTTTTCCTGCGTTATTCACTCTCTAGTTTTCCTGCGTTATTCACTCTCTAGCTTTCCTGCGTTGTTTTTCCCTCTAGTTTTCCTGCGTAGTTTTCCCTTAGAAGGGTCTCTGTTCGGGCGCCACTTGTAACGAACCTTCCTGGGTTCTTTTGTATTGCTGAGGTACGCTCAGCGGGATTCCAGGGTCCGTGACAAGAATTAATAACACTTTGGGTTTTTTTATAGTTATCTAGGTTTAACAATGTTTTATTGTTTTCTTGTTTACTTGCTATAATATATGTTATATATATATATTTAATATATCAATTGCTTGTGTTTTCCACTGATCCTCCTGCTGCTCCGCCGTAGTCTAGCAGTTGGGCCTACAAGCCACCGACACTGCTTGCTGGAAAAATAAATAAACACGCGGGCTTACAAGCCACGGACTAGTGTTTAATTTGAGCAGGCGGGCTTACAAGCCACGGGCACTGCTAACAAAAAGGTTTTAAACAGGTGGGCCTACAAGCCACCGACTCTGTTTTCTGCTACTCTGCAGGTTGGCCTAGAAGCCGCTAACTCTGCTCGCCGTTCTGCGCAGGTGAGCTTACAAGCCACCGACTCTGCTTGATGCTGTTTGCAGGTGGGCCTACAAGCCACCGACTCTGCACTCGCTTCTTAGTTAACCTTGTTTGTCCTAATGGTTGCTGCAGCTCCTCGATGCAGACTCTGCTTGTTGTTCTTTCGCTATTTTGGACTCTGCTTGCTGTTATTCTGCACTCTGCTTCGCCCTGAACGTTAATAATCACGCACTGACTTTTCTCGCACACTGAATATAATCAAAGACTGATCGTCACAAATTATGATCAAAGACTCTCATCAGTCCGTGGTTGCACAACTTTTATAGTTGCCTTGATTTGCCTTTGTTGTCAACCAGATCCCGCAATCGAAACTTCTCGGTTGTTTGGCGTAAGCAACATACCGTACGCATTTGCTTTTGTTGTTGCAACCTGTGGCTAAAATTGGCCCAGCACTTTGCCTTTGTGCGCTTGGCTTTTCCGCTACTCGACTGCACGAAAAATATCACGCCAGCATTATACGTGTGCGTGTGTCGTACCTCTCTTTCTTGTCTATTATTCTTTGTTTATTTGAGCTGAGTTGCCTAAGTATAAGAAAACGTGATAATGCCTTTATATTGAAATTCATGTATTTATTATTTTTTTTTTCTTCAATACATATATGTGCTTGTAAAAAAAAAAAACGTTCAATGTGTGTGGTGGTGTTCACCAAGTGTTGCTCTTGATTGTTGTCGTCAAAATCGGCAACGTCGATTTTTGGCGTCAAATCAGAATAACATAATAATACTAACATAATAATAATACAGAATAATAATAATAATAAGAACAAAATTGATAAAAATTGATAATAGGCAATTAAAAATCAATTATCCTTTTCTTGCTCATCATCATCATCATCCTCATCATCCCCAACAGTGTTAGGTCTTCTCAAATTATCAAAGGTACTCTTCTCAAATTATCATGCTAATATTTATATGTTCGTTGAGAATCAAGAGCCGCTAAGGTATTTTGTTTGATTTCGTTCATGGTTCCTTAATAAGACAAAATCACCTACTTCATACCGTTTCGGCTTTCTTTTAGTACTGTCAAAACGAATTTTGTTATATTAAGCATTATTTTCCATATTAATAATGGCTTGTTTCCGCACTTCTTCCAGATTCACTTGCGGTTCCTCAATCGTCACTAACATTAAATCTACAGGCCTTGAAACCTTTCCGATTAAAAGTTCAAGAGGACTACTTTTAGTGACACGATTGCTTGCGCAATTCAAAGCCAACTGAACTTCAGGTAGAGCATCTTGCCATGAAGGTTCTTTACTAGTCTCGGCAACTGTCAACATATTTTTTAAAGTACCCATAACGCGGTGTACCTGTCTATTTACGCGACTACTTCCAGTTGCAATTAAATGCAGACTTATAATATGCGACTTACAATATTCCCGAAACTCAATGCTAGAAAAACAACGCCCCTGATCTGCAATTATTCCCTCTGGCGCACCAAATAAAGAGACACAAAAAGATAATGCTTTTATGCTACTATTACTGTCAATGTTTATGGTATACTGCAATATAACGACAATTTGCGGACTTTTTCCCTAAAATTGTGCAACAGTCTATGGTATTTATTTTTAACCGATTAAAAAAAAGAGGAGGTTCTCAAGTTCGTTGATTTCTATTTTTTGTTTTTTTGCATTTGTATGCACAGCGATTTCTGTTTAAGAACTTGTCCGATTGCATCTCAATAAATAATGACTGAAATTTACAGTAAAAATAGAAGGGCAGGCATAATTATTAAAAATTACGGTCAATTAAGTGGGGTGTGGCAATATAAGAAAAACTCTGTGTCTCGAATAATATTGACTGTAAATTGACACTAAGATACTGAAATTTGCTACGGCGGCAGGCACAATTACTACAAATTGCGCTCTAGAAAGAGCGAGTTATTCCATTAAGGGGTGTGGCAATATAAGAAAAATACTAGGGGTATTCACACTGAACTCGTTAGTTTGTTATTTGGTTAGTTGTTACTTCGTTAAATTTGTTGACTGTGAACACACCCTTATGTTTTATCTCGTTAGCCTGGTAGTTCTTATTAAATAACAGCTGATTTTGCTTTGCCGAACTAACGAAAACTTTATCAGGGTTGTTCAGTTGTTACTTTGTTACTCGGTAGTTCGATAGTTCGATAATTTAACAAAAACAAAGTGCATGTAAAAAAATAACAAGTAACAACTAACAAACTAACGAGTTCGGTGTGCATACCCCTACTGTATTTTGCATGCTATCGACACTAGGGTACTGAAATTCATTGCAAGAATGGTTAGAATGATTGCAATACTCTACGAATAAAGTGGGCGAAATTCGGCAAAGAGGCGTGTCAAGATTGGAAAAAACACTATATATCAGTCAACATTGACACTAGGGTACTGAAAACGATACGAGAGTAGGAAGAATTATTTTTAAAATTTATCATATTCTCTAAAAAGGAAAAATAAAACTTTTTAAACAAAAAACAAAAATCCAACTTCAAAACCACTACAAAGTAAAAAATAAAGTTAAATTTGTTTTACTTTTAGTTTTTGGTTAAATTTGATAATTTATTTAAACACATTGGAGATCACACACATAATTTATTTATACACATTGGAGAGTACAAGTTTTTATTTGCTATAAGTTTTTTTAATAAAACCGTGCAACCATGTTTTTGGGGTTGTTGTCAAATAATAAATTATGCAATTAATAAGATTAAAATATTAAAAAATTTCACATACATCAATGAAGCATTTTGATAAGCTGTGTGACGCTCCTTTTATTGCTCTAGAATTTATATAAAACAATGCAGCATTCATGTTGATCATAGTTATGATGTGAAAGTAAGCAGTGGTATGCCATAAGAGGAAACCTAGTAATGGATTAATTTTGAAGTATGTTTATTTAATTGCTTATTTTTAAGCTCTTACCATCTAACATCCTGCTAAGACTGTATAAAAATATAAATGAAAGCAGAACACATCCGATAAAGAGAACAATTATTAGAAAGTTCAGCCGTGGAAAGTTTAAAGTTGTTCCGGTCACTCGATAAAATCGAACCTGTACAGATTAAAAAATAATAATTGTGTTAGCAAAAAATTCAAAAAAGATGCTGCATCACTGCGTTATATAAAACATAAACGAAAATATTATATCATGAAACATACATATTCAGTAATACACGGTGCAACACGTAAAACTCAAACAACTTTTTGAATGTTGTTCCTGAAAGTTGGGGACGTAAATAGAAAAACCCTATCGGGAATTTGCTAGTTTGGTTACCGATCGGATTTTATTATACCTGAAAGATATCGGTTGAAACTTGATGCTCTTTTTCTCACGGCTATATCTCGTAAGCTATTTAGAATTTTGTTTTCCTATCTTCAGCAAAGTTGTAGCTATTAACATGGAAAATAAAAGCTCGGAGCGAACTATTACGACAAAACTTCACCGAAGCCTCAAAATCGCAATTTACTTGTTATTTTTACCATTTTTGGTCCATATCTTTCAAACCGTTTTGAATTTTGGCAAACCATATACAACGAACATAACTGACCTTTTTTGATTTTTTTCATACTGTTCAGGTGATATATTTGTTTTTTGAAATGCAACTTGTGGGCTGCACAATGGGGTAAAATCATTAAAATATGATAAACATAAAAAAGTTCCTACAAAGTTATCCATCTTTGACCAATTATTGGACATGACTGACCTTTTTTGACTTTTTCCATGCCTTTTTGGTGATATATCTACTTTTTATACCCTAAACCTGAAAGATCAGGGTATATTAACTTTGTGCAAACGTTTGTAACGCATAGAACGAACCGAGTCCAGTATAGAAAAGTATATATATTCTTGATCAGCGTCACCACCTGAGTCTGAGCTATCTATGTCCGTCCGTCCGTCCGTCCGTCTGTGTGTTGTCCGTATACACAGGAGAGAATGTCCGTATACACAAGAAGAAGGAGTTGAGATAATTGGATGAAACTTGGTACACATGGTCACATAGACCCAAGGATCTGCAATATTGAATATTTTTGGAATCCGCCCACGGACACGCCTACCTTCCATACAACGCAAAAATTGAAAACTGGACAAATAAGCTTATAATCAACCTACAACAATAAAATTTGGTGTGTATGTGTTTTATATCAACACAAAAATGTCTTCGAAAAATAGGTGTCGTCTGCCCACGGACACGCCCACCTCCCATACAACCCAAAAATTGAAAACGCAATAAATAAGCCTCTGTTTAACCTATAGAAATAAAATTTGGCACGTGTGTTTTTCATAACAAAGCAACGATGGTTTTGAAAAATGAATGGAAATCATCCGCCCACGGACACGCCTACCTCCCATGCAACGCGAAAATTGAAAACTGCATAACTCAGCTCATATGTTTTTTATGACAAGACAAATATGGTTTTGAAAAATGGATATCATCCGCCTACGGACACGCCTACCTCCCATACAACCCAGAAAGCTTAAAACTCAATAAATAAGGTTATGTTTGTCATAGAGAAATTAAATTTGGTATGTATGTATTTTATACCAAAACTAAGGTGTGTTCAAAAATTGGGAGTAATCCGTCCATGAACACGCCCACCTCCCATAGCGAAAGCACAATAAAGGCATTAACTGTGAGCTACAGGAATAATATTTGGTATGTGTAAATTTTTCATCAACATTTAAATGCATATAAAATATAGGCTTCATCCGCCCACAGGGGCGTGCCCTTTACAACAAAATTTTTTTTTGTTTTTGAAAAGTGGGTTTAGGATATTTCATAGTCAGCCTAGACCGACTTTAGACTTTCTTTACTTGTTTTTATATAACGAAAAGATCTTCAGTTTGTCTATAAATATTGCACTGACTATCTATATATCAATTCAAATAAAGAAAATCCTAATGAAAAACACACAACTTCTATAATATAATGCTAGTGTTAAACAATTCTTTCGAAATCTATAGAAGATATTTTCGCTTTTTAACAATTTAAAATTCTAACAAAGAAAGGTCCCCAGGTGACAGTCTCCGATTTGAATGATTTTCGGATTTGTGATAGAAGACAAAAATCTATGGTTGACGTATTTTTTATACGTGCTCGATCGATGGTTTAGGGTTTCAAATTCGCGTTCAAAAATCAGCGAAAATTTCGTTTTTCTGCTTTAATTTCGCTATTTTCCATGGAAACATTTACAAATTTGGTACCAAAAGAAAGCTTTTACAAAACCACACACGATGGCATCAATTTTTCATAAGAAAATTTTGTTGTTGTATTTTTTTTTGTATTTTTTTTAAATTTTGCCAAAAAACCATGGCGGGCGTGATAACGACTCACTGGGACATCGAAAAAAATACCAAAAACGGGGTTTGTATCAGCATCAAAACCACCATGGAATGAACTAGAAAAATATATTTGTAATTTTTCAAAATGATATCTTATTTTTTATTCAACTTACCCCAGTGTCGGGCAAAAATGAAATTCCTATTCACTCGTGATTGAGCTATCATTTGCTGCAGACGTCAATATTTCCACACGTACACAATAAAAACTTCGTGTGGCGTACGAACTGTAGCCGAGTAATGGCTTTGGCTCGTACTTATGAGGAGCTGTGAGCGTAATTTTGATATTCAACCAGTGTTGCCACTTTCTGTGTAATTACACAAAACGTGTGTAATTTCGAAACGATTGTACTGTCTATGTACTGTGAGCATTTTGTGTAATTTTGTAGTTGAAAGAAAAAAATAAATGGCAGCTTTATCATGAAATGAAAAAAAAAATTGTGGATGCACTTCACCACAGTTTTTTAACTTTTAATTAAGATTCCATGAGAATCTTGCGCCAAGATGTGCAGCACCATAAAAGAAGTAATTAATAGAATACGACATCCACATCTTATATCGCTATGTGACGTGATTGGAGCCAACTGTTCCTATTCAAGAAGAATTTTTCAGCCAATAGGATCAGTTGGCTTCAAGTATGTCATGTAGCGGTAAATCATACAGATGTCGTTACCTACAAATTCTTTCATTCATGGTGCAAAACATTATGCGAATACTTTCTGATCTCTGAAAACTCTGGTAGATTTATTTTGGTACTGGTGGTTTTACAAAAATATCTTATTATTGCAAAAGCTTCAGATAGATTTGTAAATGCATCCTTTTTCTAATATTGTATTTAAATCAAATATGCTTCAAGCAAGTCATTGTGGTCAGTAGAACTGAAGAGGGAATCAAGGATATGATTATTTTCAGAATGAACCTGGTAGTTCTAACGAAAATTGTCCTATTATTTTCTACCAATGCTAAAAAATAATTGTTCTGATACAATAAAAACCGACATTTTTTGTTAAAATTAACGTTGTTTTTAACGTTTGATAGAACACAAAGACGAAAAATTTTTATATCATTTTCTCCGAAACGAAATAAATTTTTTTCGAATTTTGAATTAACTTTTTTTTTCTTTTTAATTTCGCTTCAACGAAACAAAAAAATATTTTGGTTTTCGTTAAAATAAACGTTAACGTGCATGCCTGCTTTTAATACTTTTATTTTCAAATGTTTTGGTCGAACAAATATTTAGTATGCATATTAAAGAATTGTGAGACTGACAAAAGAAATAGACTAAAGGCTGATACAATTACTAATTTTTGTCAAGGAAGGAATAAATAGCAGTGGAGGATATAATTTTATTTTGTTTATTTGTTTTGTTATGTTATGTTATGTTGTATTTGTTATGTTTATCTTGTTATGTTTAATTCTTGAATAGTTCATTTAAATGATTTGTTTTTTATTGTTTTGTTAATATTCTTTTAATACGAAAATAAAAGAAAAATATACGAAAAATAAATAAAAATTTTGTGTAATTTGACCAGAATTGTGTAATTTTGGGAAATCTTTGTGTAATTTTGAAATATTATTGTGGCAACACTGTATTCAATTGATGTCAGTTGGCGCTAAGCAATTAAGAAAGTAAGAACTCGCTTCTGCTCGCTTCGCAACCATTAAATAAATACACAAAGAAAAATTTTGAATGAAAAATGGATGCAAGATTTTTTTTTATAGAAAATATAAACAGCGCTGTCGCTCTCTCTTGGACACACACACAAACTTGCGTGTTTATGTATTGGTTTGTCCGACACTGTCTTATACGCATTTCAAAACATTAAAATAAAAAAAATTTTGAAGGCGTCACGTCTCCTTAATTTTGTTTTTGTACTCACATCACATTTTGGCAGAATATATGACATTTCACTCTATCCCGTACACACACCAAGTAAAAAAATAAGAACTTGGCAACGCAACTTTACTCAACTCAATAGGTAGTTGACTTTCTCTATGCTCAACTAGCTGGAGACTTTGTTGTTATTTTCTCATAAAAATTTTGAAATAAGCTACTTCAATCGAGTATAGTCCGGCGAATCGAACGTAGCTAAGTCAACTTTTCCACACGGCAAGTTTTATTGCCAGCAAGTTTTCAATTCTCTTTTGAATTTGCCATTTGCGTTTCCACTCAGCAAGTTTTCTTGAGCAATTCTGAATAAAACTAAAGTGAAACTTCAAAGAAAGAGCAGGACAAAAGAAAAATTACCGGTACGAGCAAGTCTGTACTCATCCCCTTTCGTCATGTCCCGATGCCAACAAACTCGACTTGCCAGCAAGAAAAATTGCCGAGTGGAAAAGGGGTCTAAAGATATGAAGAAATATGTCAATGCGCGACCCCTACGTTCGGTCAAAAAAAAACAAAATTTTTTAGTAATTGTCTTCAACAAATGCCTCATATTCGCTGGTTTACGGCGCACTTTTTTTTGCATAGGAGGTGGTACGGTCTAGTGCCCAGTAATAGGCGGTTGATACGTATGTCGTTCATTCTGTTGACCATAAAAGTATGATGGAGCTCTCGCGTTCTGTGGAGCCCCTTTAAACTCAAGCGTTTCCCAATGGTTCGGCATATTTCGAAGAAATTCAGCTTCTCTATTTGGCCTTTGGTAATCTCAGCCATACAAATTCGGTGGTCGTTCCTGGTGAGACTCTCTGTATCGTTTTTAGCCTCATTTGTCCAATTATTTAATAAATTTTTGTTTTTTTCAGTGTGCTGATTTTCGTGTAGATATGCGTTTGGTTGCTGCGCTCTTATTTCCTGTTTAAGCGCCTTTTTAATTTTCAGTCTTAGTCCAGCTAATCCTGCCTGCTAACCTTCCTGAATTTTTCGGCTATTAAATCATCTAGTGACGATCGTAGTTCTTGACACGCCTTTTTGACTAATTCATCATTATCTGTGCCAATGGGCATATTGTTCGTTACTTCGGTCCCTGACGGGGGAGGCAACGTGAGATTAGGAGGAAAATGTTGCAGATTGTGTCTCTTCGGTATAGCACCGTGATCTAAATGCTTCGACGACGCTCCTGACTGGTTCGCATTTTCATTATGCTTGGAATTTGGCATGTTTATCGTGGTTGAAAAGTCTCTAAACGACTCGTCTTCCATGGCCGGGCCTGTTGCCATTTTAGCTACTGGGCTTTTTAAAGTTTTTACGTATTTAATTGGGGTATTAAACCTGACAACCTTCTTTGGAGGAGAAGCCCGATTCCGGTCATACGTTATATACTTTCTTTTCAAGTTAATTCGTTTCCTTACTTCTTCTGTCTTACTCATTCTAAAAAGAAAAAAAAAATACTATGTGTTCTAACCGATTAACTTTAATCTTTCAAAGATTTTATTTATAATTTGAACGCTAGGGGTCTTCAGCAGGATGCAGTTCATTAAAGGTGTAACTCAGATAAGCTACCTTTTGAGTGAGGGTGTGAATAAAATCAATGTTTTTTTACCTTTTTTTGACGTAGAATTATGTCTTACAGGGCGGTTTGTATGGGGTCGTTTTAACAGATTTTTTGAAGGTCATGCAACGTTTTTGGCTAATACTTTAGGGTATACCTACAGCCTTTAATACTTATCTTTCAAAGATAATATATATATACTTAAATATCAGATATATCCTGCGCTGAATGAATATCTAATTTTGGATTTTGTCACTATTATATGAAAGTCACAAAACAGTAAAATATAAATAGAAAAATGCATGTTTTTATATAAGAAAGTCGATCATCAGCTGCTTATAATGTACCTGCTGTGCCTGCTGCTTTCTTTGCTTTTTTTTCGTTGTTTATCTTGTATTGTTTTTATTTTGCACGAACTGATTGGTTCGTATTAGAGCTTCAGCTCAAACACGTGCTTCGAACTACACGTGTTCACGGAAGTTCGAACTCTGTGTAGATCGTGTTTTGAAACACGAACCTCAACTACACGTGTATTTTATTCACGACCTACACGTGAAGTTCGCATTAGCGTGGTTCACGTGAATAGCATTCACGTGAATAGTATTCACGTACTTTAAGCCTGAACCGATAATAAAGAGACACAAAGGGATTATCTAAGGTCACAGGTGGGTCATTGGCACATTTATGGGTTTCATGGAACATTTGAACCAAAATGGATGATTCTATGGTTGGATATGTTTATGCCAACGCGATTTGTAAAAATTTAACTTTAGACTTTAATATTGCCCGTTATAGTTATATAAAGTTATCTTTAAAGTTATTATTAAAGTCATATTAAAGAATCATCCATTTTGGTCCAAATGTTCCATGGAACCCATAAATGTGCCAATGACCCAACTGTGAGCTCAGATAATCCCACTGCATCCTTTTGGCCATAGAATCATCCATTTTGGTCCAAATGTTCCATGGAACCCATAAAAATGCCAATGACCCAATGGTCAATGATCTGTGACCTCAGACAATCCCACTGCATCCGATTGGCCATAGAACCCATATTTGTCCAAATGCCCCATGGAATCCATTAAAGTGCCATTGACCCACCCGTGATGTGTAAACACACTTTTCCATACTTAATTAAAAACAAAGTAAGCATGAATAAAAATTTCAATATAAATCGATTCGAATGAAATGACAAATAAAAAATAATTTGTTTTAGTCGAAAAAGATTGCCAACTCAAATTGCAAAAAATTTTTTGTAAATTCATTCATGCTTTATGATTAAAAATAGCGGTCAATTTCAATACAAACCTCGCCTCATAAATTAATCCTGTCTAAAACATATATTTTTTACTGATTTTTAATAAAATTTCGGTACATAAGTGTTTAAAATCAAAATTTTAATTATTTATTAAACTTTTCTGCAAAGCAATATACGGTGTCGGGCGCTCACTCTCAAGTTTTGAAAAGTAAACGAAAATTGAGAAACTGAACGAAAAATTCCTTACGCAGAACTTGAGGCTCAAACAAGTTATGCGTAAGCATAAAAAAGTTTCAGAGAGAAGTCAACGAAAAGTATACAAAAGTTCAAAAACACACTTTTCCATACTTAATTACAAAACAAAGTAAGCATGAAAAAAATTTCAATATAAATCGATTCGAATTAAATGACAAATAAAAAAAATTCGTTTTTGTAGAAAAAGATTGCCAACTTTTTAGTTGGCAATCAAAAAAATATTTTCTTGAAGTTTGTAAATTCATCCATGCTGTATGATTGAAAAAAGCAGTCAATTTCAATATAAACCTCGCTTAATAAATTAATTTTGTCAAAAACATCTATTTTTTACTAATTCTAAATACAATTTCGATACATAAGTGCTTAATATCAAAATATAAATTATTTATTAAACAGGTTGCAACCCTTTTCTGCTTAGCAATATACGGTGTCGAGCGCTCCCTCTCAAGTTTTGAAAAGTAAACGAAAATTGAGAAACTGAACGAAAAATTGCTTACGCAGAACTTGGGCGACTCAATATATTGCTGAGCAAGTACGTTCTTTTGCTTTCTAACTTTTGTATGCTTACGCATAACTTGGTTGAGCCTTTGGGCAACTTAATATATTGCTGAGCAAGTACGTTCTTTTGCTCTCTAGCTTTTGTATGCTTACGTATAACTTGGTTGAACCTTTAAACGGAATTCTACGTCTACATTTACGATACTATCGAAACTGTTTCTTTTTTTCTTTTAAGCATATTTTACGTTTTGAAATTTTTTTCTTGTAACATTGTTTAATCGGTGATATATAGGGGAGAGTCGTTCCCGTTGTCTCAAGTACTAGTTGTCACAACGCCGATATCTTTTGATTCAACACGTTATCGAGTTAAATATCAATGTCATCTATACGCTATTGCAATTTCTAGTATCCCAAGAAAGTTTAAGAGCCGTTAGTTTTGTTTTGCAAAAATTAAAAGGGATTTAAGAAACTAAGTTGGATTTGTGTATTTTTATATTTTTTAAAAATTTGTGTTTAGACCAATAGAAGTGTGCAATATTCAACTTTAAATAAATTTCCAATACAATTAATATTATATTTTGCAAATACTTATGAATTTTTAGATAAAACCTTATATTTAAATTTACAGCACATTGTTTACATTTTTTTCCAAATGGTACAGGTTGTCACAGCGCTTGTGAGGCTTGTTGTCACATATAATTTCATATAACCATTTTGAAAGTATTCTATGTTTTATTTGAATTTAAGGAAATATGCCAAGAAATCGCAAACGACTTACAAACCGAGGTCGGACATCTTCAGATATCATGATGCATGCCGAATACAGCTAGTATCAATGAAGATAACGTGGATTCACTATGTGTAGATCGTTGTCGAGCGTCAAATCCAATAATAATTGTCGTCAATATATAAACTGCAAGCGTTGTGCACATAATGCATTGAAAGTGATTGTTTGATACATTGCTGCTTAAATTGTTCTTCGGAGTGCGGCAGCGACGACGATTTAGAGGTGTGACAACGGGGACTACGCGTTGAGACAACTTACCCCACGGGTGGGGTTACTTGTCCCAGACGAGTTGAATTTTTTATCTAGAAAATTTTTTGATTTATTTTAAAATAATATTCGTTATTCATATCAGGATTGAAGAATAAAATATTGAATTTATCTGTAAAAGTTTTGCAGTGCCATTATTGCTTAATTTGTGGGAGTTACAGCAGTTCATTCAAATTTTGTGACAACTAGTACCACTCTCCCCTACTATGCATTTATTTCTTATATCTTTTTTAAAGAACATAATAGGAATGTATTTTTAAATAACATAATTATGGTTTTATAATTTGAAGTGTGGACAGCTTTTAACCACCTGCTTTCAAACAATTGTATACTAATAATTAAAAATGCCTAAAACAGGTGAGCCTTTCAATTTCAGCGAAAAATTCAAATTTATTGGTGTGCATAAAAAAGACACAAACTTTAAATATATTTGTGCTTAGTTGTCAAATTAATTATCTTCGAAATACGATAAAAAATTCGAAAGAAGTGTTGCCGATTTAATGAACTTCTCGATTTACCGAACGACCCTGGACATTATATCTCTCGTTTAAATGGATCATAAACACGTCGCACAGTGGGAAATTAGTGGCAATAAATATAAGCGTTAAAGATGTGAAAGTGGTTAATTTTTTTATATTTGCAAATAAGGGATATTACTGAATTAAGCACCATCATTTTTTTCAAGATTCGAAAATTTTTTCATCATACATAAAAAATAGAAAATTTGTTGTTTTGGGTGCCTAAAAGGCGTGCCTTCAATGTGAAATATTGAACAAACTGACCATTTAAAAATAAAACTACTATTAGGTTTTCATAAAAGAATGTTTGTTTAGTGATATCCTCCAAAATATAAGGCCTTTATTTGTTTTGTTTTATGAATTTTGCATAGAAATAATCTTATATTATCATACATAATCAGCACACTATTGTAATGTCAGAACAAAATTTAAAATTTAAAAAAAAACTCCTGTCTTACGATAACCAATTTTGTTAAAATTTAAAAAAGTCATTTTTTTCAGATCGGACAATTTTTGCGACTCCCAGCGCTGCAACCATGAGGCCCCGTTTTTTTTTTCTTTGCCGCCAGCTCTATAAAACCATGTTGAATTGAAATACACATTTTTTTGAATTTTTTTTCTTGTAATTTGTTCAATTTTCTACAATAATAAAATTTTGGAAAAATGTTTGTTTTTGACTAAGCTATGAATTTTTTTAAAAAAGGTCTGTTTTCTCTGCCGCGAATGTTATGTCCCTCTTTAAAGCCACTTATATTTATGAACTTCTTTTCAAAGTGTTCAGCGCATATATACAATTTTTCATCTTGTATCAACTTGGAAGAAAAGCTTTCCTTTTGCATAAGAAATCTAGAAATTCCATTTTTTTTTTTAATTTCACACCCGACGTAATCATAAAACTTCAACACACTTAAGTTAATAAAAGATCTTTCAAATTATTTAAATAAATAAAACTCTTACGCGCTACCAATGCATAGCGCCAATAAAAAAGTTAACAAAGTGGTCAAAAAGCTAGCAGTTGACAAAAGACACAAAACAATACCGCAGAAAGTAACTGGTAGTCAGAAAAGGACTATAACAAAAACAAAACAAGTGAAAAAAAAACCAAGGGAAATTTTTCACACATAAGCGAAGACAATTTATTTGGGTTATAGAACTGGATAATTATGTGGAGTGCACATATCTGCCACATAGCTCTAATGTCGCTTCATCGTCGGTAGTGTCACCTTCTATTTGTAATTATTCAATGATGGAGCTTCTATATGTTTTTTCGCAATTTCAATTTTTGTGCACAGACCTCATCATTTTGAGGCACTTTATCGCCTATAAATTTCATAATAAAGAGGAGAAATGGAAAATTATGTCGGTCCACAAATTGAAACTTGCACAATTGAGAATCAGCTGTTGTTGGCATTTCTAATCGTTCAATAAACTGAACACAGCTTAAATCTAACTGAACGAATGTTTTTATCAAAACACTAGTATGCTTTTAGGCATGTATCAAATTGAGTTTTGGTAAACGTAGGCAGCAAGTTGAGTTTAGTTGCGTTTTCTCCTGCATAATTGTACTGGAAACGCCAGCGTTTATATTGAGTTCAAGGGCAAAACTTTATACTGGAAACGCAAACTAAACTCTCTGTGTACACATGGCATTAAGTAGACTCGAGGTAGGGCTCATAATTCTCAACTCAGACAAATCATTGTAACTTTTTTATTGAAAGAGCGTCAGAGTAACCATCATAACTTTTTTGTTTTAAGTCCGATTTTAAAAATTTTTGAATCAAAACAAATAAGAATTTAATTATCTTTAATACACTGAGAAAAAACACATACCTTGCTCCGGTAAAAAATTTCTCTATTTTTTATAATAGCAATTTTCTCTTTTTCAAATAATATTTTCTTCAATTAGAATAAATTTTCAAATTTTCGAAGAAATATTTCTTTTCTTCTAGGAAATGGAAATATTTCAATAATGATAAGTATTTTTCTCGCACAAAAAATTTCTCATTTATAAGAAATTTTATTGAAAATGAAAAACTTTTCTTATATTTTGATAAAAAATTCACTATTCATAGAAGTATTTTCTTCAATAAAAACAAATATTTTCTCAAAAAAAAAAGTATTTTTCTCTAAAAACGATATATTTTTCTATTTCATGGAACCTTTTTATCAATTTTAGAGAATTTTAAGTATCGGAATTAGAGAATAGCATTCTCTGGAGCAAAGTCTATACAATTTTTCTCTAAATATGATGCCTTTTTTATCATATTCCGAGACACGTTTTTCTGAGTCAGTCAAAAGTTTGTTTAATCTTATACAAATAAAAGTTAAAAAAATAGTTTGTGTTTTCTTTATTTTTTTTCGGTTTTTACCAGTATTCTATACCAAGGTCAAGTCTTTACCAGGTTTTTACCAGTATTCTATACCAATCTTAACAAGGTTAACCATTTTGCGGAACAAATTTTCGAACATCTTAGCCGTTATGAAATTTATAGGCGATAAAGTGCCTCAAAATGATGAGGTATGTGCACAAAAATTGAAATTGAAAAAAACATATAGAAGCTCCATCATTAAACTGCTTTTGAATTAAAGGCAACATTCTTTTTCAAATTTAAAAAATAAAAAATCAAAAAAAATTATGCTTTTTTTGAGATATTAGCAAATAAATTTTTTTTTAATTGGTTGGCAACCCTAACATCCAAAATTTAAAATTATATATTTTTTCCAGAAGGTTCTTTCCAATACCTTTCCACCGGTACCTTATGTATAAAAATTGGATAAAAACTGACGTAGATACAACTAATTGAAAATTTCACGATTCTGGTGTTTTCGGACGATTTGCAGAATTGAGAGATCCATAACTTTTCAACAAATGGCGATAAAAAAAAATGAACTTATATTCTTAGAATTTTAAAAGGAATATATAGCCCAAAAATAAAACAAATCGAAAGCCATGAGACGGACCCGTTTTGCGTTATGCTTGGAATGGGCGAAATATCGCTTGAACTTTTCTCGAAAATGATTATGTACTTTAAAAACACAGACCATTTTAACATGTTAATTTCTTTTAAAAGTGTTTACTAACAATAATAATAATAGTAAATAGTTTTATAACATCATAATTTTGGAAACTCTGTATTAATTGTAAATATTTAATTTAATTGACTTTAACTATTTAATTGTAAATATTTATTTTTAAACTTCGTATAGCCGCTCCCAATGGCATCACACATATACTCGCGCACAAACCTTAACCGTATATACATATTTGTGGTATTTTTAATATATAAAATTGTATTATTGAATAAAAAAATATATAAATAATATAAGATCTTTAACTTTATTTGGTAAAAACGACAACAAAAGTCTTTTTACAATGGTCTGAGATACCAATGCATGAGTATAGAATGGTAAATGGTGTTTGTGGTTCGTACTATTGCTTTTCACTATGTATAATTTTAACTGTTTCTGCTTTGCATTTAAATTTTGGTTTTTAATTCATTGAAGCCAATACAAAACATTTAAAAAAAAAACAAATAAATTTGTTGACAAACTTCTATATTATGTGAGTATTTTGATAAATAACTGCAATTCGTGTATAAATTTGGATCAAATAATTAAATAAAACACTTACTTCCTTATATATTGAAATTTCAAAATAAAAACATAAGTTTTAAAGCATGAAGTAGTAGGCAAATAATCAAACTTAGCATGCTTACCAAATTATGTTGATAATAATGGGGCTCAATGTTATTGATTTTTTCCGCCTCTCCATACAGACTTTCCCACTTTGCGTCGTATATCAATATAGTACGGCTGCCCTGCGTTTTCATGCAAACCTCCTACTTCTATACTATTATATAAAAGGCTTCTCACGTATCTACGTTGTAGTGCAACTCAAGAACTACTCAACCGATTTTTGTAATTCTTTCACTAACATAAAGCAACATGTTTAACTTGGTCATTGGCGTACTTTTTTTCTTTAAAACTGCTCTTAAAAGTTATTAAAACTTGAGTTTAAAAAGTAGCCAAAAAATCAAATCCAAAAAAACATTGCTGCATTGATTCGTTAGATACACAACCAGCGCGCTGCAGCGTAAAGCTTTCTCGCTCTATTCCTCTCCGATTGTGTTTGTTGTTATTGTTTCTTTTACTTAAAGTGCTTTAAATAAGGGATGTTTTACGTACAAGAGCAGACGCAGGAAGTTGTCTCATTCAGTTGGCGCTGAGACTTCAAGTGATTAAGTCTTTGTTGCTTTATTTTTAGATATGATATGTTTATGCTTCAATTAAAGTTTTTTTCAATTAAAAATTTTTCTGATCGGTCACCACCTCTCTGCAGACAATGGCAAACCTCAGAGAGTAAACAATGCCATGTAAAGCTTCTTGAGAACATGAGCCGTTCGGAGTCGGCATAAAACATGTAGGTCCAGTTCTCGGTCAATTGTGTGCAAACATTTAATAACACACACAACACAATTGATCATAAGAAGCTCGGTCAAAGTCCTTTCAAGGGCTGAAATGGCCAATTTGTTTTTTTTTGTTTATGTTTATGCTTCGTAAATGTTTATCTATATTGTTTTTTATGCTGCGTAAATTTTTGCTGAGACAAAGAGCGCTACAAGCGTAAGTATAACATCGTGTTATAAATGAATTACAGTGCGGAAGTAATTGAACATTGTACTGCTTTTAACATTTTTGGTCATTAATACTTAAAAAGGTCGATCCAAAATGTGAATTAAAAATTTATAAACCAGTAAAATGTCCTATTTTAGTACCTTCATTCATATGCGTTTCCTGACGTTATTTTTGATTATAGCCTTGAATATAAAAATTGGATAAGTAGAATACAAGATAGACTTGAAAAAAGCGAGAAAAAAATTTAAAAATATTGGGGCATAGTGTAATCAATGTGTGAAATGGTGTGTTCGCATTAGTTAACAGGTGTAAGTGTATTGATACGATACTGAAAGGTGTGGTAAAATTTATTTTCAAAATCCTTAAATTAAGTTGAATGGAACAATTTTCATCAAGATGCTGCTTGCTTTAATACAAGATGTTTAAAGTTACAGATCTTCATTAAGTTTTAGTTCGTGTTAAAGAATTAAAATGTCGTTTTTGGAAAACGAAAATAGATTTCTGAGCTAAAAAAAGGTTAAAAACTATTTATTTAGACTTTTCAAGCAATTATATACAATTCACACACAATGAAAATATATAAGAATCGCGACATTGGTCAATCAGTTTTATTGGATCAAATAAAAAAATTTTAAATTGAGTGTACATGAGACCGAACCCTAATTTTAAGACCATTTAATTTTTCCTCAAGCAACGAAATTAGCTTCGGTTACACCTAAGAACATTTCGAACAAAATTTGGTCCTTATTGGATCACGGTCAGTAGACACGGCGTCTCCTTGGATTCTAAGTATGCAAATGAGCTGTTTATTAAAAAAATATTTTTAAAAAAGTAAAAAAAAAAATTTAGATACTCGAAAACATTTTATTGAAAATTAAAAATTAAACGTTCTTAGGCCTTACCGAATATTATTTCGTTTTTGGAGCGAAAATTTATTGTACTTGAAAACCAAACTAAAACATAGAAATCTGCAGTAAGTCAACCAATTTTTAATTTAAAAGTTTAATGCCATGCAGCATCAGACGCTATAATTTTCATTTTTATAATTTTCACGTTATAGATGGATTTAGAAGATTGAAAACCGTGAAATATTAATGAGTTTTCAATAAAAATTCAACTAGCTGTCATTACATTTCTTACATTAAATTTTCATAAAATATTTTTTCTCATTTGTTTTTGTATTAAAAATTTGTTGAATTTGTATTGAAAATTCATTAACACTTCACGTTGTATCGCTAAAACTTCGGAACTCTTTAAGAGTACACCTTAATTTTATATCGCTAGATAGGTAATGAAACCTTAAAACAGCTTATATTTTGAAAGTTAAAAAAAATTATAGCGTCTGGTGATGGCATTATACTTTGAAATTAAAAATTGGTTGACTTACTGCAATATTTCCAAAAGTTTTATATTTTTCCTTTAAAGTAGACAAAAACTTTTCCAATGATACCCTATTTACGAAAATCGTATTTAAATTGACTGGCTACGTTGTCTCAAAGTAGACCCTATTTTGGCCGCCAAAAATGATTGCAAAAATGTATAACTTCGGATTTGGTTTCTAATCATTAAACCAATTCAAGAAAAAAATTTGAGCCAATTCGGAGATGGTAAGTGCAACTAATAAAACACTTCAATATAAAATGGTCAGTATATTTTCTATCAACAAAAAAAAAAACCCCGACTTAACCTGAAAAGGCATTGATGTCATCAGATTTTCTGCATTGTTCTGGCAAAATTATCAGTTACCATATCGGAAATATGGACAAAGGATTAAAAATGTAAGAATTATAAAAACATGATCTGCAAGCAATGTGTCTAGCTATAGCTATATCTATAGATTTGTTTAACATTTCGAAGCGTTGCTGAAACTGTGGCGAAACGGGGATGTTTTTTGGTCAATAACGTCCTTTGTTTGGGCTGCACACAAAAAATCACTTCACTTTGTGATCGTATCTGAAAGCATATATAATAAACACGCTGTCAACAAAAATTACAAATACTATTATAAAAACCAAAATAAA
The DNA here is from genome assembly GCA_958299015.1 of Tetanocera ferruginea. Taxonomy (NCBI): domain Eukaryota; kingdom Metazoa; phylum Arthropoda; class Insecta; order Diptera; family Sciomyzidae; genus Tetanocera; species Tetanocera ferruginea. The sequence continues at coordinate 68,782,171 of OY282642.1, read as the reverse complement.
AGACTCAAATGTTAATGCCTTTATAGTGCTTTCACTATTGTGGGTTGTATGGGAGGTGGGCGTGTTAGCCGACAGACTACGCCCAATTTTTGAACACACATTAGCTTTAGTATAAAATACATACATACCAAATTTTATCTCTGTTAGACAAACATAAGCATATTTATACAGTTTTCAATTTTTTGGTTTGTATGGTAGGTAGGCGTGTCCGTGGGCGGATGACGTCCATTTTTCAAAAACATCTTTGGTTTGTTAAACAAAACATACGTACCAAATTTTATCTCTGTAGGTTGAACAGAAGCTTACATATTGAGTTTTCAATTTTTTGGTTGAATGGGAGATGGGCGTGTTTTGATATAAAGTGAGTTTTCATTTTTTTGGTTGAATGGGAGATGGGCGTGTTTTGATATAAAGTATATACATACCAAATTTTATTGTTGGAAGTTTATTATGAGCTTAGTTTTGCAGTTTTCGATTTTTGCGTTATATGGGAGGTATTCAGGTTTAGGGTATAACAAACTTGCAAACAGGTAAAAAAATCAAGTGTTGTTTGTATTCGCTTTTAAACTTTTTTGGTATTTTAAGAGCTTTTATTTGAGTGTAATATGTGGATTTTTTTTATTTAATGATGTCTTGATGTGCCAAGTTCATATGTTTAGTCTGTAAATATCAAAGAATTCACTCTTACAAGGTAAGCAAATATGTAAAAAAGTGTTGTAGAACAGGGTGCGGAGAACTCTATTTGCAAACGATTACAGTATGCGTCACTGTTTTTGTACATGGCATCCCACTATATATCCCTTATAAATTTGGGCTCTCTTAACACGAAAATAGCAAACATTTTTTTTTATGGATACGTTTTTTTAAAAAATTGTTGTTACTTTATTTTATCGACCTTTGACTTTGTTTGTGGTGTTTTTTTGACGCCTGAACCACGTTTTAAAAAATTTAAGTTTTTTGTGTGGCTTTTTTCAAAATTTTGCTGTATAAAACCTCGGTATGTGTGGTACTCCGAGGCCTTAAAATATAGTTTTTAATGATATTTTCCAGTTTGATCCTCTTACAACCTCACCCACTGCATCTGTTGCGCAGTGTACATTTTTATATAACTATATTTTAATATAATAAAATTTAAAATTTTTTTTTGCTTAATGAGGAAATTCTTTTTAACTTTCCTTTTTTAATTTAAATCGGGGATTTTTATGGTTAGTTATTCATTGCTCAGATACGATACGTTCACCAATGCGAAAGTGCTCTTTCAACCACCAAGACTGTATCCATTTCAACATCATATAACATTTTAACATTTCTTAAATTTATCAAAATTTACAAAATTATGAACGTTTAATTTCTTTGTAGCTACTTAAAGTTTCATCGGACAGACATAAAACCCGAATTCTACACAGAGAAAATTTTGTTCTTCTAACATTTATTTTCATTTACAAAACGGACATTTTAAAATGAGCGAATGAATATTAAACGTTCGTTAAATATTTTAAAATGAAAATTTCAGAATTGAATAATAATTAGAAGCTATTTTTTAAAATTTTTATTTTAAACTATCAACCGATCGTTTTAAAATCATACGTACGTTTTAGAAGCTAATTTAAAAATGTCCGTTTTTAGAATGAAAATACACTTTATAAACTTGCTCCTCTACAAAACTATTAATGCTTTAATGACACTAATGATGTTATAACACAATATTTGTAAATAAAAAACAAGTAAAGAAACTCTAAAGATGGTCTAGCCCGACTATGGACTACCCGAAAACCACCTACTCCGAAAACAAACACAATGATATATACATATTGAAGTTTGGACAGGACAACGTCTGTCGGGTCAGCTAGTATTAAATAAAGTGCATTAGAACGGAAACACGAACATTTCCGATTGTAGGAAGTACATTCCCTGCACTTTATTTAAGTAAAGGAAAACGTAAGTACTTATGATGCTTTTTATGCATTACTGAAGGAAGCATACTAGATGCGGTCATGCCTTTGTAAAAGTAATGGACAATCGTAAGGGACGTTTGCATGCCTCGCGGACGAAAAGTAAGAAGTCTATTTAATAGTGTCCGACCGAATGTGAATTTTTGCCGAAGCCGAAGCCGAATAACAAACAAATGTTTCAAAGTAAAAAAAAATATAAAACTTTATTATTTGCTTTTGTTATATTCATTTACGATTTCAGTAAAAAAAAAACGTAATGAAATCATTAAATTCAAATTAAATGTAAGACTTTTTCTACATAATTCGGATGTTTCTGTAATTGATTTATTGACGTCAGGATAACGTAGAAAAAAAATGTTATGAATTTTCGACCCAGTCGAGAAAAGCTGATACTAACTGGGTCATTCCACCGAGATTGATCACAAAATAGCAAATTCGGTCGGTCAACAATTTAAAAAAAATTTTTTTACCATTACTTTCGTAATGTTTCGGCATCTTAGAACTGCTTTAAAAAAATTTTTCTTGTATTTACAAAATGGCGACCATGTTTTTCATGGAACCACGAGCGATTTTCGTATTTTATAGAGTTTGCGGTAATGATCATATCTCAGCTCCTATTAAACATACAGTTATAAATTAATAAACATAATATTAACTATACTTTAGGCTTTTATCTAGCATATCAGAAAAATTAATTGGGATGGTACTTAAAAAAAAAGGTGAAAAAATTTGAAATTAATGTTAAATAGACTACGTAATCAGAGGATTCTGTTGATATAAAAATTTAAGTGATTTTTATTACATGAGGTATGAGTATTAAAGTGGGTCACTCCATATGGGGAAAAAAAGTTTGCATTTACCGCCCCTAATTTGAAAGCTTATGTTGAGAGGATTTCAGAACAATACAAATTTTTTTTGTGAACCCGAAATCTGCCCCAAATGAACTTTTTTGTATAACTTCACCAGTTTTAACCCGATCGTGAAAAGAAGTATATCTTTGGATAGGTCTCAATTAGTACACAAGCACCCCCAAAACTTTAATTTTTTTTTTAATATAACAAAAGTTCATAAAAAATCTTCAAACTTTTGTGAAGAAACTATTAAATTTCATTCGTAGGAAAAAAAGTTACAGCGAATCAACATTTTAGTGAAGTTCTTTTGGGTTATAGCCTTCGGTTCATCTTCGTTTGGGTTCGTTTTTCATACCAAATTACTTTACATTCGGGCCAGTCGTTCAGTCGTTATTGAGCCATATATATTTTATTACTTTTAGCGCTCTCTATCGAAAGTTTTTTAACTTCTAAAAGTCTATGTTGTATTACTAGGTCAGAAGAATCTTCGTACAATTTTATCAAAATCGCTCCAATCGTTAAGCCAGTCGACCGTTTAGCCAAATTATTACATAAAAAAAATAATCTAACAAGCAAAGCAGCAACTAAAGGAAAAGGCACATAAGCGAACAAAAGATTTGCAATACTAAAAACAAACTATCTGCTATTCATAAAAAATGCGCTTCGTGAAAATTAACAAAGCTACCGTCTAATCACGATATTGTTGAATATCTTCTATTTCTTTAGCATGAAGGTACCGAAAGCGTCGCCAAGCATAGAAAACTTTCATATAATAAACTTTCGATAGAGGGCGCTTAAAGTAATAAAATATATTTGGCTCAAAAACGCCTGAACGACTAGACCGAATGTAAAGAAATTTGGTATGAAAAACGAACCAATTCATAAGAAATGATTTATCATTTGGAGAGAAAAACAAAACAAAATATGGAAAATGTTCCAAATGTGGAATTATGAACGCAGTTCACTGAATAATCCAAAAAAATTCTAAAAACTTATAAAAAAAATTGCTTAGCAAAATAACATTCGGCTATCTCGGCCGAAGCCGAAGCCGATGCCGAAGGTCCAAATATCGGCCGATTATGCCGATTACCGAAAAATCGGCCGAATAATCGGTCGGACACTACTATTTAACATTATAGAAGGATGGTTTTCCTACTGGGCAATGAACGTCAAAGTGAACCTATACAACGCTGCAAACTTGTTAAAAAAAAGATAACATGAATCTACATCAATATACCAGTGTTCTGTATGAATAAAAATTATACCAATATAGGAAGTTTTGTGTGCATTTTTATATATTAGAAAATTTTTTTTTAAATTACACTCAGCGTCAGCATAATAGGTTCGCTGTTTCAATGATGCACAAAATATTTTTTCTCCCAAAATGACCATAGCAGAAAACTTTTTGTTATTGTTTTATCGTAAGTGTTTTATTATAAAAATTAGGTAAAACGGAATTTTAAATAAAGTAACCGTTAATTTTCTGTTGTTGTTTAAGATTTAGCATAACAAAATTATCACATTCATATGAAGAAATTGCAATGAAAAACTTTTATATTTTATCTCAACTTATTCTTTTTGTTAAAATTTAATAATTTTTTATAACAAGTTCTAATTCCTTTATTTAATGTGGTTTGTAAAATCCGGTTTGGAATTAAATCATAAAGTTGCTCCAAGTAGTTCAAGGATATTTCACTCCATGTCACTTTAATGGAATGGCTCTTGGTCTTAAAACTATCTACCGGATTTGTACACATTCCAAAATAATCAACCCAAAACATTTTCAATAATATTTAGGGCCGGAGAGTTTGGAGTCCATGATATTAGTTGAATATTTTGTTCAATGATGCAGCTTGTAACGGTACGTGCCGTTTGAATAGGAGCGTTATTATGTTGGTAAATTCTTTAAAAACGAAATGTATCCAAAAATATTTTTAAACCTTGGGAAATCTTATTCTAGTATAGCTTTATACAAATTTCCCTTCATTCTGCAAGTTGGCAACTTCAGCTGAACAGTTTCAAAATATGATTGGGGGATATAGCCCTCCAAACAATTACACCTCTATGGCTATAGTGATGAATTCAAAATCTTAATCGTTTATTCTTCATCTTATGTCTTGTTAGGTGCAGAGCACTATTAATTACCCGTCGCACGGTTGAAATACTGGTGTTTTCCGCAGCTTAATGCCTGATTTTTGTCGCTGACAGGCAAGAGTTGGAGTCTTATCGAATAATTGTTCTCTTATCGGCAGCTCATGCCGCCGAATAAGTACACCTTTTCATGTTTTTTCCATAGTCGGTTTTATTTCTTAAAAAATTACATACTTCTTTTGCTCTCTTCCGATTTTGCTAGCGATTTCATGAGTACTTAGGTTTTCTTTCTTGTTCACCTCAATATCAACTTTTTTCTTCGTATATAAAGCTTTTCTTCGTCCCATTTTGTCACAATATACTCCAACCGCTTTTATACATTTTTATTAGTACCAATGCTTATGAAAATGTTACAAAAACTGAAGATATTAACTGTGAACCTATTCTAATTATACATCAAAAAGTACATAATTTTGTGATGACAAAGCTAAAACAACAACGGAAAATTAACGGTACCTTTGTTTACAATTTCGCATTACATAACTTTTCATAACAAAACGCTCAAGACAATACAACAACAATAAGTTTTCTGTTATGCTCTTTTTGTTAGAAAAAATAATTTTTATCTCATTGAAACAGTGAACCTATTCTACTGACGCGGAGTGTATAACTATTAAAATATCGATTACCTGAAATGAGCCCCACATTGTTTTGTATTGAGCCACTCGATTAGCTACTCCCCATCCAATAAACGGTATAAATAAGTGGGGAACAAGAAAGATTATAAAAATAATTGCATATATATATTCATCAAATTCCTTCGTCGTGTAAAGTATTTCAACACGTTCTCTTCCTACGCGTAGAACAAGTGCAGATGTAAATATATACAAAATAAAAGCGTAAATCATTTGCGAAGATTTCCATGAAAAAGTTATTAATCCTGGCGCTGAACGATTTAATGGCATAACACCTAAGAAAACAAATAGTTTAAGCAGCAGCTTATGATCACGGTAAAACTGTAAGGAAAAAAAGGCGAATGAAACAACAATTAGTATGTATTAGTATGAATAAATTTTATATATTTTTGAATGTGTGTATTTTATTGTGGCATTAATAAATCAAAAATCACTTTGTTCAACTAAAAAATACTAAATAATTACTAATTAATAATACTAAATTATACTTTTGATCGAATTTTTGCAAATAAAACATACACAGAGGGAAAAACCTATGGACTCAATACATAAATTTATGTACTCATCAGTGGCGTAGCGAGCATAACTGGCGCCCGGGGCAAAACAATTTTTTGGCGCCCCCAATGAAATAATGAAAAAAATTATGATATATTATATATATTTTTTAATATTTAGTACAAATAATTATAATACACTTATTAAATTACATTAATACAAATAACACTATGCGTGGAAATCAGAAAAAGGTTCTGTACACGACAGTTCATTATATTTTGTTTCAGATTTAGGGTCTCTTAACACGAAAATCGCAAAACAAGTTTTTATAGTTAAGCCTAGTAGGGTAAACTGGGGTACCCTTGACTTTGGTGCACATTTGACTATGACGTTTTCGGTATGAACGAACCGTTATTTTACAATAATTTGTTTTATAAATTTTGCATCATTGTATTTCAGTAATCGTCACGAAGTTCGACGATTCTTGCATTACATGAAGAAAAGTAACAGAAAAGTTTTTATGTTTTGCGCGCGTAACTGTTATTATCCGGCACTGATACGTAACGACTTCCTGACCGAGTAATAAAAGTTAATCAAAGTACCTTTTACAAAAGGTAAAAACTATTTATTTTTTTGAAAATATAAGTGAATTTCAATAGAACTAAATATAAACTAAAAAAGTTTTAAAAAAAAGATGCCGAGAGCATTTGGGTACATTTGACATTTTTGATTGAGGTACATTTGACAAATATTAGTTGTACGAGTAAAAAGATCGAGTAACATCGAGATGTTACCAATTCATTCAAAAGTTTTTTAATATATTTCTAAATTGGTTTTAATAAAAAAGGTGGTTTCAAACATTAGAATAGGTGTATCATTAGCCGAAGAAATAAAAGGACATGAAGAGAAAATAACGTTGGTTAAGGAATGAAGAATGAAAGTCTAAGGATATAAGTAATTCTGAGCTTTGATTATTTTGGGTTGTTCTGTAATGCTAGTCTTATTTTTTCCCAAGTATTCAGCCACTTCATTTTTAAATTATTTTTATGTAGAGCATTAACATCAGTGGAATTCCCAAAAGCGTTAAAGACACTTGTGGTTATCGTTAACTGGCCCTTAACTACCTAACCTGTTAACTCGTAACCATAACATCTTTGCTAGCAATGTTTATTCCTAACTTTGACAGTTCGTTAAAGATAACTGTTGCTTGCTCAACTACTCGCTAACTGAAATAATAATAAAGTTAATAGTTTTTATTCAAATTGAGTGAATTTTACTATATTTAATTAAGACATCAATTGTATCGAACTGATCATGTTACATTCGATATTTTAACTATATTATACTCTTACAAACATGAACTAAAGATATATTGAATTTTTGTATGAATAAGGCTAGTCTATTTTGAGAAGTAAAGCATGACTTTCTGCATGACAACAAAAAAATTAATGTTGCGAGTGAAATTTCACGCAAACGGATAGAGTACTAGGATTTACGTGTTTTTTAAAGATTTTATAAGATTTTTAAAGTTTTCCTCACTTTTTTCAAATATAGCATATGTCGAAATATATCTTGTACACTTCTTGTTCAATATTAATAATCACGCTAAGCCGAATAAAATTTCTAATTTTCTTCATGTTTGATCAACAAATTTCTTTATTTGGATAAGTAGTTTTTGCGCTATCATAATTCATAAAAAATCGAAAACTATTTTCATTTTTAGTGGAGAATATAAACTACCGCCGAAAGAAATGCGTGCAAAAATACGGTCAGGAGATGCATTTGAGTGAAGACGCTAAAATTTGACATTGTACTGTATTTTACATATTTTATTCAATTTTACACTGATTGATACTGAAATAGAAATAAATATTTGAAGTGCTACTCTCAGGTTTGGAAAAACATCTTTTTCTCTAAATGGAAGTTCTGTTCGTTTTAAATCTGTATTATAAAACTCACCCAAATTTTTACAATTCTTTTCAAGATCGTTGTACGGATTATTCTTACTTAATAAATTTTCAACGTCAAGAAAATACCAAAATTTGGAATTAAGGTCCCTTGTCTTGTAAAGTGTGAACTTATTTCCTGATGCAGACGACCAAGAACGCTTTTCATAACGCCAGATTTTTCGCTTTCTGCGGAAAGACCATATCTCGAGTCAATTCTCCGCGCATTTGTCGGCGGATTGTTGTATCGATTGTCCATTTTTTACAAAGATTTTTAGCCTTTTCGATAACTTTTTCACATATCTCGTTACGAATTTCTGCAAGTACAGTCGCCAATAATTTGAGATCATGGAACGCTTCTTTAAACTTAATTTTAGGACCTTGTAATCTGAGTTGCACACGGTCAATTCTCTTAGAGTTCAAGCCAGCAATGGACTAAAGTTACGATATTTAAATTCGGTTTAAGGTAAAGATTGCAGCATTTCTGGTGTACCACTTGTGACAGTATTTTCATCTGCTAATTTTTCTTTTAGTTCTACGTATTCTTCCAGACCCTCGACAATAACGCTGACTGCTTGCGCTCTGGCGCTCCATCGTGTTACAGATTCTTTAACAGGTTTTTTAAAGCGTTTTTAACAATTTCCATCGTAATATTGAACGTGAGAAAAAGAGACGTATGTTATCAATTATTCGAAAACATGTTACAAAGATTGAATCTTGGTTAGCTGTCACCAGCTATGACAATGTTGCCTTGTTAGCTATCACAATTTACAAATGTTGCCTTATTTGTTTTCTATTATTCTTTGTTGAACGCCAGATATGTGATTTGACATAAGGGCAGCATTATCATAGCATTGTACCCTACAGTTGGCTAACTTAATTATTGAATTAATTAATTAAAACAAATTTTTTTGCAAAACTTTGCTTGTCTTGAGAATGATTTGGCGCCCCTCTGCGAGTGGCGCCCGGGGCATGATGACACCCCCTTCCCCCCCTCGCTACGCTACTGGTACTCATCGCATAGTTTTCTGCACACAAAAATTTTACATTTTTCATGTATTGAGTACATGTTGAAATCTTTATTGACTACATAATGCTTTCAAGCGGTTATGTAGTCAATAAAGAATTTTATGTAATCAACGCAAACTGTTACAAATAATTTTATGTAATGAGTAAAGATCTTATGTACGTATTACATAAATTAATGACTCAGTACATACTTAATTTACTCATTACATATTTGGAGTACATAATTTTATGCAATGAGTACATACATAAGTTACTCATTACATATTTTTAGTGCATACATTTATATAATGAGTACATACATCATTTACTCATTACATATGTTAAAAAAAAATTTTATGCAATGAGTACATGCATAATGTATTCATTATATATTTTTTGTTCATAATTCCATGTATTGAATATATACACAATTCATGCCTGTGCCTAAAGCACCCTCTCAACAAATGAAATAAATAATTTTATAAAGAAATGACTAGATTTCACAAAATAATTGGCAATTACTTATAGAAACCCAGCCATTAAATTCTTATCCAATCATCGCTTTTGTTCTAGAGTACAGTGGATGAACTCATTCCCGCTCTGATTTTATAGAGGCTTTAGAGGTGTTGCTTATTTGAAAATCAAGAAACGAATGTCATAAACTAGCAAAATCGTGTGCCGAAGTGCAAGAGATACGTGTACTGAGTCCATATGTTATGTACTGAATAAATGTGTCACTTCAATCGTATAAGGGGGACGTGTACTGAGTCTATATTTTATGTATTGAGTAAAGTTTTTGTAAAAAATTACATAACACGTTGATTGAGTACACGTTGCTTGTATCTATTGAAGTCTGCTATGTATTCAACACATAACATGATGTATTGAATACATTTTTTATTCATTTTAAAAAGTGAATAAATTGATATGTAGTCAGTACACGCTCCCTTTACTCAGTAAATACTGCTCTTGTTGCGTTCTCATACAAGTTGAAGTGCATAGATTTTACATAGCTGTTTCTGTACTGACTACATAACTTTTTCCCTTAGTGTAGTTTTCGCGCAAAAAAAATAAATTAATAAATACAATAAAAGGAACAATATGAAATTTTCCACTTGTAAAGTAAATAGTATTGCTACTTTAAATTCGGTTCGGTTTTATTTTAGAATAAAAACTTTTTAACAAAAAAAAAAACCTACTTCAAAATCACTACAAAGTAAAAAATAATTTTAAATTGTTTTTCCTATTAATCGTGGTAAAATTTGATAATTTATTTATATACATTATTATATTGGAATTCTTATTATTTTAATTTTTCCTTATTTGTTTTATTTTTATCATAAATATATTATTTTTTTATGATAATAAAAGATTCGAAGTCGGCTTAGTACGGCTGCCCTGCGTTTTCATGCAAACCTCCTACTTATTAAATACAGTGCATTAGAACGGAAACACGAACATTTCCGATTGTAGGAAGTACATTCCCTGCACTTTATTTTAGTAAAGGAAAACGTTCAAACGTTTCAATTTTTCTGCCTTTTTATAATTTTTATTAAAGTGTCATGCCCTTTTTCAAATCCCGCCTATGTACTTAATTGACCATACCTTATAATAATTCACCTTTACTACAGAGTTTTTCTAATATTGCTACACCTCTTTGTCCAATTACGCCCACTTAATTGACCATAATTTTTTATAATTGTACCGAACCTTGCATTTTGGCTGAAAATATCAGTATCCTAGCGTCAATATTTACTGAGATACAGTGTTTTTCTTAAGTGACACGCCCATTTATCGAATACCGCCCACACTATTTGTAATAATTTGTTATACTTCTGCCTACCTCTGTACTAAATTTTAGTATCCTGGCGTCAATAGTATTCTTGATACAGTGTTTTTTTATTATTGCCTATCGCTGTAGTAAATTTCTGTACTCTAGTGTCAATATTATTCGAGATACAGTAATTGTCTTATATTGCCAAACCCCTTTGTTGAATGACGCCCACTTTCTTGATAGTAATTTTTAATAATTGTGCCTACCTCTATACTAAATGTCAGTTTTCTAGTGTCTATTTTATTCAAGAAACAGAGTTTTTCCAATATTGCCACACCCTTTTTTCAATAACGCCCACTGAAGTGATCGCAAAAAAAACAGAGAAACCAACCAACTTGAGAACCTCCTCCTTTTTGAAGTCTTCTTTCGAGACCAAAACAAAGTAAAAGTTGACATAGTTAAAATGAATAAAATGACGTATGAGTTTCTATGCATAAATCGGTGACTTTGTTGCGTTGGGTGGCGACAATTTGTCAAATTTGGCCGAGCAACAGTGTTAATTGTTGGACAACAACCATAAAGGCATTCTTTATTGTCGCCACGCAACAGAGAACTGCAATGAGTATCCGACAGAAATCGGATACTCAAATCATACCCGAGATACCCGAGTTTCTTTCTGTGATCTGCCCTATCCATACTCAATAAAATATGTAAACTACTTAGACTCATTCGCTCATTAAAATATTTTCGGATATGAGTTCATACTTATATCCGAGAGCGGCGTGATCCGAACCACTTTGATTTGTTTTCAATGAGTGTGTTGAGTTTGTGTATAAGAAAGAAGCTCGACCCGAGTGTATTTTGAGTGTATCCTGAGTACTGCTCTTTCTCTGCCAACGTCTCTATTTTGTTTGGATTTGATTTTTGCGTATGTTTTTTCGTAGTCGCACTGCAATTTTTTTATTGTGTTTTTGCAGGAATTTCGTTGTTGGTATTTTTCTGTTACTCTATGAAGGAAAGAAAATAACAACAACATTTATGAGTTTTGTTTTTTTTCTTTCTGTAACGCGTTCGTTCGTGTAAGCTGAATACATAAAACAAACAAAAAAAAATTGTATTTCTGTTACACACAAAAAACTGGTTTCTCACTGCTGCTCTGCTCTGCTTCACATCAGTGGCAGAATGAACCGAGTGATTCGGGTGTTTTTGTCGATTATGAGTTTTTGGGTAAGTATGATGAGTATCAGCAAGACGGCAACAACCATAAGTATTTATGAACCGAAAAACCCGATCATTGCCCGATCCGACTTGTGATTAAGTATACTCGTATTTATTTGAGCCGCCGCATTGCAGCTTCGTGAAAGTGAGTATGAATAGGGTTGCGTGCGGTTAGGGTTGAGTAGGTTTTTGGACTCATTTTTTTCGGATCTACTCAGAGTCTCAAAAAAGCTACCCGTTGCAGTTCTCTGCCACGCAACAAAGTGATCGATTTATGCATAAAAACTCATACGTCATTTCATTAATTTTTCTCTTCACGACCGTCAGCGTTTTACAACACGAATAAGTCGTGTTTAAAAAATGTGTATTCGTTTTTGCCTTCATGAAGAACTGACAGCAACGAATGTTGGTGAATGAAACGAACATTTTAAAGCCAACACATGTTTGAGAAGAAATCACATCGAAATGTTGAGATCGATCTTATTTTGTTCATGAAGAATTTATGAAGGATGGTCGAGAGCATGACAACTCGGCCACACACAAAAACTAAATGAAAAAAAATTGTGTGTTGTTTGCTTCAAACAGTGTTTATTTAAATTTTCGTTTGAAATTTTTGTTTCATGACCTCTACTACTTTGGGATAACTACCTTGACGTGGTGTAGAGGCTTAGGTTGCAATGACACAACGGGCTATGATGACGGAAGCCTTCGCGTCTGAGAAGGTTTCTGGTAGGGCCACCCATGTCATACAGGCTGTTGTGGAGCAATGAACTAAAACTTATCCCTACCTGGCGGCAGGTATAAAACGCTATGGGAACTGAGTCACCCAGAATAAATTGATTCATAATGGAGTCGAATAGGGAGTCAACTCGGGTTGGGATGTCAACCCAAACGTCGGTGGAATGCGTGACTGCTACCACCGGCGGGCACGGTGAGGAGCAATCTTCACTGCGTGTCGCCAGCGGTCACACCTCCTCTATGGTTGGAGCAGGCCATAGTGGTTGTATTGCTACTGCCAACAACAACAAAAACAACCTCAAACGCGCAGATGCCGTTGTCCAAGAAGACTCGGATCGCGACAGCACAACCTCAGTCAGCATGGCTGACGAAGAAAGGCTCCTTCTCTCCCCCGACAAGTCAGCGGGTTCCAGTACCTCAAGTAAGGTAGGGCCCAAGACGAAATCGAAGGAGGGATTGAGAGCCAAAGCTCAATACAAAGCTGCTCTCAGTATCTGCAGCCGGCTTTCGGGTAAGAGCGGTCTATCTTCCAAAGAGAAGGAGAAGCTCGCCTGGGCTGAGCAGAAGGTGTCTGAGGGCAGAAAATTCTTCGCGAGCCTACCACACTTTGCGCCTACGACATCGCAGTTTGCGAATAAGATCGAAGAGCAGGTGGCTCAAAAGCGCCAGAGATCGGAGGACGGAAAGGTCGTAGCTCCTGAAAGCAAGCGGCATAAGATAAAACCGGTCTCTACTAACAAACCGCAGCCCACAGCCGAGGTGAAAAGCAAGGCAAGTGACGTAGCCAAACGACATCTGATCGTGGCACTCATTGACCGAAGCGATCCCCAAGGGCAAATGTCTCTCGAGCGGTGGAAATCGGTAGAGATGAAGCTGCTCGAGGTGATGTTCGCGAGAATCGAGACCCATCCTGACGCTCCCATGCCCACCTTCGATGGTGCAGGATGGTTAAACGACGTTAAGATCCTCAAGTGCAACGATGATCCGACTCTGGAATGGGTAAAGGGAGTTGCACCGACGCTCCAAGGCCTATGGGACGGCGCCCAGCTGGAAGTAGTAGACAGGATGGACATCCCGTCTCTACCGAAAGCGAAAGTGCTGTTCCCCAGAGTGGTGCCACCAGAATCAGCACTAAAACTTCTGCAAAAACAGAACCCTGACGTGCCGACAGCTGACTGGAGGGTGTTGAAAGTTGCTGAGCAGCTACCTGGTAGTAGCGGCGGGCAACACTACATCCTACAGATCAACAAGGAGGCAGAGGATATTCTGTACCCTCGTTTCGGGAAGATGGCGTGGGGCGTAGGGAGTGTGTACCTGCGTCTCAAAAAACGTCACCCCAAAGACAGTAATAAGAACACGCTTGAGACCGGGGAGGTCGAAAAAGACCTCGGCATCGCAGCGGTAACTGATGCCACCCAGGAGCTCAGTCTTGACGATGCAGATGACGCTGGTGGTCCGAGCATGCAAGCGGACCCCGTGGAGGAGCCTTCAGCATAATGCAGCTGAAGGTCCTCCAGATTAATCTGCACAAAAGTAAATTAGCAAGCGCAGAACTCCTTCTCGTTTTAGAGGAAGGAGGCTACGATGTGGCAGTAGTGCAGGAGCCGTGGGTAGCCTCGGGTAATGTGGTCTCCTGCTTAAAAGCACCCAACCACAACACTTTTTACGCACCAACAGTAAGTAAAACAAGAACAGCCATCCTCACAAGGAAAGGCATCTATACTTATCTAATGTCTCATTACAGCACTGACGATCTCACAGTTGTGGCGCTAGAGAGCAAGGCAGATGAGACGGTTCTGGTCGCATCCTGCTATATGGCGCACGACACCGATGCACCGCCAAACGAACTCCGCAGGCTGGTCAACGCAAACAGCAGCAACAAACGAGCGATTGTCATCGGCACAGATGCCAACGCACATCACTCAGTGTGGGGAAGCCCTGACATCAACGATCGAGGTGAGTCCATGCTAAACTTTATTCTAGAAACTAACCTAAACGTAGTTAACACAGGTAAGGAACCCACATATGTGGGTCCCACCTCCTCTAACGTACTAGACCTTACGTTAACGTCATATACTAACACTCTTGTAACAGATTGGAGGGTGCTTGAACAGCCTTCCTTCTCAGACCACAAATATATTAGTTTTAATATCAAATTTAACTACACTCCGGCTCAAAAGATCTTCAGAAACCCCAGGAACACAAACTGGAATCAGTTTAAAAGAATCATTGAGACCAGACTACCCTCCCCAAAACGTATAAACACGGAATCCGACATAGAAGGATCCCTAAAGACTCTCTCAAACCTACTTATAAAAGCCTATCACTCCTCTTGTAAACCCACGCGAACAAAGCGGAAAATCAGACCACCATGGTGGAATCCTGATCTCGCAAAGCAAAGACGCGACCTAAAAGATTTCTTCAAACTGGCTAAATTAGCCGACCAAGAGGAAATATGGGGGGAATACAAATGGAGACTCAAACTCTTCAAAAGCAATGTCCGGCGAGCAAAAAGATCCTCATGGAAGGACTTCTGCTCGAGCATTGAGAAAACCACAGACACAGCAAGGCTCAGGAAGCTGCTCTCAAA
Source organism: Tetanocera ferruginea (assembly GCA_958299015.1). Taxonomy (NCBI): domain Eukaryota; kingdom Metazoa; phylum Arthropoda; class Insecta; order Diptera; family Sciomyzidae; genus Tetanocera; species Tetanocera ferruginea. The sequence goes on along the minus strand of OY282642.1, from coordinate 68,766,813 downwards.
ACAGCCCTCCATTCAGAGTCACGTCCGGAAGGACAATGGCGAATGGACGGAAAACAGTCAGGAATCTCTAGATGCGCTTCTAAAAGCACATTTTCCAGGCTGTACCGAAATCTCAGACACTCACGTCACAGAGAGAAACTGGACAATCCCGTCACAGACTCCGCAGAACCTAATAACACCAGACAAAATCCAGTGGGCTATAAACTCTTTCTCAGAATTTAAATCCCCAGGACCTGACGGCATATTTCCAGCCATGTTAAAAGCGTCCACTTTGAAAGTCGTTCAATGGCTTGAGATAATATATAAAGGGTGCATCAGACTTAACTATGTACCTGTAGCCTGGAGGACAGCTAGGGTGGTCTTCATACCAAAATCAGGTTGTAGTAGCCACCTGTATCCAAAGGACTACAGGCCAATAAGTCTAACATCCTTTCTACTCAAAACACTCGAGAAGCTAGTAGAACTGCACATAAGAAACGGCACTAACCGGCCGATTCTTGCAGCCAACCAGCACGCATATACGAAAGGAAAATCAGTGGAGACAGCACTACACAACTTAGTTGTCCATGTAGAGAAAGCGCTCCACAACAAAGAATTCGCACTAGGGGCTTTCCTAGACATCTCAGGTGCATTCAACAATGTGTCAACTACGGCCATACTAAATGGATTACGCGCGATCGATACACCACCAGCAATCGACCTCTGGATAGACAACCTACTAAGTTGTAGAAGAGTCCAAGCCAAGTGGGGTTCCACAACCATGGTAAGAGAAGTGCGCAGGGGAACACCCCAAGGAGGAGTCCTCTCACCCTTACTTTGGAATCTAGTTGTTAACGAACTACTTAAAAACTTTGAAGGCAAAGCCCCAAAGATAACAGCTTATGCGGATGATATAAGCATAATTATAGTGGGAAAATGCATTTCGACATTAAGCTCTTTAATGGAGCATACACTAAAAGAGGTACTCAGATGGGCGAACTCAGTCGGCCTCAGTATAAACGCAGAGAAAACAGATCTGGTATTGTTTACGAATAAGTACAAGATACCACCATGGATTCCACCAAGATTAAACAACACTCGGCTCATCCCGAAAACTCACACGAAATACCTGGGAGTTGTACTCGACAGCAAACTGACGTGGAGACTCAATGTGGACGAGAGGGTTAGGAAGGCTACCAATGCGCTATATGCATCCAAGAAGATGCTGGGCAGCACTTGGGGCCTCTCACCCTCTCTAATGCAATGGATCTACACAATGGTTGTTCGTCCAATTCTACTCTACGGTATCATTGTGTGGTGGCCGGCGGTGAATAAGTCAACATATCTTAAATACTTGGAAAAAACTCAGCGACAAGCTGCGCTATGCATATCCGGCGCGCTGAAGTCAACTCCTACGAAAGCTCTTGAAACCATTCTATGTCTGGATCCGCTAGACATATATGCAAAACTAACGGCTAGTAAAACGGCACAGCGGCTCACGGCAGCTGGTAGCTTCCGCAAACAAAATTTTGGACACTGTAGAATTGGCAAGGATGCAATCAGTAGCACAGACTACATGATCCCTAGCACAACTCTCGAACCCAAAATACCCACACTTCTAGGACCAACCGACTGGCGCAAAGGTATCAAACAGGCCCAGAGGGCGGTCAACATATTCACAGATGGCTCCAAAATGAATACGGGAGTAGGTGCGGCAGTGTATTGCGCAGAGCCCGATATAAGGCAAGCATACAAATTACCGGACCACTGCAGTGTCTTCCAGGCGGAGGTTTTTGCCATCAGGAAGGCCGCAGAGATAGCTCTTAGTACAAACACTCAACACTCTTTAATTAACATCTTTGTTGACAGCCAAGCGGCAATCAAATCCATGCGTTCTGATACCGTCAAGTCCAGAAATGTCCTAGCAAGCAAGGACGCACTAGATGCATTGAACACTTCAAAGAGAGTGTGTATCTTTTGGGTTCCAAGCCACAGGGGCATTGAAGGAAATGAGATGGCAGACGAACTAGCAAAGGAAGGTGCCGGGCTGGGATCAGAGTTCACAGAACACGTAGATATTCCACTACAGGAATTATACAAAAACCTCGAAACCGTAGCCAAACAAGCAGTGAGTCGCAGATGGAAAGATACGACAACATGCAAGATCTCAAAAACCATGTGCGATGCAGCATGCGGAAAACGAACGTCGTTTATCCTGGCTCGCACCCGAAGGGACAGCAGGACACTGGTGGGAATTCTCACAGGTCACTGCATGGTGGCGGCCCACGCTAAAAAGCTGGGTATAACTATGGATGACAACTGCAGGAAGTGCAAGGAACCAGGTGCCCAGGAAACCCTGGAGCATCTTCTCTGCACATGCCCCGCCTTACTTAGATCGAGACTTAAATACTTAGGCTCACCGACTTTATCGTCGCTTAAGGATGCAGCCAAAATTCCTCTAGAATCCCTCTTAAGATTTGCGAATAAGGCGCAAATCTTTAAAGACTTCCACTAACTCCCTCAAGGATTTCATAAACCGGCACCACTAAGGACCATATGGTCTATGTGAGACTCTAATGAGAGGCAACCGGACTAACCTAACCTAACCTTTGTTTCATGAGTGAAATTTTCTGAACCCTGCTACCAAGTAATCGTCGTAAGTAATTGTGTTTAGTATTGTGGTAATTGACATATTTTTGTCGACTCAGAATTGTTCTGAAGATATTATCGCGTGTACTAAAACCTGGTTGAATGAAGACTTTACTGACTTGGAGTTGTTTGACAATAGTTTCCAAGTATTTAGAAAGGACAGACACTCCAGCAATATTCCTTCTGTTGGTGGTGGTGTTGTTATAGCTGTAAAGACCTGTTTTGTCAGCTCCTTCGTTGATATTCCCTGCTATATTGAGTATAATATGTGTTAAGGTTGTACATTGCAGCTCAAATGTATACATAATTAATGCATATGTTGCAGCAAACAGTACTGCAGAGGTCTAAACAAGTCTGTCAGATTGTCTAGACTAGTGATGTTCAGCTTATCGGCTCGCGCTGCCAGCTTCGTGTTAGCAGCAGCTCATCACATAAAACAATAACAAAGAAGCGTGTACGTAAATTTGTATTCGACGACATTGCACAGTGGACAAAAGCGAAAATATGCGGCTTATAGTTTTGCAGATTCATAAAATAAGTGCAAAACTTATGTTATAGCAGGTAACATGCTTGGTAAAAAATGTATTAAGTGCTCTTAACACTATAATTTTAACAATATACTCACTTCAATTTTATTTAAAACTTATTTCAATTATCAAAATTTTATCCTACGCACTTATGTCAACACACTTCCAACTGACTTTACATATAAAAATAATAATATTAAATCGAACTTTTTTCAACGAAATCTATTGCGCAGCTGCATGGTCTGAACTTCTGAGAAATAACAAAATTTCCTCTGTACTTGCTTGGTATCGAATTCAACAACCAAATCTTAAAACTGCTCCACTTAAAACTGGAAAGCAAACACACATAAACATCCCAGCAAGAAATATTAACTGTAACCGAGTACATGAATTTGATTACTTATGCTTATATAGGCGTTTACATGAAGCATAATGCTTTATTTAATTTATTGTGCAGCTGAATTGCGTGCACATTTCAAAAATAATGCTTTTTCTTATTTGCATGCTTAAACTGCCTTAAACTTAACAGAATCAAACTTCAAAATCAAAATCAAAATTATATGTTAACTTTTTGCATTGACTTATATATTTACATATATAAGTTGAAATTAACTATATTTTAGGAAAAAGGTTATTGTTAAACTAAAAAGTTTCAATATGAACGCTTTTTGTATAACAGCTGACTACATTGAAATAAATTTCTGACTGGGTTTTTTGTTCAAATAAAACATACACACAATCACTAGTCTATACTATATTCTTAATATTCTTGACGTTAATGACGACATTTTATTGTTGGGCGATTTTAATCTGCCTAACTAAAAACAGCATTCTTCTGACGATGATGCATTTATTTGTGCATCTAAATCGAAGACGCTCGGAGTAGGGATGTCAGTGGGAAAAATACATTGATGTTTTTCTGTGATTCGATGCATCAAAATGTACATCGATATCTTTCGATGCACTGGAGGGCATACATCGATGCATCGATTTGTAGACGATTTTTAAGATTTTACTAAACAACAATACGAGAGTTGATCTCGTCCCTTGGTCGTTGTCGGTTGTTGTTCTGTGTTGTGTTAATAACTTGTTTATATATTTTAGATTTGTGTTTTATTTAATATCAAAAAAAAAAATAAAAAAAAATAAAAAATTTGCTACCAAGTAATCGTCGTAAGTAATTGTGTTTAGTATTGTGCTAATCGTTTGCTTAAATTAATTTATTTATCGTATTTTGTAACGTTGTAGCAATAAATTATAAAATAATATTTTTAGCGCACGTAGTTTGCTGCTTAAATTGTGCTTGTTTTGATAGATTTTTGTGTTCTTCTTTGTGCGGTGTCCGTACTTCTACAGCGTAGACACAGTGTTTGTTTTTGTTTTTTAACTGTAAGGCTTTGTGCTGCTTAACCCTAGAAGCGTGCATTGGATATTTTTGCTCTATTTAAATTAAGTTTTAAAGCATGGAATATTTTCAAGTCGAAAATTTTGCTGCTTGTTCCTTAAATGGGCAATGCAAAAGTCAGAACATATTAAGTACTATGTTTCATTGTTCTGGCCCATGCGAGCAAATGTTTCATGCGTCTTGTGCTAACATTTCCAATTCGTGTGTACATGATTTACTTTCGGTACACTCGGGACTTCGTTGGTACTGCCCTACGTGCAGGGTCGTTTCCCCAGCAGAATTATATTAAAAAATTAAGCTTTTCGGGGAAAGCCTTAACTTGCTTAATAATAATTTTAAATTTATTTTGAATTCATTAAGCGAATTAAGTGCCGACTACTGCAGCAATATGACGGAAAAATTTCTTCGCCAATTAGTGACATTCCTTTGACGGATTCTGAAACTCTTGTCTCAGTAAAACAATCCTCAAGCGATGTTCCTGATGGGGGCTTAGCACAAAGACAGAGTAATAACTCTAAGAATAAGAAGAAAAATAATAAGCGCAAACGTGCCAACCAAAGTGGGTCTTTTAGTCCCCAGGCTAAGCGGCTTTCAGTTCCCACTTCCTCGTCACAGGCCTCCAATATTCATACGAATGATATTGATAATATAATTATTGTATCTCAGATGAATATTCCTTTACCTGAAGCTTCAATTACTTCTGCAGCTAATGAAAATGCTGTTCCGGAAACTTCAGTAGAAAATTCAAGCGATAGCCTGGCAGCTCAAGCTATTGCTGTTCAACCTCTACCTGAGTTAATTACTCTAAAGGCAGTTTCGAGGACTAAGAACATTTTTATCTCTAGATTACAACCCGACACATCAACTAACAATATTTTGACGTTTGTCGAACAGTGTAATTTATTACCCCAAAATGCTTTTCGTTCATGTAAAAAACTTGGCAATAAGCCCACCCACGCCTCCTTTATTCTCACAGTTGCTGCTGAAGATTTTGCAACTGTTCTTAATTCTAATAAGTGGGCCGATAATATTCTCGTTTCTGAGTTCAAACCTAAAAATAAGTCTAGGAGGTCGAATAACATCGCCCGTCAGACCCAAAAAAACTAAATAGGTTATCCCTTTACTATCAAAATGTAAGGGGATTGCGTTCTAAAACGCGGGACATATTTCTGTCGACTCAGAATTGTTCTGAAGATATTATCGCGTTCATTGAAACGTGGTTGAATGAAGACATTACTGACTTGGAGTTGTTTGACAATAGTTTCCAAGTATTTAGGAAGGACAGACACTCCAACAATATTCCTTCAGTTGGTGGTGGTGTACTTATAGCTGTAAGGAACTGTTTTGTCAGTTCCTTTGTTGATATTCCCTGCGCCTCTCATATTGAGCTAATATGCGTAAAGGTTGTACATTGTAGCTCAAATGTATACATAATTAATGCATATGTTCCACCAAACAGTAGTGCAGAGGTCTATACAAGTCTGGCAGATTGTCTAGACTTTATTCTTAATATTCTTGACGTTAATGACGACATTTTATTGTTGGGCGATTTTAATCTGCCTAACTTAAAATGGCATTCTTCTGACGATGATCCATTTTTTTGAGCATCTAATGCGAAGACTCTCGGAGAGCATATATTCGTTGATAGTATATGTTCTGACTTACAACAAGTGAGTTGTATTTATAATAGTCTGGAAAGACTTCTTGACCTGGTCTTAACTACGGACAGTAACAATGTCATTGTTAAGAGGGCCTTCCATGCTCTTACTACTATTGATGTATATCATCCACCGTTGAGTATTTGGTATAAATCGGATAGAGAGAATATAGTGAATTCGAGTTCAATTGACAAGGTTTATGAATTCAATTTTAAAAAAGCTGACTTTTTGAAGTTGAATCAATTACTTAATAGTAAAGTTAACGTAATTTTAGAATATATAAATGCACATAATCTTAATGAATCCATTAATTTTTTTTATTTGGAACTCTTTGCTGTAATTTCTCAGTCCGTACCATATAGCCTCAAATTTGCGAAAAACTCGGCGTACCCTTGGTACACAAAGGAATTAAAAACACTTCGCAATAACAGGAATAGGGCTTGGGAGAGATATGTCTGTTCAAGTGACCTAGAAACCTACAAACGTTTGTTTCTGGAATTTCAGAATCTCTCAGCTGTATTATATAATGAATATTTAGACAATATTAAGCTGAGAATATTGTCTTATCCAAAGAGATGTTGGGGGTTCATAAATACTAAGAAAAAATCTGATGGATTTCCTTCATCCTTCAAAACTCTTGATGGATTTACGGACGATCCATCTATAATTTGTGGGCTTTTTGCCAATCTTTTCAAGGAATCTTTTTGTTCAGATTCTTTTAATCCTGATGAAGGGTATTTTGACTATATGAACTCTTCACCCAGGGCCTCTTTGGAGTATATAATCCTTCACCTCTGAGGATATTTTAAAGTATATTGGGACACTCGATGAAGATTTTGGCGCTGAACCCGATGGAATTCCTGCCGCATTGCTAACTCAATGCGGTTCCGTTTTATGTCAACCACTTTCTTTATTATTTAACAAATCAATTACAGAAAGTTATTTTCCAGTTTTTTGAAAAAAATCATTTATAAGTCCTATATATAAAAAAAGTTGCAGGAATGACGTTATCAATTATAGGCCAATCGCTAAGCTTTCGTCGATTCCCAAACTTTTTGAGCGAATTGTGTACGATCGTGTAAAGGTTCATTGTGGAGAAGTCATAACAACTCGTCAGCATGGTTTTGTTAATGGCAGATCTACTGTGTCCAACCTTCTCGATTTTACATCTTCTTGCCTTAATACAATTGAATCAGGCAACCAGGTCGACTGCATTTACACTGAGATTAGTAAAGCGTTTGATAAATTACCACATAATTTAATTTTATTTAAACTCAAGTTATTGGGATTTCCACAATATTTTGTTAGCTGGATTAAATCGTATTTGACAGAACGATCTTATCAAATACGATTCCGAGGAGTTCTGTCTCCTGAATTTGTTGCGGAATCAGGTGTTTCTCAAGGCAGTCACTTAGGTCCACTTCTGTTTATTTTAGCCATAAATGATGTTACTCACATTATTAAACACTCTCAGCTGTTAATTTGTGCAGATGATATGAAAATATACAGAACAATAAATGCTAAAGACGACTCCAACCTACTCCAGGCTGACCTTAAATCTTTTGAAGTTTGGTGCTTTAAAAATAATATGTTTCTAAACCCTCTTAAATGCCAAACTATGACCTTTTCGCTCAAAAGGAATAATTTAATTTTTGACTACAATATTAAAGATACTGCTTTAAGTCGTGTTGAGGCCGTCAAAGACCTTGGTATATGCATGGATTCTAAGCTATCGTTCAACAATCATATCGATTACATTTGTAAAAAAGCATCTTCAATGCTTGGATTTATAAAACGCTGGGCCAAAGAATTCAATAGCATGATTACAACTACAACATTGTATTATGCAATAGTGCGCCCTCACTTGGAGTACGCAAGTCAAGTTTGGTCCCCAAGTTATAGTGTGCATGTTGAACGTATGGAGAGAATCCAAAAACGTTTTGTTCGGTTTGCTCTTAGGGGCTTAGGTGGGATTGATTTTTTGAACCTTCCTCCTTACGAGGATCGTTTAAAACTTTTAAAAATGCAATCTTTAAGTGAACGAAGGAAGTCTGCGGATATCGTCTATTTACACCAACTCATAACCGGTGTATTCGATTGTCCGGAACTACTTTCTCTTTTAAACTTTAACTCTAACCGTAGAAGTAGTAGAAATGCTAACAACTTAATTTATCTACCATTTAGTAGAACAAATTACATGGCTACTGCTACCTTGAACCGCATGAGTGCCTCTGTTAACAACTGTACATTTTTTGATGTTAGTTTGTCAAAAGGTCAACTCAAAAGTAGATTGAAAGCTATTGTGTAATTAGATCTGTGTTTGGGTATGCATGGTTAGTGTTATGTCCTGTGTTGTCCCTGAGCCCAATCCATTTATGGTGGGTAAATTTTTCCCACATTAATTTGTTTGGAGCCACTGGAATTCATGACATTGAAATATTTCAATGTGATCTGGATTGTGGCTTCAAATATATTAATGCTGAGAATGTGCGAAAAAGCTGTAGTAGCTGAACTCTATTGTTATTGCATTTATGTTATTAGCACAATCCCTGCAAACATTTGGAAGACGATTGTAAGATTAGAAGATTTGGCGACGCGCTAGCGATTCGCCTAAGGGTTCTTTGGAAGATTGATCGCTTTTCGATCGCCGAAGCGATGAATACGCGATTCTCAAAAAATTTAAAAATCTTCCTTCGCTCATTCCGGCGATGGTTGGAAGATGGATCGCTTTTCGATTGCCCAAGCAATAAATGCGCGATTGACAAAAAATGTTCAAAATCTTCCTTCGCTCATTCCGGCGATCGTTGGAAGATTAATCGCTTTTTGATCGCCCAAGGGATGAATGCGCGATTCAAAAAAATTTTAAAATCTCCCTTCGCTCATTCCGGCGATCGTTGGAAGATTTCTTTTCAAAATCTATCATTGTTATTTGAAGCAGGCTCTGAAAAATCGTTTAAATTAATCAAAAAATTTAACTTTTAAAAAAACTGGGATAAAACAACGTCTGAAGAGCCCGCTAGTTCAAACATGCAACAACTTGCAACATTCAACAACGATGCTCTGCAACAAACAAAAACCCCTTCTGCCATTCGTTAGGCGAATCGCTTAAGACTCCTTTCAGCGAATCGCCTAAGACTCTTCTCGGCGATTCGTTGGCGAATCTTCCCGGCGAATTGCTTAAGACTCCTCTCAGCGAATCGTTCGCGACTCTTCCTGGCGAATCGCCTAAGACTATCCTCGGCGATTCGTTGGCGAATCTTCCAGGCGAATCGCTTAAGACTCCTATTGGCGATTCGCCGGCGAATCTCCCCGGCGAATCGCTTTTATGGCCTCAGCTGCTTACATTCGGCGATTCCCGGAAGACTCTCAGAAGAGCTCGCCGGCGATCGTTTCATCTTCCAAGCGATTCGCTGGAGATTCTCAGACGATTAAAAATGTTTGCAGGGATTGAACATAATTTCAAATTAATTACTATACCTGAGCTATTTATGTTTCTAATGGACTATCGAATCACGTCAAAAACGTTTTCGTTAAACCACAAAAATCATAAAAATGTACATTTTTAAGTCCTCCAAAACTCTCCCTAAATTTTTAAGGGTTCTTATAAATCTATATTTTAAAAATCTATTCTCAATTTGACTTACAGAGAGAGAGTTATAATAAAAAAACCTGTGAATGCTCGCTTTATTCTTTTCCACAATTGAAAAAAATAAATGGTGGTTCGATGTACTAGTGATGTCAGTTTTCGATATTTAAATAACATCGATGCATCGATGCATCGGCTATTCAAACATCGAGTGAAAATTTTTCGATGCATCGAAGCAAAACATCGATATTTTCCATGCATCGATGTTTTTCCGACATCCCTATCTCGGAGAGCATATATTCGTTGATAGTATATTTTGTGAATTACAACAAGTGAGTTGTATTTATAATAGTCTGGAAAGACTTCTTGATCTGGTCTTAACTACGGACAGTAACAATGTAATTTTTAAGAGGGCCTTCCATGCTCTTGCAACTATTGATGTATATCATCCACCAAAGAGTATTTGGCATAAATCGGATAGAGAGAATATAATTAACTCGAGTTCAATCGACCAGTTTTGTGAATTCAATTTTAAAAAAGCTGACTTTTTGAAGTTGATTCATTAACTTAATAATAAAGTTAACGTAATTTTAGATTATATAAATGGACATAATCTTAATGAATCCAATAAATTTTTTTATTTGGAATTTTTTGGTGTAATTTCTCAGTCCGTAATAGCCTCAAACCATATAGCCTCAAACCATATAGCCTCAAATTTGCGAAAAACTCGGCGTACCCTAGGTATACAAAGGAATTAAAAACACTTCGCAATAACAGGAATAGGGCTTGGAAGAGATATAACTGTAGTTTGGGCTCAAGTGACCTAGAAACATACAAACGTTTGTTTCTAGAATTTCAGAATCTCTCAGCTGTATTATATAATGATTATTTACACAATATTAAGTTGAAAACATTTTCTGATCCAAATAGATTTTGGGGGTTCATAAATACTAAGAAAAAATCTGATGGATTTCCTTCATCCTTCAAAACTCTTGATGGATTTACGGACGGTCCTTTTATAATTTGTCGCCAATCTTTTCAAGGAATCTTTTTGTTCAGATTTTTTTAATTCTGGTGAAGGGTACTTTGACTATATGAACTTTTCACCTCTGAGGATATTATACTCGATGAGGATTTTATTGCATTGCTAACTCAAAGCGGTTCCGATTTATGTCAACCACTTTCTAAATTATTTAACATATCAATTACAGAAAGTTATTGTCCAGTTTTTTGTAAAAAAAAACATTTATAAGACCTATATATAAAAGAGCTTGCAGGAATGACGTTAATAATTATAGGTTGTTACTGTGTCTAATCTTCTGTGTCCACTGTGTCTAATCTTCTCGATTTTACAACATTCTGCTTAAATTTTATGGAATCTGGTAATCAGGTCGACTGTATTTACACTGACTTTAGCAAAGCATTTGATAAATTACCTCATGATTTAATCTTATTTAAACTAAAGCTAATGGAATTTCCACAATATTTTGTATGCTGGATAAAATCTTATTTAACTGAGCAATCTTGTCAAATACGATTCCGAGGGGGTGTTGTCTTCTGAATTTATCGCTGAATCAGGTGTCCCTCAAGGTGATGTCACACACGTCATTAAACACTCTCCTCTGCTGATTTATGCAGAAGATATGAAAATGTACAGAAAAATTAATACTAAAGATGATTCCAACTTACTCCAGACTGATCTGAAATCCTTTGTAGTTTAGTGTTCTTAACATAAAATTTGTTTCTCAATCCTGGTAAATGCCAAACTATGACCTTTTCGCGAAAAAGAAATAATTTAATATTTGATTACAATATAGAAGATCCTGCTTAAGTCGTGTAGATGCAGTCAAAGACCTTGGTATATGTATGGATCCTAAGTAAACGTTCAACATTCGTATCTTATATATAAAATCAAATGTTTGTCCTCCTGTCTGTCTGTCTGTTCCGTATAGGCTCGCGCACCGCTTATCCGATTGAGCTGAAATTTGGACACCGAGTACCTTTCATAGGGAGAAAGAACATAGGGGGTGTAAAAAAGTGGGCGGAAGTATGTGGGCACTCGATAATAACTTCTAAACGCCTGGAACGATTTCAAAGAAATTTGGTATGAAGGTTCAACTGCTGCCAAAATAAAACATCGGCTATAAAAAAATTCCAAAGAGTTTCCGCAAGAGGGCGCTTTAAGTAGTGCATGTTTAAGACTCAATAACTCCTAAACTCCTGGACCGATTTCAATGAAATTTGGTATGAAGGTTCAACTGCACCCAAGATAAAGCATAGGTAAAAAAGTGGGCGTAAGTATGTGGGCGTGGCACTATATAATAACTCCTAAACACCTGAACCGATTTCAATGAAATTTGGTATGAACGTTCAACTGCGCCCAAGATAAAACATAGGCTAGAAAAAATTCCAAAGACTTCCGCAAGAGGTCGCTTTAGGTAGTGCATATTTAAAACTCAATAACTCCTAAACGTCTGGACCGATTTCAATGAAATTTCGTATGATGGTGCAACTGCAACCAATACAAAGCATGTGTTTACGAAAGTATGTGGGCGTGGCACTCTACAATAACTCCTAAACACTTGGACCGATTTCAATGAAAATTGGTATGAAGGTTCGACTACGCCCAAGATAACATCTTCTAATATATAAAAGCAAATGTTTGTCCCTCTGTCTGTCTGTTCCGTAAAGGCTCGCGCACCGTTTATCTGATTGGGCTGGAAATTGGACACCAAGTACGTTTAATAGAGAGAAAGAACATAGGGGTGTAAAAAAGTGGGCACAAGTCTGTGGGCGTGGTACTCCATAATAACTTCTAAACGCCTGGACCGATTTCAATGAAATTTGGTATGAATGTCCAACTGCGCCCAGTATTAAACATAGGCTATTCAAAATTCCAAAAACTTCCGCAAAAGGGCACTTTAAGTAGTGCATTTTTAAAACTCAATACCTTCTAAACGCCTGGACCGATTTCAATGAAATTTGGTATGAAGGTTCAACTGCAACCAATATACAGCATAGGAAAAAGTGGGCGGAAGTATGTGAGCGTGGCACTCTTTAATAACTCCTAAACACCTGGACTGATTTCAATGAAATTTTAAACGAAGGTTCGACTGCGCCCAAGATAACATAGGCTATAAAAAATTCTAAAGACTTTTGCAAGAGGGCGCTTTAAGTAGTGTTTTGTTAAGACTCAATTACACCTAAATGACTTGACCGATTTTACTAAAATTTGATACATGAAATAACCTGGCCCTGCAACAGAATTGAGGCTATTTAAATTTCATGGAAGTTTTTCCATGAGAGAGCGCTTTATTCAACCAACTACGTCTGGCTTATTCACGTCAAAACGGATGAACCGATTATGATGAAACTTGGTAAGCATTTGTATCTGTTACTGCAGTCATGAGCAGGAAAATAAATTTAGTGAGCCAAGGTTTTTGTTTTTTAAAACAAACACAAAATTATCCTCATATTTGCTTTTGCTCATCGTTGCAAAAAAAAAACAAGTAAAGAAAGTCTAAAGTCCGTCTAGGCCGACTATGAAATACCCTAAACCCACTTTTAAAAAAAAAAAATTTATTGTAAATGGGCGTGTCCGTGGGCGGATGAAGTCCATTTTTCCAAACCATCTTTGTCTTGTCATAAAAAACATAGGTGCCAAATTTTAGCTCTGTAGGTTAAACACATGCATATTTATTGCGTTTTCAATTTTTGGGTTGTATGGGAGGTGGGCGTGTCTGTAAGCGGATGACGTCCATTTTTCGAAGACATCTTTGTGTTTATATAAAACACATACATATCAAATTTTATTGTTGTAGGCTAAGTATGAGCTGAGTTATGCAGTTTTCAATTTTCGCGTTGTATGGGAGGTAAGCGTGTCCGTGGGCGGATGATGTCCACTTTTTAAAACCATCTTTGTTTTGTTACAAAAAACATATGTGCCAAATTCTAGCTCTTTAGGTTAAACAGAGGCTTATTTATTGCGTTTTCAATTTTTGGGTTGTATGGGAGGTGGGCGTGTCTGTAAGCGGATGACGTCCATTTTTCAAAGACATCTTTGTGTTGATATAAAACACATACATACCAAATTTTATTGTTGTAGGCTAAGTATGAGCTGAGTTATGCAGTTTTCAATTTTCGCGTTGTACGGGAGGTAGGCGTGTCCGTGGGCGGATTCCAAAAATATTCAATAGTGCAGATCCTTGGGTCTCTGAGAAAATTTACCTTTTCTAAAAAAATTATAAAATTTTAAATGATTAACAGCCGCTAAACTCACTTCACTACTTCCACTATAAAACATTTCTTTGCTAGCCTTGAACAATTGTTTCTTCCTATTGCCAACAACTTTTCCAATTCACGTTATGTAAGGGACTTCTTTTATCCATTTTTCATTAACTTTTTTTTTTAGGAACATGGGGAACTTTCTATAACCGATATTCTTTTAAGCAATATTCAATGCAATTTCAAAGCATTTGATTGCTTCTTATTTCTTAATGTGTTTCAACAAATTTTTTAGTTTTAACGTTAAAATTTGCAGCAAATCAAAAATAAAAATAGTCCTACATTTGTTGTTTTTTGGTACAAAAGGGGATTTTCAATAATAAAGAAATGCTTGTCAGTACGTTCAGAGAGGTAATAAAACTGAAAAAAATTAAAATATTTGGAAATCTAAAAAATAATTATATTGCAAAATTTACCACTTTTAGTCAAAAAGTTTTTTGCCTCTGCCCAAAAAATGAGTTAAAAATTACCTCATTTAGGGAAATTTACCTCAATCTGGCACAGTGTCTGGCAGCACTGCTCGCTCTCTACTGTGTGCAGAATAGTAAAACTACAGAAAAAGGGTAATCGAAACTTGTTAAAATTAAAGCCAATGACGTTTTCAAGTGCATTTGCCTTGAAAGTATATAATACATAAGGGCCAGTGGCGTAGTTAGGGTTGGTCGCACCCGGGGCGGAAACTAAATTGTGCACCCCTTAAGAAGATTTTTTTTTATACAATAAGTCGATGAATCTTACTACATATTTTCGAATCAACCTCTAAAAAAATGACATATTTTAGAAGAGATTAAAAAGAAACAAAACTATGCTTTCCATGAATATTTGATAAAAGAAGTGAGAATCTAAAATTTTCAGAAACTTAACGAATTTTTTCTGAATTGTTCCAATATTTTTGTCTCTGGGCTTATAAGTTGTGAGAGACAAATGTACTAAGAGTAAACCACACAATATCAGTTTTAATATAAAAACTCTAGTTAGTTGAATATAGAAAACTTTGAAAAAATTACGAAAAATTTTGCATAATTGAAGAAAAACTAGGACCTGGAAGCAAAACGTTGTCAAATTTTCCCTAGTGACCCTGAACAACTATTAATATAATTATTTTTTTTTTCGAAATCAACCCCCATTTTCTATATAAAATTTAAATGAAATATTAAAATTTATTTATAAACATTTTTCATAATTTTTATCAATTTCTTTATAGTACACTGAGGAAAAAATGTGTTAAAATAAAATGAAAGTGTGTTCATATCTAACGAATTTGTTTTTGAAATAGAGCTTGAAATAAATTCAAAAAAATTAAACAGAGCTGTTTTTAAATTTAAATTCAAAACAAAAGTTTTTGTTTTTAAAACAATGTTTTTTCTATGAAAACCAAATTTAAAACAAACATTTTAAAATTAAAAACTCAAGTTTTAAAGCATATTTTTTTCGATGCCATTTTATTAACTTTTCCGAGTTTTAGCACCAGATTCACAACCAGCTACCCCCGGGACCTTCCGAATACCAAATGTAAACTTAATTCGATGAAGTTTGCATTTGAAATATTTTAATATTTAATTAATTAGTTTTTATTTTATCATATGTTCGATATTTGTCAAACCAATTCAAAAAATTCAAAAATTGTCATTGAATTCAAATGTTTGTTTGATTTTTCAAAAAAATAATAAGAGAAAAATAAAAAAAAAGAAAGGAGTTTATAGGTAGGTGAAAATTAAACACACTTGTTTTAAATATTGTTTTGTAGAAAAACAAAGGCGTTAAATTTCTATTTTAATATTTTTTGTTTAATTTTTAAGTATGTTTTTTTTCTCAGTGTATCTATATTAATCTCCGCTTGGACTTATATAGACAAGATTGAGGTCTGTAACATTTGACTGCTTTATAAATATCACCATAAATACCACCATAAATATCTCAGTATCACAATATTACAGTGATACCAAATTGATATCAGAAATTTTTTTTCATTCTCATTATCTACATAACTCCCAAAGCAAACTTGCCCAGGTTGAACAAGGTCAAGACTCATGAATGGCTCAAAAAGAGCTGACAATTCCAAGAAATCTGGTGTTTCTTCACATTCATTGATTGAGAACAAAATTTAATTTTAATTATTAGAATAATTTTTAAGGAACTATGCATCATATCTTCTATTAAAAACTGTATTTTTGTTAGTTTTTGTTGGTTGATTTTTGAACAGAACAATAATTATTTTAGCAAAATAAAGGAGTCGGAAAACCATCTTAGAGTTTTTAATGGACATCCTTAAAACAAAATAAAAAAAAAAAACGTCAGAAGGCCATGAAATTGTCATTAAACGCCATTTATTTAATTTAAATAAAAAACTTAATGAATTTAAATCAATTTAATTTTTTAGAAATTTTTTTAAGCAAGTTAAAAGTTTATAAATGATTTTTAAACTAGTAGTTTTATGTAACAGTATACCCAAAACATATTACTATTCAAAATTATGTTCTAGCAGGTTAAAAGCTGTAAGTGAGGTTTGTTTCATGATATATAGTCTCAGAACTTAGTAATCACAAAATCATAAAGTCTATTTTTATTTTTGAAATTTATACAAAACAACTGACGCCTCCATTCATCATACTCTGAAAATCATGCAGGTTTTCGAAACTTAATGGTTTTAGAAATGTCTACTCTGCTAGCAAGTTTGAACACTTCTTAACCTGAATATAAGTTGTAAAAAAGTGCTTTTTTATAAAACTTAATGAAATATAAAAAAAGGTTTTTACATTTTTAATTTTGTACTCCATCTTAATATCTTGAAAATTTTAATATAATTTGTTTGGAAATTGCACCCCTAACCAATGAAAAATTACATATGGAATTGACTTGGGTTTTAGTGTAAGCGTTAATATTGAACAAAATTTAATATAAAGTTTAAGTTTGTTTCAATAAAACGAAGTCGTGGTGATGGTAAAAAATATTTTCATTCACTTTTGCACCCTCTTGATATTCAAATATAAAACCGAAGTCATTGAGGTGTGTTCTTTTTATTAAAAAAATCAAAAATTATGTGGTAAAAAGTTCTTTTGCCAAATTTTACACCCCATTTTGGCGTGTACCCGGGGCGGACCGCCCCCCCCTTGCTACGCTACTGATAATGGCTATTCCTGAAGTGCATTTGCCTTAAAAGGATACAATACATAAGGGCTATTCCCAATCACGGGCAAACAGCATTTCATCGTGGCATTTGCAAAATATGATGGAAAATATTTTCACCACCACAAAATGTACAGAAATGCATTTGCCCGACTGTGTCATATTTGCAACACTCAAATCCTATTGCAAACAGTCGAGCATGGGCAAAACTGATTTGACAATCAATCAGCTGTCAGATTCAGCGAAATCAACTGTTGTGGTAGCGATACCTAGTGTGCGTTGTTTTCACTGAATGTTTTTCTACGTGAAGCTTCAAGAGTTGAGTGCGCTGAAAGTGGTCAATGGAATAAAAGCCAACGAATAAAAAGTGTGCTCACAATTGATGGCAAATATTTAGTAAGGCATAAATTTACAAAGCTATATGCCCGAAACTGGGAATAGCCCTATAGGTTCACTTTCGCTTTTTTTTAAACAATGTATATTTGTAAGCATTTCATTAGTTTTTTATATATGTTTTTTTTTAAGCATATTTAAGTGATAAAGAATTATTTTTGTATTAATTACCAAACAATTTAATATTTTCAAAAGGTATGCGTTTATTCGTATTACGCACATTATTTTTAACTCATCTTGGTTTTGATATAAAATACAAACATACCACATTGTATCTCTTTGGGCTAAACATAAGCTTAAGTGTTAAATTTTTGGGTTGTATGGTAGGCAAGCGTATACGTGAATTACAAAAATATTCAATAGTGCAGATCTTGGATCCATTTCAATATGTGTACCAAGATGGAGTTATCTGAAATTCTTCTTACCCAAGCTTATGGACAACACGCAGACGGACGGATGAACGGACATGTAGGTATAAATCGTCTCACGAGAATATATATACTTTTCTATACCAGATTCGCTTATTTCTATGCATTACAAGCGTTTGCAGAAAGTTAATATAACCTCACATTATATTTTTATGGTATAAAAATGGTTTAAACTTTCAGTATAAAAGAGCTTCTATGGAATTATATAAAAACTAATCTCAAAGATTCGGTTTTTTTTTTAGTTTGTTTAATAACTCGCGATTTAAATCATTGATTTAAATGAAACTTTAACTTAGAATTTTAAATTATTAAAAAGTGAAAATATCTTCTATTGATTTCGAAACAATTGTTGAACATTAGCATTATATCTTAGAAGTTGCTTTGTTTTCATAAGGATTTTCTTTATTTGAATTGATGTATAGATAGTCAGTGCAATATACATATATAGACAAACTGAAGATCTTTTCGTTTTATAAAAAAAAAAAATGTCAAAAGTAAAGTCATTCTTCTTAAAAATAAATGCTTCAATAATTACACTGTGTGTAATTTTTTAAGTCACGGCAAAATAACCATATACGGACACCACTACGTGATAAAAGACTAAAAAAAAAAGACCCGTGTCTCCCAATTTTCCCCAAAGTCATGCACTTTTTGTTTTATGGGCCACGCCTACCTCCCATACAACACAAATAATGAAAACTCTATAAAGAGGCTAATATCAAAGTAACAAAACTGAAACTCGGTATTTGTGTGTTCTATGTCAAAACTTAGGTGTGTTAGAAAACTGAGTGTTATCCACCCACTAACACTCCCACCTCCCATACAACCCCAAAATTGAAAACTCTATAAAGAGACTAATATTAAAGTTACAAAACTGAAACTCGGTATTTGTGTGTTCTATGTCAAAACTTAGGTGTGTTAGAAAAATGGGCGTCATCCACCCACTAACACGTCCACCTCCTATACAACCCCAAAATTTAATATTTTATAAATTGAGAATCGGTACCAAGGATTTTAGGACGAAGGAATAATGGGCGACTATTGTTGGTTTCTCAACAGATAAACCGATTCTGAATTAAATAAACGACAAAACAAGAATTCTAATCGTTTTGAATTTCTGAATGATAAATAAAAATTATTTACAATGTAAATAACAATATAAATGATTTAATGCAACAATAAAAATTATTAATAATAATTATATACAATTTAAGTAATGTTAATTATTAAAAGAACAATAAAAATGAAGAATATATGATTTTATTACAACAACCTTTATTTCTCATTTTTTTTTTATGGTAATAAACTAAGTCCAAATGCATAAATTGATAATCACACAATTTGGGTGATTTCGTTCCATTAATCACAACTTTTTCATTTCTCAATAGATTTTCTTCAACAATAGCTTATTTTTTTGGAAAAATAAAGGCTATTAGTAAAAAATATCAAAAGTAACAAAATATTTTGATTTCTTAACGAAATTTGCAACTATTTTGTCTTTTTTTGGAAATTTTTCTGAAAAATAAGAAAAATCGCCGAAATTTGAATTTATTCCGCAAAAACGAATAGCTCGACCAAAAAATTATGCTTTCATTGTTTGTAAGAAATTTTATTAGCTTTCATTTGATATATCATTTGTTTGATTACTGTTGTTGGTTCTGGAGATATATGCAATTAAGTGGAACCAACTTTTTTTTTTCGTTGAAAACCCTACAGTGGGCAATATCTCGAAAACGGAGTGATAGAAAAAAAAAAATTTTTTTTTCGGAATTAGCGACCGATTTTACATGAGAAAAGGATAGTGGCATTCAAAGTACATATTGGCTGTAAACCAGTGTTATTTTCAAAATACATCAAAAAACCATGGCGTTCGTGATTACAACTCACTGGAACATCGGGGGAAAAAAACAAAGAACGTGGTTTTTATCAGCATCAAAACCGCCATGGAATGAACTAGAAGAAACAAGTTTGGTTGAAAAATAACAAAATTGCAGCGTTTTTTCGAAAATTGTCAAGATTTTTGGACAAAATTTGGCCAAAAACTCAAAAACTATAGATAAAACGTAAATAAAGGGAGAAAAAAATCGTACGAATGTTCGTGCGTCACACGTAAAAATTGCCATATTTTTTTTATATTTTTTGTAAAAATACGTTGAATAGTTTACACAAGATTTAAACGGATTTTCATTTAATAATCTGGCAGCATTTTTAAAATATTTTGAATTAACAAAAATCTATAAAAAACGAATGCGACAATTTCTGTAAGATGCGGCGCCTTGAGCTGCATAGATTTAATGTTTTCTTTTATTTATAGTTGCAGTAACCGAACTATAGCAAATGATTTCATTTAAATAATTTATTTTTACGAAACACAAAAAACAAAAACTCAAAGCAAAACACATGCTATCGAAATACAGTGGCTCACAGCTTATTTCGTGTAGATGATGTGTTAAACTTTGAAATGCTTTAACTTGGTAACTAGAACTGGTAATGAAAAAATTTAAACGAAATTTGTATGCTAGTAATTATATATTTATATAGATAGAATAATATAGGATTCAGAGCCTTAAGTGCACAAATTGATTTGTTTTAAAAACGGGCCCTCGCACAACAATAAAACAGCGCGAATTAGTTTTATTTCACTTTAAAAAAGCCAACGACAAAGTGCTGAAATAGTAAATTTGAGACCCTCTACAGTGCAGTACATCATCCAGCGCTTTTTGCACGAAAATCGTGTGGCTGATAAGTGCAAAAATGCTCCAAAGAAAATATTTACAGAAGCGGATGATATTTAATGGTCGAGTAGCACGCAAGAAACCTTATATTGTTGAATTAAGGTTTCCTCAAAAAAATCAGCTATGTCGGCTGAACTTCACCTTTATATCCTAGAACATTCTGGAATGACGTCATTTCTCGGACGAGTCTTAGTGCAATATTTTAAGCTCCGACGGAATGCAATATGTGTGGCGTAAGGCTAAAACCGAGCTGAACAATAAACATCGCAAGACAATTTTGGAGAGTGGCATTCGCAAGCGGAATATTTCCAACAAAAATTATTTAAAAAATGCCTTGATGGAGTAATGGCAACAAATACCTCAGAGATTACAAAAAAATTAGTAGTCAATGGACAGCCTGCTTAAAAATGTAGTTCAACAAAATGGCGGACACACAAAATATTAAAAACGACTAACGTATAACATTTTCTTACGATTCAGTGCAGTGCACGAAATAAGCTGTGGCGTTGAATTTAGCTGCATTTTCAGTTTTTTGTTTTTTATCTTTTTAGTAGACTTTTATATAAAGAAATTAAAATTTCTATATAAATATATAATTACCAGTACTAGTTACCAAGTTATAGCATTTCAAAGTTTAACACATAGTCTGCACGAAATAAGCTGTGAGCCACTGTAGATGTAAATTGACAAAAATTTAGTTGTCAAATAACATATATCGCACAGTTTTATCAGTTTTTTTTTAAATTATTGAAAAAAATTAAGGTTGAAGGGTTGAAGTTTCCAATGAAAAGAAAAGTAATTTTCTAAATTTTAGATCAATTCGCACCCAGCCTTAAAAAGTTTTTGAAATTTTACAAAAAATAAATCAAAAAACAAAAATGCCTAAAAATATGCTATGCAATTTTTCCAAAAAATTAAGCGTTCCGCACTCACATTTCTACGGAATTATGTTATAGTAGAAATATAATAATACTTGTCTGTCTCAAACCTGATCATAAATTTCTGCTGTCATGCCATTACTGGATTTAAGTTCTTTTCGATTTTCGCGTTCACGACATTTCTGTAACAAATCTAAATTTTTCTCAAAAGACAAACTTTTATTATTCGTTACTTTTAAAATGCTTTCCATTTCATCACGAAGCATTACACAATTAATTGCTTGGTCAAACTCAGCTCCCAATATGGTATGCATTGCACAGTCTTTTCCGGTCAAGACTTTTTTGTTAACTAATATTATTAAACTAGCTAAATGACCTAATACCATTATGACCTACCAACTATTTATACAAACCAACATTACAACACAATAAAAAATATAAAACGCCTTACTTAGGGAGAACCTCTGAATTATAAATGTATTTGTGCATGTCAAACCTTCAATTAAGAAGCATTTCATCAGTTCATTTTCTTTTGTTTTATACAAACAATAATATTTTAATAGCTAACCTTAAGTTAATTGACAAATTTCTTGAGGTGCAAATGACCTTCTGTGTGAGATATAAAAATTTAATTGTACCATTTGTGCAGGTTGCACAGGGCATTAACCCTGTGCAAATATTTGTAACGCATAGAAATAAGTCAGTCTCGTATAGAAAAGTATACATATTGCTAACAAGCGTCGCATCGTAAGTCGATATAGCCGTCCGTTCGTTTGCTTCTTTAGTTTTTGCCTGTAAACATATTTTAAGAACAAGGGGAGTAGAGATAATTAGTGACTGACCGAAACCGATATTTTGGCCGAAACCGAATCCGAAACATAATTTCGGCCATTTTTGTAATATTCGGCCGAAACCGAAACTGAATGTCTGTATGAATAATTTTTTTGTTAAAAATATATGTATTTTATTTATTTATTTATTTATTCAACTATAAACAGTATTGTTTTACAGTTACTTAATATTAACTTACAAAGTTATAATAATATAATGTTAAAAATGTCTAAGCATAATACAATTCTTAAAAGAGGCCCTACTGTGGGTTAATAAATATTGATACAAAAGGAATTAAAAGAAGCGCTCATATTATAAACTGGATCCTGTCTACCATAGTTTGTTCGGCGATAGGGAATTTGAAAAAATTTCTTTGCCTAAAACTCCTTTCATACGCATATATATTACATAAAGCAAGCAGTGGTGCACAATCTGAGTAAAACGTCTTTGAATATTTTCAATTCCAGAAATATGCACTGCATATCTTGGGTCCCAAACAACACAACAATACTCCAAGCTAGATCTAACCAAAAAGAAGAAAATAGTCTTTAGAGTGAAAGGATCTGAGAACTCCTTTGTGTTACGGATAATGAAACCCATCATCGCATTAGCTTTATAAATAAAAGCATCGTAGTGCTTACAGAAAGTTAGTTTTTTGTCAAACATGATACCCAAATCCATTTTGAAATCAACTCTTAAGAGGCTTTCGGTGCTTAAAACATACGTACCTGCAATTAACTGTTGTTTCATGGTGAATAACATAACATTACATTTAGCCACATTAAAATATAACTTGTTAATATCACACCACTTCTGCAAGCCGTCTAAGTCCTGTTGAATAATTTGACAGTCGATAAAGGTGTAAATAGTCTTAAATATCTTTGCGTAATCAGCGTACATTAGGCATTTCGAACTCTTAATATAGTTCGGTAGGTCGTTAATAAACAAGACAAACAAAAACGGGCTTAGATGACTACCTTGCGGTACACCAGAAAAATTATCAATATATTTGGAGAGCTTACTTCCTATCCTGACTGCTTGTCTGCGACCAAATAGGTAATTTTCTATCCACCTAAGCAGGAAGAAATGAAACTCCAATTTACTTAGTTTATTTATTAAAAATGAGTGCTGGACTCTGTCAATTGCTTTCGCAAAATCTGTAAATATTACATCAATTTGTTGGCCCCTTTCCATTTCTATTGCTATGAAGTGGGTAAACAGAGTTAAATTAGTTGAAGTAGATTTACCAGAAACAAAGCCATGTTGGCTTTCCGATATAGCGCCTTTAATGCAGGCATAGATTTTTCTTTTAACAAGGGACTCGAATAATTTTGGAATGAGTGGCAATTTCGATATCGGTCGATAGTTTGCAATATTTTGCCTCGATCCTGATTTAAAAATCGGAGTTATCTCAGAAATTTTCCATATATCTAAAAATTCGCCCTTTTGCAACGATTGATTAAAAAGAAAAGTTAGAGGTTGGAAAAGTGCCATTGCACAAGATTTTAAATAGATAGGGGGAATTTTATCAGGGCCACATTTCTTCTTCGCATCTAAGCTAATTAATTCACGATAAACCTCTTCACTAGATAAAGTTAAGGAACCAAGATCTGTAATAGGAACATCGTTGAACTCATGCTAATTGAGCATAGCTAATTGCATGGTTATAGCATACATAATTCGACTGAAAGTAGACTGCAAAGAGATCGCATATTTCTTGAATAATATCAGTATTTCTGTCTTGGAAAAACATGTTTTTTGGGAAAACCATAGAATTTTTTTGTTGTTCAAATAGGACCAAAATGCTTTTGGATTGCATTTAATGTTTGACTCTAAAGCAAGCAAATGATTTTTATATAAAAATTTTTTAAGTGACTAATATTGTTTTCGTGCTTCAATATATTCATGTCTTGAAGCTATATTAGTCTTACTCAATTTAAATTTTTTATTCATGATATTCTTTAGGTTTGCAAGGCGACTATTATACCACGTTGGCTTTGTGGCTTTACGAACCCTTTTTAGAGGCTTAAATCTCATGAAAGTTTCATTAATGCAGTTAATGAAATAATAATAGTTTTGTAAAATATTATCACAAAAGATTGTACACAATTTTTGTAATATTCGGCCGAAACCGAAACTGAATGTCTGTATGAATAATTTTTTTGTTAAAAATATATGTATTTTATTTATTTATTTATTTATTCAACTATAAACAGTATTGTTTTACAGTTACTTAATATTAACTTACAAAGTTATAATAATATAATGTTAAAAATGTCTAAGCATAATACAATTCTTAAAAGAGGCCCTACTGTGGGTTAATAAATATTGATACAAAAGGAATTAAAAGAAGCGCTCATATTATAAACTGGATCCTGTCTACCATAGTTTGTTCGGCGATAGGGAATTTGAAAAAATTTCTTTGCCTAAAACTCCTTTCATACGCATATATATTACATAAAGCAAGCAGTGGTGCACAATCTGAGTAAAACGTCTTTGAATATTTTCAATTCCAGAAATATGCACTGCATATCTTGGGTCCCAAACAACACAACAATACTCCAAGCTAGATCTAACCAAAAAGAAGAAAATAGTCTTTAGAGTGAAAGGATCTGAGAACTCCTTTGTGTTACGGATAATGAAACCCATCATCGCATTAGCTTTATAAATAAAAGCATCGTAGTGCTTACAGAAAGTTAGTTTTTTGTCAAACATGATACCCAAATCCATTTTGAAATCAACTCTTAAGAGGCTTTCGGTGCTTAAAACATACGTACCTGCAATTAACTGTTGTTTCATGGTGAATAACATAACATTACATTTAGCCACATTAAAATATAACTTGTTAATATCACACCACTTCTGCAAGCCGTCTAAGTCCTGTTGAATAATTTGACAGTCGATAAAGGTGTAAATAGTCTTAAATATCTTTGCGTAATCAGCGTACATTAGGCATTTCGAACTCTTAATATAGTTCGGTAGGTCGTTAATAAACAAGACAAACAAAAACGGGCTTAGATGACTACCTTGCGGTACACCAGAAAAATTATCAATATATTTGGAGAGCTTACTTCCTATCCTGACTGCTTGTCTGCGACCAAATAGGTAATTTTCTATCCACCTAAGCAGGAAGAAATGAAACTCCAATTTACTTAGTTTATTTATTAAAAATGAGTGCTGGACTCTGTCAATTGCTTTCGCAAAATCTGTAAATATTACATCAATTTGTTGGCCCCTTTCCATTTCTATTGCTATGAAGTGGGTAAACAGAGTTAAATTAGTTGAAGTAGATTTACCAGAAACAAAGCCATGTTGGCTTTCCGATATAGCGCCTTTAATGCAGGCATAGATTTTTCTTTTAACAAGGGACTCGAATAATTTTGGAATGAGTGGCAATTTCGATATCGGTCGATAGTTTGCAATATTTTGCCTCGATCCTGATTTAAAAATCGGAGTTATCTCAGAAATTTTCCATATATCTAAAAATTCGCCCTTTTGCAACGATTGATTAAAAAGAAAAGTTAGAGGTTGGAAAAGTGCCATTGCACAAGATTTTAAATAGATAGGGGGAATTTTATCAGGGCCACATTTCTTCTTCGCATCTAAGCTAATTAATTCACGATAAACCTCTTCACTAGATAAAGTTAAGGAACCAAGATCTGTAATAGGAACATCGTTGAACTCATGCTAATTGAGCATAGCTAATTGCATGGTTATAGCATACATAATTCGACTGAAAGTAGACTGCAAAGAGATCGCATATTTCTTGAATAATATCAGTATTTCTGTCTTGGAAAAACATGTTTTTTGGGAAAACCATAGAATTTTTTTGTTGTTCAAATAGGACCAAAATGCTTTTGGATTGCATTTAATGTTTGACTCTAAAGCAAGCAAATGATTTTTATATAAAAATTTTTTAAGTGACTAATATTGTTTTCGTGCTTCAATATATTCATGTCTTGAAGCTATATTAGTCTTACTCAATTTAAATTTTTTATTCATGATATTCTTTAGGTTTGCAAGGCGACTATTATACCACGTTGGCTTTGTGGCTTTACGAACCCTTTTTAGAGGCTTAAATCTCATGAAAGTTTCATTAATGCAGTTAATGAAATAATAATAGTTTTGTAAAATATTATCACAAAAGATTGTACACAATCCACATTATATAAGAAATCCATTATTACGGCATAATTTGACTTATTAAATGCAAATTCATATATGTCTTCTCCCAGAAAAGGATTTTGTACGGCAACAATATCATAAATTACTAAAAGAGCTTTGTGGTGAAAACTATTATCGGACAATGTGAAGTCTGCTTCACTACATACCGTATTGAACTCTAAGTCAAAAAAAACTAAGTCTAGCAATTTATTTAAAACATTTCTTACAACATTGATTTGATCGAAGGGAGAGAATAGAGTCTAAGAACACATACATATATTATAATGGCAGAGATAAAGAGATGGGAAACTTAAACAAAATTCGTCACGAAAGAGATAGCCTTCTGTCGAAATTAAGCCAATACCAACGTAAATTTTATGAATATGTTAGTAAAATTTTTTTATATACTCACCAGTAGAGAGGAGTTCACCCCTAGGGAGGCAAACTGATTCTCACCACAAGGAGATTTATTCACCGGAAGCGAGCCTTGGTCACATTCAACGAACTGCATTAGATTTTTCGCTGAATAGTTGATACTTGACACGTCATAATAGTTGTCAAACTGGTGATATGTAAGACATTAAGCCAACAGTTTGGAACACTTACGAAAATATAATTTATTTTCATCACTTTAAATAAATAAATTTTTAAAAAAATTCTCATTAAATATGCATTTTAACGACCGCAATATGTTCATTCGTTGTTATTTGGTACTTGGACTTGCATTTTAACAACTTTCCAATATTTCTGAAGTCTGACTTAACAATTCAGTTATAGAAAAAAAGCGCTAAATTAGGAATCTCTAACAGAACAATTGTATCTTCTGAAGGCGGTCACTGTTTTGATCTGAAAGCCACCACGGCCTGAATCTTAACTGCAGTGTTGCTTGAAAACGTAGTTTTGTACTATTTGGAGTAGGTTTTTTCGATACGAATTAATAAGTACAAATTTATAATAGTATTGTACTAGTACAATTCATTGAGAATAATTTAATATAGGTCGGGTATGCGTTACAAGACGTTTCCACTAGGTATAAGATCAAGGCGCAGAAAAATTTAACATTATTTCTGCCCTAATTAAGAATTAGCAGTTTTTCGGTTCTTTTCTCAAAAAAACTATCTTTTTACATTTACATCTTTTTACAATCGTGATCTTTTCTCTGAAATTTTGATCTCAAAAGTAAGATTAATTGCAGTTCCCTCTCTATATTCTGTCCTCAAATGCTATAACAACTGAAGAAACAGAAAAGTGACATGTTAAGAAATAAATGAACATTATTATTGATATTTAATTTAAGCCCCAGCAAAATCCTTGTTTACATGTAATCGATAAAGTAATCCAAAAAATTTTAATAGTGGATTACCACCTCGCTTGCGGAACCCATTATTTCTATAAAAACATGTCATTGGAAGTAATCGATGAAGCTTTCGCTTGACACAAAAATAATTATGTTTCATAAATCTCATTGAATAACAAAGATTTTCCCAATCACCATATCGTGTTAAATAAGATATTGCTTTGTACATATTACATATTAGGAAAGCGATTGAAATATTGAGCAAAGATCTTCATAAGACTCTTGCTAAACGGGGCGAAAGTGTAAAAAAAAGATGTTTAAATTAAATGAATTTCTTCTTTAAAATAAAAATTCTCTCATTTAGAAGATATCATATGTATATATCTGTTAATTCAGGATCTTGAATTAATAAATAATCGTAATAAAACTTAACATAAAATTAGCAACTAATTTTACTTAATTATTTAAAAGACGTTTATTTTCAAATATTCAATCTTGAAGGCAAGATTGAAAGTAAAAGTATATAAAGCAGCTTAAAGTAAAAGTATGAGTGCGTTGCATTTTGGCACAACTTTGCTTAAAACGTTAAAACGTTAAATTAAATGTTAAAAGAGCATCTTTTATTTTACCCCCATTGAGTTTAAGAGGCCTGTATACATATGATCCATTTTGAAACCAAAATAAAAAGGTATGTGCCATAAAGTAGAATTATGCAAAATATAGTTTTTTCACTCTTATCTCGACTAAGAAAAGGTAAAAGTTGTTGAATTCAAGATAAAATTGAAAATATACTGTACTCTCTGCATAGAGAGTCAACAGAAAAATGTAATGAATACATAGAGAATACTCTATTTCTTTTAGAAAGAAAAGAAAATGCCATAAGACCACCTCTTCCAACATATTAGTTCAAAGCAGTTTTGATTTAAGAGTACATTTTTATTTTTTTTGCATTGCAACCCTATTTATAGACTCTAACAATAATACTTGACAACTATGAGGTGAATCGAGTACACAATACATGAGCCTACGAAAAGTATACAAAAAGTTAAAGAAGAAGCATGAATATGGCGTGAAACATGAAAAAAATCATTGCAAAAAAGAAGTTTCCCATATCTTTATCTCTGATAATGGTCGACAAGTAGAAATACATTCAATTTAATTTGTTTTTTTTTCAAAAAGCATTAATAATTTTTAGCATATCTTATTAAAAAAAAGAGATGTAAACAAAATTTTAATACTATTTTGTATGACCAGGGCTTAAAAACGTTCTTGCTAACGAGAAGTACACTGTAAAAAAAAATTTATTTTTTCGGCCTAAACTCTTATTTCAGACACCAGTACTTCAACTTTTCTTTTCAATCCGGTCTAGTGTACACCTGGACTCCAAGACAAAGAGCCTAAAACCAGATCATATTCAGATTTTCCGGGATGTATGGTAGCCCTACTCAAGAGCTATGTTATGCTGGTGCTCATGGGCACATAATGACCTCGCATGGTATCGCATCATAGTTGTTTCAATGTTAATTAAAATTTTGAGAGCTGGAGCGAGAGAGTACATTTTCCCTCTACGTTAGAGGGAGGAAATGACTAAACACATATGTATTTATATCAAATCACGGAATTAAAAGTGTTGCGTTATGATATTATTACCAACATTTGCATTTTGACATGAAAATAGTACGCTTTTGGTACGAGATGTAGAATAGTAGTAATGAAATATGGTGAATAGCAACACTAAAAGTATTAAAAGTAGCAAAAAGTTTACTACTGTTTAGGGATCATTTGCCTGCATCTGAACATAGCACCTTCAAAATAGATGCATTCTCTATTTTTGACATTAGAACTCATAAAAGCCTGTTTTGCTCGCACTCCCATCAACGTCATAGCTATTAAATGCTCGTCTGGCAGACACTTGCAACCGTCAGACTAGGCTGGCTGTTTAGATATACTTTTAAAACTATGGAAAGAATATGCCCTCAAAATTTCAACCTTGTGGGAAGCAGGTTATGAATGACCATCCCGATGACAACTTTGCTGTCTTCTGGCAGATACTTGCAACCATCCAAGTAGGCTGGAAATTTTTTTTTACGCTTTAATATATGTAAATTACAACATATTAAAATTTTATCTTTGTGGGAGAAAGTTCAAACAAATTTTTTTTTTTACATTTTCATACATGTAAAGGATAATGATGCAACCGCGATATCCCTGCCAGAACGGTATTTTCTTAATAGACTGATAACACTGGTTTACAAATAACGAAAAGTTGTTTGTACTTTGAATGCCACTCACTATCCTTTTCTCATGTAAAATCGGTCGCTAATTCCGAAAAAAAAATTATTTTTTTTTTCTGTCACTCCGTTTTCGAGATATTGCCCACTGTAGGGTTTTCAACGAAAAAAAAGTTGGTTTCACTTAATTGCATATATCTCCAGCAGGCCCGGCAGATAATATGGGTATGGTGGGTAGTTATACCCACATAGAATTTTGAGGGTGGGTAATTACCCACACAGCAAATGCTTTCAATAAAATTAAATTTTATCATGTTTGTTGCAAAAATTTTAAGAGTTTCTTTCCCCAACCATAAATTACTTCACTGTAACTAATTGATTTTCATTTAATTGACCAATTGGGCATTTTTATACCCTAAATCTGAAAGGTCAGGGAATATTAACTTTGTGCAAACATTTGTAACGCATAGAACGAAGCGAGTCCGGTAGAGAAAAGTATATATATTCTTGATCAGGGTCACCTCAGGATAAGTAGAAAGATAAGTAGAAGGAGTTGAGATAATTTGATGAAACTCGGTACCCATGGAATATTTTTGGAATTCGCCAACGGGCACGCTTACCTCCTATACAACGCAAAAATTGAAAAATCAATAAATAAGCTTATGTTTAACATAGAGAGATAAAATTTGATTCGTATGTATTTTATACCAAAACTACGATGTGTTAAAAAATTGGGCATAATCCGTCCACGAACACGCCTACCTCCCATACAACCCTCAATTGAGACTAAGGGGACAGTGCTATGATGGAGCAGCAAGTTTCAGGATTGCAGCAACAAATATGTGTGGGAGAGCCGCGATCTTTATTTGTGCATTGCAATGCGCACAGCCTGAATCTCGTTGTTCAAGACTGCCTTGAATAGGTTTCTCTAGCACGTAAATTCATTGGGACCATGAAAGAACTGATAAGATTGTCGTTCGAGCTGTTGATGAATTGGAACTTGACAAACCACTAATGCCGCGTCAGCGCAAGCTGCCGAAATGCCTTGATAAAAAAGTTAGTGAATGTTCTCAATTCAAAACACCAGAAGATTTTTTTAGACAACAGTGTTTCGAAGTTTTCGACCAATTAATAGTGTCACTTAAAAGTAGTGTCCGACCGAATATTCAGGTTCGGTTTCGGTTTCATCCAGTTTCGGCCCATTTTAATCAGTTTCGGCTATTCGGCATCAATATGGCCGAAACCGAATATTTGGTCGGACACTACTAATTCGGTTCTTTCATATATTTCAATCGTAGATGTGAGTTCGCTTTCATCAAAATTTTGAATGGTGTTAAGTAGAACAAAAACGTGAAACTCACAGTCATTTGATTGACCGTGTGAGTTTGGTCCAGCACAAAACGATAAATGTATTTTGTTTCATTTTGTAAATGCATCCAAGCTCTTTTTTTTAAGACTATAATATTAAGCTATTTAAATACTTTAAATACTAAAAAGTTCCTTAAAGTGGTATTAAAAAATTATCTCTTTATTTATTATTTTAAAGTTGAACTCTAATATTCAAAGAATATTTATCGTTACGTTATTATAGTCTGTTTGAAACGTTATGTTTTTGAAAGCTTTAAACAAAAAATTAAAAAAATAATGTTTTTTAAAAAAATTTTCATGTAGACATTCAGTTTTGGTTTCGATTTCGGTTTCGGCCGAATATTACAAAAATGGCCGAATTTCGGTTTCGGCCAAAATTTTGGTTTCGGTCGGACACTACTTAAAAGTCGCTTCGAAAACGACTCTGCGATTTTTTTCAGATTATTTGAGTGATTCGCTGTGGGAGATTGCAACGAAGTCGACACTGTCATAAATGTCTATAAAGACTTCAACAAAGAAAGACTCATGAGCGATAAGCAAATGATCATGGAGTTATTGAAGAGACAAAACGAAGAGGTAAATTCGTTGAAAGATATTGTTGACTTCCTCAAAAAATATGCATGGCATGCATGCCTCATTCCAGAATTTGTGCGTCTTGTGTCGGCATCTAATGACGTTTCTGAGGTCAACAATGTTACAAAACCACATAACCATTTTACATGTTTATTCAGATGAATGTGAAAAACTGAATTTAAATGTTTTCCTTGATCAATTTATTTTAAAATGCTCCAAAAGAAGTGCAGTTTTTGCTCTAAGCAAATAATTTCATAATAAAAAAAATTTTTACAAAACAGGGGCTCATGTTTTGTTAGACGCACGGTCTGAAGGTTTTTTTATGGTTCGATGAACTACCCACACGGAGTGAACGCGAACTGCCGGGCCTGATCTCCAGAACCAACAACAGTAATCAAACAAATGATATATCAAATAAAAGCTAATAAAATTTCTTACAAACAATGCCGACATCATTTTTTGGTCGAGTTGTTAGTTTTGGCGGAATAAATTCAAATTTCGGGGATTTTTTTATTTTTCAGAAAAATTTCCAAAGAAACACAAAATAGTTGCAAATTTCGTTAAGAAATCAAAATATTTTATTACTTTTGATATTTTTTACTAAAAGCCCTTATTTTTCCAAAAAAAATAAGCTATTTGAAGAAAATCTATTGAGAAATGAAAAAGTTGTGTTTAATGGAACGAAATCACCCAAATTGTGTGATTATCAATTTATGCATTTGGACTTATTTTATTGCCATAAACAAAAAAATGAGAACTAAAGGTTGTTGTAATAAAATAATATTTTCTTCATTTTTATTGTTCTTTTAATAATTTACATTATTATTACATTATTTAAATTGTATATAATTATTATTAATAATTTTTATTGTTACATTAAATCATTTATATTGTTATTTACATTGTAAATAATTTTTATTTATCATTCAGAAATTCAAAATGATTAGAATTCTTGTTTTGTCGTTAATTTAATTCAGAATCGGTTTATCTGATGAGAAACCAACAATAGTCGCCCATCATTCCTTCGTCCCAAAATCCTTGGTACCGATTCTCAATTGGCCCTTGTGGCCCTCATATTAAATTTTAAATTGATCACAAAGGTGGGCCTTATGGCCCTCATATTAAATTTTAAATTGATCACAAAGGTGGGCCTTATGGCCCTTGTGGCCCTCATACTAAATTTTAAAAAATCACATGTTGCTTGCGCCAATTTAACGACAGAATGCACTTGCGAAAATTAACAATAACAAGCAACAACAACATACCCATCGAAACTCAAAAGCTGCGCGGTGCGACCACCAAACATATAGCATTGTTGTTGGCGTATATGTTTTGTTAGTGGAAAAAGAAATTGAGACGCATGTATTTTGTTTTTGGGATTTTTTTTGTCTTTGCACATGCAAAAGTTAACAAAGTAGGTTGCCTTCGATGGTGGTGACGCTAACATGTTAGCTTTTGTTGTTGGTAATGTATTTTGTTGTTTATTTTAATCAGGCGATTATATTTCTTAATTAGGCTTTGGCCCTTTTATTCATTTCGCTGATCAAGCCTGTTTAAGAGCAGCGATGCCCAGAAAAATTATTTGAAGAGTGCTACAACAATTACAACAAAAAGCCAATAATAACAACAAATCATTGGATTCATGGCACACTAATTTTTCCAACAACAAAAACACATAAAAACAACAACGTCAATGTGTGCAAATACAACAATAAAGTAATAATAAGTAAGGGTGAAGCTTATGGCGAATTAAAACAATCATTGCAATTTTGAAGTTGTTGTAGAGTGGAAAGAGTGGAACATGTTAAAAACAACAACACGCATTCTAACAGTGCCCAAGCGCACAAGTTAAATTGTTGAATATACAAAAACAACAACATGCAAATGCATTAAGAATCACTGATTTGACTTCAAACTGAATTCTTCGAATTACAACAATCATGAAAACATCGAAGTTGTTGTAAAGAGTGGAAAGAGTGAAAAGAGTTAGGCGCTGGGCATCCCGGATCTAGACTGTGGAGTCACTCAATCCAACTATCTCATTTTTTGCTCAATTGTCGTACGTGGCCGCATTTTGAAAAAAACAAACTTTTATGTAAGACCTCCACCCAAAACTAATAAGCAAAATATAGAAAAAGAAACAACTCTTACATTAGAAGATAACGGATCATTGCTCAGCTGCAAAGTTTTTGGTTGAAATAAGCTGTGACATTGTTTTTGATTAGATTTTTCGCTTTTAATTATTCAGCCCTACCATATGAGACGTTGACCAAGTCGTCGTCGCCTCGTTTCCGTTGTCACTTGTTATCGACATCGTCTTCACCTCAATGCTAAATCGGTACTCGCAACGTCGTCTTGTCGAGTGACAAAATAAGACGACTTTTTATCGATAATTTTATGCCAGCTTCAAATTTTTCTTCTTTTTTCTCAATCTGAACTGTCAAATTATATGAAAAATTTAATTATATGAATTTAGTTCTTAAAATATTTGTCATTTATTTATAAACATGCATTTCATTTCCGATACAGCAGCAGTTGAAATTCGCAAACGCCTATTTGTAGAATTTGATGGCTCACATATATTTTCTGCTATGTGTATTTTCTCCTCACGCTCTTGTACCACTAATCCGAGCTCTGGCACTCCACACTCTAAACCATCAGGTCTCAATTGCTTTTCAGACTGCATTAAATTAAAATCAACTGCTTCTTCTAATGGGGAAGTTGTAGCTGCTTATATCTCCTTCCGCCAGTTGCTGTGCATTCTGCCTTGTTAAAAGAAATTTTATTCTTTACATCAAATTTGAAATCTCTCCAAACTAAAAATAAAACAGAGTAAAATTGATTGCTTGGTATCTCCAGCACTACAAGTAGTATTGCTCCTAACTTCCTGTCAACCATCATGTCCCTAAGCGGTGAACGAAAAGTATTTAATTGTTTATTTCTCCCCATTTCTTTTTAAATTGGCTTGGACTGTTCCTTTTGTTTCGTATGGATTCTTCTCCAGCTTTCAAACTAAATGTTCAAATTAACCAACGTTTGTTATTTTAAATTTTTTTCTTAATTTTCAATTAAAATAATGCTGAAATAAAAAAAATCGCTCCAAGTCGTCGCAACTCGTGCATGAGAAAGTGAACGACTAAAAATAAGGCATGTCGACACGACATATTTTTCAAAACGACTAAAGGAGTACCGTATACTCGTCGACAGCCTTCAACATTTATCGAAACGACTTCAGTGGTACCATTTTTAAGATGACGACATAAGACGACGACGATAACTGCCGACGACGACTCATATGGTAGGGCTGATTATAAAATATAAAAAAAATAACTTAAGCCATATTTGATACGTTACACAATTGAACTTACAACCTGCTTTTTCATAATTTTAAAATGCTTTTAAGTTTAGACGTTATAACTGGATTAAGTTTTTGTTAGGTGCTAGTTGAAAAAAGCTGTGAGCCACTATATATTTTATTAATTTTTTTTTTTATAATATTATTTTTTATTTTTCAAGCTTCAAACTTTTGCATATGAAAAACAAATCAAATTAGAAACAGTTCTAATTCAAATTTGTAAATACGGAAATACAAACGACTTGTCAGAATTTGAATTCTATATGTTCCACACTTTATGTATGTATGTCATAGCTATCTGTAAAATTTTGCATGTCATATGTATGAAACATATAATGTGGGGGCACTTTAAGCAAAATACCTTTTGAAATAATCCTCTTGACTGTTTTTTAGAAAAAACATGCTAAGCTTTTCAAAACATTAACTCAATTTTAAATAATTCTATTTTCTTCACATAAAGAGGTACAGTGTAAAGGGTAATGTAAAAGAAGTAAAAAATAAAATTATATATTTATAAAGAAATTTTGAAAAATCTTTTAATAATATGACTCAATATTGTATAATTTTATTTAATAAAGCAACAACAATTTTTCAACAACAACAACATCTTGATGTGACCTTTCAGTTTGATTATGTGGTCAAAAGTCCCAAAAAAGAATGTTGAAATGAAAATATTGTTTAAAAATTAATAAATTTTGCATTAATTACTTTCATTAACTAATTCTTAAGACGACTAAAGCTCTTAGTGACTCTGGACACATAGTTTATTTCAAAAATTATAGATGGAAATGTAGGATTTGAGCTTGGATAGAAATATATTTTTTAGTTTTTGTAATAAAAACGTCTTCCTTCTTTTGATTTTGTAGCTCGAATGAATTTTATATTTTTCATTTTGTCAAATTTCAAAGTATTAGCAATTTCATCAACTTACACAAACGAATGAGCGAGATGTTAACATGTTAATATGTAAATGCATGGATGTAGAATGTCTTCAGTTAGTTCCTTGCTCTGTCCAACGAAAATTTAAACTGAATCAGGACAAGTAAATAAATCGTTATCGTTGCTATGGACTATAACAAAATAAATATTAACGTCTAGTAAAGAATATTAGAGAATACAAGAGGATCCTTACCGATGTCAATAATTCTCGATTTACGTTCACGTATCCTTTGAGACTTACAATTGCAGGATTCATTTCAATGGCAACAATGAACAAATCAATTTCATTTTTGGCTTCTTTGCCAGCTTGCCGTAAGTCAATAGAAAGTAAAGTTTCCTGCACACCATTTGCCACTCCTAATGTAGCGTTGTGTGAACAATCACAGAAAATAAATAAAAGAGCTGAACAATATACTGCATCAACAATCAAGCCAACTTCTTTGTACGATATATGGTAACCTTCAACATGGTCTACAATTTCGGCGAATGCTCCATAAACTGCTATTGCAATATTCACAAATCTGATGGAAAAAGGATTTAAAACAGAAGAGTGAAAAACGTAAGCGAAATAAACTAATTGATATTAACTTACATAAAAATGCAATATGTGGAATATGTTCTTGCATAAGCATTGCCAAGTGATTGAAGCAACTCACTTAAATTCAGCCATAAGAAACGATATTTAGATATTACTGAAGCTGCACAATCCGTTTGCACTTCCTGTTAAACCATTAAAATATTTATTAAATAATTTTAATATATTCAAAATATGTTTCTGCGGTGATATAAAAGAAATAAATGCATTAAAAAGTTATTAAGAAAACTTTAACAACGTTTGTATTGCAAAACGAAATATATTCAATATCTGCTGTTATATTCGCCCCTCTCAACCAGTAAATGATTATCAACTTACATTAGACGCAATCAATTCCCTTTTTGATCTTCTTGATCCTGACACCGTTTTATTTCTGGAGGACTTTAATCTTCCTAGCCTTCAATGGGTTCTGTCAGATGACGAGTAACAATATTGGTAGACAGCTAGATCTTGTATTATCTTCAGATTCAGATAATTGTGTTTTCTCCGCGAGTCTCTACTTCTATCTCTTCAACTTTCAACTCTCGATCAGTACAATCCACCTCTATCTCTTACCCTATCTTACAACAATAACATAACAAACACACTTTGAGCACGCGTACAGCTTCGACTTTCGGAAAACTGATTTTGTAAAAATTGAAATTTTATTCAGTAGAATCGATTTTCAACATAATTTCGTTAATGCTGATGGCATTGTTGATAATACTGTTGCTCTTTTCTATGACAAAACTTTTGACTGCTTCACACAATTAGTCCCCTTTACTAGACAGAAAAACTTTTCGACATCTCTTCCCTGGTACAATAAAGAAATATGTTCACTCCGTAATAAGAACCAACAAACTTCGGCACACTTATTTAATTTCTCGTTCTCCTCTTGACCTCACAAATTATTTTTACGCCTACAATATTTTTCTGAACTTTGTGAAAATCTATATGAGTCTTACCTTGCTCATATTGAAACTAAATTATTATTGGATCCTAAAAGCTTCTATAAGTTCATTTATATCAAAAGAAAATCTGACAACTACCCATCTTCCCTTACTTTTTCAGATATCTCCTCAGATATCCCGGAAATAATTGCAAACCTATTCGCAAATTTCTTCAGTCAGCCATTCACCAGTCATAACGATACATTTACACTGTACTCATCACAAACTGTTTTAAACAATTAAAACTGTTAATGAGTACAGTTCTGATGTACGTATAACATAGATTATTGACTCATTACATAAAGTCATGTAGAACATTTGTGCTGAGTATTGTATGTGAGAACAATTTGCATGTACTCAGTATATACATTATTTACTCATTACATATTTTTGTGTAATGAGCGCATACATAATTTATTTAGTATATATTTATAGTACATACATGTATGTAATGAGTACATGCATAATTTACTCATTACATATTTTTAGTGCATACATTTATGTAATGGGTACATTAGGGTATCCCTTATATGACCATTTTTTTTTTTTTGTAAATTCGAAATGCATACCCTCTGCATTTTTTTATAAATGCTTAAACGTACTCAAATATGTAATTTTTTCTTTCTAACAGGATCGGTACCCGTGCCGACTGAGCAACATAGTTCATTAAAAATTGTGTTTTGTCCTGATTTTTCGATCTTATAACTTATATAAATGAAACAAATGAAGTGAATAAGAGTTATTAACCCTAGAAGGACATGCTTATTTTTTATACATTAAGGTCATGCCTCGTCGAATCGACGACACCATTTTTTAAAAGGCCCCTACCGATGTCCTTTGATTATTTGATTATTTGGATTATTTAGAATAAAAGAACATACCAAACAATTTTATGTATAATAGTTTTTAGTAAAATAATAATTTTTTTCTTTTTGAGTTCATCTGGCTTTTTTTGAAAAAGATTCATATAACAAATTAAAATATTAACAACTTTAAGCATACATTATATATAAAATTAATTTTTATCTTAAAAACCAAGTTCAAAACTTTAATCAGATGATGTTCTTAAATAGATGAGGTAATACTTTAGGCAATTGGTACAAAGCCCTCTTTTATGCTCCCCACATAAGATTATATAGCATTTTGCGCAGGATGATTTTTTTCATGTATCGTGTTTTTTTAGAATCTGTTTCTTTAAGATTTTGGTTTTCAGGTGAAAGAACACTATTGATTTCGTACCTCCTTCGATTAAGTGGGAACCCTAAGTTATCAGCTAATGGCCTTTTATTAGTGCAAAATGTAATTTTTCGCAAATTTAGTTCGCGTGATCGAGGGTCTTTTTCTTGAAGCATGTTGTGAAACATACTGGCGAGTGAACCATGTAAGTATTTAAGAAATTAATATTTTTTATTCATGTAAATTCGCACTAGTCTGCGTGAACAGCTTGGAACACTGTACATTTGATGAAATGCATCGACGTCTTCTTTAACAAAAGGCACATCGTCTTCATGATATATGTATATGTATGTATGTATATATGTATATTAAATAAATTGGAAATTAGTTTTATTTTTAAAAAAGCATCAGAGTGAACTCTGACGGCTTTTCTTTCTTTATTGATTCTAAAACATAGATTAAAGTACAAAATATTCTTAACTTAACTTATTACCTAAAGCTGTTCCCATTGTTGGTTACTTTCTTCCAGATTCGCCTGCGTCGCACATAGGGGTATTTGGCTCGAAAAACCGCTCATTAATCAATTTCTCAAAATGTAAAGTTGAGAACTAAAATTATTTTTTTTTTTTTTTAGTATGAACCTTTTGTTATATTATTTGGTGTTATTGGGTAACATTTTTGGTATAGACTAATGAAGAAAAATGTCAAAAAGCAAAAACCGAAAAAAATGCTGCCCGAAACCACCCCCCTCCCCCAGATTTCATTGTCCCTGATAGGTGTCTAGTTTGATGAAAGAGAAAATTTGAAATGAAAGATAAAAGGGACATGACATTGGCCGTTTATTTTTATAATTTTGTATATTAGTAAATATTTTTAAGATTCTAAGAAAAAAATTTCATGGAAAAATTTTTACGAGATCAAAAATTACAGCCGGATTAGTGAGAGCGCATTTTTATTTTTCCTTGCATTTTTCTTTGTTCACAAACTTTGAACGCGTTTATCTCGAAACCCTGTTTTTCGTACTGGTTGCGGCACTAGCGGGTTCATTTTTTGACGATTTTTTTTTTTGTATTTTTTTTAACTTGATTCGCCTTCGTATGACACGAGCTTTTTTTAAATTTTTTTTCGATTTATTATGAATTTTAAAGTCAATATTTTTTTCGAAAAACACACTTTCAAATTTGGAACATCACCAAAAAGTAAAAAAAAATGTAAAAAAGTCGTTTTTTTCCAGATCGGACAATTTTTGCGACTCCCAGCTCTGCAACCGCGAGGCCCCGTTTTTTCTCTGCCGCCAGTTTGGAGCTCTACAAAATCATGTTGGAGTGAAAAATACATTTTTTTGAATATTTTTTTTGTAATTTTTTTATTATTGTAGAGAATTGACTACAATAATAAAAAAAAAAATTTGGAAAATGTTTGTTTTTGACTGAGTTATGAATTTTTCAAAAAAAGGTCTGTTTTCTCTGCCGCGAATGTTATGTCCCTCCTTATGAAACTTAATTTACACCTTTATTTGGTCGAAACAAGCTTTATAGCCCTTTTCAAGTTATTTTAGACAAATATCATTTACTTAGGACAAACAAATATTTATGAGCGGTTTTTCGAGCCAAATACCCCTATGTGCGTCGGCACGAATATTTTCCAACGCAATATTATTGCGAAATTAATTGGAGCGGTCGATAACTTTGAAGAGTGACAGCGCAGTATGATTGTGCAATATGTTAAAATAATATTTTATTGAGGTCGGTTATTGACCGCAGTTAGTGCTGTTAATTAGATGAAATTATGTTCGTCGTTAACTCTTCCCCTCTTAAGAATGTTTGTCCCCAAACATTAATAGTAAGGGAGATCATTTAATTTTGGTATAACAATATTAGTGAAAATTGGTTCAGTAATGGGGTTTTTATCGATTTTATTTTACTCTCTTGTGTAGTGTTACAAACTATAACTTTTTCTTTAGTTTTAAAAATAAATTTAAAGATAGATATGAATAAAATACAGGTAGAGTTATCAATGTTGCTCAAAACGCTTCTTTTACAAAGAGTAATATTGTTAATTAGAGTACAATTTTTCTTAATAGCTAATATTTTTTCATTATTTCTTAAAATTTCTTTAAATTCTTAATAGACAATTTTATTGTCTTTCTTTATAGGCTAAATAAGTATTCGATTATAACTTTCTTCTGTAGTGAGGGGAATGTAAATTATAAAAGCAAAGTTGAATTTTTGTATAATACTTTTACGTTAGTAAATTCTAACGTTTCTTCTATTGACATAAATGGAAATTTTTCTTCTTACAATGTTTGAATAACTAGATTAATTTATTTTTTGTACAAAATTACTGAATTTATTACATTATTTTTTTCCCATTGCATGGCGTATTTTATGTTCTGTAGTTCTTTTTTAGCTAATCTTAACCTAATTGGAAAACTTATTATAGCGGTATTGCC
This sequence comes from Tetanocera ferruginea, assembly GCA_958299015.1. NCBI lineage: Eukaryota > Metazoa > Arthropoda > Insecta > Diptera > Sciomyzidae > Tetanocera > Tetanocera ferruginea. Next base: position 68,725,255 of record OY282642.1, on the reverse strand, counting down.
GCTATAATCATGGCTGTTAATGGCTCTGTTTATTTCGTGGCTTTGGTTAACTCATTAATTCTCTTAGTAAAACCTTCGTTAATAACTACTTGCTTGTTATTGTTAGCATTCAGTGAATTAAGATCGTTTTTCAAAAGTTCGAAATCGTCATGATCTGGCGATCCAGCGACGTATTTCCACGCGGTGCCTAACACATTGATTGCTCTCTTCTTTCTGGTTTCGTTTGGTATGTGCAGTGACTCTAGCATCTCAGCAGCTTGAATCATTTCATATTTTCGGAATGGATACTATTGTTGAGAAATGTCTGTGTTTCGTTGAGGAAGTTATGATATTCATTAAGCTTGATTATGAGCACGATTTTTAATGTGCCGTCCTGCATTTTGGCAATTCCATTCGACAATGTTACCAGATGGGAAAGAGTATAGTTAAGAATTTGGATTTCGGCGTAGAAACAGGAGGCATTTGGAAAGACAATTATGTTTTGATTTTATAATACCATTATATATTATTATTTACCTATAAAAAAAGTTTTTATATAGATTTAAATTTAATTAATTTCTTATATGGCTGTTATGGACTAATCTTCCTGTTTCTGTGAAAACTGTTGTCGAATTGTTTTGTTTAACTATTTCTTTTTTAAAACTAGCACTTGTTTTAATTCCGAGTCTTGGGTTAATTTTTACAAAAATAGTTTGGCCTTGTTTGTATTCTTTTAACGGCTGTCTTTATTTATAAAGAAACTGCAGATCTTTCATTTGTTTTTCTTTTATTTTTGTAATGTTTTCTATTTCTGGATAGAGTAGTTGTATAAGTTAACGGAAGTGTCCAATATTTCTTCAAAAGTTCTATGAGGGTGTTCTTGCTTCATACATTTCAATATTTCAGCTAACGTAGAATGGAAGCGTTCCACTTGTCCGTTGATTGAGCTTTTGTATGGAGGAGTTTGGTAAATTTCTTTGTTTAGTTGATCTTTCAGCATTGAAGTTATTGTGGCTGAATTTAAGGTTTTTTCATTGTCTATGACGAGAATTTTAAGAACACTGAATGAGAAAAGTAGCTCTCTTAAAGGTTCCTTAACGTCTGCTTTTGCTTTGCTCTTATGCTTTTATCTTGTTTTCTGTTTGGTAGATATCGACGTAAAGTATATGACCGAGATATTGAGGCACCGGAGTTGGTAGCAATTGAGGATTGTTCGGATGTCGCTCGTACTTACTTTCTTTGCAGATTACGCATTCTTTTAAAAGTTTTTTCATTTTACTAGCCATTGCGGGAAAATAAAAAGTTTCAAGTATTTGTAATTTGTTTTCCCTTGCATTTCTATGAGCGCGTTTATGGCTTCTTTAATATTATTTCAGTTTGTTCTTGTTCGTTTTTTATGTCTTGGAACTGTTTTTTGTAAACCTTACCTTGTAATTTCGAAAGTGTTCTGGAAATATTTCTTGTATTATGCCCATAACTGGTTCAGAAGTTTTTATGCAGTTTGTTATTGATGGGTATAGGTGTTTTTTAGAATACCCACTAAAATTTGTGTATCGTAATGTGGTTGATATATTGTATGCCTATGATAGGTGGGAAAAACAATTTCAAATTTGAAATCTGGTGTTGAGATGATCTCGAGACATCTACATGCGATATTAGATTGTGCAAAGAGCTGTCGTCGCTATATGTAGCGACAGACGATGTATGAACGTCATTTTCTTGAGGTATTCTTGAGAGTGCGTCAGCGACTAAATTTGCTTTGTCTGGCTTATAAAGAAGCTCATAATCGTATTCTTCGAGGATTGCCTTCCAGCGTTTAATTTTGCTGTTGTTGTTTTTATTGCTTAAAACATAAATGAGAGGCTGGTGGTCACTATAAAATTTTACTTTCACTGAGCCATACAAGTAATTCCGGAATGAGTTCAGGGCCCAAATAATCGCGAGAAGTTCTTTTTCATTAGCAGCGTAATGTTCTTCTGCCTTATTAAGTTCTTGAAAAGAATGCAATAGGTTTGTCATTTTGTGACAGAACTGCACTTTATGCGAATTTAGAGGCGTTGGTTGTTAGTTCTAAGTCTTTTGTGAAATCAGGGTATGCCAGTATTATATCTTCCGACACTAATGAGTTTTTTATTTTATTCAATGCTTCTACAGCTTCTGTATTAAGAGTTATTGTAACAGAGGAGCATTTCTTTTTTGAGATGCGTCCGTCTTCCCCTCTTAAGATTGTTGTCAAGGGTGTAGCTAGTTTAGCATAATTCCTAACAAATCTTCGGTAGTAGCCTGACAACCCTAAGAATGATCGTAGTTCTTTAAGAGTATTAGGTTGTGGAAAATCAGCTATTGCCTTGACTTTGGCAGGATTTGTACCCTAAGAATTCGACTTGCCTCTGGAGAAATTTACACTTGTCTAATTGCACTTTAAAGTTCACATCTTCCAATGTTTTAAAAATGTTTTGTATATTGTCTAAATGCTCGTGCTCCGTTTTGCTAAAGATGATGATATCATCTATATAAACGTAACAAATCTTGCTGATATACTCATGCAATACATCGTCGAGGGCCTGCTGAAATATTGATGGCGCATTTTTAAGGCCAAAGGGCAGACGTGTAAATTCGTATTTACCGTTGCAAACAGAAAACGCTGGTTTCTCGAAATTTTTTGGTTTTAATAGAATTTGGTGAAAGGCTGTTTTTAAATCAAGTACTGAGAAATAGGAGTTTTCGCCTAATTGAGACGTTACGTTATTAATTTCTGGTATAGGGCACCTATCTGAAAAAGTTACAGAATTAAGTTTCTTATAACCAATAACCATCCTATATTGCTTATTACCTTCTGAGTCCGGTTTTTTGCTAACAACCCAAACTAAGGAATTATAAGAGGAACGTGAAGGTTTGATGATAACATCCTGTCATAATTTAGCAATTTGTTTTTCGATTTCAGATTTTAATGTTGCTGGATATGGATAGAATTTAGTGTATACCGGAGAGTCAGATTTCGTACATATTTCGCCTACAACTTTTGTTGTACAGGTAAGGCTTTCGTCGGGTTCTACAAAAAGATTTGAATATTTTCTTACTATGTTGTGTAATTTTTCTTTTTGTGGCAGAGTCAAATGGTTGTCATGTATTTCCAATAAGTTGATTGGAGAACGGGATATGACCTGCTTAATTTTTATTTTCAGGCCATTCTTTATTTGTAAAATGTTTTGGTTAATATCAATGACGACTTTGAGTTCTTTTACTTTGTCATTACCGAGAATGCCGTTGAAAGATTTTAATGTTTGCATTAAATAAAATTTCATTCTTTCTTTAGATTTGAATAAGCTAATAAAGGCATGTCCCTTGATATCTACATTACCTGCTACCGATTTCGCGTAAAAAATTTCTTCGTTAACTAATGGTTTCTTAATGAAATGTGGCTGTATATAATTTTTTGTTGAGCCTGTATCAATTAAGATTTTAAAGATTTCGCCGCTCTTCGTTTTGCATTCTCTATAGGGTAACGAAGAGCATAGCATCCTAAAAATTGAACATCGCTAAACTCCAAAGGTTCGTTTTCAAGTATTACCTTGAACTAGCGAAGTCATTTGATATTCGAGAGTTGAAAGAGCAGAAAAATAAATGAAGAAAAATTAATGTATATTCCTGAATTTGGTGTTCATCGCAACTGCGCTGCGGAAGTACCGGAATTTCACTTCACAATTTTTTTCTTGAACAAATAATTTATTTGTTTTGTAATTTGTCTTTGCTTTCTCTATCAAGATGCAGGTTGCTGAAAGCCGTCGGTGCAACACCGTACTTGTGAGATCATTTGTTCTGAATGTTTGCGCTTTTAAATATAAAAAAAAACAGTAAAAAACACCAAAAAAAAAAGCATGAAGTTCAGCGAAAAGCACAAAAAAAAGCAAGAAATTACGCTCTAAAATATTTTCTCGCTTTAGAAATAATTTCTCACTGCGCATCGAGAAATGAAACTAAAAAATGTTCCTCTCTTTTGAAACAGGCTATAACAATGTTGTTTTATTGAGAATTTCTATATTGGAAGAACGATATGATTCGTCATAATTCAAGAAGATGTTTGTCTTTGTATTAAAAACATTGTTGTAGTTTGTATTTTGAAGCAAATTTTGTTTTAACAAAATCCTGATTGCCTTTGGGTCAGTCCGCAGAGATTGATCACATGGTGGTCACTCGACTATTTGAAAAAATTTGTATTTTTACCATCAATTTCGTATTGTTGCAGCACCTTAAAACTGCTTTAAAAACAATTTTTTTGTTGTATTTACAAAATGGCGGCCATGTTTGTCATGCAACCACGAGTGATTTTCGTATCTTATACTGTTTGCAGTAATAATTATATCTCAGCTCCTTTTAAACATACAGTAATAAATGAAAAAACATAATATTAATTATACCTATTATGTTTTTTCTATTATCTTGCATATCAGAAAAATTAAGTGGGATGTCACTTAATTAAAAAAAAACATTAAAGTTTCCAAAAAAATCATAATTTTTGGTAACTTTGAAAAAAAAATTTTAAAAGAAAGAAGTTAGTGGCAGACCTATTTTTTTGATATTAGGTACGTCTTAGTAAGAACTTAAAATATAATTTTTTTTAAAGTGACTAGATCATAAACTTTTTGAGTTATATCGCTTTGAAAAATAAGAAATTTCAAATTCGCCCCAACTTTGGGGTCAAGTATCTCCAATGGAAACGGGTGAAAAAATTTGAAATTAATGTCAAATAAGCTACGTATTAAGAGGATTCTGGTGATATAAGAATGAAAGTGGTTTTTATGGTTCATTAAAAAGATATAGAATTTTAAAAGTCATGCATTTTATTACATGAAGTATGAGTATATCAGTGGGTCACCCTACATGGGGAAAACAAAGTTTGCATATGCCGCCCATAATATTTTTTTTTTAATCCAAAATCTGCCCCAAATGGTCGTTTTTGTATAACAAATTTTACGCCGATCGTGAGAAAAAGTATATCGTTGGATAGGTCTCAACTAGTACAATAGCTCGTTTCTATAACATTTTTTTCTTGGAATCCATCTTTGACCAAATATTTAAATATTTCGTCGCATTTCCTCAGGACCCCCGAAACTTTAAATATAGTTTTTAATGTAACAAAAATTCATAAAAAATCATTAAAATTTTGCGAAGAAACTATTAAATTTCATTCGCAGGAAAAGAAGTTACAGCGAATCAAAATTTTAGTAAAGTTCGTCTTCGCTTTTGGAATTTAGCCTTCGGATCATCTTCGTATACCTTCGGGATGACTTCGTTCAACTTCGGTTTTGTTCGTTAGTATTCGGTTCATCTTCGTTTGGGTTCTTTTTCCATACCAAATTTCTTTTCATTCGGTTCAGTCGTTCAGGCGTTATTGAGACAAATATTACTTAAGTCGCCCTCTATCGACGGTTTTTATAACTTCTACAAGTCTATCTTGCATTCCTAGGTCAGAATTATCTTCGAACAATTTGATCAAAATCGCTGCAGTCGTTTAGCCATATTATTACATAAAAAAGCAATCTAACAAGCAAAGCAGCATTTAAAGGAAAAGGCACACAACCTCACACACAAGCGAACAAAATATTTTCAAAACTATAAACAAACTATCAGCTATTCATAAAAAAAGCGCTTCGTTAAAATTAACACAAACTTAACAAAACTACCGTCTAATCGCGATGTTATAGAGCATTGACGGGCAACTTTGCACACCTATACTTTCTTATCTTGAGTATGTATTAAGGAGCGCTTTAAAGCTTACACTGAAAACAAAGCAGTGCTAAAGCTCTTTTTGTAGTGTCATTGGGTGACTTTTTTCTTGTGCTTCGATTTATATAACGAATTTAAATGAACTTGTAATGGACGGACTATGAAATGCAAACAGACCGACAGACCGACAGATGAAATGCAAACAGACCGACAGATGGATAATATGTATTATTAAACACAGAAAGTGAAGTTGTGAAGTTGCTTTTTGCTAATCAAAATTGTTTGATTGGCAAATTTTACTTCCTTATGACACACCATGCAGTGCGCCATGCCGTTATTTTCTAAAAATAAAAAATTTTGCTTAACATAAAATTTATTCAGTGTAATATCTCGCAATTTTTTTTTCATGCATTCAAGGAACACTCAAGCGCAGGTCTTGTCTGCTTGACGTTTGCTTGGATACTGAAGCTTTGATCGTTCTGTACGTGAGATGAATACATATTTTCATGCACTTATACAATCACAAGTGTGCAAAGCTGCCCGTCAATGGTTTAATAATACATATTATCCATCTGTCGGTCTGTTTGCATTTCATCTGTCGGTCTGTCGGTCTGTTTGCATTTCATAGTCCGTCCATTACAAGTTCATTTAAATTCGTTATATAAATCGAAGCACAAGAAAAAAGTCACCCAATGACACTACAAAAAGAGCTTTAGCACTGCTTTGTTTTCAGTGTAAGCTTTAAAGCGCTCCTTAATACATACTCAAGATAAGAAAGTATAGGTGTGCAAAGTTGCCCGTCAATGTATTAAACACAGAAAGTGAAGTTGTGAAGTTGCTTTTTGCTAATCAAAATTGTTTGATTGGCAAATTTTACTTCCTTATGACACACCATGCAGTGCGCCATGCCGTTATTTTCTAAAAATAAAAAATTTTGCTTAACATAAAATTTATTCAGTGTAATATCTCGCAATTTTTTTTTCATGCATTCAAGGAACACTCAAGCGCAGGTCTTGTCTGCTTGACGTTTGCTTGGATACTGAAGCTTTGATCGTTCTGTACGTGAGATGAATACATATTTTCATGCACTTATACAATCACAAGTGTGCAAAGCTGCCCGTCAATGTTATAGAGCGTTGACGGGCAGCTTTGCACACCTATACTTTCTTATCTTGAGTATGTATTAAGGAGCGCTTTAAAGCTTACACTGAAAACAAAGCAGTGCTAAAGCTCTTTTTGTAGAAATCGTATCAGTTGGTAATTTTTTTTGTGCTTCGATTTATATTACGAATTTAAATTAATTTGTAATGGACAGACTATGAACTGCGAACAGACCGACAGATGGATAATATGTATTGTTAAACACAGAGAGTGAAGTTTTACAAATATTTGTAATTGTTATTTTAAATTCGTAAAATTTTTACGACTCTTAATTATTTCTTTTTACCAACCGAAAGTACCAATATCTTTTAATCTGAAACTATAATTGGCATTTTTACTTATATGTTAACATGAAGTAACATTAATATTAAATAAAATTAAAATTAAAACAGCTTTTTGCTAATCAAACTTGTTTGATCACCCAGAGCTCACCGCGAGGAGGTTCGAAATCCATTTTTTGTTTAATTTTTTTTTGCTTTGATTTTTTATTATTTTTTTTTTATTTTTTATTTATTTTTTATTTATATGAATTTTGAGTATATTTTTATTTTTTAAATGTAATAAACTTGGATACTGAAGCTTTGATCGTTCTGTACGTGAGATGAATATTTATTTGCATGCACTTATACAATCACAAGTGTGCAAAGCTGCCCGTCAATGTTATAGAGTTTCTTCTGTTTCTTCAGCATGAAGGTACCGGAAGTGTCGCCAAGCAAAGAAAACTTTCATATTATAAACTTTCGATAGAGGGTTTAAATATTATGGCTCAATAACGCCTGAACGACTGGACCGAATGTAACGAAATTTGGTATGAAAAACGAACCCAAACGAAGATGAACCGAATACTAACGAACAAAACCGAAGTTGAACGAAAATCACTCGTGGTTGCATGATAAACATGGCCGCCAGTTTGTAAATGCAACAAAAAAAATGTTTAAAGCAGTTCTACGGTGCTGAAACAATACGAAATTTATGGTAAAAAAATAAAAATTTTTTTAAATAGTCGAGCGAACGAATTTGCTATTTTGTGATCAATCTCGGCGGATTGACCCTTTTATGAGAATTCCGTCATATATACAACATTTTTTTGGATGTGCACGTGAACTTTTTGTGTGAATTCACAAATATCTTAAGATACACTTAGTGGAAAAAATTCTACTGCCTGTTCGCTGCATACTGAGCACAAAGCTTAATTTAAAAGAGCATATCATAACGTTGGTTGTTATCAAAAACTTGACAGATGATTAACAACATTCGAAACAGTTAATACAATATTAAACTAGTAAGGTATATCTTCGACTTGGCCGAAGTTAAAATACCTCCACGGTTTAATAAAGTTGTCAATTTTGGGGTTGCATGGGAGGTTGGCGTGTATGATCAGGAAGCATGAAGGCAATAATTAACAAGATTTGCAAATGCAGTCAAGCATTCAAAAAGTGACAATGTTGAGAAGACTGTTAAAGAAGTTTCACTTCTGCCACGTGTACGTTGCTAAACTCGATTTTTTTTTCTTTAATTAAATGACAACTGTCACTTTTCACGGCAAAATATATGGTCGGTTCAATTAAATTGCCGTGAAAACAATGTTGCTAGATGCTTGTTGCGGAATACAGTACTTGGTTTTCCGCAGCGAAGCATAGTATAGCTTTGACGAAAAAGTTGTGAAATGTACACGCTTGTTTCACAGCTGTAATTTTTTGTATGGAGATTTGAGTGAAATTACACGTGAAGCCGAACAGAGTACTATGCTTAAAGAATAAAAGAGATTTTAGTGTTAAATAGAGAGAGAAAGTATCTGAAAAGAATTACAAAAAGAAATCTTGATGAGTGGACCTACGGAGAGATATTTCTCGATTATAACGCAGTTGTCAATATATACTACACTTAGGGAATTCACAGTTTGCTTCTAAAGTTAACACCTGGCAACTTTAGAAAGATATTTCAATCGAACTGTGAGCACCTCTTTTTGTGTTTTGGAGCTAAATTGCAAAAATAGTTTTCAAAAATTTGAAATTTGATCAATAACATGCCTCGAATGAACGGAAACGAAGAATTATGGAAAAATGTATTTACTTCTTCGACGATGCATTCTTCTTCCATTTTTTGCAACAAAATTAAATCAGCTGATTAGTGATACCACATTAACACAAAAGAAAAACATGAGCAGAAGTGAGATAACTTTAGCAACAAGTGGTATCTCAAGTTTGTACGTAAAACAAAAACAATCAAAGTTAACACGTGCTAAAATGTTCTAAAGTTAATAGACGGCAAAGTTAACAGAGCAGATAATACAGAACTGTGAGCACCCTAACTATCTACCACGCTCCGGATTGTTGACTACGTCCAGTTGATGTTTCTACGTTGATTGCTTCTTGATATACTTCTTCAAGCACAACAATGGCATCGACGTGCAGATGTGTTTCATCGATCATAAATTGTTGATTGGATGCATTATAAAACTTTGTTTCGTTTACTATAAGCGTGAGAACGTTCAGCTGGTGTTTTAGTTGTTTCCAAATGTCTCCACAACTTTGTCACTTTTTGAATGCTAGATTGCATTTGCATAGTACTTGTTGACGAAGCCTCCGAAAGCAGAGGCAAATCTTGTTTATTATTGCCTTCATGCTTCCTGATCATACACGCCAACCTCCCATGCAACCCCAAAATTGACAACTTTATTAAACCGTGGAGGTATTTTAACTTCGGCCAAGTCGAAGATATACCTTACTAGTTTAATATTGTATTAACTGTTTTCAATGTTGTCAATCATCTGTCAAGTTTTTGATAATAACCAACATTATGATATGCTCTTCCAAATTAAGCTTTGTGCTCAGTAGCAGCGAACAGGCAGTAGAATTTTTTCCACTAGGTGTATCTTCACACAAAAAGTTCACGTGTACACCCAAAAAATTTTGTTGTATTATTAAAACATCAATATTGTTGATTTTTCATTTAAAAATCTTGTGTATATGACGGTATACTCGTAAGAGCAATCAGGTTTTTGTTAAAACAAAATTTGCTTCAAAATACAAACTACAACAATGTTTTTAATACAAAGACAAACATCTTGTTGAATTATGACGAATCATATCATTCTTCCAATATAGAACATCTCAATAAAACAACATTGTTATATAACAAGTTTTCAATTTTTGCGTTGTATGGGAGGTAGGCGTGGCCGTGGGCGGATTCCAAAAATATTCAATAGTGCAGATCCTTGGGTCCATATGACCATGTGTACCAAGTTTAATCCAATTATTTCAACTTCTTCTTCTTATCCTGTGTATACGGACAACACACAGACGGACAGACGGACGGACGGACATGGATAGCTTGACTCACGTGGTCACGCTTATCAAGAATATATATATTTTTCTATACCGGACTCGCTTCGTTCTATGCGTTACAAACGTTTGCACAAAGTTAATATAACCTGACTTTTCAGTTTTAGGGTATAAAAACAAAACATGATATTCGTAGATGGTTGAAATAAGCTTTAACAGATGTAAGATGACAAATGTATGGAGAAGATGTATGGAGATGGAGAAGTTGATTTGAAACTACTTCAAATTTAATTTTAGTTTTTAGAATGAATTTGTTCTAAGCAGAAAAAGATTTATATTAACAAATAAAAATATTGGTATAACTCATTTTAAGTTTTAATGCGACAAAACGAATTTTACCTCGCAAAAACTTGATTAAATTTTGAAAAAACTCGAATTAAATCCTCACATTTCTTTCCGTGATAGTTGTAACAAGTTTTAACAGAGTTAAAATGACAAATTTTCAGAGAAGACGCAGAGTTATGTTACGCGCGGGGCTTAGATGTCGTAAATAAAAAAAACAATGTCGAAAAAAAGAATTCCTTATATCAATCCGATGAATAAGTACGAGGCGGCATGCTGGATGTTCATCGACTAGCTGTACGGTGTGGCGTGGTTCTTGTACCTATCGAATCGGCGACGCGTAAACATAGCAAAAAAAAATAAAATATCATGCCATATTAAAAAGCCATATCAGAGCAACTTATCAGAAAATATTAAGCTCGTTCGATCCCTACGTCCGGCAGCTTGCCCCTTTATGAAAACCGATTTCCTAACTAACAAACTCTCTCCATTCCTACTAGCATTCCCCTACTAAAGTAAACTAGCAATTCATTGTAGATTTAACAATTTATTGGAAAACAAAAAAATAGGAACCAGTTCCAGTTCAAATTTAAAGTTCATAACATAGCTAATTTAAGTTATTTTAACAAAAGATAACAATTTTAATAAAGCTTAGTAGTATAAAAAGAATTAAGTAGAGTTTTATATGTAATTTAATTATTTTTAGTCTTAATTGCATGATTATTTTAAGTTTAATCGGATTATTTAATATCGTAGTTATTTAAGCAGATTTTATTATAAATATGTTAAGTTTCAGATTTTAGTTCAATTCATAAGTTTCTAGTTCATAGTAGCAAAATTTGTAAGATTTTATTTAGAAATTCAATTATTTAAAAAAAATAAGAAAAAAAAACTGATTGCATGAAGTATAGTTCGTTGTTGAAAACAAAAAAAAAAAAATATAAATATTTGAAAAGAAAGGAAAGTTATATAGAAAATAAGAAAAATTACATACGCTTTTATCCATGCTTATATAGTTTTTACCAATTTTTGAGTTTAACTTGTGTTTTGAAAGGTCTGGTGAATCGGCCGATAAGATGCGCATCGTGTCGGTAATCTTCAACTAAAAATATCTGTAAATAGAACTTAAGATGATAATTTTGCTTTTTTTTTTAAAAAACATAACTTATATGTGCATTAGACCGTACCACCTCCTATGCAAATAAAAAAAGTGCGCCGTAAACCAGCGAATATGACGCATTTGTGCAAGACAATTACGAAAAAAAAATTTTTTTCTTTTTTGACCGAACGTAGGGGTCACACATTGACATATTTCTTCATATCTCTGGTGTTTACAGTCGAATTTTAAAGTTTGGTACAGCAATGTTTTTGTCTCAAGAAGATCAATATGACCTCTTTAAAAGTCATTGACCTCAGGTGTACCGTTCTAGTACTTACCCTCCAGATCTCAGTTTCTATCATCCTAATGTCCCATCCTTATATCAAAAAAATAAAGCTCTTAAAATATCATTAATCTTTTGCCCAGGAAGTATATCGAAATTTCTAGCAGAACTATTTTTAAAAAATTTTTGAAAATTTTTTTTGCCGAACGTAGGGCTCCCATTTTTAATTTTCATCATATCTTCGGTATTAATAGTCTGATCATATTGAATGACATATCGATCTTTTTGTTTAAAAGAGACCAATTATTTTTTTTCCAAATTTCAAACGAGAGTTTTATAAAGTTTTGATCATTTTCAATAAAAATCGAACAAAAAACATTTAAAAAAAAATGTCTTTTATTGCGAGTGACTTAAATAATACCAAATTTCCAACGGAGTACGATGTTATAAATTTTTTATAACATGCGGCATAACAGTGATAAAAGTCGAAAGTTGGATGTTTTTAAATAAGAAGCTGTTAGAAATGTAATCGTTTTGTGGCAACGCGCCGGCATACCAATTATAATCCTAACGGCGGTTCGGAAACGTGTTGATGTACTTGTGAATACCTATTATACAATTTCTAAAAATCGATTGAGATATACCCTGAGTGCTTGGAATAAATTGTTTAAAATTTCGATTTGTTTTAAAAATTCATCAAATTTTGACGTGATTCAAGTTGGCTATATTTCTGACAGCTGTCGAGTTTTGATAAAATGTGGCCCATGCGTTGTTCATCGGTGACCGCCAAAGCAGATTCATTTACTACATGAACAAAACGCTCGGTGTTTTGAGAATGGCATGGATAAGCTGTGAAGTTATATAGGTTTACTATAAAAAATAATCAAATTAAGTCATTTTCATTGTGCGAACCTGGTAATTTGATTAATTCGTTTGAATATTGCAATGATTCTTGCTGGTCTTAACAAAATATTCTCCGGGTGCGAGAAGTACGCTTTGTTTTTTATAAAAGGACGAACTGCCAGTTGTATATCTCTTGGCTTCTTGTTTAAAAACATCCAACTTTCGACTTCTATCACTGTTATGCCGCAGATACAATAAAAAATTTGTAACATCATACTCCGTTGATAATTTGGTATTATTTAAGTCACTCGCAATAAGACATTTTTTTTTAAATGTTTTTTGTTCGATTTTTATTGAAAATGATCAAAACTCTCGTTTGAAATAAATATTAGACGGACGCAATTTTTAACTGTTTTTTCACGGGGAAAAACGAATTGCAATAGCCAGTGTTTCAATATGGCTGTGAAAATAATTATACATTGTATATTTAGAAAATCACAACAAAAAAAGTGTCGATACCTTTGTTAGCATTGGCATTATTTTTTATTCTTTAACGAGCTTTAAAGTTCCTCAAAATCAATTTAAGACCTTCCAAGGACTTGTAGGAATATTTTTTTTTTTATTTTGGAATAAAAATAATTGGTCTCTTTTAAACAAAAACATCGATATGTCATTCAATATGATCAGACTTTTAATACCGAAGATATGATGAAAATTAAAAAAGGGAGCCCTACGTTCGGCAAAAAAAAGTTTCAAAAATTTTTTAAAAATAGTTCTGCTAGAAATTTCGATATACTTCCTGGCCAAAAGATTAATGATATTTTAAGAGCTTAATTTTTTGATATAAGGATGGGACATTAGGATGGTAGAAACTGAGATCTGGAGGGTAAGTACTAGAACGGTACACCTGAGGTCAATGACTTTTAAAGAGGTCATATTGATCTTCTTGAGACAAAAACATTGCTGTACCAAACTTTAAAATCCGACAGTAAACACCAGAGATATGAAGAAATATGTCAATACGCGACCCCTACGTTCGGTCAAAAAAAAAAAAATTTTTTTTTCGTAATTGTCTTGCACAAATGCGTCATATTCGCTGGTTTACGGCGCACTTTTTTTTTGAGGTACGGTCTAATGTACATGGATGTTATGCTCTTATTTACTTTTTCTTTGAGCTTTGTGCTAGCTTTCTCATTTTCTGTTTGGTTTTCTGCATTTTTATTTTTTTTTTTGCATTTGAAAAAAAAACTTCGTGATTGTAAACATTCATGCAATCATGGTTTTTTTTTTTCTAAACTTTAAATCAACGATTATTCTATATTTTTTTTATAAACTGTATGTTAAGTTATAATCTGCATTATATTATGAAATTCAAAGAGAAAAAAAAAATAAACTTAGTAATGAGCATAATAAATAAAATTTATAAAAAAATTATAAATGAAACTTAGTTGTTGGCTCAGCTACTGCAACACACTGCGGCGGAGTTGAATGATTGACCAGCATGTGCTCTCTTTGAAGACTTTTGTTGTTGTTGTCTTTCGTCTTGGTCGTCACACTGGCCTCCCGCTGACCCTTCGCCACGATGATCGTCCAAAATGACCTTGGATACGCAGCACACGTTTCTCCCGTAAGATGTACAATTATGCCAACTTATGCCGGTTTTATTTTTTATCGTTTGTAGTTAGTGTGAATGTTGTTTTCGTTTTTATTATTTTATAGTTTTTTTTTAAATAGCCCATCAGCCTGTTAATTAAATTAACATTTACTGCACATATTATTTTAAAGATCTTTGTTACTGGATTTGCTTTTTTTTTACTTTATTTTGTTTTATTTATGCACGATTTTATTTTTGGTGCACTGTTGGACACGGTTTTGTGCATTATTAGTTTTTTTTCAAGTTAAACTTTTATGCTGAAATCGCAATATTGCGTTAGGTCGGTCGTGCGCCGATCGTACTTTATATCGACGTTGCATAAACTTTACGAGATGAGCTGTCAGAACGCACGACCTATGATTTAACAAAACTCAATGTTGCGCTGACAGATCGTGCGTCTGTAATTTTGGCGATGCCAATAAAAGCAGCTATACAAAAATGCCCACAAAAGTTGTTCTTACCTGTTTCGCCAACGCATATTTAAACAAAGATAATTTGAAGAAAAATAATACAAATAGATTAACTTTATCAAAATTTTCATTTGATTACTTAAATAGCATGAGTTATTAAAAAAAATTATATAAAACATAAATTCCAGCGATAATAAAAGAAATCCCACGAAAATCTATCTTTGCCAGTGAAACCATAAAACACCCTAAAACATGCAACTCTGGTATATGAAGAAATGTCAAACGCACGACCGAGTAGAACATTTTTCTACTTATCTCGTTAGATCGTACTTTGGTCGTATTTTATCTCTTCTTCTTGTTTTACGATATAAAGTACGACCAACGCTTGAGGTCGTATTTAGATTTGCACCATAAGAACACGTTGATCTCTACTCGAGCTGTCAACGCACGACCGACCTAACGCAGTATTGCGATTTAGCCATTAATCAAAAGGGCTGACGTCTTAAAAATATTTTGATGAAAAATCTTTAGCTTGACAACGATGAACTTCTTGCTGCAGGTCGTGAACGGAAAAGACACGTTTCTTTTTTTATT
This sequence comes from Tetanocera ferruginea, assembly GCA_958299015.1. Classification (NCBI taxonomy): domain Eukaryota; kingdom Metazoa; phylum Arthropoda; class Insecta; order Diptera; family Sciomyzidae; genus Tetanocera; species Tetanocera ferruginea. The sequence goes on along the minus strand of OY282642.1, from coordinate 68,709,879 downwards.
TTGCGTTCTGTTTTCTTCTTCCTCTCGTTTTCTTATTTTTTTTTTAAGAATGTGCAGTGGTCTATTACCATTTTGCACTAGAGATGTGCAAAATCAATAAAAAAATAAGTTCTTAAAAATAATAAATATATTCATTTATAAAAAGATAACAGCATAAAATAAATAATAATATTAATTTGAAATTTTATATATTAGATATAAAAAAAAAATTAAAAATAATAGTCTAAAAATGTTATTTAAAATGTAATATAAAAAGAATAAATGTAATATAAAAACAAGAATGAATAACAAAAAAATAAATTCCTAACAGTTAGTATGAAACTGCTGCAAGATTTAATTCAAGTTTTGAAAATTAGTTGTTTAAAGCAGAAAAGGCTTTGAATTAAGAAAAAGACTATTGATACAATTCATTTTGAGTTTTACTGCGACAAAACGTATTTAATAATTTAAAAACTCTTTTAACTCACGAAAAAACTTGAATTAACACCGCACATTTTATTCGGTGTATGTATATATTAAATTTTAATTTTTATCAAAAGTTAAGTATAAGTCCCCTCGAGGGGCATAATTATGCTTTGGGGCAAGCTGGGGTACTTAGCTGCTTGAAATTATTTTTTATTGTCATTTTCAGATTCAGCAAATTTTTAACAGGAGTGATATTTTGGCCCTATAGAGGCCAAAAGGGTCACGGGGGGAAAAACCAAGGGCTATGGGGCAATTCTGACCTCAAATTCGTTTTAAGGATGAAAATACACAAACCAATATATAGATGAGTGTTCTGTAACAAGACTTTTTTCTTTTTGTTATCCTGTGTTATTAAAACAATTGTTAGCAAGAATATTTCAAGGAAGAACTCACCACGGTCAGGAATGCTTAGTAAAACTTGAACGGATAGAAATGATACACCGATATGAAAATCAGAGCCAAAATCTAACTTAAGATGCCTCTACCCATATTGCGGTCTTCTGAACTTTTAATTTATCTAAGAGCTGTTGCATTCGGCAAGGTAGGTAGAGTACTGCTTGAATATCAACTTATGATCTATCGAAAAAATAAACACTCTCAGAAGAACCGAGCAGACTAGACCATGGTTTCGTCGGACGCTACTCCGACTCATCAGTAGTCTCTGTGGTTCATGCAGTCCACTAGGTTTGAGAAGCTTATAAGTGCAACTGTCGCAAAACCAACACGGAATTACCCAATGCATACGCCAACAAATTTAGAATAAAATTGGGAAAACAAGCAGATGACAACAAATTCCGTATCCCGGGAATCAATCTCCAGTCTACCATGTGTCATGTTACATAACTTGAACAAGCACACTATAGAGAAAGAGACTGTTACCGTTAATACCGTTTTCATATGATAAGTAACCGGATCTCCGACGTAACTGAGAACAATTTCTTAGAATTGAACTTAGGTTTTTTGACAAAGGAAATCTATGTCAATTATATAAGAACAATACAAAATTGGTTAAAAAACCAAAATAACTTCTCAATAACATCAAAAATTCCCCAGTTTCCTTATCAGGTGATTCCATTAGGATATTTTATAACCAAAATGTAAACAATTGTCCCTACTTCGTGTACAAATACACCAAATGAGTGGCTTAAAGCAACTCCATAATTAGTTGAATATCCCATTGAATATCTGTCAAATAAAACAATATATTATTATCAAGATTAATAAAATAATTAATATTTATTAGGGAAAAGAAATAATTTCTATTTATTTTTGATCGTCACTTATTGACAATTTGTTCTTAACGCTCTGTCGAAATTGGAAATCCAGATGACAAAATTTTGTCAGTTAAACAACTCGAACGCTTCAATTTAGGTATGACTGTTATGTGATTGGAAAATATTTTCTTAATTTATTTTAATTTTCGTATAAAATATATAAAAAAGTCGGTCTTTGACAATATTTTCAGTTATATGTTTTTATTTAAATGAGATATCGCGATATAACATAACCCTTGTCCGCCTAGGAAGCTTACAGATCCTGTCCTTATGTCAACAAACTTTTATTCTTTTATATACTAGTAAAGAAATAGATGTAGATCATTAGCGTAACCAAAGGGGGGTTTCGGGGTTTTAACCCCCTCCCCCAAATTATTGTAGTTTCAAGCAAAATAGCATTCAATCAAAGTCAGTCACATGAAAAGCAATCGCACGTCTTATGAAATGAGAGAAAACCCCAAATGTATATTTCAAATCGATTCTGGTTGATGCATAATCTACTAAATTAGTCACATTTTATTCCTTCAGACTGCACAGTAAGCCGGAACGATTTTGCATAGAGAAAATAAAGCCGGACACCGACTCATAAGTAAGAGGTACTCTTAAAAACTATAAAATGTTTTCTTAAACATCTATAAAAAATTTATTTTTCTTGGTCTGGTTTAATCAAAACTGTGTTTAAAAAAATATACATTGGAAAATCATAAATTTTGTACTGGAGCGCTATCTGGCATACATTTTGGTAAAAACTGGTTACCAAAAATCGATTTTGCGTACCTAAAAATCCATTAAGGCGCCTCAAAAAAAAAAGTGGTCCGGGTCACCTCCTGAACACTTAACCACACACTTAACCTGCATGCCACGGTCACCACATGGCATCCTAAAAGTATGCAATCATATAACTTCACTTGTATGCAAGCATAAGTGTGGTCACGCAACCGCTTAAAGTCCATTTTTAAAATTTTAGTAGATTACATGTATTCTATACTTGCGAGTTATTACTTGCACTTAAGCCTGGTTTTCACTGTTATTTTCAATGCTCAAATGTTGTCAGTCTAATGAAGAATGCCAACACGTTGTCAATTTTTTTACGTAAGACAATGGCGAAAAATAGGAATCTGGTCTCATCACATGTTTTTAGCAAAAATTTCATAAAAGTCGTAATTTATCTGATATTTTACAATATAAACTTTCATGTGAAATCAGAAATGACTGAGTGAAAACCAAGCATTATGGACGTAGGGTAATATAGGAATATGATAGGATAGTTTTGAAATATATTTTGTAAATGGGATAGAGAAAAATTGTTTCCGGCTCCTTAAAACATTAAGAGGGCGCTGGCCACAAGTCAATTAATTACCTGTCGAAAACACGCTGCCAGTGAATATGACGCCGATTTGATCGCTCTTGAATTTATGTACCACAGTGCGCAATTCATATTGATCATAGTTATAATGTGATAATATGCCAAAGTATGCCATAAAGGATAGCCTAGAAACAGAAGTAAATAACAAAATATTTAGTTAAAGGAACGAAAAGTTTTTAGTTCATTATGCTAATTTTAACTTTTTTTGAAAACGTTGAACAAGAAATCTTATGAGTTACAAAATTGTGGCATTTTAATTTGATAATTTTAGTAAAACACTAGTAAGGCATATCTTCGGCTTGGCCGAAGTTAAAATAAGCCCACGGCTGATTCCCACAGAGTTTTCACTGTTATGGGCTGAGTGGGATGTGGGATATACATAGGTGTGTTCGTTTGCGGTTAACGCCAGCTTCCAACTTTTCTTCCACGATTTAGTTTTGATATAAAATACAAATGTATCAAATTATTTTCCTTATTATATGGGAGCTGGGCGTGTTCGTTAGTGGATGACGCCCATTTTTCTAACCCGTCTTAATTTTGATAAAAAATGAATTAATATCTGATTTTATTTTTGTAGCTTTGACACAAGCTTCTATATATTTTTTAATTTTGGGGTTGTATGGGAGATAGGCGCGGTAGTAAGTGTATGATACCCATTTTTCTAACACACCTCAGTTGTGACATAAAATACACAAATACCGAATTTAAGTTTTGTTACTTAAATATGTGCTTCTGTATAGAGTTTTCATTATTGGAGTTGTATGGGAGGCAGGCATGGTTTTCATCCGATTTTTGTTATTTAGAAAAAAAGCTCAAATATCGAATTTATATACAATAGCTTCAAAATTGCGGCTGTAATCGTGCCACAGACGGACAATTGCACTCTGATTATGTTGCTACTGATAAGTCTTTGCATGCTCGCTCTTCGGCAATCCATGGTGCACCTGAAGCTAGCGTTGAAGTTCAGTCTTGTTTTGATTTTGCATGGTCTACAGTAGAGAGCAAGAAACGAAAAAATCGCTCTGATGTCATTGTTGTTGGTTGCAATAAAAATCATGATCTTGATGTTGTTGTTGGAAATATGATGAAGTTTGTACACTTGTCGTCATTCAAACCTTCGGTCTCTGGAGAGAACATAATACAATATGTACATAAACATGCTTCATGCTAAGAACAAATTGATTTGGTACAAGCTCATTAACAGAGATAAAGAGATAGGGAAAATTTCGGCAAGAAAGAGATAGCCTTCTGTCAAAATGGCGACAGTACCAACGTTAATTCTATAAATGTATTAGTGAAATTATTGACATACTCCCCAGTTGTCTTATTCAACATTTTCCTTAAATTTAAGCATTATTTTAAGCCCCGGGCGGCATTATTTTAGGGGCGGCACTGAAGCTAAATTAAGCCTTTTACAAAATAAATATGTGTACAATATCATTTTAATGTGTACAAACAAAAGAAAGAACTAAACTTAATGAATAAATTAGGACACCACTATAAATGTAACTATATTTATGAGCTTCGTATTGAGCACAACCAAAATATAAAATCGTTTTTCGGGTCTCGAAATTAGTTGCCGAAGAAATAAAAAAGACATAATAGTGGTATTCAATGAACGCCGTATTGGCGATGTAAACAGCGTATGTTTGGTAAGTTTACGGCAACGTAATTTGCAATAACAAAATTGTAAGGGATTAAACATACGCAGTTATACCACTGCAAAACCGTGGTGTAAACAGAACGTATAGATCGTATAATTCAATTTGAATACATTTGAAGTCAATTTTCTTTGCCTCTTCAACAGTAGATAATTTTGACTTACGTCGCACGTTGGGAAAAAATCAGGCAAAACGGCATTGCGATGCCATCTCGACTTTTTTTCTTGGTTTTTTACAATGATTTAATGATTTTGGATATGTTTTATGATAGAAATCCATTTTTTTAAGGTCATAGGCCTTACAATTTTTTTTATGGACCTCCAAAGTCTAACTTCAAAAATATTTATCACCAAAACTAACCTATTTTTGACCCCGCCTCAATTGTTAGATATTTGAAAGATATTTTCGAAAAAAATATTTTTTTTTTTTTAAAGTGGTCCCTATGGTGCTATTTTGGTTTTTTCGTTATATCTTCGGTGTTTCTTGTTCGATCCGGAAGATTTTATATCTGTGTGTTTGTTGGTGTTATCCAAATATTTTTTTCCTCAATTGTTTTTTTCCACTGATTACACAATCGAACTTCGTTCCTACCATATTATCCTGCTCCAAAAAGTCAAAAAAATGAAAGCTTTAAAAAAATCATTATAACCATGGCAAGAAGTGAAATCGAAAAAATGGATTTTAGAAGCACTTCCGATCTATTTTGCAAAGAATAACACTTGGGATCATTATAAAATTTTTTTTGAATTTTCGAAATCTTTTCGGGATTCAAGGTGGCTGTAACGCTCGCAACTGTCAAGTTTCGCGAAAATGTGCCCCAATCAATTTTCGTCAGTGACTGCTGTGGCCGACTTATGTACTTTTTGAACGAAACGCTCCGTGTATTGCGAGTGGCAAAGATAATCTGTCGAAAATGAAACGTGATACAAACGGATTAAATTAAGACGACAACATTACATCATTCAATTATTTAACTAATGTTTTCTGTGGTGCTCACCTGGAATTTTAATGATTTCGTCTGAATACTGTAGATCAGACAGTTGGTCTTGCTTGTAAAACTGGAGACATGGCGGCTCAGTGATCTGAACTCTTGACCAGTCGATCATTTCAGTGTAAGTTGTGCTGCTATAGTTGATGTGGGATTGGTGGTTGGGACCACGAAATTACCGACTTTGGCTTCAATTGTGGGTTCTCGACACTATTGGTATTTTTGCGCCATGAAATTCGTCGTATATATTTTCTGCGAATGCACTGCGTTTGACTTTTTAATTATCCTGAAGAAACAACGCGTATTCCACCACATTTAGTTTTGTTGGTAATTTTGTTCTGTCCAAGTCGCACTTACGGAAATGTATTTTGCTTAAATCGAGTATTTTTGCACGTTTCATGCGAACTAAAGCTCGATTTTATTGATCACTGAAAAATACCGATTTACTTCTTGATATGAAGTGACCGCTACAGCCACCTTAAATCCGAAATATTAAATCTTAAATCCGAATTTCTGATTTCGAAAATTAAAAAAAAAATTCTTGTGTTATTCTTTGCAAAATAGGTCGGAAGTGCTCATAAAATCCATTTTTTCGATTTCACTTCTTCCCATGGTTATACTGATTTTTTTAAAGGTATAATTTGTTGGACTTTTTGGAGCAGGATAATATGGTAAGAGCGAAGATCGATTGTGTAATCAGTCGAAAAAAAACATTTGAGGTAAAAAAAACATCAGAAAATATTTGGATAACACCAACAAACACACAGATATAAAATTTTCCGGATCGAACAAGAAACACCGAAGATATAACGAAAAAACCAAAATAGCACCATAGGGACCACTTTTAAAAAAAAAAATATTTTTTTCGAAAATGTCTTTCAAATATCTAACGATTGAGGCGGGGTCAAAATAGGTTTATTTTTCTGCCATACAAGGTGATACGGTCTAGTGTACATACCTATAGTTCTAAATTTATACCTAAAATTTGAACTGATCAAAAAGTAACACGCCTATTGTATAAAGCTTATAAAATGTTACCAATGGAGCGGCACGTGTAAATTGAGAATAAATTCCTAGTTATGAGATTGTACGACCTGTAATTTCAAAGCTAAGCGGCATTGCAAATTGGGTTACATAGGAGGTGCCACGCCTCTTGTATCGATTCTTTCCAAACTTCACAGCAACATTTTCAAGACCTTGCAACAGCTACCCTGGGTGTGGAAGGACAATTAAGATTCTGAAAATCGTTAATTTTATTATTTGTTCACCACTTTATATACCATAAATAAGTTTTATTTTCAACTGTAGGGTATAAGTGTAGGTTGTATGCGATGACATCATTTTATTATGCCAGGTTACTCCTTAAAAAATACTTGTTCAGGTGTCAATATATCAGCCTTATATTTTAGTAAGTATAGAAATGAGAGCAAAAAAAAAGAAACAGTTTCGATAGTATCGTAAGTGTAGACGTAGAATTCCGTTTTAGTTGTAGCCTCTTCTACTTTGTCTCATTGGTCGGATTGTTTTGTCCATTTTGCACGTATATTTATTGATCTTCCGAAAATAACAAATAAATGAATAACACTCAATTATGGACTCATTGAGGCCAAAACAAAGAAAAAGTAAAAATGTAAATATGATTAAATGAGCAAGCAAAAAGAAACAAGCAAACAAAATTTTTGCTTTCGTTTGTTGATAGGTTGAGTTCATTGAATTAGTTGAAAAGAAGGCGAAGCAAATGCACTTTTTATCTGTGCCACTTTCGTCTCTGCCCGATATATAGTTTGCGAGCTACAGTCAGTTTAACTACTAATTTCAAACTAAAATCAAGATCCCGATTTTTAAAAAATCGTATGGTAACTATATTTCACGCTGAGCACATGCATAAGTGCCACTCTCGTCACTGTCCGATATTTAGTTTGCGAGCTACACTTTCGTCTCTGTTCGATGTATAGTTTGCGAACTACACTCGCTAGCGCTAGTGGGATGTGGAATCCAAATTAATTTGCATTAAAAAAAAAAATGTAAATCTTACGCCATCTATAGGTAAAAGCATAAAACGAAATATGATCCAACTCGTTTTTTTCATAAGAGTTAAATCTTACCGGATCACAGACCCATTTCATTAAATTTAACAGTTTGCGTTCATTGACTGAGTTGAATAGAGGTTAATGACCTCTGGTTTCAAAATAGATCACTTAGTAAACTAGAACAGTAGTGCATACATAAACCTAATGCCAACCAATGCTTACAATGCTACCAATACGAACTAAAACTTCCAGTTTCACGAATACACGAACCTCAACTACACGTGTAATTTATTCATGAACTACACGTGAAGTTCGTATTCACGTGAAAGTGCCAATGACCCACCTGCGACCTCAGATAATCCCACTGCATCCAATTGGCCATAGAATCATCCATTTTGGTCCAAATGTTTCATGGAACCCATAAAAGTGTCAATGACCCACCTATGACCTCAGATAATCCCACTGCATCCGATTGGCCATAGAATCATCCATTTTGGTCCGAATGTTCCATGGAACCCATAAATGTGCCAATGACCCACCTGTGACCTCAGATAATCCCACTGCATCCGATTGGCCATAGAATCATCCATTTTGGTCCAAATTTTCCGTGGAACCCATCAAAGTACCAATGCCCGCCTGTGACCTCAGATAATCCCACTGCATCCGTTTGGCCATAGAATCATCCATTTTGGTCCAAATGTTCCATGGAACCCATACATGTGCCAATGACCCACCTGTGACCTCAGATAATCCCACTACATCCGATTGGCCATAGAATCATCCATTTTGGTCCAAATGTTCCATGGAACCCATACATGTGCCAATGACCCACCTGTGACCTCAGATAATCCCACTGCATCCGATTGGCCATAGAATCATCCATTTTGGTCCAAATGTTCCATGGAACCCATAAATGTGCCAATGACCCACCTGTGACCTCAGATAATCCCACTGCATCCGATTGGCCATAGAATCATCGATTTTTGTCCAAATGTTCCATGGAACCCATGAATGTGCCAATGACCCACCTGTGACCTCAGATAATCCCACTGCATCCGACTGGCCATAGAATCATCCATTTTGGTCCAAATGTTCCATGGAACCCATAAATGTGCCAATGACCCACCTGTGACCTCAGATAATCCCATTGCATCCGATTGGCCATAGAATCGTCCATTTTGGTCCAAATGTTCCATGGAACCCATAAATGTGCCAATGACCCACCTGTGACCTCAGATAATCCCACTGCATCCGATTGGCCATAGAATCATCCATTTTGGTCCAAATGTTCCATGGAACCCATAAAAGTTCCAATGACCCGCCTGTGACCTCAGATAATCCTATTTCATCCGATTGGCCATAGAATCATCCATTTTTGTCCAAATGTTCCATGGAACCCATAAATGTGCCAATGACCCACCTGTGACCTCAGATAATCCCACTGCATCCGACTGGCCATAGAATCATCCATTTTGGTCCAAATGTTCCATGGAACCCATAAATGTGCCAATGACCCACCTGTGACCTCAGATAATCCCACTGCATCCGATTGGCCATAGAATCATCCATTTTGGTCCAAATGTTCCATGGAACCCATAAATGTGCCAATGACCCACCTGTGACCTCATATAATCCCACTGCATCCGATTGGCCATAGAATCATCCATTTTGGTCCAAATGTTCCATGGAACCCATAAATGTGCCAATGACCCACCTGTGACCTCAGATAATCCCATTGCATCCGATTGGCCATAGAATCGTCCATTTTGGTCCAAATGTTCCATGGAACCCATAAATGTGCCAATGACCCACCTGTGACCTCAGATAATCCCATTGCATCCTATTGGCCATAGAATCGTCCATTTTGGTCCAAATGTTCCATGGAACCCATAAATGTGCCAATGACCCACCTGTGACCTCAGATAATCCCACTGCATCCGATTGGCCATAGAATCATCCATTTTGGTCCAAATGTTCCATGGAACCCATAAATGTGCCACACCCACCTGTGACCTCAGATAATCCCACTGCATCCGATTGGCCATAGAATCATCGATTTTTGTCCAAATGTTCCATGGAACCCATACATTGCCAATGACCCACCTGTGACCTCAGATAATCCCATTGCATCCGATTGGCCATAGAATCGTCCATTTTGGTCCAAATGTTCCATGGAACCCATAAATGTGCCAATGACCCACCTGTGACCTCAGATAATCCCACTGCATCCGATTGGCCATAGAATCATCGATTTTGGTCCAAATGTTCCATGGAACCCATACATGTGCCAATGACCCACCTGTGACCTCAGATAATCCCATTGCATCCGATTGGCCATAGAATCATCCATTTTGGTCCAAATATTCCATGGAACCCATAAATGTGCCAATAACCCACCTGTGACCTCAGATAATCCCACTGCATCCGATTGGCCATAAAATCATCCATTTTGGTCCAAATGTTCCATGGACTAAAATGGATGATTTTAGAGCTGAAGCTCTATACGAAATCAGTTCGTGCAAAATAAAAACAATACAAGCATAAACAACGAAACAAAAACAAAGAAAGCAGCAGGCACATAAGCAGCTGATGATTGATTTTCAAAACATGCATTTTGCTTCTTATATTTTACTATTTTGTGACTTTAATATAATAGTGACAAAATTCAAAATTAGATATTCATTCAGCGCAGGATATATCTGATATTTTAGTATATATATCATCTTTGAACAAAGATTATTAAAGGCTGTAGGTATACCCTAAAGTATTCGCCAAAAACGTTGCCTAATGACCTTGAAAAAATCTGTTAAAACGACCCCATACAAACCGCGCTGTAAGACGTAATTCTACGTCAAAAAGACTCATGCACGAGTTTTGCTCCATTTTTTCTCAACGTGCATCATATTAGGAATAGGTTTATATACTTGAGAACAATAAAAGAGCACACTCTAAAGTGAAAACTATGCATACAAAACCCTATATTAATATCAAAGATGTTTTTTTGTATTTCATATGAGAGGGGCGGCAAATTTGAAATCCGCACCGGACGGCTTAGCCTCACGGTACGCCACTGACTTAGTTATAAGCTTATAAATTGTGTTGAATAACTTTTAACCACTCACCAATTATTTGTTAACAAGTTTAAAGTTGGTGAATAAGATAATGCTTTGCGCAAATTAGGAAAGCGATTGAAATATTGAATAGAGATCATTGTATTTATAACTCTTGGTAAACAGGACGAAAGTGTAAAACCACAAATTTTTAAAGTTAATGAATTTCTTCTTTATAATGAAAAATACTTTTATTTGGAAGATAACAAATATTTATCTGTAAATTCAGAAGCTAAAATGAATACGTTTTTGTTATAAAACCGAAACATAAAATAAGCAATACGTTTTACTTAAAGATTTCATTAGATAAAAAATTAGATTTGAAACTTTTTCATATTGTTTTGTTGGTAAATATATTTACTTCCTTCATTTATTGTCTCAAAGCTGTTTCTACTAAAAAGAGGAAAATATTCCAAATATTCAAAATAGAAAGGCACGATTAACTTAAAGCACAAGTATGAGGCTATGCATTTTATTTTATTTATTTTATTTATTTTATTTATTTTATTTATTTTATTTATTTTATTTATTTTATTTATTTTATTTATTTTATTTATTTTATTTATTTTATTTATTTTATTTATTTTATTTATTTTATTTATTTTATTTATTTTATTTATTTTATTTATTTTATTTATTTTATTTATTTTATTTATTTTATTTATTTTATTTATTTTATTTATTTTATTTATTTTATTTATTTTATTTATTTTATTTATTTTATTTATTTTATTTATTTTATTTATTTTATTTATTTTATTTATTTTATTTATTTTATTTATTTTATTTATTTTATTTATTTTATTTATTTTATTTATTTTATTTATTTTATTTATTTTATTTATTTTATTTATTTTATTTATTTTATTTATTTTATTTATTTTATTTATTTTATTTATTTTATTTATTTTATTTATTTTATTTATTTTATTTATTTTATTTATTTTATTTATTTTATTTATTTTATTTATTTTATTTATTTTATTTATTTTATTTATTTTATTTATTTTATTTATTTTATTTATTTTATTTATTTTATTTATTTTATTTATTTTATTTATTTTATTTATTTTATTTATTTTATTTATTTTATTTATTTTATTTATTTTATTTATTTTATTTATTTTATTTATTTTATTTATTTTATTTATTTTATTTATTTTATTTATTTTATTTATTTTATTTATTTTATTTATTTTATTTATTTTATTTATTTTATTTATTTTATTTATTTTATTTATTTTATTTATTTTATTTATTTTATTTATTTTATTTATTTTATTTATTTTATTTATTTTATTTATTTTATTTATTTTATTTATTTTATTTATTTTATTTATTTTATTTATTTTATTTATTTTATTTATTTTATTTATTTTATTTATTTTATTTATTTTATTTATTTTATTTATTTTATTTATTTTATTTATTTTATTTATTTTATTTATTTTATTTATTTTATTTATTTTATTTATTTTATTTATTTTATTTATTTTATTTATTTTATTTATTTTATTTATTTTATTTATTTTATTTATTTTATTTATTTTATTTATTTTATTTATTTTATTTATTTTATTTATTTTATTTATTTTATTTATTTTATTTATTTTATTTATTTTATTTATTTTATTTATTTTATTTATTTTATTTATTTTATTTATTTTATTTATTTTATTTATTTTATTTATTTTATTTATTTTATTTATTTTATTTATTTTATTTATTTTATTTATTTTATTTATTTTATTTATTTTATTTATTTTATTTATTTTATTTATTTTATTTATTTTATTTATTTTATTTATTTTATTTATTTTATTTATTTTATTTATTTTATTTATTTTATTTATTTTATTTATTTTATTTATTTTATTTATTTTATTTATTTTATTTATTTTATTTATTTTATTTATTTTATTTATTTTATTTATTTTATTTATTTTATTTATTTTATTTATTTTATTTATTTTATTTATTTTATTTATTTTATTTATTTTATTTATTTTATTTATTTTATTTATTTTATTTATTTTATTTATTTTATTTATTTTATTTATTTTATTTATTTTATTTATTTTATTTATTTTATTTATTTTATTTATTTTATTTATTTTATTTATTTTATTTATTTTATTTATTTTATTTATTTTATTTATTTTATTTATTTTATTTATTTTATTTATTTTATTTATTTTATTTATTTTATTTATTTTATTTATTTTATTTATTTTATTTATTTTATTTATTTTATTTATTTTATTTATTTTATTTATTTTATTTATTTTATTTATTTTATTTATTTTATTTATTTTATTTATTTTATTTATTTTATTTATTTTATTTATTTTATTTATTTTATTTATTTTATTTATTTTATTTATTTTATTTATTTTATTTATTTTATTTATTTTATTTATTTTATTTATTTTATTTATTTTATTTATTTTATTTATTTTATTTATTTTATTTATTTTATTTATTTTATTTATTTTATTTATTTTATTTATTTTATTTATTTTATTTATTTTATTTATTTTATTTATTTTATTTATTTTATTTATTTTATTTATTTTATTTATTTTATTTATTTTATTTATTTTATTTATTTTATTTATTTTATTTATTTTATTTATTTTATTTATTTTATTTATTTTATTTATTTTATTTATTTTATTTATTTTATTTATTTTATTTATTTTATTTATTTTATTTATTTTATTTATTTTATTTATTTTATTTATTTTATTTATTTTATTTATTTTATTTATTTTATTTATTTTATTTATTTTATTTATTTTATTTATTTTATTTATTTTATTTATTTTATTTATTTTATTTATTTTATTTATTTTATTTATTTTATTTATTTTATTTATTTTATTTATTTTATTTATTTTATTTATTTTATTTATTTTATTTATTTTATTTATTTTATTTATTTTATTTATTTTATTTATTTTATTTATTTTATTTATTTTATTTATTTTATTTATTTTATTTATTTTATTTATTTTATTTATTTTATTTATTTTATTTATTTTATTTATTTTATTTATTTTATTTATTTTATTTATTTTATTTATTTTATTTATTTTATTTATTTTATTTATTTTATTTATTTTATTTATTTTATTTATTTTATTTATTTTATTTATTTTATTTATTTTATTTATTTTATTTATTTTATTTATTTTATTTATTTTATTTATTTTATTTATTTTATTTATTTTATTTATTTTATTTATTTTATTTATTTTATTTATTTTATTTATTTTATTTATTTTATTTATTTTATTTATTTTATTTATTTTATTTATTTTATTTATTTTATTTATTTTATTTATTTTATTTATTTTATTTATTTTATTTATTTTATTTATTTTATTTATTTTATTTATTTTATTTATTTTATTTATTTTATTTATTTTATTTATTTTATTTATTTTATTTATTTTATTTATTTTATTTATTTTATTTATTTTATTTATTTTATTTATTTTATTTATTTTATTTATTTTATTTATTTTATTTATTTTATTTATTTTATTTATTTTATTTATTTTATTTATTTTATTTATTTTATTTATTTTATTTATTTTATTTATTTTATTTATTTTATTTATTTTATTTATTTTATTTATTTTATTTATTTTATTTATTTTATTTATTTTATTTATTTTATTTATTTTATTTATTTTATTTATTTTATTTATTTTATTTATTTTATTTATTTTATTTATTTTATTTATTTTATTTATTTTATTTATTTTATTTATTTTATTTATTTTATTTATTTTATTTATTTTATTTATTTTATTTATTTTATTTATTTTATTTATTTTATTTATTTTATTTATTTTATTTATTTTATTTATTTTATTTATTTTATTTATTTTATTTATTTTATTTATTTTATTTATTTTATTTATTTTATTTATTTTATTTATTTTATTTATTTTATTTATTTTATTTATTTTATTTATTTTATTTATTTTATTTATTTTATTTATTTTATTTATTTTATTTATTTTATTTATTTTATTTATTTTATTTATTTTATTTATTTTATTTATTTTATTTATTTTATTTATTTTATTTATTTTATTTATTTTATTTATTTTATTTATTTTATTTATTTTATTTATTTTATTTATTTTATTTATTTTATTTATTTTATTTATTTTATTTATTTTATTTATTTTATTTATTTTATTTATTTTATTTATTTTATTTATTTTATTTATTTTATTTATTTTATTTATTTTATTTATTTTATTTATTTTATTTATTTTATTTATTTTATTTATTTTATTTATTTTATTTATTTTATTTATTTTATTTATTTTATTTATTTTATTTATTTTATTTATTTTATTTATTTTATTTATTTTATTTATTTTATTTATTTTATTTATTTTATTTATTTTATTTATTTTATTTATTTTATTTATTTTATTTATTTTATTTATTTTATTTATTTTATTTATTTTATTTATTTTATTTATTTTATTTATTTTATTTATTTTATTTATTTTATTTATTTTATTTATTTTATTTATTTTATTTATTTTATTTATTTTATTTATTTTATTTATTTTATTTATTTTATTTATTTTATTTATTTTATTTATTTTATTTATTTTATTTATTTTATTTATTTTATTTATTTTATTTATTTTATTTATTTTATTTATTTTATTTATTTTATTTATTTTATTTATTTTATTTATTTTATTTATTTTATTTATTTTATTTATTTTATTTATTTTATTTATTTTATTTATTTTATTTATTTTATTTATTTTATTTATTTTATTTATTTTATTTATTTTATTTATTTTATTTATTTTATTTATTTTATTTATTTTATTTATTTTATTTATTTTATTTATTTTATTTATTTTATTTATTTTATTTATTTTATTTATTTTATTTATTTTATTTATTTTATTTATTTTATTTATTTTATTTATTTTATTTATTTTATTTATTTTATTTATTTTATTTATTTTATTTATTTTATTTATTTTATTTATTTTATTTATTTTATTTATTTTATTTATTTTATTTATTTTATTTATTTTATTTATTTTATTTATTTTATTTATTTTATTTATTTTATTTATTTTATTTATTTTATTTATTTTATTTATTTTATTTATTTTATTTATTTTATTTATTTTATTTATTTTATTTATTTTATTTATTTTATTTATTTTATTTATTTTATTTATTTTATTTATTTTATTTATTTTATTTATTTTATTTATTTTATTTATTTTATTTATTTTATTTATTTTATTTATTTTATTTATTTTATTTATTTTATTTATTTTATTTATTTTATTTATTTTATTTATTTTATTTATTTTATTTATTTTATTTATTTTATTTATTTTATTTATTTTATTTATTTTATTTATTTTATTTATTTTATTTATTTTATTTATTTTATTTATTTTATTTATTTTATTTATTTTATTTATTTTATTTATTTTATTTATTTTATTTATTTTATTTATTTTATTTATTTTATTTATTTTATTTATTTTATTTATTTTATTTATTTTATTTATTTTATTTATTTTATTTATTTTATTTATTTTATTTATTTTATTTATTTTATTTATTTTATTTATTTTATTTATTTTATTTATTTTATTTATTTTATTTATTTTATTTATTTTATTTATTTAATAATAATACTTATTCGCTAACAAGAATAAACTTATAGTTAAGCACCGATTACAAAAGAAAATTGGCTTTAAAAATCAACAGAATTAGATATATACAACATAATTGAAAATAAAATTAAATTTAAAGATTACATATAAAACATATTAACAATTTATTAAATTTTTAGCTAAGATATTAACTTAAAATTATGTCAAATATCAAAAGTAAAAAGACAACTGTGGAAGAAATGAAAAAAGAAGTAAATAAGTTAAGAAAGTGAAAAAAGCAATGGTGCCACTATGGTTAAAATGGTAAATAATTTGTTTCTAAAATAAATTAACAATAAAGGTAAGTTTCTCTATTTAAACTTGTTGTTTAATATTGAATATTCGTAAAAAAATTATAAAAATTCACAGATTTGTATAAGCTTTTTTCGAAATTTTATGAATTTTATCTACTAAACCAAAGAAAAAAGTCCTTTTATTTTACCACCATTGGGCTTAGCGAGCCCAAATACATATGATCTAACTAATCCAACTCAAAAAAAAAAAATAAAAGGGCTTGGGCCCTAAAGTAGAATTATGATAAAATTTGGTTTTTTTGTTTTTTATTAACTTAGAACAGGGCAAAGTTTTTGGGAAAAATGAAAAATGGAATATATTCTTGATTTCTTTTATCGGAAAAGGAAAATACCATTGGTCTACCGCAAACAGCATGTAAGTTCGAAGCAACTTTGATATAATAGTACATTTTTATTTTTTTTTGCAATGCAACTAGGGTTGCCAACTCAGGAAAGTACAAAATCGGGACGGAGCCATCAAAAATGCGGGACTTGGCTCAAAAATGCGGGACAAAACTAGATGCACTTTTTTATTTTATTAAATATTTCCTTTTTTCTTTGAGGAATAAAGGGTATCAACGAACGTGCAAAACAAAAAACAGCTAACTGCATTTTCATAGTTTTGAGATAATAAGACTTTTGTGTTTGGTTTAAGCCAGCTAAGTGATACCCAAATCGCAAAGGCGCGTTAGGTCGGTCGCACTTTGACAGCTAAAGTAGAAACAACGAGTTGTTATGAAGCAGTTCATAATTCGACCTCAAGCTTTGATCGTGCTTTGTATCGTAAAAACTGTCAAATCTCGTAGGAAGGGGTAAAGTACGATCAAAGCGCGACCTGCCGAAAAAGTTGAGAAATGTTCTACTCGGTCGTGCGTTTGACATTTGCTGATAGCGCAGGATTGTATTTTCATAGAGTTAACTGAATATGTGGGTATTGTTCAGTTTCAATGGTAAAGACATGTTTGCATGGGATTTGTTATTTTGTCAGAATAGTTATGTTGAAAATGATTTAATTTTTTAATTTGCTTTATGGAAATGATGAAATGAAAGTTTTGATGAGTTGAGCATTTTATAATTTAATATTAATATTTGTGCCAACATTATTATTACATACTTTGCGATTTGGGTAAATGGGACTTAGTGGGATTTTTTTATTTGACTGCGTATAGTGGCATCATCTAAGTGATAGACGCACGATATGCCAACGCTATGTCAACGATTTCAAAATTATAAGGCCGTGCGTTTTGACATCTCATCTCGTAAAGTCGAGTAAAGTACGAACAAAGTACGATACGCGCGCGATCAACCTAACGTGTCTTTGCGATTCAGCCATAATACGTTCAAGTAACGTACAAAAACACTAAATAAAAAAAGTGAGCGTGTCAGCTCCGACGCGCGATTGGAGTTTACTTCTTATTGATTGCCTTAGAATTTTATATAATCATGTTCAATAGGCAAAGTGGTTAAATATATAAACTCATCATGCATAAACAGTTAACATTATTTATTTCATTACCAATTAATGTCGTTACCACAAACTGAGGCAGTAAAATTTAAATAACTAAAACTCGAAACGTAAAAAATTCAAGTAAAATTTTTTACAAATTGTGATGATTGAACAAAATCTAGACGTCCCCAGTTTCCTTCCATAAAACTAAATATAAATTAAGTTTATCTCTCAAAAATGTTATTTTAATATGAAATCCATTAAAGTTTCTATGACCCACTCTAGACCTCAGCTAATCCAGTTAAATCCGCTTGACCACAGAATCATCCATTTATGTCCAAATGCTTCGTAGAATTCATAAAAGTGACAATGACCTCAGAAAATCCTATTGCATCCGATTGGCTATAGAATCATAAAGTTTGTTCGAAACGTCTCATGGAACCCATAAAAGTACCAATGACCCGCATGTGACCTCAGATAATCCCATTGCATCCGATTGGCCATAATGTTGCTTCAACCAATAAAAGTTCCAATGACTCCCCTGTCACCTCCATGGAATCCATGGAATCCATTAAAGTGTCAATGATCTGCCTGTGACCTTAGATAATTCCATTGCATTCGATTGGCCATAGAGTCATAGAATCAAAGTTGAAAATTCAAGCGTAACGCAAAAAAAGTTGAAAATTCAACCGTAACGAAAAAAAGTTGAAAATTCAACCATAACGCAAAAATAGTTGAAAATTTGACTTTACCACCTAATATAATTTCTTTTCATGCAAATCGATTCTAAAGAAGTAAACTCCAAAAAGGGACAAAAATATTATTATAAAACAAAACATGGAGAATTCAAAAAAACGTACAAAGCAAAAAACATGTAACAGCATTTTGGAAATTTAAAAAGTGTACGAATGTGCAAAAATTAATTATTAAACAAAAAAATGAGAATAAGTCATTTGCCGAAATAGCAAAATTATTATGTTTAAGCAAATTGACGGTGCAGACCATATTTAATAACTTTAAAAAATCAAGTTCGGTCGAGAGTAAGCCGCGCTCTGGTTATTCGAAGAAGCTTGATCGTAGAAACGTTTCATTTATTCGTAAAGAAGTGCCAAAGATCATGCCAATAAGTTGGCCCCGGACATAGATGAGAGATCCAAAATTGTTGTCCACCTCAAATAAAACATATTTGTTGATGAGCTCAAATAAAACATATTTGGATACGACAGGAAAGCCAAAGTTTGGATAAAACCGAATAATGCTTTGAATTCCAAGCACTTAATGCCTAAATGTTGTAAAAAATGGTGATGGCATTGTTTTGGTCTGGAGAGAAGTTGCAGCCTCAGGCAATGTGAATCTGGTATTTATTGAAAGCATTATGGATCGCTTCCAATACAAGTCCATTTTAGAACACAATTTGAAGCCATCCATGGAAAAGTTATGCCTAGGAACTGGCTGGATCTTCCAACTTGACAATGATCCTAAGCATACGTCGCAGGTAGTGAAGGACTGGCTGCCGTATTATGCTCAACGGCAGCTGTATTAACCTCCACAAAGCCCGCACTTGTACATAATAGAACACGTGTAAAAAATTTTGAAGCGAAAGATACCAATCACGCTATTAGTGGTGCTCCAACTCTAAATAGCGGTAGAAAATAGCGGAGGAAGAGCTCTCAAATTTAGTAGCCTTAATGTCCCCACGGTTGCAAGCGGTCATCGATGCCCAACAAAATATTAAATTTTATTTTTTCATATTTTTTCATTTATTTAATTCATAAGTACTTACACTTTTGTTAGCGCATTTTTTGAGTTTTTTGTAAATAACTTTAAAAGTTAATATTGGATACACAATTTTTTTATTTTTTGTACAATTATAAGATTTAAAACAAACATGCATCATTACTTTTTTTATACCCCCACGCATACTGCGTAAGGGGCATATTAATTTTGTCAAGACGTGTGTAACGCCCATAAGGAGGCGTGATAGGTATAGAAAAGTATATATATTTTTGATCAGCATGACCACCTGAGTTGATTTAGCCATGTCCGTCTGTCTGTCCGTCTATCTGTCGACACTATTACAACCGTAATTTTCAAGCTATCGTAATGAAATTTCATATTTAAGCTTTTTTTTAAAAAGGGCTATGGGAATGGGCTAGATCGGATGAAAACCACGCCTACCTCCCATACAACCCCAATAATGAAAACTCCATAAAAAGGCTAATATTATAGCTACAATACTGAAATTCGGAATTTCTGTATTCTATGTCAGAACTGAAAATGGGCGTCATCCAATCACGAGCACGCCCACTTCCCATACAACTCCAAATTGAAAACCCTATAAATAGGCTTCACTTCAAGCTACAGTCAAAAAATTGGATTCTTTTGTATTTTATATCAAAACTGAATCGCGGAAAAAAGTGGGCGTCATCTGACTACGGACACACCCACTTCACTTACAACCCACTATACTGAAAAGTCTTAAATAGTCCTATATTTAAGCTACAAAATTCAGTATTTGTATATTTTATATTAAAACTACAGTTTGCTGAAAAATGAACGATATCAGTCCACAAAATTTTAAACTTTATAAAACTTTAAGCTGCAGGAAAACAATTTGATATGTTTGCATTTAAGACGTCATAAAAATAGTAAAATCTTTTAAAATCTCATACAAAAAGAGCTACAATTTAAAATTATTTTACACTTACGAATTGGTCGTGGGGGTATTTTAACTTCGGTCAAGTCGAAGATATACCTTACTTGTTTCAAATGCATTTGAACATGGTAAATTTAAGAAAAAGGGGTCGTACGTAGAGTTTTGTCGGCCACTGTATATATATTTACAAATTTTCAAACTAAAACAGTCATACATACTTTGAAAATTTTAAAGAACCAAGAATGAATTCTTTTTGCATATATTTACATTAGATGAGTTAAATTTTGTACTGAATTACAAAAGTTTTTCTGATCCGTGGAGTCAATACACATTAGAAGGAGTAGTCAAGAAACTCGGAAATCCAAAAAAAAAAAATTTAATATCCATAAAACCGAGACCGCTCAAAGCGAAAACCCTTATATTGTGCGAATTTAATTTGAGTCTGATAATCGGCTTTTTTAAGGATATTCAAATCAAACAAGAAATAACTAAGCCAACCGTTTCCTGAGTAAAATTTACCACTGCATCGAATTTCATTATCAAAAATTGCAAAAATTTCATCCTTGACCCCCCAGGGGTCCCCAGCAACATGCCAATTTGCAGAATTGATTTTTAGTTTTCCAATTTTGATTCTAAATGTCGCCAACGAACAAGACGCCATGGGATAAGAAGGAAAAAAATATAAATAAAAATTTTTGCATACTTTTTTATCAAAGTACAAAATCATAGTTTTCTAGCTCTCCGATTTGATTTTAAAGCCGATCCGGATAAATGCTTGAGATAAAAATCTTTTTCATTAAGGCTCATAGCCTTCTCATTAAGGCTATAATATAGTGTACTTACCATCTAATAAAAATGATAGAGACAGCAAAAAAAGAACAGCACACAGCAAGCATCCAATAGATATAATAACTATAAGTATTTTAAGCCGTGGAAATTTCAACGAAGTTCCAGTAACTCTATAAAAACGTAGCTAAAAAAAATAGAAATCATGTGTGAGATTCTTTACAAAAAACTTATTAACATTACCCTACTGTATAACTATAATCGTATTCTATTAAACGAGCAATATTTATATATACTGGTGTTGGATAGCGGCCGAAATTAGACCTTTTCACATACATTCTCTCTTAATGTATCACATAACAATGTTAATGTGAATAACAATTTTTTTAATAAAAATTTGGCAAAAAAATGTTTTCAAAGAAGTTGGTGAACTCCTTTTTCGCTCTCTGGTCCATTAAAAATAAAAAGTTATCAGAATCGGTTAAGAAACACGTGAAAAAAAGGTTCTTAATAGCCCATCCACAATGACGACAACGGGCGACGAACGTCAAACGTCAATTTTATTTTAAATCTTATCTATTTAACGAGCAATATTTATACCCCCACGCGTACTGCGAAAGGGGTATATAAATAATGTCACGACGTGTGTAACACCTAAAAGGAGGCGTGGTAGGTATAGAAAAGTATATATATTACTGATCAGCATCATCATCTGAGTTGATTTAGCCATGTTCGTCTGTCTGTCTGTCGTTCAGTAAATAAGCATTCTATGTCAAAACTAAGGGGTGTAAAAAAAATGGGCGGCATTCACCCACTAACACGCCCACCTCAAATACAACACCAAAATTGAAAAATGTATAAAGAAGCTCCTGTCGAATTCATGTTACATAAAAAAGATGTGTTGGAAAAATGAGCGTCATCCACCCACAAACACGCCCTTCTCTCATACAAACTCAAAATTGAAAATTCTATAAAAAGACTTCTATTTAAGCTACAGGCAAAAAAATTTAATACGTTTGTATTTTTTATCAAAACAAAATCGTGGAAGAAAAGTAGGCGTCAGCTACAAAACTGAAATTGGGTATTTGTGTATTTTATATTAAAACTGAGGTATGTTAAAAAAATGGGTGTCATCAATCCACTAACACGCCTACCTCCCATATAACTCATGATAGTGAAAACTCTATATAGAGGCTAATATTTAAGCTGCAGGGAAAACAAATTCATATGTATGTATTTTAGACGTCATAAAAATAGTAAAATTTTTTATAATCTCATGCAAAAAGCGCTCCAGTTTAAACATTTTTTACCTTGACGAATCGGCCGTCGGTGTATTTTAACTTCGGCCAAGTCAAAGATATACCTTACTAGTTATATATATATTTGCAGCTGCGTTCTCGAAAACAGTGATCTAATGATTTCTATGAAATTTACAATATAGATGAAGAGGGGCTGAAAAATAGATCCAGCTATGTCTCATCTCTGGGAAAAGTCGTTTTTCCGAGTTTTCACGTATTTAATAAATGCCTTTATTTTCATGCCGAATATGCTAAGTTTGCTTTCCCATATTTATTTTGGTTTTGATAACACAGTAGATAGAGCTTCCTCCTATCAATCTAAGGCTCATATCAGAGTGAATGCTACAACCGCTGCGATGCTATAAAACTACTCGAAGCTACAAACCTATGCCTGTGTTTTTCTATCCAAAAATTAAAAACGTGTCAGAATAAAAGCGATGCTATAAGCTACTTCCCTACAAGAAATGGATACGAAACTATAATACATTCACATACATTTTTTTGTTTACGATCACATTCTCATATTCATTTCAATGTCAAAATTTGTAAAACAACGGAAAAAATTTGACCTTGCGGCAAATGCATATGAAAAAAAGAGAAGGTATTATAATTTAAACCAGACATGAGCTTCCAGTAGCTCAATTAGCTCAGTTGGCTCAGCTACAAATTTGTTTTGTTTTTTCAATTTTGTGTTTGCACATTTGTAAAAACAACAACGCGTGCAAAAAATAACAAAAACACCTACAAAGTATAGCAACAAAAATTACGTTCACCAAAACTCTAACTTGCTAACAACAACAACAAATGCGTGCAAAGCCAAGCAAGCCTTACTCGATTGCTCGCGCTTGAAATGTTTGTACATGTGTAGCACAAAACGCACATGATTTGTTTTTGTTTTGCTGGTTAATTATACCCTAAACCTGAAAGGTCAGGGTATATTAACTTTGTGCAAACGTTTGTAACGCATAGAACGAAGCGAGTCCGGTATAGAAAAGTATATATATTCTTGATCAGCGTCACCACGTGAGTCGAGCTATCCATGTCCGTCCGTCCGTCCGTCCGTCCGTCCGTCCTTCCGTCCGTCTGTCCGTCTGTGTGTTGTCCGTATACACAGGATAAGAAGAAGGAGTTGAGATAATTGGATGTAACTTAGTACACATGGTCACATGGTCCCAAGGATCTGCACTATTGAATATTTTTGGAATCCGCCTACGGACACGCCTACCTCCCGTACAACGCGAAAATTGAAAACTGCATAACTCAGCTCATAATTAACCTACAACAATAAAATTTGATATGTATGTGTTTTATATTAACACAAAGATGTCTTTGAAAAATGGACGTCATCCGCTTACGGACACGCCCACCTCCCATACAACCCAAAAATTTAAAACGCAATAAATAAGCCTCTGTTTAACCTACAGAGCTAAAATTTGGCACATATGTTTTTTGTGACGAAAAAAAGATGGTTTTGAAAAGTGGACATCATCCGCCCACGGACATGCCTACCTCCCATACAACGCGAAAATTGAAAACTGCATAACTCAGCTCATAATAAGCCTACAACAATAAAATTTGGTATGTATGTGTTTTATATCAACACAAAGATGTTGTTGAAAAATGGACGTCATCCGCTCACGGACCCGCCCACCTCCGATACAACCCAAAAATTGAAAACGCAATAAATAAGCTTCTGTTTGACCTACAGAGCTAAAATTTGGCAGGAATGTTTTTTATGACAAGACAAAGATGGTTTTGAAAAATGGACGTCATCCGCTCACGGACACGCCCACCTCCCATACAACCCAAAAAGTTTTAAACTCAATAAATAAGGTTATATTTGTCATAGAGAAATTAAATTTGGTATGGATGTATTTTATACCAAAACTAAGGTGTGTCCAAAAATTGGAAGTAATCCGTCCATGAACACGCCCAACTCCCATAGCGAAAGCACAATAAAGGCATTAACTTGCATTTAACTGTGAGCTACAGGAATAAAACTTGGTATGTGTAAATTTTTCATCAACATTTAAATGCATATAAAATATAGGCTTCATCCGCCCTTGGACACGCCCATTTACAATAAAAATTTTTTGTTTTTGAAAAGTGGGTTTAGGGTATTTCATAGTCGGCCTAGACCGACTTTAGACTTTCTTTACTTGTTTTTTTTTTGCAACGATGAGCAAAAGCAAATATAAGGATAATTTTGTGTTTGTTTTAAAAAACAAAAACCTTGGCTCACTAAATTTATTTTCCTGCTCATGACTGATTTAAACGAATGTCAAATTTTCACATTCAAATTGAATTTAATACTTAATTTTCATTGTGCGGCGCACGTTTGGCATTTTTTGAATTAAAATTAAATAAGTAAAGAAATTTGTAATAATAAACATAATATGAAAATAGATAATATTAAAATATAACATTAAATACTTTCTAGCTCTAGCACCAGCACTCAGCTGCAACAGCGCTAACACCGGCACTAGTACCAGCACCAGCACTAGCACTAGCTCTAGCACCAGCACTCAGCTGCAAAAGCGGTAGCTCTAAAACCAGCACTAGCTCTAGCACTAGCACCAGCACTCAGCTGCAACAGCATTAGGGGCATTCCATCGTGACTTACACGACATTTGTACGACTTTTACTATGTTTCAAAGGAGCTTGCTAAAAATTTAAGTAATTATTTATTATTATTTTGCATTATTTTAATAATTTAAGACCTCTTACACTTTTAGAAATAAGTTTAAGCAAATTTTTCTTGATGGTTAAAAGAAAAAAACGATCAAATGTTGAGTGACGTACCCGACAATGAATCAACCAGTTTTAATGTAATAACGATTAATCACAAAAATGCAGCTAAACCGGAAATGCAAAAACAAAATATGGATATAATAATAAAAATATGCATTTTGAAGATAACTATACAAAGTCAAATTTGGAAATTAAACTTAAGAAAAATGTGAAAATGTATAAAAAGCAAGCGTGACGTACACGACATACTATGTGACGTAAGCGACACGTACGAATTTAAACTATTTTATTGGTGTTTTTTACTTTTAATATTGGTGTTTCAGCATCCATGTTGTATCTTTGTGTGTGAATTTCGTCTCCAATGCACTGCAGAATGTGAAAGTTTATATATCTGTGATGGTTATATATCTGTGGCATCCATGCGGATTTCTCATTGGCCTGTCACTATTAAAAAAACTCTGTATCTAGGTTAATATTGACAATTGGGTACTGAAATTGAAATGAAACAGGGGTAGGAAGATTCAGTACAACGTTCAACGAAAAAGTGGGAAGGATTATCCATAGGGCGTGGCACTTGAACAAAAGTACTTTTTTTCAATTAATATTCATACTTGGGTGCTGAAATTCGGTGAAGGTGTGGTTAGAATTATTACAAATCACGATTAAGAAAGTTGGGGGCGTGTCACTATTAGAAAAACTCTGTAAGTTGGTTTATATTGTTTCAAGGGTAGCTATTTGGTACATTGATACATTTTTCAAAATATCTCTAAAACTGCTAAAGATTGAGATAAAAAATATATATTTTTGATAAAAAGTTTTCTATAAAGTTTTTAAAAAGAGTTTTCCACCATATAAAAAACAATTTTGAAAATTTAAGAGAGGATAAAAAGTTACAGTCTCAAAATATGTTAAAATTTTAATATTTTTCAGCTTGGAAGGGACATATTTCGCAAACTAAAAAAGATAATTCAACTTTGGGTTCACAAATTGAAATAACTTATATCTTAATTATAAAAAATTTAAATACGATCGAAATCCGTCCCCGCATTTAAAAGATATAGTGCAATTATTGGAAATGGGACAAATTTTCCTGTCCTTACGCAAAAACTTCCATTAACTGTGTGACGTACGCGACAAACAATTAACTGTTAGTTTTAAATACATTAAAAATTAAAAAGTCTGGAGATTCAGTAGTTTTACAATTGTTGACACTTTGTCTGTTTAGTAGTGATTTGAAAAAATTCCACCTTCACTCTTACTCTAGTGATGACAATATATATCTTTTAAACGTGACGTACACGACATCGATTTACCAATTATAATGTTATCGATTTTATTCAAATGAAACAATTCCTTGGAGAAATGAAGGTTGTGATAGTAAAAACACGATATGCGGTATTGAATAAAATCAATTACATAACAATTAGTTACATATATCAAAAGAAAAATTGAGAAAAACTTTGAGTTAATTTTTAGCATTGATCTCATTGACGATATCATAATTATATATATATATATTTATCATTGACAGCAGTGATGACCCAGAAAAAAGATATTGTACTATAAGGGACTTAACTCATGTAGGTTCACTGCCCTGTTGTTAAGAATTAGAAATTTTGCTTTTTTTGTTTTTGCTAAAATATACCGCTTTTCGTGGAATGCCCCATCAGCACTTGTACCAACACCAGCACTAGATCTAGCATCAGCTCTCAGCTGCAACAGCACCAGCGCTAACACTAGCACCAGCTCTAGCTCTAGCACCAGCACTCAGCTGCAACAGCAGCAGCACTAGTACCAACACCAGCACTGCCTCTAGCACCAGCTCTCAGCTACAACAGCATCAGCGCTAACACCAGCACTAGTACCAGCACTAGCACTAGCTCTAGCACCAGAACTAGCTCTAGCGGCAGCACTAATAGTTCTAGCACTAGCCCCAGCACTTAGCTGCAAAAGCGCCAGCTCTAACACCAGCACTAGCACTAGCTCTAGCACCAACATTCAGCTGCAAAAGCGCCCGCTCTAAGACCAGCACTAGCACCAGCACTCAGCTGCAAAAGCGCCAGCTCTAACACCAGAACTAGCTCTAGCTCTAGAACAAGCACTCAGCTGCAACAGCATCTGTACTAACACCAGTACTAGTACCAGCAATAGCTCTAGCACTAGCCCCAGCACTTAGCTGCAAAAGCGCCAGCTCTAAGACCAGCACTAAAACCAGCACTCAGCTGCAAAAGCGCCAGCTCGAACACCAGAACTAGCTCTAGCTCTACCACTAGCACCAGAACTCAGCTGCAACAGCATCAGCACTTGTACTAACACCAGCACTAGCTATAGCACCAGCACTCAGCTGCAACAGCACCAGCGCTAACACCACCACAAGCACTAGCTTTAGCACCAGCACAGCTGCAACATCACCAGCGCTAACACCAGCATTAACTCTATCACTAGCACCAGCACTCAGCTGCAACAGCATCGGCGCTAACACCAGCACTAGCTCTAGCATCAGCAGTCAGCTACAACAGCACCAGCACTAACACCAGCATTAGTATCAGTACTACTTAGTTCTAACACTAGCACCAGTGTACTGTTAAAAAATTTAAATAATAAATTTAAAACAATTGTTTTCATTTACCAATTGTATGCATTCTTATTTTAAAAGAAGTACGTTAGATAAAACCGATATTTACGTTTTATCTAACGGTTAACTATAACTTAGTTTTCGGTTAGATCTATCTGATGAGAGTTGGTTACCTATAACCTGTATTTAGGTTATTTTTATCTAGAGAGAGCGAGAAGGCTACATTTAGATGGTATTGGAAATCGATTTAAAAAACAACCTGTGAGAAAGGGATGCCAGTTCACACGTATACACGAGTTTCGGTTACCTTTTTCCTAGCATAACCGAAACTTTGTATGAAGAGGTAACCGGAAGTTCAGTTCAGAGAAACCGTTTTTTATTAGTTAAATAACCGATAGTCTTCTTGTAGGGTTTGAAATGATTTGAATGAAATTTGAAGTATAACACTGAATGAATCAGCATTTCTATTAATAAAACTCTCACTCTGACATAGAAAAGCATTACTTAAAGCATATACTATCAAAGTTTCAAGTATCGCTTTGCTTGTAGCGCTCAGTCTGACATCAGACGAGTGGTAGTAGTTCATTATTAAATTAGTGAGTATATGTTTTAAATTTTTTGTTTTTATTTTAAAGTTTCACCAAACAAACAGTGAAACATTGAATGGTACGCAGTACAATGAAAGAAAATAAAGAATCTGTTGAATTTTATTCCGAAAATATAAGTTTTTTCTAGAAAGTTTAAGCAAAAATAAAATAATTCGCAATTTTATTTTTGCAGCTCTTGGACAAGAATTTTGAATTTTGAATGGAATTTAACTGGGAGACAAGGAGGCTTCAGGTTTCACAATGAGGCATCTGCACATTGCAACGTACCTAACTTATCTGGCTCAACCAGCATTATCCATGTCGTAATCGTCTCTAGTAGACTCAAAACCTACACGTGGTGTCTCTTAGAAACGGTAAACTAGCACCCGATAGTTGACGGCTGATTTGAGCGGCGGGTACCTTTGGCCTTCAAGCAAGGGTTGTGCGTTGTGCTTGAAGTCCACCACGAAAAAAATTTCAATGAAACAACTAAGAATAAATAAAAGAATGATCCCCAAATCTGATGACGACTGCAAACGAAAAACTGATAATGACTTACGGATATGCAACTGGAATGTCCGGACCTTAAATTGGGATGGTGCCGCTTTCCAGCTAATTGATATCTTGGACAGATATAATTCTGATATCCCTGCATCCAAGAAACGCGATGGAAGGGACAAAGTTGCTGACGGCAAGTATTCTGTGGTATCTACTACAGCGGCCATGCGGACTGCTTACCATAATCCGCTTCAAGGCTAAATTTTTTAACATTAGCCTTATATGTGCGCACGCTCCGACAGAAAAAAAGATGACGAGACTAAAGAAAGTTTTTATGAGAGCTTTGAAAACGCATACGAGCGCTGCCGCCGTTATGACATAAAAATCGTGCTTGGTGACTTCAACACCAAGGTGGATAAGGAAAACATATTTGGTCCAACAGTTAAAAAGTTCAGCCTCCACGACAACACATCCGACGGAATGAATGAGACTGATTGACTTCGCCGCAGCACGAAACATGGTCGCTAGTAACATTAAATTCAAACACCTCAATCTTCAAAGGGCCACCTGGCTGTTCCCTAATAAAAAAACACGCAACCAAATTGATCACTTTTTCACTGACAGTAGGCACTCTTCCAGTGTTCTAGACGTATGTCTGTGCGCACGTCTGTGCGCAGCTAAGAATGCTCGCAATCCTAAACAAAAAAGCTATATGTCTACAAGCTGCAGTCAAAACGGACAGCCGAAGCCTTCACTACTCGACTCTCACTCCTGCTTCAAGAAAGAACTCCTACGAATGACGATATATGCGCACAGTGGGGGTACGGCTGCCGAAGAGGTGATATGCTACCACCGCCCTCGCCCAAACCAGGAGTGTTTCGCGACACTCCAGGCACGACCAGGAGTTTCGCAACGCCACTGCAGAACAGGACACCGCCTGGAAAAATACCGAGAAGTGGAGGAAAGACAGATGCATTTTCAGGTGAAAAAAACAAAAGACAGAAATTCGTAATTGAGTGAACATTGAGATGCATGGCGACAAAAATGAGACTAGAAAATTTTTCGAAAAGATAAGACGCTTGGCCGGTGGTTTCAAGACCGGAGCTTCTTCCTGCAAGGATGAGAATGGGAATCTAGTAACAGATATACAGAGTACACTGGTATTATGGAGGGAACACTTCTCTAGTCTTTTAATTGGCTACGCTGACAACAATCCCGCCAGTGGAGATGATATCCCGGAAACCCCAATTATGGATGACAGCTTTGAAGTTCCGCTGCCCGACCTTAACGATGTCTTAACAGCTATAGCTCGTCTTTAAAACAACACAGCCGCAGTAGCCGATTGCCTATCGGCTGAGCTGTTTAAGACTGGTGGCGAAGCTCTGTTTATATGCGTTCACAGGCTTTTATGCTGAATATGGTCGGAAGAATGCATTCCAGATGATTGGAACCTCAGTGTAGTCTACAAGAAAGACGATCCCACCATTTGTGCCAACCACCGAGAGATTAGCCTTCTTAATATCGCTTATAACGTCCTGTCGTGCGTATTACGTGAGAGAGTGAAACCCATCGTCAAACAACTGATTGAACCGTATCAGTGTGGCCTCAGACCTGGAAAGTCAATCATCGACCAGATCTTTATGCTCCGACAAATCTTGGAAAAGACCCTCGAAAAACAAATTGACACACACCATCTTTTTGTCGATTTCAAAGTCGCCTTCGACAGTCCAATAAGGAGTCCTAGAAGGACCTATACTCTGTCATGTCTGAATTTGGTATTTTTGCGAAGCTAACACGTCTTTGCAGGATGACACTGAACAACACCAGCAGCGCAGTGAAATTCGGGTAGGACCCCTCCGTTCGATACCAAGCGAGGTTTCAGACAAGGTGACTCCTTATCGTGCGACTTCTTTAATGTAGCCATGGAGAAGATCATCCGAGCTGCTGACCTGAGACGCAGCGGCAAAGTTGCTATAAGAGTATGGCGTATGCTGATGATATTGACATCATTGGCCAAAATACGCGCGAAGTCAGTGCAGCATTCTCCAGGCTAGAAAAAGAGTCGAGTCGAATGATTCCCATATAAATCTACTTCCAAACAAAGTGTTTCCATTTACTCAAAAATTAACCGATTTCGGTCATCTTTATCTTGTTGGAAAGTCAATAAGTAGCAGAATAGAATTTTGAAAATAAAATAGTAACTTTGGTACGATTTGTAGTAAATTATTTCTGTGCACAGTGCACGATGGAACAGTATAACTATTGCAAATTAAGACTATTGGAATGCATTTACCAATGCAGAAAGTTGTAAGATTACGGTAACAATGGAGTGGAAAAATAACATGTACAAGTAAATAAAGTAAAAGCTGTAAAACGTCAGCGCAGTATCACGAAAATATTCTCACGATTTTCTGCACGGCCACACTCGTAGTTATACTATTAGGCGAGACCTGCGCCTAAAAACCATTCTCTTACAACTTTCTGCATTGGTAAATGCATTCCAATATTCTTAATTTGAAATAGTTATACTGTTCCAGCGTGCACTGTGCACAGAAATAATTTACTACAAATCGTACCAAAGTTACTATTTTATTATAAAAATTCTATTCTGCTACTTATTGACTTTCCAACAAGATAAAGATGACCAAAATCGGTTAATTTTTGAGTAAATGGGAACACTTTGTTTGGAAGTAGATTTATATGGGAATCAGTATTTTATGGAATTCTCAACCGATATCTATGTTAGTGGATTCAATCGAAAGGGGGTTTTATAGTGCAGAATAGTTTTGTGAAAAAACAAAAGTCCTTCTTGGCATGTTATTGAAATAAAATTAAAAGAAACACATATTTTTTTGAGAAATTTACAAAAACTACAAGAACTGGCTTCGCTCCACGCTCCGTTTGGATTTTTTTCGCAGTTTTTTTTGCACAGTCTTGTTCTACGACAAATTCTACTGAATATAAGTGGATTTTGTTTTCCATTTCCGCTAAAGTAAATGACTGCAAAACGTCATTGAATGTCGGTGCAGCAAAATTCGAAGACATAATTTTTAAACATCAATTAAAAAAAATTGTGACGACATTGAGAGGTCACACTAGGTGCGCTTAACTCGCAAAAGGTTCATCTTTGAGAATTTTTACAAATGGTTCTTATAATAATTTAGCGGTCACGCTGTGATATCATTCATGAGAGTGTTTTCGTGATATTGTAAACTATCAACAAATCTTTTTTGAAGCTGCATGGCATAATGACAAAGAGGAGTTATGAGGGCTTTCCTATAAATGTAATTATTAGAAAATCTTTTCGTTCTTGATTCAAAATTTCTGTTGATACAAAGTCTAAGGACCTTTCTTTCAAGTCTTTCTAGTTCCTTGGCAATCGTTGGCGAAATCGTAAACCAGATTGGGAATGCGTATAAGAGCGCCGAGCGAATACTTACTTTATAAATTAAAAGTTTAGTTTTTTCACTCAAAGATTTACTGTAAAACAATCTTGAGAATATGGCTTTAATCATGTTGACTTTTTTAATGACAAGTCTGCCATGCTCATTGAATTTAAAAAGTTTATTTAAAGTGATACCCAAATACTTTATACTATTCCTAAAAGGAATATTTGCTCCATTAAGAGTAAGATTTAGTGATTTGCTTTCAGGAACAACTTTACTGTTACACTTACCAGAAGCATTTCTGATGCAAATGGCTTGAGATTTAGAGGTATTAATTTTGATTCCCCAACTAAGATAGTAAATGTTAATAATATTTAAGTGATGTTCGACTGAAAGCAGTGCAGCAATTGGAGATTTGTTATGAGCATATATTAAGGAGTCATCGGCATAAAGGATACTTTTGCTATCATTTATCTCATGTGGAAAGTCATGGATAAGGATATTACAAAGGAAAGGAGCAAGTATGGCTCCTTGAGGGACTCCACTTTTAATTAGGCCTGTTTCTGAGTTAACTCCATTAATGTGAATTCGAAAAGTCCTATCGGAAAGAAAACTAAAGAAAATTTGTATAATAAAAGGATCGAAACCAATGTTAATCAATTTATATAGAAGTCCTTTAAGAAATGCTCTATCAAAAGCTTTCTCAATATCAAGAGAAACTATGACGGTGCAGCATTGTTCTCTTAAATTACATACAATGTCGTCGTGAAGTTTGAGAAGAGCATTTATAGTTGAGTGTCCTTTTTTAAAACCAAATTGTTGCTCAGGAATAAAGTCAAAATTTATGTTTTCGTTAATTTTTAGTTTAATATCTTTTTCAAATAGTTTTCCAAAATTGTATAATAAGGATTTAGGTCTAAAGTTATTTAGTTCGAAAGAGTGGGGCTTTTTTTTATAGGAATAATATTAGCGAATTTCCATTTTAGCGCAAAATAACCATTATTTATACAATTGTTAAAAATAATTGAAAGAACCATGAATATTGAACTGGGAAGTTTTTTGATTATGAAATTTGAGATTAAATCTGGACCAGCTGACTTTTTTGAATTTGATGATTTGACAATGTTTTGGAGATTTTCAGGGTTAGTAAAATGAGTAAATGAGTCATTTTGAATCGATGTGAAGTTGCTGTTAAAATTAAAAATAGGATTGGAACAATTTGAAAGAATGCTATCTATAGAAGAATCGATAAGATCAAAATTAGCTGTGTCGGGGATGTTTTCTCTATAGATTGCTGTGTATCTGTTATTAAAAGCATTTGCAATTTGATAACTATCTCGGACGATGTTATTATCTACGAGAATTTTGCTGCAAAATTTATTATTTTTTGTTTTAAGGAATTTGAACAGTTCTTTATATGCGGACGGACCAGGTTTGATTTTGGAAAGTTTTTGATTGAGTAATGTTGCTTGATATGCATTTACTTGATTTTTGATCATTTAATTTTATTTGGGTTGATATAAGATTATATTCATTACTCTTACGATTGAAATTTCTATGGTAAATTTTTTTCAAGTTTTTTTGCCATTGATGCTTGAGTTTGTAGAGATTTTTAATATTATCTGGGAGAAGAAAATTATTATCTTTAATTACTAATTCTTCTGTGTGATTTTTGGTTACAGTAAGAATTGAGGACGTAAGAATATCGATAGATTGATCAATTTCAGAGTTTGACAAATTTCTGATAAAGGTGGGAGTAATGCTTTCTACAATAGAATTTAAATCTTCACGAAAAAAGTTCCAGTTAGTATTTTTATAAGAGATGAAAGTTTTAGGAGTATTACTTACAAAGTCAAGATTGGCGACTGAGAATTTGAGATAAAAGGGAAAATGGTCTGAGAAGGTAGGTAGACTTGAAATTGAGAAATTTATATTTATGAGATCTATCAGATTTGAGCTTAAAATAAAGTGATCAAGAAAGGATGATCCCTTTGGGTATGAGGGACTTACGTCACAAAGTTTATGAAAATCAATTGCTGAATCCTGAGTCCAATGATATAGAGTCTTTCCATTTATATTATCGAATAAGTCTCCCCAAGCTGTGTTTTTGGCATTGAAATCGCCACCAAAAACAGTGCCATCAAAATCACGAGAGAAATTCTTGATTAAAGAAAGAGCGCGGAGCATTCTTAAAGTTGGTGTACAGAAAGGAAAATATATGCTGCCTACTAGAAATTTTTTCGGAACCGAGTCGACTGTTAAATAAACCATAAGAAAAACGTTAGGTAAGTTTAAATCAGGAATAGAAACAGGAGTATATTTCATATGTGATTTAATTAAAACACCGATTCCCGGAGGTGAGCAGTGGTGAATAAAATTGTAATTATCCATATTGATATTGTTCTTAAAAGAGATATGTGTTTCTTGTATGAAGGCTATATCAATCCGATTTCGATTCAGAATAGAAAGTAATTCGACTTTCCGACTTTTGTTCATTAAAGATCTGACATTAAAAGTGAGAAAGGATAGTGAACTATGGACCATAACTCATGAGGACTTCTTTCAGCAGCAAAGAATACTCTGATTTGGCTTCTTCCATTGGAAGTGATTTATAAGTAAAAATGAATTTTTAATTTTCTCTTCAAGAGAAGTTAAGGAGGGAACCTGGAAATAGCAGGCTAAATTAAAAATTCTTCGATAAGGGGCGGTCTTTTCGACGAGTAGCTTTTTGAATTTGGTGGACCAGAATAAAAATTACTAGCATAAGATTTACCAGGAATGGAAGTAGAAAGGGAACGTGTGGCTAAGGTAACATTTTTTTTCAGCTGTAAGCAATTTTTTTTGTTTTCAAATAGTAACTCTTTTTTCTTCTTTAGATACAATTTGTAGGTCGAGCAACCTCTATAGTTGAAGGGGTGTCCAAATTGATTACAATTGACACAAAACGGTTCTGAATTGTACTCGGGAAGTCTAGCACACATTCCCGGATCGTGTTCTTTATTGCACTTAACACATGCACATTTTTTGTTGCAGTTTTTTGCCGAATGACCCAAGGTTTAGCATCGTTTACATTGGATTATTTTGTTTGTGGATCTGGGCGCTTCCCAGGTGACCACTTGATTTAAAATGAATTTAATGCGATTTAAATTTTTGCTATCGCGACCTGGAACTAGTGTTACCAAGAAGAGGCCGGTATCAATATTGTTTAGTTTGAATTGCGCTTATAAAATTTGGAAATATTTGCAACAACGTTTGGTATTTGACTATCTATATCATTTTTAATGTCGTTGGGATCGGTTTTATAGAAAAGCCCCTTAATACCATTGAAGGTTGCCTAAGATATGGCGGAGTAAAAGAATAGGATTGAATTTCTTTATTTTTCAAGAGCTTCATCGTCTCGTTATGCACTGAGAGATCTTTAAAAAAGATTTTAGATTAAAATTTGTTTAAATTAACAACTTTAAATTCAATTTTAGGGATCTTAGCAATCAATTGGCTAATCAGGTTATTTACGTCTAAATTAAATATAAATATTGGTGGACAAAATTTTTTAGCCTTAGGAGGTGGCCCTGTCGTTTTGCCCGTTTTATGATTTATATTTGCATTGGAAGCATTAACAAATGGGGTATTATTATAATAATTATTAGTATTATTACTAGGAATATCATCAAAAGTTAAGTCAGCCAACAAATCAAACCTGTTTTCTGAATCCATAATTGGAATCTTCGATGGTTTGGTAATACCAGAGTTCGTTCTTTTCATGCGTTTTTGGCTTGTGTAGGAAGTGTCCTCATCGTAAAAGTTCTGAGATCAACGGTAGTTTCCGTAGGTCAATAGCTAGCTTTAGACGGACGGTGAACATCAGTAACATAAGAAGCAGGAAGAGAACAATTAGCAGCAACCTGAAGAGATGTCGTAGCAGGAGGTGACCAATTGGTAGCATTAGCAGCAGGCAGACGATCAATATCAGCAACAGAATCGGCAGAAGCAGTATGAACAGCAGAAGTAGGGCCTTGAATTGAAGCAGGAATAGCTGGACTGGAAGGAATCTTATCCGGAGGCTTTTTTTCTTGAAGGAGGAAAGTCCTCTTTGTTTGGATTTAGGGTCCATACAAGGTCCAATTTTTCAACGAAACGAAATTTGATTTGATAAATTTTTAACGTTATTTAAAAAACGAAATAATTTTGATAATTTATTTTTCTGCCTCAACGAAACGAAAAAATTTTGTTGATTTCGTTGTGCATGTCTGAGAAGAACTATTACAAGTCATAAAAATTGTATTAGTGGTATTCATGCAATGCCGAAAACGTGCTGAATATGCCGAAAATCGGAAAAAGCGAAAACGCCGTATATCAACTGTCAAAATTTGTATGGAATCTGATATACGGCAAAGTTCCCAGTTTTCCTCACGATTTTGATGCGAAAACAGCGCCGAAAACTTTCGGCGAAGAGTTGTTGCCACCTTTCAAATATTTTACAATATTTATTACAAACTTAAAACATCTTACTCAACTTTCAACTTGAGAATCCTTTAAAACAACAAATTGCATGTTGTCAGTTGTCGAATAATAAAAGAATTTATCTTGAATTTCTTTGTAATCATCTTAATTATGAAACCATTTATGTATTTGTTTAATTATTTAGTTTTCAACTCATTTATTGAACCAAAGTGGCCACTTTTGCAATATGACTTAAAGAACAGCTGATTGATATACGGCACTAATCAACAAATACAAAAAAGGTATCTCATGCAAAAACAGCGAATATTTTCCGATATACGGCATCGGAAAATATTCGGCATTGCATGAATACCACTATTATGTTATCACAAAAAAGTTATAAAATTTACGAATCGATGATTTATTCGTTAATAACGATCAAAAAGTGACAGACGTAAACGTAAATATAATGAAAGATTTCGTTAAATTTTTTATTTTTAGTATTGATTTCTTTTAATATATCAACGAAAAATGTGCAAGACTATTAATTGATTAACAAACGTTCCCAAAGTGTTATTATTAATCCATAAATATTTATGAAAAATAGTAAATATAAGTGATTATTATGGAATAAAATTAAATAAAACACTGAACAAACTTAAAAAAAAGGGAAAATGCAAACGGAATATTTTTTCAAAACCATGAAAAAAGCGGGAATGATCTCTTCTAAAATTTAGCAAAACTGTCTATATCCTGAACAGAATTAATAGAACAGCGCTCTCTTTCGCAGTTCGAAATAAAACCACCACCGCTTGTTTACGTCAGCCAACGCATACAGTAAACGCATGTTACAGTAATAAGAGTTATTATATCATGCAGTTGACGCTAATGCGGAGGTAAGTTTTTTTTCAGACTATAGCCAAATTTAATGAATAATTTATGAATTTATGAATTTATGAGAGACAATGCCAACATTTTTTTAAATTCTTCACTCCGTGCATGATAGAATAACAAGGTAGGCGCATATTGGAGAGGAAGTGAGCTAGATGTCAAAATCAGCTGTTCGAATTGAAGTTGTTCTAATTGTTGTTGTTGTTGAGCAGCCATATTAATATGAGCCTACCTTATTATTCTATCATGACTCCGTGCGGATCTTCAACGTTTATATGAAGCTTTCTTTGTTCGAACCTCTCTATTACATTCTTGGCTATTTTTCCTCTTTCTAAGCTCATGCATGATATAACGAAAGAAGGTAGCCGTGACAGTTCTTTTCGCTGCCTTACGTGACAGGCATCTGTCAAAAACAGCTGATCAATTTTTGCAACGAAGAGAGAGAATGAACAAATCAGGGTACACTGAATAAGGTAGCCGCAACACGGAGAGCGCGACTGCCGCAAATGTCAAAGCGAACTGCTTCATCTGTTGTTGTTGTTGTTCTTTTTTTCGACAGCCAGTTGATTTTGACACTTTCGGATAAGCGAAAGAGAGCACAGTCAGTTTTGCGGCAACCTTGCTATTCAACCATGGAACAAGTAGAATATAAGGCTGTGTACCAATCGGAAACTTTTCACTCGTGGTAGGAAAGAAAATTCTGAGTTGAAAAAATTCCTGTCTGTTGAGAAATTGAGTTGTCAATTTTGCTGTGCTAAATGAAGCACGAAAAGTTCTACATATCATACTTTTTCCTAATGCGATATTACTTAAGACGCATTTAACTGCTGCGTTTTCTAATATTTTTTTTTATTCAAAATTATATATGTGTGAGCTTTAATAAATACTGTTGTTTTATAAATACGATGCACTCCTTCTCCTCACTCTGATTAAATTAAAAAAAATTATAAAAATCGGTTGAGAAACACGGGAGAAAATGGTTCTTAACTGCGCCCTTGAGTTATAAATACGATGCACTTTTTCTCCTCACTCTGATTTAATTAAAAAAAAATGATAAAAATCGGTTGAGAAACACGGGAGAAAATGGTTCTTAACTGCGCCCTACGCCTATTTATATGCAGATTTGTTGAATACAAGGGTAAGGCTTTCAAAATGGCGGTCAAAAATTAGCAAAATATATTTTTTTCGCAATAAACAATACTTTAACCATCAAATCCAAATTAAATAAATTAATGCCTTTAGTCATAAAAAAAAATTATCAAATAAAACAAAACAGGAGAAAACAATTAAACTTCTGTCAGTGACAATGGCGAACGAGAGCGTACTCTTTTCGCTGCTGTTCCGCTTTTAGTTGCTGTTGAGTTGAGTTGGGGTACAATTGTGCCCTGAGGACGGATTTAGGGTTAAATTAAGAGCACATGCTCTTCGCTGATCCACGTCCATGTGAAAGGTTTGTATGTAAACATGATATGGTAAATTTCCAAATTAAAAAATGTACCTTTTGAAAAAAAGGCGTACTTTCGTACTGACGGTACTGAAAGTGTACCCCAAAAGATACAATTGTACCGCTTGTAGCATCACTGTGAAGTCAATAGCGAAGCGACGCCAACGCGTTATAATTTTAGCTAAATCGTTTTGTAGTGCAGGATCTGAATAGTGCTCATCATTTAGAGAAGTCTGTGGTGGTTTTACCACCATCAAATACCACACGTAATTTGGTAGTGCTACTTGTGTCCTTTAGAACACCTTGGTGAAGAAAAAAGAAACAATTTTGTGGCGAATCTTTTAAATAGACTCCTATTTTGTCCATATGATTAAGACTTTCATATTCCAACAAGAATTGCTTACATTGTTCTGCGCAAACAGAACGCTATATCAATGACGATTATAATTGTTTTAAGCGCTTAAGTGCACTGTAGTCGGTTTGTTGAAAAGGATGGAATTCCATTCACTACAAGAATAGATTTTAACGGTAAATGAACAGTGTACCTCGCTGTGCTCTCACGATGGTGTGTATTTAGTAAATGCGCTGCAAAGACTGCCTCTTCTGCACTAAAGCATGATAGAATAACGAGGAAGGCGCATATTGGAGAGAAAGTGAGCTAGATGTCAAAGTCAGCTGTTCGAATTTAAGTTTTTCTAGGTGTTGTTGCTGGCTTTATTGTTTGACGATTATAGCACTCACAGCTTTATTAGTTTAAAATTAGACGTTTGAGCAGCCGTAAAAATATGAGCCTACCTTATTATTCTGTCATGCACTAGAGGATCTGCTCTTCCTTACTCACACTCGCAGTTATCATGGCATCATGGAACCTAGTTGGTACAGAAATCATCCATCCAAATTTCTTTTCTTGTAAGAGTAGTTCTTTTTCATATTTTTTCATAACTGAGGGTAAGAGGTCACCGTAGACATCGCCACCAAGAATCAAATCAATTTTGTTTGCTTGCATTAAGTTCGGATCTGCCAGAAATAAAGTTTCTGTGCCTTTTGGAAGCTTATAATTGCTCGGCGTGAAAAGTTTATGTGCCGTGAGGGAAGGAAGAACAAGTAATTTGCAATTGATAGAATATTTTTGTTTATATTTTGATAGTAATTTTAGATATACATACTTTTTGACTGTAGTGAAATCTTTACTACCAATTCCATTAACAGTTATATGTGATTTAATTTTTGTCAGATCAAGCAGCTGAGAAACTTCTTCCAAAACAAACGAATGCTGAGCACCTTGATCCACTGTTGCCAGATTGAGGTAAATTTCCTGAAATTTTTGACTCATTTTCTGAGCAGAGGTAAAATAGGTAATTGTTGGCCAAAAGTG
Source organism: Tetanocera ferruginea (assembly GCA_958299015.1). Taxonomy (NCBI): domain Eukaryota; kingdom Metazoa; phylum Arthropoda; class Insecta; order Diptera; family Sciomyzidae; genus Tetanocera; species Tetanocera ferruginea. The sequence goes on along the minus strand of OY282642.1, from coordinate 68,668,832 downwards.
GTTAATTTTGCGCAGATAATTTTTTTTTACTAGCCTTGTAAATTTTCAAGTTATTGATAGCACTGTTTCTTCTCTGCACATTCTCACACGCAGTTTAATGTAATTGTGAATCACCCTATGCAACAAAACATTTGTTTATACATAAACAAAGCAACAAGTGCAGGAAACAAGGACAACAATACAAGATTCCGTTTAAACGATTATTGACAGAATGAAGTAAAGCAAAACTTATAAGCAAATAGCCTAGCCTGTCTTCAGCATTTCTGTATTATTCTAAATTTGGTTTGCTGCGTATAAATTAGATACAAAGAAATTTGTGGAAACACAAAGGTAAGTTTTGAAATTGAATAGTAAATTGCTAAAAAGAATTTTGCGTTTAGAAAACCATGGGCAGCAGTTCTTCTAATAAAAAGTTTTCATGGACAAGTGGATGCAAGTTGGACCCTGTATGTCATGGATTGGGAAAGTTGCTGACGATAAAACAAGCATTTTGCAAGGCTTGCAAAGTTATCTTCTTTTGTGGAAGTAATGAAGTCTCCAAGCATCATCAAGGTAAAAAACATATTGCCAATTTGAATGCAATAAGCAATTTATCTCGAATTCAACAATTGTTTACACCTTAAGAGAGCACTCTCGTTGTGCTCTGAGTGAAACAAAAACTCGATCAATCCGCTATTATCACTCTAAAGCAGTGGTCATCAACTCACGGTTCAAACAACAACAAAGAGAGCTTTCCGAGTGCAGAGCTTTACACTGAAACAAGAAGTTTTCTAAAGCTCTCGTACCATTTGATTAAAGCAAATATTCACGCGTGTTCGTTTAAAATTATAATGTTGTGTTTTTATTTTTGTGTTTGTTTGTTTAAAAAAACATGTTAAATAATAGAATAGATTTTAAAACATAGAAAAGAGCAAAAAAGATAAAAGTTATGGTAAAAGTTAATGAATAATGTTTTAAGAAGTTCGACAAAAAAAGCATATCATACATTTTGATTCACAGTTAAAATGGTGAGCAAATAAAAATTGCAAACACCATCTTTCCTGAAACATTGCAATATATTTATATTCATCAAAATACCATCGAGCGACAACCTTACCGCATTAACGCTCAAAACAAACTGACTAAAAATTTAAAGCGCAGCAGAAAAGACAAACTTACGCAGTGTACGTTGACAGCGAGCCGAATGCTACTTCGTGTTCAAAAGCTCAAAAACTCACGACGCCCGCGGGCTATAGGAAAACATTTGTTGATGACCACTGCTCTAAAGAGCCAAATAGACTACACAGCCAGTCGCAACAAACACGTGTTTGTTGCGACGGTCTAATAGTGTATTTGGTTGTTTGAAGGTCTGTTCAGATGTCTGACAAAAATTTAAATATTTTAATTTTTGGTCGTGTCTGACGGACCGTCTGTGTAGTGTATGGTGAAACCTCACAGACTTGCGAAACTTTTGTTGTGCAAAGACGTGTTGCAGCGAAACAAAGGATAAATTTAGCTGAATTTATTGAGCTTTTTAAATCCCTGCCGTCACTTTGGAGGATTGAAAGCAAAAAGTATTCTGAAAAAATATTAAAAACAATGAATATGAAGTGTTAGTGATGAAAATAAAGATAGAAATCATGAAGCATCGCTGTCCTCACTCATCGCGCAACAAAAGTGAACTAAAAACCCAAGTCTGCGTGCATGAAGTCTGTGTAGTGTATAGTCGTCGCAATGACAAGAAAAACATCTGTCTGACCGACAGTCTGTGTAGTCTATTTGGCCCTTAAAACAAAAAACACCAAGCTGGTAAATAAAGTTAAGGCTGCCGAAATTTTGATAGCATAATTTTTTGCCGAAAACAATATTGCTATTCATTAAGTTGACACGGTTGCCACCTCCAATTCAGACAAAAATTACCTTTTTCCCACAATAACAAATATTAATTACCACAAAAATTCCCATGGTAAGAATTGAACAAAAACATCCCACCACAATTAAAAATACCATATAAAATCCCACAAGCATTTAAAATTACCACAAAAATACCGCGCATTTCAAAAATACCTCAAAAAATCCCATATGCATTGAAAATTACCACATTTATTACCACAGACAGTAAACATTTTCAAAGTTAATGCATTTAAATACTTTCTTTGTGTTTTACAATTAGAAATATTTATTAATATTAAATTAAGTTTCATTAACATTAAAATTGCGTTTAGATATAAATATTTTCATATTTTTTTTTTTTAAAATCATACATTTCATTTGTAAACAAATCATAATCATGATTTTTATTACAATCAACCATATAAAATTTTTTTGTTTGTGATAAACGTTTGGCATGAAGAATAGCAGAGACCAAAAAATGCGTTCAACATTTGCAGAAGAGTGAGGAAGCATGAAATATATGATATTAGTTTTCTCATTCGTGGTAACAGAAATGCATCATCAATTTCTTTACTTGCCCCAAAAACAGAAATGCATCATCAATTTCTTTACTTGCCCCCAAAATTTCTGACCAAAAATCAAAGAACGATGAAGTCAGGTTTTTTCAAGTTGTTTGATTTTTTTTAACTTTGAGTAGAAAACAAAAGTCGAAGAGCCAGCGACAGCAAGACTTACGTTATAAAACAAATTTAAAACTTTGGTGTTTTTTCGAGATAATTGCATTGAAAGTTGAATTAAAAATACAGCAATTGCCATAGAAATTAAGCTAACACATTTATTACGTCTTAGAGTTTGGCACCTCAAATAAACTTTCATCGTCTTTGTCGCTGATATCCCAGTCTGACACCTGTGGAGGAACCTGAAACGTACTCTGCACCATGATAGAATAAGAAAGTAGGCTCATATTAATATGGCTGCTCAAATGTCTATTTTTACACAAACAATGCTGTGAGTGTGTTAAATGTCAAACGAAAAGGCTACAACAACAATTAGAACAACTCAAATTCGAACAGCTGATTTTGACATCTAGCTCACTTCCTCTCCAATATGCGCCTACCTTGTTATTCTATCATACTCTGCACCATTTTCAGAGAAGTGCCATATAGCGCATCCTGTATCCCATGCAGCGCAACCTGCGGTGCTGTATGTGACGTGGTGATACAAGTGTCCTGATCCGAAACAGCTCCTGCTACTTTCAGTGATGGCGTTGTCTCTGTTACATTTTTTAATCTCAACAGTTCATTTTTCACCAGTTCGTCGACGCTATCGTTAGAACCTTGGTCGAAGCTCGCGAAAATGTGGGCAACTTCATATCTTGACGACGTAGACGCACAAACGCGCGGAGTTTGCGGCAATTTTCTTTTTCTACCAGTCATGTTTCTTTAACGTTTTTCAGAATGTTCACTGCTGCACTTTTCGTCACTAGTTAACGATACATTCAAATTTTCAACGGTAGCTTGATAAATTTCGCTGTTTTTTACATTTTTACATTATTTGGACGCGTTTGCATTTTTGAAAATTTGGATGCGTTCAAAAAGATATATTTTTAAATCAGGGGTAAAACTGCATATGTAAATATTTAATCTAAAAAACGATTGAAAAGGCAAGTTTTCACTAAATAATAATTAAAACCATTAAAAATTCCCAAAAAAATAAATTTTAAAAAAATACATTAAAAATTCCCAAAAAATACCACGTGAATAAAAAAATACCACAGAGCACAACGAGAGTGCTCTCGATGCGACGCTATCCCAGCAAAATTTTTCGTATTGCCTTGATTTGCATTCGATTCTAAAACGCATTACATAAATGGTGGTGACCAATAATGCATTATATTGACTATTACTCGTAATGCAGTAAGTAATGTCAGCCCTTTTAGCTTTTGAAATAATTGTTCCGTTTTTTAAATAGTTGAAATTTTTTGTTTGACTTTTATTTTTGCTTCAAACTTGTCAAATTTTTATTATTTGAATATGAAAAAATGCCAGATTTATGAAGGAAATTTAGAAAAATGTGTTAAAGGTAATTATATAACATAAATTAATCTACTGATATATATGTATATATCTATTAAATAAAAGCATTTTTCTCATTTTAAAGAAGGAATTCAATAACTCTTGATTGGTGTTGTTGATCTTCCCACTGTTAAGCAAGAGATGTACGACAAAACTTATTTTTTTCACTATTTGAATCGCTTTTCTAATTTGTGTACCGAAACATCTTATTCAATAGCTTCATAATTGTTAATAAATAAGTGATTATTGAGAAGAAGTTATTCATCAAGTCTTATAAATGCATACATAAGTACTCGCATGTCAAGCGAAAGCTTCATCAATTACTTCCAATGACATGCCTGTATTAAAATAATGGGTTCCGTAAGCGAGAGGGTAAGCGATGAATGAAATTTTCTGGACTACTTTTTCGATTACATGTAAGCGAAGATTTTGCTGGGATGTGCTCTGTATCAAACGTTCGAGCACGTAAAGCATATCCCAGCAAAATCTTCGCTTACATATAATCGAAAAAGTAATCCAGAAAATTTCATTCATCGCTTACCCTCTCGCTTACAGAACCCATTATTTTTATACAGGCATGTCATTGGAGGTAATCGATGAAGCTTTCGCTTGACATGGGAGTACTTATGTAAGCACTAATTAAACTTGATGAATAACTTCTTCTCAATAATCACTTATTTATTAACAACTAAGAAGTTATTGAATAAGATGTTGTCTGCACAAATTAGAAAAGCGATTCAAATAGTGGAAAAATCAATTTTTTTTCGTACATCTTTTGCTTAACAGATCAACAACACCAATTAAGGGTTAGAGAATTTCTTCTTTAAAATGAGAAAAATGATTTTATTTAAAAGATATATGTATCAGTTAATTAATTAATGTAATATATTTACCTTTAACACATTTTTCTGTATTTCATTCATAAATCTGGCCTTTTTTTCATATTCAAAATTATAAAATTTTACACTTTCGAAGCAAAAATAAAAGTCAAACAAAAAATTTCAATTATAAAAAAAACAGAACACTCGTTTCAAAAGCAAAAAGGGCTGACATTACTAACTGCATTACGAGTAATATATAATATAATGCATTATTGGTCACCAACATTTATGTAATGCGTTTTATAATCGAATGCAAATCAAGGCAATACGAAAAATTTTGCTGGGATATCAGAGAAATGAACGAAAGCAAACAATCTTTAACAAAAATAAAGAAAAACAATAAAAACAACATCCAAAATATAAAATTGTGCAAAAAATATATGATTGTAAATAATAATTTAACAAAAAATATGCTTAAATGACAGCTAAGACATTTGAAGCATGGTTTGATTTTTTATTCATTCAGAGTTCTATGAAATAACTCAAAGTAGAGAATTTGTGGAATGTACTCCATGCCAGGGTACACTGAATAAGGTGGCCGCAACACGGAGAGCGCGACTGCCGCAAATGTCAAAGCGAACTGCTTCAGCTGTCGTTGTTGTTGTTTTTTTTTTTGACAGCCAGTTGATTTTGACACTTTCGGATATGCGAAAGAGAGCACAGCCAGTTTTGCAGCAACCTTGTTATTCATCAGTAACTTAAAGCAATTTTGCGTGTTAGCTAGATATTTTGATCCGATCGATCAAAGAATAAAAGCGGAACTACTTCAAATTATTGAAGTGGATGGAAATGACTCTACTGCAAATAATTTGTACAAAATATTTATTGATTTTCTTATTAGGGTAAACATTAGTGAAGGAAATATTGTTGGTGTTGCCTGTGATAACGTCGGCAAACGTTTGCACAAACTTAATATACCCTCATCTTTCAGGTTTAGGGTATAATTAATTGTTATTGTTTTTTGTTTTTATACCCTAAACCTGAAAGGTGAGGGTATATTAATTTTGTGCAAACGTTCGTAACGCATAGAACGAAGTGAGTCCGGTATAGAAAAGTATATATATTCTTGATCAGCGTCACCTCGTGAGTCGAGCTATTCATGTCCGTCCGTCCGTCTTTGTGTTGTCCGTAAACACAAGATAAGAAGAAGGAGTTGAGATAATTGGATGAAACTTGGTACACATGGTCACATGCACTCAAGGATTTGCACTATTGAATATTTTTGGAATCCGCCCACGGACACGCCTATCTCCCATACAATGCGAAAATTGAAAACTGCGTAACTCAGCTCATAATAAGCCTACAACAATCAAATTTGATATGTATGTGTTTTATGCAAACGCAAAGATGTCTTCGAAGATGGAAGTCATCCGCTCACGGACACGCCCACCTCCCATACAACCCAAAAATTGAAAAACGCAATAAATAAGCGTCTGTTTAACCTACAGAGCTAAAATTTGGCACGTATATTTTTTATGACAAGACAAAGATAGTTTTGAAAAATTGACGTCATCCGCCAACGAAGACGCCTACCTTCCATGCAACCCAAAAAGTTTAAAACTCAATAAATAAGGTTATGTTTGTCATAGAGAAATTATATTTGTTATGCATGTATTTTATACCAAAACTAAAGTGTGTTCAAAAATTGGGAGTAATCCGTCCATGAACACGCCCACCTCCCATAGCGAAAGCATAATAAAATGGGAGGTGGGCCCCCCATTTTAAAAAATGTTTTTTTCGCCCTAGACCGACTAGACTTTCTTTACTTGTTTTACAATATTTTCCATAACAACTTTGACAAATCATTGCCTTTTCGGGTTTTATAATATCAGAATATAAATTTAAGATAACATTTTTCTATCAATGCTATTGTGCAACTGAATTTTCGCCTTTTGAACTGTATTAATTTCAATGAAATAATTTCTTACCTGAAAAGTTCCCCATGATGTTTTGTATTTTGCAACTTCTCCAGCAACACCCCATCCAACAAAAGGAATCCAAAAATGTGGCACTAAGTATATTACGAATATAATAGCGTAGATATACTCGTCAAACTGCTTTGTTGTATGCAAAATACGGATACGTTCTTGGCCCACGATTATCACAACAATCGACATGGTGCACCAAAAAATAATTGCATAAATTGTTGCAATTGATTTCCAAGAAAATGTTATGCGTCCTGGTGAAGATCGTAATATAGGCATTACAGCCAAAACACGAAAGAGGATCAATAAAAGCTTATGATCTCTATAGAACTAGAATAAAAATAAAAAATTTGTATTAATACAAAATTTCAACGAACGTTTTAAGACAGAAGGCCCAACCAAAATAGACGAAACGAGACGATTGCAAAATAAAACGTTGTAGAACACGTCTGACCTGATAAACTGACAACCGAAATAAATACGTTTAAATTACTTTTTCATACCCAACAACGACAATAAAATAATAAATATATGTTAACTTGTACTAATTGATAAAAATGCAACAGAACTTGATGTAAACATACTCTACACAGTTGTTGCTGACGAGTTGAGACGGTAAAAGTTCGGTTCTTACGGAACAAAGCGTCTAGTCAAACGTTTCGTTCAGTTTCGATCAAATACGTTAGACCATTTTGGTTAATAACATTGTTTCACGTATGCTTGAATTTACTCGTTACGTCTCGTCTCGTCTATTTTGGTTGGCCCTAGAGAGTCAAATTATAAAATACGAAATTTTAATAAAAATTAATCAAATATTCCTTTTCTCAATTTTACTTTGACACAGCTTTGATATGGTAAATCTTGAGTAACCATTTGAAAACGAGCTTGCCTTGTTATTATATAGCAGACCTGGGACTAATGCATTTAATGAGGTTATGCATTGACCATAATTATATCAAACGAAATCAATGAAAATTCTGAATCGACAGTCAGTGCTGACGCTACTTATTACCCACTAAAGCAAGCACAGTGAACTCCAACGACTGCAAAAACAATAAAATAGTGCTACTGAATAAAATAAAATAAAAAAAGAAAAAATAAAATCACCCAATTTCGTAACCTCAAATAAGAAGTTCCAAAAAATCAAGAACTATAATTATAATAAAGTGCTTACGCTGCGGATTTCCTGACCTACTGAAGCAAGTACAGTGAACTATAAAAACTGATTATAAACGTGCTACCAAATAAAATGATATTAAAATAAAAAGCCACCTACTTTCTGCGTCACAGTGGAAACAAAATTTTAACAATGAAATCATCCTGTGATAAACAAACCTGCGTCATTGAAGCCAAAACAATCCCTATTCTCACCTGCAAAGGTATTTGTGGGAAAGCATTTCATGATTGCTGTGTTGGGCTATCGATGAGATGCCTCACGTATACACTTGAAATGAGTAAGAATTTCGTATTCTACTATGACGAGTGCCAGAAGATATCTCTTTCTGACATGATGCTTGCCATAAAATGCATTAGTGACTCTTTGAATGCAGCATCATTAGAAAATAAATCTTTCTTCAAGCAAACCACAAAGCAGCTCACACGGGCTGATGGCGGGATCCAGATAGGCGATGACATCTTCGAGGCCATAGATTCATCCAAAAAATCCACTGAATCGAAACTTAAGTCGATGTCAAAAAGCATCAAGTCAATAAGGCATACGGTGAACAAAAATTGCAATTTTTCCGTAATCGAATCAGACACTAAAAGAATGTACATGAAGATACTAGAAAATGTCAAAAAATAAAAACTTAGAACCGGATCGTCAACTCCATGACAATATGATCGGAATCCGGAATGACCTTGACGCCATGTTTCAAACCACGTCAAACAAAGCAGATCATCCACACAACAACTTACCTGACTCCCCTCTAGTCGATATGATATTCGCTAGAATGAGTGAAATCAGCTACGAACTCAGTGCTTTCCGCTCGACACTAGAGGAGATAGTAAACGCCGTGATGCAACAACAACTCAGAGTCAACGAAAACATAGATTTACAGCGATCCCATCTCGATACCTCTTCTAGCTTTGAAGAATTGTTGGTAGTTTCGAAAATTTCAAAGGAAGTTCCCGTTACATCACCTCCCATAATACCTACGTCTACCTGTCCTATCGCAGCCTCTCCACCAGCAATCGAACGTTTTGGAACATTATGGACCAATGCGGAGTGGGAAAAAAGGATGCAATGTATAAAAGAGTGAGTTCATCAAAGGATTTCCACTCAAGGCGAACGAAAGTTGGGTAAATAATTACTTTAAAAAGCACCACATAAACATTAAAGACTGCCAGAGGACCTCTTCTGCAAAAGCAAAAAGAGTGAGCAGCTTTAAAGTGTTTATACCCACAAAATACAGTTGGATGTTCCTGACCCGATCACATAGAGTTTATAAAGATGGAAACATACGTATATCCGAGTGGACGAATAGGACATCTCAAACCAGTCATTCCAAGTCTAGAAGTAATATAATTAAGACGGTTAGAAATAAGCAGTGAAAAAGAAAAACAAAATCCCAGGATCCTAATTAGTCCCTTAAAACAAATATATTTCCCCCATTTTCCCTCTATAAATATAATCCCTCACATCCATCAAAGATTTATAAACCATCAGAGCCAGTCTCACTAAGGTCTCATAAATCTCCATTTTCCTTCTCAAAACATAATACATCACATCGATCCAAGACTAATATGCCATCAAAACAATTCTCACTAAAATCTCAACCTAAAAATAAACGCGTCTCATTCAATTTATCACCTTCAAATACATCATATAACAATCACTCATCAAATAAGGGTTTTGGAAGCTACCCAAACTTTATACGCTCACATGTACTAAATCCTTCTGTACCTAAAATCGTTCTGAATAAGGATGCTGCCACCTTCACTCCACGCAATGCATCTGTTCCCCCTGATCCTACTACTATTATTTCTTCCATACATACACCCACCGTCTTACAACCACAAAATCCCCTGTTTCAACCACGCTTTCCGCAGTTTAGCCTACCACAGCACCATCCTTTCTCGATCCTCTCCTTCCGCCAAAAGCCAAATTAACTAAAAAACTAGCACTGAAGGTCGCTTTGTCTTGTCTCGCCTTAGCGACCGGAGGCTATATGAAAACGTGCGTCTCTACTTGGCTTACCTACATAACAAAGCTGACTCCAGTTGTATCGACGCTTCAACTAGAACAAGCGTCATGGTAATGATACAACAAGAAGGACTTCCAACCGAACCGACTGAACTTAAAAAAAATTTACATTCAGTACCACGAGAGCTTTAATATCTCACCAGCCGAAGTAGAAAAGAACTTATCAGCGTATGCCTCACACACCACTTCAAAGCGCCTATGGCATTGGCATTGCAAAAACTCGTTAAAACTTCACAATTGTAGTGGTATGCGTGGCAAACTAAATAAACTTTTCGTAGACGCAAAGTCGTGTAACTATAATGTTTTGATATTCGCAGAAACATGGTTAAATGACTCCTTCAAAAACGAAGAAATCCTCGATAGCAATTGGACACTCTACCGAAATGTTCGAGATCATACATACACCTGTCAATCCCGTTGTGGTGGTGTTCTAATTGCCATACATAACTCCTTAACTAGTCAATTAATCGAAACTACCTCTCACAAACTTTATGAACCCCAAATAGTTCGGATTAGTTCTCAAGATCATCAATATATCTATATTGGTGTCATTAACATTCCTCCTAATTCCGCGGAAACCACACATAGGGATCTATGCAAAATAATCTCATCACTTACCACGACATTGAAAGAGGAAGATAGAATCGTTATCTTCGGTGACTTTAATCGTCCAAATATTTCATTTGTTATTGATGAGAATGACAACTTTCTTCTTCCTGTTGACCCCTCCAACTCGATTGATTATACTTTACGCAGTACCTTTTATGTGAACGACCTTCAGCAAGTTAACAGGTTTCCGAACCAAAATGGTAAATGGCTGGACCTAGTCTTTACTAATACCTATGATGAAATAAACGTTTTTTCAAAATCTGCCGCCGAACACTTATTTTCTAACAACTCTCACCACTCAGCCTTATCTACAGAGCTTTTTTCCACCAATATAACTTTCGTACACTCAAATAATAACGATTCGATATAGTATATGATTTTCTAAATGCTGACTATGATAGCATAAAGATCTGTCTCGATTCTATTGATTGGAACGATTTATTAGCACTTGATCTCGATGGTGCAGTCTGAAACTTTTATCACCGCGTCCTCACAATTGTTCATAAATAAGTCCCAAAAATTAAGAAAAAGAATAAGCTTTCTGAACCATGTTTAGATAAAAATCTCAGACATCTCAGAAATCAGAAAAACAAATTATATAAAGTCATTAAATCCACCATCAATGTCACCGATGAATTGAGAACGAAGTATGAAGATATATCACAAGTATTTTCTGTAAAATCCAAGGAAGCATTTAATCTTTATATTAATCTCATTGGAGAAAGAATTGCTGTAGAGTCAAAGAAATTCTTTGAGTATGTAAATGTCAAACTCAAACCAAACGGATACCCTTCCTCCATGTTCAAAGGCAATGTTACATCTTCTAACACTCAAGAGATATGGAATCTTTACGCAGATCATATCAAGGAAGTTTTCTGTGTTTCTACAAACACATCTTACAATCTCCCTCCTATCACAAATTTATCACCTCAAATCAATCACATCGAACTAGAACGTTATGAAATATATGCAGCTATAATTGAGCTAGATCCAAACAAAGGACCAGGCCCTGACTAATTCCACCCAATTTACTTATTCAGTGCGTAGATTCGCTGCTCTTGCCCTTACAAATAATCTAATAAATATTGGAAAACATCTCATTTCACACCAATATTTAAAAATGGTGATAAAAGGTCGGTCGAGAACTATAGGGGTACTGCCGTTTTATCTTCTATCCCAAAACTATTCGAAAAAATATTATGCGAAACACTGACAGGTTACATAAATCTATTACTCAATGAACAGCAACATGGTTTCCGTAAAGGTAGATCAATTACCACAAATCTTATGATTATGGTCACTGAAAAATTATGGTCAGGCAAAATGGAAAAAGGACATCGAGTTGATGCAATATCTACACTGACTTTAGCAAGGCCTTCGATCGCGTTGATCATAATATCCTAGCTAACAAACTGGATAAGTTTGGTATCTCAGGCTCCCTTCTCAAATGGCTTAAGTCTTATCTTCACGGTAGATCCCAATTTGTCAAATTTCAAGGTATCCTATCCAAGGAGATTTCTGTCACATCTGGTATCCCACAAAGAAGTCATCTTGGCCCACTTCTATTCAATATTTGTATATCAGACATATTCGACGTTTTGTCTAATATACCACATCTATTATACGCAGATGACTTAAAAATGGATCATGTAATCAATTCTGAACTTGATGATACATTTTTACAATCCAAACTACTTGATTTAGAGCAGCGGTCCAGTCAGAATAAGCTATTTCTAAACGTCAACAAATGCTATAGAATAACTTTCTCCCGAAAAAATCTTATCACTAATTGCAATTACTCACTAAATGGTAAAGAACTTAAAAATGTCAATCATATTGTTGATCTTGAAGTCAATTAAGATAATAAATTGCGATTTAATCTGCATTATGATAAAATCCTATCAAGAGCCAGCAAACAACTCTTGATTTTATAAATCGGTTTTATAAAACGACGCGCAAACAAGTTCAAAAATGTATGGGTTACCAAAACACTATATTGTTCTTTAGTACGCCCACTTCAAGAATATGGATGCATTATTTGGAATCCTGCGTTCGATTCACATAGCGAGAGACTGGAATCTATTCAAAAGCAATTCCTGCTTTTTGCTCTAAGAAACACCTACAACCCCCGTGAATACAATACCCTGCCATCCTATGTGCATAGGCTTAGCTTGCTTAATTTAATGCCCCTATCAACCAGAAGAACACTACTTCCCTCATGTTTCACATTTGATGTTCTCAACGGAGCTGTAGACAGTGAATATATATCAAATAAGATAAAGTTCAACGAACCCTGAAGACGTACAAGACACACACGAATGTTATATGAGTATCAGCACCATACAATATACGCCAATAATGAACCAATTAATAGATGTTGTAAAGAATTCAATAATATCAGCGATAGCTATTCACCATCCATATCTAAATTCTCTTTTGAAACAAATCTGTACAAGTTCCTATTTCCGTCCTCTTAACCTTCTTTCCCCTTTATCTCATCTTTAATAATATCTCTTCATTTGTCATCTCCACCATCATCTTGAATACGTACAACCCATGCGCTCCCCGATTCTAGCAGGCGTAGAATTAATTTATGACAACGTTTTGTAAACAAAATGTCAATCATGTGAGCGGATACGCCCACTTTGCAATTCAATCCTTAATACAAAAAAAGAAAAAAAAAATACAAAAACAAAAAAAAATTAAAAAAAAAATTAACAAGGTAGATTCATTTAAGTTAGAATAAGCAATTGCCTTGTTTGGCCAAATAAATAAATAAAATGGAAGTTTATTTCATTACCATTAACTATAACAATTTTAATGCATTTTTAATTGAAGTTAATTTCTTATCAAAATAATGCATTAATTTTTCATTACCATTAAATTGTATGGCAAATAATGCATTAATTTTACATTATCATTAAAACGCATTGTGAATAATGCATTATTAATTCATTATCATTAACAAACTATCCAATAAATTTTGATGAAAGGTATTTTAACCAATCAATATTGGTTCAACTATAAAAAATCTGCTATAAAATATATAAATCTTATTCTATTAAGTCGGGACATAACATTCGCGGCAGAGAAAACAGACATTTTTTTAAAAAATCATAACTCAGTCAAAAGCAAACATTTTTCGAAAATTTTTTTTTATTGTTGTAGAGAATTGAATAAATTACAAGAAAAACTATTCAAAAAAAAATATATTTTTCACTCAAACCTGGTTTTTTAGAGCTCCAAACTGGCGGCAGAGAAAAAAACGGGGCCTCGTGGTTGCAGTGGGGGCTCGTGGCTGGGAGTTGCAAAAATTGTCCGATCTAGAAAAAAAATTACTTTTTTAAATCTTAACAAAATTGGTTATCGTATGACAGGAGCTTTTTTTAAATTTTTTTTTCAATTTTTGCCGCAACCAGTACTAAACACATGGTTTCGAGATAAACGCGTTCAAAGTTTGTGAACAAAGAAAAATAAAAATGCGCTCTCACTAATCCGGCTGTAACTTTTGAACCCGTAGGAATTTTTCCATGAGATTTTTTAGTCAATATTCTTAAGATTCTAATTAAGAATATTTACTAAAATACAAAATTATCAAAAAATCTATTTAAAATATATAACGGCCAATGTCATGTCCCTCCTTAAACGAGCATTATTTATTTATACATTTGCAATTGCGTTCTCCAAAACGGCTACAACGATTTCGATAAAATTTTCAATATAGAAGAAGAGGGTGGTGAAAACTTGATCCAGCTAGGTCTCATCTCTGGGAAAAGTAGTTTTTCCGAGTTTTCACGCAATTAATAAATATCTTTATTTTACTGCCGAATATCCTATGTTAATTTTTCTGTATGCCCATTCCAAGCATAACGCAAAACGGGTCCGTCTCATGGCTATCGATTCGTTTTATTTTTGGGCTATATATTCCTTTTAAAATTCTAAAAATATAAGCTCATTTATTTTTTTTATCGCCATTCGTTGAAAAGTTATGGACCTCTCAATTCTGCAAATCGTCCGAAATACCAGAATCATGAAATTTTCAATCAATTGTATCTACGTCAGTTTTTATCCACACTCAGAAAAAAGTTTCTCGAAATATGATAAAAAAGGCAACATATTTAGAGAAAAATGGTATAGACTTTGCTCCAGAGAATGCTATTCTCTAATTTCGATACTAAAAATTCTCTAAAAATGGTAAAAAGCTTCCATAAAAAAGAAAAATATATCGTTTTTTGAGAAAAAGCTTTTTATTTTTGAGAAAATATTTGTTTTTATTGAAGAAAATACTTCTCCTAGTGAATTTTTTATCAAAATATAAGAAAAGTTTTTCATTTTCAATAAATTTTTCTCTATAAATGAGAAATTTTTGTGCGAGAAAAATACTTATCATTATTAGAGACATTGAAATATTTCCATTTCCTAGAAGTAAAGAAATATTTCTTCGAAAATGTGAAAATTTATTCTAATTTAAGAAAATTTTAATTGAAAAAGAGAAAATTTCTATATCGAAAATAGAGAAATTTTTTACCGGAGCAAGGTATGTGTTTTTTTCTCAGTGCAATTTTTATAAATAAGGTACCGTTGGAAAGGTATTGGAAAGAACTTTCTGGAAAAAATATAAAGTTTTAAAATTTTGGATGTTAGGGTTACCAACCAATTTAAAAAAATGTATTTGCTAAAATCTCAAAAAAAGCATAATTTTTTTGATATTTTATTTTTTAAATTTGAAGAAGAATGTTGCCTTTAATTCAAAAGCAATTTAATGATGGAGCTATTATATGTTTTTTCGCAATTTCAGTTTTTGTGCACATACCTCATCATTTTCAGGCAATTTATCGCCTATAAATTTCATAACGGCTAAGATGTTCGAAAATTTGTTCTGCAAAATGGTTAACCTTGTTAAGACGAATATTTTATTCATAATTTTTGATGACCTTACACTTGACCTTGGTTTTCTATACCTGGTAAAAACCGAAAAAAAAAATAAAAAACAAACTATTTTTTTTACTTTTATTTTTATAAGATTAAACCAACTTTTGAGTGCCATATTAAAGATAATTAAATTCTAGTTTGTGTTGATTCAAAAATTTTTAAAAGCGGACTTAAAACAAAAAAGCTATGATGGTTACTCTGAAGCTCTTTCAATAAAAAAGTTACAATGATTTGTATGGGTTGACAAGTATGAGCCCTACCTCGAGTCCACTTAAAGCCATGTCTACACAGAGAGTTTAGTTTGCGTTTCCAGTATAAAGTTGCGTTTTGCCCTTGAGCTCAATATAAACACTGGCGTTTCCAGTACAATTATGCAGGAGAAAACGCAACTAAACTCAACTTGCTGCCTAAGTTTACCAAAACTCAATTTGATACATGCCTAAAAGCATACTAGTGTTTTGATAAAAACATTCGTTCAGTTAGATTTTAGCTGTGTTCAGTTTATTGAACGATAAGAAATGACAACAACAGCTGATTCTCAATTGTGCAAGTTTCAATTTGTGACCGACATAATTTTCCATTTCTCCTCTTTATCAGAAGTTTCGGCAAATTTTTCAATTAATTGTTCCACTATTTCATCGGTGTCAGATCTTTCCGTATTTGGTTCATAAAGAGTGGATGGAGCCACTTTTATTTTTACTTTTTCTTAAGTGTATTAAATCAGGACTTTTTTTATTTATAGTATTTTATTAAACATTTTTTTTTTGGTTCAAGAAGGTTTTGAGAAATTTCAAGAAAAAATATTTATAATATATATACTAAGCTACTAAATGTACTTTTTAAGTTTTTTTTCTTCTGTTATAAAGGCTTTTTATTTTAACCTTATTTAAAAAAAAACAAAATATCTTTACAAAACTGTGTTATTGTTATTTGAAGAAAATCTTAAATTTAATTTTAAATGACACATTTTAATTGTTTTTAAGTCTAACTAAAAGAAATAATGTTATAAAATATTGAACTGGTGTACATAATAAATAAACATAAATTGAAAAACAAGTACAGAAAGTCTTAAGTCGGTCTGGGCCGACTAAGAAATACCCTAAACCTACTTTTTCAAAAAAAAACAACAATATTATTGAAAATGGGCGTTTCCGCGAGCGGATGAAGCCTATATTTTATATGCATTTAAATATTGATGAAAAATTTACACATACCAAGTTTCATTCATGTAGCTCACAGTTAATGTCTTTATTGTGTTTTGCTATGGGAGGTGGGCGTGTTCATGGACGCATTACTCCCAATTTGAACACACAATTACAATTACAATTACAATTACAATTGAACACACCTTAGTTTTGGTATAACATACATACATACCAAATTTGATATCTCTATGACGAACATAATCTTATTTATTCAGTTTTAAACGTTTTGGGCTGTATGAAAGGTGCCTGTGCGTGGGCAGATGCCGTCCATTTTCCAAAATCATCTTTGTTTTGTTATAAAAAAAGTACCTGCCAAAATTTATCTTTGTAGGTTAAACAGAGGCTTAATTTTTGCGTTTTCAATTTTTGGGTTGTATGGGAGGTGGGCGTGTCCGTAGGCAGATGATATCCATTTTTCATAGACATCTTTGTGTTGATACAAAACACATACACACCAAATTTTATTGTTGTAGGTTAATTATGAGCTTATTTATGCAGTTTTCAAATTTTTCGTTATGTGGGAGGTAGGCGTGTCCGTAGGCAGATGATGTCCATTTCTGAAAGCCATCTTTATTTTGTCATAAAAACCACACGTCCCAAATTTTGTCTCCGAAGGCTAAACAGAGGCTTATTTATTCCATTTTCAATTTTTGGGTTGTATGGGAGGTGGGCGTGTCCGTGAGCGGATGATACGCATTTTTCGTAGACATCTTGGTTTTGATACAAAACACATACACACTAAATTTTATTGTTATAGTTTAAGTATGAGCTTATTTATGCAGTTTTCAATTTTTGCGTTGTATGGGAGGTAGGCGTGTCCGTGTGCGGATTCCAAAAATATTCAATATTACAAATCCTTGGAACCAAGTTTCATCCAATTATCTCAACTCCTTCTTCTTATACTGTGTATACGGACAACACACAGACGGACAGACGGACGGACGTACGGAAATTAGAGAGGTTTTTGTATGAGATTTTAGAAGATTTTGTTATTTTCATGTGTTTAAAACAGGGGTGCGCAAACTAATACAAACAAAGTTTTGTGTTTGTATTGCAAAGCTTTTGTTTTTCAGGTTAACACTGAACGAAAAGCACGAGTTAGTTCATTGTTACAATCACAACATACATTCAGTCGCTGTTTGTACTTCATGCTGAAAGGTAGACTCTAAAATACAAACATATCAAACTGTTTTCCAGAAGCATAAATATAAGCCTTTTTATAAAATTTTCAATTTTGGGTTTGTATAGGAGGTGGGCGTGTTAGTGGGTGGTGGTAAATATCGAATTTCAGCACAATAGCTTCAAAATTACGAAGCTATGATGATTATAATTATTATATGATTTATAAATAAAGGGTGATTTTTTAAGAGCTTGATAACTTTTTTTTAAAAAAAAACCCATAAAATTTGCAAAATCTCATCGGTTCTTTATTTGAAACGTTAGATTGGTCCATGACATTTACTTTTTGAAGATAATTTCATTTAAATGTTGACCGCGGCTGCGTCTTAGGTGGTCCATTCGGAAAGTCCAATTTTGGCCAACTTTTTCGAGCATTTCGGCCGGAATAGCCCGAATTTCTTCGGAAATGTTGTCTTCCAAAGCTGGAATAGTTGCTGGCTTATTTCTGTAGACTTTAGACTTGACGTAGCCCCATCTGACAACAACAACACGATTCACAACATTTGACAACATTTCCGAAGAAATTCGGGCTATTCCGGCCGAAATGCTCGAAAAAGTTGCCCAAAATTGGACTTTCCGAATGCACCACCTAAGACGCAGCCGCGGTCAACATTTAAATGAAATTATCTTCAAAAAGTAAATGTCATGGACCAATCTAACGTTTCAAATAAAGAACCGATGAGATTTTGCAAATTTTATGCGTTTTTTTAAAAAAAAAAGTTATCAAGCTCTTAAAAAATCACCCTTTATTAAATTTGTTTCTTCTTTAATAATGAAAACGTAGCAAAAATGTTCATTAAAAGCAGAACATCGCGCTTAGCGCAATGAAAGCATAAAAAACACTGCGCACAAACAAAATGCCAGGCAAAAAAAGAAAACAAAAAATAAAATTCCACTCGAGCTCGAGTCCAGCATCAAACACTCGAGCTTCCAGCGAAATATTCGAATGTCAGTATTGTCTGGATGCTGCTTTTGTATCGATTTACAGTCGTAACATACTGAGCTAAGCAGCAATCGTTGTTCACGAACTCGAGTAGTAGCATTGTGCGATTGTGGCTGACGACGATTGTTATTCGAGTGGCAAAAAATGACGAATGGTCTCATGTAGTTCTCTGATCCAGACAATGCTGACATTCGAATGATTCGTTGGAAGCTCGAGTGTTTACTGCTGGAATCGAGCTCGAGAGGAATTTTATTTTTGTTTTCCTGGCGTTTTGTTTGTGTGCAAAGTGTGTGCTGGAAGCTCGAGTGTTTGCTGCTGCTTATCATAGTTTTTTTAACTCTAGGTAAAAAGTGGTTATTTTTGCATCCTCCTTAGAAATAAGTGAAAAGTGGTTATTTTTGGCCTATCTCGCTCCGTTTTCGAGATATCCCGCTTTTTATGTTCTTTTCATATATTTTGGTGCAATATTTTGGCATAGTGCGACCCCTCTATCTACGCGTTTCGAAAATTCCATCCCCCTCAGAAACCGGTAGTGGTTATTTTTGGCCTATCTCGCTCTGTTTTCGAGATATCCCGCTTTTTCTGTTTTTTTCATACATTTTATTTATTTTTGGCCTATCTCGTTCTCGTAGTCTGAAGCTATAATGGAAAGAGTTTGGCGCTGCTACTGACTGCAGTTAACATTTTTTTACTTGCTGCGAATAAACATAAAAGCATGAATATTCGTTGCTTTTGGCGAATGTTGCGAATGTCTCGCTTCGTCGGACATTCATGTTTCGCAGGGATCAAAACGCTATTTGAATGCACTCAAGTTGTTCTCTGATGTCGAGTCCAAACAATAATTGTGTACCTTAATATAATATTTAACTTATCTCTTGTTTCCTCCATACAAACAACTTCTCTCTGAATTCAGCCCAGAGTCCAATGCTATCAATTGCTTTTTTATGACGTCTTTGTTTAAACTTCTGTTTTTATTTTCACACACGAACGAAATCAGGATTTATTTTCCAGCTTCCGTGAAGTGAATTCATCATCATTTTGAATATCAAAACGTTTTCATATTTGATTTAAAGGTTTTAAAGGTGAATTCAAAGACGATTTTTTAAAAATTAAACAACGTCCAATTGATACGATATTATTTAATTTTAAGTTAAAATTTTTCCCTGTAATGTATTTACATTAGACCGTATCACCTTGTGTGGCAGAAAACCTAGTTTTGACCCCGCCTCAATCGTTAGATATTTGAAAGACATTTTTGAAAAAATTTTTTTTTCCTTTCAGTGCATGTACATTAGACCGTACCACTTCCTATGCAAAAAAAAAGTGCGCCGTTAACCAGCGAATATGACGCATTTGTGCAAGACAATTACGAAAAAATTTTGTTTTTTTTTTTTTGACCGAACGTAGGGGCAAAAACATATATATATTTGGTAGGGGTCGCGCATTGACATATTTCTTCATATCTTCGTCTTAACTTGAGTATCATACACTCATGTCTATGTTATCGTAAAAATACTCATTTATGAAATGTTTAATACAAGCTATGACAATCCTGATTGATTTAAGTTAAATCATTTGTAAAATAAAAGATGGATTAAAAACGACCTTATTTTTATAAACAAAATGCATCCAATAAATTTTTTGTGCCCCAAAATTTTGCTACTCGGGGCAGTTGCACACTTTTTCCCCCTGCTCAATGCGGCCCTGGTTACCGGGAATATTTTAAAAATAAAGTAAAATACATACTTGATCGTGTTTTTCGACCATGTCGCAATCACTTGATTTCAGTTTTGACCGTTCGTCCTTTAGATTGGATTTGAATTTATTTCCATTTGTTGTTTTTGTTTTTTTAAAATTGTTGATTTCGGATTTTAAGAGAGCAAAATCAGTAACATAATTTAATTCACTATCGTGGATTTCGAACATATTGAGAACTTAAACGACAAAAATACAATAACGGAATAAGACCAAGTAAAGAAGCATACCTTTTTTATAGCTTTTACATCTTTTATTTGACTTGCGATGACAATATTTGCAACAAAAGTTTTATTTGTCTTTAACATAAGGCTCAACTTTCTCTGAAGGTTATTACTTCGATGATGCAATATAATTCAATATAATTTCTTGAGAAACTTTCTGTTTATAATTTTTCTACACTTAACGTAAAAAAAGCTATCTTGCTCTAAATCATCATATATCCTTGTTATTTTTGAAAACCAGTAAAGTTGTTTTATTATACATACACTGAGAAAACAAAAATAACTAAAACGCACATTTTAAAACGATTAGTAATATGAATATTTTTGAAAATGCATATTTTTAAATACAAAAGTAAAATGAAACGTAAGGTAAATTGAATATTTTCAAAAACATTCTGCACCATACAGAAATGAAAACGCATATTTTCAAATACCAAAGTAAAACAAAACGTTTTAGGAACAACAACGAACGTTTTACAATGATATAATAGGCTAAATGAATATTTTCAAAAACATTTTACGCCATACAAAAATAAAAACGCTTATTTTAAAATTAAAACATCCCAGCAAAATCTTCGCTTACATGTAATCGAAAAAGTAATCCAGAAAATTTCATTCCTCGCTTACCCTCTCGCTTACGGAATCCATTATTTTAATAAAGGCATGTCATTGGAGGTAATTCATGAAGCTTTCGCTTGACATGGGAGTACTTTCCTATAGACATGGGTAACGCAGTAAAAATTGCAGCGCAGACACACTAACTCAAACGCAGTTAACTGTATCAGCGAAATGCGTTAACGCAATTGCGTCATGCCACTGTTCATAATGTTATGGTATCTGTATCAACAAGACGCGTATCAGCACAGAAAGTTTCACAGTAAAACATTGCATAGTGCGTTGAGTCATGTGGTAAAGAGCTCACTCATTGGAAGTAAAAAACATCAAAAATTCTTTTACAATGATTAATGTTATGGCTATATATATATAAATAAGAATATAATAAATAGTAGTTAGTATAAAATTAAACTAAAGAAAGTGCAGATTTCAATATCCACCAAAAATTAAAAAACCCAAAATTCATTGGTTGTGTTTTTTATCATTAAATCGAGCTTTCAAACAGATACATACATATGTACACATTTCTGCTGGGCAAAACAAGTTTGAATATGTATTTAAGTTTGCTTATACTTTTTAAATCGAACATTTTCAATTTGAAATAAACTGACACATGTGTGCTCAAGCATCATCCAATCTTCAAGAATTAATGCTTAACAGCATCTTCCCCGCAACCTCTTTTCTATATAATACAATCATATTTTATTTTGTTTTAGTCAACTTTCTGTGTTTTAAAACTGTGCTCGATGAACCGTACAGCTTTTACATTTGCTTTCAATGTTTTTCTTGCTGTTTGCTTTGAGTGTTGCATTTGTATTAATGCGCTATTGCGTTACTTTTTTTAAAAGAAGTGTATCAACGCATTTAAATGCTTCAACTCAATAACGCAACGCAACGCTGCGTTACCCATGTCTAATGGAAACTAAAGAAAGAGACCTTGTAAAATGTAGTTATTATAAAATAAAACTGAATGAAGCGTATATTTCACAAAAAAAATAAATTGTTAACATACATATAACTAAGCAAGCAGCGAAGTTGTGTTTCCTTCAGGAATCAAACAGATACATACACGTTTCTGGCAGGCAAAACACATTGGAAGTATGATGCAGCTAGTTTGATGCCATAAACAAAACAGAACAAGTTTGAGTCTAAAGAAAAAGGAATGAGCATGAAGCAAGTACTGAGAAATTACGTTATTGAGTTTTTCGCTGCTGCGTTAAATATTTTTTTAGCTAATAACGCATTGTAAGTAAACGCTCAACGATGACAAGACGCATTTTTGCATTTGATTTTATTTTATATATGAAATAACGTTCTTAATTGGGCTTGTAATTGGATCTATTTTACGTTCCCTTACAATCAACGCGGTTAAAATAATTTTAGACAACGCAACAATTATTAATAACCGATAAAAACTTAAAATTTGGATAACACCCAACTTGTTCATTTAATGAGCTTCATAATATGAGCTATGGAATAGTGGCACTGTTATAAAAAAAGATGTCCAAGCGTTATTTGAATTCATGCAAAGACGAAGTTTTGTTTTCATTAATGTTAAAAATATTTTTTATTCAGTTCATTTAAAGAAAATAAAAATTCCATAAATAATAAGTTCAAACGATAAAAAAACATAAAATTTGTACTGTAAATAAATAAATAAAAACTAAGAAATAACATATGAACATATATTGTTAAGAAGTGTTATTAAGGTTGTAATTCAGAAAAACAACTTGAGATATTTTTGAAGTATCAAGTCTTTCCCTTTTTTCATTAGCAATTTGTCCCGCATGTGAAAAAATTCGTTCACATGGCACTGATGTTGCCATAACACAGAGTCTGGAACTATTTCATTGCATTCGTTATATACCGAAAGGATCATTGAATTCGAAACCGTTTTTCGTGTTGGCAATTTATAATTAGGATTTAACAAATTAATGAATTTTTTTAATTCCTTATCTTCGACTACACTGAATGGATGATATTCTTTGGTTATCATTGCAATTAGTTGCCTATCTAATTCCTTTTGTTTTTTTATCGCAAGTGGTCTATTGAGGCATTCTGTGATAGAGCGGTGACCTTTCGAACGGCCAATATTATTCACACTTAGATTGTTTTGATGATTTTCATTACTTATACTTGATTCAGTATTTTGTGGTTGATCAACAAAGGGTACATGGACAGGTGATTGCCTCGAAGATTCTTGTCTAATAATTTTCTGGCATGGGTGTTTCTTGTTAAGGTGGCGGATAAGGCCACATGTGGATTTATTAGAAACTGAGAGCATTTGACCACAATAAAAGCATTTTACCTTTTTGTCCTTATTTATCTCACTAAAATGCAACCACACTTGGCTGCTTTGTTTTGCTGCCATCTAAAAAGTTTTCAACAATATAAACATTGATTACCTTGATAGAACTACTGAAAATGAAGTACCTGAATGGCCAAAAATTATAAATATCGAATAGGTATACAATTAATTGATAATTTAAAGGAACTTTGCGATGCGCTCGAGCTTATGCACTAAAAATGTTATAATAAAATTTGCAGTTGCCACACACTTCATTCACATTCTACTGAGAACATAAATTAAACTGCTTCTGGCCTTGAAGCATGTTTGTAGTTTGATATAAGTTTGTTGTACTTTTAAAATCGAACTTGCTCAATTTGAAATAAACTCACACATCTGTGGTAAGCATCATCCAATCATACATGCTCGTAGGATTCATACTTAGCAGCATCTTCCCCGCAACCTTTTTTCCCATTTAATACAAGCTTATTTTGTTTGATTCAACTTTCTGTCGTTTCCAACTAAGCTCGACGAACAGTACAACTTGGTTATTTGCTTTATATTTTTCCCGCTGTTTGCTTTGCTTTAAGTGTTGCATTTGTATTAATGCGCTATTGCGTTACTTTTTTTAAAAGAAGTGTATCAACGCAGTAACGCATTTCAGTGCTTCAACTCAATAACGCAACGCAACGCTGCGTTACCCATGTCTAATCAGCAGTAAGTTTATTTTCAATTTCGCGATCACATAATACTGTTATTTCAAGAGTTGCATGATGTTCATCTTCCGGAAAAGATACAGGGTTTGAACGATTGAGATATACAGTAGTGCATCTATCTACAAACACAAGGTCCAGCGTTCTATGGTTTTTATTAAAAGTATTATTGACTTGTTGAAGACACAGGTCAGATAACTTATCCAATTACTAGTGGAAACAGGTGTAAGAAATGAAGAGTCATCTGTCGAATTCCAAGACACAAAGGGTAGGTTAAAATCGCCCAACACAATAAGAACATCATTATTTTTTAACATATTATGAACTTGTTCGATGGTGTTTATATGTCTTAAGTAAATTAAAAGGAGGAATGTAAGAACAGGTAAGATAAGCAATACAATTATTTAATTTAGCTGAAACACAAATAAACTCCAGTTCACTGGTGTCGAGAATTGTTAATTCATCAGATGCAAACGAGATATGAACAGCTATCAGAACACCACCACCGATCTTATAACGGTCTTAACGCAAAATTTGATAATTTTTACACATTATTTTAGAATTTAGAATATTAGAGCGAAGCCAAGTCTCCGTGAAAATTATGATGTTATATTCGAAATCAAAACTGTTAGTGAACATTGCAGAAAGTTTGGAATTAAGACCTGTTACGTTTTGGTACACAAGTTCTAATTTAGACTTGCGATTTGTTAATCGTTTTTTGGATGAGATTGCGGGCTATTTCGCGGGCGAGGCAAGTGTACTACATTTACTAATCGCGGATTATTTTTGAATAATCAGTTTTCTGTTTGCTTCGAAGGGTCATATGTTTCTTTTTTCGCTTTGGTGAAGGAATTGACTCGTCAATATATTTGAATTCATTGAAAAGAGTTTGATGTTTTAAAAATTTATCAGAAGGTGAAGAAAGTTCTCTACTTATTTCCGAGAAACCTTGCTTCTTTTGTTTAAAAAGCTTATAGAAGTTTATGTCAGCCAACCTACACTTCTCACAAGACCAACGCAACCCTTTACCTTCATCAATGGCATCTGCTACTCGACCTGACACTCCTGCACACTTGATGTGAACAATATAACCAACATGACAAAAATCGTTCTGAACTATGACTAGAGTACTGAAATTTAGTATAGAGGTTAGCACAATTATTAAAAATTATTATCAAGAAAGTGGGCGTTATGCAACAAAGGGGTGTGGCAATATAAGACATTTACTGTATCTCGAATAATATTGACACTAGAGTACAGAAATTTATAACAGCGATATGCACAATAGCAACAAATTTTTGGGCGCTATTGGAAAAAGGGGTGTGGCAATAATAAAAAACACTGTATCTAGAATACTATTGACACTAGGATACTAAAATTTAGTGCAGAGGTAGGCACAAGTATAACAAATTACTACAAATAATGTGGGAGGTATTCGACAAATGGGCGTGTCACTTTAAGAAAAACACTGTATCTCAGTAAATATTGACACTAGGATACTGACATTTACAGCAAAAATGCAAGGTTCGGTACAATTGTAAAAAATTACGGTCAATTAAGTGGGCGTTATTGGACAAAGAGGTGTGGCAATATTAGAAAAACTCTGTAGAAAAGGTGAATTATTATAAAGTATGATCAATTAAGTACAAAGGCGGGATTTGAAAAAGGACGTGACACTTTAATAAAAATTGTAAAATGGCATAAAAATTGAAAATAACTAACAAACCAGAAATAAGTTAAACTAAATTTTTAATAATAAAGTTTTATGTTTGAAATTTTCCTTAATAATTCTTGCAAAATTTTTAAAAAATTTAATAGAGTAAAGAATAAGAATCGACAGAAAAAAGCAAAAAAACTACTAAAATTCTCTAAAAGGGAAGAAATAAAAACTTTTTAACAAAACAAAAAACGTACTTCAAAATCAGTACAAAGTAAAAAATAATTTTAAATTGCTTTTCCTATTAATCGTGGTAAAATTTGATAAATTATTTATATACATTATTATATTGGAATTCTTATTATTTTAATTTTTCCTTGGTTGTTTTATTTTTATCATAAAAATATTATTTTTTAGTTAATATAAAATCAGTTTTTTTGTAAAGCTGCAACACACAATAGCATTTTAAAGTTTTTAAAATTAGTTTTAAGCTAAAATTAATAAAAAAAGTTTGAATTAGGGCAAGGATGGTAAAAATATCAGGATTTAATGGCAAAGATTAGCGCCGACTACAAAAATGAACGCAATCATCAATAACAGAAACTAATGAATGTCCCTTAGAATCTATGTATTGCAGTTTATGAACTCGATTTAGTTCTGTATTCAACTTAATTTTTGGTGTTTAAAAATTGAAAATATTGTGTATTTTTTTCTTTGTAAAATATGAAGAAAATATACCCTTCATTAGATTATTCAATGGTATGCAATTTGAATGACTATAGCTGTAGTTGATATAAAGCATGCATGTTAAACCAACCACCTTTAGTAATAATATTTAGTTTGTTGTGAGTGGTAGCACTGTTTGTCCATTACGTTTCTATAGCAACATTATTGACAGTTTTAAACTTTTAGAATGTTTGGAAACTTTTCAGTAAAAAATTTAGTGATTACATTGATTCTTTTGATACGAATGTGCAAAGGCCAGGTAAATTGGCAAATTTATTAATAATTTCACTATTATGCAATAAACTACAATACTGCCGTCATAATGAAAAAGACCGTATTCAGCATGGAAATCAGAATTTATTTTATTGTATTTTCTTAATCAGTCGTTCTTCGACTTTAAGATTGAAATATAAAACCAGCGAATTTTGTTTTCTGAAATACCAATTATTTTGACTCAAACTGTCGTTTTTACACAAAAACTGTCACATCTATACAAAATATAGCTATCATACCGAAGTTAAAAGCAGTATCTACAAAACCAGAGTTAAAATGGCGGTACCTACTTAGATGCAGATTTTTTTGCTTGATTTCTGTAGATAATGCAGGTAAAAACCTGTGTTTTAATTGTTATTTAAAAAATCGGTAGTTTTAATGATTGATTTGTTTTGATTCACTTTTGAATGATTTTAAAAATTATTAAAATAAAAAAATTTTCCTACTAAAAAGACAAAGCCTAAAAACGGCAACTACCATTTTTCCTCTGCAGTTTCTGCTTGAGCAATTTTTATTGTCGCTGCTTTTCAAACATCAGGGAAACTGGACCTTGGGAAACAATAATTCAGAATGTTAGAATGTTCAGAATAATTCAAAGGGCTAAGAATAAAATGTAAATAAGTTAAATAAATTTAAAAGATACTCCATGCTTACCTACGGCATTCGATTTAATTTAATTAACACTACGAGTGACATCACACTCACTTTCAACAAGAAAGGCAAAATTAAATGGACAGTCAAAAGTAAGAACTTTAGTATTATTATACCCTAAACCTGAAAGGTCAGGTTATATTAACTTTGTGCAAACGTTTGTTACACATAGAACGAGCGAATTTGGTATAGAAAAGTTTAAATATTCCTGGATAGCTCGAATCATGAGGTGACCCTGATACCTCATGAGTCGAGCTATCCATGTCCGTCCGTTCGTCCGTTTGTGTGTTGTCCGTAAACACAGGATAAGAAGAAGGAGTTGATTTAATTAGATGAAACTCAGTACCCATGGTCACATGGGTCCAAGGATCTGCCCGCCCATTCCAAGCATAACGCAAATCGGGCCCGTCTCATGGCTATCGATTTGGCTATTTATTTTTGGGCTATAGATTCCTATTAAAATTCTAAGAACATAAGTACATTTATTTTTTTTTATCGCCATTCGTTGAAAAGTTATGGACCTCTCAATTCTGCAAATCGTCCGAAAACGCCAGAATCGGGAAATTTTCAATTAATTGTATATGCGTCAGTTTTTATCCAATTTTATAAATAAGGTACCGTTGGAAAGGTATTGGAAAGAACTTTCTGAAAAAAATATATAATTTTACAATTTTGGATGTAAGAGTTGCCAACCAATTTAAAAAAAATGTATTTGCTAATATCTCAAAAAAAGCTTAATTTGTTTTTGATTTTTTATTTTTTAAATTTGAAGAAGAATGTTGCCTTTAATTTAAAAGCAATTAATGATGGAGCTTTTATATGTTTTTTCGCAATTTCAATTTTTGTGCACATACCTTGTCATTTTGAGACACTTTGTCGTCTATAAATTTCATAATGGCTAAGATGTTCGAAAATTTCTTCTGCAAAATGGTTTAACTTGTTAAGAACAATATTTTATTCATAAATTTTGATGACCTTACACTTGACCTTGGTATAGAAAACTGATAAAAACCGAAAAAAAAAAATTAAAAAAACACAAATTATTTTTTTAACTTAAAAGAAAATTTTGATTGCCATATTAGAGATTATTGAATTCTAATTGGTTTTGTAGCAAAAAATTTTAAAATCGGTCTTAAAACAAAGAAGTTACGATGGTTACTCTGACGCTCTTTCAATAAAAAAGTTACAATGATTTGTATGGGTTGACAAGTGGGTTAATGGGTTAAAAAAACTGGGGATCGAACCAGGGCTCCGAGCATGCTAAGCCACACACTTAACCTGCATGCCACGGTCACCACACTTGTTGTAATTAGCAGACGTAAAATCAGAGATAGTTGAGGAAGCAATAAAATACTCATTTAAACCAGTGATGGGCACACACCCGGGATGACATTTTAGGCACAATTCTGCTTTTTTCAGTACTTTCGAGATAATACGGCATTTTATGCACGCGCTTTTTCATTTCGGTACAATTTTAATATCCCAAAACTGAAAAAAGTTACATAGTTTTTGTCATGGGATTTGGAAAACAGAAAAAACCCAATTTTTTTAGTAAATCAATAAATTCATATGTTTGGTTGGAAAGTTAAGATAAATATTATTTTCTAAAAACAAATTGACCAAAGAAATAAAAAACGCTTTTGTGCAGAATACATTCATCTTTTGCAGTGAAATCTGTGAAAATAAAGACCATGAATAAAGAATCATCGTATTGACCAAATTGTATTCATAATTACCAGTCATTTTTGGAAAACAGCAAACAATCCTTTTCAACCACCCAGCTGAAACAAACAAACAGTCTTGTAAAGAGGTGTTACTCGAATTTCAAACTTAGTGTTGCATTTTTCTACTACTATTTTTAATTGCCATTACTCGAAAAAGAGTTGCAAGCAATATTTATAAATACTTTTGATTATTTGAAATTAATAGTTTTATAAATTCTTTTATTCCATCTAAATTCATTTAAAAGTTTGGAAAAATCAACTAAATCCAGAAATTTTAAGGCAATTCCAGGATCCCGAAAATCCCGGGATTTCAGGACTTACAATCCCGGGACTTTCGGGACTGGAAAAAGTCCGTGATCCCGGGACTGGAATCCCTAGCTCCAACGCAATGGACCTTCCGACAGGTATTATAATCCATTTAAAAAATGTTGGTTGAAATTCAGTTCTTTCTAGCTTTTGAGGTGCTGTCGATAGAATTAAGGAGAAGTGGGCTGCACTTGAGTATTTTAGACCCACGATTTTGAAGAGCATTATGGCAATCAAAATATATTTTCGATAAGTGAAAAGAACAGCGACACGTTGATAAAAAGTAATATATATTTGTATCTTATATTTAAAAAATTGAAAACGACTTTACTATTCAAATGTAGTCAGAGGCCACCAGAGTTCATATACTTTTTTCTAGATTGAAATATTTATTTAGATAAATTTGAATTTAAACATTCGTCCACCGGGATGGAGGATATTTATTGTGGAACAACAGCTAAAATATTTAGTATTTAATCAAAAAACATATCATAATGTGATTTTTTAGAGTTCAGAAGAATAAATTGTACATCCCTATTTGTACAGACTCAACAAAAAGAATTCTTTTCATCAATGAAATATTAAACTGAAATTGATTCCATATTTTTCTCCACAACATTAAGTCTCTGGTGAAACGAATAGCATTTTATCATTCCCATTGAATAATTACAAATTATATTATTAATTAATTATTAATTAAATTATTATTATTTATAATATAATTATTCAATGTCATTATTTTTACATTTATTTCCGGAAAAAGAAATTTCTAAAGCTAAAATAATAAATAATTATACGGTTGTAATCCAGTTTTTTGAAACAAATTTTGTCTTAAATGGGTTATTTTAAAGTTTCGAAGAAGCGATTTGCAACAATCATCCGGTTTGTTCCAAATCAGTTACACTACAGTTTTAAATTTGTTACGAAATAATGCATTTTTTGTAAAAATGCTCTAAACAGTATTTCAAAACATTTTTGTGACTAAGTGGTTTTATGTTTTAAGTTGTAAAACAACTTAATGTTGAACACTTCGATTTGCGATGTTATTACTAAGTTTTGGTGAAATAACTATAACAAAATGCCTACAATTTCCTTGTCACGCACTTAAATGTCAAAAGAAAAATAGAAATTAAATTGTTTGGTGACTGAACTGTGTTATCTTTGATTTGTGAAGCCAAATTTGATTCTTGGAAAAGAATGAACAAAAATGGACAGGTTTCAAAAGTCAAAAGGAATATGGTGAAAAGCATAATTGCACCTATGCGCTCCCAAAGAAGTATAATAAAATATTCCGAAATAAATGTTGAGATAACTACAGTCTCTTGCAATAATTTCGACCCTATCAAATAAAATATTCCGGAGATGAGAAGTAGTTCCGACGAAAACATGAGGAAAAAGACGAAGCTTTTGGCCTAGAAATCATGGAAGTTCTTAACTCATTTTTAATACAATATATTGCCGAATGTAGCTCTGAACACAGAATTAAAAGAACAGCAATTGTAGACATTTTGGCGAAGCTCAATAAAAACATACCTTCTTTAAATCTGCCAAAAGATTCCCGAATAGTTTTGCGTACACCGCGAGAAAAAGTAGCCGTTGTTGAAGATGGTAGTGGTGGCTCTTACCGGCACTATGGCCTTGAAAAGGCATTGGTTCTTATTCTTAGACGAATTGAATATTGCAAAGAAACAATTCTAAACATAAATGTCGATGGACTTCCTTTGTTCGGATCATCTAAAGCAGAGTTCTGGCCAATTTTGGCTAACATTTATGGAAAAAACGAAATTTGACCGTTTGTCATTGAAATTTATTATGGGAGAAGTAAATATGTCAACTCTTATTTAGAAAATACTTGCAATCAATTGTTTTGAACTATTTTTTTATGACAGGCAAACCAGAAAATATCAATTGGTTTTTTCCTCCATTTGTGAAGGAGTTCCTAAAAATTCGTAAAAATGGTGGTATAATCGTTAATGAGAAAAAAGTTGAGGTGGATAAACGTTGCTTCATTTTTGATGCGCCTTCGTGCGTTTTTGTTTGTAAAGGCGTTATTGAACGCAATGGGTATCACAGTTGCTTGAAATGAGTTACTAGAAGAAAATATTCACACACCGCAAGGCATATGATCTTCACTGAATTAACTGCAGCTAGGCGCACGGATGAAAAATTTCGGTCAGGAGCGTACCCAGAACATTATAAAAACACTTCAGTTGTGTCAGAACTCCCAATAGACACGGTGGAGGATTTCCCTGCTGCAGAATGCTTACATCTAATCGATTTCGGTAAATTCTTTAACAAAAATAACTTAAAAATTGTAAATACTTACATAAATACAATAATCAATTAAAATTATTTTCAGGCGTCCAAAACTATTGCTGACTGGGTGGAAGACTGGCAATCTTAATAATCACAGAGCGCGTTGGAGTGTTCGGAAGTATCGGAATTTCTTGAAAGGTGAAAGCTACCTAGTGAAATACATCGCAAAATGCAAGGTTTGAACGAACTGGAAAGGAACGGAATATCGTTACTTTTTGCTTTATGTTAGCATAGTCGATGCAAAGAAATATTTTGATTGCGGTTGCTCAGTTGCGTTCACATACAAAAAACGGTTTGAAATTGTTACGAGAACGCTACATTGAAGTTGCAACTCAGTTGCAAAACATCATTGTAACTTATGAAAAGAAAATTGTATCTTATGAAATTAAGAAGTTGCAAGAACTCTGCATTGCGGTTATTATTCAGTTGCAAGAACTTCGGAAAACATTATTGTGACTTAAGATTTATGTTGGTTACACGAACGCTGCAGTGAGGTTATTGTGCAAGACTCTGTGGTCGCAAGGGTTGCCAACTGTGAAAAGTACAAAATCGGGACAAAGCCATCAAAAATGCGGGACAACATTTGATGCAATTTTTTTATTTTATTAAATATTTCCTTTTATTCTTTGAGGAATAAAGGGTGTCAACTTTACACCATTGCATTGGTTACTTGATATTGTTTAGATCTCTTTCCAACTCTTGCCGAATTCATGAAAAAACCAAAAAATAAATCCAAAACGTTTTCATAAATAAAATGTATGAAAAACAAATGATAAATTAAATTTGATAATAAAATTACACAGTTTTAGTAAACTGTGTTTCATGTCAAATTGGAAATTTAGATACAAACAATCTTAAGTTCTCAAATGCAGGACAAAAGGCGTCCCGCAAGGGGTCGTTGCGTTACGCTAAAAAATTAGGTGAAATGCGGGACGTCCCGCGAAATCCGGGACAGTTGGTAACCCTAGTGGTCACCATTTATTACGTCACTCTTTGAGAATGGGAAGAGGTGCTATTTTTTAATCACTGCTATTAAGCTAAAGCGATTGACTACTTATATATCATTTGTGGGTCAAAAATGTAAAGTGGTCCCATATTTTACTGACTGTCTTATTAAATAAGCTTAAGCTCGTACTCAAAATAAAACATAACAATATGCAGTGAAATTAAATGAGTTTACTTTAATCTGCTTAAAATAATAACCTTCTTAGGGTTGCAGTCAAATAATCTAAGTTGTTTTAAAATACTTTTTTTATTATGTTATTATTCGTGCAATAATTTTAGGTAAAATATAACACAAGTAACTTAAGAAAATGTATTAAGCGGAATTGTTTTGGATTTTTATACTGAAATTAAAAATTTTAAAAATGTCCTATTTCCAATTTAATTTCAAAAACTTAATTTTTGCTTGGCGCGTGAATTTTTCGTTGGCGCGTTGTAAAATTTAGGTGTAAATATCACGAAGTTTCCAATTTTAAAGTTCTTCTTTTCATATTATTAAAAAATTTCTCTGAATTTTAATATACACTTAAGAAAACTTATCACAAGTTAGTTAGAAAACATGTATACTTAATAAAACATTGTTAAAACTTCACAAAAACTTATTATGTTTTAATCATGAATATTTTTGTCAAAAGTGCTCATTTTTGTTACGAATCTGTTATTATAACATAACAAAAGCGTTAA
Organism: Tetanocera ferruginea; assembly: GCA_958299015.1. Taxonomy (NCBI): domain Eukaryota; kingdom Metazoa; phylum Arthropoda; class Insecta; order Diptera; family Sciomyzidae; genus Tetanocera; species Tetanocera ferruginea. The sequence goes on along the minus strand of OY282642.1, from coordinate 68,635,073 downwards.
TATAACTTAAATGTAACAGAAATAATGTACCAGTTGCAGCATTGTGATTTATTTTTTGTTCTAAGGACTCCTTTGTTTCATCATGTAATGTGCAACTTCAGTTTGTCTCTACAACACATTTAAAACGTAGCTTTAACATTTTGTCGCCTCATTGCGACCAACGTTGTTACAAAATATACGTAAAAACAAGTAAAGAAAGTCTAAAGTCGGTCTAGGCCGACTATGAAATATCCTAAGCCCACTTTTCAAAAACAAAAAATTTTTATTGTAAATGGGCGTCTCCATGGGAGGAAGAAGCCTATATTTTATATGCATTTAAATGTTGATGAAAAACTTACACATACCAAGTTTTATTCCTGTAGCTCACAGTTAATGTCTTTATTGTGCTTTCGCTATGAGAGGTGGGCGTGTTTATGGTCGGATTACTTACCAATTTTTGAATACACCTTAGTTTTGGTATAAAATACATACATACCAAATTTAATTTGTCTATGACAAACATAACCTTATTTGTTGAGTTTTAAACTTTTTGGGTTCTATGGGAGGTAGGCGTGTCCGTGGGCGAATGACGTCCATTTTTCGAAGACATCTTTGTGTTTGTATAAAACACATACACACCAAATGTTATTGTTGTAGGCTTATTATGAGCTGAGTTATGCAGTTTTCAATTTTCGCGTTGTATGCGAGGTAGGCGTGTCCGTGGGCGGATGATGTTTATTTTTCAAAATCATCTTTGTTTTGTTATAAAAAACATATGTGTCAAATTTTAGCTCTATAAGTTAAACAGAAGCTTATTTATTGCGTTTTCAATTTTTGGGTTGTATGGGAGGTGGGCGTGTCCGTGAGCGGATGACGTCCATTTTTCAAAGACATATGTTGTGTTGATATAAAACACATACATACCAAATTTTATTGTTGTAGATTTATTATGAGCTGAGTTATGCAGTTTAAATTTTTGGGTTGTATGGGAGGTAGGCGTGTCGGTGGGCGGATTCCAAAAATATTATACTAGTGCAGATCCTTGGGTGCATGTGACCATGTGTACCAAGTTTCATCCAATTATCTCGACTCCTTCTTCTTATTCTGTGTTTACGGACAACACACAGACGGACGGACGGACGGGCATAGATAGCTCGACTCACGTGGTGACGCTGATCAAGAATATATAAACTTTTCTATACCGGACTCGCTTCGTTCTATGCGTTACAAGGGTTTGCACAAAGTTAATATACCCTGACCTTTCAGGTTTAGGGTATAAAAACTAGTAAGGTATATCTTCGACTTGGCCGAAGTTAAAATACCCCCACGGCCTATTCGTAAGTGTAAAACAATCTTAAATTGTAGCTCTTTTTGTATGAGATGTTAAAAGATTTTACTATTTTTAATGACGTCTTAAATCCGTACATATCAAATTGTTTTCCTGTAGCTTAAAGATAAGCCTTTTTATAATGTTTTCAATTTTGGGGTTTCATGGCATATTGGCGTGTTTGTGGTTGTTTCAGTTTTGGAGCCAAAATATTAGCCTCTTTATAAAGTTTTACTAGTATAACTTCTATGGGAGGTGGGCGTGTTAGTGGATATTGTGGCGTGTTAATATAAAATATAAAAATACTGAATTTCAATTTTGTAGCCTAAATATTAGCCTTTTTAGAGTTTTCACTAAAGTGGGTTCTATGGGAAATGGGGGTGTCCGTAGTCAGATGGCTTTTTCTTGATTTGTTTTATTTTTATCATAAATATATTATTTTTTTTTATGATAATAAAAGCTTCGAAGTTGGCGCTTATAAAATTAGTCTTTTTTTGTGGAGTTGCAACATACAATAGCATATTCAATGTCAGTTTTCCAAGCTCACCCAAACAGAAGATTGAGAATGTTTGTGTGTGCAAAGCTTTTAAAATTACTTTTAAACTAAATTTAATAAAAAAAGTTGAAATTAGGGCAGGGATGGCAAAAATATCATGATTTAATGACAAAGATTAGCGCCGACTACAAAACTTTTATCATCATAAAAAAGATAAATTATTTATGATAAAAATAAAACATATCAAGAAAAATTTAAATTATAAGATTTCCAATATAATAATGTATATAAATAAATTATCAGATTTTACCACGATTAATAGGAAAAGTAATTTAAAATTATTTTTACTTTGTAGTGATTTTGTGCAGGTTTTTTTTTTTTTGTTAAAAAGTTTTTATTATATAAAAAGAATAAATTTTCAATTTTATTTTTGTACTTACGACAAAAGCCTCTTATACGAAATTGTATCTCGAGTGACCTGAAAGGTCAGGGTATATTAACTTTGTGCAAACGTTTGTAACGCATAGAACGAAGCGAGTCCGGTATAGAAAAGTATATATATTCTTGATCAGCGTCACCACGTGAGTCGAGCTATCTATGTCCGTCCGTCCGTCTGTGTGTTGTCCGTAAACACAGGATAAGAAGAAGGAGTCGAGATAATTGGATGAAACTTGGTACACATGGTCACATGAACCCAAGGATTTGCACTATGGAATATTTTTGGAATCCGCCTACGGACACGCCTACCTCCCATACAACGCAAAAATTTAAAACTGCATAACTCAGCTTATAATAAGCCTACAACAATAAAACTTGGTGCGTATTTATTTTATATTAACACAAATATGTCTTTGAAAAATGGACGTCATCCGCTCACGGACACGCCCACCTCCCATACAACCCAAAAATTGAAAACGCAATTAATAAGCCTTTGTTTAACCTACAGAGCTTAAGTTTGGCACATATGTTGTTTATAACAAAACAAAGACGGTTTTGAAAAATGGACATCATCCGCCTACGGACACGCCTACCTCCCATACAACGTGAAAATTGAAAACTGCATAACTCAGCTTATAATAAGCCTACAACAATACAATTTGATATGTATGTGTTTTATATCAACACATAGATGTCTTGGAAAAATGGACGTCAACCGCTCACGGGCACGCCCACCTCCCATACAACCCAAAAATTGAAAATGCAATAAATAAGCCTCTGTTTAACCTACAGAGCTTAAACTTGGCACATATGTTTTTTATATTAAAGCAAAGATGGTTTTGAAAAATGGAAATCATCCGCCTTCGGACATGCCTACCTCCCATACAACGCGAAAATTGAAAATTGCATAACTCAGCTTATAATAAGCCTATAACAATAAAATTTGATATGTATGTGTTTTATACAAACATAAAGATGTGTTCAAAAATGGAAGTCATCCGCTCACGGACACGCCCACCTCCCGTACAACCCAAAAATTAAAAACGCAATAAATAAGCGTGTGTTTAACCTAAAAAAAAAAAAAACAAATTGGCCATTTCAGCCCTTGAAAGGACTTTGACCGAGCTTCTTAGGATCGATTGTGTTGTGTGTGTTATTAAATTTTTGCACACAATTGACCGAGAACTGGACCTACATGTTTTATGCCGACTCCGAACGGCTCATGTTCTCAAGAAGCTTTACATGGCATTATTTACTATCTGAGGTTTGCCATTGTCTGCAGAGAGGTGGTGACCGATCAGAAAAATTTTTAATTGAAAAAACTTTTCGCCACGGCTGGGGATCGAACCCGGTCTCCGAGCATGCTAAGCCACACACTTAACCTGCATGCCACGGTCACCACAACCTGTGTGTTTAACCTACAGAGCTCAAACTTGGCACATATGTTTTTTATGACAAGACAAAGATAGTTTTGAAAAATTGACGTCATCCGCCAACGAACACGCCTACCTTGCATGCAACCCAAAAAGTGTAAAACTCAATAAATAAGGTTATGTTTGTCATAGAGAAATTATATTTGTTATGCATGTATTTTATACCAAAACTAAGGTGTGTTCCAAAATTGGGAGTAATACGTCCATAAACACGCCCACCTCCCATAGCGAAAGCACAATAAAGGCATTAACTGTGAGCTACACGAATAAAACTTGGTATGTGTAAATTTTTCATCAACATTTGAATGCATATAAAATATAGGCTTCATCCGCCCACGGAGACGATCATTTACAATAAAAATTTTTTTGTTTTTGAAAAGTAGGTTTAGGGTATTTCATAGTCGGCCTAGACCGACTTTAGACTTTCTTTACTTGTTATTGATAAGTTGGTTTATCTTGGAAAATAATTAGCTGGCACATTTTATGTCTCGGATTTACTTTCTAGATAAGATTAGTGAATTTTGTATTTATTTTTAAATCAAGCAACGCAATTATATTTCATTAAAAATGTATTTGAAGGAGTGAAACGTGAGTGACATTACATTTTTTTTTTGACGTAGAATTACGTCTTACAGCGCGGTTTGTATGGGGTCGTTTTAACAGATTTTTTCAAGGTCATTATGCAACGTTTTTGGCGAATACTTTAGGGTATACTTACAGCCTTTAATACTCTTCGTTCAAAGATAATATATATAATAAACTATCAGATATATCCTGCGCTGATATATAAACTTTGGATTTTGTCACTATTATATTCAAGTCACAAAATAGTAAAATATAAGAAGAAAAATGCATGTTTTATATAAGAAAATCAATCATCGTCTGCTTATGTGCCTGCTGCTTTCTTTGTTTTTCTTTCGTTGTTTATGCTTGATGGCTTTGGTTTTGCACGAACTGATTGGTTCGCTTTGGCAGCATTGTAAGCATTAGTTCGCATTGGGTTTATGTATGCACTACTGTTCTAGTATACTATTTTGAAATCAGAATTCATGAACCTCTTTTCAACTCAGTCAATGAACTTAATCTGTCAAATTTAACGAAATGGGTCTGTTTTCCGGTTAGATTTAACTCTTGTGAAAAAAACGAGTTGGATCATATTTCTTTTTATGCTTTTACCCAATAGATGGCGTAAAATTTAAATTTTTGTTTTTAATGCAAATTAATTTGGATTCCACATCCCACTAGCACTAGCGAGTGTAGTTTGCAAACTATACATCAGGACTATACAGGAAAGGACATGTGCTCAGCATGAAATAAGTATAGTTACCATACGATTTTTTAAAAATAGGGGTTTTAATTTTAATTTGAAATTAGTAGTTGAACTGACTGTAGCTCTCAAACTATATATCGGGCAGAGACAAAAATGGCACCAATGGAAAGTGCATTTGTTTCGTCTTCTTTTCAATTAAGTCAATGAACTCAACCTATCAAACTTAACAAAATGATCGAACAAATTTGAAATTTTGCTTGTTTCTTTTTGCTTGCTCATTTAATCATACTTACTTTTTAACTTTTTCTCTGTTTTGGCCTCGATAAGTAGTCCATAATTGAGTGTTATTCATTTATTTGTTAATTTTTGAAAGATCAATAAAAATACGTGCAAAGTTAACAAAACAATCGAACCAAAGAGACAAAGTAGAAGAGGTTACAACTTAAACGGAATTCTACGTCTACACTTACGATACTATCGAAACTGTTTCTTTTTTAACTTGTTTTTGTGTTTGAAATGAAAGAAGATAACGAAAACATTAAGAAAAAGTGAAAACCGGCCCTAAAAGAACGTATGAAAAAAATATACAGAAAAATTATAGTTAAATCCGGATTCATATAAGAAAACAAACTTTGCAAAGATTAAAAATATCTAATCAAATCATTATTTTAAGCCGTTGGTATCGACGGAATTGCTTGAAAAACCTGAAAACTGCAAAGAAGGTATCTCGAGCAAAAATACCGAATATTTTTCGATATACCGCATCGGAGATGTGAATTTGAATGTGTATAAATAATAATACATTTGTTTAAATAAATAAAATTGAAGTCAGAAATTAAATCAATCAACACGAGTTTGCATTCAATTTGATTTTCTATATATTTATATTTCTAGTTTCAAGTCCTAGAAACTCACAAGAAGAAACAAGAAATCGACGAAAGAACTTATTTTGTATGTTCTTATTATTCGTTTATTCATTGCAATTTTTTTCTTGTGCTGTATGTTTAAGCACCATTGTGTACTATTGTATTTATTTCTAGAATCTTTTTCTTGTAAATCTAGTCAAATTTGATGTATTTTATTTCAGAGTATTCCATCGTTCCGAATAATTGCCCCGCAAAGCATTTGCCAATCTGAAGAAGATGATATTACAGATTTTTCTCCATCAGGAATTTCCGTGAGGTAGGTTTGATAACACAATTCAGCAAAATCAATTTTTTTTTAAAACAACAAGGTTCCGACAACGGATTCTGGTAGAGAAGACCAAAAAGGTACGGTATATCTTTGACTTGGCTGAAGTTAAAATTCCCCCACGGCTGATTCGTAAGTGTAAAAAACCTTTTGTAATTTTAACCCATTTACAGAATATTTGCTATAGTGGGTTATATGGGAAGTGAATGTGTCCGTATGCGGATGACGCCTACTTTTCTTCCACGATTTAGTTTTGATATAAAATGCAAATGTATCAAATTTTTTGCCTGTAGCTTAAGGGCCCATTAAAGTTTTTTTCAACGAAAAAACCCTACAATAAATTAATGTATTGTAAGGCTACTGTTTATTTTAGGTATTTTTTGTTCTTATATTAAAAATATATAATGTTTGAAGAAAAATTTTTTAAGTTTTTTGATAAATAATATGAATTAATATACCCAGAATCTGTAATTTACAACAAGCAAAGCACCTGGAATATGCGGTGGACACGATTTTTTGTTACTTTTTCATCCAAAAACAATAATAATTTTTGTTCCTCTAAAACTTTTTGAGCTTTTTAATTTTATGGGTTTTGACTAAAATATTAATTTATTTAAGGTTTTAAAAAAAGAACCATATCGCTTAAATTAAAATTAAATGATTAAAAGTAGGAATGGTATTCGCTTTACAAGTGAAAAATAATTGGTAGCGATCCTTGCAATAGTTTTCGAGAAGTGCTATCCACCGGTTTTAGACAGCACTTTTTGAGAAAAACGCGTTTAAAGTTCAAGAAGTAGTACATTTATTGACTTTTCTTTGGACGTTTGTGCTTATAACTACATCAATTACACTGTGCTCGAATCGGACACTTTTTTCCCATCAAACGGGGCACCCGGGGGGATAACCTAATTCGAGTATGCTGCTTCTAATGGTGCTAAGCGTTTTTTTAGGTTAGCTCTTGTTTTCGAAAATTTTGAAAATCAAAATTTTAAACCCACGAAGAAAAAATTTGTAATTTTTGACCATTTATTTAATTCCTCTGTGAATTGTAACGAACGGTTAAAAATCTTGGACTACATTTTAAACTTTTTTGGATTACATATAGGACACGACCAAAAAAGATTATTTTTTAATCCAATGAAAAGTTTTAAATTTTTCAATCCAAAAAGGATTTATTTTTAATCCGCAAAAAGTTTAAAATTTCTTAATTCAAAAAGGAATAATTGTTAATTCACAGAAAGTTTAAAATATTATAATCCAAAAAGGATTAGATTTTAGCCCAAAAAAGTTTAAAACAATTTGTTTCATTTCGGATGCTTCAACAACATTTAGAATTATATTAAGCTTAAATTTCGTTGTAGTAGTAGTTTTCAATCTTATACCTGAATTACAATGCGGCAGTGGCAGTGGCATTGATCAGCTGTAATTTTAGGAATACTGTTGTTCAATGGTAAAACTTACATAGCAGCAGTAAGCAGTACTGCCGAGGTTAGCTCTATTTCTAAGTTCACCGCCAACATGCAAATAATTAAACTACTAAGAAAAATTACACATTTACTGCTGTTGATGCTGACGCTGTCAATGCTAGATTGTAATTTGCAGGCAGTAAAATACGAAACAGCTGATCACTTCCTCTGCCACTGCCACTGCTGCATTGTAATTCAGCTATTAAATAACATAAATACTTTTTCCTGAAAATACCACCTTAATGCAAATTTGTAGTACTTTTAGGAATAAAAATTCCTTTAAACGAAAGTTTGGATTAAAAACTAGTCCAACATTTTTAACCGTGTATGTAGTTTTTCGCCGTGATCGTTGCTTCATTACTACTGGCTTTGATAGTGCACTAATAGCTGTTCACTCATGATATTCTTGCCAAGAAGTTCCATTACTACAAACCACAGGGATCGTAGACCAGTTATGTGTTAAAGTTGATGTTCCAGTCCCATCTTATTCTGATAATTTTCCAGCTTTAACTCTAAATATCACAGCAAATGGGCCTGAAGTAGGTTTCTTAGATTCAATTCTATTTATTGGGTTGTATCAAATTGAAATACCAGGGGCCTTCCTAAAAAATGGTTTATCAAGATAAATGTTCAGATAACCTCCAAGATATTAGTGAGTTATTTAATTTCTTTTTTCAATCCAATTATGTTTGTGATAATACTTCTTCCAATCATGAACATATTGCCCCCGATATGATATGCTATAACTGACCTTGGCTCCATCACCTTTTCGGAGTATGATGTTTTTGACGCTTTAGTAAGTCTTGATGTTAAAAATAATTGTACGTCGGATAATATTCCTCCCATATTTCTTAAAAAATGTGCTTTTGCCATGTGTAAGCCCTTGACTCATATTTTCAATATGTCACTGAAATTTCTAGATGTCTGGAAGATATCGGCAATTGGTCCAATCTGTAAAAGGATTTATAAATCCGGATTACCACTTATAACTCCATTAAAAACAGATTGTCTGAGAAGCAGCACATTTGTGTCTGGTAAATCTACCTCTACTAATCTTACCCTATTTACACACTTTCTGTCCAATAATATGGAAAAAGGAATCAAATAGATGTTATATTCACGGATTTTGCAAAGGCTTTCGATAGAGTTCAACACTCTGTTTTGATTAATAAACTAAGTAACCTCGGATTGCATTCCTCGTTACTACTATGCTTAGAGAGCTTGGTCGTCAGCAGTATGTTCAGATTGGTAAAAATGCGTCTAAACACATTGAAAATTAATCAGGAGTACCAGAAGGTACCTAGGTCCCCTGTTGTTTGTTTTATTCATCAACGATCTTCCGAATTATGTTAGCTTTTCTGAGTGCCTGATGTATGCTGATGTTGTTAAGACCTTTAGATGTGTGGACTCTCACGAAGACTTTCTATTGCTTCAACGTGACATGGATAGTCTCCAATTTTGGTGCAAGACCAATAAATTGTATCTTATGTGTCTGAAAGTAATGTCATGTCTTTTTTTATGAAGAACCAACTTTTCGAAGGATGCTATTAATTCGGTATGACTGGAGAAAGTCGAATTGAAGAAAGATTTAGAGGTTGTATTTGAGCTGAAGTTAAGATTACCAAACATTTTTATGCTATTATATCAAAAGCGAATACGATGATGGGATTTCTATTCCGCAATACTAGGGAGTTCTCTGATCCTTTTACCGTGAGGACTATTTTCTTTTCAATTGTCAGATTGGTTTTAGAATACAACTGTGTTGTCTGGCATCCTCAATATTCTAGAAGTATTAAAAGAATTTAAAATATTCAAATAACTTATAGTACGTTCAGACAGATTTTTAAATGCGCATTAAGAAGTTCGAAAATTCAACGAAATGTCAAGTGTTCACATTAGGGAGAAGCGTAAAATGCGAATTTAAATTGACAAGTATTCAAACATAAGGCTGTGTGCCAATCGGAAACTGTTCACTAGTGATAGGAAGGAAAATTCTGAGTTGACCAAAATTTCTGTCTGTTGAAATTGCATTGTCATTTTTGCTGTGCCAAATGAAGCATAAAAAGTTATCCAGATTTTGACAATTTTTCCTAATGCGATATTACTTAAGACGCATTTAACTGCTGCGTTTTCTAATCCATTTTTGACGTAGAATTACGTCTTACAGCGCAGTTTGTATGGGGTCGTTTTAACAGATTTTTTGAAGGTCATGCAACGTTTTTGGCTAATACTTTAGGGTATACCTACAGCCTTTAATACTTATCGTTCAAAGATAAAAAATATACTAAAATATCAGATATATCCTGCGCTGAATGAATATCTAATTTTGAATTTTGTCCCTATTATATGAAAGTCAGAAAATAGTAAAATATAAGAAGAAATAATCATGTTTTTTTATAAGAAATCGATCATCAGCTGCTTATAATGTACCTGCTGTGCCTGCTGCTTTCTTTGTTTTTGTTCAATGTTAATGCTTGTATTGTTTTTATTTTGCACTAACTGATTGGTTCGTATTAGAGCTTCAGAACAAACACGTGTTTCGAACTATACAACTACACAGAACATTTGGACCAAAATGGATGATTATATGGCCAATCGGATGAAGTGGGATTATCTGAGGTCACAGGTGGGTCATTGGACTTTGAGGGGTACCATGGAACATTTGGACCAAAATGGTTGATTCTATGGCCAATCGGATGCAGTGGGATTATCTGAGGTCACAGGTGGGTCATTGGCACTTTCACGTGAATACGAACTTAACGTGTAGTTCGTGAATAAAATACACGTGTAGTTGAGTTTCGTGTTTTCACTTGATTTTTTTAAAAACACATGAACACGTGCTTACTTGAATCTGGAAGTTCTAGTTCGTATTGGTAACATTGTAAGCATTGGTTCGCTGTTCTAGTTCTGTTCTGTTCTGTTCTAGTTCTAGTACTATTCTAGTTTATTAAGTGCTCTATTTTGAAACTAGAGGTCATGAACCTCTTTTCAAGTCAGTCAATGAACTCGAACTGTTAAATTTAACGAAATGGGTCTGTGATCCGGTTAGATTTAACTGTTATGAAAAAAAAACTAGTTGGATCATATTTCGTTTTATGCTTTCACCCAATAAATGGCGTAAAATGTTAATTTTTGTTTTTAATGCAAATTAATTTGGATCCCATATTCCACTATCACTAGCCAGTGTAGTTCGCAAACTATACCTTTTAACTTTTTTATAAATTTGTTTGTTTATTTTCGGAAGATCAATAAAAAATATGTGCAAAATGGACAAAACAGTCGGACCAAAGAGACAAAATAGAAGAGGTTACAACTTAAGGAACAAACAAGTTTTGCGTAAGCATACAAAAGTTTCAGAGAGAAGTCAACGAAAAGTATATAAAAGTTCAAAAACACACTTTTCCATACTTAATTAAAAACAAAGTTAGCATGAAAAAAAAATCTCAATATAAATCGACTCGAATGAAATGACAAATAAATGATGAATTGTTGTTGTCGAAAAAGATTGACAACTAAAATTACAGAAAAATATTTTCTTTTAGTTTGTAAATTCATCCATGCTTTATGATTGAAAAAAACGGTCAATTTCAATAAAAACCTCGCTTAATAAATTAATCATGTCTAAAACATATATTTTTTACTGATTTTTAGTAAAATTTCGTTACATGTGTTACATGTGTTAGTGTTTAAATCAAAATTTAAATTATTTATTAAACAGGTTGCAACCCTTTTCTGCTTAGCAATAGGTCTGTTTCCGTACTCTAAAGTTTTAGTCCAATTTACCAGTTTTAGTCCGAGAACCGTTCCCATACTCGAAAAAATGGTAAAAGAGAGTACAATCGAGATAGTAAAACATTTCCCCTCCGAGAAATTTCTTCAAGTAAAAATGGTAAAAGTGTCAAACTGCTTAAAATCAGCTGTTTACAAGCTAGCAAAGAAATTGCGATACTTCAAAATTTCTTTGAAACTATTAAAATGGAACCCAGAAACATGGGAAAATGTGAAAAAAACTAATTTAAATTCTTAACTTGAGACTTAATTTCAATATTATTAAAAATCTTAGGTATTTCGTCTGCAATGCCGATGCTCCACATCAAGCCAATGCTGGACAAACTATCTTATTTGACAGTTTTTACAATTTTAAGGCTCAACCAAAATATGCGTAAGCATACAAAAGCTAGAGAGCAAAAGAACGTACTTGCTCAGCAATATATTGCGTCGTCCAAGTTGTGCGTAAGCAATTTTTCGTTCAGTTTCTCAATTTTCGTTTACTTTTCAAAACTTGAGAGTGAGCGCTAAAGACCGTATATTAGGTCTGTTCCCGTACTTTTTGGACTAAAAATGTTAAAACTGAAAAGTCAACGAAAAGTATACAACCCAGCAAACCAGATCTCGATAGTTAAATTTTGAGATATAATTTCGATATCGAATATTAAAAATTTCCGATAAATTTTTCGAAACTTAATATTTTTTTATGTTTCTAAGCTTTATTGCGATGTTATATAATTGTTTTGCTGTTAGATGTTATTTAAGCCAAAAAACAATAAAAAACACTTTCAACTTTATTCATAACATATAAACTTTGCTTAGAAAAATCGACAATTTTGTTTAAATGTCAATTCAAACCATAAATTTAAATTATCTATGCATTGTAAAAAAACAAGAAAGAAAGTTCAAATTAGTGAAAATAAAGATTATAAGTTAATTAAAGATTAATAAGTGATTTATTTTGAAGAAAACATTAAAATTGAGGTATGTTTGTAATAACTATACTTGTAGTTTGTATTTATGTATTTAAAATAACTTTTGTTCTCTAATAATTTCATTAATGTAACTGCTCTTTCAAGGTGCATTCAGAAGTAAATATCAATGCAAAAACATCAAAGGTATTAATTTGAATTACATTATCAAAAATTATTTAATATCAATATTGTTTTAAAATCGAAATTTTTGACAGCATCGAAATCGTTTGGATATCGAAATATTTTTCAATCTCGATATCGTTATAATATCGGTATTTTATTTAGAGCTTATATCGTTTTGGAATTTTATTCAACCTCGATATAGTAACGATATCGACATTTTATTCAATCTCGATATCGCTAACGATAGGTCGTTTGTATCGAAAATGGTCATTTATCGATATCGAAACAATATCGTTTCGAAAATCGTTTACGATAAAAGTTATCACTTTAATGATATCATTTTGATATCGTAACGATATCATTTGGTTTGCTGGGAATAAATGAGTGTAAATACTAAGTTACTCACCGGTATCCGTCCGAATAGTATAAACAAAATTTTGTTTTGAGGCATTGGCAACTAAAACAACCGGAGACCACAGCAAATGCGTTTTTTATATTGTTATAAAAGAAAAAATTATGCTTTGCACACCAAACACAATAACCACCTTTATTTTTTTTTTTTTGCATAATTTGTAAGCACGCGAAATACAAAGACTTTAAGTTTCTGATGGGAACAAAATCGAAAATCCAACTAAGTTAAACCTTACTTATCTCCCTAAATTTAAGTTTTGTCATGTTGGTATAACTTCATTTAATACTACCAACCTATTTGATTTTAAAAAAGACGATGGAAAATAAAAAAAAACAAATATTTTCTAATTGGTCCCATATAATGGACAAATCCATTGAAAGGGTTAAGTATTTAAATAATATCTACCCAGTGGACAAAGGCAGGGCCTTGAAGTGCTACTACACCGAAAAAAATGTGCGGTGTTAATTGAAGTTCTTTCGTGAGTTAAGAGTTTTTAAATTGTTAAATACGTTTTGTCACAGTAACACTCAAAATGAATTGTATCAATATTTTTGTTCTTAATTAAAAAGTTTTTTCTGCTTAAAAAAATTAATTTTCAAAACTTGAATTCAATATGCAGCAGTTTCATATTAACTCTGCGTCTTCTCTGAAAATTTGTCATTTTAACTCTGTTAAAACTTGTTACAACTATCACCTAAAATGAGTTATGCCAATATTTTTATTTGTTAAGGTACTATTACAGTGTGTAAAAAATAAAAAATAATTTGTTGTTTTTTTTTAGAATCTGGTTTCTTAAGGTCTTAAGAATGCGTATACGAAATTTTAGAAAAAAATATCAAATAAAAAAAAATATAACCTACATTATATTCGTATGTCGCGCATTATTCATATATTATCGTTCACAGAAGAAAATCTAATCGCGTTTTTCTCGAAACAAGTTTTTTCGAATTGGTTTCTAAGATATCTCGAGTTCTGCTTGATCGATTTCGATGAATCTTAATTCATTGTGATCTTCATAGACTCTGTTAAGCACTCTACCTATAAAAAGGCGAAAAACTTTTATATTTTGTTTTTTACGGCTAGGAATTTCTGCCAAAAAGAGGCATTTTTTGTAAATTTGTTTTTCAACGCATGCCATTTTTTTGTTTTGTTTTTTTTTTTAATTTGCGTAGGTAGAGTGCTCAACTACAACCCTTAACTGAAGAATGCACTTTGATTTTTTACTTTCCGACACCTTGAAAATGCTGGAGACGAGAAACCAACTCACAACCTTTTTTTGAACACGCCAACTTCAACGACCTCTAGAAAATAAACAACAAACAAAAAAAAGACATTTTTTTATATCTTAGACTTTAACTGTACTTTAACTTTAATGTTAATAAATTTGAATTAAATAACTTAATACTACTATTTAAAAAAAAATAAATAAAAAAAGTGTTGTTTTTAATAGCTTCACACTGTAATAGTATCTTAATATAAATATTTTTCTTCTTAGATCAAAATCATTCTCAAAACTGGAATTAAATTTGAAGCAGTTTCAAATCAACTCTTCATCTTCTCCATACATTTGTCATCTTAACTCTGTTAAAGCTTATTTCAACCATCTATATATAAATCATATTTAGTTTTTTAAAGCTAAAACGGGGTTTTGCTGAGCACGAAACAGAGTTGAAAAATTTTTCCGTTTGTTTGTTTTACTTTGAATGTAGAGAAACTACTCAAACATTTCAACAAGCAAATTAAGTGTGATGTAAAAATTAATTGTTTGAAATGAGAGCTAGTTTTTAATATTTAAACAATTTAAACAATTTTAGCGTGTTTAGGTATGAAAGGGAAAATTTGGCATTTATTTAAAAAAAAGTGTTATTTGGTAACTTTAATAATATATTTATTTTATAATTATGCATATTTTAAGTTCAACCTTTACTTTTAATTGAATGTAACCTTTACTAAAACTAGTAAGGTATATCTTCGACTTGGCCGAAGTTAAAACACCCCCACGGCCGATTCTTAAGAGTTAAAGAATCTTAAATTGGAGAGCTTTTTGTATGAGATTTAAAAGATTTTGTTATTTTTATGTGTTTAAAATACATACATATCAAATTGTTTTCCTGCAGCATTAATAAAAGCCTTTTTATAAAGTGTTCAATTTTGGAGTTGTATGGGAGGTGGGCGTCGGATGGATGACGCTCATTTTTTTAACACACCTAAGTTTTGACACAGAATCAGCGTTGCCAATTTGTGGGTAATTCCTCAAAATCGGTGTGTTTTCAGATGCTTCTGAGGAATTTTTGAGTATTTTTATTTTGAAAAATTTTTGAGGGATTTCGTTATCCAGAAAAATGTTCAAATTGTTACAAATATGCAGTGGCGCTGTAGCCGCTTGAATGATTTATGTGCACATATGCATGTACCCTTAATGATTTATTTTATATTCGCATGCGCTGTCAGCCCTGGCGTCGATTTCTCGTGGATTGGGATTGATGGTGGAAGGGATTGATTTGGTGCGCCACAGCACAACTGCAAAGCACATCAAAAACAGCAGTGCAATTGCACATATTCAACCAATCGGTGAATCCTTTCAGAAGCATGCAAAAACTGACACCAAAAGAGCAGAGTTAAAGCTAATGGGGCTCCTGGCAACAAACGACTTACCCTTCCGGGTAATTGACAGTTTTATTCCCGTGTTAAAGTCATCTTTTCGTGACTCGGAAATTTAAAAAAAATTGTCTCTTCATCGAAGTAAAGCCACGGGAATAATGAAGAATGTCCTTGGCGTCAGCTTTTAAAACAATCTCTTTTCGCAGCTAAAGCAAATATATTTTTCAATAGTCGTAGATATTGAAAGTGATATTAAACAATGCGCGTTCACTGTGATTTTTTATAATAGTTCAGAAGGAAAAGTAAATACAATTTTTTTCGATTTAAAAGAATGCGCATCTGGAACCGTATTACATTTATTTAATTTACTAAAGCAGTGCATCAAAGATAAACAAATTCCCTTTGATAATTTGATTGGCTTCGCTGCGGATTCACCAAATGTAATATTAGGTCAATTTAATTCTGTAACAGCTTTGCTTAAAAACGAAGAACCTTTCATCGTAACAGTTAAATGCTTTTGCCATATGATGCATTTAGTAGCGTCCAAAGCTTGTTTAAAATTGCCGGTGGTTATTGAGGATCTATTGAGAAATTTAGGGTCGCATTATAACTAAAGCTTCTTACGTCAAGAAAAATTTAAAGATTTTCAGCATTATTTTCAATTAGAAATTCACAAAATTCTTTCATCCTTTCCTAGAGTCTTAGAGCAATACGAAGCAATACGAAGATCCATCAAAAACAACTGAGTTTATGTTACGAATAATGAATAATCCAGCTACTAAAATTTACCTTGAATTTCTTTCGTACGGTTTAGGTACACTTACTGATTTCAATAAAATTTTTCAAACAGAGTGGGCTATGCTCTACAAACTTAAAAGTGAAACTACCTGGGTTCTAATGACCTTCTTGTCAAACTTTAATGACATTCAAATCCTTGGGGTGCAGGATGTTTGGAAAATTGCTTATAAAAATTCTTTATATTTTGTAAATACAAATGAAATATACATAGGAGTTTTGGTGGAAAGTAGCAGAAGAGAACTTCCTGTAGGTGAAAAATCTGTTGTACTTATTAATTGCAGAAATTTTTACATAGAGGCTATTGATCAAATTAAAAAGCGATTTGACTTCTCTGACACACTGTATGATATAATTGATATAGTTGATCCAGCTTTCGCTCAGTCATTTCAATGAAAAACTTTAAGTTTGTTTAAAACACGATTTGAATTCGTTGATATTAACCTGCAAGATATAGATAACGACTGGAGAGACCACGCATTGTTAGATCACAAAAGTCTTAATATTGATTGTTCATTGGATCCAGAATTTTACTGGAATAAGGTTTTTGAATCGAAAAATTCGACTGGCTCATTTAAATTTCCTAATTTACAACAAGTTATCAGATTATTATTCATTAAGGTGCCTTGAAAAAAAAAGTTTCATTTGTACCCATCCTAAAATGAACCTTGATGTATTTTATGATGATTCCCAAAATATTTTGGCTATGCCGAAATCCGTCAGTGAGCTAAACCATTTTGCAAAAACCTCCAAAAATCATGTTTTCCGTATATATATTAACTAGTTTAATAGTTGTAAACAAATAAACTGTCTCAAATTATAGACCTGAAAAATTTCGTTCAATCTGCATCAAAAATTTGAAAATATTCTCAATTGGGTTAAGTATAATGATGTTTTCATGCATTTTTTTTAGATTATTTTTACAAAAATTCAAATAACTTTATTATTTCTTATACGATCGCCGTTATCAAGATATCGTTGGAAAGATATGCACGTTTGTCATATTTTTTGGACATTTTTCTTTGTTTAATAAAGTGTGGCTCTTATTTTATTTCTCCATTTGTGTGCAGTTTACCTGAAAATAAAATTTTCAAAATCCAAAACACTGTATTTTTTCTTATTTCAAGCGTTTGTTTCAATGAGAATTTTTGAAAATCATCTAAAAAAATTAAGAAAAAAATCATGAAAAACATCATTATCTTTAATCCAATTGCAAATTTATACAAATTTTTGATGCAGATTGAAAGAACTTTTTCAGGCCTACAATTTGAGA
Source organism: Tetanocera ferruginea (assembly GCA_958299015.1). Lineage (NCBI taxonomy): Eukaryota > Metazoa > Arthropoda > Insecta > Diptera > Sciomyzidae > Tetanocera > Tetanocera ferruginea. The sequence goes on along the minus strand of OY282642.1, from coordinate 68,617,527 downwards.
CAGTTTATTTATTTACATCTATTACACTAGCCAGTATAAATGCGGAAAACATGATTTATGGAGGTTTTTTCAAAATGGTTTAGCTCACTGACGGATTTTGGTATAGACAAAATATTTTGGGAACGATCATAGAATACATCAAGGTTCATTTTAAAATGGGTACAAATGGAACTTTTTTTTTCTTCATACAAGTCGAGGCACCTTATTATTCATACTTCCTTTTTCAAATGCTTCAGTAGAGCGTATATTTAGCAATTTAAAAATTTGTAAGACTGATTCGCGAAACAGGTTAAGTACTGATACTGTGGCTTCCCTACTGTTTACAAAACAAGGCATAAAAAATAATGGTGGACATTTATTTGAGCCAAAGGCACAAATGTACCAATTAAAATGGAATAAGTAAAATTTGTATCTTAACAACCTCTGCACATTTAAGTGCAGTAAAAGTTTTTATGTAAATATATAATGTAAAACAATATGTATATAATAATATACTATATATGAATAAAATTGTTTTTTGTGACACTATCATTTTGAGGGTTTTCTTTAAAAATTGAGGGTTTTTTTTAATTTTTGAGGAATTTGAAAATAATTTGTTGGCAACACTGCATAGAATATACAAATACTGAGTTTCAGTTTTGAAACTTTAATATTAGTCTCTTTATAGAGTTTTTAATTTTGGGGTTGTATGGGAGGTGGGCGTGTTAGTGAGTGGATGACGCCCATTTTTCTAACACACAAAAGTTTTGACATAGAATACTCAAATAACGAGTTTCAGTTTTGTAACTTTATTATTAACCTCTTTATAAAGTTTTCATTATTTGGGTTGTATGGGAGGTAGGCGTGGTTTTCATCCGATTTAGCCCATTCTCAAACTTCGATTCAAATATCGATTTTTTTTTGCGATAGCTTGAAAATTACGACTGTAATCGTGTCCACAGACAGACAGACAGACGGACATGGCTAAATCAACTCAGATGGTGATGCTGATCAAGAATATATATACTTTTCTATACCTACAACGCCTGCTTTTGGGCGTTACACACGTCGTGACAAAATTTATATACCCCTTACGCGGTACGCGGTACATTTCAAATTAAGAGCAAAGATCATATAATACAAAGATGCGCCACCGCCATTCAACTGAATGGCGCAGTAAAAATTTAATGTGGATTTATCATAAATCCACGTTAAAGCTTTGTGAGAGCCAGCGAGTGAACGATGTAAAGCTTTTGAGAGTGAGAGACGAATAAGCAACGATGTGAGCATAATATTGGAGAGCAAGAGAGATGTTAAGTTTTGATGCACGAAATATCTCATAAAACGATTTAGCCGCAATGAAAAAGTAGCTGAATTTCCTTGCGTTTTACTAAAAAAATGTAGGCATGTTTTGTCAAAATTTACCCTACGCACAATGTAGGCATATGTTTTTCAATATTAAATTAACTTTAGTTATAATAATATGATCTTTAATTGAAATGTAGTCGCAAATAACGTTGTAGGAGACATTTCTAAAATGGGTTTTTGCTTAAAAATAAAAAAAATAAAAAAATGCTTGAATTTTTAGATGACGTTACAACTTATTTCAGTTGTTATTCTGAGAAAATTAACCTGATAATTGAAAATATGTTTTTCTTGCCTTTAGCTGCCTTTAAGGGATTTTTTACAATTTTTCGTTTTATATATTAATGTTATGTTTGCACTTTTCTAATGAAGTTGCTTACAAGTTCAATTTTTTGATTTTTTTAAACGATTTTTCAGAGCATTCTCCATATTCCAATGATAGATATCGAAAACTTTTTAAAAAGCCATCTTTTAACGATCGCCAGAATGAGCGAAGGAAGATTTTGAAATTTTTCGAGAATCGCGCATTCATCGCTCCTTTAGACAAGATCCTGTAGACGAATCGCTATCGCGTCGCCAAATGACCTAATCTTCTTATTGTCTTCCAAATGTTTGCAGGGATATAATTAAATCCCTTGTTTGTATGAGTGTGAAACACGTAGATATTGACAAACGATTCAACACTTGGTCTTAATTAATTTTTGATTCAAAAAAAGGCCAGAAGAGTGGGGAATTGATAAGATACCATGGGTAATTCTGAAAATTTTTCAAAACATATTTACATTTAGCTCATTTTTTATTACCTCTACTTCAACCCAGAATTTGGAAATAGTCAAATCCTTAAATTTTTCAATTCCTCATAATATGACAGGGCCCCATATTCCGTATTGATCGACTCTGAATTTTAAAGTTCTTGTTCTGGGAAAATTTTTAAAATCATCGCCAAAATGCTGGTTTTTTCACCATATAATACGTGACTGGGAGAGAATTATGGTGAATTTTGGCAAGAAGTTTATGACTTCATTTTCAAAACTGATTTTTTTCTTCAACTCTTGACAAAATTTCAAGTAAAATTCTTTAATATTAGTTTTAAACTCAGCAACTTATCAGCTGGTACTTTCTCCTTTATATAATAAGCCCTTAGAATACCTTTAAAATAAACAAATCAACTGTCATTGTCAAAATAATATAAGCTACTGGCCCAGTTAAACATTTTTGGCATGCTTAGCCCACTACGCAACACAAGACATTGAGCCTGATGAATAAAAACCAAGCAATTCCTTATAAGCTTTAGGTATTGATTAATTAGCAATACACGGAGAAAACTGTTTGCTAAATTTGTATGGAGATTAAGCAAAACTTGAGCATAATTCTCAGCCACTTCAAAATATTGCTTATTTTCAGCAAAAATCAAGCAAATTTTGCTATTTAAATTTATAATAACTTAGCAAATTTTCGCTTGAATTAAATCAAAATTTGCTGTTTCGATTTATAATAACTGAGCGAGTGTTTGCTCGAATCAAATCAAAATTTGCTATTTCTATTTATAAAAAAAATAAAAAAAAAAAAAAAAACAAATTGGCCATTTCGACTGGGAATCGAACTCGGGCTTCGAGAATGCTAAGCCACACACTTAACCTGCATGCCACGGTATTTCTATTTATAGTTCGAATTTTGTTTTATATTTCAATAACCAAGCAATTTTTTGCTTGAATCAATTCAAAATTTGCTGTATCAATTTATAATAACTGAGCAAATTTTTGCTTACATTGAGTCAAATTTTGCTTTTGCCTGAACACAATTACCTTATAATAACTTAGCAAAGTTTGGCTTGAATCAAATCAAAATTTGCTACTTGAATTTATAATAAGTAAGCAAATTATTGCTAAAATTTATCTTAATTTTGCTTTTTTCAAATTATATGAGAAGTAATTTCAATTTAGAAAACGTTTTATAAAATCAAACCGTTATTGAGCAAAATTTTGCTGATTTGCGTTTAAGCAAAGTAATGGCTTGATTCAAGCAAAATAATTTTCTCCGTGTAGCTAAGCCAATAAATAACCGGTTTATTCTCGTATGAACAAAAGTTAAAGCTATTGCTGCTTTTGCTTAAAGAAATGTTACCTATGCCTTTAAAAAATGTATGTTTATTCAGATACACACAAAAACAGTTGTGTGTTGCTTGCACGTGTTGTTTAATTTTGTTCTTGTGAATCAAATGTAGCTATGTATGTTCTTTGTGAACGATAAAGCTTCCAAAAATCGTTATTTCTGTATTCTTTTCGCTTATTATAAAATGTTTACTTACTTATATTAAGAAACAGTGCCATTTTCTCTTTTAAATGCAGTGAATTATAAATTAAAGCTAACTTCAGCAAATTCAAGCTACGGGTAGAACAGCTTAAAAAATCCTAAGTAATTCCTTAACTGGCAAAAGCAATTCCTAAGTTTATTCATACGCTTTAAGGCAATGTCTTACAAAAATTAGGAAAATATCATTAAATTTCCCTTTGCTAAGGAAATTAGAAATTGTTTAGCGACAAATGAATTGCCTAAGTTTTTATTTATACCACACTTTAGTAATTCCTTTAAAATTCCAAGGAAAAGTAATTGCTTACGTTTTATTCATTAGGCTCATTGTCATACCCCAGTAAAGATTTTGGTGCTGATGCAATTAGTTTACTTCTTGTTTTGTGTGTTCTGTGCTTGCAGATCGTGAAAGCTATACGTGATATAAGGAGTTAAATATGAAATAAATAGTAAAAGTATAAAATATTAAAGTACCAGGGTACTTTTTTCGGCAAGAAGGTACTCGGCAACTTTTGTAGAGTTGATAGTTCTCAAAAAATACCGGTGTATTTGATGCTCAAGAACTCCTTTCTCTTATTAATTTTAACACTAACCGTAGAAGCAGCAGAAACGCAAACAACTTAATTTATGTACCTTTTAGTAGAACGAACTATATGTTAACTGCTCCTTTAAACCGAATGAGTACCTTTGTTAACAACTGTAGCGTTTTTGATGTTAACTTGTCAAAAGGTCAACTCAAAAGTAGACTAAAAGAGATTATGTAATTATAGATCTTTGTATGCATGGTTAGTAGTTATGTCCTGTGTTGTCCCTGAGCCCAATCCAAACTTTGGATGGTAAATTTTTTCCACATTAACTTGTTTTCAGCCACTGGAATCCTTAACATAAAATTCATTTTATGCTATGGGTCGTGGTTTTAAATGGGTTAATGCTGAGAAAGTGCGAAAAAGCTGTAGTAGCTGAACTCTATTGTTATTGCATGTTAAAAGAACTATTCCTCTCAAAATATCATCCCTGGTTGATAGCAACATGAAGTTGAAACTCTGGTAACACAATCGCGTGAAAAGCAAACGACCAAGCAATGCGAAGCATGGTTGGTAATTTTCTAAAAAACTTAATACTTTTATTTAATATATTTATTGTTAAATTTTCTTAAAGAAAGTCCGCCTATGTAATTCTATAGAACAAATATGATATTTTAAAATTTTTTTCATAAAAATCGGTCCAGTAGTTTTGGAGTTTACTTCACACTTAATATTTCCACTTCAATTTTATATAATAATATAGATATAGATATAGATTTTTATAAAAAATTATTAAAATTTGTTTCAGCTTCCAACCAAGAGATGGAATAAAGTTTTCATACAAATTTAGAATATTTTTCAAATCACTTCAAAAAGAAAACTATACTCAGCGTGAAACTCTTCTCATATGGAAAGCAGTAAGGACTCTTGAAATCAGACTAAATACGAAGGAACGTACTCAAATATCGGATCATAATATGCTGTTTATTAACAAATCAGAGGTATTTAATATAATCATTGAACGATTTGACAAGCAGTTTAATACGTGTCATCACAAATTTATGATGAAAGTATCATCAACTCCATATAAATTGCTGCTTCTCCAACGCAGTCCACATTGGCAATAAATTATGGTAAAAAATATTGCTTACCATAGATATTGCTCATATAGACCACTTTACCATTACCATACTTTACCATTACTTTATCATTATTTTCCATCACTAACATAAACAGAAAACTTTGCCGCGAAATTTTAATTGAAGAATTTGTGTCATAGTGATTTAGTTGTGGTGTATTTGTCAGTGGTCCAAATTTATTCATATTTATTTTATTTTATTTATTTTAAAAATGCTATGGTATACCATAGATTGCCCACATAAAAAATATTGGTTGCAATATTTATGGTAAGAAATGGAATTTGACAGATGGTATAAACAAATTTATTTCCAGTGTGGACCGCGTGTAAATACAAATAGAGATGACCGATATCTTGATACCGGTGTTTAAGTCTTACTTACTTACTTACTTAGGTGGCCATGAAAATCCGTGGACGGGTTACGGCCTACTTTATCAGCTCTTGCCAGGCGCCTCTGCTTTGCGCATCTCTTTCACGAAGCGCGATTCGGACTCCTTCGGCCTGGTCAATTCATCGGAGGCATGGTCTTTCTCTTCTTCGTCGACCCTCGGCTTTCGCCTCAAACACCTTCTTTGTTGGAGCTTCTTCATCCATCTGAAAGACAAGACCCAGCCAGCGTAGATGCTGAATTGTTCTAGCTGAACAAAGTCAATTTCGGCGTAGAGCTCGTTCATTCGAATGCGATAGTTATCACCAACTCAAACTTTACAAAAGATTTTGCGAAGAATTGTCCTCTCGAACATCCCGAGAGTGGCTGCATCGTTTTGTGATACCACCCATGCCTCAGCGCCATACAGGTATGAACATAAAGAGTGTTAGTTTATTCGATCAAGAAAGGGCTCTGGAACCTAATTGCTTACTTAGCCCATGCCCATTGCTTACTTAGCCCATGACCTAAATTGCCCTAAATCTCCAGGCTGACATTGTTGTTGCTGTTTACGGCGGTGCCAAGGGATGTAAACTCCTTGACAACTTCAAAGTTATATTTGCCTGCTGTAACATCGGAGCCTAGACACCGCTCTTACCTATTTGCAAACAGCATATACTTTCTTGTGCTCTCGTTCACCGTTAAACCCACTTTGGTGATTAAGTCACGGTGATTAAAAAATCACTATATTATCACTATATATTGTATATATAATCACTATATATATATTCAAATAACTTGTTCAATGGGAGCTTCGCTCGCTCGCTCCAATTACTTTAAGAGCTGAAAAATGATGGCAATTATAAGCTTATTGCATTTATGAGTATTGCATTTATTCGAATATTTTTACATGTAAAAGTATAAAAATAGCTCATGGCTTACAAAAGTCATGAGCAAATGCCATTTTTGCATTTATCTATGTTGCATTTATTCGTATTTTACTGTATTCAAGTTCAGAATTAAAAATTTTCATGACATAAAACATAAGTAGCACTTCGAAAAACATGATACATAAACCCACATCATCACTCGTAAACACATACTTGGATATAATATTAATTCTAAAATACCGTAAGACTGTCACCATTATCAAAATCGTTGATTTTAAAACCGCGTTCATTAATAACAATAAAAATCACCGGATCGCTCATCTCTAAATATAAAAGCTTTTAGTTTAATAAAAATGATTTTACTTTACTTGAACGCTAAGATACATATATAATTGATAATTTATTTTTAGGTTGTTCCTGGTTTTAACTACATTTTTCATATTATTGGTGTAACTGATGCTGGCGTTTCCAGTAAGGAACAAATTTTTTCCATCAAGTTCACAAATGGTATATTGCAGAATGATAACGTAAGTATATAAATAAATAATTGTTATGAGTTATAAAATTGTGGCATTTTAATTTGTTAATTTTAGTTTATAATTTTTAAAAACATATTCTTTAAGAATTATTTATATTTTATTATCTTTTTTTTATAACAAAAGCAATAACAAAAGCAACATCAACACCAACAATAATGATTATACCCTAAACCAGGAAAGTTCAGGGTATATTAACTTTGTGCAAACGTTTAAAACGCATAGAACGAAGCGAGTTCGGTATAGAAAAGAATATATGTATATTAAGGTGCATCGACTTGTATGAAGAAAAAAAAAGTTCCATTTGTACCCATTTTAAAATAAACCTTGATGTATTCTATGATCATTCCCAAAATATTTTGGCTATATCAAAATCCGTCAGTGAGCCTTGAATTAAAAAAAAAATACAGTGTTTTCGATTTTGAAAATTTTATTTTCAGGTAAACTGCACACAAATGGAAAAATAAAATAAGAGCCACACTTTATTAAACAAAGAAAAATGTCCAAAATATATGACAGCCGTGCATACCTTTCCAACGATATCTTGATAACGGCGATCGTATAAGAAATAATAAAGTTATTTGAATTTTTGTAAAAATAATCTAAAAAAAAATCCATGAAAACATCATTATACTTAACCCAATTGCAAATATTTTCAAATTTTTGATGCAGATTGAACGAACTTTTTCAGGTCTATAATTTGAGACAGTTTATTTGTTTACAACTATTACACTAGTTAATATATATACGGAAAACATGATTTTTGGAGGTTTTTGCAAAATGGTTTAGCTCACTGACGGATTTCGGCATAGCCAAAATATTTTGGGAATCATCATAAAATACATCAAGGTTCATTTTAGGATGGGTACAAATGAAACTTTTTTTTTCAAGGCACCTTAATGTATATTCTTGATCAGGATCACCTCGTGAGTCGAGCTATACATGTCCGTCCGTCCGTCAGTCCGTCTGTGTGTTGTCCGTATGCACAGGATGCACAGGTTAGGAAGAAGGAGTTGAGATAATTAAATGAAACTCAATGCACATGGTCACATGGATTGAAGGATTTGCACCATTTAATGTTTGCAATCCGCCCACGGACACGCCTACCTCCTCATAATTAGCATACAACAATAAAATTTGGTATGTATGTGTTTTGTATCAATACAAAGATGTCTTTGAAAAATGGGTATCATCCGCCCACGGACACGCCCACCACCCATACAACACAAAAATTGAAAACGCAAATAACATGATTATGTTTAACGTACAGAGATACAGTTAGGTAAGTTTGTATTTTATAAAAAAACGAAGATGGTTTTGAAAAATGGATGTGAGCCAACCACGGACACGCCCACCTCCCATACTAACCAAACATTAAAAACTCAATAAACAAGCTTATGTTTAACCGACAGAGACAAAATTTGGTATGTTTGTATTTTATACCAAAACTAAGATGCATTAAAAAATTGGACATAGTCCGTCTACAATCACGCCCTCCTCCCATACAACCCACAATAGCAAAAATACTATAAAAGCATTAAAATGTGAGCTACAGGAATTAAATTTGAAATTTTTGTATATTTTTCATCAAAATTGAAATGCATATTAAATATGGGCTTCATCCGCTCACGGACACGCCCATTTTCAATGCTATTATTTTTTTTAAAAAAAGGAGGTTTATGGTATTTCATAGTCGGGCTAGACCGACTTAAGACTTTTTTTACTTGTTTTTTAGTTAAGGTTGATATTTTATCTTTTCGTTAAAAAAACCCGTTTGTCGCTTTTTTTTACATTTTTGTGTAATTTAATTTTTACCGAGGCACTCAATTTTGTGCTGGCAAAGTGTCAAGTGAAATTTCTCTAAAATTCCGCAGAAAATCCTTTTTTCATATGTTACTAAAGTAATAATTTGCTATATTTTAGGCACTCTTTTTATATGGGTCATACATTCAAATTAAAAATTATATACGAAGAAGGTATTCAAAAAATCATGTTGTAAAGAACATAATACTTGACCTTTTTGATACTACTTACTTACTTAGATGGCGCTTACAACCTTGGTCGGTTTTGGCCTGGTCTAAGAATTTTCGCCAGCCTCTTTTGTCGTGCGCTTGCTGGCGCCAGTTGGAAACTCCAAGCGTTGTCAGGTTATCCAATGCCTGGTCTTTCCAACGGAGATGCGGTCTTCCTCGTCTGCGTTGGCCACCGCTGGGTACCGAATCCAATATCTTTTTCGCTGGAGCTTCGTCGTTCATTCTCTCGACATGACCTAGCCAGCGAAGCCGCTCAATTTTAATACGCTTGACTATATCGATGTCGGCATATAGCTCATACAGCTCATGGTTCCATCGTATTCGGTACTCGCCATTGACGCAGATTGGACCATAGATCTTGCGAAGGATTTTTCTCTCGAACGCTCCCAAAGTCCTTTCATCAGAGCTGCTCAACGTCCAGGTTTGTGATGCGTATAGTAGGACGGGCATGATTATTGACTTATAGAGCGTCAGTTTTGTTCGTCGAGAGAGAGCTCTGCTTCTCAATTGCCTACTGAGCCCAAAGTAACACCTGTTGGCAAGAGTTATCCTTCGTTTAATCTCAATACTGATATCGTTGGAGGAGTTTATACTGGATCCCAGGTAAACAAAGTCCTTCACTACCTCAAAGGAGGTGTTGTCAACAGTGACGTGGTTTCCAAGACGCTGGGACTGTTTGTTTGTTGACACAAGATACTTCGTTTTATCTGCGTTCACTGCAAGACCCATTCGACTTGACTCTTTTTCTAGCCTGGAGAATGCTGCACTGACTTCGCGCGTATTTTGACCAATGATGTCAATATCATCAGCATACGCCAGCAGCATAACACTCTTATAGAAAATTGTGCCGCTGCGTCTCAGGTCAGCAGCTCGGATGATCTTCTCCATGACTATATTAAAAAAGTCGCACGATAAGGAATCACCTTGTCTGAAACCTCGCTTGGTATCGAAAGGAAGGGAGAGGTCCTTCCCGATTTTCACTGCTGGTGTTGTTCAGTGTCATCCTGCAAAGACGTATTAGCTTCGCAGGAATAGCAAATTCAGACATGATGGCATATAGGTGACTCCTTATTGGACTGTCGAAGGCGGCTTTGAAATCGACAAAAAGATGGTGTGTATCGATTTGTTTTTCGAGGGTCTTTTCCAAGATTTGTCGGAGCGTGAAGATCTGGTCGATGGTGGACTTTCCAGGTCTGAAGCCACACTGATAAGGTCCAATCAGTTGGTTAACGATGGGCTTCAGTCTTTCACACAATACGCTCGACAGGACCTTATATGCGATATTAAGAAGGCTAATCCCACGGTAGTTGGAGCAAATGGTGGGATCGCCTTTTTTGTGGATTGTGCTGAGCACACTGAGGTTCCAATCATCTGGAATGCATTCTTCCGACCATATTCTGCATAGAAGTCTGTGAATGCATTTAAACAGAGCTTCGCCACCGGTCTTAAACAGCTCAGCCGGTAGACCATCGGCTCCTGCGGCTTTGTTGTTTTTAAGCCGAGCTATAGCTGTTAAGACCTCATTATAGTCGGGCAGCGGAACTTCAACGCTGTCATCCATAATTGGGGTTTCCGGGATATCATCTCCACTGGCGGGATTGTTGACAGCGTCGCCATTTAAAAGTCTAGAGAAGTGCTCCCTCCATAACATCAGTGTACTCTGGATATCTGTCACTAGATTCCCATTTTCGTCCTTGCAGGAAGAGGCTCCGGTCTTAAAACCATCGGCCAGGCGTCTTATTTTTTCGAAAAATTTTCGAGTCTCATTCCTGTCGCCATGCATCTCAATTTTCTCGCACTCACGCATTTCCGCCTCTCGTTTTTTTCGCCTGAAAATGCGTCTCTCTTTCCTCCTCTTCTCTCGGTATCACTCCTTAACAGCACGCGTCACAACCGACTGCAGGGTGGCTTTGTAGGCGGCGTCCTTCTCTGCAGTGGCGTCGCGACACTCCTGGTCGTGCCACTGGTTTCGGCGAGGGCGGTGGTAGCCTATCACCTCTTCGGCAGCCGTACGCATAGAGTGGGATATGTGCGTCCACTGTCCGCATATATCGTCGATCGGAGGAGTGCTTTCTTGAAGCAGGAGTGAGAGTCGAGTATCGAAGGCTTCGGCCGTCCGTTTTGACTGCAGCTTGTCGACGTCTAGCTTTCTTTGTGTAGGATTGCGAGCATTCTTAGCTGCGCACAGACGTGTGCGGATCTTGGCTGCGACAAGATAATGATCCGAGTCTATGTTAGCACCACGGATCGTGCGTACGTCTAGTACACTGGAAGAGTGCCTTCCGTCAATCAAAACGTGATCAATTTGGTTGCATGTTTTTTGATCAGGGGACAACCAGGTGGCCTTATGAATATTGAGATGCTTGAATCTAGTGCTACTAACGACCATGTTTCGTGCTGCGGCGAAGTCAATCAACCTCATTCCGTTATCGGATGTGTTGTCATGGAGGCTGAACTTTCCGACTGTAGGACCAAATATGTTTTCCTTACCCACCTTGGCGTTGAAGTCACCAAGCACGATTTTTATGTCATGACGGGGGCAGCGCTCGTATCCGTCTTCAAGGCGCTCGTAAAAACTTTCTTTGGTTTCGTCATCTTTTTCTTCTGTCGGAGCGTGCGCACATATTAGGCTTATGTTAAAAAATTTTGCCTTGAAGCGGATTATGGCAAGTCGTTCGTTCACAGGAGTGAATCGCAGGACATGATGCCGTATTCTCTTGCCAACTACAAATCCGCATCCAAACTCGTGCTTCTCCACATGGCCGCTGTAGTAGATATCACAGGATGCTTGCCGTAAGCAACCCTGTCCCTTCCATCGCATTTCTTGGATTGCAGTGATATCAGCATTATATCTTTCCAAGATATCAATCAGTTGGATAGAGGCACCATCCCAATTTAGGGTTCGGACATTCCAGGTGCATATCCGTAAATCATTATCAGTTTTTCGTTTGCGGTAGTCGTCATCAGATTTGGGGATCATTCTTTTATTCATTCTTAAACTTTTCATTGAAATATTTTTATTACATGGTGGGCTTCAAACCCAACGCACAACCTTTGCTTGATGACCAAAGGAAGCCCGCCGCTCAGATTCGCCGCCAAAGTATATCGGTATGATAGTTTTTGACGTTTCCAGGAGACACCACGCGGAGGTTTGAGTCGACTTGAGACGATTTCGACATGGATAATGCTGGCCTCGCCAAGTTGAGGCAGTCAGACACGTTGCCATGTGAAGATCGCCCCCTTATCTCCCCTTGATAGTTTACATTATTTTACACATGTAATGCAAAATAAATAAGTTTATTGGAAAATGTATTTTAAGGTCCCTCATGGAATTAATCTAGTGCTTCTCGGATCAGAATTAGCTGTTGCTGGAACTGAGTTTTTCATTTATGCAAAAGTATCTTTTTGTCAGCCGAAGTTCAATTACTACGTAAGTTTTTAATTATTGAAATTATTTTTTACTCTTAACTTTTTTTTGTAGCTTCGCTGGAAAATGCTTAATTTAGATGAGGAGTTTCAAGAAGTTTTATTTGTTTCTAATAAAAATTTGAATATACCATCAAATACTCTTCAAGCTGGATCGAAGTATAAAATAGAAGCTAGTGTTTTAGATACCAAAACTTCCAAATTATTAGCTATGGTAACTATACATTTTATATAAATATTTATCGTATTGCATAAACATTTTTGCGGCAACATAACTTATATGTATACAACCAAAATATGGTTATATGCGATTAAGGTGGGATATAACATTCGCGGCAGAGAAAACAGACCTTTATTTAAAAATTCATAACTCAGTTAAAAACAAACATTTTTACACAATTTATTATTGGATTATTTTTATTATTGTAGATAATTGAGCATATTACAAGAAAAAAATTCAAAAAAATATATTTTTCACTCCAACATGGTTTAATAGAGCTCCAAACTGGGCGGCAGAGAAAAAAACGGGGCCTCGTGGTTCTTGTCCGATCCGAAAATTGTCCGATCTGGAAAAAAATTACTGTTTTAAATCTAAATAAAATTGGTTATCGTATGACAGGAGTTTTTTTTTTAATTTTTGGTGATGTTCCAAATTTGATAGTGTGTTTTTTCGAAAAATATATTGACTTTAAAAATTCATAAAAAATCGAAAAAAAGCTCGTGTCATACGATAGCGAATCAAGTTTAAAAAAATACAAATCGTCAAAAAATTAACCCGCTAGTGCCGCAACTAGTACGAAAAACATGGTTTCGAGATAAACGCGTTCAAAGTTTGTGAACAAAGCAAAAAAAAAAAGGTTCAATCTGTCAGTTTTTGTGTAATGATTTTGTGTAAAAACCTCTTTTGCCTTTCCGATCTAAAGAACGACGCTGTATTCTTCAATATTTTTCACAAAAAAACTACGACTTCATGCTGCAAAAGATGCCAAATAACTGAGCATATAAAATAAAAATTCCACTATATGAGGTATAAAGATGTTTTTTTTTCAAGAAATTCAAAAACACAAAAAAAAATCCACCCTTCATGTAGGTACGAAATAACAACCACCAAAAGTCAGGTAGCAAGTAAAACAAGTATATACCAGCTGAAGTACGTAGGAAGCGCGAAAATTAAAAACTAATCCGGCTGTAACTTCAACCCGTAGAAATTTTTTCAATAAATTTTTTTCTTAGGGACAATTTTTCAGTGCTGGTTTAAACTGTAGTTATCAAGAGTTTAGTTGATCGTAGATTAAAGTGAATCAGCGTTTAAACAAACAATCAGTTTTCCAGTGCTTGGTTACCTTACCAGCAATTTTGTGCTTATTGATATGGCAGTACCATCAAACGTCAAAAAATAATCGATTCTTTTCGATTATTTAACAGCTGATGCTAAACTTACCAGCTTTACAATTAGTTTTGTTTCAGAAGAAGGCTGCCAAAAAAAAAACTGCTTAAGAATTGCAATAGGTTTATAAAACCGGAGGAGGCCCGAAACAGTTGTTGTTAGTGAAATAAAATTTAAAAATAGAGCTGTAAAAAAAAACAGTTCAGTACGTTGTTCCAAACTATAGCTCTATCCTCTAAAATTCCTGTTATTGCTTTTCTTAAGCATTTTTTTTTTGGCAGGCTTCTTCATGATAAAAATTTGTTTGCAGGATTTCCCAACTTTTTAATACAAGTTAATTGAAAATATTGCATAAATTAACAAAAAAAAAAAAAAATAATCTGTCAGAATCATATGGCAAGTTAACCAAAGTTTAACCCTACAATATTGGGCGTTTAACTTTAGTTTAAACTTTAGTCAATATTCACTGAAAAACTTTGTTTAAACCAGAAATAGAGTTCAACTCGCACTGAAAAATTGGCCCTTAGAATCTTAAGAATATTTACTAAAATAGAAAATTATAAAAAGATTTAAAAAAACGGCTAATGTCATTTCCCACCTCTAAGGGCTGATGCTCACTTACGACAAGAAACGAAACGGAAAAATATTATAAAACTGGTTTCCATGTAAGACCCATTTACATTGATCAAGACTTGAAATCAAGTCTGTGAGCTTGTAGGCAATTCGCCGCACATCGGAAGCGACGGAAGGGAAAAAGAACATTGAAGCTGTACCGTCAATTTTTTTCGTATTCGTTATGTTATTTTCGCGTTATTGGCTGTGCTCTTTATTTTATTTTTCGCATATCAGCGTGCGTTTGTTGAGCTGCAGCAATAAATTCATGATATTTCATTTATGCATAGCATTTTTTTGGTATTGTTATTATTTTATGTTTAATAATTCATTATTTATTGTTTTTAAGCCACAACAACTTTTTATTTGCTTCTTTTTGCTGTTTTTATTTCATAGAAAGCAAACAAAGAAGAAATAAACTTGAAATCAAGTCTTGAACAATGTAAAAGGTTTCGTCAAGTCCAAAAGAAAACGTCAAAAAAACTTGCTTTCAAGTCTTGATCAATGTAAAAGGGGTCTAAGCATGCTTATTAAAAGACAACGAAACGGCAACGGTAATGAGCATGGATACATGAAAACCAGTGTTGTAATATTTTCCGTTTCGTTTCGTGTCGTTAGTGTGTATCAACCTTAAGTTAAGGTGGAAGTTCATTCACTGCATATGCATATGCGTCCGTCTACTGGTTGCACGTAATGCAATAGAATGTGTGAAAGTTTATAGATAAAAGTTCATTAACTGCATCATAGATGCCAACCAAATTTCACACACGAAATCACTCGTGTGACACTCACTGCAAAAGAAAAAAATCACGCAAAATTACAAACAGAACAGAATATCATTCAGAAGCAATTCCAATTTTACAGGATAAAAGAGCATTTAATGCCATACAACTTTACATATAATGATATCTTTCTGATATTTGATTATATTAGTAAAAATTTACTGTTAAGAATTTATAGTAACTAGATAAAAATTAAGAAGATATGAAAATTTTTGGTAATTCAATATAATACATAATAGTGGAACTGATTTAAATTGTCTGAATTAGTAATCCAAACTTAATATTAACTTTTCAAAAGCTTAACCTTTATACCTGAGTTAGCAAATTTCAATTGCAGTGTTGGGTTTGTTCGTTAATATACGTGTTTTCGCATTTACTTTAACGCACTCTTGAACAATAAAGTGTGTGATTATAAAAATCACACATGAGTGAAAAATCACTCGCTTCATTTCAGAAATCACACATTGTCACACGGCCCTCAAAAAATTACGAAAAGTGATTAATCACAAGAAACTGGCATCTATGAACTGCATATGCGTCCGTTTACTCGCTGGCGCAATTTACGCAAGAAAAGTTGAAAATATTTCAACTTTGCTTGCGTAAATTGCGTTTTTTGACAGCTCGTTACTTATAACGAAAAGAGGGAAGAAACAAAAGTAACAAATCATAAGCAATTACTTTGTTTTAATATAATAGATTTATTTGAGATTCTTTAATAAATGAACACAAAATGGATATTAAAAAGGTTTTTAATGCGGAACTCGCGCTGCGTCGTTGTTCGTCTTCTTGTTACTTCTTCTCGACTATATCACTTCTTTTTTTTCTTCTCTCCTTTTCGCTATCAATTTTTCGCCGCTTTCGCCGCCTTGCTAGTGTTGCCTATTCGCTAGAACATCCTCCGGCCTTGAGACTCGATGGCTCTCGAGGCTCAACAGGTTCCACAGGTAGAACGCACAGCTTCTGTATAGGCCGAGTCAAAAAATTGTTGCCCGTCCAAAGCGTAACATTACGCACCAAGTTGTCGGACCCTGGATGCAACTGAGTAACGCGAGCCATTTTCCATAGGCTTGGTGGGGTTGTTTCACTTTTGATAACGACTAGGTCCCCTATCTTTAAGTTCTGCTGAACTTCTCGCCATTTTGGCCTCTGCTGGAGTTCGTGGAGATAACTTTCACTCCAGAGCTTCCAAAATCTTTGCGTCATTTGCTGCCGCGCTTGCCAATAGCTAAGTTTGTTCTCTGGTTGATCCATTGGTACTTGTTCGCCGAGAGCTGGTACAAGAGCTTCACCAATCAAGAGATGGCCAGGTGGTAGAGGGCTTAGATCTTGCGGATCGGCACTCTGTGCGCATAGAGGGCGAGAGTTAAGAATTGCTCCAATTTCAGCTAATAACGTCTGGATTGCTTCTACAGTTAACAAGCGTTTTCCCATCACTCGGCGCAGATGATGCTTTACTGCTTTCACGGCAGCCTCCCATAGACCCCCTTGATGTGGTGCCGATGGAGTAATGAAATGCCATTGAGTGTGACGTGATGATAGTTGTTCAAATAGATCAGAGGTCTGCCAACTCTGAAGCATACGGCTCAACTCCCGCTCAGCCCCAACAAAGTTTGTTCCGTTATCGCTCCAAAGATGCGAACAATGTCCATAACGCGATGTAAACCGGATAAATGCCATAAGAAAGGCATTGGTAGTCAGGTCCGACACGAATTCTAAATGAATTGCTTTCGACACCATGCACACAAATACAGCTATGTACCCTTTAATTATGGCATTCCCTCTCCTGCGATCTGGCCTCACGTGTATAGGGCCTGCGTAGTCAACACCAGCGTGCAGAAAAGGGCGTGCAGGGCGCACACGGCAGGTTGGCAAATCAGCCATCATTTGTTCACTCGTCTTCGCCTTAAGTTTCTCACAAATAATGCAATCCTTGATCAAAGTTCTTGTCAACGATCTTACACCAATGATCCAATACCTTTGCCTTAGTACAGAAATTAGCTGCTGTGAACCGCAGTGAAATAGTTGGAAGTGTGTCTTTCTAGCTAACAACCAAGCCAAGCGCCCATTCTTCGGGAGTATGATTGGATTGCACTGATTTTCCAAAAGATCTGAATTTTGCAATCGCCCGTGCATACGTAGGATGCCATTTTGAATAAATGGCGATAGTATTCCAACTTTATTCGATAATCTCGGCCTTTTATCTGACTGCTTGTTTGTATCTTTATGTTGCAAAATTCGCATGTCATCCTTGAAATGATCATTTTGCTCCTGTCGAATCCAATGATTTAACGATTCGTCTAGCTCTTTGACGCTTAGCGGTGTCTTCTCTCTTTCTGAAGGCGGTATTTGACAATAACGAATAATACGCTTTACCCAGGCTGTTACACGAACTAAACGGGTAACAGATGAAAAACGGTATAAGAGTGATTGTGAATTAATTGCTATTGTATTGACACTCGAAACTAATTGAATTTGGGAAGACTTTTGTCCAGGAAAAGGACGGACTCCGGCCGCAATAACCGTTTGTAATATATCAGGCTGTTCTATGCATTTAACTACTCGTCGGCATTCATTGTCTATCTCTACATTTAGCTCCGCTGGTATATCATCAGGGGAACATGGCCATGCATATTTAGGTTGCTGGAGAAATGCGGGACCATTCCACCATAACTCACATAAAATTAAGTCCTTTATAGCAATGCCCCTAGAGATGAGATCAGCTGGATTATGGGCAGTAGGAACGTATCGCCACTCGCAAGTAAGTGTGTTTTCTTTAATTCTTTGTACACGATTTGCTACAAATTGCTTAAGAGATCCGATTTCACGCTTTAGCCAGCACAGAACTACCATAGAGTCTGACCAACAGGTAGACGAAAAAATTGTTATTTTATGTTCGGTTTCACAGTCAGCGAGAACACGCTGCATTAGCTCGCCAAGTAGCGAGGCGGCACGTAGTTCAAGGCGCGGAATAGATTCCTTTTTAAGCGGTGCAACTCTTGACTTTGCTAAAACTAAATTCGAAACAATGCTCCCGTCGCTCTCTATGATCATATATATTACTGCGCCGTAAGCCTGAATAGATGCATCAGCAAAACCATGTAGCGACATTCTAAACTTACGCTTAAAGCCTAACCATCGTGGAATACGAATGCGTTCAAAGTCTAAGATTTGAGAGAATATATCCTGCCATGCAATTTTCAAAATATCTGGGAGAACAGCGTCCCATGTTAGTTTAGCTTCCCAAACACGTTGAATAAGAATTTTGGCCTTGACAACGAACGGCGATGCTAAGCCATCGGGATCATAAAGCCGTGCCGTGACGCTTAAGACTAAACGCTTAGTCCATCCAGAGGCCGGGATTGCTGGCAATGATTGCACCTTAAAAGTGAGCTCATCCGAACGAGTGTCCCATCTCAGGCCTAAGACCGACGTCTCCGTACATGTGTTGAGTTCGGTTTCACCGTTAACGGATTCTGGGTCCAGATAAAGTTGAATACTGCTGGAGTTGGATTGCCATTTTGTCAGCTCAAATCCACCCAATGACAACAGCTGACTCATTTCCTGACATAAACGCAACAACTCTTCCTCGGTATCAGCTCCGGCCAAACAATCGTCCATATAAAAGTTGTGCAGCACTGCATTTGCTCCCAGAGGCCACCTGCTGGCGTTATCTCTAGCGCACTGCTGCATCGCTCTCACCGCGCAGAAAGGAGCCGAGGCCATCCCAAAAGTGACACCAGTAAGCCAATATTCGGAGATGTTATCTGCTTCGTCCCGCCAAAATATTCTCTGGAGATCCCAGTGCTCCGACGCTATTTTGACTTGCGGAAACATCTGCTTAATGTCTGCAGAGACACCATAAGCATTCAAACGAAAACCCCAAACTATATCAATCAAATCCCTTTGTAATTTAGGGCCGATCATCTGGACATCATTTAGTGATAATCCTGTGTCCGTCGAACATGAAGCATCGAAGACGACACGAAATTTCTTTAACACAGCATGGTGGGGAATATAATAGGCAGGACCTTCTGGTGTTTTTGTAGCAAGACGTAACCAATCCTTTGCTAGATATTCGTTTATGAATCCATGGTATTTTGGCTTAATTCAGGCTCTCGCTTTAAACGTGCTTCAAGACGCAGAAATCGCTGTAGTGCTATTCCTCGATTAGATCCAATGCGACTCCAATCTTGACGAAGTGGAATTTGCAAGATGTAGCGCCCTAAATCAGGGTCAAATCGATGTGTTTTCAGAAAATGTGTTTCGCATTGTTGCTGTTCCGCTGTCCACTGAGAGTTGTCGCTTGGAAAGCCTTCTGACTCGAAGAATTTCTGCATTATTTGGTCAAGATGGTTATCCGCTTCGTTCTTATCGCCCTTGACAGTGGTCACAGCCGCTAACTGTGTCGCAGCTGAACCTGCTGATATTTTACCGAAAATGAGCCATCCAATACGCGTTTCTTGCGCGATAAGTCCCGACCCCAGTTGACGTACATTATCCTGTATAAGCTGAGCCCAAACGTCCACCCCTAATAACATATGAACTGGTCCTGGTTTATCGAAGGTACGATCAGCTAGTCGCGCTGAAATGTGCATTGGAATTGTTTGAATATTAACAGATGCTTGTGGCAGCAAAATTTCTCCCAACACCGATGGCACTACCAAGCATGTAATAAGAATCAAAGGCTTCTCGTTATAAAGTGACATCAAATGTATTGAAACGGTTTTATCCAATGTTTGAATTTCTGAACCAAACGCAGAAAGAATCCTCGTTGTCGTGCGGTGTAATGGCATTCGATGCTGTGTTACAAAGTTTTTGCTTATTAAGTTAACCTGAGCGCCAGTATCGCACATAGCTCTTATATTTATTATTTTTCCGTGTTCTGATAAAAGTTTAACCTGTGCAGTGGCAAGAAGACTAAAATGTGATTCGTTAAACTCAGTCTGAGGATAAATTGAAATATCTGAACGCGTTGATGTCGAGGAAAATATTTTAGGTGTGTGAACCCCGAGGCCGGTTTCACTCTTACGCCCTGATTGCTATTGCTTTTCCAGTGGGGTATCTTCACATGTAACTGTCGACATTACCGCTCTACCTGTTTCAGATTTATCGCCGTTAAAGGGATTAGTTAAAAATATCTTTGGACAGAGAAGACTATTGTGAGCCTGCGAGCATCAAAGACATTTATTCTTAAAACAGTTATGAGCCATGTGCCCGCGCCGAAGACAGTTGTGGCATAATGCAAGCTCATTTATACGTTGAATTCTTTCCCTACGGCTCATTCGTAAAATTTGAGGGCATCTATGAATGCCATGGTTACCGCCGCAGCTATAACATGGATAATTGTTGATTGTCTGGGGCATATTTTGCCTTGGGCGCTCACGTATATTGCTTAATATTCGGTTCTCATTACTTCCTAAAACGTTTTGTACTCCTTGAGTAGAGCCACGACTCAAAAGACCACTGGATCTTCGCTCCAGCCAAGTAAAGAAATCTTTTTGCAGACTTGGTATGCGCTCTGTGGGTCGCACCATTTCCCACTGACTACGAGAGACACTGTCAAGGCGGGACTCCAGAAATTTAAGGATAATCAAATCGCGTTGCTCGTCAGCATTCAGCTGTTGCGACAACATTCGCAGACTATTTCTGGTAGTATCCAGCATACTACGAATCAAATTATAATTTGCCCTTTGCCAAACAGGTAAATCGAAAATAGCAGAGCAATGCGCCGCATGGCATAGGTACTCATTGTCATACGATGAGCATAAAGTTTCCCATGCTTTGGAAAAACTTTCTTCGCGCTGAGGCCAAAACCCTAATGCCCTAGCAGCACCTTCCTTAACGCAGCCCTGCAGACGTCGAAGTCTTTGTAAATTCGAAAAGTGAGGATTTCTTATAACTTCTGCATCAAAAGTGTCTCGAAATTGGATCCACTCATTATGATCTCCTCGAAAAGTTGGCAGTCTATCAGCCAATGGCAAATCAGCGAATTGCAATTGCATACTTCCTGATTCGTAAACATTGCTGGTCCCTACTGAAGAGGCACAAGGCTCAAGCGCAGTTATTCTCTGACGCAACGCCGATCGGACTCCCACATATATATCCTCAATACTCCCATGAAGCACACAGTCCATATCTTGCAATGACTGATCTTGAATTTGCCTTTGCAACAAACTAAATTTAAATTCAAATTTTTCCCATGCTGAAATCACAATTTCGAGACGCGTTTTCATTATTTCAATATTATCCTCTTCGACCCTAACCGTTTTCAGCCAGTCAGACTGACGTCGAATCTGAGAAGCCGCCAGGTTTACATCGCTACGTAGCTCGCTTATTGCATCAACATTGCCAGCAGAATTTACGTGCCCGTCATTAAAAACTAAGTCGTTGGGTGCCTCCTCTTCAGTTGCCATAACTGGTTCATTTTGCGCTCTACTATACATACAAACGAAAATAGCCGCATGTGGCATGTGTGTGCTTGTCAATTTTATTTACCTCGCAACAAACAGAAACAACAATTGTTTGATCCCTTATACATTTTTAAGAGTTCAAAACATTTACTTTGACGCTCTCTTATGCACTTGCCAAAACTTCCACACCTACACATATCTTCAGCGCCAGAACCCTGCCAGAGAACTCCAAATAGCTCTGCCAAAATAGCACAGAAAAGAAATGCAAAAAAACAGACTTGCCGGTACAGCGCACGTGTTCTCTTCACCTTTCGTCACCACTTGTTTGCCGCAATTTGTCAGCAAACTATAATTCTATCGACGACATATCATTATAAAATGAAACCAATTTGTTTTTTTTTTTTTTTTCTCATAAGTTAATGTTGAAAAATGTGACAGATGTCGTTGAGACGGTGTTAAGTCAACGAACAATAACAACGAAATTTCTCTTTAATAGCATCTCTACGCGGTGCACGAGAGAATTAATGAACTCAACCATCATGAATCTCTCACTGCATGCTGCTTTCAATTCATGCTTCTCGAACATTCGATCATGTGAAGACTTTTACCTACTACAAAGGTTCGCAAAGAACATCACTCAGCAAATAAAAATGGCAAAAAATGCCAACACCCATTTAGCAAATAAAAATGCACTTCTTTTTATTTAATGAAGACTATTTCTTCTCATATCAACGCCGTAATAACATCAACTTGGTGAATATGGCTGTACAGCAAATTAAAGCACCAGCTAAATGCATGAGGACTGGAAACAAAAACACTGACACACACACACACACACACCACACTGTTTTCAAATAAATAAAAAAAAAATCGCAACAGCAGCTAGGCAAAGAAGCCCCATTTATACGCACAAGCAGCCACAAAGAGAACACGAAATTTCCGATTAACTTTGAACTTACGAACGAATGGACTGTATCAATCCGGCTCGAATGGACCAAATGTTTTAATATAATAGATTTATTTGAGATTCTTTAATAAATGAACACAAAATGGATATTAAAAAGGTTTTTAATGCGGAACTCGCGCTGCGTCGTTGTTCGTCTTCTTGTTACTTCTTCTCGACTATATCACTTCTTTTTTTTCTTCTCTCCTTTTCGCTATCAATTTTTCGCCGCTTTCGCCGCCTTGCTAGTGTTGCCTATTCGCTAGAACAACTTTCAGGGATGGCTCTTGTACATTAATCTAGAAAATTTAGAATGTCTTAGATTTTTTTGTTGTTAATTTATTAGCAAGATATGTTTACTACTTGGAATTTTAATTTTTATGATTATAAATGAAAACATTTTGAGTGTTTTTGTTCAAAAATGATAAATACTATTAAGAAATATGACGTTCAGAACATACAAACTGTTTTATAATGTTGCAGCCCTTGCTTGCTGTGAACGTAATGCCATGTTCACACAGAGAGTTTAGTTTGCGTTTCCAGTACAAAGTTGCGTTTTGTTTAAACTCAATTTAAACGCTGGCGTTTCCAGTACAATTATGCAGGAGAAAACGCAACTAAACACAACTTGCTTTCTACGTTTCCCAAAACTCAATTTGATACATGCCTTAAAGTATGCTAGTGTTTGATAAAAACATTCGTTCAGTTAGATTTTAGCTGTGCTCGATTCGATTGAACGATAAAAAATGCCAACAACAGCTGATTCTCGATTGTGCAAGTTTCTATTTGTATTTTATTATAAACAAAAATAAGCCAAAAAACAAATAAAAGAACTTAGGAAAGTTTAGAAGATGGGGGTTTCTCATCAGTCAACCAGTATGACCCAAAAAAAGCTGAGGTTTGAGCGAAATTCCCAAAATTGGCGATCATTTCAATCAACCGTAAACTCAATTCTGCCGACTCATCTCTGTGTGAACAGCTGCATTTAAACTCAAACGAAACGCAAACTAAACTGTCTGTGTGAACATGGCATTAAACGCTGGCGTTTCCAGTACAATTTTGCCGGAGAAAACGCAACTAAACTCAACTTGTTTTCTACGTTTACCAAAACTCAATTTGATACATGCCTACAATAGACCGTACCTCAAAAAAAAAATGCGCCGTAAACCAGCGAATATGACGCATTTGTGCAAGACAATTACGAAAAAAAATTTTTTTTTTTGACCGAACGTAGGGGTCGCGCATTGACATATTTCTTCATATCTCTGGTGTTTATAGTCGGATTTTAAAGTTTGGTACAACAATGTTTTTGTCTAAAGAAGATCAATATGACCTCTTTAGAAGCCATTGACCTCAGGTGTACCGTTCTAGTACTTACCCTCCAGATCTCAGTTCCTACCATCCTAATGTGCCATCCTTATATCAAAAAAATAAAGCTCTTAAAATATCATTAATCTTTTGCCCAGGAAGTATATCGAAATTTCTAGCAGAACTATTTTTAAAAAATTTTTGAAAATTTTTTTGCCGAGCGTAGGGCTCCCTTTTTTCATTTCCATCATATCTTCGGTATTAAAAGTTTGATCATATTGAATGACATATCGATGTTTTTGTTTAAAAGAGACCAATAAGTTTTATTCCAAAATAAAAAAAAAATATTCCTACAAGTCCTTGGAAGGTCTTAAATTGATTTTGAGGAACTTTAAAGCTCGTAAAGAGCTCTAAAAGAGGTTTGAACACTATTTTTGTTGTGATTTTCTAAATGTACAAGGTATTATTATTTTCACAGCCACATCGAAAATATAAATTTCAAACACTGGCTAAATTTCTGACAGCTCTCGAGTTTTGATAAAATGTGGCCCATGCGTTGTTCATCGGTGAC
The DNA here is from genome assembly GCA_958299015.1 of Tetanocera ferruginea. Classification (NCBI taxonomy): domain Eukaryota; kingdom Metazoa; phylum Arthropoda; class Insecta; order Diptera; family Sciomyzidae; genus Tetanocera; species Tetanocera ferruginea. The sequence goes on along the minus strand of OY282642.1, from coordinate 68,592,946 downwards.
CGCCAAAGCAGATTCATTTACTACATGAACAAAACGCTCGGTGTTTTGAGAATGGCATGGATAAGCTGTGAAGTTATATAGGTTTACTATAAAAAATAATCAAATTAAGTCATTTTCATTGTGCGAACCTGGTAATTTGATTAATTCGATTGAATATTGCAATGATTCTTGCTGGTCTTAACAAAATATTCTTCGGGTGCGAGAAGTAGGTACGCATTGTTTTTTATAAAAAGACGAACTGCCAGTTGAATATCTTATGGCTTCTTGTTTAAAAACATCCAACTATCCACTTTTATCACTGTTATGCCGCAGATACAATAAAAAATTTGTAACATCATACTCCGTTGGTAATTTGGTATTATTTAAGTCAATCAAAATGTTTTTGGCCAATTTGCATTGAAAATTATCAAAACTCTATAAAACTCTATAAAACTCTATAAAACTCTCTATAAAAACTCTATAAAACTCTTTTGCTGTTTTCAATGTGGCTGTGAAAATAATTATACATTGTATAATTAGAAAATCACAACAAAAATAGTGTTGATACCTCTGTTAGCATTGGCATTATTTTTTATTCTTTTATGAGCTTTAAAGTTCCTCAAAATCAATTCGAGGAATTCCAAGGACTTGCAGGAATATTTTTTTTTTTTTGGAAAAAAATAATTGGTCTCTTTTAAATAAAAACATCGATATGTCATTCAATATGATCAGACTTTTAATACCGAAGATATGATGAAAATGAAAAAAGGGAGCCCTACGTTCGGCAAAAAAATTTTCAAAAATTTTTTAAAAATAGTTCTGCTTGAAATTTCGATATACTTCCTGGGCAAAAGATTAATGATATTTTAAGAGCTTTATTTTTTTGATATAAGGATGGTACATTAGGATGGTAGGAACTGAGATCTAGAGAGTAAGTACTAGAACGGTACACCTGAGGTCAATGACTTCTAAAGAGGTCATATTGATCTTCTTGAGACAAAAACATCGTTGTACCAAACTTTAAAATCCGACTGTAAACACCAGAGATATGAAGAAATATGTCAATGCGCGACCCCTACGTTCGGTCAAAAAAAAAAAATTTTTTTTCGTAATTGTCTTGCACAAATGAGTCATATTCGCTGGTTTACGGCGCACTTTTTTTTTTTTGCATAGGAGGTGGTACGGTCTAGCCTACAAGTATGCTAGTGTTTGATAAAAACATTCGTTCAGTTAGATTTTAGCTGTGTTCGATTCGATTGAACGATAAGAAATGCCAACAACAGCTGATTCTCAATTGTGCATGTTTCTATTTGTATATTATTATTAACAAAAATAAGCCAAAAAAACAAATAAAATAGCTTGGGAAAGTTTAGAAGATGCGGGTTTCTCATCAGTAAGCCAGTATGGGCCAAAAAAACCTAAGTTTTGAGCGAAATTCCAAAAATTGGCGATAATTTCAATCCACCGTAAACTCAATTCTGCCGACGCATCTCTGTGTGAACAGCTGCATTTAAACCAGGGGTGCGCAAACTAATACATACAAAGTTTTGTGTTTGTATTCCAAAGCTTTTGTTTTTCAAGTTAACACTGAACGAAAAGCACGAGTTAGTACAATCACAACATATGTTCAGTCGCTGTTTGAACTTCATGCTTAAAGGCTGCGGTCTTAAAGTAAAGGCCTTTAGCCTTTATAGTAAAGGCTACAAGCTTCGTTTAAAAATTAAGTAAAATTCTACGAATTAATTGAATCCCTATTATTTAAAAACAAAAAATTATTACAGACACACAAATACAATAAACAAACGCATATTCATGCGTATGAATAGAAGTTTGTCGATTTTAATAAGGCAACGCAGGAGCAAGCGACCGTGACCTTACAGCATGAAGTTCGCACAGCGACTGATCGTGTGCTGTGATAGCACGAATGTGAATAAATATTCAGTGTAACAGTGCGAGTCTCGACTGCAAAGCTTTTTTGACTGAAAGCTATCGTATGCATGTGAAAGCTATCCGCCCATGGGCGGCCTTTTGGCCATGCCTGATTTAAACTCAAACGAAACGCAAACTAAACTCTCTGTGTGAACATGGCATAAGACGCAACCATTGAGCTCTGCCAAAATTGACGTGCGTAAATTAAACCAGCGAGTAGACGGGAGCATATGCTTATGAAGTGAATGAACTTCCCACTTTAACCTCTCTGCGTTTTAAAGGTGCAGCTCATGACCATGATATAAGGACTCAGGTAGACTTATTAGAATGACAGCAAAAATTGGCATACCTATGCTGTCAAAATACTATGCTGCAGTAGCGTTAAGCCAAAATCCAACTTTTCATTATAATATGTTTATGTAGATCTTAATAATAAATAGAATTAAGAATAATAATAGAATTAAGAATTATAATAGAAACACGAAATAGAAAGACGTAATAAAAGAAATGAGATAGCGAGAAAGTTTTGTTTTTTAATGCAGAATCCAATTTCGAATTCAAAATCTTAATAAAAAAATCATAAAAAAAGCTTGTGAATATGCAAATGTGTCAACATTTTTTATGACGTGAATTCTAAAATGAAGTTGCGTTTATAATTAAACAAAAACTAAAGTTGCTTTGTATATTATTATATAAGTTTTTATCCCTTTTTTCCCACACAATTTTTGTTTTCACAAACACAATTTTTTCCACAAAATTCAAGATGTGGCAATATTGACGCTGAGCTTGACAGCAATGGCAGGTTGATTTCTAGGAACTCAACTCTAATAAGTCTACCTGAGTTCTTGTATCATGCTCATGACATAACAATGAGATACGGCAAAGACCCCTTTTCCACTCGGCAATTTTTCTTGCTGGCAAGTCGAGTTTGGTGACATCGGGACGTGACGAAAGGGGATGAGTACAGTACAGAAGTTTCACTTTAGTTTTATTCAGAATTGCTCAAGAAAACTTGCTGAGTGGAAACGCAAATGGCAAGTTCAAAAGAGAATTGAAAACTTGCTGGCAACAAAACTTGTCGTGTGGAAAAGGAGACAAAGAGATTCACCACACCGACTACAAATGTCATGCGAATGTCAAAATGAAAATTAGCGATGCCACTTTTTCTTTGAGTTGATAAATGTGGGAAAAACACTTTTAGAGGGAATTATATAAGGGTAAAGTGTTTTCCCCACATTTATCAACTCAAATGTTGATAATTATACTCAATTTCGTTACTTAATCGTTTTTATATAAAATTTTTTAAAAACTTTCACACTACTTCAGTCTTTGGAAATATCGATATCGATTTGCAAATAATGAATTGTTTTGATATTAGAAGTAATTTTATTTCTTTGCTGCCAGCAGTATTTATAATTAAACAAACTATGAACTATATATTATTTGAGATGAAATATATTAAGGGTATTCATGCAAAGCGGCAAGCTTTAATTTTGGGCAATAAGTTAATTTTATCAGATAGATTTTGTGAACGCCCCTAAAGTTGATTGTGCATTTGCAGAGATAAGTCAGGTGTTAATTTGTAAACAGCCAACTTTCAGCATTTCATTTCGTTTTAGTCTTATGTAATAATAATTATTTTTATTGTTTGTTTATTGTAGCTATGCTTTTATTTGGCATCATTTTTTGATAACAAAACTCGTAAACAATGTACTTCCCGTTTTCTGCTCGATTAATTCAACAAAATCACTTTGGACAATTATTGATATTTCATGAATGCTTTTTAAGGTACGGTAGCACTGATTTTTGTTATTTTGACATTCGTAGTCGGTGTGGTGAAACTCTCTACCGTACCTCATTATTAAATCATGGTGTATCTACAATTTTAGATTGTCGAAATAATTTTTCAACTATTAGTAAAATTATCACCCGAAATGCAGATTGTTTGCGCTCAGTTTTGGTTCAACTCATGATAGAATAATAATAAGAGCAAAGAAATTCCTTAAATTTATGCAGTCTGGCGAAAAACTCACTGGCCACGTCCATGGTGGAATAACAAGGTGAGCGTGATTTTTTGGGGAAAAATAATTTTTTGCTTGTGTTGTCAAAAACAGCAGATTTTAAGCGAAAGTTGCAAAACAGTCAATGAGTGGTATTTATATAATAACAAAAAACTATAATTTATGAAGTGCAAGATATTATGTGAACGTAATTTGGTGATAATAAATCACTTAAATGCTGTGCATTGTGGAAAAATAGATGAAAAATAGTTGTCAAATTGATGAAATACAAAGCAGTTTATCGAATAGTTTGGCAGCCTTACTAGGAAATTGTGATTTTTGTCTGTTTTAAGTTTATTTATTTTATTATTTTGGCCCTCTTTGAGAATTTTGCACTTTTTAGTTCTTTTCTTAAACATATTCTGACTTTTAAAATTGAATTGTGTTTTTTTTTCACGGAAATTTTGATCTCAAAAGTAAGATAAATTGCAGTTCACTCTCAAAATTGACAATTGTGAAATTCTGTCCTCAAATGCTGTCATCTGAACGGAATTGAAAAGGGACATGTTAAGAAAATATTGAACATAAAGCAGATTATTTAATTCACTGGTTACCTTCGCTTACGGAACCCATTATTTCTTTATTTAAACAACGAAGCTTTCGCTTGACATAGAAGAACGTATGTATAATAAGGTGCCTCGACTTGTATGAAGAAAAAAAAAGTTCCATTTGTACCCATTTCAAAATGAGCCTTGATGTAGTCTATGATCATTCCCAAAATATTTTGGCTATTCCAAAATCCGTCAGTGAGCTAAACCATTTTGCAAAAACCTCTATAAATCATGTTTATAACATGATTTAACATCGGGAAAGTTGAATTGTTGCATACGAGAAGCATGCAATTCCGATTTTTCCTTTGACAGTTTCAAATCTTTTATCCAATCATTCAGCTGCGCTTGCGATAAAAGGTGAGTTGTGCTTTCAGTTGTAATAGTACTACCACCTGTGGTTCCTTGCGACTCCACTGAATCTACGGATTTTCTATTGTTTTCACATGTTGAATCGGGACAAGTAGGATATGGAATATCGTCAGAATGAGATACTGGCAATGAAACAGTCGGGACAGTGGCGTAAAAAATAGCAATCGTTTAGGTGGCAAAACGGTTGTCTCCAGATCATCGGAACATCGAATTTCATGTATCGTTTTTTACCCGAGCTCCATTCAGACAATATTAATTTGCACGATTGACACAAAATACTTGGCTTACTGTATTAACTGTAAATAACTGTCAAAAAAACACAAAATACGTATTCACATGGTATAATAAAAACAGATAGGCTCTCTTTCGTATAGCCATAAGTGTCGAAATCAGGTGTTTTGCTGTGACGGTTTCGACGGTTGCACTCTCAGTCGTGAGCCTACCTGTTTTTATTGTAGCCTGTTTGTTCTTATCTTTTCTTTCGCAAAACCCTTGACTTGTTTCCTATGAACAATAAAAATGAGAAATAAACAATTATAGTACAATAACCCAATTTATTTATATGACAATAAAATTTTTAAAAATAACATAACTTGGGTGCTTTCGTTCCATTGAACACAACTTTTTCATTTCTCAATATATTTTCATCAACAATAGCTTATTTTTTTTGGAAAAATAAAGGCTCTTAGTAAAAAATATCAAAAGTAACAAAATATTTTGATTTCTTAACGAAATTTGCAACTATTTTGTCTTTTTTTGAAAATTTTTCTGAAAAATAAAAAAAATCCCCGAAATTTGAATTTATTCCGCCAAAACTAAAAGCTCTACCAAAAAATGATGTGTGCATTGTTTGTTAGAAATTTTATTAGCTTTTATTTGATATATCATTTGTTTAATTACTGTTGTTGGTTCTGGAGATATATGCAATTAAGTGGAACCAACTTTTTTGTTTCGTTGAAAACCCTACAGTGGGCAATATCTCGAAAACGGAGTGACAGAAAAAAAAAACATTTTTTTTTCGGAATTAGCAACCGATTTTACATGAGAAAAGGATAGTGGCATTCAAAGTACATATTGGCTGTAAACCAGTGTATATGAAGGAATCAGAAAAAGTCGTCGAAGCAACATTTGTTTAGCTAATGGATATCTAAATTTTCACCGAGTGGCTTTACGATGTCTGCAATGGTTTTGCAGAAAAATTAAAAAAAAAGTTCAGTACAAAAAAAGTCTGTTTTTGACCCTTTTTCTGCATCAAATGCCAACCTAGTCGCTCCATGCCTACAAAAATTAAGCATCAAATAATTTTTATTGATGGAATTTTAAAAAAATTGCCGAGTGGCTTTAAGTTGTTCCTTACCATTGTTGAGAAATTAACCTTAATATGAAGAAAGGTTTGAAGAAAAAAAATTAAAAACAACTAGAAAAACAATTTATTTTTTACTCAACTTTAGGCATAGAGTAGAATCAAAGTTGGATTAAATGTTGTTTTAGGCCCATGGGACAACGCTCTCTGTGTATATTTATGTATACGTGAAGAAATAATATCTAATGTAGAATTTAAATGTTTAATATTGTATGTTTTTAAACCGTTTAAATCCAGTTACCTTAGTTATATAAAGATGCTTTAATTTTGGCTTAGATTTAACAATAAAATAATATTTAAGTAGACTGCTTGACGATGTCTATTCATTATTCAATAAAATTAACTCAAAGGATATTTTTGCAACGCAAAAAAGAAATGAGGATATGTCTTATTACAAGGAAATATATATACTAGGTGTCAACAAATCAAGTGGCGTTCAAATAAATTTACATAAAATTGTATCTTCGATTTGGTAGAAAATGATTTAACAAACATTAAATTCAACGAGGGCACAAAATTGGTGAGAAAATACTTTGACTGCAAGGCAAAATGGAATGTACTGAAATGCATGAAAACGTTTAGCTGAAAATTTAGCTCTTAAAAAGTCGTGTGAAAGCAAAGAATTATTTTTAATGCTTTGAGTGTGCGGAATAATAGCGTAGAAAATGACTAACAAGAAAAATTATAAATTTTCTTTGTTATACATAGATTTATTTTTAAAAAACACTTTCTTAAAATATTTTTTCTTTTATACATATCTCTTTTGTTTAAAAATCATTTTTAACAAAAAAAACGTTATTGAAAAGGTGATGAAATCTTATTTTTGTTCAGCAAATAAATTTTGTAGAAACAGCTTCAGAAGATGTCGCTTTTCTTATTTTTTTTAAAAGGATCAGCATTTTTGACATCAAAAAGTCAGATTTCCGTCGTCCTTCGCATCTATGTTCCAATCTGCGTCAATGGCGAGTACCGAATACGATGGAACCACGAGCTGTGTGAGCTATGTGCCGATATTGATAAACAGTAGACCCTAATTGAATGCGTGTTGCGTTGCGCTTCTATTAGAATTGGTTCATGCACATACATTTTATATGAAGCCTTCCGAAATGCGCAACGCACTAGCGCAACTCGATTCGAATTTCCTATTTTGACAGTGCGTTCGGTTGTGAAGTTGGCTGCATCATAGTACAATAAACAAGGTAGCTGCAGGGCTATCAATCCTCTCTCGCTCAGAGTCAGAATTGTCAAATTCAATACAAATAATTTGATGTCTCGTTTTGTTGCTCTATTTCGTTCAGAAGTTTTTTGACAGTTCTGACTTTCGGCTCTCAGCGCTGCGGCTACCTTATTTGTTGTACTATGGGCTGCATAAAACAAAAATATTCGAACAGAGAGCAACAAAGACTTAAAAGCAACAAGGAAAACCCAGTGGGAAAATCCATCCTTACATAATGAATTATTCTTTACTTATTTTTCATCCTATATCAGGGCATGAAAACTTCAATAGCAAATGCCCATTACTTTTACACAGGCATGATCGCCACTATAAGCTTCCTTTTGTAATGTATGTTATGCATCATTACGTGACCCTTTACAAAAATAAAGTGCAGGGAATGTACTTTCGACAATCGGAATCAATCGGGCTTATGCACTTTATTTAATAAGCAGGATGTATGCATGACAGCGTAAGGCACCCGTACTGTATTGATATACGACGTGCATATAATCCATTTTAACCTTCTTCGCAACGGAAATTGTAAGCTGTGGCCTCATGTTCACCTTTTTTTGTAAGTGTAAACGGAAGCAGTGCTTACAATTTCCGTTGCGAAGAAGGTTTAAATGAATGGTTAAATCGTAATTTTTATAGAGAAGATATATAATTGTATAAACATATGGCTATTGAACAGTAAAATAAATAAAAAATCTTATTTTTACACATAGCCATTTTTGTATGCGCAACGACGAATGATCTTACTACACCGCCATTCACCATAAGATTGTTCTTTATTCGTTTTTTCTTTTGGATTTTTTTTAACATCTTCGTAACGATAGTCAAATACCGTTATGTCATCATACCACTGCATGTCTCTTGCTTTACGCAATAATGTACTTATGGAAATGATCACACGAAGACATGATCGGCTTAAACGTGCATTCCTTTTGCAGTTGCAGTCGTAAGTGAAGATGTAAGGTGCTCCTTATGTAACAAACAACATACTCACTTTGTTGCTGCACGTCATGTTGCAGTTGTCAACCAGCAATATTTTAATGCATTCGTCAATAACGCTGACATAGCAATTCTAATAAAAAATAAAGTTCACTACACTTGCTCGACTCAAGGTTAAGAAATGTGTACAGAAATTCTACACCTTTGTTTTGGTGAATTTCCGTCTGTTGATTTAATTTTAATTTAACTTCACAAATATGCTATGTCTGCGTTATTGCATTAAATACAGTTTTGTTTATTATACATATTTATATTTTGATTGTGATTTTATGTTTTATATATATATTAATATATGTTATTGATATTTATGTATTATTAACTATTGATATATTATTAAGATTGTATGCGTTTTTTATTGTATTATTGTTTGTCATTATAAATAATATCATTCCAATTTAATAAAGGTCAGTTGAAGTCAGAAAACCAAAGACCAAACTTGTTCTTATTTAGCGGCGGGTATTTATAGTTCATGTACTAGAAACCCAGATTTAGGAACTATTACAGAATAAATTCCCAGTTCAAGTACTGGAAATTTAGTCAAATAAACATTTTGGAGGCCCCGGCGAGATATCCTAGTTTATGTGCTAGAATATCTTCACGCATTATCCTATTTTCACGAGATATCCTAGTTTATGTGCTAGAATATCTTCATAAATTAAACAAACTCTGACTTGAATTCAATTCAACATAATTTTCTGGTTCAAGTACTGGAAAATTAAAATAAAAATAAAAATAAAAATAAAAAAAAAGAGATGACATCGACATCAGAGTTAGTGGATCATCAGAAGGATCTCGGGGAAGAGATCCAACGGATCATAAAGAATTTCAAAAAGGATCCGGCGGATCGGAAGTCAACGTCAGCCTACTACAACGAGCGGTTACGACGGTTGGAACAATGTTGGGACGATTTTGAAGCCACAGATGGAAAGCTACGTATAATAACGGATCAGCCAATGCAACAAGACTACTTCATATCAGGGTTCTACGATAAAATCAGCAGTCTAGTTACCAACTATCGAGAAATCTTCCAAACAGAGGCCACTCGTTTCAAGGCAGAAGAAAAAATGGAAAATATACCAAACATAGCTCCTCAACAGAACATCGCACCAGGACCATTGACCGTGAAGACAGCAACTACTCAACATGTAGCAGAAAAGACACCAATCTTAAGAGCATCATCTGAAGCTTCCATCCAACACGGACTGGTTAGAAAGATGACTTCTCGAATGGTCACATTGAGGCGAACACTTGAAAACATACAAGCAGTCCAAGAAAACCAGCCAGTGCAGTTTTACCAAATTAAACTAAACAACATAAATCATCTTTGGACTCAAATAGAATTGGTGTACGATGAACTTTGGGAACACTTTGAAGATCCTGCAGTGGCAGGCTTCGACCAAGCGGAGTACGACCAACTGGATGAAATGGTGCAATGCCAATTAGTAGAGCTCTCTATAAGAGCAGATCGATGTCAAAGCAATAGATTCGCTGCTCCAACCATGAGAGAAGATCAAACAATGCAAAGTACAGTGCATCTCCCAAAGGTAACTCTCCCACAGTTTAATGGCGATTACCTGAAGTGGCAACAATTCTCCGATCTATTTTCCCAAATGATCGACAAACAACCAATATCAGCAGTGCAAAAAATGTGGTACCTAAAGGCCAACGTTACAGGAGAAGCTGCAAAGCTAATCAATCATTTTTCGTCAACAGAAAACAACTATGTAGCTGCTTGGACGTTATTGCAAGAACGGTACAACAACAGAAGGGTAATAGTGGCTACGCTAATCGAAAAGTTAGTGAATCAGCCATCAGGAACCTCAACTGCTGCAACAATGAAGAATTTACACGACACAACACGTGAATGCATCATGGCCTTAGACAACTTAGGGGTTGATACAAAAGCTTGGGATCCAATCCTTTTCCATTTGCTACTAAAGAAACTAGATCGAGCAACACACATGAGATTTGAACAATCTTTGACGAACCCAAAGGAGTTACAAAAGGTGGATGACTTCCTGCTGTTTTTGGAAGGACAGTTTCATACATTGGAAGCTATTGGACTTAAGGATAAGGCTGCATTGCCACAACTGTCTAACAAAGTTGTGTCTTCTATTACAACATCGAGCAACAGCTGCAAACTATGTGATAATGGTAGCCATCCATTGTACTACTGCAAGAAATTCCTAAAGCTGTCATCCACAGAACGCCAATCGTGGGTCAAAAAACAACGTTTGTGTGTCAATTGTTTCAAAAACGATCACACGTCAAATAATTGCAAATCGAGATGTTGCTGCAAGTGTGATAAGAAACACAACACACTGTTACATGTGGAAAATGGAAATCAAAGGCAACCAGATGCAAAAATACCGTCAGGCAATGAAGCCATTAGCAATATTCCAAATGCAACAGTTTCATCAGCATCAGCAAGTAATGTGTCAACTCAAGGATACGTACTACTTGCCACAGCAAGGATAAAAATCACTGCGGCCAATGGCAATTCAGGGGTGTTTAGAGCAATATTAGACTCCGGGTCGCAGATCAACATCGTGTCAGAACGTCTCATGAAGAGACTATCCATATCTCCAACCAAGGCTTCCTTGTGCATTGAAGGAATTGGTGATGCTCAAAAGAAGGTCACGCAGAGACTTAATGTCAAGATGCAATCCACTAGTGGCAGTTTTACAACAAATTTGGAGGCATTTGTACTTTCAAGCATTATTACGGCTCAACCAAATCTTCAACTTGATACTTCAAATTGGAAGATTCCAGCCAACTTACAGCTTGCAGATCCAGAGTTTTACAAGCAAGATAAGATTGACATTTTGCTTGGTGCAGAATTTCATTTTAGTATCATGGTACCTGGTCACATACAGTTAATGACTACCGGCCCAATTCTCCGAAACACGTCACTTGGTTGGATTGTGAGCGGAAAATGTGCATCAACTGAACCATCGGCAGAATCATTGACATGTGCTGTTTTTGGGATAAAAACGGATACTGATAGCAAAGATGGTCCACTAATCGAAGCAATTGAAAAGTTATGGAAGATGGATGAGTTTGAAACAACTGAAAAGAGTATGTCACTAGCAGAACAACAATGCGAAACACATTTTCTGCAAAATATGTGCAAAAATGACCAGGGACGCTTCATCGTAAAATTACCATTTCTAGAAAATCCAGCAGTATTGGGAGAATCAAGGGTGTTGGCTCACAATAGATTTCTTGGTCTTGAACGACGACTTCAAAGAAACATGGAGGTACGGAAACAATATGTGGAACCCGAGAGCACCACTACCAAATTGCGAGTTGTGTTCGATGCCTCCGCCAAAACTACGACAGGGTATGCATTAAATGATATAATGTATACGGGGCCCACAGTTCAAAGTGAACTGTTTTCAATACTGTTACGTTTTCGGTTGCCACGTTTTGTCTTCACGACCGACATTGAGAAGATGTATCGGCAGATCCTAATACATCCAGAAGATCAACAGTATCAAATCATCATTTGGAGAGAGGATCCAACAGCAGAAATAAAGTACTATCAATTAAACACCGTCACATATGGTACTCGATCAGCCCCATACCTGGCTACCAAATGTCTTCAAGAAATCGCAAACAACAACATGCTAAGTCATCCCTTGGGAGCTCAAATGTTGCATGACAATTTTTATGTGGATGATGGGCTTGGAGGATCAAACAGTCTGGCTACAGCCACAGAAATGCAACATCAACTGATCGAAATACTGAACACACATGGATTTAATTTACGAAAGTGGTGTGCGAATCATCCCAAACTATTGAAAAATATTCCACAAGGTGACCAGGAAGTGAATTTGGACTTCTCTAAGGACAATAATGATTCAATAAAAACACTTGGTTTATTGTGGTTACCGAAGACAGATGTATTCTGCATCAGAACAACGCTGGATCCTGTGCGGGCAATCACTAAGCGAACAATCAGTTCCGATTTAGCACGACTGTTTGATCCACTGGGATTATTGGCACCCGTAATTGTTAAAGCAAAAATATTCATACAGCACCTATGGCAAATAAAGTTATCCTGGGATGAAGCACTACCATCAGATCTCGACGCCACATGGACAGCATTTCGAGAAAATTTGAGCAACTTAAACGATCTCAAAATACACAGACACATATTCAAGGGAGAACTGTCATCGTCAACACAACTGCACATCTTCACTGACGCTTCTGAAAGGGCTTTTGGTGCGGCAGCATACTTACGAACAACGCTGAAGGATGGCAGGATAATAACGCGATTATTATGCGCGAAAACCCGTGTTGCACCACTCAAAACACAATTGTTGCCTCGACTAGAACTTTGCGCCGCACTAGTCGGTTCCGAGCTCGCAGCTCGAGTGAAAACAGATTGTCAGATAAAGAACCAAACTACTTTCCTTTGGACCGATTCTGAAGTTGTACTTCATTGGATTAATGCACAATCATCCACATACAAAACTTTTGTGGCAAACAGAATAGCAAAAATTCAAATGTTAACTTCACCTGTGCAATGGCGACATGTCAGCTCGAAGGCAAACCCAGCTGATTTACTATCCAGAGGTTGCTCAGCTAAGGCATTGACTGACAACGCTCTTTGGTTTCAAGGACCGATGTTTTTACATGGCAAACAAGAACTATGGACCCCAATGTGGTCAAACCAGCTGCAATCTCCGTCTGATATCGAAAAGAAAAAGCATACAGCCATATCATTGCTCACTGGACAAGCAAATGGAGAATGGATTTATCAAATTAATCACCACAATTCTTTCGGTACACTTCAAAGAATAATTGGATATGTCTTAAGGTTTATCAAGAATACAAGGTGCAAACAGAAGTCTAGATCGGAACACATGGTTCTGTCAACAATCGAACAAGAAAATGCAATGGCGGTCATCATCAAGATCATTCAAGCCGATGACTTCAAAGAAGAAATCCAAAACCTGAAGCAGCACAAGGAAGTCAAAATGAGCAGTTCACTCCGCAGTTTATCGCCATTTCTAGATGACACAAACATTCTTCGAGTGGGGGGACGTTTAGAAATGGCTGCACTTCCATACGACGCTAAGCACCAAATGGTGCTCCCGTACAACGACCCGCTGGTAAAGTTACTTTTCATCAAGGTACATGAAGAGAACAAGCACTGTGGACCTCAAGCGTTGTTAGGAACCTTGAGGCAACGTTTCTGGCCTATAAAGGGGAAAACAACAGCTCGATCAATTGTCCAGCATTGTATCCGATGTAATAAGGCTCGACCTCAATTAGTACAACAAATGATGGGAAACCTGCCAGCTACTAGAGTAACACCAGCTCGACCATTCATTAACACTGGTGTCGATTACGCGGGACCTTTATGGGTGCATTATAAGGTTCGAGGAAAAAGGCCAACTAAGGCTTACTTAGCTGTATTCTGTTGTTTTGCCTCCAAGGCAGTTCATATGGAGTTGGTAACGGAACTGTCAACAGACGCATTTATTGGAGCTCTCAAAAGATTCATAAGTCGAAGAGGGCGCTGCCAAAACTTGTATAGTGATAACGCCACTAACTTCATCGGAGCAAGAAATGAATTGACTGAATTATCATCAGCAATTTACTCATCAAACGCTCAAGACCAAATAAGGAAAACATGCAATGAGAAGGGAATCCAGTTCCATTTTATTCCTCCGAGATCCCCCCATTTTGGAGGACTGTGGGAAGCTGCAGTGAAATCTGCGAAACATCTTCTACTAAGAAGTGTCGCGTCAGCCTCATTGACTTATGAAGAATTGGAAACTGTAATAGTGGAAATCGAGGCCATATTGAATTCTCGGCCACTGACGCCACTTTCATCGGACCCTTCTGATTTAACTGCATTGACGCCAGGCCATCTCCTCATAGGCGAAGCGCTCACCGCCCAAGTAGATAGCAAGGCAAACTCAACGAAACTATCGCTGTTGTCAAGATGGAAATTGGTGTCACAAGTAAAACACGAGTTCTGGAAGAGATGGTCCAATGAGTATCTTAATGAACTCCAACAACGACACAAATGGACAAGGCAAGCCGATAATATTAAACTCGGGGAACTAGTTATTATCAAGGAAGACAATGTTCCTGTTATGCGTTGGCCCCTTGGTCGAGTAGTGGAAGTATATAATGGACCTGACGGAGCAGTGCGCGTTGCTGATGTAAAAACAGCAACGGGAACATATAAACGTGCAATCCACCGACTCGCTCGACTACCCATAGACACAGATACTGGCACAGAATCAAAGGATGATGAGAATGCAAGAAAAAGAAGGGACAAAATTAATGAAGAGCCACCAAAGAGACCCAAAATTGCACGGCATAACAGCTTAGTTACATTATTGACAGTACTGTTAATGTTGCCAATAGCATGGAGCGAACCAATCAAAATTACAAAATTTGATCCAAATGCAGGCATTCACTTTGAACACATCGGATCAAGCAAAATCATTACAAGTGAATGGAAAATGGTTGTGTACTATGATCTCAAACCATTGCGTACGGAAATTCAACTACTAAAAAATGGCACCAATACTATGAATCACATGTGCGAACAAATACAGCCAACAACAATATGCAATGAACTAGTCACACAGTTTCAACGCACAAATACAGAGCTGGACCTTGATAAAGGTTTGTTAAGAAGCCATCGTAGAAAAAGAGGTGCACTTAATTTTGTTGGAAATATTGCTAACTCGTTGTTTGGAGTTCTAGACTCAGAATATGCCCTTCAGATGTCACAAACAATAACGGACATCAACAACAATGAACAGCATTTGACAAGCATGATGAAAAAACAGATATCAGTAGTTGATTCAACCATTAACATCATCAAACATGATCAAACCACAACTCAAATGGCTTTCAAAAGGCTTGAAGGAAAATTGACAGATATTAAAAATCAACTACGGCATAATGAACAGGAAGAACAGAAAGAGCATACATTCCAGATGTTCTTATCATTAGCCTTTCAATTATCTATTATGACATCAAACGTTCAACGTGTTCAAGCAGCACTAATAAATGTTCTTACAAATGTTCATAACGGACAGATCAGCCCTCAATTGATATCACCACAGCAACTTAACGATGAAATTTTAAGAATTACAGCACATTTGGCACCAGCCATGCAGATCCCAGGTTATCAAGGTGATCTTCTATCGATATACAAGTTAATGAAAGTTAAGGCAGCGATAACAGAGAACCATGCAATTTTTCAGATAACTATTCCATTAACTAGTTTGAATCAATTTAACTTGTATCGGCTTATACCAATTCCCACAAAAATTAACAACACTATGGTGGCAATAAAATTGTTTACAACAATTCTGGCAATCAACGCGCATCGAGATCAATACTTTCCAAGCACAGTTGAAAAGTTACAATCTTGTTTTAGAATGGAAAACGAATTGTATCTCTGTCCCAACAATCAGCCCACCTACAACAAAGAATCAGAAGTTTGTGCCTGCGAAGTAAGTTTATTCAACAACGAAACCCGATCCCATTGTAATCTTGAGCACAGGGAAGATCATGTGTGGACACAAGTCAATGACAGAAATCGATGGATGTTTGCACTAGCAACGCCAATACAAATAACAGCTGTATGTGATCACCAGGTCTCACGAGTCTTATTGGAAGGATCAGGTTTTATCGAATTAACGGCAGGATGTGTGTTAAAATATCAACTCTTAACGATAACAAGCAATCCGATACTAACATCATTTACAAGCACTTCCTACACTGCATTTGGACACATTGTCGACGTAAATGTAACAAAGCCAGCATCAGTTCCAGTCTTAGACACCACAGAAATTGAGTATGAGCCCTCACTAACAGATTTGTCAAGGCTGCAAGAAATGTTGGACGCACACGAAATCAACGATCTCTCCAATAAACTGAAAACTCATCAATATCATAGCTTTGCAGTGAGTTATCTGGCCCTGTTTTTGACTGTTATCATCACATTGGCCATTTTCATCATTTACAAGCGGCACGGGAGGAAGCACGAAGGAGCTCCATCAATGACTTCTCCAGCAACACCGACAAATCTACCAATGGAACAACTTTCACGGTCAGAGATAATTCATAACGCCCAGCCACAAGCAGCTCCTCGGTATTCTAACAGCTTCTGCGTGGACATATAAAAGTACGGCTGGATTATTGAACACTCGTTCAACGCGGGAGAGGATGTTGCTGCACGTCATGTTGCAGTTGTCAACCAGCAATATTTTAATGCATTCGTCAATAACGCTGACATAGCAATTCTAATAAAAAATAAAGTTCACTACACTTGCTCGACTCAAGGTTAAGAAATGTGTACAGAAATTCTACACCTTTGTTTTGGTGAATTTCCGTCTGTTGATTTAATTTTAATTTAACTTCACAAATATGCTATGTCTGCGTTATTGCATTAAATACAGTTTTGTTTATTATACATATTTATATTTTGATTGTGATTTTATGTTTTATATATATATTAATATATGTTATTGATATTTATGTATTATTAACTATTGATATATTATTAAGATTGTATGCGTTTTTTATTGTATTATTGTTTGTCATTATAAATAATATCATTCCAATTTAATAAAGGTCAGTTGAAGTCAGAAAACCAAAGACCAAACTTGTTCTTATTTAGCGGCGGGTATTTCTAGTTCATGTACTAGAAACCCAGATTTAGGAACTATTACAGAATAAATTCCCAGTTCAAGTACTGGAAATTTAGTCAAATAAACACACTTCAGCATAATTCTGTTTTCACCACCATAAGCTAAAGGAAAACATGAATTATTTAGTAAGCACCTTACGATTTTTCCGACTGGGAACATATATGTTTTCGATTGTACGCAGCGCTTTTGTTTAGGCTAAGCGTATACAAAATTTGCGTGTCGCTAGGAAGCGCAGCGCAACACGCATCCGATTAGGGTCTACTGAAAGTCAAGCGTATTAAAATAGAGCGGCTTCGCTGGCTAGGTCATGCGAGAGAATGAAAAAATATTGGATTCGGTAGCCAGCGGTGGCCAAAGCCGACGAGGAAGACCGCATCTCCATTGGAAGGACCAGGCACTGGACAACCTGATAACGCTTGGAGTTACCAACTGGCGGCAGCAAGCGCACGACAAAAGAGGCTGGCGCAAATTCTTAGACGAGGCCAAAACCGACCAACCTTTGTAAGTGCCATATTAGTAAGTAAGTTAAGTTTCATTTAGTTCGTGTAGGCAGTGCTGCCATCAAAAAAATGTTCATAACCAGGGATGATATTTTGAGTGGAATAGTACTTTTTTGAGTACTATTGACTCTACAAAAGTACCCGAGTACCTTCTTGCCGAAAAAAGTACTCTGGTATATTAAAGAATTTTACTTAAAATTTTGTCAAGAGTTAAAAAAAATCATTTTTGAAAATGAAGTCATAAACTTATTTCCAAAATTCTCGCCCAGTCACGTTTTATTTGCCGTTGATTTAAGAAATGTTTCCAGAACAAGAACTTTTAAAAGAAAAAGTCAAAAATTTTCATTAAAATACGCAACATCTTTGGTCAGGCGGCAAAGATTTGAAATTTTTTGGACCAGATAGTAAGATCTTCTTCAGTACTACTATTTCTAACCATTTGTTTATTTGTAACTGCTGCACCAGCTAATATTTTTACGAAAAACATGGTTTTTGAATGTTTTTCAAAATGGTTTAGCTCACTGGTGGCTATCGTTATAGCCAAAAAAAAAATGTTGTGCATTCATCATAGAATCGATCAAGGTTTATTTTAAGTTGGTGGCAATGACAACTTTTTTTTTGTCTCATAGAGGTCGAGGCACTCTAATATACATATTTAACGGGTTCTGAAAGAAATACTGGTTATTTCTTGTTCCTTTATGTGATAAATATAACAAAATTTAAAAAAGTATTGGTTTTAATTTATGTATTTATTCACATATCATTACTTAATAAAAAGTACCCTTAACAATAAAAAAGTACTTTTTGCCTTTGTTAAAAAGTACTCTCGAATATGATCCGATATCATCACTGTTCATAACCTAACTTTTGACTCAGTTCGTCGGATTCCCGTCGGATCTGTGAAATTTAAAAAAAAAACAACAACAACGTAGAAATTTGCGAAAAGCAATTGTACATTAAAGAAGAAACATTAAAATCAATGTTGATGTTTTAAGATTCATTTTTTAAATAAATAAAATTTTGTTTCAAAGGTCAGTTCATTAGAAACATGATTATATATAAAAACTATTCTGATAAAATATATTGAAAAATACTTTTAAGCACACAAAATAGAAGTAAAAATAAAAAAATAATCTTCATTACATATTTTGCCATTGGTTAAAAAGTGTTGACACAGAATTTTTAAAGCATAGTTTAAAGTTGCCACCAACTTGCTATCTGTATTATTTCATTGCATATACTTAAAGAAAAATACGCCAAATCGGACGTCGGATCTATTTTTTTCTGAAATCGTAACATTTTGGAGAATTATGGCCATATATAGGATCATCGGATTCAAAAATTTTTTTATTTTAATGTTTTAAAATGGGTATAAGTTGAATAAAATTAAGATATCGTTTTAGAAAAATTACAAATATATTTTTCGGAAAAAAAATAACACAATAAAAATTTTTTTTTATTTAAATCACGTATATGGCTACTGGAATATTTTTAAAAATCATTAAAAAATCATGGCGGCCTTTGAAAAACTTTTCGACCGATCGTACTGAAATTTTAATATGTTGTTTTACACTTGTCGATGCATGGAATGAACACGGACAGAAAAATCGGCATAATAGTTTTTGAGTTTTTGGCCGATTTGGTCCAAAGAACTTGACGATTTTCGAAAAAACGCCGCCATTTTGTTACTTTTCAACCAAAATTGTGTCTTATAGTTCATTTCATGGCGGTTTTGATGCTGATAAAAACCCCGTTTTTTTTGTTTTTCCGATGTCCCAGTGAGTCGTAATCACGCCCGCCATGGTTTTTTGATGTTTTTTTTTAAATAATTCCAGTAGTATTTACTATATATGTAAATAAAAAATCAAAAAAACTTTGTTTTGTGTAAAGTTTTTACTAAAAAATATATATATTTTTTTCAAAATGATATCTTATTTTTTATTCAACTTATAGGCATTTTAATACATGAAATGTAAATTTTTTTGAAGGTGTCACTTCCGCTTAAAGGCTCTTTTTAAAATGCTCATTTTTAAATATCAAACGAACGTTTTAGAAGCTCTCGTTTAATGTGCGTTTTGAAATAAAAACAAACGTTTGAGAAGCAAAATCTGGGTTAAACGTTTCCAAAAATAGCACGTTTCTGCTTGTTTTGAAAATGTAGTTTTCTCAGTGTAGGGTCCCAAGTTTTAACCTCGGGCTAATCTGCTGATTGCTTGGACATGCACAAAATTTTAAATACAGCTTTAAGTTATTTTGCATTAAATGTTGAACTTAAGGCAATACAATTTAAATTTCATTACCAATTTCATTCTCAATTTTAAAAAAAATTTAAAGTATTTAAAAAAGTATCAGTTCTAATAAAAAAAGGATTAAAAAATCTTTAGTTTAACGATTGCTTTAAAAATGATGTCATGATTTTTTACCGTGTACCTTTGTTAACAACTGTAGACTGTACAATAGGGCGTATCGAATTACATTTTTTTTCTTAAATATGATGATTTCATAATTTGCATAGTTTTTGCATATCAATTCTCTTGTTTTAGAGAAATGTATACTATAACGCAACTTTTTAATTTTTTCAAAAAAATTAATATTAGATTTTATATCACGGGCATAAGAAGTGGTGTCGAAGATAATTTTCTCAATTTGGATTTTTCGAATATTTCTGTACATGACCCTACCTTAAAATATATAATTAATATGCCAGGCTTGGACCACGATTTTTTTTATATATAAATAATTAAAAAAAAATTTACTTCGTACCATCAAATTTCTCAATTTGAGTTATATCTTCTTTATGGTTATAATATCATTAAAAAACTTTTTAACAAAAAAAAAAACCGACTTCAAAATCACTACAAAGTAAAAAATAATTTTAAATTACTTTTCCTCTCACTTTTTGGTCAAATTTGATAATTTATTTAAATTCATTATTATATTGGAAATCTTAATATTTGAATTTTCCTAATTTGTTTTATTTTTATCGTAAATATATTAATTTTTTATGAAAATCAAAGCTTCGAAGTCGGCGCTAATATAATCAGATTTTTATACGATTTTTCAACGTTTTTCGATCACTGAACACAAAAAAACGAAAGCTTTTGTTTGATGGGAAGTGCGCCTGCTACTCGCTTAACTTGACGATCTTAACTTCGGGACATCTCGTTCTTATTGGCAAAGTAGACGTGTGTGAGTACTTGGTTTAATTGGCAGCAAAAGTTCAATACAATTAATTATAAAATAATCATTAAAGTGTTTCATCTATTTGTAATTGTGTTTTATTCACGGATAATTGTCAAGGTGAGAATTAAAGTTTTAAAACCAAATAGAGGTTACAAATATATAGAAATATTGCGCAGATATGCAAACAGCGTTTGAATTTGCTGTAAAACTATTGCAGTCGATTAGCCTATACACATTGACGACGGCTGCAACATTGCGTCGGCTGCAAATTTCGGCAATGCGTCGTTGCAGCAGTGTTGCTGTCGTCGATTTAGAACTTTTTCTATTTTGACTACGACAAGAGTAAGAACATCGGCATTTGTTAATGTTTTCGTTTAATTTCGTGCTTCCTTTGTGATTTTTATTGCTCGTTCTCATTGTGTTTGTGTTTAGTATTTGATTTTTAATGATAATTCGATGTTTAAAAAAAGAAAATATATGAAAATACGGCTTATTGTGCTGCATCCAAAATAATCAAGTTAAAGACAACATGCCAACATTTTCGTTTTCACATCGTGTTCACCTTGGCAGCATTGTAAGCATTGGGTTTATGTATGCACTACTGTTCTAGTATACTATTTTGAAACCAGAGGTCATGAACCTCTTTTCAACTCAGTCAATGAACTCAAACTGTCAAATTTAACGAAATGGGTCTGTGATCCGGTTAGGTTTAACTCTTATAAAAAAAAAACGAGTTGCAATATCATGATTTTGTGTCAAAGATTAGCGCCGACTTCAAAGCTTTAATTTTCATAAAAAATTAATATATTTACGATAAAAATAAAACAAATTAGGAAAATTCAAATATTAAGATTTCCAATATAATAATGAATTTAAATAAATTATCAAATTTGACCAAAAAGTGAGAGGAAAAGTAATTTAAAATTATTTTTTACTTTGTAGTGATTTTGAAGTCGGTTTTTTTTTTTGTTAAAAAGTTTTTATTTCTTCCTTTTTAGAGAATAAGATAAATTTAAAAAAATTCGTATAAACAACTTAACCACAATTAAGGCATGTTGAGGTAAAGTTGTAAGTTATTTCTCTGTGGATTATTAGAGCCTGAAGGTAACATCTCCTAACAGAGAAATTAAGTAAGAAATATAGGACTTTGAAATCGATACATGTATTGGCCTTACAAAAAATGAAAAACCTTCACAAATTAATTAGGACATGAAAGGATTAAGATTAAAAATAATATATATACATAAAAATGACTTATTAGTGGCATTTTATTGGAATTTAAAATGAAGGAATTACAAAATCCAAAAGATATAATGCGGAAATGGCGCAGGGTGTAGTAAAAACATATCGTCGCTGCGCCTCAAAATTCAGTTATGTGTTTTTCGACAACTTTTCAGGAGAGCAAAAAAACTGATTTATTCTCTGCGCTTCCAAATTTATTGCAATGTCATAATTTTGTATTTTTTGCTATAAAATTCTAGAAATAAATATTAAAAAAAAACTTAAACTTCTTACTCCAGCGCAAAGCGAGGATGCATTCTTCCATTTTCAGACACATAACCGATTTTTTTACAGGCATTTTGTTTTCACTATGATCAAATTTTTCGAGCACATACCTGATTTTTCAAATTTTTAATTAAAAATTTTAAAAACTCTACAAGGAATTTATTGCAAAAGTAATAAAAAAATGTCTCCAATGTGAGATAACGAAAAGCCGTTCAGCGCACAGATGGACATTGAGTAGAGCTTTTCAATTATGCAATAAAAAAAAAAATCATAACAAATCACATACCTGATTTTTTAGGCGCAGCGACGATATATATTTTGAATGTTCTGTGGTAGATAAATTAATTTAAGGTTTTTATTATTCTCCTATTAATATAGAATGGGTAAACCAACGAAAGGTGCTTTGCGCCTAAAAAGATATCGTTCCAATGAAACTGAAGTAGAAAAATATTTACGCCTTCATAAAAATGCTACTCGAAACGAAATTTCTCGCTCTCAAGAAAATCTCGCTGCTCGCAAGTGTCGTCTCTTAGCAATGAAAGAGCAAAACTATTATCGTCGGAGAAAAGAAACAGCATCAGAATATGAACAAAGAACAAGAATGAATTTGAACGCCTTACATGAACGCCTGCGTAAAGAATCCGCTGCTGAGCGACAGCATCGCCATACCTTAATTCATAAACGCTTATGTAACGAGTCCGTTGAAAAGCGACACCATCGTCTTGGCCTTATCCATAAACGGCTAGGAAGCGAGTCCGTTGAAAAGCGACAGCATCGTCTTGGCTTAATCCATAAACGGCTAGGAAGCGAGTCCGTCGAAAAGCGACAGCATCGTCTTGGCTTAATCCATAAACGGCTAGGAAGCGAGTCCGTTGAAAAGCGACACCATCGTCTTGGCTTAATCCATAAACGGTTAGGAAGCGAGTCCGTTGAGAAGCGACAGCATCGTCTTGGCTTAATCCATAAACGGCTAGGAAGCGAGTCCGTTGAAAAGCGACAGCATCGTCTTGGCTTAATCCATAAACGGCTAGGAAGCGAGTCCGTTGAAAAGCGACAGCATCGTCTTGGCTTAATCCATAAACGGCTAGGAAGCGAGTCCGTTGAAAAGCGACAGCATCGTCTAAGCGTAATTCATAAACGGCTAGGAAGCGAGACTGTAGAAAAGCGACAGCATCGTCTTAGCGTAATTCATAAACGGCTAGGAAGCGAGACTGTAGAAAAGCGACAGCATCGTCTCGGCTTAATCGATAAACGGCTAGGAAGCGAGTCCGTTGAAAAGCGAAAGCATCGTCTTGGCTTAATCCATAAACGACTAGGAAGCGAGTCCGTTGAAAAGCGACAGCATCGTCTTGGCTTAATCCATAAACGGCTCGGAAGCGAGTCCGTTGAGAAGCGACAGCTTCGTATTGGCTTGATTCATAAACGGCTAGGAAGTGAGTCCGTTGAGAAGCGACAGCATCGTCTTGGCTTAATTAATAAACGCCTGAATAATGAATGTCCAAAAAATCGAAATCGAAGATTGTCTGCCGATAGATCTAGGGAACGTATAGCAAGGCTTATGGAGAGTGAAAATCTTAGAAGACATCGCATTCAGAGGATACAACAAAATATGAGAAGACTTCGTTCAATGCATGAAAAAAATTTTTTCGAGAGCATTAATAATTTTGCAGATGCAGCTTGTACGATTTGTAAAAAATTATTATACCCAAGGCAGCGTACGACGTTGGATACAACATCTCTTGATGAATTTGTTCCGTGAGAATTAGTATTGATGAAAAGAATAACTGTTTGTAGGCGGTGCTGTTCTAATCTTAAAAAGAAAAAAATTCCTCCTCAATCCTATTGGAATAACATGGAAGTAGCAGCATTGCCTTCAGAAATATCTAGTTTATCGGATGTTGAAGAAAGACTTTTGTCGAGAGTTGTACCATTCATGAAAATTGTAAAAGTACAAAATCGTTTTAGCCAGATTTGGTGCAAAGGGCAAGTGATATTGTTTGCTCAAGACGTCGTTGAAGTAGCAGAACAATTGCCATTGTCCTTATCACAAGCAGGTTTGCTCATTGTGGTGGAAAGCAGAGAAAATCTGATGCAACAAAGAGAGTTCAGTATTAATACGGAGAGACTAAGAACTGCGCTTCAGTGGTTATTGAGAAACAATATTTTATATCAAGATGTACGACCAAATTTTTCAAATATCATCAGTTGTGACATTTCTGAAATTATTGGAGTAGCAGGTGAACAAATTGATGTCTATAATAATATTCAAGCTAATAATGTATTTCAAACTGACCCTATGGAAGAAAACGAAAACCATTCAAAGAGCAGTTTTAAAAATTTAAAGAATAATACTTCAATATTACGCGGCTCGTTCCATCAAGGCAGCGATAAATTTGGAATTGATTCCGCTGGCAAACAATGTACAGCTATAGCAGCAGTAGCTTGCGTGGCTTTCGCTGAATCTGACCCGAATGCATGGACGGTTAGTGATTTAGATTATATACTTATTTCAGGTGACGCATTTTATCGTCGTTGCATTATTGCGAGGGCAGAACAATATATTGCGGAGGAAAATTCGGATTATTTAGCTACTTCAGAAATTTTGACAGAGTTGGTATTTCATGGTTCTAGTGTGCAACTTAATATCAGACACGATTGTGTTATCAACGGGCACATTCTTAAAGATAATAGCGGAAATGGTTTTCCGAATTTGAAAACTGCTTTAACGACCTTTTTCACAAGATATCAGTTTGGAATTGTTACAGCGAATCTCTTTTCAATTTGCGTCGCTTATAAAGAGCAAGCATATTGGCTACTGGACTCTCATGCCAGAGGGCCAAAAGGCCACAAAGGAAGAACTGCTGGAGAATCTTGTTGTATGAGATTCCAGGACGTAGAGCAGCTCATTAAATTACTTCAATGCAACTTAAAAGTAACGAAAGGTCCACAAAATTTGCTGAATATTTACTGTATAACACCAATTTCTGTAGAAATACTTGAGATCAATCAGGAAATGCCAATTGTTCCAGCGACAGAATTATCAAATTCTATGTCAGTTCCTTTATCAACTGCATGTGAGATTCAAGATCAAAGAGCCGAAACTCTCTGTATAAATGAAAACATAATATTTGCCACAAATATGCTTCACTTTGTAGAGGAAACCCTACCGAATCTAGACACGGTTGTAGAAACTGACAACAATTGTGGCGGGGAAGTAAGAGTAGTGGATGTTCATAGAAAAACTGCACCACCATTAAATATCGAAAGGGAAAAAAGAATGGAAGAATTGTGTTGGTTTTTCTTATATCCAGATGGGCAAAATGGTTTCGGTCAACCTAGAGATATTCCCATTACAGCTTTGGACTATTTTCAAGCTCGTGTAATGAGTAATGATAGTCGCTTCCAAAGGGTGGACTATTTATTTTTTGCATTGTCTGTAGTGGAATTTTTCAGAGCAAAGGCAAGTGTTTCTGTGTCTTGTCGGATGAGACAAGGTGACAATATTCCGCAAGGTTTAGTTGACAATATGCATTTGACTATGAGAAACATAAGAGGATCTGCTTCGTATTGGAAACGTAGTTGCGCAGAGCTTATCGCAATGGTGCGGTCTCTTGGGGCACCGACTTGGTTTGTTACATTTTCATGCAATGACCTTAATTGGCCAGACATGTGTAAAGCATTGCTTATAGCTGATGGACGTCCTGATTTCAATGTAGAGGACTTAACTTTCCATGACCGTCTGCAATTGGTTCAGAAGTATCCGATTGTTATTGCGCGACAATTTACAGTTCGTGTTAATGCATTGATGACGTTCATTAAAAACGAAGCCAGTTGTTTGGGCGGCCCTATAGTTGACTTTTGGTACAGAATCGAGTTCCAAAACCGAGGAAGTCCACATTTGCATATGCTTCTGTGGTGCGGAAATGTTCCTGACTTTAGCACAACTGAAGGTTTAAAGGTCATTGAGGAAGTTGTAACATGCTCTGTAGAAGGAGCAAACGCAGACTTGGTAAAAAGAGTACAAGTTCACAAGCATTCGACAACGTGCTACAAAGGCCGCGATAATGGGTGTTGCCGATTTGGTTTTCCTAGACCTACAAAAGTAAATACAGAATGCTTAGGGCCGGACGAAGCATTGAGAAATAATGGGCGATTTTGCGTGTTGCAAAGGAACGAAGAAGAAGTAATGATAAATAATTATAATCCGATGTTGCTTAAACTATGGCAAGCAAACATGGATATACAGCCATGTGGAAATATAACGGCGGTAGCTTATTACATAGCCAAATATGCCAGCAAGTGTGAGCCTAATGATTGCGGTGACGTAGTGAGAGAAGCTGTACAAAAAGCTAAGCAACGAACAAATGATGTATGGAAACAATTATTTTCAGTATCTATGGCAATTCTAAGTCAACGACAAATAAGTGGTCCAGAAGCTGCTTATCGCTTATGCCATCTACCACTGAAAATGTGTTCAAGAAAAACTGTATTCATAAATAGCTGTCGTCCCGATCAAAGATATAGGCTACTTCGTTTTGACAATGAAGAAACCTCAATGTTTTTTAATATTTTTGACAGATATCAACTCCGACCAGATAATCTTGAAGAATTAAGTTTAGCTGAGTTCGCTGTAAGGTATGAAACTATAACAGGCGTATCATGGTCAGAAGATAATGGTGACATTGAGCTCCGTGAAGAAGAAGGTGTGCCAGCGCGGTATATAACACTGCGTGACAAAACGCGCATGCGTATTAGAAATACACCAGCCGTTTTGCGTCATAGATATTTTACAATAAACAGTGACCGCGATGGATTTTATTATAATTTGGTTGTGTTGCACATACCTTTTCGCAATGAAAGTGATTTGATGATGGAAAATGAACTTCCAGAGACATGTTTTTTACGCAGGCAAGCAGAACTTAAGCCTATAAACCAGAATATATCCTCAGAGCAATTTGCTCATGCCGAAGTTGTTATTCAACAAGCTCTCGCTCAAGCTGTTGCTCTAAACGCTGTTAATTCGTCCAACGAAGGGCAAGCGAGAGAACCAGTTGATATATACGCAGATGATAATTTTTATTTACAAAATGACGGCGAAAATTGTGATGAAATGCATAACCCTGTGATAATGCCTGATGATGTATTTTTAAATGGAATTCGTAATCTTAATATACAACAAAAAGATTTGATGAAAAGAGTGTCCGAATGTATAGAAAAGGATATAAGTCATGATAATGAAAATCACCAATCTTTGCTCTTATTCGTCACAGGGGGAGCAGGTTCTGGAAAATCATTTCTTCTCAAATTGATTGTTGAGCATATTAAACGCTGTTATTCTCCCACTGTAGAATCTTTGCTGCAACCGATTTTTGTGGAGGTGGCATCTTTAACAGGCGTAGCTGCAAGACAAATATTTGGCCGAACACTTCATTCTGTTTTCTCGTTGCCTATAGAGAAAGCTAATACAATGACATATCGCAAAATGACTGGAGAAAGGTTAGAACGAGAAAGACGTAAATGGCGTTTTATTAAATGGCTGATTATCGATGAAATATCCATGGTGTCGTATGAAAATTTACGAATCATTCATTTAAGATTGCAGGAATTTAAAAGCAACAATTTAATGTTTGGTGGAGTTAATGTTTTGTTGTTCGGAGATATCATGCAATTACCACCAGTAAGAGGTCATTGGTGTTTCGAGCAACCTTCTTGGATGAGTGCGGAAATTAATTTATGGCATCAATTCTCTTTCTGTGAATTAACCATAAATATGAGGCAAAACTCAGATGCAGAATTTGTAGACCTGCTAAATAATTTGCGATTTGGAGAGCTTACAACAGCACACTTGGAAATATTGTGCGAAAAACGTCGTATTAGTCTTGTTGGTAAGTTTGCTGATGGCGAAGCAATTAGGATAGTACCCACTTTGAAGTTAGTTGACGAGTATAACTCCCGTATGCTGAATTTACTATCCAAAAGCAGTCGTGTGTACACAGTACGGGCAGTAGATGAATCCCGAGAAGCAGCAACGTATGGTAAACAGCCCCCACAGAATGTAATCCCAGCAGATGTTAATAAATCTGGTGGCCTTTTGCACTCCCTAGAAATTGCTGTCGGCTGCAGAGTTATGCTTAGAAGAAATTTGTGTGTTTCGGATGGCCTTGTTAATGGAGCAATGGGGATTATAAAAAAAGTTAAATGGCCAGCACTTCGGCGAGATCAATTGGAAGTAGGTGAGTTACCTGAAGCTGTTTTGGTTCAATTTGATGACCAGACAATAGGTACCAAAGTTAAAGACTCCGACGGACTTGTGGCAATTACACCGACGTTTGCAACGTTCCAGGCAAACAAAGGCTACGGGGATGTTGAAAGACGGATGCTTCCTTTAATCCTAAGTTGGGCTGTTACTGTCCATAAGCTTCAAGGAACCACTTTAGAGAGAGCCGTAATAGATCTTGGCAAGAAAAATTTTGCAAAAGGTCAAGTATACGTAGCCCTAAGTCGTGTTAAGACATTGGAAGGGATTGCATTAAGTGATCTAGAGCCAAGCAAATTATTAACAAAACCACATGACAGCAAATCGTTATCAGAAATGCAAAGACTGAGAAAATTATTAAATTAAGTATGTAAATAAAGTAATCTTAACAAATTTTCCAAACATTTTCATACAAAGTTACTTAATATTCGTAGTATCCAGTATTAGTATGTTTTAAGAACTTCGAATTTTTTAAGCTGATAATTTGTGAAAATTCTTTTTAAAATGTTTGCACTCTTTTTGATTTTTTAATATGTTTCCAGGAATTAATTTTGTGTTATATTATTCTTAAAGAAAATTTCAAGAATGAAACTATGTTCTTAAAAAAATGAAGAGTTATTAATTTCTGAAAAAATAATGGTTATTGATAATTTCTGCTTATTTACAATTTTTAATAAATTGTCACGCCTTTTTTTTTATTCCCGCTTACTAAATTGATTATACTTTATTATAATTCAACCTAGCTCTGTACCAAATTTCAGTCCCCTAGTACCAGTATTAACCGATATACAGTGGTTTTCTTAAAATGCCACACTCTATTTATTATAATTATTCATAGTGTTTGCAATAATTCTACCCATTATTGCAATGATTTTATTTATTACTTTATTGTCAAAGTTATTCGATATACAGATTTTTTCTAATATTGCCACACCCCTTGCCGAATTACGCCCACATTCTTGGCAGTAATTTGTTATACTTGCGCCTACCTCTGTACTACCTCTGTACTAAATTTTAGTATCCTAGTTTCAATAGTATTCGAGATACAGTGTTTTTTAATATTGCCACACCCCTTATCATAACGCCCATTTTGTTGTTTAAAAAAATTTGTAGTAATTGTGCCTACCACTGTTATAAATTTCTGAACCCTAAAGTCAATGTTATTCGAGATACAGTAATTGTCTGATATTGCCACACCCCTTTGTCTAATAGCGCCCACTTTCTTGACAGTAATTTTCAATAACTGTGTCTACGTCTGTACTAAATTTCAGCACTCTAGTGTCAATTTTATTCGAGAAACAGAGTATTTCCAATGTTGCCACACCCCTTTTTCGAATGACGCCCACTTAAGTGATCGTAATTTTTGATATTTGTGACTGTCTTAATAATTTTACTGTGAATTTTATTGCCCTAGTATCAATATTTACTGAGATACAGTGTTTTTCTTAAAGCGACACGCCCCTTTGGCGAATACCGCCCACTTTTATAGACGGGCACCTCCGCGTTGATGGTCTCTATATGTTGACAAAAAATTACGGCAATCGAGCAAGTACTTTAGGAGTAATCGATGTACATACATTCACAAAAAAAAAAAAAAAAAAAAAAAAAAAAAACAGAGAAACCAACCAACTTGAGAACCTCCTCCTTTTTGAAGTCGGTTAAAAATACGTTTTATGCCATTCAGTCGATCTCAAATGACTAAACAATTGTTTTTAAAATGTGTTTTAATGAAATTATAACCAAAATATCACTCAAATTGAGAAATTTGATGCAAGGAAATACATTTTTTTAAAATATCGAAAAAGAAAAAAAAATAGTGGTCTTACGCTGATATATTAAATAAATACTTTTAGGCAGTATCATGTTCAGAAATTTTCAAAAAACCCAAATTAAGAAGATTATCTTCCACATCACTTCTGATTCACGTGACATAAAATCTTATATTAATTTTTTTGAAAAAGTTAAAAAATTGCGTTCTAGTATACATTTCTCTAAAACAAGAGAATACAAATGCAAAAACTATGCAAATTATTAATTCATGTTATTTATGGAATACATCAACACTATAAACAGTATCACCAAAATTTATAACCAATGCTTACAATCAAAAGTCTT
This sequence comes from Tetanocera ferruginea, assembly GCA_958299015.1. Classification (NCBI taxonomy): domain Eukaryota; kingdom Metazoa; phylum Arthropoda; class Insecta; order Diptera; family Sciomyzidae; genus Tetanocera; species Tetanocera ferruginea. The sequence continues at coordinate 68,562,215 of OY282642.1, read as the reverse complement.
GTGCTATCCCAAGTACAACTTTCGCTTCGAATATCCTTCATACAGGATACTTTTGGTTAAAATCATGAGTAGCACCATGTGTGGCAAGGATTGTTAGTTAAACTGCATTATTACTTTTGCTTAAAGACATGTGTGGATTTTCTTAAAAAAATCAAAGCATTTTAAGATCGTTATTTTTTATTGTTTTTCCCAAAAAACAACTTAGTCCTTGCGGGGCAGGAAGATATCCTTTATTTTGTATACAATTTTTTTTGGGTGATCTTGACAAGTCTATGCAACTTTTGAGACCTCTAAGAATACGATCTAAATTTTTCGATACGGCCTACTGTACAAGTGTATAACTGTAAAACTAAAATCTAATCTGTAATAAAGTCTTGTGTTGTCCCTGAGCCCAACCTGAACTTTGGTGGGTCAATTTTTCCTACATAAACTTTATTTGAAGGTAAATCATTATATTTTTGATAATATGGGTTGTGGTTTTAAATAGGTTAATGCTTCCATAGTCAGGAAACACCGACTTTCCGAGTTTCCTTACTTTTTTTGCTTTGATTTAATTTAATTTTTTTAAGATTTTTTAAAAAATGTTAATAAATTTTCTTTTTTTTCGAACTTCAGGAATCAATTGATATAACAGTACTGAAAAGAGGATTTGAAGCTTATATTTTCCCAACATCAATTAAAGTCGGTTTAAACAAAGCCACAAAATTTCAGTTATTTATTAGGGACTATGATAATATCATCGACAACATACAGGTATTTATAAATATTTCTAATTGGTATCTTATTCTATTATATGAGCAATACTTATATATTTGTTTCTTAATGAGTTTTTGAAAACGACTCCAACGATTAAGGTTGATGTCAGAGTGAAATCTACAAGCGAAGCGACGCATTAACGCTCAGTCCCAAATTGGCATATAGCGAGGCCTGGGGTCAAAATCGACACGGGGCCTACTTAAGGACAGAGCATTTAGCTCGGATCTATTAATAATCAAATATTAGTTTTTACGCATTTATGTCTAAAAGTAAAACAAATTTGGTTTCATAAAATTTTTTTTCTCAATTTAACTACGGCAAAACATTCTATTAACTCGTAAAATTGATCGTTTGCAACAAATTATTTTTAATACATAGTTGCGTTATTTACGACAAACGTTTATCTACACTCTAAGAACAAATGGCGAGATTTCACTACAATTATTGCTGGCAACCAGTTTCCCCAGCCGCGGCGAAAAGTTTTTTCAATAAAAATTTTTCTGATCGGTCACCACCTCTCTGCAGACAATGGCAAACCTCAGAGAGTAAATAATGCCATGTAAAGCTTCTTGAGAACATGAGCCGTTCGGAGTCGGCATAAAACATGTAGGTCCAGTTCTCGGTCAATTGTGTAGAAACATTTAATAACACACACAACACAATTGATCATAAGAAGCTCGGTCAAAGTCTTTTCAAGGGCTGAAATGGCCAATTTGTTTTTTTTTTTGTTTTACCAGTGTGGCCACGACCTGAAAACAAAAGAAGCTAAATTGGCCAAAAAAAGAAGTCAAAAAAAGCTAAAAGTTTTGAAAAAAGAAGCTAAAAAAAAATCCAGATTTTTCATACTACTTCAAGTTTTATTTTCGTTTTAACGTTTTATTTATTTTTAATATAGGTACATCAGTACCTTAATATAGGTACATCAGTACCATAGGTACAAATTTGTAAAAAGTAAAAAATCATATATATATTTATAAAGCAAAATTATATCAGCCTTTTTAATTCAGAATGACTAACTTTTCATTAACTACACCAACTTTTCATTCTATTACCTTCAGTGGCGTAGCGAGCATACCTGGCGCCCGGTGCAAAACAATTTTTTGGCGCCCCCAATGAAATAATGAGAAAATTATGATATATTATATATATTTTTTAATATTTAGTACAAATAATTATAATACACTTATAACACTATGCGTCAAAATCAGAAAAAGGTTCTGTATACGACAGTTCATTATATTTTGTTATAGATTTAGGGTCTCTTAAGACGAAAATCGCAAAACAAGTTTTTATAGTTAAGCCTAGTAGGGTAAACTGGGGTACCCTTGACTTTGGTGCACATTTGGCTGACGTTTTCGGTATGAATGAACCGTTATTTTACAATAATTTGTTTTATAAATTTTGCATCATTGTATTTCAGTAATCGTCACGAAGTTTGACGATTCTTGCATTACATGAAGAAAAGTAACAGAAAATTTGTTGTGGTAACTGTTATTTTCCGGCACTGATGCGTAACGACTTCTTGACCGAGTTATAAAAGTTAATCAAAGTACCTTTTACAAAAGGTAAAAACTATTTATGTTTTTGAAAATATAAGTGATTTTCAATAAAACTAAATATAAACTAAAAAAATTAAAAAAAAGAAGCCGAGAGCATTTGGGTACATTTGACATTTTTGATTGGGGTACTTTTGACAAATGTTAGTTGTACGAGTACAAAGATCGAGTAACATCGACATGTTACCAATTCATTTAAAAGTTTTTTAATATATTTCTAAATTGGTTTTAATAAAAAAGGTGATTTCAAACATCAGAATAGGAATATCATTAGCCGAAGAAATAAAAGGACATGAAGAGAACAAAACGTTGGTTAACGAATGAAGAATGAAAGTCTAAAGATATTAGTAATTCTGAGCCTTGATTCTTTTGGGTTGTTCTGTGATTCTAGCCTTATTTTTTCCCAAGTATTCAGCCACTTCACTTTAAAATTATTTTTTATATAGAGCATTAACATCAGTGGAATTCCCAAAAGCGTTAAAGACACTTGTGGTTATCGTTAACTGGCCCTTAACTACCTAACCTGTTAACTCGTATCCATAACATCTTTGCTAGCAATGTTTATTCCTAACTTTGACAGTTAGTTAAAGATAACTAAAGATAATTTTACTAAATTTCATTTTGACATCAATTGTATCGAACTGATCATGTTACATTCGATATTTTAACTCTATTCTACTCTTACAAACGCGAACTAAAGATATATTGAATTTTTGTATGAATAAGGCTGGTCTATTTTGAGAAGTAAAGCATGATTTTCTCAAATTTTTCAATTTCTTCACAACAAAATTATATTATTTTTTATATAGAGCATTAACATCAGTGGAATTCCCAGAGTACTAGGATTTACGTGTTTTTTTAAGATTTTATAAGATTTTTAAAGTTTTTCTCACTTTTTCAAATATAGTCGCATATGTGGAAATATATCTTGTACAGTTCTTGTTCAATATTAATAATCACGCTAAGCCGAATAAAATTTCTAATTTTTTTCATGTTTGTTCAACAAATTTTTACATTTGGATGAGTAGTTTTTGCACTTTATAATTCATAAAAAATCGAAACTATTTTCATTTTTAGTGGAGCATATAAGCTACCGCCGAAAGAAATGCGTGCAAAAATACGGTCAGGAGATGCATTTGAGTGAAGACGCTAAAATTCGACATTTTACTGTATTTTACATATTTTATTCAATTTTACACTGATTGATACATTGATGCTGAAATATTTATAAGCATTTGAAGTGCTACTCTCAGATTTGGAAAAACATCTTTTTTTTTAAAATGGAAATTCTGTTCCATTAAATCTGTATTATAAAACTCACCCAAATTTTTACAATTCTTTTCAAGATCGTTGTACGGATTATCCTTTCTTAATAAATTTTCAACGTCCAGTAAATACCAAAATTTGGAATTAAGGTCCCTTGTCGTGTAAATTGGGAACTTATTTCCTGATGCAGACGATCAAGAACGCTTTTCATAACGCCAGATTTTTTAGTTTCTGCGGAAAGGCGATATCTCGAGTTAATTCTCCGTGCATTTGTCGGTGACATTATATACGGATTGTTGTATCGATTCCCCATTTTTTACCAAGATTATTATCAATTATTCCAAAACATGTTACAAAGATTGAATCTTGGTTAGCTGTAGTAACTCCTACTAATGTGTGGTTATCACAATTTACAAATGTTGCTTTATTATTTTTCTATTATTCTTTATTGAATGCCAGATATGTTATTTGACATAAGGGCACCATTATCATAGCATTGTACCCTACAGTTGGCTAACTTAATTATTGAATTAATTAATTAAAACAAATTTTTTTGCAAAATTTTGTTTGTCTTGAGAATGATTTGGCGCCCCTCTGCGAGTGGCGCCCGGGGCATGATGACACCCCCTGCCCCCCCTCGCTACGCCACTGATTACCTTTCATTTGATCATTTAAATATAAATGAAAATAATATGTACATCGAATTGCTGTATATTGATGTGTAGTCCTATTTAGAATAATTTGCTCATGGGAATCATAAAAGGAAGTTCTCATTTTTAATACAGCAGGATACAGACATCACATGTTGTATTAAAACACTCAGGAATATTCACGGTTGTTGAACGAATTTGTATTTAACATTTTCCAAAATTTCTTGAGCCTTAAAAATGGAGAACTCCTTTTTCCAATTCCCGGGAGAAAATTTTAAATGAAATTGAAGGTTTGAAAAATTGGTCACTATCGTGCTAGGAACTTATATTATTCAACATGGTTTATATATCAGATATAATTATTTCCTCTTCATCAGATGAATCAGAGGAACTAGAGCTTGCACAAGCACTACGTGAATCTATCAGACGTATGATATCATCAGTTACCTCAAAGTTATGACAACATTTTTGTAATCTTTTCAGTGAACATCGAATATTAAGCAACGAGTAAGGTTGCGGTTATAGTGAGCGCCGAGTCAGACAGGCAGGCAGGCAGGCAATGTGAACAAGCGAGATAGATAGCTATCTGCATCTCGTTTTTTCACACAGATTTCAGCCTTAGGCATTTTAATTTTAAATTTATTTCTTTACTTAGTTTTTACAATTTTCACTGCACTAAAAATTCTTTCAACCTCAGCGTTTCTAAGAGGTAAAACTAAAAAACTGAAGACCGAATTGACGAGCTCAGAAAAAGGATTTTCATGCAACGAGTTTTTAAAGTGCTTTACTTCTACCCAAAACTCAATTGTAGAGGACAGGCTTGACCATTTGCGTGTCAATAGATTTTGGCATTGAAGCTCAATCGTGGTTACTTCGTCTGCGGAATATTTGGACTTTTCATTTGCAAAATGAGATAATATATTTGGCTTTAGAAAAAAAAATCGATCTCTTGCAGCGCATACGGTGTCGTAGCTGTTGAACTAGCTTAACTAGGAAGCTTTTACAATTTTCGCGGATTGTTTCTCGTCGTCTTCACTTATTTTTTCATAATTTTTACTTGCTTTAATGTGTTCTTCAAAAATGTAAGAACAATTCGGAACGTTTATTGAGAAAAGTTCGATTGGAGACGATGAAAGATCAAATGTCTCCCAACGTAACACAATCTGATAACATTAATTATCGAGCAATGAATTAACATAATTCGTCATAATTTGAAATGAAAGTGAGACAAAACAATTACGTATCATCTCAAACATTACAGCTTCACCACTGATTGTCGAATGAGCGAGATAACATTAATTTACATGTGAAACGAGAGAAATCTAAAGGGCCCAGCGTTGCTGCCAGATGTAAATTTACGTGACTATTTATTTTTGCCTTACAGTGTTGCATTTAGACAGCCACTTACAGTGTTGCATTTAGACAGCCAATTTTTTAATTGTTAGTAAATCTAAAAAAGGCTGTTAGTAAAAAAAAAAAAAAGTAAAAAAAGGCTAAAAAATCACGAAGCTAAATCATATATTTTGAGGCTAAACCGCAAAAAAAAAGGCTAAATCTAGCCTCGAAAAGGCTAAAATGGCCACACTGCTGGCAACACTTTAACAGCAATTATTGTAGTAAAATCCCGCAGCACGAAATAAAGAATATTATCTCTCTCTCCTCTCTCTCTCTCATATATCCTCCTACAATTTTCTCTCGCGCTCTTCTAAATACAGTTCGTTGATAAATAATAACGCTGAAAATGCGTTTTATTTATCCTACTTGTTTTATTGATTACTTATTAATTATCATTAAATTTATTAATAAGTAATCAACATAGTATAATTAACGAAGCAATATCAGGGAGGAGAGCAGCTTACCGTGATTGTCAAAACGAAGTTGAGAGCTCATACAAAATCTACGAACGAGTAGAACGCTAAGAATAGGCAAAATGTAAACAATGATCCGCTACCAACTCTCGCGTGTTTATGTTAAATAATTGTAGAAAATTGTGATTTATCGCTTTGTATATTATTTTTATTGTTATTATTAAAGTAATAAACAAGTAATATATAAAATTAAAAGTGCAAATTGAATAAACTGCAATTCATTGAATGCTGTTTGCAGTTGCTGCTGCTTAAACTCAGACCTCTCGCTCAGACAATTCGCTGTAAACACCTTGAAGTCACTGTTATTCCACAGTTATTGTATTATATATATTTTATCTAGTTTATTGTTAAAATAAAACAATATCACAACGAAAATATTAAATGTTATTTGCACTTAACACAACACGATGTTCCATTGAATTTAGATTTGTTTGTTTGCTTTGGCTTGTTTGCTTTGTCTGCATTCGCCAAGATGGCCGATTTTGACATTTAGGGTACTGACAGAGAGAGTACGTTCACTCCTGATATTACTTCGTTAATTATACTATGGTAATCAACATTCAAACACATTCATTAGTTTGTTTTTATCATTACATGGAATAGCATCAACTAACATTGATGTTGTTCCATGTGGTGATCAATACTAACCAGAGATAATGAGATGGGAAACTTCATTTTAATGATGTTTTTTTTTCACGTTTCCCTCCAAATTCATGCTTCTTCTTTAATTTTTTGGGTACTTTTGTGAGACTCATATATTGTATACATGATTCACCTCATAGTTGTCAAGTATTATTGTCAGATTCTATTAATAGGGTTGCATTGCAAAATAAATAAAAATGTACTATTATATCAAAGTTGCTTCGAACTTAAATGCTGTTTGCGGTAGACCAATGGTATTTTCTTTTCCCGATAAAAGAAATCAAGAATATATTCCATTTTTCTGCACCCTCTATGCAAAGAGTGCAGAATATATCACAGTTTTTATTTAACCCAAAACTTTGCCCTGTTCTAAGTTGATAAAAAAACAAAAAAACCAAATTTTGTCATAATTCTACTTTAGGGCCCACGCCCTTTTATTTTTTTTTCGAGTTGGATTAGTTAGATTATATGTATTTGGGCTCACTTAGCCCAATGAAGGTAAAATAAAAGGACTTTTTTTTTGGTTAAGGTGATAAAATTCATCAAAGTTCGAAAAAAGCTTATACAAATCTGTGAATTTTTTAAATTTTTTAACGAATATTCAATATTAAGCAACAAGTTTAAATAGAGAAACTTGCCTTTATTGTTAATTTATTTTAGCAACAAATTATTTATCGTTTTAACCAGAGTGGCACCAAAATGCATAGCCTCATACTTGTGCTTAAAGTTAATCGTGCCCTTCTTGTTTGAATATTTGGAATATTTTTCTCTTTTTTGTAGAAACAGCTTTGAAAGAAGAAAGATAAATGAATGAAGTAATTATATTTACCAACAAAACAATATGAACATGTTGCAAATCTAGTTTTTTATCTAATGAAATCTTTAAGTTAAACTTATTGCTTATTTATGCTTCGTTTTTATAACAAAAACTTATTCATTTTATCTTCTGAATTTACAGATAAATATTTGCTATCTTCCAAATAAAAGTATTTTTCATTCTAAAGAAGAAATTCATTAACTTTTAAAATTTGTGATTTTACACTTTCGCCCTGTTTACCAAGAGTTATGCAATCAATATTCAATATTCAATATTTCAATCGCTTTCCTAATTTGCGCAAAGCAATATCTTATTCAACAACTTTAAACTTGTTAACAAATAATTGGTGAGTGGTAAAAAGTTATTCAACACAATTTATAAGCTTATAACTAAGCTCTTCTATGTCAAGCGAAAGCTTCATTGATTAAATAAAGAAATAATGGGTTCCGTGAGCGAGAAGGTAATCAGTGATTTAAATAAACTGGATTACTTTCTCGATTGCATGTAAGCAGGGTTTTGTTGGGGCTTTATGTTCAATATTTTCTTAAAATGCCACTTTTCAGTTCCCTCAGTTGACAGCATTTGAGGATAAAATTTTAAAATCGTAAATTTTGAGAAAGAACTGCAATTTATCTTACTTTTGAGATCAACTTTTTCGTGAAAAAAAACACTATTCAATTTTAAAGGTCAGAATTTGTTTGAGAAGAGAACCAAAAACTGCAAAATTCTTAAAGAGGGCCAAAATAATAAAAAGTTATTCTGTACCTTGATTCTATTTCTAGTGGAAGGATTCTGTAACACAAACCGACCTGTATTAAATTGCTTCCAAATAAAATAGTACTAGTACAATTCTACTATAATTTCGTACTTATTAATTCGTAGTGAATAATACCTACTCTAAATAGTACAAAACTACGTTTTTATGCAACTCTGCTGTTGGCTTTCATGCCAAGGTGGGTTTCAGATTAAAGCAGTGAGCGCTTTCAAGCGATACAACTGTTCCAGTAGAAAACCTAATTAGCGCTTTTTTTCTATGACTGAGTTGATAAGTCAAACATCAAAAATATTGTCAATTTGTTAAAATTCAATGCCGTGCAATATAAATTTTGACAAATAACAATGAATGCGCATGTTCTTGTAGTTTTGAGAGCATATTTTTAAAATTAATACTGAGTAAATAAACTTAAAAGAGGCAAAAATTACAATTTCCTGGTTAAGCTACCAATTTATTCAATAAACTGTTTTGCATTTCGTTAATTTGACAACTATTTTGACGTTTCAAATAGCAAACTATTCAGAAAATATAACTTATTGAGAGCGCTGGACGTGGCCACTGAGTTTTCACCAGACTGCTTAAATTTAAGGAAACTGTTGAATTATGTATTTAATTATGGTAACTGGGGAGTATGTCAAAAATTGCACTAACACATTTATAGAGTTTATGTTGGTATTGTTGCCATTTTGACAGAAGGCTATCTCTTTCTTGCTAAAAATTTGTCGAAGTTTCCCATCTCATTATCTCTGATACTAACTGACGTAAAATAATGTATCTGCTAAAAATATGAATTAATTGAGAGAGCGAACTGAGCGAGAACCAGCTGTTATAGCGTAAAATCTCGCGTTCAATGATTTTCTGAGCGATAACTCGCTAAACTAGTGATAAAATACACTTAATTTTGGCTGAATTGGAAAATCTCGCTGCGTTGAGCATTATTTTTTAAAAATCGCCAATAAATGCGTGAAATTTCACAGCAATTATTATAGTGATATTACAATCAGTTTTTAGAGTGTAACATACAAGATGGCTGTACATTTTTTATAATTTTTAATACTAAAAATGAACTCTAAGCTTCACAGTTTGTTATAGTTATTGTTTTGAGTAATCGGTAAGCAGCTGAAAGTGTGCAGCGTAATAGCAGCACTCCAAAAAGGCATTCATGGTGCGTTTGTTGTGCGAACGACTCAGCAGAAAACGTGCAAATTCAGCCAGAACCTCAAATGTTTGTTTTGCGTTGCTCTGCTATGTCTGGCCAAAACTTGTCTGACTGCTCCACCAGCTTAGAGCCAGCAAAATATTGACAAAGCAATGCAGCAATAAAGTCCAGTTCGAAGACAAAGTTTTCGCTTAGCTCCTGCTGAGGAAGAGCTACTTGTAGCTTTTCCTTGAGACTAAAGATCAAAGACTTCCAGATGATCAGCGATGGTTTGGACATAAGGCTGACGATAAGCTTGGAAAAATCGACACCAACGCCAAAAATATAAACATTTGGAAAAATCTCGTCATGTCTGAGACCACAATCCAATTAAGTTTTTTTAATGGAACTATTGTATTATTTCTGTTATTAACAGTTTGAGATCTTATAAGAGATCGAAAAAATCCTTCAGGTTGAAGTTTCATAAGCGGAATGAATTGATGTAATTCACAGAATAATTATATTTGAATAAAATTTGGATATACCTCAACAAGGGATTTTACTCTCGCTTCTAATTCAAGAAATTCAAAAATCAAATTCGACATTTTGACAGAAGAGCGTGCAGGGCCCATGCCTGCCCAGAGCAGGGAGCTGCAGTCTCCTTCCCCTGCTTAACCCGCCCATGATAACGCTACACGAAGCTACAAACGTTTGCCTGTGTTTTTCTATGTGATATCACCAAAGGTTTCAGAGTAAAAGCGAAGCTATAGACTTTGTTTACACTGGCCTCACTCAACCGACTCACTTTAATCGTTATAGAAGAGATGAGGAAGTGGGAAGGTGAAATGTGACGTGAGGCAAGAGTTTCAAAAACTTTAAAAACTTCGCGACTCATTTGTATTTTCTTCGTAATGACATTCGTCATTGTTTGGTCTTTTTGTTGAGTTGCGCTATTTAAGCGCAATGTTTGCATGTGAAATTTATTTAAAAAACTAATTAAAATATGCTTAATTGGAATAAAACACAAACTTAAGCGAAATAAATGTCAGACAGCAAAGAATTTTTGGTTCGAGTTCATCAGACTCAAAGTGAGAAAAGTTATTGGTGTGAACCATGATAGAATAATAAAGTAGGCTCATATTAATATGGCTGCTCAAATGTCTATTTTTACACAAACAATGCTATAAACGTCAAACGAAAAGGCAACAACAATTAGAACAACTAAAAATCGAACAGAAAAATTAACAGAAAAATGAGTCAGTAGAATGAGGTTAGAGTAGTAATGTTCAGCTTATCAGCTCGCGCATCCGGCTTTGGGCTAGCAGCAGCTCATCACATAAAACAATAACAAAGTAACAAAATAACAGTAGACAAAAGCGAAAATATGCGGCTTGTATTTTAATTTGTTTTGCAGATTCATAAAATAAGTAAAAAACTTATATTATGCCAGGTAACGTGCTTGGTGAGGTTGTTTCTTGATGTTGTTTCAGTTTTTTGTGTGTGACAATCTCAATAAGTTCCCACTCAATTCAAAGCGTTCTTGTGAAAACGTTGGATGCCAACTTTAATTGAACGAATCTCGCAAAACATTAAATTTATTTTTGAAATTTTAAAATCGTTTTTATATAATAGCCTGAATTAAAAGTTAATCATAATAAAATAACTTGCTCACCTTCAAATGTAAACAGCTCTTAACAGTTTAATTTCAACGATAAACTCATTTAATTTTTATTTAAAACTTATTTCAATTACCAATAAACTATCTTACGCACTTGTGTCAACACACTTCAAACTTGCTTTGCATATAAAAAGAATAATATTAAATCGAACAAATTACAATCAAATCCATTGCGCAGCTACATTGTCTGAACTTCTGAGAAATAAAAAAATTTCCTCTGTGCTTGCTTAGTATCGAATTCAATAACCAAATCTTTAATCTGTTCCACTGTTAGCAAAACAAATACACGTAAGCAACCCAGTAAGAAATATTAACTGTAACCGAGTACAAGAATTTGATTACTTATGCTTATAAGCGCGTTTTCATTAAGCATAATGTTTTATTTAATTTATCGTGCAGCTGAGTTGTCTGCACTTTTCAAATATAATGCTTTTTCTTGTTTGCATACTTAAACTGCCTAAAACTTAACATAATCAAACTGACTATTGCTTTTATTATGTTAACTTTTTGCATTGACTTACAGTGGCTCCAACGCAAAATCGGACAACACTTTTTCTGATGTAAATGTCCCCTGATCTTTAAAAAAAAATATGCTATATTTGTTGTTTTTTCACTTTTCCTTACACTTCACAAACTAACTTCTCTGAGCAATAAAGAAAACCAGAACTTTTCCAATGATAACTGTTTATTAGAAGAAAAAACAAAATAACTTCTATTTTTGCGTTCAACGCAAAATCGGACAAAGCAAAGTAGCAATGATACAAATTCCGTTATATTGAAAATATTCTCTTCAAAACTTAGTGTTTTTGTGACATACGTTCGTTAATCGCATTTAGTGGCAGACGGTGGAAAACAAATTTCTGTCGAAATAAGGCAATTAATAGTAAAACTAAGTTTTTTTAATGTAAAACTGTGAGAGAAATTGCTGAATTGGTTGGAAGAAGTAATTCTACTGTCTAAGACATTATCAAGAGATTCCGTGATGAGTTTAGGCTGGCCAATAAAACCAAAGAAGGTTATGGCACGATATTAAATGAGCGAGAAGAGCGATCGATATTAGAATAAATAAAACAGGATCCATTTAAAACCGCAAAAGAACTTAAGATATCTTTAAAAACTCGCACAAGAAAAGATGTTTGTCTAAATACTGTTCGCAATACATTGCATAAATACGACTACTATGGAAGAGTTGCCAGAAAAAAGCCATTTACAAGCCTTAAAAATAAAGAGAATAGAATTAAATATGCCAAGGAATATTTACTAAAAAGCGAAGATTTCTGGAATCAGGTAATTTAATGGTAAATCATCTTATAATAAATACAAATTAACAGACTTGATAAAACTTTAAATAGTTTTGTTCACTGACGAAAGCAAATTTAATTGACATGGATCAGATGGCAAGATGTTTGTATGGCATAAGCCAAATGAAGAATTTAATCATAAAAATACAAAAGCCACTGTCAAGCATGGAGGAGGCTCTGTTATGGTGTGGGGGTGTATGTCAAATTCCGGAGTTGGAAATTTGCATTTTATTGAAGGTAAAAGGACAAATTTGTTTACCTCAACATTTTGAAACAAAATGTAAAGCAAAGTGCTGAGAAATCGGGTACCAAAAACAACTTTGCCTTTTATCAAGACAACGATCTCAAACACACATCAGGCGTTGCAAGGCTTTGGTTGATCCATAATTGCCCCAAGCTTATACAAACTCCTGCACAGAGTCCCGACCTCAATGTAATTGAACATCTTTGGGAGGAAGTATATCAGAACAAATTTAACACGCTAGCTCAGCTTAAATGGGCTTTACTTGAATCATGGATCTCTATAGAGCCAGAAGCATGCCACAACTTGGTAAAATCAATTCCAAAGCGCTTACAAGCCGTTCTGGATAACAAAGGATATGCAACTAAATAATGATTGTTCGAAATTGCATTTTTATCGTTACTACTCTGCCTTGTCCGATTTTGCGTTGAGTTCAAAATAAATTAGTTGTTCTTTATTCTTTAGTAAAAGAAACGGTTATAATTAGAGGTTTATGAAATAAAAATAAAATCAAAAAAATTTGAATTTGTACAATTTTCTTGAAGATTAGAGCACATTGATATCAGAAAAGCTCTTGTCCTATTTTGCGATGAAGCCACTGTATATATTTACATATATAAGTTTTAATTACCTATATTTTAGGGAAAAAGTAATTGTTAAGCTATAAAGTTTCAATATGAATGTTTTTTGTACAGCTGACTACATTGAAATAATTTTCTGACTGGGTTTTTTGTTCAAATAAAACATACACACAAACACTCAGCGAGCTCGCCGAGCTAAAAGTCAGCTCCTAAGTGCACTAAGCTCGCAGGAGCTGAGTTTAACGCTAGAGCATTGTCCAAACATATGGAGAATTAACGCACTGTTCAGACTTGATAGCAAAAACACTTTCTTTGTTTGCCCACAGCTGAAAACTGCAACACACGTTTTTGTGCGTCATTTCTTTCTACGCAACTATTGTGACATAGAATTGGAATTGTAATAATTAAATTAAAATTTTGATACTTACACAGTTAGGGTTCGAACCTACGTCTTTCCGCGTGCCAGCCCATCACACATCCACTGAGATGTTGATAATGATAAATTAGTGTCGCAAAACATATTTTAGAACTGCTCATCTCAAAAACTGTCAGAAAATTCGAACAAAACACTTAGATTTTTTATTTGTTATATAATTTTAGCCCAGATATGAAACATAAAATTGTTTTTTATTACTATTAACATTGACATTTATATTTTTTAAAAAGAAATTACAAAAAAAAATGTAATTGCAAACCCGGGCTCGAACTTGCATGCATTTTTATAATATCTCAACGTTTAGCACGGTCGACCAACAAGGCACTGAATTTCTATGTTCCTATTTAAGTATAGAATCATAAAAAAAATATTTGTAAAGAATCCCAAACAAATTCACAAAAAAATATGGCTTATGAAATAGTTCTCAAAATTCATGAGCAAGAAGACCTTAACACGTGAATTGTTAACTATGGTATATGCGAACAATAACCATGTGCCATGCATAAATTTATGTGCCAGGCTATTCAAGAATTATGCATAAGAATGACAGTACACGTGAGTTAAAGCCACAATCTTAGTGTTAAGTCGTATGAATAAAAAAGGAGGAGCATCTAGATTTATGAGTCGACTATGCATGTATCACACGCAAGTAATTTTCTCCGTATACTGTTTATAATATTGCATCACAGTATGGGTATCAGCCTATTTAGCAATTCCCAGAAAAATTCCTTATCGAAGTTTGCTACACATAATTTAGACGTTTCAGCTTTTTGATATGATAGAAACATTCAAACTCATCAAGTAATTAAAGCAAGCGTTAATCTTATGCAAACATTAGCCCACGCTATTGTAATGGCACAACGCTGCATTGTGAATACCCTTTTTATGGTTTTTTACCCCATGCACTAAATTATCGCAAGATATCCCTGCGTTCAGTCAGGTATGGTAGCTGATGGCCACTCCAATTGACAAGCAAATCGCTTTTGTACGTGTGGATAAGTCATTAAGCTAACAACCTAAGTGAACACACTCGCATGACGTTCGATTGGCACCCCTGACTTTGACGAAGATGGCGAATTGCTGAAAATTGAGAATCAACGTTGGCGAAGCAGTGCAGCGAGTGGCCGTCGGCCATTTCTGTATAGGCTGGAACACATAGAAGGCATGCATGCTTTGAGACTTTTTAGGCATGCTTTATGAAACACATAGCAGCCATGCATGAACAATAACAACATAAGAAGAAAAATGTCAAATGTTAACAAAATCAGCTGTTTCCTAGCTGCCAATGCCTTGATGCTTGAGAAAAGTTCAAAGATCGCCAACTTCAAGCATGCATAATGATGCTTGATGCGTGCATGCTTTCTTTATGCGTTGCCTCATAAGCTTACGTGATTTTGAATTAAACGTCAGATACTTTGATGCAAGCATGCCTTCTATGTGTTTCTGCCAGTGTTGGGCAAAATTAAATTGTTTTTATAATTAATGATTACAATTAATTAATTGTTAATTGTGTGCCCAGCAATTAGCAATTAATCAATTGTCAATTGCAACTTTTGCAATTAACAATTAATCAATTGTTAATTGCAACTTTTGCAATTGACAATTAATCAATTGTTAATTGCAACTTTTGCAATAAACAATTAATTAATTGTTAATTGCGACTTCTACAATTAGCAATTAATTAATTGTTAATTGCAATAATTAATTAGACTAAAAAACTAACAATTAAATTGCAGAAAAATTAAGTATCTTTTTTTCATTATGATTCTATGGCCAATCGGATGCAGTGGGATTATCTGAGGTCACAGGTGGGTCATTGGCACTTTAATGGGTTCCATGGAAGATTTGGACATAATTGGATGATTCTTTGGCCAATCGGATGAAGTGGGATTATCTGAGGTCACAGGTGGGTCATTGGCACTTTAATGGGTTCCATTAAACATTTGGACCAAAATGGATGATTCTATGGCCAATCGGATGCAGTGGGATTATCTGAGGTCATAGGTGGGTCATTGGCACTTTTATGGGTTCCATGGAACATTTGGACATAATTGGATGATTCTTTGGCCAATCGGATGCAGTGGGATTATCTGAGGTCACAGGTGGGTCATTGCACTTTAATGGGTTCCATGGAACATTTGGACCAAAATGGATGATTCTATGGCCAATCGGATGCAGTGGGATTATCTGAGGTCATAGGTGGGTCATTGGCACTTTAATGGGTTCCATGTAACATTTGGACCAAAATGGATGATTCTATGGCCAATCGGATGCAGTGGGATTATCTGAGGTCATAGGTGGGTCATTGGCATTTTAATGGGTTCCATGGAACATTTGGACATAATTAGATGATTCTTTGGCCAATCGGATGCAGTGCGATTATCTGAGGTCACAGGTGGGTCATTGGCACTTTAATGGGTTCCATGGAACATTTGGACCAAAATGGATGATTCTATGGCCAATCGGATGCAGTGGGATTATCCGAGGTCATAGGTGGGTCATTGGCACTTTTATGGGTTCCATGGAACATTTGGACATAATTGGATGATTCTTTGGCCAATCGGATGAAGTGGGATTATCTGAGGTCACAGGTGGGTCATTAGCACTTTAATGGGTTCCATTAAACATTTGGACCAAAATGGATGATTCTATGGCCAATCGGATGCAGTGGGATTATCTGAGGTCATAGGTGGGTCATTGGCACTTTTATGGGTTCCATGGAACATTTGGACATAATTGGATGATTCTTTGGCCAATCGGATGCAGTGGGCTTATCTGAGGTCATAGGTGGGTCATTGGCACTTTTATGGGTTCCATGGAATATTTGGACATAATTGGATGATTCTTTGGCCAATCGGATGCAGTGGGATTATCTGAGGTCACAGGTGGGTCATTGGCACTTTTATGGGTTCCATGGAACATTTGGACCAGTTTTGAGCATTTAATTAAACTTTGTGAAATATATTTTGAGAAAGGTTTCAGCTATTTACTAATTCAGTTATTTAACCGTTTTACTCGACTTATTAATTAATTAAATGGCTTTCTAATCCACATTTATAACTGCACTACAATAGAAACTGTTTCAATTTTTTTTTTCCACCACTGTATGAATATGTATGTATCAAAAACATACAATCGAAAGAACTCCAAAGTGATAAATTTTCGAACTTCCCGACAGAAATTGACCGAGAAATCACACTTGCTTCATTCCTCGTTCCGTTCTGAAGAACGAAGCATGTTTCACTTCTTTTTGACTCATTGCCTTATCACGCGAAATTCTGCTTAACTAACATTTCTTTTTCATATGAGGAGGTCTTTTCTGCTTATGCTTTTATTTTGTAAATACAATTTAAGCAGTGAATTATAATGCTTCCGATTGGCCATAGAATCATCCATTTTGGTCCAAATGTTACATGGAACCCATAAAAGTGCCAATGACCCACCTATGACCTCAGATAATCCCACTGCATCCGATTGGCCATAGAATCATCCAGTTTGGTCCAAATGTTCCATGGAACCCATAAAAGTGCCAATGACCCACCTATGACCTAAGATAATCCCACTGCATCCGATTGGCCATACAATCATCTAATTATGTCCAAATGTTCCATGGAACCCATAAAAGTGCCAATGAACCACCTGTGACCTCAGATAATCCCACTGCATCCGATTGGCCATAGAATCATCTAATTATGTCCAAATGTTCCATGGAACCCATAAAAGTGCCAATGAACCACCTGTGACCTCAGATAATCCCACTGCATCCGATTGGCCATAGAATCATCCATTTTGGTCCAAATGTTCCATGGAACCCATAAAAGTGCCAATGACCCACCTATGACCTCAGATAATCCCACTGCATCCGATTGGCCATAGAATCATCCATTTTGGTCCAAATGTTCCATGGAACCCATAAAAGTGCCAATGACCCACCTATGACCTCAAATAATCCCACTGCATCCGATTGGCCATAGAATCATCCAGTTTGGTCCAAATGTTCCATGGAACCCATAAAAGTGCCAATGACCCACCTATGACCTCAGATAATCCCACTGCATCCGATTGGCCATAGAATCATCCATTTTGGTCCAAATGTTCCATGGAACCCATTAAAGTGCCAATGAACCACCTGTGACCTCAGATAATCCCACTGCATCCGATTGGCCACAGAATCATCCATTTTGGTCCAAATGTTCCATGGAACCCATAAAAGTGCCAATGACCCACCTATGACCTCAGATAATCCCACTGCATCCGATTGGCCATAGAATCATCCATTTTGGTCCAAATGTTCCATGGAACCCATAAAAGTGCCAATGACCCACCTATGACCTCAGATAATCCCACTGCATCCGATTGGCCATAGAATCATCCAATTATGTCCAAATATTCCATGGAACCCATTAAAATGCCAATGACCCACCTATGACCTCAAATAATCCCACTGCATCCGATTGGCCATAGAATCATCCAGTTTGGTCCAAATGTTCCATGGAACCCATAAAAGTGCCAATGACCCACCTATGACCTCAGATAATCCCACTGCATCCGATTGGCCATAGAATCATCCATTTTGGTCCAAATGTTCCATGGAACCCATTAAAGTGCCAATGAACCACCTGTGACCTCAGATAATCCCACTGCATCCGATTGGCCACAGAATCATCCATTTTGGTCCAAATGTTCCATGGAACCCATAAAAGTGCCAATGACCCACCTATGACCTCAGATAATCCCACTGCATCCGATTGGCCATAGAATCATCCAATTATGTCCAAATATTCCATGGAACCCATTAAAGTGCCAATGACCCACCTATGACCTCAGATAATCCCACTGCATCCGATTGGCCAGAGAATCATCCGTTTTGGTCCAAATGAACCTTTAATTGTACCTTTAATTTAAAAAAGTTAATTGCCAACGATTTAATTGTATTTTGCAATTACTTGAGGTTAGTCTAAATAAATTAATTGCAGACTACAATTAATGATTAATTGCAATTGATATTAATTGCAATTAAATCATTTGCAATTAATTGCAATTGATATTAATTGCAAATAAATCAATTGCAATTAATTGCAATTGATATTAATTGCAATTAAATCAATTGCAATTAAATCAATTGCAAATAATTGCAATTGATATTAATTGCAATTAAATCAATTGCAATTAATTTTTTAATCAACTAATTAATTGATTGAAATTTTAATTGATTGATGCCCAACACTGGTTTCTGCCTTATGAGCCGCATGCGCAGGTGGTCGCAAAATCAAATCAAGGAATCAAAAGTAAAAGGAAACAGGTAAGTAATTAAAAGTTAACAATTTGTTTCTTTTGACGTTGCTTAAAACCAACGCTTGGTGTCTCTAACAGCAGCAACAACTAGGACAACTTATGAGCAGCGTACAAGTTGGCCACTACCACTGGAGCAGCGTCCAAGTTGGCCACCACCAATTGAGCAGCGTCCAAGTTCGCCACTACCTGCACTTGAACAGCGTACAAGTTCGCCACCACCTGCACTTGAGCAGCGTCAAAGTTCTCCACCACCACGTGAGCACACACCACCACCGCAACAACCACAAAAGCAACGGCAATAACAACAAAAGCAACCTGCAACAACAACAAAATCACTGGCAACAACAACAACAAAAGCAACCTGCAACAACAACAAAAGCACCGGCAACAACAACAAACAGACCTGCAACAACAACAAAAGCATCTGCAACAACAACAAAAGCACCGGCAACAACCACAAAAGCACCGGCAACACCAACAAAAGCAACCTGCAACAATAACAAAAACATCTCCAACAACCACAAAAGCACCGGCAACAACAACAGAAGCACCGGCCAGAACGACCACCACTACGTGGACAACCTAGAGCAGCAACAACGACGTTACGACAGCGGTGATCATGTCATGTTAGGTTTTACTTTATTTTATACGTCTTTTGTATTCTCGTTATCCATACATTCAAAATGCATTTCAGTGGCAATAAGAAAAAACCACCTAAGTCGACTTAGGTATTTTTCCTTATTTCCACAGATTTATCTACTCTATTTTATGTTTATGTTTAATAGTTTTACGTAATTTTTTTTTATATCACTTATTAAATACAAGTAAAGTATACTTATTTAATACAAGTAATGTATTCAAAACAATACATATGACTTGATAAGACATTTAATGCCATGTTCACACAGAGAGTTTAGTTTGCGTTTCCAGTACAAAGTTGCGTTTTGCCCTTAAACTCAATTTTAACGCTGGCGTTTCCAGTACAATTTTGCAGGGGAAAACGCAACTAAACACAACTTGTTTTCTACGTTTACCAAAACTCAATTTGATACATGCCTACAAGTATGCTAGTGTTTTGATAAAAACATTCGTTCAGTTAGATTTTAGCTGTGTTCGATTCGATTGAACGATAAAAAATGCCAACAACAGCTGATTCTCAATTGTGCATGTTTCTATTTGTATTTTATTATTAACAAAAATAAGCCAAAAAACAAATAAAATAACTAGGAAAAGTTTAGAACTAGGGTTTCTCATCAGTCAGTCAGTATGGGCCGAAAAAAGCTGAGTTTTGAGCGAAATTCCAAAAATTGGCGATAATTTCAATCCACCGCAAACTCAATTCTGCCGACGCATCTCTGTGTGAACAGCTGCATTTAAACTCAAACGAAACGCAAACTAAACTCTCTGTGTGAACATGGCATAAAATACAATTCCTAAATTAAAATAACATATAAAACTTAATTAACATATAAAACTAAAATAACATATAAAATTAAAATAACATATAAAACTTAAATAACATATAAAATTAAAATAACATATAAAATTAAAATAACATATAAAAACATATAACACATAAAACTAAAATAACATATTAACCTAAAATAACATATAAAATTAAAATAACTGGTAAAACTAAAAATTAAAGAACTAAAAATTTAAGAACTAAAATTAACACTAAAATTTGAATTTGGATAAAATTAAGAACTTAAACTAAGACTTAAATCTGAATTTGGGTAAAAGAAAAAAATTAAGAACTAAAACTGAAACTAAAATTTGAATTTTGAAAAATCTCGGTTTTGCCCACATAATGAAAATTTATATTATTTATCGTAAATATTACTGTGTTACTACGATTAATTTAATATTTTTATAATTTGATATATATATAAATAAAATCATGAATGTGTAAAACATATAGAATGATGTGGGATTAATATTGGTACTGGGATGGAAAGTTAGCATTGTATTTATTTATTTATTTATTTATTTGGATTAGCTTAATACAAGCAGTTTAAATACTTAAAATAAAAACTTAAAAACTAAATTTATAATTAACAGGGAGTATCTTAAGTTACAATTGAACGGCTTATTGCAAAAACATGATATGCCAAACTGCTTTAAAAGTTCATATTTTATGTTCATTACGTTCCTTGATGCATTATTAATATCCACTGAAAATATTGCGACCATTACCCGATGAATTTTCGCCGTATACGTAAAAGTTCCTGTAAGTATTTTAATGATTTCATACACTGAGGAAACGAATTGGTTGGGGCAACAAAAAAAATGCCCAACCGCATTTTCGAAGTTGCTGCAACCTGAAATCTGAAGTTATTGCAGCATACATTTTGTCAGCGATGAATGCTTTTGATGTTGTATGAACTAACTATTGAAAATCAGAACCAAATCATGCCCTACTCATAACTTAAAATCGAATCTTACAACTTACCATTCTCTTGATATGATAGATAGTTGATTGGTACAACATAAATCTGAATTTGCCACATACTGAACATAAATTTGAATTCGTCTGTCAAATTGTTCCGTTAGTTTTCCATCCGACTTTGTCGTCCAATATGTTAGACCATGCGAAAGCCCCTATTCAATTCTTCGTTTATATAGCGCAGGTCAATATGGTAGAAAAATAAAAGCAAGGTTTGCAGATATTTTGCATTGACATTTAATGAAGTTGAACTTGAATCAAATTTTTAATACTGATGGTATTTTTTATTAACAATTAGTTGTGCAAAAAATTATTCGGTTGTTAAATTCAATATTCAATTGAGGGAATCAATTATTTGGTCATTTATTTCCAGTATTTTCAAGGACGACTTGAAAAATGAGTCGATTCTGTTACATCAAACATATTCTTATATGGATGAACGAATATTTCTGGTTTCTACAAAATTTTGATTCTGAATAACGAATTCAGTTTATAACAACCGAAAAATGTTTAAAGCAACTATTTTTCGAAACACCCAACCAAAAATTTTGGACCTACAGCTAATCTGTTTTGAGAGTGTACAAATATACATTTTTTCAAAACTTTAGGATCGATTATTTCGAAATATTTTTTATGTGGCATATCATGTTTTTACAATAAGCCCTTCAATTGTATCATATCTTGTACTGGAAGAATACATTAGAGAGGCGGATGAAGTGGTGTTCGAGAGTTAAGGAGGATATTTCGGAGTAGTGGTCTGCTCAGATGAAAATCTAATTCGTTGATCAAATTATTGGTTACCCGAAGCATTCTGGTTATGGGTTCACTGTATCCATAATCGGTGCGATGAAAGAGAGATATAGACCTAAGGTTGCGTGGGTTGGTATTAAAAGATATGAATTGGAGTAGTTCTGGACAGTTAATGGTTCCGCATACAACATCGGCAACTTCACTTCGTTTTGCAAGTGTTTGCATGTTAATCAACTTAAGACGGTTGGCATAAGGAGGTAGGTTAAAACTGTCAGAACCGGGAAGACCACGAAGAGCGAAACGAATGAATCGTCGTTGAACGGCTTCGATTCGCATTGAATGGGTGTTGTAGATGGGAGACCAAACCTGGCTGGCATATCCGAGGATGGGTCTAACAAAGGAAAGATAGAGAGATTTAGTGACGTAAGGTTTGGAGAACTCTCCGGACCAGTGTTTCACGAAACCAAGTGCAGATTTGGTTTTACTAATGATATTATCAATATGAGGCCTAAAGTTAAGTTCCTTGTCACAAATAACACCTAAGTCACGTAAAGAGTCTACAGAAGGAACTGTCTTGCCGAGAATGTAATACGTTCTCGGAGGAAGTTGGATTCGCTTGCAAGAATATGTTATAGCTTGACATTTGCTGACGTTGAGCTCCAGATGATTTTTTTGACACCAAGAGGAAAAGCTGACCAGATCGTTTTGAAGATTTCATATCATCAGCATACACAGAAAGATTAGAATCATTGGTGATATCATCAACATCAGCAATTGTTAAGACGAATAGCAAAGGACCAAGGTGACTGCCTTGCGGGACACCTGACGTAGCTGTAAAAGATTTTGAATTGGAAAATTTAAAGATGACATTATAACTGCGTTCTTCGAGATAAGATTTAATCCATGTTATAAGCAGATGTGGAAAACCATAGGCTTTAAGCTTAAGAAGGATGAGATTTTGTCAAACGCTTTACTAAAGTCGGTGGAAACTGCATCAAATTCGTAACCATTTTCCAACGAGCATAAAGTGTTTGAAATAAATTCTGTGAGGTTGGTGGTAGTCGATCTAACTTTGAGGACAGTTTTGCGCACATGACAGTTTTGCGATAGGTCTGTAATTTGAAATATAATTTCAACGTCCTTTTTTATGTAAAGGTATTATGAACGAGTTCTTCCATAACTTTGGAAAAACAGAGTTAGAAATAGAAAGTTGAAAGAGAGTCAAAAGGAGATGAGCCAAAAAGATCGCGAACTTTTTGATGACAATAGCAGGCAACCCATCGGGTCCAGGAGAATAATCATCTTTAAGATTATGTAACTTTGCTAAGACATCAGCTAATGTTATATAAACAGAAGTCAGTGACGTTTGAGCACAGTTCCTTAATGAAGAAAAGTATTCATAGTCTAGTTCATCGTTATGACTTGTGAATGACTAATTGAAGAAATTTGCGAATAGGTTTGCAATTATTTCCGGGTTGTCTGAGGAGATATCAGAAAAGGTAAGGGTTGATGCGTAGTTGTCAGATTTTCTTTTGATATTAATGAACTTGTAGAAGCTTTAAGGATTCAACAACAATTTAGTTTCAATATGAGCAAGGTAAGACTCATATCGGTTTTCACAAAGTGCAGAAAAACGGTTATAGACGTGAAGATAATTTGTGAGGTCAAGAGAAGAACGAGAAAGTAAATAAGTACGCCAAAGTTTGTTCCTCTTATTACGAAGTGAACGTAGTTCTTTATTGTACCAGGGAGGAGATGACCAAAAGTTTTTTTGCCTAGTAATTGGGACTGATTGTGTGAAGCAGTCAAAAATTTTGTCTTAGAAGAGAGCAATAGTATTATCAACACTGCCATGAGCATTATCGAAAATATGTTAAAAATCGATTCGACTCAATAAAATTTCAAGTTTTACAAAATCAGTTTTACGAAAGTCGAAGCTGTACGCGTGCACAAAGTGTGTGTTTATTATGTTATTATTGTAAGATAGGGTAAGAGATAGAGGTGGATGGTACTGATCGAGCATTGAAAGTATATGGTTACTCGCGGAGACAACACAATTATCTGAATCTGAAGAGAATACAAGATCTAGCTGCCTACCAATATTGTTAGTTACTCCACTCAACTGGTAAAGGCCGGAGTCTGAAAGACAACTAGTGAAGAGAATTTCTTTGTCAGATGTGGCATTTGTAGGAAAATAGTAGCACTCGTTATCTGACAGAATCCATTGTAGGCTAGGAAGATTAAAGTCCCCCATAAATATAACGGTGTCAGATGGATCAATAAGATCAAATAGTGAATCAATTGCGTCTACTGCAAGTTGATAACCATTCACTGATTGGGAGGGGCGAATATAACAACAGATAATGTATATGTTTCGTTTTGCAATACAAAGTTTGGCACAAATAAATTCAAAGTTAGCTGTATGGGAATTTTCTACAAATGTTGGATCAAAGCGATTGTGAATAGCAAGAAGGACACCACGACCTGAGGTAAGATCGATTTTATCTATTCCATCGTCTCTGAACACCACGGAATCAGAAGCAAAGACCTCACTATCCGTGAAGTCCTCTGTAAGGGCAAAAATATCGTAGGGAAACTTAAGAGAGTTAAGGAACACGGTAGAGATTTTGGTGCGTAGTCCTCTTACGTTTTGGTAGTAAAGGGATACAAATAATGGGCTTGGAATAGGGTTTGGATTATGAGTTACCTGGTTAGGAATAATATTGCTGTTGCTCTTTACGGGACTTTTGAAGGTAAGAGACAAGTTTCGACCTTACGTGAGCACCATGGGTGTCAAGATCCTCTTTAACTTGATGGATCGTCAAGCCAAACTGCTCGTGGAAACTGGTGAACAGATTGCGCAATTCATCCACCTCGATAGGTAAACCTTCTTGCTGTATCAAAACTTTGAGGTTTGTCTTGGTTTTGCCTTCAATACATGTAGAGCCTACCGGCACCTTATGCATGTAAGCTAGATACAAACGCACATTGTTATAAACATTGTTCTCTCTAAGGCGGGAGAGAGCTTATCTGCTCTCATTGTCAGCACAAGAGTTCAAAGTTAGTTTAAGTTTTGGTGGTTGAAGAGGGTCGATGAAAGCAATGGGGCTGCCAGGTTGGTAAGGGGCTGCATTTGTAACTGGAACAGAAGGGGATGGATTTATAGTGTGGGAATGAACAAAATGAGGATAGAGTGTGTGGAGTATGTTACTCTCATTTTTATTTGGTGGTGTGTCCAAGTTAGGATTTAGATTAAATGAGACACGTTTTGATTGAGACGTCTGAAGGGTTTGGTTAGCTCGATTAGTGCTAGAAGATTTTTTATCAATGGTATGATTAATCTGAGGAGTGAAAATTGGAAAGATATTCGTTTTAAGATTCCAATTGTGATCAGATTTGGGACGGGAATTAGGTAATGATTCTTCGGAGGGAGTGTTGTTTGGATAAGAAAAAGTAGGGGTTTCTTTATATAAGGTTTTCTTAGGATGAGAACTAGACTTAGAATTGTACATGTTAGAATTATTAGAATTAATGGAATTATTAGAAATAGTACTTTAGTTTTTATTGGAAATAGACTGAGACCTTAATTTATCAAAATTACTCTTAGGCAGCCTACTTGGTTTATTAACCCATATAGAAATTTCAGCTTTACCATGACCTAAGCTAGATGTCTCAGAGAATAGCCAGATGAATTTTGAAGTTTCTGCTTTTTCTCCTGTGGTTTGTGGACGTTACGCAATGTGGTAAAGCCACGACCCGTATCATCAAAAATATAATGATATTGATACAAGTAGCTCGAAACAAGTGAATGTGGGAAAATTTTTAACCACCAAAATTTGGTTTGTGCTCAGGGACAACACAGGACTTATCTACTAGCCATGCAATATACAAAAACCTCCGATTTCCACATCAATATCGGATGTAAAAAAAATAAGAAAACTTAAATTTATTACAGAAAAATATTTAAGGGTACCCAGAAATACATGGAAGCTAGGGATTCCAGTCCCGAAAGTCCCGGTATTATAAGTCCTGAATCCCGGGATTTTTGGGATCATGGAATTGCCTTAAAATTTCTGAATTTGCTTGATTTTTTCGAACTTTTCCATAAATGTAGATGAAATAAAATAATTTATAAAAGAGTTAATTTCAAATAATGAAAAGTAGTGCTTGCAACTCTTTTCGAATAATGGCAATTAATAATATTAGTGTTTGTTTGTGTCAGCTGGCTGGTTAAAAAGGATTGTTTGCTGTTTTGCAAAAATGGCTGGTAACTATGAATATATTTTGTTCAAAACGATGATTCTCAATTCATGCTCTTCATTTTCACAGATTTCACCGAAAAATACGATTATATTCTTCATAAAAACAAAGCGGCGGACAGAAGCTCAGCCTGGTTTTATTTCTTGGCTCACAAGGAAAATAAAGAAACTGCCAATGTAACAATTTCGGGCTGTCTTAAAAACAAAAGGAGGATCAACAAAAGACCTTCTAACTCACTTGAAGTCGCACAAAATTTATTTTCATATATATAATACACATATATGTACATATTTGCTTCCTTTATGTTACTTAATTACATAAATAAATGAATAAAACAAACTAACTTTTTATAAATGAATTTAAGCAAACTGAGTTTTTATTTCTGTGGTTAATTTTTTTTTTTTTTTTTAAAATAATATCCTAACTTTTCAACCAAACATATGAAAAAAAATTGGTTTTTCTCTGTTTTCCAAATCCCGCCATTCCTAACTAACAATCCGGAAATCCCGAAATTTTAAATCAGTCCCGGGACTGGAATCCCTAATAGAAGATAATGAAGGAATTGGAAGACGCGGCAATAATCCTTTGTTCACACAGCTGACTCTGGAGAAACTGTCGTCAAAAATGCATAAGTTTGAAATAGAAAAATTAGCGCTTAATGCAAATGATATAATGTTTAAAACCTTGGCCAAGGACAAATTTAAAAAGATTTATAATAGTTTGAAAAGACATAAAGAAAATTTAAAGATATTAATATATTTTTAAACGAAAAAGTAATAGAGGTAGAAAAACAGAAAAGAATCATTGAGGAATACCATAATTCGACCCACTAAGGTCATATGTAAAAACAAAAACAAAAAACAAATTGGCCATTTCAGCCCTTGAAAGGACTTTGACCGAGCTTCTTATGATCAATTGTGTTGTGTGTGTTATGAAATGTTTGCACACAATTGACCGAGAACTGGACCTACATGTTTTAAGCCGACTCCGAACGGCTAAAGTTCATGTTCTCAAGAAGCTTTACATGGCATTATTTACTCTCTGAGGTTTGCCATTGTCTGCAGAGAGGTGGTGACCGATCAGAAAAATTTTTTATTGAAAAAACTTTTTCGCCGCGGCTGGGGATCGAACCCGGGTTCCGAGCATGCTAAGCCACACACTTAACCTGCGTGCCACGATCACCACTGTAGTATTAAAAAAACATATCATATGTAGAATTAAAAAAACAATTTTAAAAATTAAACAGAGATATATGTATATGGATGAATATGTGTGTAAAATGATAGACACAAATAATTATCTTTTATTTCAAACGGGATTTAAATCTCGTTACAAATTGTATATAACGAGTCTTAGATGGCGAACACCCGATTCAGTCACAAAAACAGTTGCAGAACGAGTTTTATATTTATTACTCTGTGAACAAACCCGCAGTAAAAGTCGTAAATCAGGAATACTATATAGATTTCAATTGATAGATTTTATGTTATATTTGTTTTTTTATATTTTTAAAATCAATTGACAGAAAAAAACAAATAGTACAATAATGAACGTGAATAAACGTATACAAAACGATCAAATTGTACGTAAATAAACGTGTACTATGATATAATGAAAAGAAGGTAGCCTTGACAACTGCCTTTTTTCTCACGAGAGTCGATTGGCTACTGTCAAAAAGTCAGCTGTTCATGCAACGAAGCAATAAGAAGTGAAATCGAAAAGAACAAATAACAAATTAAACATTGTGCTTTAATCAACAGATTGTGATTTAATAAGTTGAATTGTGAATTTTTATAAATAAATAAACATGTCATATCGGAATGAAACAAAGTATTGTGTTATTTCATTACTGTCCGCCATGATTTCCACAATTTTCATTCTGTTTATTCATTCTCTCTCTTCGTTGCAAAAATTGATCAGCTGTTTTTGACAGATGCCCATCGCTGAAGGCAGCGAAAAGAACTGTCACGGCTACCTCCTTTCCTTATATCATGACGTGTACAAAACAAAAATTCTACGAAACTATTCACGCATTATGTGATAACTGTGTGGTGAATAAACGCAAACTGATTATCTGCTAGCATCGATCAAGTTCGGTAGTTTCGATAGGTCGTGTGCATTAATGAAATAAATATATGATATCTATTAGTTTATCGCTTTCAAATGGAACTATTTTGGATTTAAATAGGTGTTTAGATGGTAATGTTAGTTTTATAATGTTAAGAGGGATAAAACTTATAATAAATTTGGAAAAAAAAAAATTTTATACTACAGAAATGTTATAAAAAAAGATAAAATTCACCCTCAAATGAATAGTTAATATATATTGCACTCAAATTTTGTTATTTACATTCATATTAAAAAAATAAATTTTTAATATTATTTTAAAATTTTTACAGGTGTTTTGGGAATATTCATCGTTAAATTATGTGAACCAGCTTCACACTAGTATTCCTTTAAGCAACACGGAATTTGAAATAATATTCAAGGAGCCAGGCAGGTAAATAATACTGAAAGATATATTAGCAAAATGTTCTCGAATATCTACACTGAGGGAAAAATGTGTTAAAATTAAATGAAATTGTGTTGATATCTAACGAATTTGTTTTTGAAATAGAGCTTGAAACAAATTCATTAAAATTAAACACAACTGTGTTTTAAGTTACATTCAAAACAAAAGTTTTTGTTTTTAAAACAATGTTTTTGTTATGAAAAACAAAAATTTTAAAATTCAAAACAAAGATTTCAACGCATATTTTTTCGGTGGCATTCTTTTAGCTTTTCCGAATTCTTAGCATCAGAATCCCAACCAGCTACCTCCGGGACGCTCCGAATGCCAACTGTTAGCTCCATTCGATGAAGTTTCCATTGAAATAATTTAATAAATAATTAATCAGTTTTTATTTTATTATATGTTCGACATTTGTCAAACCAATTCAAAAAATTCAAAAATTTTCATTGTGTTGAAATTTTTGTTTATTTTTTCAAAGAATAATGAAAGAAAATTAAAAAAAGAAAGAAGTTTATAAGCTGTTCAAAATTAAACACACATGTTTTAAATTTTGTTTTGTAGAAACGCAAAGGCGTTAAATTTCTATTTTAAAATTTTTTGTTTAATTTTAAAGTATGTTTTTTTTCTCAGTGTATTGTAAGTGTGGGAGTCATAAGCTAGAGTTATATCACAAAACTAATTCTGAGTAAATGGATTGTTTTCATATTTTCATTGCATGATAAAAGAACATCATCTACATACGTCGATAAAACTATAGAAATTTGGATAAAAATAATGTATGTAATTTGAAAAACTTTTGAAGTTATCGACTTGTTTTGCATCAAACGTGGATATAACTTAATTTGCTCACAACAAAACATGCAGGATATACTTTGGCTTGAATAAAACAAATATTAAAATACTATTAATAAATGGCGCGCGTTGCTACGCTTTAGGCAAACACATCTGTGACTTCAAAACCTATACAATTAAAAATGTAGCTTGTTTGGGGAGGCACACTCACTTGTCCAAAGCCCAGCCAAGACATTACCAATTGGTAACTCCATTCTGAATATCAATGACATAAAAAATTTGGCTTGTTTGGGGGGAGCCACAATCCTTTGTCTATTGACCGTCACAGTTTTCAAGAGGACGAACATCACCAAGTAATAATTCTATTCTGAGTTGAAATTGCGTGTGACTTTTACTTTCTAAGCTATTCTGTACTTGTAGTGAATGGGCGGAGTCACACCAAGTTTTCCAATGCCCGTACTAATTTTCTGGTCGAAAGACATGGTCACGCCCCATTATGCAATGCTAGCTGAATTTTTCTGTCGAAGGACACGACTAAATATTATTTTCGTTCTAAGTTTCATAAATTTGTGTCTTATATTTTGAAAGTTATACTGAAAAGTTTTAATGACTTAAAAGTGTCACGCCCCTTTTGCAACGCCTATAAAATGTTACCAGCAAAACAGCATGTGAAAATTGAGCTCGAATAACGAATTTTGAAGCTATAGAACATGTAATTGTAAAGCTATTCGATATCGAAAATTATGGTTGTATCGGATTACAGGAACACTCTCAAGACTTTGCTTGAGTTTTTCTGAAAATTTCATAACAATTGGTTTAGCGGTTTCGGAGTCTACTTGTTACATACACACATTCATTTGTATATACATAGAAGATGTTTACAGCTTATTCAACGTATGGTTAACTTAAGCAGCCTTTAACCGCCAAAATTTGTGTTAAACATGAGTTTGCGTTTGCGTTTTACATGCGCCGCTTAGCTTTTGCCAGGCTGTCTAATATCATGGACATAACCATTAAAAATCAGATAATTAGTTTTATCCTTCCGCTGAACGAATATGATTGTGTATACGCTTGAACAACGCTGGGAAATATTGCAACATTACTTTGAAAATCATGGTAATGTTGCAGAATGTGTGTGAAAATTGCGAACGGATTTTGGAAGAACAGAAGCACCGTCAGCTTCGTATGTTCGTTATCTTGTGAAAAAAGTGAAAGAAACTGGCATCCTCATCAATAAACTCAAGCGTGAAAAGCCAAAAACAGTGCGTACACCCGAGAATATTGCTGCTGTGGCAGAAAGTGTGCGTGAAGCGGCATCAACATCAATTCACCGTCGTTCTCAACAATTGCACATTTCGGAGACATCATTGAGACGAATTTTGCATAAAGACCTTGGTATGACGCCATACAAAGTACAATTGGTTCAAGAGTTGAAGCCAACTGACCATCCAATGCGTTTTCGCTTCGCTGAGTGGGCCTGCGATCGACTTACAGAAGATGCCGATTTTGCCAAAAAAAAATCATCTTTTTAGATGAAGCTCATTTTGATCTTGCATTTTCTGTGCATTTGGGGCACACCACCAATCACAATAACCACTTTTTTTGAAACATTTATTAACACTGTTTGTCATAAAATTTATGTTTGTCATGTTTAGGGATTCCAGTCCCGGGATCCCGGACTTTTTCAGTCCCGAAAGTCCGGGTGCCATCTGCACACGGACACGCCCACCTCCCATACAACCAAATATTAAAAACTCAATAAATAGGTTTATGTTTAACCTACAGAGATAAAAGTTGGTATGTATATATTTTAAACCAATAAATAATACGCATTCAAAAATTGGTCGTAGTCCGTCCACGAACACTACCCCCTCCCATACAATCCACAATAGCGGAAATACCATGAAGGCATTAACTGGTGAGCTACAGAACTTGTGAGCTACTAAAATTGAAATGCATATAAAATATGCTCTAAATCCGCTCACGGATACGCCCATTTTATTATTGTATTTTGAAAAAGTAGGTTTAGGGTATATCATAGTCGGGCTAGACCGTCTTTAGACTTTCTTTACTTGTTTTATTTACATATGTTCTGACTAAATAAATTTCAAAAGGGAAAAATAGATATTATTAGAAATAAATAAGAGATTTTTTTATGTAAAGGCCAAAAATGGTGATTTTTTGAAATTTTTGTATGGGGAACCCCCAGGGGGTTCTAGGGGGTGTGCCACTGGCATGGGTTGGTCGGGCCTCCAAAGTTAGTGGGGGTCGGTCATACATTTGGACTCGATTAGAGCACTCTAAATGGGTGAAAGTGGGATTTTTTAAAATTTGCCCGTACCCAAAAGTTCGACCCAATTTGGGGGACATCAGAATTCGTTTTAGAGGTATGGTTCCTTCGGCAAAGTTTCTTATTTTGATCCCTAGAATACGATTTTCACAGAGCATTGAGCGATTTTTAAATCGACCCGCCCTACTATACATACATACAAATACTTGGAAAATAATGTTACATATGAATATTTAATATCCAGCTAGCATTTTGTGAAAATTTCGATCATAATTGAGTCATATTTGACTCTGCATAATGATTGAAAACAGTCAAATTTGCGCTCATTTTTTGATCAAATATGACTCTGTTGTCGAGAGAAACGGTACCCTAGAGATGACTCCTCATGAATAGTCTTTAATGAACATTCTTTTCAATAATTTTTCAGTCTTTTTTTAAGTGTTTTGTGACTATAAAATGATTGCTCTTTGCACTATAATATAATTTTTGACTATAATGTGGTTGCCTTTTCTTGTCATTTTTTACTCATTTGTGTAGGTATTTTTGGCCATAATATGATCGC
Organism: Tetanocera ferruginea; assembly: GCA_958299015.1. Classification (NCBI taxonomy): domain Eukaryota; kingdom Metazoa; phylum Arthropoda; class Insecta; order Diptera; family Sciomyzidae; genus Tetanocera; species Tetanocera ferruginea. Next base: position 68,529,603 of record OY282642.1, on the reverse strand, counting down.
TTTTTGCAGTCATTATTCACTCACTTTTTTAGTGATTTTTGGCTGTTATATGAAATTATTTTTGACCATTATTGACTATTGTTTTTAATTTATTATGTTTTTTTTTTTTGTTTGTATTGTTAAAATTTTATTTGGTTTGCAATAATGCCAATTGTTAAAAGTTTGACTTTATTTCGCACTCTTCATAAAAAAACTAAGCATAGAGACAAGATGAACTTTGCCAATGCAAAATTGTGTTTCAAACAAAGGAAATATTATCCCGTTATAATGGTGAACCAGCGTTATAAACGGTTGCTGTGCAAGGTACAGTCAAAGTAAGTTGAATTCCTAAATCACATTTTAATCATTACGTTGATCAAAATATGATCATTACTGTTTTTTTTTCTTGTATGAGCGTTGCAATAATTTTTTGATCATTTGGTATGGTAAAATGTGATTTTTGGCATGATTTATTTTCTTGTTCTAGGTTTGTTTTTTTGTTAAAAAGTTTTTATTTCTTTCTTTTTAGAGAAAATGATGTATATTAAAAAAGTGTATAAATTAATTAAACACCAATTATTTATGCTCATAATATGGAAAATGCTTTTCTGTCGTTTCTTATTCTGGTCTTTGTCAGTATGTTTATCAGTACCTACTCTTGTATTTTTATCATTACCCCAATGTCAATATTGACTGAAATATAGTGTGTTTATAATATTGACACGCCTCTTTGTTGAGAATATCACACTCTTTGTTATAGTGTTTTCAATAGTTCTACCCATTCTAACAATGAATTTTACCACCCTTAAGTCAATATGATACAGTTTTTTACACACTGCCACACCCCTTTGTCGAATGATGCCCACTTTATTCACAATAACTTGTTATAAGTGTGCCTACCTCTATACTAAATATCAGTACTCTAGTGTCAATATTATTCGCGATACAGTGTGTTTTATATATTGCCACACCCCTTTATCAAACAAGGTCCACTGTATTGAAATTAATTGTTTTATAACTGTGCCTACCCCTGTAGTTAACTTTAGTACTCTAGTGTCAATATAATTCGAGATACAGAGTTTTTCTAATATTGCCACACCTCTTTGTCGACTAACGCCCACTTAATTGACTGCTATTTTTTACCTACCCTTGCATTTTTTCTGTGAATTTTATTAACTCTAGTACTCTAGTGTCAATATTTACTGAAATACAGTGTTTTTCTTACAGTGACACGCCCCTTTATCGAATACCGCCCACATTACTGACAGTAATTTGTTATATATGTACCTACCTTTGTACTAAATTTTAATATCGTAGTGTCAATAGTAATCGAGATACAGTGTTTTTTTTAATATTGCCACTCCCCTTCTCGATTAACGCCCATTTTTTTTTTTACAAAAATTTGTAGTAATTTTTCCTACCTTTGTAATAAATTTCTGTACCCTAGTATCAATATTATTCGAGACACAGTAATTCTCTTATATTGCCACACCCCTTTGTCGAATTACGCCCACTTTTGTTATAGTAATTTCCAATAATTGTACCTACCTCTGTACTTAATTTCAGTACTCTAGTGTCAATTTTCTTCGAGATACAGAGTTTTTACAATATTGCCACACCCTTTTTTAGAATTACGCCCACTTAAGTGATCGTCATTTTTAATACTTGTGCTTGCCCTTGTAATTTTACTGTGAATTATATTACCGTAGTGTCAATATTTACTGAGATACAGTGTTTTTCTTATAGAGACACGCCCCTTTTCCGAATACCGCCCCCTTTCATAAACGGGCACCTTCGCGTTGATAATCTCTATATGTTGACAAAAAATTACGGCAATCGGGCAAGTACTTTAGGAGTAATCGATGTACATACATTCACAAAAAAAAAAAAAAAAAAAAAACAGAGAAACCAACCAACTTGAGAACCTCCTCCTTTTTGAAGTCGGTTAAAAATGAATAATGAATAAAAAATTAATAATGAATAAAAACTTAATAAAAAATGAATGCATGAATGCAAAATGCATAACGATTCTTTGTGAATTGCATTCTTTGTGAATAGCATTCTTTATGAATAGCATTAATTTGAATAACAAAATGAATGCATTATTCAGAAAAACGACAAATGAATAATAGAAATGAATAACTAATCAATTTTTAAAAATTGAAAGTGAATTAAAAATTTTATTCATGGATCAATTTCATTGAATGCATTCATTAAATGCATTCTTATTTCGTCATTCACTAATTCAAGATTTTGTAGAAGCCATCAAATTGAATGCATTAGGTGTGTTTCCGTACACAATGTCGAGTAAAAGTCGAGTAAAGTTTAAGCTGAGAGAGTAAAACGAAATTTGAAAAAATTGTCAAAAGTACGGAAACAACTTCTAGCACCACCTCTGTCCCAGCCCCAAAAATGATCCAAAAAATAAAGTATATATACCATACGAAAGGGCTCAATTTGCACCTTCCGAATATAAGCATTTTAGAATTTGCACCCTCGTACTTTTTGCAAAAAAAAATGTCAAAGTTTGCAATATTCAAGTGCTCATATCTCGGTAATTAATTGATATTTCGATGTGCACCTGGCGTCAATAATTTGCAACTTTACTCCTCTAATTTGCACCATTGAGAAAAGTGCGAAAAATACATCGAATTTTTCTGAAAATGCAAAAAAAATGTTTTTTTTGAAAATGCAAAAAAAAGCGCATGTCACTGATACGCATGCGTCGTATCAGTGAGATGCGCGCCTTGCATTCCACTAGGGACTTTGTTGTGATGGGGTTTATCTATTTATAGTTTATAAAACTATCTCTATTTTTAAGTATTTATTTAAAGTATAGATTCTAATAGCAGTAGCGTAGCAAGGGGGGGAGGGGGTGCGGTCCGCCCCGGGTGCACGCCAAAATGGGGTTTACAATTTGGCAAAATAACTTTTTACCACGTAATTTTTGATTTTTTTAATATAAAGAACAGAACTCAATGACTTCGGTTTTATATTTTGATTATCAAGAGGGTGCAAAAGTGAATGAAAATATTTTTACCATCACCAGGACTTCGTTTTTATTGAAACAAACTTTAACTTTATATTTAATTTTGTTCAATATTAACGATCACACTAAAACCCAAGTCAATTCCATATGTAATTTTTCATTGGTAAGGGGTGCAATTTCCATACAAATTATATTAAAATTTTTATGATATTAAGATAGAGTACAAAAGTAAAAATGTAAAAACATTTTTTTATATTCCACTAGCGGATGTAACCCGGTGTTACTCGGGGTTGCGCCTCGAGCACAGAAAGACGACGATTTTGAAAATTGCTCTCATTTTTACGTTTTTAAAATTATCCATTCAATTTTAAAATTTTTTAAATTATCGTTTTTGCGGTTTTGTCGAGGCGGAGGAGTCAGTTGTTTTGTAGCAATACATTTCTCCAGAACTTTTCAGAAAAACATGTTCATGTCATATATGTCAAAAATTGAAATATACTTTATGATTTTGTGATAACTAAGTTCTGAGACCATATATTATGAAACAAACCGCATTTGCATTACAGCTTTTATTCTGCTAGAACATAGTTTTGAATAGTAATATGTTTTGGGTATAAGTACTGTTACATAAAACTACTTTTTTAAAAATAATTAATAAACTTTTTACTTGCTAAAAAAATTTCTAAAAAATTATATTGATTCGTTTTACATCAGTAAAACAGTGTTGACAAGTGGTGTAACAAAATAAGAGTTTTTAGACCAATTTGTTTTCTTAAAATAAAATCATTATTTTGAATGTTTAATGTTTACATTTTTTTCAAGTTCAATGTTTTAAGTTTAAAATTCTACATTCACGATGTAAGTTATTGTTTTTAGTATTGTTTAGTTCTAATTTACTTATATGTTAATTTCACTTATTTTTCATTGTTCATATTTTTAAATTAATTTTTGACTAAGTGTTGCATTGTTGTTTTCTCGTTTTTAATAAAAACATCCCCTGAAGTTGTTGACAAACAATCAACGAAACGTTGGGAAAAAAATATGAATGAATTTTTGATTTAATTGCATAAAAAAAGTATTGATCAGAAAAGCATATTCAAGGAATTGAAATCAAGAAAGCATATGACTTAAACTGATCTACAAAAATAACACAATAAATTGATTTTTATTTAAATTAAATAAATGGCGTTCTATGACAATTTATGTCATCCTGACTTTTTTATTTTATTTTGAAGATGTCTATTAAAAACTTTAAGATGGTTTTCTGAATCCTTTATTTTACTAAAATAATATTATTATGTTTAAATCAACCAACAAAAACTATCAAAAATACAGTTTTAAGAGAAGATAAGATGCACAGTTCTTTAAAAATTATTCTAATTATTGAAATTGAATTTTGTTCTCAATCACCGAATGTGAAGAATCAACAGATTTCTTGGAATTGCCTGCTCTTTTTGAGCCATTCAAGACTCTTGACCTTGTCCAACCTGGGCAAGTTTGCTTTGGGAATTATGTAGATAATGAGAATGAAACAAATTTCTAATATCAATTTGGTATCACTGTAATATTGTGATACTGAGATATATATGGTGGTACTTATGGTGATATTTATAAAGCAGTCAAATGTTACAGACCCCAATCTTGTCTATAAAAGTCCAAGCGGTGATTAATACAGATACAGTGAGAAAAAAAACATACTTTAAAATTAAACAAAAAATTTTAAAATAGAAATTTAACGCCTTTGCGTTTCTACAAAACAATATTTAAAACTAGTGCGTTTAATTTTCACCTACCTATAAACTCCTTTCTTTTTTATTTTTTTCTTATTATTTCTTTGAAAAAAAGAAACAAAAATTTGAATTCAATGACAATTTTTGAATTGGTTTGACAAATATCGAACATATGATAAAATAAAAACTGATTAATTAAATATTAAAATATTTCAAATGCAAACGTCATAGAATGGAGTTAACATTTGGTATTCGGAAGGTCCCGGGGGTAGCTGGTTGTGAATCTGGTGCTAAAACTTGTAAAAGTTAAAAAAATGGCATCGAAAAATATATGCTTTAAAACATGTGTTTTGAATTTTAAAATTTTTGTTTTAAATTTGGTTTTCATAGCAAAAACATTGTTTTAGAAACAAAACTTTTGTTTTGAATTTAACTCTAAAAACAGCTTTGTTTAATTTTAATGTATTTGTTTCAAGCTCTATTTTAAAAACAAATTCGTTAGATATGAACACAATTTCATTTAATTTTAACATATTTTTTCCTCAGTTTACTATAAAGTAAGTGATAAAAATTATGAAAAATGTTTATAAATGAATTTTTATATTTTATATAAATTTTTCATTTAAATTTTATGTAGAAAATGGGGGTTGATTTCGAAATAATATTTATATTAATAGTTATTCAGGGTCACTAGGGAAAATTTTTCAAAGTTTTCTTTATTAAACTAACTTAAGTTTTTATATTAAAACTGATATTGTGTGGTTTACTGATAGTAAATTTTTCTCTCACAACTTATAAAGCCCGGTAGACAAAAATATTGGAACAATTCAGAGAAAATTCTTTAAGTTTCTGAAAATTTTAGATTCTTACTTTTTTATCAAATATTCATGGGTAGCATAGTTTTGTTTATTTTTTGAATCTCTTCTAAAATATGTCATTTTTGTAGAGGTTGATTCGAAAATATGTAGTAAGATTCATCGACTTATTTTATAAAAAAAAATCTTCTTAAGGGGTGCACAATTTAGTTTCTGCCCCGGGTGCGACGAACCCTTTTGATAAAAAAAAAAATATTGTGACAAATCAATACAGCACAATAACAAGTCTTACTGTGATCATTTGGCCTCCAATATCAACTTTAGTAAATGCATCAGTGATGAACTTTATATGAACATTAGGCCGAATCGAAAAATTTAGATCGTATTCTTAGAGGTCTCAAAAGTTGCAAAGGCTTGTCAAGATCACCCAACAAAAATTTTATAAAAAATAAAGGACATATTCCTGCCCCGCAAGGGCTAAGTTGTTTTTTGGGAAAAACAATAAAAAATAACGATCTTAAAATGCTTTGATTTTTTCAGAAAATTCACACATGTCTTGAAGCAAAAGTAATAATTCAGTTTAACTAACAATTTCTTGCCACACACGGTGCTACTCATGATTTTTACATATTTTACATCCTCATGATTTTTACATACAGTATCCTGTATGAAGGATATTCGAAGCGAAAGTTGTACTTGGGATAGCACAAGACTTTTGATTGTAAGCATTGGTTATAAATTTTGGTGGTACTGATAGTGTTGATTTATTCCATAAATAACATGAATTAATAATTTGCATAGTTTTTGCATTTGTATTCTTTTGTTTTAGAGAAATGTTAACTAGAACGCAATTTTTTAACTTTTTCAAAAAAATTAATATAAGATTTTATGTTAAGTGATTCAGAAGTGGTGTCGAAGATAATCTTCTTAATTTGAATTTTTTGAAAATTTCTGAACATGATACTGCCTAAAAATATTTATTTATTATATCAGCCTAAGACCATGATTTATTTTCTTTTTCGATATTTTAAAAAAAGTTATTTCCTAGCATTAAATTTCTCAATTTGAGTGATGTCCCCTTTATGGTTATAATTTCATTAAAACACATTTTAAAAACAATTGTTTTTTCTTTTGAGACCGACTAAATGGCATAGAATGTATTTTAACGATATTATAAACATAAAGAAGATATAACTCAAAATAAGAAATTTGATAGTACGAAGTAAAATTTTTTTAAAAATAAAAATATGCTTTGCACACGAATAACAATAACCACTTTTGTGTGCAACATTTATTAACACGCGAAATAAAAAAAACTCGCGTGTAGCAACGTACACGTGGCAGAAGTGAAACTTCTTTAACAGTAAGAAATAAGAGAAATTTTAGTGTGAAATAGAGAGAGAAAGTATCTGAAAAGAAATTCAATCAATACGAAATGGAATAATAATTTGTTGACTCAATATTTGCATCCAGGGACCGTACCGAATATGGTTTTTGTCAAAAGTGTCACATATTAACTTTTATCTCTGAATTTTTATTTTTTCCGACAAAAATAACAGTTTTGCGTGCCTTATAGTTTTTTTGGGCAAAAATAACAGTTATTTTCTGCCGTTTATTTTTCGGTCAAAAATATCAGGTAATTTATATTTGTTCAAGTCATTTTACCGATAAAAAAATTTTGATATTATTATTTCATCTCATCGGTGAGACATTTTACACATGGTGTCAACAGTTCAATCTGTCAAGCGGCCTTTAAGAAAACACAAATTGCTTGATATTTTTGACCGAAAAAATTAAAGTCACAAAATAACTGCTATTTTTGACCGATAAAATGAAAGTCAAAAGTAACCTTTATTTTTCCTCGAAATATACTAGGCAAGAAATTAACTTTTAAGGAAACAGTTTCAAATTTAAAAGCGACTTAATATTCGTGAGGCTGAGGACATTTGTAACATAATGGTATATTTGAAAAAGTCTTTCAACAATTTTTTCATTTGAAAATTGTAAAATAACAGTTATTTTCGGTCCTTGTTTTAGTTCAGTTGGTGTATTCGTTGCTTTCGAATGTCTTCTCAACATTATCACTTTTTGAATGCTAGATTGCATTTCCATAGTACTCGTTGAAGGAGCCTCTGAAAGCAGAGGCAAATCTTGTTGATTATTACCTCCTGCTTCCTGATCATAATAATTGCTTTGTTGAGTGAGGGCCTCGTAAGCCAGCGAACGTTGATTGTTGAGTGTATCAACTTGGTTGGATATAAAATTTTCTTGAGATGATGGCTGAGTTCCAAAATACATTTTTACAAAGCATCAGTGTGTTTTCTGGGGATGGGTTCTTTGTAGATTCACCAAAATACACAGATGCTTCGTAAAAATGCATTTTGAAACCCAGCCGATGTTGCAATCACCTTACCTTCATCATTAGTTGCAGACCCAGCTGCGGCTGCATTATTAAGAGCTCTAATTTGCTCTTTATATTTACGAACGAGTTCTGCTCCTGTTTTTGCTATTTTTCTTAGCTTTGAGACGTTTTTTGGCTGGCAAAAACTATTCTCGACAGTCTTAAATATTGCACTTTTAACACTTTTTGCTTTTATTATTATATTGAATTAACAGTTTTTGGCATGTTGTCAATCTTCTGTCAAGTTTTTGATCACAACTAACGAACCAAATTAAGCTTAAAGTAATTATGAGGCGAAGAGGCAGTAGAATTTTTTCCGCTGGATGTATCTCTATGCCTAAATATTTTCGTTTGAAGCTTAAAGAAATAAATTTTCCGTGCATACTTTTCGGATGAAAATGAATGTTACGGACAGAATAATACGCGTTCAGTTTTAGTTACATTTTATTTGCCTGTTCATCATGTGCCTACGTGGCGTAAAGGTATAGATTTCGACTCTTGAGCAACGATGGTCAGCAACTGAAAACGTTAGCTTAGCGTCACGAATAAGAAACCTTGAAATTTCACTCGCCGCCAAAGAAGTTCACTTCAAAAACTTCAGCTTATTGGGTTTCCTGTCACATTGCTAAATTGCACGGAGAAAATTACTTGCGTGTGATTCATGCATAGCCGACTCATAAATGTAAATGCTCCTCCCATTTTTGAATTCATACGACTTAACACAAAGATTGTTGCTTTAACTCACGTGTGCTGGCATCCTTATGCATCATTCTTGCAAAGCCTGGCACATAAAGTTATGCATGGCACATGGTTACTGTTCGCATACACCATACTCAAAAATTCACGTGTTAAAGTCTTCTTGCTCATGAATTTTGAGAACTATTTCATAAGCCATATTTTTTGTTAAAAATTATATTACATTTTTGTGAGCAACTATTGCATGAATCATGTTTTATATTATTACAAAAATTTTGTTTATAATTCTATATTGAAATAGAAACATCAAAATTCATTGCCTTGTTGGTCGAGCGTGCTGAATGTTGAGATTTAAAAATAATGGACGCAGGTTCGAGCCCGGGTAAGACCAACAATTTTTTTTTGTAATTATTTTTTTAAACATATATAAATGTCAATATGATTAGTAATAAAAAAATCAATTTTATAGTTCATAGCTATGCTAAAATTATATATCAAATACAAAAACCTAAGTGTTTTTGTTTGAATTTTCTGACAGTTTTTGTGATGAGCAATTCTAAAATATGTTTTGCTACAATTGATTTATAGTTACCAACATCTCAGTGGAAGTGTGATGGGCTGGCATGTGGAGGGACGTAGGTTCGAACTCCGGCTGTGTAAGTATCAAAATTTCAAAATTTAAATTTAATTATTAGAATTCCAATTCTATGTCACAATACTTGCTTAATCAGAAATAACATCCGAAATAAGATTGCACTTGCATTCAAAAAAATGTGTTGTCTCACATGTAATATTTTATTTTATTTAAAAAAATAATTATTTAAAAAAAAATTTTGCCGCCCTCATCCGGGTTTGAACCCAGGCAGTCCAGCGTTTAAAGCAAACACCAGCCAGCACGGCTAAACTCGAACTTTGGAAATTGTGATTCAATTTCATTAAGAAGGTGCCCGTTCGTAGCAAAATTATATCATTTTAGAATTTAAGTGCAAGTAACCACGAATCATGCGATCATAAGTCATATACCATGAATTCTGTTTTAAAGCATAGAATCATGGCTAATTTTTGCATGAATTGTGTGCTAAATGCTTTATTCTTGCGCTCAATTCTCTCCGTGTGGTTACGTCGTAAATAGTGGTAAATTTCAGTTCAGCTCTCTGGCAACACTGATATAAGGTTCGGTTTTTTGATCATGATCAAAAAGCAGAATCAACCATTTAGGAATAGTGCTTGGATTAAGCTTACATGCAATTCAAAAAGCAAGCCTTATCCAATCACGCTTGAAAAACACTTGCCCAGGTAATAAATTTCCAATTTGCTTTGTATAACTATTGCGTAAAACACAAAAAGCAAGTGATGTACAATAATACTTGGAAAGGCTTGCATTAAGTAAGTGTTTTGCAATCATACTTAGAAAACGCTGACGCTGAGAAAACGGTAATAGTTTTACAACTGTTCAAAGTTGTGATGCTCTCATATATACATACATAAATGTATTTTATTTTCATTTTGTTCGCTCAGCAGCCATAAGGCTTACGGCAAGCTGTTACAGTGTCCGACTCATATGCGATGGTTCGCACGTTCGATCCCTGAGGTAGCAAACACAAAAATTTTTGAAGGCATGCAATTTTTCATATAAATATATGCTTCAATTTAACAGCCGAAAATAAAAAATAAATAAATATAAAAATGTTCCGGCTGGGAATTGAACCTTGGATGTCCAAATCACAACAAATCAAATAACCAGTGTCATACCAACTGAGCCACGGAATAAAAATTTTTCGCGAGAGCTAATTGATTTGTTGAATGTAGCACACTTGGAAAAAGCTTATTAAAACACTTATATCCAATTGTAAAAACAACACTTGGATTAAGCTTGAAGTAAGGAATATTATTCCAAGGGTTCACTTTCGTTTATCCTACAATTACATGTAAGCGTTCTACAATAGTAAATGAAAGTGTTATCCAAGCTTGAGGCTTACGTTTTAAGCTTGTTTAAAGTTTATTCCAAGCTTGTTTGGCTGATTGGGTAATGTTTTTGACCAAACAACACAATCCCTAACATTTTATTCCGCTCTCTTTCTTCTGCATAGTGATTGTGGTAGTGATTGTGCTTATGTTTGAGTAGAAGAGCGGAATTCGAATAAAGCCGAATAAAGATTGCGCTCTCTCGAATCGAACAAAAAGCAACCGTTCGCTAAGGTTTTTTCCATTCCCTGGTGCGTATTTATTGCGTAAAATTTATTTTAATATTCCACTTCGTCCTAAAAGATCTTTTGAGCTACTTTTTATGAACTCTTGTGGAACTAATTACTCGCAAAATTAACTAGAATTAAGCGCTTGCGGAGACTTTAATTCTGTTTCAAATGTTATATCTTTAAATGAAGCCATGTACTCAATTAAATATAAAATAATATATAATAGATTATCTGCAGTACCGACAGTGATTCTGATCCTGATCTTCCAATCGCACATCATTTTCACCCAGTTATGGATATACATAAAACATACATCTGAATGGACCTGACCTGAACATGTTTTGGAACTCCTAAATTAATATAATCGAACATACTTGGTGAATGTTAACGAATTTTTTTGGTTTTGCTGTACTGGTTGTATCTTTTGGACTTTGTCCTACAACCATTGGGAACGATTTAGGGATGTCGGAAAAACATCGATGCATCGAAAATATCCATGTTTTGCTTCGATGCATCGAACAATTTTCACTCGATGTTTGAATAGCCGATGCATCGATGCACCGATGTTTTTTAAATATCGAAAACTGACATCACTAGTACAGCGAACCGCCATTTATATTTTTCAATTGTGGAAAGAAATAAAGCGAGCATTCACAGGTTTTCTTTTTATAAATCTCTCTCTAAGTAAGTCAAATTGAGAATAGATTTTTAAAATGTAAATTTATAACCCTAAAAATTTAGGGAGAGTTTTGGAGGACTTAAAAATTTAAATTTTTATGATTTTTGTGGTTTAACGACAACGTTTTTGACTTGATTCGAAAGTCCATTAGAAACATAAATAGCTCAGGTATAGAAATTAATTTGAAATTATGTCCAATTTTGCTAATAACATATTTTGTTGTTTAGTAAAATCTTAAAAATCGTCTACAAATCTATGCATCGATGTATGCCCTCCAATGCATCGAAAGATATCAATGTACATTTCGATGCATCGAATCACAGAAAAAAATCGATGTACTTTTCCCACTGACATCCCTAGAACGATTTGTATGACTTATAATACGAAAGGCCAATGAGACCTAGTTGTCTCAGTGCCAGCGTTCGAAAGGCCAATGAGACCTAGTTGTCTCAGTGCCAGCGTTCGCAACCATTTCTTTGTTTCTAAGGAAATTGGTGTGGTAAATATGACCTTGTTTGTCAAAATACCACCTTTGTGCGAACAATATGCATTATATATGTATGGTTATTCTTATCAGTGTGGCATACGGACCTTGTTTGCCTTGATATCTCCCACCGTTCTATGTTGACACTTACTTACTTACTTTGGTGGCCATGACAACCAACCTTAGGTGGTCTCTGCTTCGCGCGCGCCGTCTCCAATCTCTTTCACCAAGCACGGAAACATGGTCTTCCTCTTCGTCGTCGACCCTCGGCTTTCGCTTCAAACACCTTTTTCGCTGGAGCTTCTTCATCCATACGAAAGACCTGACCTAGCCAACGTAGTCGCTGAATTGTTATACGCTGGACTAAAACAGTGTCGTCGTAGAACTCGTACAGTTCGTGGTTCATTCGAATGCGATAGTCGTCGCCAACTCGAACAGGACCAAAGATTTTGCGAAGAACTTTCCTCTCGAACACCCCAAGAGCGGCTGCATCTGTTTGCGATACCACCCATGCCTCAGCGCCATAGAGAAGCACAGGTATGATGAGCGTCTTGCAGAGTGTTAGTTTTGTCGATCGAGAGAGGGCTCTGGAACCTAATTACTTACTTAGCCCGTAGTAGCACCTATTCGCAATTGTTGTTCTTCGCTTTATCTCCAGGCTGACATTGTTGTTGCTGTTTACGGCGGTGCCAAGGTCTGTAAACTCCTTGACAACTTCAAAGTTATATTTGCCTGCTATAACGAGGGCAAAACAAAGCATATGCTTTCGTTCACCGTCAAACCCACTTTGGCTGATTCCTATTGCTCAATGTCATCTTGCAGAGCCTTATCAACTTTGCAGGTATACCGAACTCAGACATTGTTGCGTGCAGGCAATCCCGAATCGGGCTATCGAACGCAGCTTTGTAATCAACAAAGAGATGATGGGTGTCGATTTGGTTTTCGTGGGTTTTCTCCAGGATTTGGCGTAGTGTAAAAATCTGGTCTATGATGGACTTGCCAGGACAAAAGCCACACTGATAAGGTTCAATCAGTGTTTTGGTATGCGGCTTCACTCTTTCACACAATACGCTCGAAAGAACCTTGTATGTGATGGAAATATGTAAGACTGATACCTCTGTAGTTGGAGCAGATTGTCGGGTCTCCTTTCTTAAGTATAGGACAAAGCACACTAAGATTGCAATCGTCGGGCATACTTTCCGCTAGCCATATTTTGCTGATGAGTTGATGCATGCACCTTATCATTTTACCGCCGCCGGTTTTAAACAATTCAGCAGCTGGGCCGTCAGCTCCTGCGGCTTTGTTGTTTTTGAGTCGCTGGATAGCAACTTTAACCTCGTCATGGCTAGGTGGTGGAATTTCCACTCCATCATCGTCGATTGGTGGTGTCAGACTGCATTCTCCAAGAACGGAATTGTTGGTATTGTCGCCTGCAAGCAGATTGGAAAAATACTGTCTTCAAAATTTCAATGCGCACTGCGTATCTGTTACCAGATCACCATTGTCATCTCTACAAGTAGATCTATGTTGACTCCACGATGCTTTAAATATACAACCATGTTTGCCTTGGTTGTATGTATTATATTGAAAGATCGAATTTTAAATTAACGTCAATTTAAAAATACTATTATATTTCTGTTGTAATATACTACAATTTAAATTTACTATAATTTAAATTGTTTATATAATTATTATAAATTGTTAGTGTATGGCTAAATTTTAAAAGCGTCAAAGCAAAGATCATATAATACAAAGATGCGCCACCGCCATACAACCGAATGGCACAGTAAAAATTTAATGTGGATTTATCCATGGTTGAATAACAAGGTTGCTGCAAAACTGACTGTGCTCTCTTTCGCATATCCGAAAGTGTCAAAATCAAATGGCTGCTGAAAAACAACAGCAACAACAACAACAGCTCAAGCAGTTCGCTTTGACATTTACGGCAGTCACGCTCTCCGTCTTGCTACTACCTTATTCAGTGTACCCTGGATTTATCATAAATCCACTTTAAAGCTTTGTGAGAGCCAGCGAGCGAACGATGTAAAGCTTTTGAGAGTGAGAGACGAGTAAGCAACGATGTGAGCAGTGTTGCCAATCTAGCCTTTTTGAGGCTAGATCTAGCCTTTTTTTTTGTTGCCTAGCCTCGAAAATTACCATCTAGCCTCTAGCCTTTTTTTTAGCCTTTTTTTATTTTTTTCTAGCCTTTTCTAGCCTTTTTTAATATTTTGCTTAAAGATGAATTACTACATCCAATTTTTTTGACTTTGCAATTTTGAAAGTGTGAATCTTCTATTGCTATTAATACTTTTAAAGTGGTTAAACCCAAATATTTTCTGATATAGAGAAAGAAAAATCCAGTAACTCTACAGAAGAAGTAACGATAATTGAAATATAATGGCAAAAATTGTTAATCACAAGTGGAATAACTTAAGTTTCATTACAGAATTCTGGGCAGAAGCTAGAGATTCATTGAATGAAGATCCGTTCCAAGAGCTATCAGATTTGGTTTTTAGTTTTATTATTTTGGCATTAAGCAACGCTGAGGCAGAAAGAATTCTTAGTACAACGCAATTTATAAAAAAAAAACAAGTAAAGAAACCGTATTCAAAATGGCATGCTAAATTTTCTTCTAACATCTTATCGTTCTTAAAAGAAAACGAGTAAAGAAAGTCTAGTCCGACTATGAAATACCCTGAACCTCCTATAATATTTAAATAAACTATATATTAAAATACTAAAACAAATAAAAGTAATTTCCTATTTTTGTTTAAAATCCATGTATTCTTTATAGAACTAAATAAATAGGGAGGAAAGCACGTTCGTAGGTGGATGACGCTTTTTTGTGAGCACACCTTAGTTTTATATACTATGTTCTCATACCAAGTTTTATCTCTGTAGGCCAAATATAAACGTTTTTAAAGTGTTTTCCGTATTGTGGGTTGTATGGCGCTCATATTTTGAACACATCTTAGTTTTGATACAACAGTCTCAATACTAAGTTTTATATTTTTGGCTCATATAAACCTCTTTATAGCGTTTTTACTATAGTGGGTTGCATGGGAGGTGGGCGTGTTTAAGGGCGAATGACGACTATTTTACATCTTAGCACACATCTAAGTTTTAATGTAAAATACATATCTGATAAGTTTTATCCCAGTAGTTCAAATAAAAGCGTCTTTATAATAGTGTTTTCAATATTGGAGTTGTATGGGAGGTGGGCATGTTCATGGGTGGATCACTCTCATTTTTTGTGTACGTCTGCGTTTTGATATAAAATAAATACATTTAAATTTTATTTCGTTAGGTATACAGCGATTTTTATTTTTTAGTTGTATGGGAAGTAAGCGTGTCCGTGGGCGGATTCCAAAAATATTCAATACTGCAGATGCTTGGGTTCATGTGAATATGTGTACCAATCTCAACTCTTTCTTAACCTATATTTACAGACAACACATAGACAGATGGACGAACGAGGTGACACTGATCAGGAATTTATGCACTTTTCTATACCGGACTCGCTTATTTCTAAACGTTACAAACGTTTGCACAAAGTCAATATACCCTGACATTACAGGTTTAGGGTATAATAACGAAAACAAATCTAGCCTTTTTTTAGCTATTTTTTTAAAGCCATCTAGCCTTTTCTAGCCATTTTTTAAAGGCCATCTAGCTTCTTTTCTCAAAACTTTCTGGCAACACTGGATGTGAGCATAATATTGGAGAGCAATAGAGAGCATATGTTTAGTTTTAATGCACGAAACATCTCATAAAACGATTTAGCCACAACGAAAAAGTAGCTGAATTTCCTTGCGTTTTAACAAAAAAATGTAGGCATGTTTTGTTCAAATCTACCCTACGCACATTGTAGGCATATGTTTTTCACAATTATATTAACTTTAATTATTATAATATGATCTTTGATTGAAATGAAGGTGCAAATAACGTTGTAAGAGACATTTCTAAAATGGGTATTTGCGGTACTATTTTATTTGATTTGTTTATTTTTTAATTAGTTATTATTTATTTATTGATATATGGGCATTTCCACAGAATGGTCTACCGGGAACGAAAATGAAAATGTCAATAAACCAATAATTTTTTGTTTTATTATATAAAAAAATGCTTGAATTTTTAGATGACTTTACAATTTATTTCAGTTGTTATTCTGAAAAAATTAGCCTGATAACTGAAAATATGTTTTTCTTACCTTTAGCTGCCTTTAAGGGCTTTTTCTTTTTACAATTCTTCTTTTTTATATTAATGTTATGTTTGCACTCTTCTTATAAAATCCTTTTATCAATTACAATTAAATAATAAAAAATTAAAAAGATATCAAATAAAGCTCGATTAACGGTTTACTTGTATATTGCTTTAATTCTTGTTCGAATGTCGCGTATTTGTACCTAAATCATCATTTGTTATCAGAACTTCACGATCGTTCTAAGCAAGTGTCTGAAAATTGTAACTTAAATCAAATTTGGTTAAAGTTACTGCATGTAAAAATCACACTAAAAATTTAATTTTGATTTGCAAAGTGACACTCGCGGCAGAAAAAACAGGCCTTTTTTAAAAATTCATAACTCAGTCAAAAACAAACACTTTTCCAAAATTTTTATTTTTGTAGAGAATTGAACAAATTACAAGAAAAAAAAATATTTTTCACTCTAACATGGTTTTATAGAGCTCCCAACTGGCGCCGGAGAACGAAACGGGGCCTTGCTTGCAACGCTGTGAGTCGCAAAAATTATCCGATCTGAAAAATAAATGACTTTTTTTATATCTTAGCGAAATTGGTAATCGTATGACAGGAGCTTTTTTTACAATTTTTTTTCAAATGTTGGTGATGTTCCAAATTTGAAAGTGTTTTTTCGAATAAAATGTTGACTTTAAGAATTCATAAAAATCGATAAAAAATTTTAACAAAAGCTCGTGTCATGCGAAAGCGAATCAAGTTAAAAATATACAAAAAAAAAATTCCGTCAAAAATGAACCCGCTAGTGCCGCAACCAGTCCGAAAAACATGGTTTCGAGACAAACGCGTTCAAAGTTTGTGAAAAAAGAAAAAAAGGTTAAAGTTAAAAATGCACTCTCACAAATCCGGCTGTAACTTTTGAACACGTAGGAATTTTTCCATGAAATTTTTTCTTAGAATTTTAAGAATACTTACAAAGTTATAAAAAAGTCAATTTTAAAAAACGGCCAATGTCATGTCCACCGTCAATTGAATTTATTCTTAGTTAATTTGATTTAATTTTGTTTTATTCGATTTTATATAAAGTAATGAAATATATTTAATTTAATTTAATTTAATTGAATTTAATTTAATTTAATTTAACTTAATTTTATTTAATTTAATTTAATTTAATTTAATTTAATTTAATTTAATTTAATTTAATTTTATTTAATTTAATTTATTTAATTTACTTTAATTTAATTTAATTTAATTTAATTTAATTTAATTTAATTTAATTTAATTTAATTTAATTTAATTTAATTTAATTTAATTTAATTTAGTTTAATTAAATTTAATTTAATTTAATTTAATTTAATTTAATTTAATTTAATTTAATTTAATTTAATTTAATTTAATTTAATTTAATTTAATTTAATTTAATTTAATTTAATTTAATTTAATTTAATTTAATTTAATTTAATTTAATTTAATTTAATTTAATTTAATTTAATTTAATTTAATTTTATTTAATTTAATTTAATTTAATTTAATTGCATTTAATTTTATATTATTTTATTTGATATAATTCAATTTAATTTTATTGAATATAATTCTATTTAATTTAAGAAATTTAATTTAATTTAATTCAATTTAATGGAAATATATTTTTACAATTAGAATTAAAAAAATTCATAATAACAAAAACGAAAAAATGCTGAAATCGCAAAATTCAAAAGTAAGCTTCATTTATTATCCATTTATTTTCGTGTAACAACAACAATAACCGGTTTCATAAAACAACAACTCTACAATAACAAAATATATGGTAGCAATCGTGGTGGTTGCTGCAAGGGAAAGGGACACAGGCAAAACAAATATAAACGATGCTAGCAACAACAATGCGCATGCGTCGTAGCACTGGTAGCCACAACAACACACAAACTGACGATCATTTGCATACAATTTCGATGAGACACATTTTTATGCGATTTGAGTCCTCTATATATTATATGCTCAGTGGAATGGCAAGGGGAGTAGAGTGAAAGAGCATTGCAGAGAGCAAGTTCATTCAAAGGTCGAAAACTTTTCTCTCAAGCAAGAATTTAAAGCTTTTTCGTTTGGCACTCACAAAAGCTTACGTTTTGATCTAAAAAATATTTATTACTTTTTAATGTTCTACGTGGCGCATCTTTATATTATATGATCTTTGGTCAAAGGCTTAGCTTATTATAAATAAATAAATAAATAAATAATCATTTGATCGGCGTTGAACACTAGGAAAATCGTTATTTTGTTGCAAAAATTCTGTCGGACTGAGTAATTAAGAGTTCAGAATTTACATCTTGAATATTGATATTTCCTTTTTTAATTCTGATATATATTTTTTTAGATATAAAGTGACAGCTACAATAAAATATAATGAAATCGAAAAAAAAGTTGCAGCCGACGTCGAAATAGATTCCAACATTTATTCGAGTTACGAATACGCTGAAATCGCTGATATAGAAGTAGAAGCTAGACAAGAACTGAAATTTGCTGTACTTGTTGTAGATTTAATTCCGAACTGTAAATTGGGATGGTCCAGTGCACAGGAAGATGGTTTCTTATACATAAATCAAGATGAACTTGTAAGTATATATTTGTGTTATCAAACCTGATTTCAGGCTATCTGAAAGCCGGTATTTTATTAATATTTCTATTCTTCCTGTTTCGGCTTACTTGAAATCAACAATTTTGGTATATTCCAAGAACCGGATGTTGATAATTTTAACTACACGGAGAAAAAATTGAGCTAAAAACAATCCAAAACAAATTAATTTTGGGAGTGATTATTAGTGAGCTTAGCCATAATACTCTTGATATCAAGCCTCATATGATTGTTTACCAAAAACTTAATACGGTCATTTGTGCATAATGTATGCGAGTTTTGGATTATTTATATAAAAATTTATTTTTCCACATGCGCCCAATATAAAAAAATGTTTGGGTTGCTATCAAAAAATGAATTTTCACTCAGAAAAATTTCATATATTAACAATCGGCCGCTGTTATTTCATATCCGCGGTCTTCTTAAACCACGGTATAGCACTGGAACTCAGTATTAGCGAAATATGAAACTCGCTCATTTCTTCGCATTCAAGACCCGCGGTTTAGTTAACAAACTGAGTATTAAGCAATAAAACTATGATTGGCTGTATACCTATTTGTAAACCACATTTGACAAATGTTTTAATATCTGGTTGTCAAAACTCATTTGTAGTGATGAATTCTTTGAGACATTTTGGTAGTCGGTTTTAGCACTTATCGATACCAATAGCTCAGTGAAAGTGTGCACGATCGCCATGCAGAGGACGTAAGTTCGCATCTTGACTGTGTATGTATCTGACATCTGCAACAAGTAACTTGAAAAACAAATTAATTGAAAAAAGCAAGTTTTGACTTGACTTGTAGAAACTTGATTTATTTAATTTTTTAAAACAAATAAATTGAAAAAAGCAAGTTTTGACTTGACTTGTAGAAACTTTTCACATTAGGTAGAGAATTAACATATAAAGTGCATTAATACCATAAATTGGCAGAAATAATTCTTATGGCATTAATGCACATGGCTGTGTGTATTACTGCCAATACACTTAGAAAACATAATATCATGCAGTATAAGGGCTGTGCATTTACGTCACGCGATTTATTTTGACATATGGCAATAATGCACATAAGGTAGAGAATTAACTTATGAGTCATTTTTGACTCGTTTTTATGACCAAAAAATGATTATAAGTAACAACTGAAGAAGAAGAAGGAAATAAAGTATGCCAAAAATCACATTTCACTATACAAAATGATCTAAAAATGATTGCAAACGCTCGTTCAGGAGAAAAAACAACAATGATCACATTTCGATTAACGTAATAACTAAAATGTGATTTAGAAATTCAACTGACTTTGATTGTACCTTGCAAAGCAACCGTTTATAGTGCCGTTTGACCGTTATTCTGGGATAATATTTCCGTTGTTTGGAACACAATTTTGCGTTGAAAAAGTTCATCTTGTGTATGTTTAGTTTCTTTATAAAGAGAGCGAGGTAAAGTCGAACTTTTAATCAGTGGCATTACGAGCATTGCAAATCAAATAAAATTTCATCAAAATAAACAATAAAAAAAAAATCGCGTGTAGCAACGTACACGTGGCAGAAGTGAAACTTCTTTAACAGTAAGAAATAAGAGAGATTTTAGTGTGAAATAGAGAGGAAAGTATTTGAAAAGAAATTCAATCAATACGAAATGGAATAATAATCTTTTGATTCAATATTTGCATCCAGGGGTCGTATCGGATATGGTTTTTATCAAAAGTGTCACATATTTGCTTTTATCTATTTGTTTTTTTCCACACTGAGAAAAAACCACATACTTTGCTCCGGTAAAAAATTTCTCTATTTTTGATAATAGCAATTCTAATTTTCTTCAATTAGAATAAATTTTCACATTTTCGTAGAAATATTTCTTTACTTCTAGGAAATGGCAACATTTCAATGTCTCTAATAATGATAAGTATTTTTCTCACACAAAAAATTTCTCATTTATAGAGAAATTTTATTGAAAATGAAAAACTTTTCTTATATTTTGATAAAAAGTTCACTATGAGAAGTATTTTCTTCAATAAAAACAAATATTTTCTCAAAAAAAAAGTATTTTTCTCTAAAAATGATATATTTTTCTATTTCATGGTAGATTTTTATCATTTTTAGAGAATTTTTAGTATCGCAATTAGAGAATAGCATTCTCTGGAGCAAAGTCTATACCATTTTTCTCTAAATATGATGCCTTTTTTATCATATTCCGAGACACTTTTTTCTGAGTGCACCAAAAATAAAAGTTATTTTGAGCCTTATAGTTTTTTGGGCAAAAATAACAGTTACTTTTGACTTTTATTTTATCGGTCGAAAATAACAGTTATTTTCTGCCGTTTATTTTTTCGGTCAAAAATATCAAGTAGTTTATATTTGATGAAGTCATTTTACCGACTAAAAAAATGTTGATACCATTATTTTCATCTCATCGGTGAGACATTTTACTCATGGTGTCAACAGTTCAATCTGTCAAGCGGCCTTGAAAACAAACACAAATTGCTTGATAATTTTGACCGGAAAAACTAAAGATAGAATAAAAGTCATAAGAACCTTTATTTTTCCTCGAAAAATACAAGCAAAAAATAACACTTAAATTTTAACTTTTAAAGAATCAGTCTTAAATTTAAAATGAACAAAATATTCATGAGGCTGAGGACATTTGTAACATAATGGTATATTTGAAAAAGTCTTTCAACAATTTTTTTCATTTGAAAATTGTAAAATAACAGTTATTTTCGTTCCTTGTTTTAGTTCAGTTGGTGTTTTAGTTGCTTTCGAATGTCTTCTCAACATTGTCACTTTTTGAATGCTAGATTGCATTTGCATAGTACTCGTTGAAGGAGCTTCCCCAAGCATAGACAAATCTTGTTGATTATTGTGTTTTGCTTCCTGATCATAATAATTGCTTAGTTGAGTGAGGGCCTCGTAAAGCAGCGAACGTTGATTGTTGAGTGTATCAACTTGGTTGACTATAAAATTTTGTTGAGATAATGGCTGAGTTCCAAAATACATTTTACAAAGCGTAATAAAATAATACCAATCCCCAGTGTGTTTTTTGGGATTGGTTCTTTGTAGATTCACCAAAATAGACTGATGTTTCGTAAAAATGCATTTTGGAACTCAGCCGATGTTGCGGCTGCATTCTTAAGAGCTCTAATTCGCTCTCTATATTCACGAATGCGTTCTGCTCCTGTTTTAGCTATTTTTCTAGTTTTTTTCCATGCATACTTGTAGGATGAAAATTAATGTTACGGTTATGTTAATACTGTTATGTTAATGTTAATGTAACGTTAATGTTAATTATGTTATTTTCAGTATGTTACGCATTCAGTTTTAATTTTATTTTGTTTGGCTTATTATCATGTGCCTACATGGCGTAATGGTATAGATTCCGTCTCTAAAACAACGATGTTCGGGGTTCAATTCTCGGCAGCGGCAATAATTTTTTTAAATTATTCATATGAATTGAAAACGTTAGCCTAGCGTCTCGAATAAGAGACCTTGAAATTTCACTCGACGCCAAAGAAGTTTCACTTCAAAAATAAAGCGCGCAGCAAAGAGAAGCGAAAAAAATAATCTCCCCGAAAAATTTAAATTTAAAATATAAGTGGGCAGATTTTACAAGCCGTAAAAGTGTTAATAATTTTGACAATTATTTTGAAAATGACGAATGTGAAAAAAGTTGTGATAGTAGTGTAAAAATAATGAAAGTGAGGACGAATATAATCTGTCCGCAACTCTGCGAACGCAAGGGAACCAAGCAAAGGCGTTAATTCTCTACCTAATTAATTAATTCCTTGTATCTTGTGCATTATTGCCATAAAGAAATTTATGGCAATAATGCACATTTTTATGGCAATAAGTCACATTCCAAGAATTTTTTAATTTTACACATGGCATTAATTCTCCACACCCCTGCAAGCCAAAACTAAATTCTGAAAAACGAATCATAAGCCTGACTTGATTCACTCTAGTTTCAACATGAGTTGGTAGAAAAATGCAAATTTTCTACTTTTCAAGTCTAAACGCGACTGCGCTGCCGTCGGAGGCGACTGGCGCGCGTTTATTTAGTTGTCTGTTTCATTTATGATGCGTAGTTTGTGTGACGTAATTTTTGTGTTGATAATGTGTTTGTATTGTGGATTTTTGTTTGTTTTTTTTTTTTGGTTTTATTGAACCCAATAAACATTGATGTAAACCAGTTGATTATTCAATCTATTCCAAACATTTTTATCAATTTTTTCCAAACTATTTTGTTTTTAGTTTTAATAGTTTTAATTTTTTCCAAACTATTTTTACTTTGCTTTGCATGCTATTAGGTGTTCATATTTGCGCGGTATAAGACGTGAAAATTTTGATTTGTGAGTGAAATGCCATATATTTTTTTAAAATATAAAAAACAGAGTCCTGAAAAAATAAAACTACTTAATGCAAATCAAGATAATAATAATGATTCATCATAGTATCGACCAATAGTAATTCTGAGGAAAGAGTTGGAGTTTACTACGGTGAGGTGAATATTGCCGAAGAAGTCTTGAAGTGAGTAAATAGCACATAGTAGCTGCAGTGTAACATATTTAAACTATACTCAAAAACCAACAAAATTTTTTTTTACTTTCAGAAAACTTCATTAAAAGGCAAAGTTAAGCAGCTCAAACTAAAGGATGCATCACCTAATGTACTACCGAGGAATGCCCTTTATAACGACGATGACTTTGCTCTATTTAAGAATCATTTCCAATCGGGTTCAGTTCAAATAAATTCATTTATAAATTTATGACAAAGTTTAAAAGTTCTTTATTATGCAATATATAACCACATTTAATAAAATAAATGTGTATAAATAAATAAATAAATTTATAATATAATTGTTGTTCATGTTTGGAAAATATTTGGAAATAAACGCAATTATAAATTTAAAACAAAATTCTAAATATCTTTATTATGCAATACTTTGTCAAATTTATTTTTAAATAATTTCCAAACATCCACCACAATTATACAATCAGGGATCCTTTTTATTTATTCTACATTTGGAAGCAAATGTGTTACAATACTTGGGGTAAGCATTTTCCAAATGAGAAGTTTACTGATACAAGCAGTGTTGCCAGTCTAGCCTTTTTGAGGCTAGATATAGCCTTTATTTTTGTCGTCTAGCCTCGAAAATTATCATCTAGCCTCTAGCTTTTTTTGTAGCCTTTTTTTTATTTGTTCTAGCCTTTTCTAGCCTTTTTTAATATATTTAAAAACGCGTTACCACATCCAAATTTTCTTATTTTTGCATGCAATTTTGAAAGTGTTAGTCTTGTATTGCTCTTATTATACTTTTAAAGTGGTTAAAACCAAAATATTTTCAGTTATAGAGAAAGAAAAATCCAGTTACTCTAGATGAGAAATAACGATAGTTAAAAAACAATAGCAAAAAATTGTAAATCATAAGTGGAATAACTGAAGTTCCACAACTGAATTCTAGTCAGAAGTTAGGGAGTATAAAAACTCTCCGAATGAAGATTCGTTCCAAGAACTTTCAGTTTGATTTTAAGTTTTCTAATTTAATTTTGCCACTAAGCAACGCTGAGGTAAAAAGAATATTTAGTACAATGAAATTTGCAAAAAAGCAAAGAAACCGTATTCAAACTGGCATTCTAAATTCTCTTCTAACGATACGATATGTACTAAAAAGAAATAACACATGCTGCTATAATTTTGAAATCACAGATGATACTTATTATAAGTTTTGCAAATAGCCGCAAATTATATGTAAATTCTGATTTTTCAGAAGAGAAGGAAATATTTTTTGATATGTAGATTTAAAAAGTGATAGAGGTTTAATGTTTTTTTACTAACCGAGTCAAGTACTTGAATGAATAATACATATTTTTAAGATTAAATAATGCATTTTTTTTTTGTTAATCGTTTTTATTTTAAAAGCTTTTTGGTGCTATTTTTCAACTGTAAGATTTTTATGCTTTTATATACTTAAACGTGAAAGACTACATTCTATTTAAGGCTCCATTAAAGATTTTTAACGAAAAAACAGTAAAATTAAAAGTTAAAGGGATTGGTTATTTTATGTAATTTTTGTTTTTGCATACTAATTATATAATGTTTAAGGAACAGTTTTGATGTTTTTTAATAAAAAATATTTAACATACCCGGAATCCGTCACTTCGTAAAGCACTTTTCGCAGCTTGTTCATTCAAAAAACAAAAATAATAATATTTTTTTACGATAATGGTAAGGGAGAGTGGGGTGTTGTGAGACAGGTTTAGTTTTTAGACGATAACTTCTTTAAAAGTTAATATTTTTTTTCTGGAAACATTTTTTGGAAAGCTTATTCAATTACCTAACAACCTGCGATGACATTTTTTTGAAATTCAAAACATTTAAGAATTTTCTTGAAGCCTGAAAAAAAGATTGGAATTTTTGATTATAAAAAATTATGGGGTGTTGTGAGACACTACTATAAATATAACAAAATGGAATTTTTTGCTTAAAGTCCTTATTGAAATAGGGAAAAAAATTAGGAAAAAATTAAAATACAGATAAGAGAAATTGTTCGCGTTAATCTGATTCGGCTAACAGTTAAAATATCCGGTTTTCATTTTGGCACACTGCAGATGAACAGTTCGATCACAGTTATTGCAACTAATGAAATTGTTTTCGTCCGGACTGATGTTAGAATGTAAGTCGTGCATGCGTATAGTACGGGCTATACCTATTCATGAGATTTCACACTCCCTTGGCGAATCAAAAAAAAAAAAAAAAGACTCTTTGGCACGTTTGCCCTACAAAAGATGCAAAAGTATATAAATCTTCATCATCTAATAAGTATTTTTTTTTAAGTTGTTTTTTCATTCTTTTGGTCGGATTTTTTCCTCAATAATGCCACATTCTTGGAAGTTGTAAATACGGTTGCAAAAATAGGCTTCTGGCCGCGTTTTGATTTTTGGAATAGGGGATCAAACTTCAGAGGACTAACCTTCTCTAGTGCATTGCTCAGCTCAGACGCCTTGAAAAACCAATTTTATTTGTAAAATATTGGAAAAACTGGTTTCCTGCCAGTTTTGACACTTTGATAACAAAACAAAATCGACTAATTTATCATTTGAAGCCGATGCGGAAAAAATTGTGTCTTCAACTTTTCCATATAACGGGTTCCATACATTCTAGATTTATCAAAATTATATGATTTGCAGACAACTCGAAAACAATTATCTTTTATGGCAATTTCTTTGATGGCTGCCCCTAGGTGGATGGATGCGACATTTCCTTTTGGCTTTGGCGATACTTTATATGAATTTAGTGGCATGATGGCTATAAAAATAATGAAATAAAAACAAAAATTAACTGTCTCACAACACCCCATATTTACTGTCTCACGACACCCCATATTCGACATTTTCAAATGGCCACTGTCACATACAATATTTTTTGCAAAATCACTTCGGTGGGCTTAAAGGCAATGGAAGAGATATCATTTTAATAAATATTTACCTTCACGTTTAATTGGCAATGTTTCTGGAAATTCCACAAGGCAAACTGTACAAAAAACTTTTAAGAGCGCGATCAAAACTCATAATTGTTACAGACACTAGGAACACGTGTCAATGCGATGAGTGCACATAATAAGTGAGATCCCATTGAGAAAATATCTTACAGTTGTTATGGGCATTCATAACATTACCACTATGTCAGATATTGACGTGTCTCACAACACCCCATGTCTCACAACACCCCACTCTCCCCTACATGGTCCGCTTGCTAACACGTCTACCTCCCATTCAAACCCAAAATTAAAGATTTTATAAAGATGCTTTTATTTGAGCTACAAGGATAAAATTAGTCAGGTATGCATTTTATATCAAAAGTAAGATGTATTAGAATAATGAGCGTTATCCGATCACAAACATGCCCACCGCCCATACAACACACTATAGTGAAAACACTATACAAATTTGTATACTTGACCTACACAGATAAAACTTAGTATGAGAGTATCTTCGAAACTAATATTGTATAAATTGGTGTACTACACCAACAAGTACTATATCCAATGCAACCCTCACTATTGAAAACTCTTTAAAGAACTGTATTTGATTCTACAGAGAAGTAAATATGTAAATATGTAAATATTGTAAATATAATAAAATCTTGGTAAATATGTAAGTATGTAACATCAAAACTAAGACCTATACAGAATAGATATCATCCACTAACGAACACGCCCACTTCAATACAGCCCACAATAGTGAAAACTCAATACAGCCTATTGATATTTGAGCTTTGACTAAAAAACTACGGGTGAGCATACAAATGAAAATCTTATGCGAATTATGCTTCTATCATCTAATTCAGCAATTGTATCGAAAAACTAAATATCACAAATTAAAACACAAAATGATAAGTACATATTTAAATATTTAGGGGAGAGTGGGGTGTTGTGAGACATGGGGTGTTGTGAGACATGGGGTGTTGTGAGACACATCAATATCTGACATAGTGGTAATGTTATGAATGCTCACAACAACTGTAAGATATTTTCTCAATGGGATCTCACTTATTATGTACACTCATCGTATTGACACGTGTTCCTAGTGTCTGTAACAGTGTTGAGTTTTGATCGCGCTCTTAAAAGTTTTTTGTACAGTTTGCCTTTGTGGAATTTCCAGAAACATTGCCAATTAAACGTGAAGGTAAATATTTATTAAAATGATATCTCTTCCATTGCCTTTAAGCCCACCGAAGTGATTTTGCAAAAAATATTGTATGTGACAGTGGCGCAGTGGCCATTTGAAAATGTCGAATATGGGGTGTCGTGAGACAGTAAATATGGGTTGTTGTGAGACAGTTAATTTTAGTTTTTATTTCATTATTTTTATAGCCATTATGCCACTAAATTCATATAAAGTATCGATATGTATATATATATATATATATATATATATATCATATCATATCATATATATACCTACTTGAAAAACCGATTTTTGAATCTTAAAATTTCGTTGATTTTAGGTTATGAAATAAAAACTATTTCTCTAAAATAAAAATTGAAGGATTAAAAGAAGCAATGGTATTTATTTTGCAAGTGAAAAAAACTTGGAGCCATTCGACTTCGAAGATCCTTGGAGCTCCTTCTGAGTCTTCCTGAATTATGCATTCGAAAAATATAAAAACAATAAAATTTACTTTTGGTCGCTAAAAAGCTTTAATTGGTCCTTAAATCAATATCAACATATTTAATTTTTGGTATTGTTCCTTTTTATATCATATTCATATATTACACGAATATATACAAACGTTTGTATATTCACAGAATCATGTTTAATAAAAAAATAACGTAAACAAATCTAGCCTTTTTTTAGCTTTTTTTTAAAGCCGTCTAGCCTTTTCTAGCCATTTTTTAAAGACCATCTAGCTTCTTTAATCAAAAATTTCTGGCAACACTGGATACAAGTTTGTAGTAGCTCCTTTATGTATGTAGATCAGTGATGCACAGCGTTGGCAGAGCCTCCAACACATACGCAACATTTTTGTCTAAGTATGTGTGTACAAGACAAAAATTCAACATAACAATTTGAGCATAAGATGCTTACTCCGTGAAGATCAAACGCAAACTGATTCAATGCTATCGTCGAAGAAGTTCGGCAGCTTCGCACACACGACTTATCTGTGAAAGCCGAGGGCTCCCCGAAGCTCTTATGTGCACCTCTGATGTAGATGCGTTGTGCTTTTGTGCATATGTATATTTAGCATTGCTTTGTCACGAAAAATGTATGTATGTCGGTTAAAATTAATGTTGGAGTTATTAAATTAAGGTTACAATTGGAGAATGCACAGAGGGGGAAGATGGAGTATTTTAAATTTACTGAAATGGTATATCTCAGTAAATAATGATGCAGATATTATGACAGTCCGTACTCAGCTAGATAATATCTGAAAGTACACCATATGTATGGTATGTAGAAAAATAATTAAGGCATTCGAAAGGGAAGGAGGGATTGTAAGACTACACATGGTAAAAAATATATCTTCAAACATTTTAAAAAATGATTTAATATAATAAATTTACGAAAATCATATAATCGACGAATTGGAGATAATTTACGCATACATATGGGCTTTTCCACGAAAATGTCAACTAAAGCTGAAAAATTTAATGTATTTCTAAGTCCAATTTTTTAATCTAGTAAAATACTGTTGTATAATGGTCGAATACTCGCAATATTGTGGGTATAAAAAGTTATGAATTCTTTTCATTTGTCGATCAAACTTGTATTAAAGTCGCTTAAATTTATTCATAGAAGATGTATACAATACTAGCTTATAATACCCGACGCAGCTCGATTCTTGTGGTTGCTTATGAGATATGATTCTTTAAAATAGTTGGCATTTTTAGCATATTTTATTTAAAAGTTTCTAGTAAAATTTACGTTTTTGGTTAATAATTTTAAAACTTTGATTTTCATTAATGTTTATTCTGTTCAAATATTAACTTTTACCCTATTTTCCTATACAAATACTTGAAATCGAATTAAAAAACATTGAAGCGTTAGATGAAAATTCATATTTGTGGTGAAGTCTGATTAAAATTAAAAAAAAAATTCGTTGACATAATTAAAACTTTTTGTAAAAATCGACAACTGCGCCACCTATCGGTTCGAAAACTATCGTTCAAGCTCAAACCACCCTCATACATTCACAAAGTTTCTTTTAAATCGGATGTGTGGTTTCGGATTTTAGCGAAAACCAACCAATATAATCATAAAATATTCAAAGGAAGTCTAAAGTCGGTCTAGCCCGACTAAGAAATACCCTATGAAATATGAACAATGAAATACCCTCACATTTAAATATATATTAAAATACTAAAACCAATAGACTTCTTATAAAAAAACTTCCTATAAAAATCCATGCATTATTTGTACCTAAAGAAGTAATACAGGTTTAACTAATGTGGTTTGTGTTGTAGGTGGGCGTGTTGGTGAGCAGATGACGTCAATTTTTTGTGCACACCGCAGTTTTGATATTAAATGTTCCCACACGAAGTTTCAACTATCAAATATGAACATTTAATAGTGTTTTTAATATTGTGTGTTGTATGGGAGGTGGACCTGTTCATGAGCGGATGACGCTCATTTTGTGAACACATCTTACTTTTAATACAATAATCTCACATACCTCGTTTTATCTTTGTAGCTCATATATACACCTCTTTAGAGAGTTTTAACCATAGCAGGTTATATGGGAGGTGGGCGTGTTGGTGGGCAAATGACGCCCATTTTTTGTACACACCTTAGTTTTGATATAAAATGTTTCTATGCGAAGATTCCTCTTTCAAAGTCAAATATGAACCTTTTAATATTGTGGGTTGTATGGGATGTGGGCATGTTCATGGGCGGATCACGCCCATTTTATACTTTTTATAACCAACGTTTGTACAAAGATAATATACCCTTGACCTTACAGGTTTAGTGTATAAAAAACCTTCAGAAGGTTAACAAAGTTCTCCCAATTTTTCACGCAATTATTCTGAAATTTTGTGCTTTACTAAGGTCCTCATCCAATTCTGATTCGTTCCAACACCTTAAATATTAAAGGTAAATGCCATGCAAATAATTTGCCATGCAAGAATTATCAAAGTCATGTTATTGCAGTTTGGTAGTTATACCTTTGTGGTCACGTTTTTATATTTAACCGTTTATACCCAAATATTTGACATTTTTTCGCATCGCCAAACATACTAAGGTCCTCATCGAATTCAGATTCATCTAACATCTGAAATATGTAAGGTAAATAATTTGCTTTGCAAGAATTTTCAAAGATATGTTATTGCAATTTGGTAGTTGCATACCTTTGTGGTAAGTAACATTCTAGGTTTAGAAGTATTTTATTAGACAAATTTCGTTTTCTATAAGAACGTGCAAGTTTCTTAAATTTCCAAAAAATTGGCTCTATAAAAACTTTCGTACCTAAAATACAGAAAAACTTTTTAGTAGGTGGGCATTTTTACGAAAACAGAGACATGAGTGCATGATAATCAATTTAGGTTAACATATGAACCCAAAGTTTGGGTTGGGCTCAGGGACAACATAGGACGGTACTACTAACCATGCACACATAAATCTTATTACAGAATAGCTTTTAGTCTACTTTTGAGTTGATCTTTTGACAAGTTAACATCAAAAACAAATTTTAACAAAGGTACTCATGCGGTTTAAAGGAGCAGTTAACATATAGTTCGTTCAACTAAAAGGTAAATAAATTAAAGTGTTAGCGTTTCTACTGTTTCTTCGGTTAGGGTTGAAATTAATGAGAGATGGAATTTCCGGAGAATCGAAAACACCGGTCATGAGTTGGTGTAAATATATGATATCTGCGGACCTCCTTCGCTCACTTAGTGACTGCATTCTTAATATTTTTAAACGATCCTCATAAGGAGGAAGGCTTAAAATTGCAGTTCCACTTAAGTTTCTGAGAGAAAATAGATCAAAACTTTTTTGGATCTTCTCTATTCGTTCAACGTGCACATTGTAACTTGGAGACCAAACTTGACTTGCGTCCTCCAAGTGAGGACGCACTATAACATAATATAACGCTGTAGTTATACTCATGTTGTTCAATTTTTGTGTCCATCATTTCATGAGTTCAAGCATAGAAGCATCTTCTTTTACAAATTAACCGTTAAAAGAGAGGTGTGGTGGAAAATAAGAACAGAAAATAAGAACTGCCAACCAGAGATAATGAGATGGGAAACTTCGACAAATTTCGGCAAGAAAGAGATAGCCTTCTGTCAAAATGGCAACAATACCAACATAAACTCTACAAATGTGTTAGTGCAATTTTTGACATACTCCCCAGTTACCTTAATTAAATACATAATTCAACAGTTTCCTTAAATTTAAGCAGTCTGGTGAAAACTCAGTGGCCACATCCAGCGCTCTCAATAAGTTATATTTTCTGAAGAGTTTGCCATTTGAAACGTCAAAATAGTTGTCAAATTAACGAAATGCAAACAGTTTATTGAATAAATTGGTAGCTTAACCAGGAAATTGTAATTTTTGTCTCTTTTAAGTTTATTTATTCAGTATTAATTTTAAAAATATGCTCTCAAAACTACAAGAACATGCGCATTCATTGTTATTTGTCAAAATTTATGTTGCACGGCATTGCATTTTAAAAAATTGCCAATATTTTTGATGTTTGACTTATCAACTCAGTCATAGAAAAAAAGCGCTAATTAGGTTTTCTACTGGAACAGTTGTATCGCTTGAAAGCGCTCACTGATTTAATCTGAAACCCACCTTGGCATTAAAGCCAACAGCAGAGTTGCATAAAAACGTAGTTTTGTACTATTTAGAGTAGGTAATATTCACTACGAATTAATAAGTACGAAATTATAGTAGAATTGTACTAGTACTATTTTATTCGGAGTTAATTTTATACAGGCCGGTTTTTGTTACAAAACGTCTCCACTAGGAATAGAATCAAGGTACAGAATAACTTTTTATTATTTTGACCCTCTTTAAGAATTTTGCAGTTTTTGGTTCTCTTCTCAAACAAATTCTGATCTTTTAAATATAATAATGTTTTTTTCACAAAAATGTTGATCTCAAAAGTAAGGTAAATGCAGTTCTTTCTTTAAATTGACGATTTTAAAATTCTACCCTTAAATGCTGTCAACCGAAGGAACTGAAAAGTGACATTTTAAGAAAATATTGAACATAAAGTCCCAACAAAATCCTGCTTACATGCAATTGAGAGAGTAATCCAGATTATTTAAATCACTGATTACCTTCTCGTTTACGGAACCCATTATTTCTTTATTTAATCGATGAAGCTTTCGCTTGACATAGAAGAACTTAGTTATAAGCTTATAAATTGTGTTGAATAACTTTTTACCATTCACCAATTATTTTTTAACAAGTTTTAAGTTGGTGAATAAGATATTGCTTTGCGCAAATTAGGAAAGCGATTGAAATATTGAATAGAGATCATTGTATAACTCTTGGTAAACAGGGCGAAAGTGTGAAACCACAAATTTTAAGAGTTAATGAATTTCTTCTTTAGAATGAAAAATGCTTTTATTTGGAAGATAACAAATATTTATCTGTAAAGTCAGAAGCTAAAATGAATACGTTTTTGTTATAAAATTGAAACATAAAATAAGCAATACGTTTCACTTAAAGATTTCATTAGATAAAAAACTAGATTTGAAACATTTTCATATTGTTTTGTTGGTAAATATATTTACTTCCTTCATTTAAAAATATTCCAAATATTCAAACTAGAAGGGCACGATTAACTTAAAGAAAAAGTATGAGGCTATGCATTTTGGTGCCACTCTGGTTAAAACGGTAAATAATTTGTTAATAAATAATAATTTGTTGTTAATAATAAATAAACTTGTTGTTTAATATTGAATATTCGTTAAAAAATTATAAAAAATCAAAAATTTGTATAAGCTTTTTTCGAACTTTTATGAATTTTATCTCCTAAACCAAAAAAAAAAAATCCTTTAATTTGCCACCATTGGGCTTAGCGAGTCCAAATACATATAATCTAACTTTTCCAACTCAAAAAAAAAATAAAAAGACGTGGGCCCTATAGTAGAATTATGACGAAATTTGTTTTTTTGTGTTTTATCTACTTAGAACAGGGCAAAGTTTTTGGATTAAATAAAAATTGTAATATATTCTGCACTCTTTGCATAGAGGGTGCAGAAAAATGGAATATATTCTTGATTTCTTTTATCGGGAAAAGAAAATACCATTGTTCTACCGCAAACAGCATTTAAGCTCGAAGCAACTTTGATATAATAGTACATTTTTATTTTTTTTGCAATGCAACCCTATTAATAGAATCTGACAATAATACTTGACAACTATGAGGTGAATCATGTATACAATACATGAGACTCACAAAAGTACCCAAAAAATTGAAGAAGAAGCATGAATTTGGAGGGAAACATGAAAAAAAACATCATTAAAAAGAAGTTTCCCATCTCATTATCTCTGCTGCCAACGACTTAAGTCATGTTACTATACTGTTCAAACGTAAATGTTGTTTTCATTGATAAAGACAGCAGTATCGATCAGCTACTTAAACGCTGTAGCCATGTTAAATGGAGTGCAAAATGCATCTGCAAAAGATGCATGATATCCGTGTTAGGAATGGATGCTCTATTGTAGGTCGGCAGCATGCGGGTTCAAACTCATAAATGAATTTGTAATTTTTAAAGATGCATTTTTTTGCAACCTGCATCTGTTAAATTGTTGGAACCCACAACTGTTGAATTCTTAGATGAACATAAGAAATAATATATTTTATTTTAAACTAAAAGATAAAATTTATTTTGCTTTAAAACAACAAATTTGTATACAAAATCGTACTTTTTCCGTGCAACACGATTTTGTGTCCGTAACGTCACGCTGGTTAAACAGCTATAACTTCCATAAATATCACTTTTTGTTAAAAAGATGAGTACCATGTTATTGTGTTAACCTTAATACATCAGGTTGCTTACTCAAAATTATTAAAAAGTACACCAATTAGCTGAAATTTTGAAAAATGTAACACAACCTCAAAAGTCATGTCTTAAAAATGTCCGTGCGCCACGCTAGACAAAAAGTGCAATAACTTTCGAATGAAGCCATCAAGAACAAACATTTTTAGTGTTTCTGAAACGGGGCGTGTTAAGTAATAGAAAAGGCTAAAAAGAATAACCACCAAAAGCCCATTCTGGAATTCCGAGGTAAATAAAGGAAGAAAAAATCGTACGAATGTCCGTGCGCCACACGTAAAAATGCCCAGGTACTTATTTTATTTTCTGTTGAAATAGAAACAAAAATCAATTGAAAGTGTGAAAAAATGAAAGTGTTGACTTTGAAAATGAATAACTCGGTCATTTTACAAAAAATTCCATTCATTTTTTTTTTGTTTAAAATTTTGACTAATTGTCCGTTCAATCATTTTTGCATTCTTTTCATTTTCGCTTTCCTTCTAATTTTTATAATTTTTCAAAAAAAACCTTAACGAATTTCTGTATTTCGCAAAAAGCTTTGATAAAAATAATTGCTGTTCAAAAAATATTGAAAACCAAAAATGGCATTTTTAATCTTCTTTTATATGGTATGCATAATTATAGGGTTTCTTCAAAGTTTCTCTCATAAAACTTTAATAACGGTTTAAACGATCGAAAAATCAAGCCAAACTATCATAAAAATTCAATGTTTTTTTGTTTGTTTATTTTTATAAATTTTGTATTTTTGTAATTTTGTATGCACAAAAAGTAATGGTGTAGTGAAAGAATCATGACAATTTCTTAATTCGTTTCTGAGTTATAACCCCAAATACCCCTTTAAACACTCCCACAGCAATAACAGCGCCACCTATCGGATCAAACTTTAGATACAAACCATCTGCAGACCCAGCAGCATGTACTCACCAAATTTCATTCAAATCGGTTCAGCCGTTTAAGAGGAGTTCAATGACAAAGCCATGTACAGAAGAATTTTATATATAAAGATATATTTATTTTTTTATGATAATAAAAGCTTCTAGTCAGCGCTAATCATTGACGAAAAATCATGAATTTTTCGCCATCCCTACTCTATTTAAGACTTTTTTATTTGTAAATATCCTGCTTGGGTGACGCTGTATTAATTTGTAATCTTAATTTTTCTTAAATCTTAATTAAAATGCTATATGTGTGTTGCAGCTGCACAAAAAATCTGATTATATTAGCGCCGACTTCGAAGCTCTTATTATCATAAAAAAATATATATATTTATTATAAAAATACAAATTTGACCAAGAAATAAATAGTAAAAGTAATTTAAAATTATTTTTTACTTTCTAGTGATTTTGAAGTAGGTTTTTTTTTTGTTAAAAAGTTTTTATTTCTTTCTTTTTAGAGAAAATGATATACATATATTAAAAAAGTGTATAAATTAATTAAACACCAATTATTTATGCTCACAATATGGAAAATGCTTTTCTGTCGTTTCTTATTCTGGTCTTTGTCAGTATGTTTATCAGTACCTACTCTAGTATTTTTATCACTACCCCAATGTCAATATTGACTGAAATATAGTGTGTTTATAATATTGACACGCCTCTTTGTCGAGAATATCACACTCTTTGTCAAAGTGTTTTCAATAGTTCTACCCATTCTAACAATGAATTTTACCACCCTTAAGTCAATATGATACAGTTTTTTACACACTGCCACACCCCTAAGTCGAATAACGCCCAATTCTTCGGTAGTAATTTGTAATAGTTGTGCCTACGTCTGTACTTTTTCAGTTAGTAGTGTCAGTATTCGATTTGGTGTTTTCTAATATTGCCACACCCCTTTGTCGAATGACGCCCACTTTATTCACAATAACTTTTTATAAGTGTGCCTACCTCTATACTAAATATCAGTACTCTAGTGTCAATATTATTCGCGATACAGTGTATTTTATATATTGCCACACCCCTTTATCAAACAAGGTCCAAATATTGAAATTAATTGTTTTATAACTGTGCCTACCCCTGTAGTTAACTTTAGTACTCTAGTGTCAATATTATTCGAGATACAGAGTTTTCTAATATTGCCACACCTCTTTGTCGACTAACGCCCACTTAATTGACTGTTATTTTTTTCCTACCCTTGCATTTTTTCTGTGAATTTTATTAACTCTAGTACTCTAGTGTCAATATTTACTGAAATACAGTGTTTTTCTTACAGTGACACGCCCCTTTATCGAATACCGCCCACATTACTGACAGTAATTTGTTATATTTGTACCTACCTTTGTACTAAATTTTAGTATGGTAGTGTCAATAGTAATCGAGATACAGTGTTTTTTTTTAATATTGCCACTCCCCTTCTCGATTAACGCCCATTTTTTTTTTACAAAAATTTGTAGTAATTTTTCCTACCTTTGTAATAAATTTCTGTACCCTAGTATCAATATTATTCGAGACACAGTAATTCTCTTATATTGCCACACCCCTTTGTCAAATTACGCCCAACTTTTTTTATAGTAATTTCCAATAATTGTACCTACCTCTGGATTTAATTTCAGTACTCTAGTGTCAATTTTCTTTGAGATACAGAGTTTTTACAATATTGCCACACCCTTTTTTAGAATTACGCTCACTTAAGTGATCGTCATTTTTAATACTTGTGCTTGCCCTTGTAATTTTACTGTGAATTTTATTGCCTTATATCATAATCGAATCGGGCAAGTACTTTAGGAGTAATCGATGTACATACATTCACAAAAAAAAAAAAAAAACAAAAACAGAGAAACCAACCAACCTCCTCCTTTTTGAAGTCGGTTAAAAAAGGCAGAAATAGGCAAAAAGTGGCAAAATGGCAAAAAAAGGCAAAATAAAAAGCATATATTTGGAATCTAAAGATTATGAAACGCATAATTTTTTATTCAGAAAGAGTGTATAGCAAAGTAAACAAAAAAGGCAAAGTCAACATAATCCGCCCCCTGCAAATAACACTGGCAAGTGCACTGAATCGTGAATAACCCTAAAAAAAAAAATTTGATTTAAAAAATAAAAACAATTTAGATGTGTTATTTATTATTTTGACTTTTCACATCAATAAATTTTTTTTCGAAAATATGCAGGAACTCACAGAAATTTAATCATTTTTGAATGAATCTCTTAAATAAAATTTTGTGCGGTCCCACCCGTAACGCTATAAAAAAGGAACATTACTTTTTTATTAATAGTGTGAGGAAAAAATTTTGTTGTATAATAAGTTCCTGCAATGGTATTTTTCTGTGAGTTCATCAAAATGCTTCAAATTCATGTTAGTTAAAAAGTTATTTACACTTTAAGTGCTTAATTGTCCCACCCGTAACATATAGAATGGCCTAGACATGATTTAATGAAAATGACTCAATTTTCAAGAGTTTTACTTTTATCAAAAATTAGACATCCATAACATTAGAAAAAATGGCGACATAAAAAAAGATAAATAGCTTCTATTCTTAGAAGTGGAAATGGAGTTAGGGGAGAATTTTTTTAAAAAAACTTGCATGAGGCTTGGAATGGCCGGCACTATGAATAAGTAGATTCAGAGTTAAGTTTGGTTTAGCTGAAGTAAATTATTATAGCTCAAGTAAATTACAATTAAAGTTTAAGTACCATTCAGATAATTATTGCTCAACACTTAATTACTCTGAATTTGGCTGCCAAATATGGTTTGCCACATATATCGATAGATAAAGTAAGCATTTAAAAGAAAATTGAAAAATTAATTTTATATAATTATTTTCTATAATTTTATTAATCTCAATTTATGTAAACTAATTTAATATTTTCTAAACTTATTTATTTAAAAGGGTATTCACGTGTTTGAACCAACTGTCATTAAAGATCTGGAAAAGACTTATTTATCTGAAATAGCGGATTTTGGGAATTCTACCGTTAATCGCGAAATTATACTACACATTCCGCCACACATAAGTAATAGTCGATGGAAAGGATTTCAGGGCGACGCAAGTTACAAGTTTCGTTTAGATACAGCATGTCCTGGACCATATTTGTCACCTGGCGGCAAAACTTCAGCTGTAGTAATAAGTCATTTTGAGTTTGAAGCACACACAAATTCACCTCCAGAAGGAAGTGCCTTAAAGGTAAAATGAGAAGATACTCGTATTGTACAAACCTAAGCAACTCACTCTTTACATTTGAATAAACTATGAACCCTTTTACAGTGGTCAACACATGAAAGCAAGTCTATGAGTTTGTAGACAATTCGCTGCAAATCGAAAGCAACGGAAGGTTATAGGTACACTTGCGCTGTACTAGGGATGGATACCAGTGTCGCCGTTTGGCTACAATTGTAGCCAATTTGCTACATTTAAAATGAAAAGCTATAATGCTACAAAGTTTCTTAAATGGCTGCATTTTCATAGTTCTCAAAATTTCACAGTTTTCTAGCATATAAAAATATTTTTTTAAAAACTTAAAAGAGGATTAACATAAACTTAGTTTTATGTAACATTTTGAATATATCGCACACTAAATACAAAACAGTTACAACTCTAAACACATTACTTTTCAGAAGAAACGAAAAATACAACTATTCGGTTGAAACTGCAGAAAAAAATCAATTTTTATTTAAACACACAAACATCATTCTTCCAGTTAATGACGAAAATAATGAAAAAGCTAGTGATATATGTGTTTTGTGAATTGATTTATAACAAAAATTCGATGCCGAAAAATTTTGAATTGTGACTGTTTTGTATTTAGTGTGCGATATCTCAGTTTTGACTAACAAACATCTTCAAAACTAACTATAATTGTTATAAAAAGGTTCAAAGGCGATCAAATCTGGGAATTCTTTATTTAATCCTTCGTTGCATGGCAATGCTCTCCTATTTAAAATTTTACTGTTGTTATTTCTCTAGATATTTTTATACCCCCACGCGTACTGCGTAAGTAATATTAATGTTGTCAAGACGTCGACTGTCGAAGCTACAAAATTAAAATTAGATAGAACTACAAATTTATTATTGTTGCATAAAAATTGAGACGTGTTCGAAAAATGGGCGTCATCCACCAGCAAACACGCCACCTCCCATATAACCCCAACATTTAAAACTCCATAAAACGGCTTCACTTTAAGCTACAGGAAAAAAATTTGATACGTTTGTATTTTATATCAAAACTAAATTGTGGAAAAAAAGTGGGCGTCATCCGCATACGAACACACCCACCTCCCATACAACCTATTAAAGTGAAAACGCTAAAAAATGGGTTAATATTTAAGCTACAGACCTGAAATTGGGTATTTGTGTATTTTATATCAAAACTGAGGCGTTTTAGAAAAATTGGTATAAACCACTCAAGAACACGCCCACCTCCCAGGCAACCCATAATTGAAAACTTTCCATGAAAACAATTTGATATGAATGTATTTCAGACCAAAATAGTAAAATTTTTTGAAATCTCATACAAAAAGAGCTACAATTTAAGATTTTGTACCATTATGAATCGGCCATGGGGTATTTTTACTTCGGCTGAGTCGAAGATATACCTTACTAGTTTTTTTGTGTCTTATCTCTCTCTGTATATACAGTAGATGAGTTTTTTTTGTACTGAAATAAAAAACTTCTTATGATCCGTGCACTAGAGGCAAAATATGAATAAGGGTTCTAAGTAGATAAGAAATGTGAAAAATTGAGTTCAATATCTCTTAAACCGAGTGCGCTCAAAGCAGAAAACTATTTTTATTGTATATTTTTATAGAATTTTTGAAATTTAATTTTTAAATATATTACATTTCTACAATAACCACAAGACATTCCGATTCTAACATAAAATTAATTGCTTAATCGAGTGCCATGATCATTATTTGCAAAACTTTAGTTTATTAATCTTCTCCACTCTGTCAAAGTTAAGAATTTATTGTTTTTTTTTTTTAAATTTTTGATTTTAACCAATGCAATGAACTTGATGACACTTGTTAATGTTAAAATAAGTACCATAGACTGATGCACAGTTTTATGTAGAAAGTCCGGAAAATTTTTTTTATCATCAAAACAAACGTATTTTATAAAAGAAATTGAATTTTTTAAAAACACAAATTAAACAAAGTTCATAAAAACAAGGTTTTTAAGAGATTTTTACTATCGAAATACACTATTAAAAAAATTTCTTTGTGGTTGTTAAATAAGGAAACATTTTTTGATGTTGTTTAGCAACTTGCAAAACCATTTGCTTTTCTTTTTCCTTATTAGTATTTTACCATTAAATCTAGACATTAAACCAATTGCTCT
Organism: Tetanocera ferruginea; assembly: GCA_958299015.1. Taxonomy (NCBI): domain Eukaryota; kingdom Metazoa; phylum Arthropoda; class Insecta; order Diptera; family Sciomyzidae; genus Tetanocera; species Tetanocera ferruginea. Next base: position 68,489,032 of record OY282642.1, on the reverse strand, counting down.
CTATGCAGACCCAATAAACCAAACGAATTTGCCTCGAATTCAAGGTGAATCCGAGATCTCGGATATTTATTTCGAAAACGAAGCTCGAAAATGTTTTGCTAATGAACCCAATGGCGGGAGAGATGCACATTTCATTCTCGAAACGAGATTTTTTATCATAATCGAATCACTACCGAAGCGAGACTTTCATTCAACATTAGCAAATCGTTTTCGAATAATTTTGGCAAATTTTTTTTTAATGAAATTTTTTTAATGTATTCGTGTTTTCCGCAAATCGATTATTATGATAAAAGATTATTATGATAAAAGATTATAAGATTATTATGGTTATAAAAAAAAAAATATTACATGTTCAGGATTCGTACCCAAGTTCCCCGGATGCCATTCTACTACGTTATCCACTAGCCTATCGCACTTGCTGGTTTATTGCTGCGTAATTTGCTTGATTATGAAAACAAGCGTTTGAGAAAGTGGGTTCGACTCCCAGCTCAGACAAAAAAATTTATCAGTATTTTTTTTGCTTTTGGTGTTTTTTCTCTATTTTTTAAAAAATCTGAAGGGAATTTAAAAACAAAAAAATCAATGTTGCGATGATTAATTGCAGATATATAAAAATTTATGTTATTAAGAAGATGGCGGATTCGTTTCGAATTCAAATCGAATACGAGATATTTAATCCGAGTTCTCGGTTTCATTACTAATTCGAAACTAACCCGAATACGCTATAGGCAGAAACACATAGAAGGCATGCTTGCATGAAAGCATCTGACGTTTAATTCTAAATCACGTAAGCTTATGAGGCAACGCATAAAGAAAGCATGCACCAGAGATAAAGAGATGGGAAACTTCTTTTTAATGATGTTTTTTTTCATGTTTCCCTCCAAATTCATGCTTCTTCTTTAATTTTTTGGGTACTTTTGTGAGACTCATATATTGTATACATGATTCACCTCATAGTTGTCAAGTATTATTGTCAGATTCTATTAATAGGGTTGCATTGCAAAAAAAATAAAAATGTACTATTATATTAAAGTTGCTTCGAACTTAAATGCTGTTTGCGGTAGACCAATGGTATTTTCTTTTCCCGATAAAAGAAATCAAGAATATATTCCATTTTTCTGCACCCTCTGTGCAAAGAGTGCGGAATATATTACAATTTTTATTTAACCCAAAAACTTTGCCCTGTTCTAAGTTGATAAAAAACAAAAAAACTAAATGTTATCATAATTCTACTTTAGGGCCCATGCCCTTTTATTTTTTTTCGAGTTAGATTATATGTATTTGGGCTCGCTAAGCCCAATAGTGGTAAAATAAAAGGAGTTTTTTTTTGGTTTAGGAGATAAAATTCATCAAAGTTCGAAAAAAGCTTATACAAATCTGTGATTTTTTATAATTTTTTAACGAATATTCAATATTAAACAACAAGTTTAAATAAAGAAACTTGCCTTTATTGTTAATTTTTTCAAGCAACAAATTATTTACCGTTTTAACAAGAGTGGCACCAAAATGCATACCCTCATACTTGTGCTTCAAGTTAATCGTGCCCTTCTAGTTTGAATATTTGGAATATTTTTCTCTTTTTAGTAGAAACAGATTTGAGAGAAGAAAGATAAATGAAGGAAGTAAATATATTTACCAACAAAACAATATGAAAAAGTTTCAAATCTAGTTTTTTATCTAATGAAATCTTTAAGTGAAACGTATTGATTATTTTATGTTTCGGTTTTATAACAAAAACGTATTCATTTTAGCTTCTGAACTTACTGATAAATATTTGTTTTCTTCCAAATTAAAGTATTTTTCATTCTAAAGAAGAAATTCATTAACTTTTAAAATTTGTGGTTTTACACTTTCGCCCTGTTTACCAAGAGTTATACAATGATCTCTTTTCAATATTTCAATCGCTTTCCAAATTTGCGCAAAGCAATATCTTATTCACCAACTTTAAACTTGTTAACAAATAATTGGTGAGTGGTAAAAAGTTATTCAACACAATTTATAAGCTTTTAACTAAGTTCTTCTATGTCAAGCGAAAGCTTCATTGATTAAATAAAGAAATAATGGGTTCCGTAAGCGAGAAGGTAATCAGAGATTTAAATATTCTGGATTACATTCTCGATTGCATGTAAGCAGGATTTTGTTGGGGCTTTATGTTCAATATTTTCTTAAAATGTCACTTTTCAGTTCCCTCAGTTGACAGCATTTGAAAGTAGAATTTTAATATCGTCAATTTTGAGAAAGAACTGCAATTTATCTTACTTTTGAGATCAAAATTTTCGGGGAAAAAAAACTATTCAATTTTAAAGATCAGAATTTGTTTGAGAAGAGAACTTAAAACTGCAAAATTCTTAAAGAGGGCCAAAATAATAAAAAGTTTTTCTATACATTGATTCTATTCCTAGTGGAGAGATTCTGTAACACAAACCGACCTGTATAAAATTACTTCCAAATAAAATAGTACTAGTACAATTACGTACAAATAAGTACAATAATTACGTACTTATTAATTCGTAGTAAATAACACCTACTCAGATTAAAGCAGTGAGCGCTTTCAAGCGATACAACTGTTCCAGTAGAAAACCTAATTAGCGCTTTTTTTCTATGACTGAGTTGTTAAGTCAAACATCAATAATATTGGCAAGTAGTTAAAATGCAGGGACGTGCAACAAAAATGTTGGCAAATAGCAATGAATGCGCATGTTCTTATAGTTTTAGAGCATATTTTTAAAATTAATACTGAATAAATAAACTTAAAAGAGACAAAAATTACAATTTCCTGGTTAGGCTACCAATTTATTCGATAAACTGTTTTACATTTCATCAATTTAACAACTATTTTGACATTTCAAATAGCAAACTATTCAGAAAATAAAGCTTATTGAAAGCGCTGGACGTGGCCACTGAGTTTTCACCAGACTGCTTAAATTTAAGGAAACTGTTGAATTATGTATTTAATTATGGTAACTGGGGAGTATGTCAAAAATTGCACTAACACATTTATAGAGTTTATGTTGGTATTGTTGCCATTTTGACAGAAGGCTATCTCTTTCTTGCTAAAAATTTGTCGAAGTTTCCCATCTCATTATCTCTGGCATGCACGCATCAAGCATCATTACGCATGCTTGAAGTTGGCGATCTTTGAACTTTTCTCAAGCATCAAGGCATTGGCAGCTAGGAAACAGCTGATTTTGTTTACATTTGACATGTTTCTTCTTATGTTGTTATTGTTCTTGCATGGCTGCTATGTGTTTCAAAAAGCAGGCCTCAAAAGTCTCGCAGCATGCATGCCTTCTATGTGTTTCTGCCTTATGTGGTTTATTGGGGAGTCATTAACTATTTGCATGTTGTTGACTACACTGGTGTGAAGTTAGCATACGGCGAAATGCAGCATTCGGCGAAAAAAAAACTTAACAGAGCTCTGTTAGCAACAGTGCGAATTTTAACAAAATTGTATAAATAAAAAGCTCAAAAAAAAGCTCTTTTTATTTTGCTCTTTTAAATTCATTGCAAACAACGAAAAAAATATAACAAAATAAAAAAAAATAATAAAACAGCATGAAAATTTATTTTGAAACAATTTTTGTATTGTTCCAAAAATTAACAAAATTGTTAGTTCTATAAATGAAAAAAAAAATTTTTTTCAAACCTAATAGAAATTGTTATGGCAGTATTATTGCTGACCTCAGATATCTTCAGTACAACTAATATGGTTCAGTTTTTTTTTTAAATGAATTGGAATATTTTAAGTTTTTTCATTTTGCAAATATTGGCCAAACTGTTAGAACCACAGTTTCTACAAATGGAAATTACTTTATATCAAATCTAATACATAAGTGTAATGGAAGTTTTAACTTTGACCTTAGAAATTTTTATTAAAAAATCATAGTTCAGTTTTTTTTTAAATTGAGTTGGAAAATTTTAACTTTTGTTATTTTGCCAAAATTGGCCAAACTGTTAAAACCACAGTTTTTACAAATGGAAATAAATTTTTATCAAATCTAATCTATAAGTGTAATGAGAGTTTCAACTTTGACCTCAGAAATTTTTATTAAAAAATCATAGTTCAGTTTTTTTTTAAATTGAGTTGGAAAATTGTAACTTTTGTCATTTTGCCAAAATTGGCCAAACTGTTAGAACCACAGTTTCTACAAATGGAAATAACTTTTTATCAAATCTAATACATAAGTGCAATAGCAGTTTCAACTTTGACCTCAGAAATTTTTATTAAAAAATCATAGTTCAGTTTTTTTGGTAACATTTTATCTGCATTCGATTTCTAACATGTTTAATTTTTTAGTACAGTAAACTTTTTTATTTTGTTTTATTTGTGTCACGGCTTGTTAACCAAAATGGCAAATAATAGATTCTATTTATTTATTTAATTAAATTAATTTTTCATTTATTTAAATGTTTACAAAGTTTAAATTTCAATTGTAATAATAGCCTAATGTTTCAGAATAATTATTTTGCTCCAAACTTATTTATTTATATACATACGTTAGACCGTACCACCTCCTATGCAAAAAAGGATACCAATATGACCTCTATAGTGGTCATTGACCTCAGGTGCACCGTTCTAGTACTTAGCCTCCAGATCTCAGTTCCTATCATCCTAATGTAACACCCTTATATCAAAACAATTAAGTTCTTAAAATATCATTAATCTTTTGCTCAAGAAGTATATCAATATTTCCAGTAAAACTATTTTTAAAAATTTTTGAAAATACTTTGACGAGCTTTAAAATTCCTCAAAATCAATTTAAGGCCTTCCAAGGACTTGTAGAAATATTTTTTTTTATTTTGGAAAAAAATGGTCTCTTTTAAACAAAATCATCGATTTTAATTTCAGTCAAAAAAGCTTTGTAGTCGAGACTCGCACTGTTACACTGAATATTTATTCACATTCGTGCTATCACAGCACACGATCAGTCGCTGTGCGAACTTCATGCTGTAAGTTTGCGGTCGCTTGCTCCTGCGTTGCCTTATTAAAAACGACAAACTACTATTCATACGCATGAATATGCGTTTGTTTATTGTATTTGTTTGTCTGTAATAATTTTTTTTTTAAATAATAGGGATTTAATAAATTCGTAGAATTTTACTTAATTTTTAAACGAAGCTTGTTGTATTGAATATGTCAACGCAGTAGCAAGCGACCACAACCTTTAAGCATGAAGTTCATACAGCGACTGAACATATGCTGTGATTGTAACAATGAACAAACTCGTGCTTTTCGTTCAGTGTAAACTTGAAACACAAAAGCTTCGCACTACAAACACAAAACTTTGTATGTATTAGTTTGCGCACCCCTGGTTTAAACCAATTGATTTCATCTTCATACGGCGCTGTGCATTAAGGCCATGTGCATTATTGCCAATTATGGCAATTTGGTTGGGAATTAACGCCATGTGAATTAGTGCCATAAAATTCTTTATGGCAATAATTCACATTAGGTAGAGAATTAACGCCATGTGAATTATTGCCATAAACTTCTTTATGGCAATAATTCACAGTAGGTAGAGAATTAACGCCATGTGAATTATTGTCATAAAGATCTTATGGCATTAATTCACTTTATAAAGTGCATTAATGCCATAAATTGGCAGAAATAATTCTTATGGCATTAATGCACATAGCTGTGTGTATTACTGCCATTACACTTAGAAAAAATAATATCATGCAGTATCAGGGCTGTGCATTTACGTCACGCAACTTATTATGACATGTGGCAATAATGCACATAAGAATTAACGCCATGTGCACTATTGCCATAAAATTCTTTATGGCAGTAATTCACATTAGTTAGAGAATTAACGCCATGTGAATTATTGCCATAAAATTCTTTATGGCAGTAATTCACATTAGGTAGAGAATTAACGCCATGTGCATTATTGCCATAAAGTTCTTTATGGCAGTAATTCACATTAGGTAGAGAATTAACGCCATGTGAATTATTGCCATAAAGTTCTTTATGGCAGTAATTCACATAAGGTAGAGAATTAACGCCATGTGAATTATTGCCATAAAATTCTTTATGGCAGTAATTCACATTAGGTAGAGAATTAACTCCATGTGCATTTTTGCCATAAAATTCTTTATGGCAATAATTCACATTAGGTAGAGAATTAACGTCATGTGAATTATTGCCATAAATTTCTTTATGGCAGTAATTCACATTAGGTAAAGAATTAACGCCTTATGAATTATTGCCATAAAATTCTTTATGGCAATAATTCACATTAGGTAAAGAATTAAAATTTAAAAAGAATTAAAAAGAATTATTGCCATAAAATTCTTTATGGCAATAATTCACACGACAGAAGGAATTAACGCCATGTGAATTATTGCCATATAGTTCTTTATGGCAATAATTCACACGACAGAAGGAATTTACGCCATGTGAATTATTGCCATATAATTCTTTATGGCAATAATTCACACATAAATTGCATTACTGCCATAAATTGGCAGAAAATACTCTTATGGCATTAATGCACATAACTGTGTGTATTACTGCCATAACGGTTGGCAAAAATAATATCATGCAGTATCAGGGCTGTACAAATGCCTCACGGGATTTATTATGCATTTAACAACAATGCACATTAGGAAGAGTAGCTCAATAGGTATTTATTGAGTTGAAAAGTTGTTGAGTTTGGTTTATATGTGATATCAATTTAAATAATAAATATATATGCCTAGTTGGAATAAAACGCAAATTTTAGCGTTGTTATTACTCTGAAAGTCAAGAATTTTTGGTTCGAGTTTATCAGACTCAAAGTGAGGCAAGTTATGTGTGTGAACATTTGAAAGCGCCCTCACATCAAAATGAGGTTGAGTGAGGCTAATATAAACCGACACTCAAACAGGTGATTCAGTTTTATTCATACTAGGTCTGCTCGCGAAGTCAAATGCAAACGAAATATTTCAAAAACCTTTTCTTGAAAGTGCCTGAAAAGCATTCTTTTACTGAGAGGATTGTGTATAATAGGGGAAATCCGATTTCTCTGCGTTCAAGTTTTTTAAAGTTTTTACTAGTAGAATTTTGTGAGGTAAAGAGATGAAAACTCTCAAACGGTAGGTGTAAGGCAAAGCACAGTAGTTGTGAACTAGACAGATTTGACATTTTCAATTTTGTACCAGAAAATCGTTCCTTTACTCTTTAGTGTTAGAGTTAATTCTCTCTCAGTTTAATTACTTTTGACGTTTTTCATTATTTTACTAGAAAAAAACGCGAACAGACCTACAACCTTCATTATTGTATCATGACATAGCTAAAACTGTTTGAACAACAATTTGACGTGGCTTTAAAAAGGCTTCACATTGGCGAAGTGGTTTGTCGAACAACATGGCCGGGCGAACCAGTTCGACAGAGCTAACGTTCACATTGAACCTTGCATGTTCGTAGAACATGCAATATCATTTTGTGTTTTTCACCATTATTTTGTTATTGCTATTAGTTTATTTACTTTTTATTGTTTTTTTTTTTGTTGTAGTGTTGTTACAACAAAATATCACTAGGTATGATGCTTACGTTCAAATTATAGAAAATGTCCTACGAACAGCTCTGGGTCCACGGAGAAAATCAAAAAATTTTTTCCAACAATACAATAGGTTCGACGAACTGACGAACTAGCTTCTTAACAAGCGAACTGACTCGAAAATGGCAGCTGCTCGACGAACCAGCTCGTAAAGAGCCTAATGTGGCTTCACATCTGTGAACTCGTGTGGCAAACAATATGACGGCTTGTATGTGTTCGAGACAGCGAGCGTTCAAATAGCGGAATCAGTTTGGCACACACAGGATTACATTTGAGAACAATAGAAATGTACTCTTACGGCCTTCGCCGGTTTGTTCGCAGAGTTATAAATTTGCTTATAACGCGTTATATCTAAAACCAGCTATAAAATAAAACTTCTTTATAACACGTTATAAGTTTTTTCAATTAGTTCATTCAATTTTTTCTGTCGATTTGTAACGCGTTATAAACTGGTGAAATACTTTTATAATGTGTTGAAAAAGTCAAAGCATCAAATATGTATACATTTTCTAGCGTTTTGATAGAACTGACTTTTGATTCATAACCAGGCTATAGAACTTGTTACAAATTAAAAACACATTTTTTGGGTTTTAAGCACAAATTAAGTTTTATTTATGACGAGGTTAAAAGTTCGATACAATTTGATATATAACGAGTTATAGATGGCGAACAAACCGAGTCAGTCACAAAAACAGTTACAGAATAAGTTTTATATTTATAACTCAGCGAACAAACCGACCGTTAAAAAAGTATTTATTGCTTCAAAATAAAATTATTTTTGCGAAAAATTAAGCAAAAATGCTTCCCAAGTAATCGACACCAGCATAATTTTCTCGAAATAAGTTCTTTACTGTATCCAACCGAAGTTACCACATATACTGTATGCAACTTACATAGAGAACTACCAAAGAGAATAGAAAAAGTACCAAATATTTCTCACATCGTTCTAAAATCATCAAAATGTACTCCACATAGTACTAAACTAATGTTTCAATACAACCCTGGTTACGTTTAGACTATAGAGAATTTATTTTTTTGCTTTGTTAGATAGAGAAAATCAAAAATGTTTGTCAACAAGCCAACTAGTGTGCCAAACTGGCGAACTAGCTTCTTACCTATCGAACCTGTGTGGAAATGGTCGCCGTGTGACACACGAGATCACAGATTTGAAGCTTGCATAATAGACTACACAGAAAGTTGCAACAAACACGTGTCTACACGGTCAATGATGCCAACCAGAAGTCAAACACAAAATCACTAATACCACGTTTATCCGACACTTCAAGTCGATATGATCGAAGTCGCTTCGACTCAAACTATTGTATAAACAGAACTTAAAACCGTCTTGAAAGTTTCAAAGCGATTCAATAAGACCTCATTTTAAATCGGTTCTTAAACTTTCGAGAGTCGCTTTGAAAGTACGCATAAAGCTGGAAGTTCATTCGATGCATTTGCGTTTTCCGTCCGTTTACTCGCTACAGCAATTTACGCAAGAAAATGATGGAAGAGTTCAATCACTGCGTTTTACGTTCAGAGCAAGCAAGGGCTGAAACATTATTAAACAGTTTCTATGATCTTAGCGTCATATTTCTCAATAATTTTCATCATTTTTACACAAAAATACTCAAAATGTTTTCATTTATAATCATAAAAATTAAGATTCTGAGTATTAAACACGTCAGGTAACAAATTATCAAAAAAAAATCTAAGACATTTAAAATTTTCAAGATCTATGTGCAAGAGACATCCCTGAAAGCAATTGCTTCTGACTCGTTACTATACTTTCTTCTCGCTTTTCGTCATAAGTAACGAGCTGTCAAAAAACGCAATTTACGCAAGAAAAGTTGAAATATTTTCAACTTTCTTGCGTAACTAGCGTTTTCCAGCGTAACGTTCACAACCATAGAACTCTCTCCCATAAGCTTTCACATACTTCTACTTTATAACGCCAGCGAGTAAACGGATGAAAAACGCAAATGCATCGAATGAACTTCCAGCTTAAACAAGTTTTTATTTTGCAATCGTTCTGAAAATCTTCCGCAGTGTTCTAGCTGTCAAACTTTATTGACAGAATGTACATTGACTTGTCAAATTGTGAAAACGCTTCGACAATCTAAAAAAGTAAACTTAGATATTTATTCATTTAATATCAAAATTAAGACGTGTTAGAAAAATTAGCGTCATCCACCCGCGAACACGCCCACCTCCCATATAACCCCAAAATTTAAAATTCTATAAAAATTCTTCTCTTTAAGCTACAGGAAAAAAAATTTGATACGTTTAGATTTTTTATCAAAACTAAATTGTAGAAGAAAAGTGGGTGTCATCCGCCTACGAACACACCCACCTCCCACACAGCCCATAATAGTGAAAACTATATAAATAGGCTAATATATAAGCTACTGAACTGAAAGTGGGTATTTGTGTATATTATATCAAAACTGAGGCGTTTTAGAAAAATTGGCGTCAGCCACTCAAGAACACGCCCACCTCCCATACAACCCCTAATTGAAAACTTTATAAAGAGGCTTGTCCTTACTTTGCAGGAAAACAATTTGATATGAATATATTTTAGACGTCGTCAAAAAAGTGTAATTTTTAGAAATCTCATACAAAAAGAGCTACAAATTAAAATGTTGCACCATTATGAATCGGCCGTGGAGGTGTTTTAACTTTGGCCAAGTCGAAGATATACCTTACTAGCTTTCTTTTCTTCCTAGAGTGCAACAGAAAAATACTAACAACGAAATTGCTATAAAAACACAATAGCGGTATTCACGATCTGGAGTTTTTGTAGTATTTTTTGTAAATTAAAAAGAATTTGCTACAGATTGTGAGCACTCCTGCAATGCAGTGCTGCCAAAGGCCGTCAAGTTAGCTGTTTGTCAAATACACAAATACTATGCAAAGCTTACAAAAGGCTTCCACCATTGTAAATTTAGTATATAAATCAATTGGAAAATGTATATGTTTTGTTTGTGTACAATTGACAATTTTACTACTTATATCAAACTTATCAAAAATACAGAAGACCATAAACTCCAGATCGTGAATACCGCTAATATAAAATTATTATAAAATATCAATATCAGCTGATATTGACTGCAGAGCGATAACGAAAAACATACGACAAAAATAAATCCAAACAAAATAGAGACAGAATAAGAGCATTACTCGGGATACACTCAAAATACATTCGGGTCGAGCTTCCTTGCTATACGCTTACTCAGTATTTTACATATTTTATTGAGTCTGGATAGGGGAGAGAAAAGCAAGGGTATGATTCGAGTATCCGATTTCTGTCGGATACTCATTGCAGTTCTCTGGTCCAGTAATATATTTGACGGAAAAAGAGTACGTTCAGCAATATTTTCAACCGGCTTCAAAAAGGAGGAGGTACTCATATTTGTTGGCTTTTTGTTTTTTTTTCTGGATGTATGTACATCGATTACTCCACTTGCACTTGCCCGTTAATTCTGTACCTAATGTGCATTGTTGCTAAATGCATAATAAATCCCGTGAGGCATTTGTACAGCCCTGATACTGCATGATATTATTTTTGCCAAGTGTTATGGCAGTAATACACACAGTTATGTGCATTAATGCCATAAGAATATTTTCTGTCAATTTATGGCAGTAATGCACTTTATGAGTGAATTATTGCCATAAAGAATTATATGGCAATAATTCACATGGCGTAAATTCCTTCTGTCGTGTGAATTATTGCCATAAAGAACTATATGGCAATAATTCACATCGCGTTAATTCCTTCTGTCGTGTGAATTATTGCCATAAAGAATTTTATGGCTATAATTCACATGGCGTTAATTCTTTACCTAATGTGAATTACTGCCATAAAGAAATTTATGGCAATAATTCACATGGCGTTAATTCTCTACCTAATGTGAATTATTGCCATAAAGAATCTTATGGCAAAAATGCACATGGCGTTAATTCTATACCTAATGTGAATTACTGCCATAAAGAATTTTATGGCAATAATTCACATGGCGTTAATTCTCTACCTAATGTGACTTACTGCCATAAAGAACTTTATGGAAATAGTGCACATGGCGTTAATTCTCTACCTAATGTGAATTACTGCCATAAAGAATTTTATGGCAATAATGCACATGGTGTTAATTCTCTACCTAATGTGAATTACTGCCATAAAGAATTTTATGGCAATAATGCACATGGCGTTAATTCTCTACCTAATGTGCATTATTGCCACATGTCAAAATAAGTCGCGTAACGTAAATGCACAGCCCTGATACTGCATGATATTATTTTTTCTAAGTGTAATGGCAGTAATACACACAGCTATGTGCATTAATGCCATAAGAATTATTTCTGCCAATTTATGGCATTAATGCACTTTATAAAGTGAATTAATGCCATAAGATCTTTATGACAATAATTCACATGGCGTTAATTCTCTACCTAATGTGAATTATTGCCATAAAGAATTTTATGGCATTAATTCACATGGCGTTAATTCCTTGTGTCTTGTGTATTACTGCCATAAAAAAATGTATGGCAATAATGCACATTTTAATGGCAATAAGTCACATTCCAAGAATTTTTTAATTTTACACTATGGCATTAATGCACACTTGCTTATGGCAATAATGCACATGGCATTAATTCTCCACACCCTTCATACGAGCACAGCTCTGGAACTGTTAAGCGGGTGGAGTTTGTTAATAGACCGTTAGAATGGTGATTTCATTGCCTTTGCAAACATTATTGCCTCAAAAAAGATTCTGTTATTTTTCAACTCTTCATCACCTTTCACCTCTGTTAATAATTGCACTAAGTTGCAGGACATACAGCCGCGTACCGTGGGGGGGCGGTCCGCCCCGGGCGGCAATATTTTAGGGGCGTCACTGAAGCTAAATAAAGCCTTTTACAAAATAAACATGTGACCAATATCATTTTAATGTGTACAAACAAAAGAAAGAACTAAACTTAATGAATAAATTTGGCCACCACTTTAAATGTAACTATATTTATGAGCTTCGTATTGAGTACAACCAAAATATAAAATCTTTTTCGAGTCTCGGAATTAGTTGCAAAAGAAATAAAAAAAGACATAATATTTAGGCAGGTAGTTGAATTTTCGAGTAACTCGGTTGCGACTTGAAACTCGCATTGAATAACTGGTGTTTTTATAGTAACTCAAAGTTTTTTGAGTTTTTAGTGCTTTAACAGAATAACGTTTTTCAACTAAGGTATATTTGGTAAAAATAGCTGTTTTTTGCTTTGTTGTGTTGAGTGTGGGAGGAAGGCGGACTTTTCGTTTGATTATGGCGAATTGTAAGTTTAGAGTGCATATTAAGAAATAAGACTCAGCGTATAATTTTAAGTTATATCTATTATATTTTTTTGTGTTTTTGAAGGGATGTCACTGTTTTAATAAAATCACTTTGGAGAGGAGTTAGGCGTGGTCTATACTGATTTGGGTAATTTTCTGATTTAATAATTTAATTATTAATTTTGAAGAACTGATTTTGAGAAATGACTACAAGGTTTCAGCAGCTTCGTGTTCTTACTGAAAAATACGCAATTCTTACTCCTTTGATTCTCCTGAATGATAAGTTGGAATGTAAACTGAATGAATTCTGTCACGAAGAAATTGACAAGGAAGAGTTTCTCGTTGAGAGAAAAATGCTTCAGAAGATTGTTTCTATTGCTCACAAAGAAACTGATTCTTGTATGAAAGGCTCACTTGAACTTTTAAAATTTATCTTAAATTAAGTCTAGAAAACGCAGTTCCAAACATTCTTATACTTTTACAAAAGATGCGTACTAACCATACTAACCAATGCTGTTAATATTGCCACTTGTGAGAGGAGCTTTTCTAAGCTTTATTCTAAGCTCTTATTCATAAAAACCTACATTAGAAATAGACTTTGACAATGTAATTACAGATTTTGCTAATAAAAAACAAGAAAAATAATAATTTAATAAAATATCATATAAAATAAAAGAAACAGTTTCGATAGTATCGTAAGTGTAGACGTAGAATTCCGTTTAAGTTGTAACCTCTTCTACTTTGTCTCTTTGGTCCGATTGTTTTGTTCATTTTGCACGTATTTTTATTGATCTTACAAAAATTAACAAATTAATTAATAACACTCAATTATGGACTAATTATCGAGGCCAAAACAAAGAAAAAGTTAAAAAGTAAGTATGATTAAATGAGCAAGCAAAAAGAAATTTCAAAATTTTTCTATCATTTCGTTAAGTTTGATAGGTTGAGTTCATTGACTTAGTTGAAAAGAAGGCGAAGCAAATGCACTTTCCATTGGTGCCACTTTCGTCTCTGCTCGATATATATTTAGTTTGCGACCTACAGTCAGTTTAACTACTAATTTTAAATTAAAATTAAGATCCCGATTTTTAAAAATTGTATGGTAACTATATTTCACGCTGAGCAAATGCCTTTTCAATTAGTGCCACTCTCGTCCGATATTTAGTTTGCGAGCTACCCTTTCATCTCCGTTCGATGTATAGTTTGCGAACTACACTGTATAAAAATTAAACACATAAAAACAAAAATTAAAATTTTACGCCATCTATTGGGTAAAAGCATAAAACGAAATATGATCCAACTCGTTTTTTTTCATAAGAGTTAAATCTAACCGCATCACAGACCCATTTCGTTAAATTTAACAGTTCGAGTTCATTGACTGAGTTGAAAAGAGATTCATGACCTCTGGTTTCAAAATAGAGCACTTAGTAAACTAGAACAGAAGTTCATAAATACACCCAATGCGAACCAATGCTTACAATGCTATCAATACGAACTAGAACTTCCAGTTTCACGTAAGCACGTGTTGACGTGTTTTTAAAAAAATCAAGTAAAAACACAAAACTCAACTACACGTGTCTTTTATTCACGAACTACACGTGAAGTTCGTATTCACGTGCAAGTGCCCACTTGTGACCTCAGAAAATCCCACTGCATCCGATTGGCCATAGAATCATCCATTTTGGTCCAAAAGTTCCATGGAAACTATAAAAGTGCCAATGACTCACCAGTGACCTCAGATAATCCCACTGCATCCGATTGGCCATAGAATCATCCATTTTGGTCCAAATGTTCCATGGAACCCATAAATGTGCCAATGACCCACCTGTGACCTCAGATAATCCCAATGCATCCGATTGGTCATAGAATCATCCATTTTGGTCCAAATGTTCCATGGAACTCAACAAAGTACCAATGACCCACCTGTGACCTCAGATAATCACACTGCATCCGATTGGCCATAGAATCATCCATTTTGGTCCAAATGTTCCATGGAACCCATAAATGTGCCAATGACCCACCTGTGACCTCAGATAATCCCACTGCATCCGATTGGCTATAGAATCATCCATTTTGGTCCAAATGTTCCATGGAACCCATAAATGTGCCAATGACCCACCTGTGACCTCAGATAATCCCACTGCATCCGATTGGCCATAGAATCATCCATTTTGGTCCAAATGTTCCATGGAACCCATCAAAGTACCAATGACCCACCTGTGACCTCAGATAATCCCACTGCATCCGATTGGCTATAGAATCATCCATTTTGGTCCAAATGTTCCATGGAACCCATAAATGTGCCAATGACCCACCTGTGACCTCAGGTAATCCCAATGCATCGATTGGTCATAGAATCATCCATTTTGGTCCAAACGTTCCATGGAACCCATAAATGTGCCAATGACCCACCTGTGACCTCAGATAATCCCACTGCATCCGATTGGTCATAGAATCATCCATTCTGGTCCAAATGTTCCATGGAACCCATCAAAGTACCAATGACCCGCCTGTGACCTCAGATAATCCCACTGCATCGATTGGCCATAGAATCATCCATTTTGGTCCAAATGTTCCATGGAACCCATCAAAGTACCAATGACCCACCTGTGACCTCAGATAATCCCACTGCATTTTGGTCCAAATGTTCCATGGAACCCATAAATGTGCCAATGACCCACCTGTGACCTCAGATAATCCCACTGCATCCGATTGGCCATAGAATCATCCATTTTGGTCCAAATGTTCCATGGAACCCATAAATGTGCCAATGACCCACCTGTGACCTCAGATAATCCCACTGCATCCGATTGGCCATAGAATCATCCATTTTGGTCCAAATGTTCCATGGAACCCATAAATGTGCCAATGACCCACCTGTGACCTCAGATAATCCCACTGCATTTTGGTCCAAATGTTCCATGGAACCCATAAATGTGCCAATGACCCACCTGTGACCTCAGGTAATCCCACTGCATCCGATTGGCTATAGAATCATCCATTTTGGTCCAAATGTTCCATGGAACCCATAAATGTGCCAATGACCCACCTGTGACCTCAGATAATCCCACTGCATCCGATTGGTCATAGAATCCTCCAATTTGGTCCAAATGTTCCATGGAACCCATAAATGTGCCAATGACCCACCTGTGACCTCAGATAATCCCACTTCATCCGATTGGCCATAGAATCATCCATTTTGGTCCAAATGTTCCATGGAACCCATAAATGTGCCAATGACCCACCTGTGACCTCAGGTAATCCCACTGCATCCGATTGGCTATAGAATCATCCATTTTGGTCCAAATGTTCCATGGAACCCATAAATGTGCCAATGACCCACCTGTGACCTCAGATAATCCCACTGCATCCGATTGGCTATAGAATCATCCATTTTGGTCCAAATGTTCCATGGAACCCATAAATGTGCCAATGACCCACCTGTGACCTCAGGTAATCCCACTGCATCCGATTGGCTATAGAATCATCCATTTTGGTCCAAATGTTCCATGGAACCCATAAATGTGCCAATGACCCACCTGTGACCTCAGGTAATCCCACTGCATCCGATTGGCTATAGAATCATCCATTTTGGTCCAAATGTTCCATGGAACCCATAAATGTGCCAATGACCCACCTGTGACCTCAGATAATCCCACTGCATCCGATTGGTCATAGAATCCTCCATTTTGGTCCAAATGTTCCATGGAACCCATAAATGTGCCAATGACCCACCTGTGACCTCAGGTAATCCCTTTGCATCCGATTGGCTATAGAATCATCCATTTTGGTCCAAATGTTCCATGGAACCCATAAATGTGCCAATGACCCACCTGTGACCTCAGGTAATCCCACTGCATCCGATTGGCTATAGAATCATCCATTTTGGTCCAAATGTTCCATGGAACCCATAAATGTGCCAATGACCCACCTGTGACCTCAGATAATCCCACTTCATCCGATTGGCCATAGAATCATCCATTTTGGTCCAAATGTTCCATGGAACCCATAAATGTGCCAATGACCCACCTGTGACCTCAGGTAATCCCACTGCATCCGATTGGCTATAGAATCATCCATTTTGGTCCAAATGTTCCATGGAACCCATAAATGTGCCAATGACCCACCTGTGACCTCAGATAATCCCACTGCATCCGATTGGCTATAGAATCATCCATTTTGGTCCAAATGTTCCATGGAACCCATAAATGTGCCAATGACCCACCTGTGACCTCAGGTAATCCCACTGCATCCGATTGGCTATAGAATCATCCATTTTGGTCCAAATGTTCCATGGAACCCATAAATGTGCCAATGAACCACCTGTGACCTCAGGTAATCCCATTGCATCCGATTGGCTATAGAATCATCCATTTTGGTCCAAATGTTCCATGGAACCCATAAATGTGCCAATGACCCACCTGTGACCTCAGATAATCCCACTTCATCCGATTGGCCATAGAATCATCCATTTTGGTCCAAATGTTCCATGGAACCCATAAATGTGCCAATGACCCACCTGTGACCTCAGGTAATCCCACTGCATCCGATTGGCTATAGAATCATTCATTTTGGTCCAAATGTTCCATGGAACCCATAAATGTGCCAATGACCCACCTGTGACCTCAGATAATCCCACTGCATCCGATTGGCTATAGAATCATCCATTTTGGTCCAAATGTTCCATGGAACCCATAAATGTGCCAATGACCCACCTGTGACCTCAGGTAATCCCACTGCATCCGATTGGCTATAGAATCATCCATTTTGGTCCAAATGTTCCATGGAACCCATAAATGTGCCAATGACCCACCTGTGACCTCAGGTAATCCCACTGCATCCGATTGGCTATAGAATCGTCCATTTTGGTCCAAATGTTCCATGGAACCCATAAATGTGCCAATGACCCACCTGTGACCTCAGATAATCCCACTGCATCCGATTGGTCATAGAATCCTCCATTTTGGTCCAAATGTTCCATGGAACCCATAAATGTGCCAATGACCCACCTGTGACCTCAGGTAATCCCACTGCATCCGATTGGCTATAGAATCATCCATTTTGGTCCAAATGTTCCATGGAACCCATAAATGTGCCAATGACCCACCTGTGACCTCAGATAATCCCACTTCATCCGATTGGCCATAGAATCATCCATTTTGGTCCAAATGTTCCATGGAACCCATAAATGTGCCAATGACCCACCTGTGACCTCAGGTAATCCCACTGCATCCGATTGGTCATAGAATCATTCATTTTGGTCCAAATGTTCCATGGAACCCATAAATGTGCCAATGACCCACCTGTGACCTCAGATAATCCCACTGCATCCGATTGGTCATAGAATCATCCATTTTGGTCCAAATGTTCCATGGAACCCATAAATGTGCCAATGACCCACCTGTGACCTCAGGTAATCCCACTGCATCCGATTGGCTATAGAATCATCCATTTTGGTCCAAATGTTCCATGGAACCCATAAATGTGCCAATGACCCACCTGTGACCTCAGATAATCCCACTGCATCCGATTGGTCATAGAATCCTCCATTTTGGTCCAAATGTTCCATGGAACCCATAAATGTGCCAATGACCCACCTGTGACCTCAGGTAATCCCACTGCATCCGATTGGCTATAGAATCATCCATTTTGGTCCAAATGTTCCATGGAACCCATAAATGTGCCAATGACCCACCTGTGACCTCAGGTAATCCCACTGCATACGATTGGCTAAAGAATCATCCATTTTGGTCCAAATGTTCCATGGAACCCATAAATGTGCCAATGACCCACCTGTGACCTCAGGTAATCCCACTGCATCCGATTGGCTATAGAATCATCCATTTTGGTCCAAATGTTCCATGGAACCCATAAATGTGCCAATGACCCACCTGTGACCTCAGGTAATCCCACTGCATACGATTGGCTAAAGAATCATCCATTTTGGTCCAAATGTTCCATGGAACCCATAAATGTGCCAATGACCCACCTGTGACCTCAGGTAATCCCACTGCATCCGATTGGCTATAGAATCATCCATTTTGGTCCAAATGTTCCATGGAACCCATAAATGTGCCAATGACCCACCTGTGACCTCAGGTAATCCCACTGCATCCGATTGGCTATAGAATCATCCATTTTGGTCCAAATGTTCCATGGAACCCATAAATGTGCCAATGACCCACCTGTGACCTCAGATAATCCCACTGCATCCGATTGGTCATAGAATCATCCATTTTGGTCCAAATGTTCCATGGAACCCATAAATGTGCCAATGACCCACCTGTGACCTCAGGTAATCCCACTACATCCGATTGGCTATAGAATCATCCATTTTGGTCCAAATGTTCCATGGAACCCATAAATGTGCCAATGACCCACCTGTGACCTCAGGTAATCCCACTGCATCCGATTGGCTATAGAATCATCCATTTTGGTCCAAATGTTCCATGGAACCCATAAATGTGCCAATGACCCACCTGTGACCTCAGATAATCCCACTGCATCCGATTGGTCATAGAATCCTCCAATTTGGTCCAAATGTTCCATGGAACCCATAAATGTGCCAATGACCCACCTGTGACCTCAGATAATCCCACTGCATCCGATTGGCCATAGAATCATCCATTTTGGTCCAAATGTTCCATGGAACCCATAAATGTGCCAATGACCCACCTGTGACCTCAGATAATCCCACTGCATCCGATTGGCTATAGAATCATCCATTTTGGTCCAACTGTTCCATGGAACCCATAAATGTGCCAATGACCCACCTGTGACCTCAGGTAATCCCACTGCATCCGATTGGCTATAGAATCATCCATTTTGGTCCAAATGTTCCATGGAACCCATAAATGTGCCAATGACCCACCTGTGACCTCAGATAATCCCACTGCATCCGATTGGTCATAGAATCCTCCAATTTGGTCCAAATGTTCCATGGAACCCATAAATGTGCCAATGACCCACTTGTGACCTCAGATAATCCCACTGCATCCGATTGGCTATAGAATCATCCATTTTGGTCCAAATGTTCCATGGAACCCATAAATGTGCTAATGACCCACCTGTGACCTCAGGTAATCCCACTGCATCCGATTGGCTATAGAATCATCCATTTTGGTCCAAATGTTCCATGGAACCCATAAATGTGCCAATGACCCACCTGTGACCTCAGATAATCCCACTGCATCCGATTGGTCATAGAATCCTCCAATTTGGTCCAAATGTTCCATGGAACCCATAAATGTGCCAATGACCCACCTGTGACCTCAGATAATCCCACTGCATCCGATTGGTCATAGAATCCTCCAATTTGGTCCAAATGTTCCATGGAACCCATAAATGTGCCAATGACCCACCTGTGACCTCAGGTAATCCCACTGCATCGATTGGTCATAGAATCATCCATTTTGGTCCAAACGTTCCATGGAACCCATAAATGTGCCAATGACCCACCTGTGACCTCAGATAATCCCACTGCATCCGATTGGTCATAGAATCCTCCAATTTGGTCCAAATGTTCCATGGAACCCATAAATGTGCCAATGACCCACCTGTGACCTCAGGTAATCCCAATGCATCGATTGGTCATAGAATCATCCATTTTGGTCCAAACGTTCCATGGAACCCATAAATGTGCCAATGACCCACCTGTGACCTCAGATAATCCCACTGCATCCGATTGGTCATAGAATCCTCCAATTTGGTCCAAATGTTCCATGGAACCCATAAATGTGCCAATGACCCACTTGTGACCTCAGATAATCCCACTGCATCCGATTGGTCATAGAATCCTCCAATTTGGTCCAAATGTTCCATGGAACCCATAAATGTGCCAATGACCCACCTGTGACCTCAGATAATCCCACTGCATCCGATTGGTCATAGAATCCTCCAATTTGGTCCAAATGTTCCATGGAACCCATAAATGTGCCAATGACCCACCTGTGACCTCAGATAATCCCACTGCATCCGATTGGCTATAGAATCATCCATTTTGGTCCAAATGTTCCATGGAACCCATAAATGTGCCAATGACCCACCTGTGACCTCAGGTAATCCCACTGCATCCGATTGGCTATAGAATCATCCATTTTGGTCCAAATGTTCCATGGAACCCATAAATGTGCCAATGACCCACCTGTGACCTCAGATAATCCCACTGCATCCGATTGGTCATAGAATCCTCCAATTTGGTCCAAATGTTCCATGGAGCCCATAAATGTGCTAATGACCCACCTGTGACCTCAGGTAATCCCACTGCATCCGATTGGCCATAGAATCATCCATTTTGGTCCAAATGTTCCATGGAACCCATAAATGTGCCAATGACCCACCTGTGACCTCAGATAATCCCACTGCATCCGATTGGCTATAGAATCATCCATTTTGGTCCAACTGTTCCATGGAACCCATAAATGTGCCAATGACCCACCTGTGACCTCAGGTAATCCCACTGCATCCGATTGGCTATAGAATCATCCATTTTGGTCCAAATGTTCCATGGAACCCATAAATGTGCCAATGACCCACCTGTGACCTCAGATAATCCCACTGCATCCGATTGGTCATAGAATCCTCCAATTTGGTCCAAATGTTCCATGGAACCCATAAATGTGCCAATGACCCACTTGTGACCTCAGATAATCCCACTGCATCCGATTGGCTATAGAATCATCCATTTTGGTCCAAATGTTCCATGGAACCCATAAATGTGCTAATGACCCACCTGTGACCTCAGGTAATCCCACTGCATCCGATTGGCTATAGAATCATCCATTTTGGTCCAAATGTTCCATGGAACCCATAAATGTGCCAATGACCCACCTGTGACCTCAGATAATCCCACTGCATCCGATTGGTCATAGAATCCTCCAATTTGGTCCAAATGTTCCATGGAACCCATAAATGTGCCAATGACCCACCTGTGACCTCAGATAATCCCACTGCATCCGATTGGTCATAGAATCCTCCAATTTGGTCCAAATGTTCCATGGAACCCATAAATGTGCCAATGACCCACCTGTGACCTCAGGTAATCCCACTGCATCGATTGGTCATAGAATCATCCATTTTGGTCCAAACGTTCCATGGAACCCATAAATGTGCCAATGACCCACCTGTGACCTCAGATAATCCCACTGCATCCGATTGGTCATAGAATCCTCCAATTTGGTCCAAATGTTCCATGGAACCCATAAATGTGCCAATGACCCACCTGTGACCTCAGGTAATCGCAATGCATCGATTGGTCATAGAATCATCCATTTTGGTCCAAACGTTCCATGGAACCCATAAATGTGCCAATGACCCACCTGTGACCTCAGATAATCCCACTGCATCCGATTGGTCATAGAATCCTCCAATTTGGTCCAAATGTTCCATGGAACCCATAAATGTGCCAATGACCCACTTGTGACCTCAGATAATCCCACTGCATCCGATTGGTCATAGAATCCTCCAATTTGGTCCAAATGTTCCATGGAACCCATAAATGTGCCAATGACCCACCTGTGACCTCAGATAATCCCACTGCATCCGATTGGTCATAGAATCCTCCAATTTGGTCCAAATGTTCCATGGAACCCATAAATGTGCCAATGACCCACCTGTGACCTCAGGTAATCCCAATGCATCGATTGGCCATAGAATCATCCATTTTGGTCCAAATGTTCCATGGAACCCATAAATGTGCCAATGACCCACCTGTGACCTCAGATAATCCCACTGCATCCGATTGGTCATAGAATCCTCCAATTTGGTCCAAATGTTCCATGGAACCCATAAATGTGCCAATGACCCACCTGTGACCTCAGATAATCCCACTGCATCCGATTGGCTATAGAATCATCCATTTTGGTCCAAATGTTCCATGGAACCCATAAATGTGCCAATGACCAACCTGTGACCTCAGGTAATCCCACTGCATCCGATTGGCTATAGAATCATCCATTTTGGTCCAAATGTTCCATGGAACCCATAAATGTGCCAATGACCCACCTGTGACCTCAGATAATCCCACTGCATCCGATTGGTCATAGAATCCTCCAATTTGGTCCAAATGTTCCATGGAACCCATAAATGTGCCAATGACCCACCTGTGACCTCAGATAATCCCACTGCATCCGATTGGTCATAGAATCATCCATTTTGGTCCAAATGTTCCATGGAACCCATCATAGTACCAATGACCCGCCTATGACCTCAGATAATCCCACTGCATCCGTTTGGCCATAGAATCATTCTGAAGCTGAATACGAACAAAAATTAAAACAATACAACCATAAACAACGAAACAAAAACAAAGAAAGCAGCAGGCACAGCAATACATTATAAGCAGCTGATGATTGATTTTCTTATATAAAAACATGCATTTTTCTTCTTATATTTTACTATTTTCTGACTTTCATATAATAGTGACAAAATCCAAAATTAGATATTCATTCAGCGTAGGATATATCTGATATTTAAGTATATATATTATCTTTGAACGATAAGTATTAAAGGCTGTATGTATACCCTAAAGTAGTGATGTTCAGCTTATCGGCTCGCGCTGCCAGCTTCGTGCTAGCAGCAGCTCACATAAAACAATAACAAAGAAGCGTGTACGTAAATTTGTATTCGACAACATTGCACAGTGGACAAGAGCGAAAATATGCGGCTTATAGTTTTGCAGATTCATAAAATTAGTGCAAAACTTATGTTATACCAGGTAACATGCTTGGTATAATTTATTTTTATTATAATTTTATTAATATTACTTATTATTATTATTACTATTATTACTTATTATTATTATTTATTATTACTTAATAAAATTTAATAAAAATTGTTTTTTATAGTTCTTTAAGTAGTTGAGTAGTATATTTGGGAAAATAAAGTGTTAAATTAGTGTTAAAGCTAAAAGCTTTTTTTTAATATTAAACTTTCTGATGACATTGAATTAGTTATATGAAAAAAATTTATCAGTAAAATATATTTAAAAAATTTTGAAGGGTTCCCACTCAATTCAAACACTTTTTGTAAAAACGTTGGAAGCCAAATTTGATTGAATAAATTTTGCAAAAGATTGTATTTATTTTTAAAATTTTAAAATCGTTTTTATAAATATTCTGGATTGAATAACACCAATTTTACAACTTCAAATGTTAGTTCAGCTCTTAACACTTTAATTTTAACAAAATACTCACTTCAATTTTACTTAAAACTTATTTCAATTAGCAACATTTTATCTTACGCACTTATGTCAACACACTTCAAACTGACTTTACATATTAAAATAATAATATTAAATCGAACTAATTTCAACGAAATCTATTGCGCAGCTGCATGGTCTGAACTTCTGAGCAATAACAAAATTTCCTCTGTACTTGCTTGGTATCGAATTCAACAACCAAATCTTAAAACTGCTCCACTGTAAGGAAAGCAAATACACATAAACATCCCAGCAAGAAATATAAACTGTAACCGAGTACATGAATTTGATAACTTATGCTTATATAAGCGTTTACATGAAGCATAATGCTTTATTTAATTTATTGTGCAGCTGAATTGTCTGCACATTTCAAAAATAATGCTTTTTCTGTTTGCATGCTTAAACTGCCTTAAACTTAACATAATCAAACTTCAAAATTAAAATCAAAATTATATGTTAACTTTTTGCATTGACTAATATATTTACAATTATAAATTGCAACTAACTATATTTTAGGAAAAAGGTTATTGTTAAACTAAAAAGTTTCAATATGAATGCTTTTTGTATAACAGCTGACTACATTGAAATAAATTTCTGACTGGGTTTTTTGTTCAAATAAAACATACACACAAACACACAGCGAGCTCGCCGTGCACGCGGTCAGCTCGTAAGTGCAGAAAGCTCGCAGGAGCTGAGTTGAACACCACTATCCTAAAGTATTCGCCAAAAACGTTGCATGACCTTCAAAAAATCTGTTAAAACGACCCCATACAAACCGCGCTCTAAGACGTAATTCTACGTCAAAAAACTTGTATTTGTATAATTTTCTTTTTCGGTGTCATAAAATAAGGAATAACCTTTTTTATCGTTGGCCTAATTCTAATATGACGTAAATCAACATTTGGAATAATAGCGATTATTAACGTTTAAGGGGACCTGACGCCTTCAAAATTTTGTTTATTTTAATGTTTTAAAATGTGTATAAGTTCAATAAAAATAAGAAATAATTCTGAAAAATTACAAATATATTTTTCGGAAAAAAATTACGCAAAAAAATTTTTTTATTGTTTTAATCACATATACTTCTAATGAAATTTTTAAAAAATCATTAAAAAATGCATGGCGCTTTTAATTTTATATGTTTTGTTCGCCAGGTTACTTCTTAAAAAATACTTGTTCAGGTGCCAATATATTATATTTTAGTTAATAAAGAAATCTTCCGTTATATAACAATACCAAGTAACTTGTTTTTTGAGAATTGTGAGAAATTGAGGTTTTGCGTTATAGGATATAATCTTTCCGTATATAAGATTTTTAACAATTTTTTCAAATTATTGGAGAGTTAAGAGTCGAAATTTTTGAAACTTGTGCTAGCCAAATTATTTTGCGTTGCAGTTTTTTAACAATTAAGTCGAACTTAAGATACTGAGAAAATGTTTGTAAAATTTTTTTTCATTTCATATAAACAAGATTTTTGTTTTTTCAAAAAACCAAGCAATTATGAAGTTACTTGAAAGCAAATAAAACATTTTTATGTATTTTAGAACACTTTATTCTTTCCTGTTTTTTCAAAACAAGTAACTTTAAAGTTGCTTGGTTTTGTTGTATAATATCAATTAAAACACAATTGTGTAGAAAATAAGTTGAACTTTTGTTACAATTTTAATTTGCAAGTTATTTAGGGAAAATTGAAGAAAAAATTCACAAGTATCTTATTAAGTAGATTATATATAAATCTATTCATTAAACTCAATAAAAAATCTTTTGATACTATGAGTTATAAAAATGTGGCATTTTGATTCGTTATTAAGTTTATAATTCTTAAAGAACATATTCTTTAAAAATTATATTTAGAGCTTAATGCCAAATAATTCATGAAGTAACAGGCTTGCTGCAA
This sequence comes from Tetanocera ferruginea, assembly GCA_958299015.1. Classification (NCBI taxonomy): domain Eukaryota; kingdom Metazoa; phylum Arthropoda; class Insecta; order Diptera; family Sciomyzidae; genus Tetanocera; species Tetanocera ferruginea. The sequence goes on along the minus strand of OY282642.1, from coordinate 68,463,080 downwards.
CAACAAAAATTCTTTACAAAAGAACCGAGCAGACTAGACCATGGTTTCGTCGGACGCTACTCCGACTCATCAGTAGTCTCTGTTGTTCATGCAGTCCACTAACTTTGAGAAGCTAATAAGTGCAACTGTCGTAAAACCAAAAAGGAATTACCAGCACTTTTCACTTTCTCAAAGCAGTGTTTTTCTACTCTTTTGTTAGTCGCAAAATTACAAAAAGAGTTTTTTAACAGGTTGTTGCATGATCGATACCATGATAGAATAATTTTACCAGGTAGTGTTGACACATATAGATTCTCTCAGCTACAAGTAAACAAACTCTTGTCAAAAACAGCTGTTCGTTCAGCTCAACATTCAGCTGTGTCAACTGTTGTGACAGCATCACATCGGGGAGCGCTATTATCGGTATTGAAGTTTAAGAAAAATTGTCAAGTTTATGAAATATCAAGCTTTGTATCAAACACGAATGGAAATTTTACCGACAAATTAAAAATTTTCTATGTTGTTATTTTGGGTCAATTTTGATATTTATATTAAATTATTTTAGGAGGTTTTTGACCAGTGCTTTCTTATTGCAATTTTTATATTAAAAACAAAAATTCAATATTTTCCCGACGTTTCGTCAATTTTTTTGTTGACATCTTCAGGGGATTATTTAATTCAATTTAATATTTTAAATCACATCCAATGCTCGGACATTAGTCATAGTACTCAGTTTAAAAGTTTAAGTTAGAATGTGATTTCTTGATAGAAAAACAAAACCAAGTAACTAGCAGTTACTAGCAGTCACTTGGTTTTGTTATACCACGGGAGAAATGAGAGCAAAAATAGACTCATGCGCGCGTTTTGCTCCATTTTTTCCAAACTTGAATCGTATTAGAAATAGAATGATGATATGTATATTAGAATTTGTTTTTTTATAAAATTGAGAACAATGAAAGATTAGATTCTAAAGTCAAAACTATGCATACAAAACCCTATATTAATATAAAATATGTTTTTTTTTATTGCATATGAGAGGGGCGGCAAATTTGGAATCCGCACCGGGCGGCTCAGCCTCTCGGTACGCCACTGAGGACATAACTGTTAGTTTTATTTTTAGTACCTGGGCGACCGAGCTCCGCTCAGATTCCTGCCGTATATTCAAATTTTTTACGGTATTTAATGTATCGGAAATGCCAACTTTATCTTAGAAACAACAAATAAGATCATATTTTTCAACTAACTTTAAATGCATTTTTATTTTATGATAACTTCGTTTTTCAACTAAACGAAATTTGTTTTGGTTTTATATATTTTTATATTTGGTTTAATTATTTTGATAATTTACTTATGCTGAACTTATGCCGGCCATTCCAAGCCTAAGTAAATTTTTTTTTGTCCCAAAATTAACCTCATGCTCCTTTTCCACTTACAAGAATAGGAATCCACTTACAATTTTTGGTCAAAGTAAAAATCTTGAAAATGGAGTCGTTTTCAATAAATCATACCTCTGTCATTTGTTACCCCTATTTTTGTAAATGAAGTATCGTTAGAAAGCAATTGAAGAGCGATTATTAATAAAAAACAAAATACTTTTGGAATTTTTTTGCTAGAGTTGCCTACTTTTTCAAAAAAAAAAAGTAAACTGTTCATATCTCAAAACATGCATTTTCGATTTTTTTTTTACGTAGAATTACGTCTTACAGCGCGGTTTGTATGCAGTCGTTTTAAAAAATGTTTTTAAGGTCATACCTACAGCCTATAATATTCATCGTTCAAACATAATAATTATACTAAAGTATCAGATATATCCTACGCTAAACGAATATCTAATTTTGGATTTTGTTACTTTTATATTAAAGTCACAAAATAGCAAAAGCTTAGAAGAATAATCTAGATTTTTATATAAGAAAATCAATCATTAGCTGCTTGCATGTTGTGTCTGCTGCTTTCTTTGTTTTTGTTTTTGCTTGTGTTGGTTTTGTTTTGAACGAACTGATCGCAGCATTGGTGCTCTGCTCCACGTTAAGAGGGTGTTCCGATTAGATTTAACACTTATGAAAAAAACTATTGGCATTATTTGTCGTTATGCTACTACCCAATATATGTCGTTTTCTATTCACTTAATATGATCTTTGCATCTAAAACAGCAACCGGTTGTTATTGAGTTGAGTAAAATAAGCAAATTCGTGGCTCAGTTGGATCAGCTGTTGTGGTGATAGCGTTAAGAATCAAAGAAGCCTGGTTCGATCCTCAGACTGATTGATAAGTATATTTTTTTTTAATTTTTTATTATTATAATCTTATTTTATTAATTATTTAATGTAACAATTGCATAGTGCAATATTATTATTTTTTGTCACATCCTGTTGCTTGCGATAGCATGAACAAAATGTAAGCAAAATACAGCTTTTATTAGTCTTTTAGTTATATTGTATTCAATTTTTAACATAAGTTACCATAATTCAAATCGTATTCCCAATTAATTAAATTTACGAACAGCTTTGACTAAAAATATGTCTAGTATTTTTAATCGTATCAATTCTAAAAAAAAGGATTAACATATGTATTAGTTCAATGTATTGTTTAAAAATTACTCTAAGATTTTTAACCGTAAAGTTGTTGTACTATGTGGTCTGTTCACACCTTAAGATATTTACAAAATGTGAATTTGTCACTTCATCCTCCCCAGACGGCCGTTATTTAAAGGCATTTAAAATTTTGTAAACTTACTGCAAATAAAAAAGAAGGAACTACAAATTTTGTTCAAGCTTTTTACAGTTTTATGGTCCAAGATTCCTTTATTATATACAAAATAATTATTTGACCTAATAAGAAAAACATTTTTGCTCCAGATTTTATAACAATATCTCAAACGGTATAGAAGTTATGAACGATTAAGTGCAATGTATATCAGAAAAAATTGAAATTACGAAAAGCATAACATTTGGCCATTATAGTTTTATTTTGATGGAAACTTAATTTGTTTCTTAAAATTACAAAAAAAAGTGCACTTATTGAGATGTGAGCAAATTAGATTTTTTTTTTTCGAAACATAGGAAACTCTAGCATAGGAAACTCTTACAAAATTATTTTCCTTTTTAAAATTTGTTTAAGATTTAGTGTAAATTACTCTATTTGTAAGATTTCTTTTTATATCAAAAATTGGTACATCAAAACTGTACTAAAAACGTTTCTATAAAAAAAAATAAATGAAAAATATAACAAATTCACCAAATCGCTGTTTGGTGAAGCTTAAAAAATAAAAACAAAAAACTTATTGAGAACGGCGGGATTCGAGCGCACTACCTTGGTATTATTGGACAGAAGCTCTATTCTCTGAGCTATCACCGCTATAACAATATAAGCAAACTTAACATAACATATTCGGCAGAAAAATTAACTTATTTATTAAATGCGTGAAAACTCGGAAAAACAGCTTTTCCCAGAGATGAGACCTAGCTGGATCGCTTTTTCAGCCCCCTCTTCATCTATATTGTAAATTTCATCGAAATCCTTAGTGCCGTTTTCGAGAACGCAATTGCAAATATATATACAAATATTGCTCGTTTAATAGAATAAGATTATTGCCCAAAACAAGAATTGTTTTTTAATTGTGATCTTTAAGTTCAGTTTTTCTTTTTGAATATTGGTGCAAACTATTCACAATAGGGGTATTCTCGCAGTATAGCAAAGATGCAAAATTTGTGAAAATGCAACCTTGCAATACTGAAATATGCAACACTGCGAGAGCGCACAAAATCACAAATATTGTGAATATTAAAAGAAATGCCGCGAACAGACGAAAACAAAAAATTTAGATACTTACTCTAACGCACACGAACTAAAATTAACAAATTTATCTCAATCAGAGTGCACAGTTGCACGTCCACTTAAAACATGGGTATCACTGTTGCACAGATTGCACGAATTGCAAAACTTTTATCGCTTGTATTTTGTTGTAGTGTCGTTGCACGGGTTGCAAGATTCTGCAACTTTTGCAATTCTTACACCTTGCAAGGGTTTTGCAAGAAGAGAGAATACCCCAATATGTTTTGAATAATGCATTAAAAATATGTAAAAACAATCAATTCCAATGAAGATATATAGGTATACTTTATTTAATGAATTGCAATTTAAAAAAAAAAAAAATTTAACAAATAGCTGCCTCTGATAACAAAGATTTTGACATGTCTACAAAAATGTATAATTTTGTACTGATTTTGAGTCTGCCTTCAAATTTTCAAAGGATTCTAAGGATGCTGTTTTGAGATATCTTAACCGAAAAATAAAATAACTCTGTTTTCTCTGTATAAGGAAGAGAGATGCATTTTCAGACGTAAGAAAAGAGAGCAAGAAAAGCGTTATCGAGAAAAAATTGAGTTATACCAGGGCAAAAAGGATGCTCGAAAGTTCTATCAGCAGGTAGAGCGTCTAACCCAAAGGTTTCAAGCCCGGATACGCAGTGCGCATTGAGATTATGGAGACAGCAATTTTCCAATCTGGTTGCTGGCGACGATACCAACAATTCCGCCATTGCAGAACGCAGTCCGACACCACCAATCGATGATGATGGAGTGGAAATTCCACCACCTAGCCATGACGAGGTTAAAGTTTGTTTTGTCCTATATTTAAGAAAGGAGACCCGACAATCTGCGCCAACTACCGAGGTATCAGTCTTATTTCCATCACATACAAGGTTCTTTCGAGCGTATTGTGTGAAAGAGTGAAGCCGCATACCAAAACACTGATTGAACCTTATCAGTGTGGCTTTCGTCCTTGCAAGTCCACCATAAACCAGATTTTTACACTACGCCAAATCCTGGAGAAAACCCACAAAAACCAAATCGACAGCCCGTTCGATAGCCCGATTCGGGATTGCCTGTACGCAACAATGTCTGAGTTCGGTATACCTGCAAAGTTGATAAGGCTCTGCAAGATGACATTGAGCAATACATGCAGCTTCGTTAAGGTAGGAAATGACCTCTCCGAAACCTTTAATACCAAACGAGGTTTCAGACAAGGCGACCCGCTATCATGCGATCTCTTCAATTTCATCATGGAGGAGATCTTACGAAAGGCAGGTGTACATCGAAATGGTACCATTTTCTACAAAGGTGTCCAGCTCCTTGCATATGCTGATGATATCGATATTATCGGCAGAAACAAGAGAGATGTAACCGCTGCTTTCGCCGCTATCGAAAAGGAATCAGCCAAAGTGGGTTTGACGGTGAACGAGGGCAAAACAAAGTATACGCGGTCTGCGAATAGGGAAGCGCGGCGTCTATGCTCCCATGTTACAGCAGGCAAATATAACTTTGAAGTTGTCAAGGATTTTACATACCTTGGCACCGCCGTAAACAGCAACAACAATGTCAGCCTGGAGATAAAGTGAAGAACAACAATTGCTAATAGCTGCTACTACGGGCTAAGTAAGCAATTAGATACCAGAGCCCTCTCGATCGACAAAACTAACACTCTACAAGACGCTCATCATACCTGTGCTTCTCTATGGCGCTGAGGCATGGGTGGTAACGCAAACAGATGCAGCCGCTCTTGGGGTCCTGTTCGAGTTGGCGACGACTATCGCATTCGAATGAACCACGAACTGTACGAGCTCTACGACGACACTGACTTAGTCCAGCGTATATCAATTCAGCGACTACGTTGGCTGGGTCATGTCTTTCGTATGGATGAAGAAGCTCCAGCGAAAAAGGTGTTTAAGGCGAAAGCCGAGGGTCGAAGACACAGAGGAAGACTATGCCTCCAATGGATTGACCAGGTCGAAGAGGCCTTTACCGCTCTTGGTGAAAGAGATTGGAGACGGCTCGCGCCGTCGAGAGAGACGCCTGGCGAGAGCTGATGTAGTCGGCCGCAACCCGACAACGGGTTGTCATGGCTACTTAAGTAAGTAAGTAAGTTTTTTCTGTATATGCGGTAAATGTAAGGTGATCAAAATTGCGATTTCTCAGTAAAAAAATAGTGTTGTTTGATTCCTTTGGTTAGGATATCTCAAAAACTAGATGTGGCTTTTGTGAACGCTTGTGTAAGCTAGTGTTATTATTTCTAGTTTTAACATTTGGCTACATAACAACCAGATTTGATACATATTTTGCTGCGGGAAATTGTAGTGAGTGGCAACACTGATGGATACTCGAATTGAATAACCGGTTTGGAATTTTTGTTTTCTTTTTCATTATTTATTAAACGGATTTATCGAAGTCTATTTTCTTTTGCTCCAAAAACCGGGTTTAACCGGTTTTTCGACTTTTTGCTCCCTTCTTAATCATTACCATTGCAAAAGCCCATATAGTACTAGCTTTGTTCTGTATTTTTTGTATATTGAAACAAGCTCGGATGAAGAGACAAGAAATTGGCTATCATTTATCAAACTAATTTTATCAAATTAGTTATCAAAATAGCAAGAAATCATCATGAAAAATTCGTAAAACAAATCAAACGAAACACAAAATATAATTTGCAAAAAGTTTACTTACCAATTTACCACTTTTAGTCAAAAATTTCCTTTTTTACCTCTGCCCTAAAAAATGAGTCAAAAAATACCTCATTTAGGGAAATTTACCTCAATCTGGCAACAGTGCTACCTCGTAGAAGAAAGAGAGTGGAATAAAATGTTAGGGATTGTGCTGTTTGATCAAAAAACATTATTTGCTTTGTTGTGCTTTTTGATCATGATCAAAAAACCGAACCTTATGTAGCGAATGTTAGTGCTGCTGAACAACAGTAGAACAATTTGTTGGCGCATGCTACAATTGAAGGGCTTATTGTAAACGCATGATATGCCACATAAAAAATATTTCGAAATAATCGACCTTAAAGTTGTGAAAAATGTATATTTGTATGAAATCATTAAAAAGCTTACAAGAACTTTTACGTATACGGCGAAAATTGATCGGGTAATGGTCGCAATATTTTCAGTGGATATTAATAATGCATCAAGGAACATAATGAACATAAAATATGAACTTTCAAAGCAGTGTGGCATATCATATTTTTGCAATAAGCCCTTCAATTGAAAAATTGATTTTGTGAATTTTTTACTAGATTTCGATAATTAGGTTATAGGAAAGTAAAAAAAGTATTTCAGAAATTTTGGACAAGTGGACGTGGTACACCTTAAACACATTTTGCACTATATCTTAGATATAAAAAAAGCTAGAATAACGAAATGAAAGGAAAACACTTAACCAAAAAATATATAAAAGTTAAGCGTTATTGGACTAGTGGGAGTGGCAGCTACAATGTAACTTGCACATATTTTGCGCTTTATCTTAGAATTTAAATATGCTACAATAACGAAATCAGACATTAAACAAGTAAAGAAAGTCTAAAGTCGGTCTAGGCCGACTATAAAATACCCTAGACCTACTTTTCCAAAAAAAAATAATATTATTGAAAATGAGTCTGTCCGTGGCCGGATGAAGCCTACACGAGGAATACACATAGCAAAATGTGTTCCTGTAGCTCACAGTTAATGCTTTTATTGTGCTTTCGCTATGGAAGGTGGGCGTGTTCATGGACGGATAACTCCTAATTTTTGAACACACCTTACATTCGAAATTTCATGTCTCTATAACAAACATAACCTTAATTATTGAGTTTTAAATTTTTTGGAATGTATGGGAGGTAGGCGTGTCCGTGAGCGGACATTTTTCGAAGACATCTTTGTGTTGATGTAAAACACATACCCACTAAATTTTATTGTTGCAGGTTTGTTATTAGCTTATACATCCATTAGCTTATACATTAGCTTATATATATTTTCAGTTTTTGCGTTGTATAGGAGGCAGGCGTGTCCGTGGGCGGATGATCTCCATTTTTCAAAATCATTTTTGTTTTGTTATAAAAAACATACATGCTAAATTTTATCTCTGTGAATTAAGCAGACGCTTATTAATTGTGTTTTCAATTTTTGGTTTGTATGGGAGGTGGGCGTGTCCGGATTCCAAAAATATTCAATATAGCAGATCCTTGGGTTCATGTGTTCATTGCTTCAAGTTTCATCCAATTATCTCAACTCCTTCTTATCCTGAGTTTACGGACAACACACAGACGGACGAACGGACATGAATAGCTCGACTCACGAGGTGACGCTGATCAAGAATATATATACTTTTCTATACCGCACTCGCTTCGTTCTATGCATTACAAACGTTTACACAGAGTTAATATACCCTCACCTTTCAGGTTTAGGGTATAAAAATGCGTAAATAAATGCGGTGTCTTTAAAAAAAATTTTTGAATGCACCAACAAATTGTTCTGCTGTTGTTCAGCAGCACTGACATTCGCTAACATTCGTTACATAAGGTTCGGTTTTTTGATCATGATCAAAAAGCACAACAAAGCAAATAATTTAATAATGTAAGGAGGTTTTTGACCAGCGCTTTTTTATTGCAATTTTTATATTAAAAACAAAAATTCAATATTTTCCCGACGTTTCGTCAATAATTTGTTGACATCTTCAGGGGATTATTTAATTCAATCTAATAACACAATAAAATTATTATTTCACAAACAATTAACAATAAAAACACCTACTTAATATTTTAAATCACATTCTAACTTAAACTTTTAAACTTAGTACTATGACTAATGTCCGTCCAATGCTGCTGCATAATTGTTGTTGATATTGTCAGTGTCTTCTTTAAAATTTATTGCTTTGTTCCCTTTTTGTTGTATTCTTAAGCTTTCTAATGTCAGTCTTTTGTTTGTTTTGTTTTCAACGTCCAAAATTTTAACTAAATCAAAATCAGCTGTATGGCCTGTATTTGTTATATGCTGAGCTAAAGCTGTTGTTGTTTTCTTGTTTCTGATGTCTAGCTTATGTTCTGTCATTCTTGTTTTTAGCGCTCTTTTTGTTGTGCCTATGTATATTTTGTCACAGCTTTCATGTTCGTTGCCTTTGCATCGTTCTTCGTACACAACGTTGTTTTTGTCTTCGTTCTTAATTTTTGTTTTTGTTCTAGTAAATATTTTGTTTAATGTCGCGTTCGATCTGTGTGCAAAAATTGTTTTGTCCGCTCTCATCATTTTGCGTATGTGTGTGTTGCTTGTTAGGTTTGGCATGTATGTGATGCCGTAGTACTTTACGTTTTCTTGATTGGAGTTGCCAGATTGTTCTATGTGTTTTTGTTGTTTTTTGTGGGATTTGATTGTTTTTTGAAATTCTTGTTCTTATGAGGGAATTCGTGAGATGATTTGGATAGTCATTGTTGTACAGTATTGTTTTAATTTTCCGAATGTTTTTGTCCAGAAATTGTGCGTCGGTTAATGTGAACATTTTATTAATTAAGTTTGTCTCGGTGTTGATTTTTTGTTGCATTGGTTGTGTTGAATGAAAATTTATTAATCTGCCTGAAGCAGTTGTTTTTGTGAACCATTCGAATGTTATTTTGTCATTTATTCTGTGTAATTTGATGTCCAGATAAGAAATGTTTGGTTTTCTTCCATTTCAGAGGTGAATTGTATATTTTTGTGGTAGCTGTTAAGTGTTTTAAGTATGGTGTCCAAGTTTCTTATTTATTATGGCTAAAATGTCATCTACATATTTGCATACAAAGGGTATATTTGTTCCATTGTTTCTCAGAGTCTCTATAGCGTCGTCAAGTAAATTGTCAAGAATTATGTCTGCTATTGTTGGTGCTAAGGGATTGCCCATAGGCATACCATATATTTGATGGTATACTAAGTTGTCAAATATGAATTAATTATTGTCTTTAAGGCAGAATTCTAAAATATTTAGAAATTGTTGCCGGGGAATTTTTGTCAAATTTTTGATTTTTTCCCACTGGTTCATGATGTTTTCTATCGCAAGATGTGTCGGTATGTTGGTGAATAGAGACACCACATCAAAGGACACTAAAATATCTTCCTTTGTCAGTGTGAAGTCTTTAAGTTTTTCTTTCAGTTGGATTGAGTTTTTTATATTATATTCGTCTGATATTAAGCGTTTAAGAATTTGTCCAACGTGTTAAGCTAATCTGTAACAGGGGACGTCTATGGAGGAAGATATTGGTCTAAGAGGAACATCTACTTTGTGTATTTTAGGCAGACCATACAAACGTGGTGCAGTTGCGGACGGACATGTTAGTTGGACTTTTAAGTACGTGTCAATGTATTGTTGTTTGTGTAGGTAATTAATAATGGTGTTGTTCTTTTTTTGTGGTTTATTGGTCGGGTCAATTCTTGTTGTTTTGTATGTGTTTTTGTCTTGTAATAGTTCGTTCATTTTATGTATTCGTTTCTATACATAATTACTGTTTTATTTCCTTTGTCGGCCTGTGTTATTATAATTTGGTCTTCGTGGCGTTTTATGAAGTTTTTAGTTTTTTCGTACGTTTTCAGTATAAATTTTTCCTTTTTAGTGTTTTTTATCCTATTTTTAAAAGATGTTATTTTATTTGAAACTGTCGATCTGGCAACGTTTTTTTCCCTTTCGTCTTTTATTGTCTGAATGTGTTGTTCTAAGTCAGCAATCACATGTATGAGCCCGAACAGAACCAAAGCGGCTGACGGCTGGCGTTCCTCTCTCGGCGAATTGAGCTGAAACACGTCTAGAACAAGAGCGGCTGGCGGTTGTCGGGACAGAGTTGCTTTTTGTCACTGTAGTAGTACAATTGCCATATAGGGGTGCAACAGACGGACAACATGGTTAACATATATGAAAAAGTTTTGACTTATTCAATTAAGTTTTCATCAAAATCCGTTATGAAGAAAATTATATCGTATATTATTGCGAATTCACATAAATATAACACACACATAAAAAACAAAACGTCCGAATATACTAAAAACTAAAAAAAATTACGTTAAACACAGCCAATTCTTAGCAAAAGTATGGCAACATTTATGTTACTCAGAGAGAGGACCGCCAGCCGCCATAGCAAAAATAGAATAGATTCTATTCTGGCGTTTTTCCGTCGCGGATTCGCCCAGCGAATTCGTTTTTGCCGACTACATACGTTTTCATGTATTCTGCTGAACGGCGAATCCGCCAGCCGTCAACCGCTTTGGTTCTGTTCGGGCTCTATAGGTGAGAAGTTGGTCTGCGTTATCGGTAATGTAAATTTACGTCCAAGTGAGAGAAGCCACTTGTTGTCTGTCGGAAATTCTATTGTCGTCTTGTTAACAAATCAATCTTCAAATAATGTTTTTGATCAAATAGCACAATCCCTGACATTTTATTCCGCTCTCTTTCTTTTGCATGGTAGTGATTGTGCTTGTGTTAAAGACTTAAACTTTAAGTCGAAGAGCCAAAAGCGGAATAGAGAGAGAAAAATGTTGAAGTGAGCGCGATTTTTATTCGGTACGTTCAAGGTACACTGAATAAGGTAGCCGCAACACGGAGAGCGCGACTGCCGCAAATGTCAAAGCGAACTGCTTCAGCTGTTGTTGTTGTTGTTTTTTTTCGACAGCCAGTTGATTTTGACACTTTTGGATAAGCGAAAGATTGCACAGTCAGTTTTGAAGCAACCTTGTTATTCAACCATGGGTACGTTTAAGGCACGGATTTTTTCCATTCTCTGAGAAAGACACTTAAATGCAAGTGAAACAAGACACAAGACATTGTTACTCTGAGACATCGTTGTCAATGCAAGTCCATGCAATGAAACATGTGCACAACAGTAAATGGCAGTAGATGACTTGCATCATCTGAAAGTTTTAAATAGATTTGCTTTCGTTGCTGGTTCACTTATTCAAATGTTATTAATTTTTTAGTTTTGTGTAAGCCACTCAGTCGGCTTCCATCTAGTTTTATGGTTCAAAATGATCATTTCGCCATGTTATTAGTTTGCAATAACTTATTTTAATAATTTTATTTCAATAAATCAAACAAATTTAATTTGTACAATTTTTTTGTTTCATTTATTGATATATAATAAATACTTTTATGTGAATTCTGAACTGTCATTGTACTGTACTGTGAATGATAAATATAAAAATAATTTCATAATAGGTACACATAAAAAATAACCGGTAAAACACAGGTAAAACGCAATATCTACATGAATTAAGGAAAAAGCCGTGTCTGCATGTAAATTTGCCTTTATCGCCTTTTTTGCTCTATTTATGTAGATACTGCTTGATTAGCTCGGTATGGTAGCTATAATTTGTGAAGATCAGGCTTGATTAGCGAAATTAATAGAAGGGCCAAAGCCTTATTAAGAAAGATAATCGCCTGATTAAAATAAACAACAAAATACTTTACCAACAAGAAAAGCGAACATCTTGCCGTAACCATCATTACCCCTTTTACATTGATCAAGACTTGAAAGCAAGTTTTTTTGACGTTTTCTTTTGAACTTGACGAAACCTTTTACATTGTTCAAGACTTGAATTCAAGTTTATTTCTTCTTTGTTTGCTTTCTATGAAATAAAAACAGCAAATAGAAGCAAATAAAAAAATTGTTGTAGCTTAAAAACAACATAAATTGAATTGTTAAACATAAAATAATAACAATACCAAAAACTAGTAAGGTATATCTTCGACTTGAAAAAAAAAAAAAACAAATTGGCCATTTCAGCCCTTGAAAGGACTTTGACCGAGCTTCTTATGATCAATTGTGTTGTGTGTGTTATTAAATGTTTGCACACAATTGACCGAGAACTGGACCTACATGTTTTATGCCGACTCCGAACGGCTCATGTTCTCAAGAAGCTTTACATGGCATTATTTACTCTCTGAGGTTTGCCATTGTCTGCAGAGAGGTGGTGACCGATCAGAAAAATTTTTTATTGAATAAAACTTTTAGCCGCGGCTGGGGATCGAACCCGGGCTCCAAGCATGCTAAGCCGACTTGGCCGAAGTTAAAATACCCCCACGGCCGATTCTTAAGGGTGGAAGAATTTTCAATTAGAGAGCTTTTTGTATGAGATTTTGAGAGATTTTATAATTTTTATGAGTCTTAACATACCTATCAAATTGTTTTCCTGCAGCTTAAATATAAGCCGTTTTACAAAGTTTGCAATTTTGGGGCTGTATCGGAGGTAGGCGTGTTAGTTTGTGTATGACGCCCATTTCTACAACACACCTCAGTTTTGATATTCAATACACAAATACCGAGTTTCCATCTTGTAACTTAAATATTAGTCTCTTTATAGATTTTTCAATTTTGGGGTTGTATGGGAGGTGGGCCTGTTAATGGGTGGATGACGCCCATTTCTCTAACACACTTCAGTTTTGACATAGAATACACAAATACCGAGTTTCCGTCTTGTAACTTTAATATTAGCCTCTTTAAAGATTTTTCAATTTTGGGGTTGTATGGGAGGTGGTCGTGTTAGTGGATGGATGACGCCCATTTTTCTAAGACATCTTAGTTTTGACATAGAATATACATATGTGAAATTTCAGTATTGTAGCTTTAATATTAGCTTCTTTGTAGAGTTTTCAATTTTGGGGTTGTATGGGAGGTAGGCGTGGTCTTCATCCGATTTAGCCCATTCTCGAACTCGACCTTAGTTTTTTTAAAAAAAGCTTAAATATCAAATTTTATTACGATAGCTTCAAAATTACGGCTGTAATCGTGTCGACAGACAGACGGACAGACAGACGGACATGGCTAAATCAACTCAGGTGGTGATACTGAGCAAGAATATATATACTTTTCCATACCTACCACGCCTCTTTTTGGGTGTAACACACGTCGTGACAAAATTAATATACCCCTTACGCAGTACGCGTGGGGGTACCAAAATGCTCTGCATAAATGATATAGCATAAATAAATAGCTGCAGTTCAACAAACGCACGTTGATATGCGAAAAATAAAATAAAGAGCACAGCCAACAACGCGAAAATAACACCACGATCACGAAAAAATTGACGTTACAGCTTCAATGTTATTTTTCCCTTCCGTCGCTTCCGATGTGCGGCGAATTGCCTACAAGCTCACAGACTTGATTTCAAGTCTTGATCAATGTAAAATGGGTCCATCGACGACAATGTACTTTGTTGATTTTTGCAAGTGCAAAGAATATATTTATAAAAAAATCCCAAAAACAAAATACATACGCACAACAACAATGCTGTGGGATGTGTATGTTGTTGTTTGTTATTGTTGATTTTCGCAAGTGCATTTCTTCTTAAATTTAGCGCAAGCAAAATGTGAGTTTTATTTAAGGGTATGTTCGAGGCACTCAATAAATGCGGCAACACTGCGGCCTTTCTACACGCTTGCAACACTGTTGCAGATGCTCAGCTGATACGTTGCTGATATTTTGCGCGTATTTTGCACAATTTCCATAAATTAAAGCAAGAATGGATTTTTGTGAAAGTTTAATTTTGGATAGCATAGAAAATGATAAAAGTTTGTTATTGAAATTGGAAGAAGCAAGAATTAAGAGGCTTAAGAAGAGAAAGTGGCTGATTGCAGAGATTATGAAGAAAGTGACGAAGAATTTTTTAAAACCGTTCAATTACCATTCGATTGAATTATATTAGTAAATTAATATACGTGGCAAATAGTTATAATAAAAAATAAAATAAATAAACATTTGTCTTAAGTTTCTTCATCCATCATTATTCTGCAGACAAACATTTTGTGTTGCCGCTTTTTCGCATTTTCTGCGCATCAAATGTCAAATTTTTGTTCGCTTGAACGTTTTGCTTTTACCAATGTTGCCAGAAATTAGTATAAAACGTGATGCTTTGACAAATCTTGCAGCACAGCCGCAGTGTTTGCAGCTCGAACATACCCTAATTTTAATAAAAGGTCCACAAGGGCCACCTTTGTGATCATGCCTTGTGTAGATAGTAAAGAGCTGCACAAAACATTCTATTTATCACAGCACACTATTGCGCACTACTCTTGTGCAGTGTAAGATTGATTCGCAATAAAATTATTCTGAATGAAGCAAAGCAAACAAGCGCTGCCCTCAATAACTTGAACGCTTTTCGCTATAGTCGCTGCAGCAGCGCAACAGTTTGCTGTGGAACACAATATCTAACATAGACTAACAATGACGTAAACCAACGGTAAATCATAACAAGTATATCGAGTGCAATACTGTTGGGCCATCGATAAGTTTGCAGCGACGCACGTTTAAGTTTTAAGTTTTTCCACGCTAGCATCTATTTTATTATTATAGTATATTATTAATGCTAGAAATTTGAGTTCTGGGTATTTCATAAAAAATCCTTCATGAAATAGACTGATGTAATTTCTTTTGGTTTTTCTTCACTAGCGGCTGATACCCTACAGCCAGAAGTTATGACTTTTAAGGAACTGCGCTGTGTGAAGTCAAAGATATATATCAAAATTCCGGCAATGAATTTGGTAGCTGGTTTAAAACAAAAATACCCATGTTCCACCGTTTTTTAAGCTGAGGCATTAAAATCATTTTAAATTCACCATTTGTGGAACATATTTTGTGATATTATTGTATATGGAAAAGTTTTTTCATATTGAAAATATTTTGATTCCTATTTCTGTTATTGCTTGCAATGGTTAAAAGAAGACTATATTTTGGTAGTTAAGTAGTCTAAGAGGCCATTTGCTGAAATAATTTAATGTCAAAAGTATAAAAATTCAACTCGAATGTACTTAACTTATTTAAAGTGTGTGAGTCAATTGTGATACGTTTTGATGCATATTTTGTTGTAATAATTGGTTTATTAATTTTCTTTATTTACCAACCTACCCTTCATTAAGAAATTAAGGCTTTTTGAAGAATTCTATACATAAGAATTATAAGAACAAGAATTATATATTCACTTAGAATCAACGCAATAACGAATATTTATAAAAGATAACTCCCACCATAAAGTACGTTAAAAGGCTGATGCTCACTTACGACACGAAACGAAAAGGAACGAAACGGAAAATATTATAACACTGGTTTTCATATATGCATGCTCATTAAAAGGCAAAGAAACGGAAACGTCAATGAGGATACTTACATGAAAACCAGTGTTGTAATATTTTTCGTGTCGTTTCGTGTCGTAAGTGAGCATCAACTTTAAATTGGAGCCTTTCAATTTACTTTACATCAGTATTCGGCACACATGCAGCACATGCTTTGCCAAGTGTTACACGTAGTCTTATCTCTTTCATTCATTTGACAAACAACAATTAGCAAAACAGCATTGTTTCGGATGATATGCAAATGTTCTGTCTCACTTTCACTTGCAGTCTCATTTTTAATTTTGCCGACCACAACCTTACATGTACAGTAGACCGTCTCGCCTTATAGGCAAAAAAAAGTATCGCCGCACTCCAGGTAATCTGAAGCATTATTGAAAGAAAGTTTCGGAACAAATTTTTTATTTTGACCGAATGTAGAGTGTCGCGCATCGAAAAATTTTATTATTTTTCTAGTGAACAAAGCGAAAAATTTCTCAAGTAAAAGTTCAATGATTTTTTACGGGCTTTCCATTTCTGAAATCAAAATGGTACGTAAAGATGACAGAAACTGTGGTCCTGTGGGTCAGTAGTATAAGGGGTCAACTGAGGTCAATGAGTCTTGTAAATAAAAAATAGGTCTCCCTGAGACAAAAACAAAAACACATCATTCTTTAAGATCGGACGATAAATAACGAAGTTATAAAGAAATATGTCGATGCACGACCCCTACGTTCGTGCGACCCCTTAAATTTGGTGTTATCCAGCGTTGCCAGATTGACGATGGCATCGTCATTTTGACGATTTAAGACCAATATGACGATTGGACGATTTAAGATTACAAATGAGGATTTAAGAGCTGAAATTACTATTAACACATGGATTTTTTTTTGTGTTAACAAAATTTAAAATTTTAACTCTAACGACATTGTAGATAATTTTTTAAAACCATTGTACATAAATTCTAACGACATGTCGATTACAAAAATAAATATAAATTTTTAAAAAGTTGACAAAGAGTTGTTTTCCTTAACATTGAGTGTTGGGCTAAATTAAATTGTTTTTAAAATTAATTGTATAAAATTAATAAATTGTTAATAGAGTACCCAAAAATTAGCAATAAATCAATTGTTAATTGCGACTTTTGCAATAAACAATTACTTAATTGTTAAGTGTGACTTCTACAATTAATCTTTAGTTCTTTAATTAGACTAAAGAACTAACAATTAATTTGCAGAAAAATAAAATATCTTTATTTCATCTGTTTTAATTTGAAACAATAAATTTTATTTATTTTCAAAGCTTTACACCAAAATCATCTTCTCCGTGCATGACGCATAGCTTTTATTGACCTGCAACAACAACAATGCATGCAAAAGCATGTTTGAGAATTTTTAAATTCAACGTGCTACCTCAAGAACGAAACTTTTCAAACACATAGCACAGCTAATATTTCTGCACCTTCTGCAGAAAGGATTCCATGCTAATATTCCTTCACCTTCTGAAGCTTACTCTGGCGCTGTTTGATTTAAAATAAAAACAATAATAATTTAAATAGAAAAATAATATCAAAACATAACAAAATAGCAAAATAACATAAACTCTTACTAGTGCACACGCTGCCATATAGCGCGTGCTTAGCGCGTGCATATAAATATGTCGCAGGAAACAATTAATAATTCTTCATTCACAAGTAGTGAACAAAGTGAAGACATAACGGATGGCTATGCAACCTGGCAACAAGTACCAGTCTCTGGGGCTAAAAGTAGCTTGCAAGCTTCTCCCAAACAGGGTTGCCAGAGACTCTTCGCTTAAAAACGTCATTCAGCTTTTCAAAAATCGTCATTTGACTGTAAAAATCGTCATTTGCGCGTCCCAAAAATCGTATTTTAAGTTCTACAATCGTCATACAGTATAGCTGATTTGAATTTTTACTTGAAGTAAGAAAACTTAAAAACTCTTTATTTATAAAAAATCAGTTGTAAGAGTTTAATGATAGCTATCGATTTATGTTTTTTAACTTTCAATAGAAATTTCACTTTGGCTGCGAATCTAAGCGGCGGGCTTCCTTTGGTCATCAAGCAAAGGTTGTGCGTTGGGTTTGAAGCCCACCACATAAAAAAAAGCATTTCAATGAAAAGTACAAGCATTAATAAAAGAATGATCCCCAAATCTGATGACGACTACCGCAAACGAAAAAGAAACAGTTTCGATAGTATCGTAAGTGTAGACGTAGAATTCCGTTTAAGATGTAACCTCTTCTACTTTGTCTCTTTGGTCCGATTGTTTTGTTCATTTTGCACGTATTTTTATTGATCTTACAAAAATTAACAGATTAATTAATAACACTCAATTATGGACTACTTATCGAGGCCAAAACAAAGAAAAAGTTAAAAAGTAAGTATGATTAAATGAGCAAGCAAAAAGAAACAAGCAAAATTTCAAATTTTTTCGATCATTTCGTTAAGTTTGATAGGTTGAGTTCATTGACTTAGTTGAAAAGAAGGCGAAGCAAATGCACTTTCCATTGGTGCCACTTTCGTCTCTGCCCGATATATATGTATTTAGTTTGCGAGCTACAGTCAGTTTAACTACTAATTTCAAATTAAAATTAAAATCCCGATTTTTAAAAATTGTATGGTAACTATATTTCACGCTGAGCACATGCCTTTTCAATTAGTGCCACTCTCGTCCGATATTTAGTTTGCGAGCTACCCTTTCCTCTCTGTTCGATGTATAGTTTGCGAACTACACTGTATAAAAATTAAACACATAAAACAAAAATTAAAATTTACGCCATCTATTGGGTAAAAGCATAAAACGAAATATGATCCAACTCGTTTTTTTTCATAAGACTTAAATCTAACCGAATCACAGACCCATTTCGTTAAATTTAACAGTTCGAGTTCATTGACTGAGTTGAAAAGAGATTCATGACCTCTGGTTTCAATATAGAGCACTTAGTAAACTAGAACAGAAGTGCATAAATACACCCAATGCGAACGAATGCTTACAATGCTACCAATACGAACTAGAACTTCCAGTTTCACGTAAGCACGTGTTCACGTGTTTTTAAAAAATCAAGTTAAAACACAAAACTCAACTACACGTGTCTTTTATTCACGAACAACACGTGAAGTTCGTATTCACGTAAAAGTGCCAATGACACACTTGTGACCTCAGAAAATCCCACTGCATCCGATTGGCCATAGAATCATCCATTTTGGTCCAAAAGTTCCATGGAAACTATAAAAGTGCCAATGACTCACCTGTGACCTCAGATAATCCCACTGCATCCGATTGGCCATAGAATCATCCATTTTGGTCCAAATGTTCCATGGAACCCATTATAGTACCTACCAATGACCCGCCTGTGACCTCAGATAATCCCACTGCATCCGATTGGCCATAGAATCATCCATTTTGGTCCAAATGTTCCATGGAACCCATCAAAGTACCAATGACCCGCCTGTGACCTCAGATAATCCCACTGCATCCGATTGGCCATAGAATCATCCATTTTGGTCCAAATGTTCCATGGAACCCATCAAAGTACCAATGACCCGCCTGTGACCTCAGATAATCCCACTGCATCCGATTGGCCATAGAATCATCCATTTTGGTCCAAATGTTCCATGGAACCCATCAAAGTACCAATGACCCGCCTGTTACCTCAGATAATCCCACTGCATCCGATTGGCCATAAAATCATCCATTTTGGTCCAAATGTTCCATGGAACCCATCAAAGTACCAATGAACCGCCTGTGACCTCAGATAATCCCACTGCATCCGATTGGCCATAGAATCATCCATTTTGGTCCAAATGTTCCATGGAACCCATCAAAGTACCAATGACCCGCCTGTGACCTCAGATAATCCCACTGCATCCGATTGGCCATAGAATCATCCATTTTGGTCCAAATGTTCCATGGAACCCATAAATGTGCCAATGACCCACCTGTGACCTCAGATAATCCCACTGCATCCGATTGGCCATAGAATCATCCATTTTGGTCCAAATGTTCCATGGAACCCATCAAAGTACCAATGACCCGCCTGTGGCCTCAGATAATCCCACTGCATCCGATTGGCCATAGAATCATCCATTTTGGTCCAAATGTTCCATGGAACCCAACAAAGTACCAATGACCCGCCTGTGACCTCAGATAATCCCACTGCATCCGATTGGCTATAGAATCATCCATTTTGGTCCAAATGTTCCATGGAACCCATCAAAGTACCAATGACCCGCCTTGTGACCTCAGATAATCCCACTGCATCCGATTGCCCATAGAATCATCCATTTTGGTCCAAATGTTCCATGGAACCCATAAATGTGCCAATGACCCACCTGTGACCTCAGATAATCCCACTGCATCCGATTGGCCATAGAATCATCCATTTTGGTCCAAATGTTCCATGGAACCCATCAAAGTACCAATGACCCGCCTGTGGCCTCAGATAATCCCACTGCATCCGATTGGCCATAGAATCATCCATTTTGGTCCAAATGTTCCATGGAACCCAACAAAGTACCAATGACCCGCCTGTGACCTCAGATAATCCCACTGCATCCGATTGGCTATAGAATCATCCATTTTGGTCCAAATGTTCCATGGAACCCATAAATGTGCCAATGACCCACCTGTGACCTCAGATAATCCCACTGCATCCGATTGGCCATAGAATCATCCATTTTGGTCCAAATGTTCCATGGAACCCATAAATGTGCCAATGACCCACCTGTGACCTCAGATAATCCCACTGCATCCGATTGGCCATAGAATCATCCATTTTGGTCCAAATGTTCCATGGAACCCATCAAAGTACCAATGACCCACCTGTGACCTCAGATAATCCGACTGCATCCGATTGGCCATAGAATCATCCATTTTGGTCCAAATGTTCCATGGAACCCATCAAAGTACCAATGACCAGCCTGTAACCTCAGATAATCCCACTGCATCCGATTGGCCATAGAATCATCCATTTTGGTCCAAATGTTCCATGGAACCCATAAATGTGCGAATGACCCACCAGTGACCTCAGATAATCCCACTGCATCCGATGGGTCATAGAATCATCCATTTTGGTCCAAATGTTCCATGGAAACCATCAAAATACCAATGACCCGCCTGTGACCTCAGATAATCACACTGCATCCGATTGGCCATAGAATCATCCATTTTGGTCCAAATGTTCCATGGAACCCATAAATGTGCCAATGACCCACCTGTGACCTCAGATAATCCCACTGCATCCGATTGGCCATTGAATCATCCATTTTGGTCCAAATGTTCCATGGAACCCATCAAAGTACCAATGACCCGCCTGTGACCTCAGATAATCCCACTGCATCCGATTGGCTATAGAATCATCCATTTTGGTCCAAATGTTCCATGGAACCCATAAATGTGCCAATGACCCGCCTGTAACCTCAGATAATCCCACTGCATCCGATTGGCCATTGAATCATCCATTTTGGTCCAAATGTTCCATGGAACCCATCAAAGTACCAATGACCCACCTGTGACCTCAGATAATCCGACTGCATCCGATTGGCCATAGAATCATCCATTTTGGTCCAAATGTTCCATGGAACCCATAAATGTGCGAATGACCTACCAGTGACCTCAGATAATCCCACTGAATCCGATTGGTCATAGAATCATCCATTTTGGTCCAAATATTCCATGGAAACCATCAAAGTACCAATGACGCGCCTGTGACCTCAGATAATCCCACTGCATCCGATTGGCCATAGAATCATCCATTTTGGTCCAAATGTTCCATGGAAACCATCAAAGTACCAATGACCCGCCTGTGACCTCAGATAATCCCACTGCATCCGATTGGCCATAGAATCATCCATTTTGGTCCAAATGTTCCATGGAACCATTAAATGTGCTCATGACCCACCTGTGACCTTAGATAATCCCACTGCATCCGATTGGCCATAGAATCATCCATTTTGGTCCAAATGTTCCATGGAACCCATCAAAGTACCAATGACCCGCCTGTGACCTCAGATAATCCCACTGCATCCGATTGGCTATAGAATCATCCATTTTGGTCCAAATGTTCCATGGAACCCATAAATGTGCCAATGACCCGCCTGTAACCTCAGATAATCCCACTGCATCCGATTGGCCATAGAATCATCCATTTTGGTCCAAATGTTCCATGGAAACCATCAAAGTACCAATGACCCGCCTGTGACCTCAGATAATCCCACTGCATCCGATTGGCCATAGAATCATCCATTTTGGTCCAAATGTTCCATGGAACCCATAAATGTGCCAATGACCCGCCTGTGACCTCAGATAATCCCACTGCATCCGATTGGCCATAGAATCATCCATTTTGGTCCAAATGTTCCATGGAACCATTAAATGTGCTCATGACCCACCTGTGACCTCAGATAATCCCACTGCATCCGATTGGCCATAGAATCATCCATTTTGGTCCAAATGTTCCATGGAACCATTAAATGTGCTCATGACCCGCCTGTGACCTCAGATAATCCCACTGCATCCGATTGGCCATAGAATCATCCATTTTGGTCCAAATGTTCCATGGAACCCATCAAAGTACCAATGACCCACCTGTGACCTCAGATAATCCGACTGCATCCGATTGGCCATAGAATTATCCATTTTGGTCCAAATGTTCCATGGAACCCATCAAAGTACCAATGACCAGCCTGTAACCTCAGATAATCCCACTGCATCCGATTGGCCATAGAATCATCCATTTTGGTCCAAATGTTCCATGGAACCCATAAATGTGCGAATGACCCACCAGTGACCTCAGATAATCCCACTGCATCCGATGGGTCATAGAATCATCCATTTTGGTCCAAATGTTCCATGGAAACCATCAAAATACCAATGACCCGCCTGTGACCTCAGATAATCCCACTGCATCCGATTGGCCATAGAATCATCCATTTTGGTCCAAATGTTCCATGGAACCCATAAATGTGCCAATGACCCACCTGTGACCTCAGATAATCCCACTGCATCCGATTGGCCATTGAATCATCCATTTTGGTCCAAATGTTCCATGGAACCCATCAAAGTACCAATGACCCGCCTGTGACCTCAGATAATCCCACTGCATCCGATTGGCTATAGAATCATCCATTTTGGTCCAAATGTTCCATGGAACCCATAAATGTGCCAATGACCCGCCTGTAACCTCAGATAATCCCACTGCATCCGATTGGCCATAGAATCATCCATTTTGGTCCAAATGTTCCATGGAAACCATCAAAGTACCAATGACCCGCCTGTGACCTCAGATAATCCCACTGCATCCGATTGGCCTTAGAATCATCCATTTTGGTCCAAATGTTCCATGGAAACCATCAAAGTACCAATGACCCGCCTGTGACCTCAGATAATCCCACTGCATCCGATTGGCCATAGAATCATCCATTTTGGTCCAAATGTTCCATGGAACCCATAAATGTGCCAATGACCCGCCTGTGACCTCAGATAATCCCACTGCATCCGATTGGCCATAGAATCATCCATTTTGGTCCAAATGTTCCATGGAACCATTAAATGTGCTCATGAACCACCTGTGACCTCAGATAATCCCACTGCATCCGATTGGCCATAGAATCATCCATTTTGGTCCAAATGTTCTATGAAAACCATAAATGTGCGAATGACCCACCAGTGACCTCAGATAATCCCACTGCATCCGATTGGTCATAGAATCATCCATTTTGGTCCAAATGTTCCATGGAAACCATCAAAGTACCAATGACTCGCCTGTGACCTCAGATAATCCCACTGCATCCGATTGGCCATAGAATCATCCATTTTGGTCCAAATGTTCCATGGAACCCATAAATGTGCCAATGACCCACCTGTGACCTCAGATAATCCCACTGCATCCGATTGGCCATAGAATCATCCATTTTGGTCCAAATGTTCCATGGAACCCATAAATGTGCCAATGACCCGCCTGTGACCTCAGATAATCCCACTGCAACCGATTGGCCATAGAATCATCCATTTTGGTCCAAATGTTCCATGGAACCCATCAAAGTACCAATGACCCGCCTGTGACCTCAGATAATCTCACTGCATCCGATTGGCCATAGAATCATCCATTTTGGTCCAAATGTTCCATGGAACCCATAAATGTGCCAATGACCCACCTGTGACCTCAGGTAATCCCACTGCATCCGATTGGCCATAGAATCATCCATTTTGGTCCAAATGTTTTATGGAAACCATCAAAGTACCAATGACTCGCCTCTGACCTCAGATAATCCCACTGCATCCGATTGGCCATAGAATCATCCATTTTGGTCCAAATGTTCCATGGAACCCATAAATGTGCGAATGACCCACCAGTGACCTCAGATAATCCCACTGCATCCGATTGGCCATAGAATCATCCATTTTGGTCCAAATGTTCCATGGAACCCATAAATGTGCCAATGACCCACCTGTGACCTCAGATAATCCCACTGCATCCGATTGGCCATAGAATCATCCATTTTGGTCCAAATGTTCCATGGAACCCATAAATGTGCCAATGACCCGCCTGTGACCTCAGATAATCCCACTGCATCCGATTGGCCATAGAATCATCCATTTTGGTCCAAATGTTCCATGGAACCATTAAATGTGCTCATGACCCACCTGTGACCTTAGATAATCCCACTGCATCCGATTGGCCATAGAATCATCCATTTTGGTCCAAATGTTCCATGGAACCCATCAAAGTACCAATGACCCGCCTGTGACCTCAGATAATCTCACTGCATCCGATTGGCCATAGAATCATCCATTTTGGTCCAAATGTTCCATGGAACCCATAAATGTGCCAATGACCCACCTGTGACCTCAGGTAATCCCACTGCATCCGATTGGCCATAGAATCATCCATTTTGGTCCAAATGTTCCATGGAAACCATCAAAGTACCAATGACTCGCCTGTGACCTCAGATAATCCCACTGCATCCGATTGGCCATAGAATCATCCATTTTGGTCCAAATGTTCCATGGAACCCATAAATGTGCCAATGACCCACCTGTGACCTCAGATAATCCCACTGCATCCGATTGGCCATAGAATCATCCATTTTGGTCCAAATGTTCCATGGAACCCATACGAATACGAACCAATCAGTTCGTGCAAAATTAAAACAATACAATTATAAACAACGAAACAAAAACAAAGAAAGCAGCAGGCACATAAGCAGCTGATGATTGATTTTCTTATATAACTAGTAAGGTATATCTTCGACTTGGCCGAAGTTAAAATACCCCCACGTCCGATTCTTAAGGGTGGAAGAATCTTAAACTGGAGAGCTTTGTGTATGAGATTTTGAGAGATTTTATTATTTTTATGTGTCTAAAATACATACATATCAAATTGTTTTCCTGCAGCTTAAATATAAGCCTTTTTATAAAGTTTTAAATTTTGGGGTTTTATGGGAGGTGGGCGTGTTAGATTGTGTATGACGCCCATTTTTCTAACATACCTCAGTTTCGACATAGAATACACAAATACCGAGTTTCTGTCTTGTAACTTGAATATTAGCCTCTTTATAGATTTTTCAATTTTGGGGTTGTATGGGAGGTGGGCGTGTTAATCGGTGGAGGACGCCCATTTTTATAACACACCTCAGTTTTGACATTAAATACACAAATACTGAGTTTCCATCTTGTAACTTTAATATTAGCCTCTTTATAAATTTTTCAATTTTGGGGTTGTATGGGAGGTGGGCGTGTTAATGGGTGGATGACACCCATTTTTATAACACACCTTAGTTTTGACATTAAATACACAAATACCGACTTTCCGTCTTCTAACTTTAATATTAGCCTCTTTATAGATTTTTCAATTTTGGGGTTGTATGGGAGGTGGGCGTGTTAGTCGGTGGATGACGCCCATTTTTCTAAGACATCTTAGTTTTGACATAGAATACACATATACAAAATTTCAGTATTGTAGCTTTAATATTAGCTTCTTTGTAGAGTTTTCATTATTAGGGTTGTATGGGAGGTAGGCGTGGTTTTTATCCGATCTAGCCCATTCTCGAACTTGATCTTCGCTTTCTAGAAAAAAGCTTAAATATGAAGTTTCATTACGATAGCTTGAAAATTACGGCTGTAATCGTGTCGACAGACAGACGGACAGACGGACAGACGGACAGACGGACAGACGGACAGACGGACAGACGGACAGACAGACGGACATGGCTAAATCAACTCAGGTGGTGATGCTTATCAAGAATATATATACTTTTCTATACCTACCACGCTTCCTTATGGGCGTTACACACGTCGTGACAAAATTAATATACCCCTTACGCAGTACGCGTGGGGGTATAAAAACATGCATTTTTCTTCTTATATTTTACTATTTTCTGACTTTCATATAATAGTGACAAAATCCAAAATTAGATATTCATTCAGCACAGGATATATCTGATATTTAAGTATATATATTATCTTTGAACGATAAGTATTAAAGGCTGTAGGTATACCCTAAAGTATTCGCCAAAAACGTTGCATGACCTTCAAAAAATCTGTTAAAACGACCCCATACAAACCGCGCTGTAAGACGTAATTCTACTTCAAAACTGATAATGATTTACGGATATGCACCTGGAATGTCCGAACCCTAAATTGGGATGGTGCCTCTATCCAACTGATTGATATCTTGGAAATATATAATTCTGATATCACTGCAATCCAAGAAATGCGATGGAAGGGACAGGGTTGCTTACGGCAAGCATCCTGTGATATCTACTACAGCGGCCATGTGGCGAAGCACGAGTTTGGATGCGGATTTGTAGTTGGCAAGAGAATACGGCATCATGTCCTGCGATTCACTCCTGTGAACGAACGACTTGCCATAATCCGCTTCAAGGCAAAAATTTTTAACATAAGCCTAATATGTGCGCACGCTCCAACAGAAGAAAAAGATGACGAGACCAAAGAAAGTTTTTACGAGCGCCTTGAAGACGCATACGAGCGCTGCCCCTGTCATGACTTAAAAATCGTGCTTGGTGACTTCAACGCCAAGGTGGGTAAGGAAAACATATTTGGTCCAACAGTCGGAAAGTTCAGCCTCCACGACAACACATCCGATAACGGAATGAGGTTAATTGACTTCGCCGCCGCACGAAACATGGTCGTTAGTAGCACTAGATTCAAGCATCTCAATATTCATAAGGCCACTTGGCTGTCCCCTGATCAAAAAACATGCAACCAAATTGATCACGTTTTGATTGACGGAAGGCACTCTTCCAGTGTACTAGACGCATGCACGATCCGTGGTGCTAACATAGACTCGGATCATTATCTTGTCGCAGCCAAGATCCGCACACGTCTGTGCGCAGCTAAGAATGCTCGCAATCCTACACAAAGAAAGCTTGACGTCGCCAAGCTGCAGTCAAAACGGACGGCCGAAGCCTTCGCTACTCGACTCTCACTCCTGCTTCAAGAAAGCACTCCTCCGATCGACGATATATGCGGACAGTGGACGCACATATCCCACTCTATGCGTACGGCTGCCGAAGAGGTGATAGGCTACCAACGCCCTCGCCGGAACCAGTGGCACGACCAGGAGTGTCGCGACGCCACTGCAGAGAAGGACATCGCCTACAAAGCCACCCTGCAATCGGTTGTAGCGCGTGCTGTTATGGAGCGATACCGTGAGAAGAAGAGGGAAGAGAGACGCATTTTCAGGCGAAAGAAACGAGAGGCGGAAATGCGTGAGTGCGAGAAAATTGAGATGCATGGCGACAGGAATGAGACTCGAAAATTTTTCGAAAAAATAAGACGCCTGGCCGAAGGTTTTAAGACCGGAGCCTCTTCCTGCAAGGATAAGAATGGGAATCTTGTGACAGATATCCAGAGTACACTGATGCTATGGAGGGAACACTTCTCTAGTCTTTTAAATGGCGACGCTGACAACAATCTAGCCAGTGGAGATGATATCCCGGAAACCCCAATTATGGATGACAGCGTTGAAGTTCCGCTGCCCGACTATAACGAGGTCTTTACAGCTATAGCTCGGCTTAAAAACAACAAAGCCGCAGGAGCCGATGGCTTACCGGCTGAGCTGTTTAAGACCGGTGGCGAAGCTCTGTTGAAATGCATTCACAGACTTCTATGCAGAATATGGTCGGAAGAATGCATTCCAGATGATTGGAACCTCAGTGTGCTCTGCCCAATCCACAAGAAAGGCGATCCCACCATTTGCGCCAACTACCGTGGGATTAGCCTTCTAAATATCGCATATAAGGTCCTGTCGAGCGTATTGTGTGAAAGACTGAAGCCCATCGTCAACCAACTGATTGGACCTTATCAGTGTGGCTTCAGACCTGGAAAGTCCACCATTGACCAGATCTTCACGCTCCGACAAATCTTGGAAAAGACCCTCGAAAAACAAATCGACACGCACCATCTCTTTGTCGATTTCAAAGCCGCCTTCGACAGTCCAATAAGGAGTCACCTATACTCCATCATGTCTGAATTTGGTATTCCTGCCAAGCTAATACGTCTTTGCAGGATGACACTGAACAACACCAGCAGTGCAGTGAAAATCGGGAAGGACCTCTCCCTTCCTTTCGATACCAAGCGAGGTTTCAGACAAGGTGATTCCTTATCGTGCGACTTCTTTAATATAGTAATGGAGAAGACAATCCGAGCTGCTGACCTGAGACGCAGCGGCACAATTTTCTATAAGAGCGTTATGCTGCTGGCGTATGCTGATGATATTGACATCATTGGCCAAAATACGCGCGAAGTCAGTGCAGCATTCTCCAGGCTAGAAAAAGAGTCGAGTCGAATGGGTCTTGCAGTGAACGCAGATAAAACGAAGTATCTCGTGTCAACAAACAAACAGTCCCAGCGTCTTGGAAACCACGTCACTGTTGACAACACCTCCTTTGCGGTAGTGAAGGACTTTGTCTACTTGGGATCCAGTATTAACTCCTCCAACGATATCAGTATTGAGATTAAACGAAGGATAACTCTTGCCAACAGGTGTTACTT
This sequence comes from Tetanocera ferruginea, assembly GCA_958299015.1. NCBI lineage: Eukaryota > Metazoa > Arthropoda > Insecta > Diptera > Sciomyzidae > Tetanocera > Tetanocera ferruginea. The sequence goes on along the minus strand of OY282642.1, from coordinate 68,434,203 downwards.
TGGGCTCAGTAGGCAATTGAGAAGCAGAGCTCTCTCTCGACGAACAAAACTGACGCTCTATAAGTCAATAATCATGCCCGTCCTACTATACGCATCACAAACCTGGACGTTGAGCAGCTCTGATGAAAGGACTTTGGGAGCGTTCGAGAGAAAAATCCTTCGCAAGATCTATGGTCCAATCTGCGTCAATGGCGAGTACCGAATACGATGGAACCACGAGTTGTATGAGCTATATGCCGACATCGATATAGTCAAGCGTATTAAAATAGAGCGGCTTCGCTGGCTAGGTCATGTCGAGAGAATGAACGACGAAGCTCCAGCGAAAAAAATATTGGATTCGGTACCCAGCGGTGGCCAACGCAGACGAGGAAGACCGCATCTCCGTTGGAAAGACCAGGCATTGGATAACCTGACGACGCTTGGAATTTCCAACTGGCGCCAGCAAGCGCACGACAAAAGAGGCTGGCGCAAATTCTTAGACCAGGCCAAAACCGACCAACGGTTGTAAGCGCCATCTAAGTAAGTAAGTAAGTAAGTAAGCTCCCTTTGGACAAAGACATACAGTGGCTCACAGCTTATTTCGTGCAGACGATGTGTTAAACTTTGAAATGCTATAACTTGGTAACTAGTACTGGTAATTAAAAAATTTAAACGACATTTGTTTGCTAGTAATTATACATTTAAATATAAACTTTCATTTCTTTATATAAAAGTCTACTAAAAAGATAATAAGCAAAAAACTAAAAAAGCAGCAGAATTCAACGCCACAGCTTATTTCGTGCACACTGTTTTTACATGTAAGCTTTTGAACGTGGTGCCGTTATTTTCTTCTTCTCGTTCGCTGTTTTTATCTTGACTGATGTCCTGATTCTTCTGATCGGAGTTAACAGTTGTTTTTAGTCTGGACTTAAAACCTTAAGTGCACTAATTGATTTGTTTTAAAAATGGGCCGTCGCACAACAATATAACAGCACGAAATAGTTTTATTTCACTTTAAAAAAGAAAAAATCCAACCGCAAATAGCTGAAATAGTAAAATTGAGACCCTCTACAGTGCAGTACATCATCCAGCGCTTTTTGCAAGAAAATCGTGTGGCTGATAAGGCCAGAAATGCTCCAAATAAAATATGTACAGAAGCGGACGAGCGACTTATTCTGCGAAAAATCGTAGAAAATCTGAGGCTTTAGGGTCCCAAATTGGCCAAGGATGTTGAGAAGGAGTTGGGCAAGAAATGCTGTGCCGAAACAATTCGTCATCTGCTGCGGGCCAACGAGTTTAATGGTCGAGTTACACGCAACAAATCTTATATTAAAAAAAAAAATCAGCTATGTCGACTGAACTTCGTCATATAACACGTTTTATATTCTAGGACATTCTGGAATGACGTCATTTTCTCGGACGAGTTTAAGTTCAATATTTTTGGCTCTGAAGGAATGCAATATGTATGGCGTAAGGCTTATACCGAGCTGAACAATAACCATCTCAAGCCTACAGTAAAACATGGTGGCGGCAGCGTAATTGTTTGGGCCTGTATGGCTGCATCGGGCGTTGGAAAATTATTTTTTTTTGGAGGCATTATGGACAAGACAATGTACCTAGATTTTATAAAAGAAAATTTGCTTCAAAGTATCGACACCTTGGGCGTACGAGAGACATTTCGGTTCTACCAGGACAACGACCCAAAACATAAATCGAGAATCGTCCAGTCATGGTTGATTTGGAATTGCCCGCATCTTATGAATCCGCCTGCACAGTCACCCGACTTAAATGTAATAGAAATTTTGTGGGCAATTTTGGAGAGTGGCGTTCGCAAGCGGAATATTTCCAATAAAAATTAATTAAAAAATGCATTGATGGAGGAATGGCAACAAATACCCCCCAGATATTACAAAAAATTAGAAGAGTAAATGGATAGCCAGTAAATGGATTAAAGATGTAATTTAACAAAATGGCGGCCACACAAAATATTAAAAAAGACAAACATATTACATTTTCTTAAGATTCAGTGGAGTGCACGAAATAAGCTGTGGCGTTGAATTTTGCTGCTTTTTCAGTTTTTTGATTATTATTTTTTTAGTAGACCATTATATAAAGAAATGAAAGTTTATATATAAATATATAATTACTAGCAAACAAATGTCGTTTAAATTTTTTCATTACCAGTACTAGTTACCAAGTTATAGCATTTCAAAGTTTAACACATCGTCTGCACGAAATAAGCTGTGAGCCACTGTAAATGCAAAAGAAAGGGGGTATTCTATTGAATATATGAGTAGTGCTTACGGTGTTTATATGGCTAGTGTAATTTGGAAAGATAATAAAGCCGTAAGATTGATATCAACCTATGTGGGCAGAGACAGATTTGCAACCGCAGCTGAAACTGAGCAGCCGTCAAAGGCGACACGATATGATCGGAAAAAGAAGGAGTACATTAGTGTGGAATGCCCCCAGGTTGTGAAGGAATACAACGCGCATATGGGAGGGGTTGATTTGATGGACGGGCTCATGGGACGATACCACATTCGCGTAAAAACCCGAAATCCAATGACAAAGATATTTTACCACTTATTGGACATGGCAGCTACAAATTCGTATACAATGTATCGTCGAGTCGAGGCTGAAATAAGCAATGATTCAACATCCAATGCAGACGCGAAATTGCTGCAGCTTCCCAATTTTAGGGAAGAAATTGCGGCAGGTTTGGACTACAAAATTGGATTAAAGGCAAAACATCCTGTTGCTGATGTACGTTTTGACGGATATATGCATTTCCCGAAATGTTTGCCAAAAGACACCGGCAAAAAGAAGTGCAAGCTATGCAAAACATCACAGACGCAATGTATCTGTGAAAAATGCAAACTACATTTATGCTGCTCAGCTTCAAAAAATTGTTTTACGCAATATCATTTTCAAAACAAATAAAAACATTTCCAAATTAATTGAAATAAATTAAAATTTCATAAAAACTTCTCTGATCTACCTGACTATTTTTTTAAGACTGACCGGGTAAGGCTGTCCTGAGGCTGTCTTTCATTATTTGCACCAGTCTGCTAAGTACGATAAAAAATTTCACATTTTACATCACTTTTCGTTTTCTACAGTCACTTTTGACGTTCATAGCAATTATGAACAAAATTCGTCCGCTGGATAAATTTTGCCCGTTAGAGGGATATAATAATCACGAGTTTTATCAGAAAAAGTTTATCCATACAAACTTAGCGTAGATGAATTTCGAGATTATATAAAACAAAATTTGTTTGTGCGCGACACCCGTTCCTTACCTACGACCTATACCATTTTATCACACCCGTTCCTTAACTACGACCTATACCATTTTATCATATTTCAGCGATTCCTGAGCGTGAAAATATTTTCCAAAAATTAAAGTTCCTAAAATAATGTTAAAATCCAACAATTTTTAAAATGAAATAAAGTTTTTCTTTAGATTCTGGACATGAAAATGTTTAAATATTTTTTTTGTCGCAAATATCATAAAGTCAAATGAATTTTTTTAATTCTTTTCAGATAAGCCCTAGGAATGGAACGGCATTACGGACAATATTTCAAATTTCTACCGGAACAGCAAAGGATACATTTCTAGACACCCCATTAACATACGAGTTTTTTGGAATTTTTGAGGATCATCATATATCTTTTAATCAATTCTATGACTACAAGACATTAGAAACAAGATTACCATATACTGGTAGGTCAGTGTATACAGCAGAGCTGTAAAAGATTGCAATCATTCTTTGAAGTCGCAATTATTGAATAAATTTTATGATTGTAGTATTTATTTAATTTCGTGAATAAGACTGAAGAAAAATTAAGTCACCAATCATTTTGCATCATTTTAATTTATAAATCATTTTCTTTGCATTCTTTGAAGTCGTAATCAATGAATAAAATTTTTACTTGCAGTATTTATTTAATTTCGTGAATACGACTTGAGCAAAATTGTGTGCTGATTGGGAATCTCTCTTCCGTTTTGTTTTTTGTTTTTTCCACCACGCCCAGATTTTTCAGATATACACTTACCGCCCTATTCTGCTTGTTAACTTAACACGGCGTTGTTAAGAATCTCTTGTTAATGTTCTTGTTATGAAATGTAAATATTCATATTCTAACAAATCATTAACAACTTGAAAGCTTGACAAAGCTTTTAAAGTTCACCACGCATGGTGAAAATGCAAATGGCATGCATATCAAGCGTCAGCTGTTGTTTCTTACTTATTTCAGAGTTTATTATTTCTGCAAGAAGAATAATAAATGTTATGAAGTAAGAAATTTAAAGATTGTTTCATATTGTATGTTTAAAGTGATACTTTTAAATGCTAAGATATAAAATCTACTTAAATTCTTTGTAAAAAAGGCGTTAATTGAAAGGCGTTTGAAGTTTTTTTTCGTTCATATTGCTCAGTGTGATCGCTTAAAAGAAGTAAAACTTATTCCATTCTTCAATATTGTAACATTACTTTACTATTATTCAATATTATATTGATATTTTAACGTATGCACATCAATTTATTTGCTTTACAATGAAATAAAACTCGTTGTTAAGATGCTTTCTGTCATTAACAAAATAGTTAAGAAAAGAGCTTTAAATTTTTCGCCAGAATACGAAACCTTAACAAGGTGTTAATATTAACTATTTTGTTAAAGTGGTGAGCTTAGTTAAGTTATCAGAATAGGGCTGTTAGACATGCCAGTGAGGAAGCACTTTTTAAACTTTTTAAGTTGTGCAATAAAATTTTCTTTATACCTAACCTTAAAGAATTCCATACTTAAAAATCAGTACCTGGGCGACCGAGCTGCGCTCAGATTCCCACCGTATATTTAAATGTTTCACTGTTTTTAATAACAGTAAAATGCCATTTTTGGTTTGGAACCCTTTGTAATATGGCTGAAGTATTCTCTTTCAAAGCCAGCACTTTCAGTTTTGATTGAATTTTTTTTTATTTTACCAAAAAATTACCAAAAGTACTAAGCATTTTTTCAGGTACGAACATTTTTGTGGTGTCAATTTCTTGGAAATTTTAGGCCATTTTAAGCATGTTCTATAAAAAACGAAATATTTCTAATAAAAGACCTCCAAAACAAGGATACTACAAGGGTATACAATTACCAAGTTGCAAAAATAAAACTTTGAAAATTCTTGCATGGCAGATTATATACTTTAAACATTAAGCTGTTTGATGAATCCGAGGACCTTATGTTTATGTTGTATGTTTGGCGTATAAAAACGTGGCGGCCGAGGCTCAAAGTGTTAAAGCGAGGCTTTGACGCTGAAAGACCTTGATATAAACCGATTTTTATGTTAACGAAATTTTTTTTTATTGTATTCAGACTTCACTACATATATATATGAACTTCCTTTCATTTAACGCTTGAATGTTTTTTAATGCGATTTCAAGCATTTGTATTTTTACGAAATTAATTTTTGAACTTAGTAAACATTTATAAAATTTAAAGTTTTCAAATTACACTGGTTTACAGCCAATTTGTACTTTGAATGCCACTATTCTTTTCTCAAGTAAAATCGGTCGCTAATTCCGAAAAAATTTTTTTTTTTTTTTCTGTCACTCCGTTTTCGAGATATTGCTCACTGTAGGGTTTTCAACGAAAAAAAAAGTTGGTTCCACTTAATTGCATATATCTCCAGAACCAACAACAGTAATCAAACAAATGATATATCAAATAAAAGCTAATAAAATTTCTTACAAACAATGCAAACATCATTTTTTTGTCGAGCTGTTAGTTTTGGCGGAATAAATTCAAATTTCGGGGATTTTTTTATTTTTCAGAAAAATTTCCAAAAAAAGACAAAATAGTTGCAAATTTCGTTAAGAAATCAAAATATTTTGTTACTTTTGATATTTTTTACTAAAAGCCTTTATTTTTCCAAAAAAAATGAGCTATTGTTGAAGAAAATCTATTGAGAAATGAAAAAGTTGTGTTCAATGGAACGAAAGAACCCAAATGGTGTGATTATCAAGTTATGCATTTGGACTCATTTTATTGCCATAAAAAAAAAATGAGAATTAAAGGTTGTTGTTATAAAAGCATATATTCTTAATTTTTATTGTACTTTTAATAATTTACATTATTCGTCGCACATCATTCCTTTGTCCCAAAATCCTTGGTACCGATTCTCAATTACTTTCATCTGTTGGTGGAATCTTTCCCCATGTTCGTCGCTCTCGTCACCGAGATTCTTCGCTTTCTTTGTCCAACGCCTTGACAGTGTTTTTCATAAGTCCAAGTTTGTGTGCAACGGTGGGAGAATTATGTTTTCCTTTTTGACGAGTGGAACGTTTTTGACGTTGCTCCCTCCAACTTTCGACTCAATTCTTTCTGGCCAGTCCTTATTGTAATAGTGGTGTTCACGTGCACAACTATCCCACTTGCATAGAAAACAGCAGTACTTTGTGTAGCCACTCTGTAAACCACAAAGCATACCAACGACTTTGAGATTTCCAGTTCCAAAGCTCTTATCCAATCATTCAGCTGCGCTTGCGGTAAAAGGTGAGTTGTGCTTTCAGTTGTAATAGTACTACCACCTGTGGTTCCTTTCGACCCCATTGAATCCACGGATTTTCGATTGTTTTCACGTGTTGAATCGGGACAAGTAGGATATGGAACATCGTCAGAATGAGATACTGGCAATGAAACATTCGGGATAGTGGCGTATATCACTCGTTTGTGTTTTCCAACACCAGTCACTTTGGCCAGACAAAAATAGCAATCGTTTAGGTGGCAAAACGGTTGTCTCCAGATCATCGGAACATCGAATTTCATGTATCGTTTTTTACCCGAGCTCCATTCAGACAATATTAATTCGCACGATTGACACAAAATACTTGGCGTCCATGATTCACCAATGTTCTCAGCCGCAATACCAAAATAATGTAGATATGACATTTCGAAAGTAAATTCACCGCACACCTAGCAGAAAATATCTGGGTAGTTTTTACACTGGAATTCTCGCAGTCTTTTACTCATTTTATTTTGAAGTATATCTTATTTTTTCCTTTCGTTACAAATTGTGCGTCCCTTTGTTTGCCACGTTTTTTAGTATAATGCATGAATGTGTTTGCTTTTATACATCTCGAAAGTACTGCATATATGGTACAATAAAAGGTAGGTAGGTCCACGACTCAGAGCGCGACCGCCGAAACTGTCAAAAAAACACAAAATAAGTATTCACATGGTATAATAAAAACAGGTAGGCTCTCTTTCTTATAGCCATAAGTGTCGAAATCAGACGTTTTGCTGTGACGGTTTCGACGGTTGCACTCTCAGTCGTGAGCCTACCTGTTTTTATTGTAGCGTGTTTGTTCTTATCTTTTCTTTCGCAAAACTCTTGACTTGATTCCTATGAACAATAAAAATGAAAAATAAAAAATTATAGTACAATAACCCAATTTATTTATATGACAATAAAATTTGTAAAAAAACCATAACTTGGGTGCTTTCGTTCCATTAAACACAACTTTTTCATTTCTCAATAGATTTTCTTCAACAATAGCTTATTTTTTTTGGAAAAATAAAGGCTCTTAGTAAAAAATATCAAAAGTAACAAAATATTTTGATTTCTTAACGAAATTTGCAACTTTTTTGTCTTTTTTTGGAAATTTTTCTGAAAAATAAAAAAAATCCCCGATATTTGAATTAATTTCGCCAAAACTAACAGCTCGTTCAAAATATAATGTTAGCATTGTTTGTAAGAAATTTTATTAGCTTTTATTTGATAAATCATTTGTTTGATTACTGTTATTGGTTCAGGAGATATATGCAATTAAGTGGAACTAACTTTTTTTTTTCGTTGAAAACCTTACAGTGGGCAATATCTCGAAAACGGAGTGACAGAAAAAAAAAATTTTTTTTCGGAATCAGCGACCGATTTTACATGAGAAAAGAATAGTGGCATTCAAAGTACAAACAACTTTTCGTTATTTGTAAACCAGTGTAATTTCTTAATAATTATTAACCAAATAGGAAATTTTACAAGAAACTTTTAAAGAAAAATATGACTAGAGTTGGGAATATTACCGTATTATATCTCATAACCAACACAAAAAAGCAGCACCAGACTCGAGGTGCGCCGGGTTTTATCAGCTAGTATTTTTATAGAAAAAAACAAAGTTACTCCCGAAATGTTTTATATATAACTATTTTAATACGATACTTTCAATTTAACCGAATGCGTTCACTGTATTAATTGCTTTCAAAATTGTTAGTTATGGGACTTATTAGTCTTATTGAAATTGCTCTTGCAACGTTTGGGGAATCCCCTTAATACGTTTTACTTTTCACTGAATATGTTGCATTGAGATGTGTAACGTGTTGTTATTGGCAAAAATATATGTAATTGAGCTCAAAAACGCAGGAGAATTAATTTGCAATCACCAAACTTATTTGTTAAAATGGGAAATTTCGCTTGCTTGATCAGTGATGCAGTTCGAGAATTTTAAAAGGAAGTAAAATAGGCTACAAGATGGAAGTATTTTCAGAGATTTCGAAGTGTTAAAATAAATTAATTTTGTATGAAATTTTGTTTTAACATGAATGTTTATTAAGCATATTTAGGTGCATTTCAAAATTAATAACGAAAAAATCAATGAAAATATTTTCATAAAAATCAATCAATAAAGTTTAATAAGAAAATACGCGTTCAATAAGAAAATACTGAAATACATTTCAGTCACTTATATGTATAAATTAACAATGTTAAAAAAATGATCTATTTCTAATTTCTATTTCTATTTTCTATGCAGCTATTTCTTCGGTTCTGAAGTAAATATCACTGTCATAACAAACATTCGATAAAGTATTCGTTTAGGGATTCCAATTTAAAAAATTATCATTTAGAAAGTGGTCCTTTATTAGCATTATCGAATTTACGGAGCTTAATTTTAACTTATTTGTAGTTGTTTTTTTAATGAGTTTAAATTGTGAAAATACTCTTTGTTGTTGCACCACCGTGCGGTAAGCTTAGCAACGCTCTTACAAAAGTTTTTATTTTTTGGTACATCAGGTCTTCTAAGGCACTTTTTAATTTAAAAACGTAGAACCAAAGCTCTTCAAATCCTTTTTTAGACATTCCTTTTCTAGACAGTCGATATCTTTTTCTTCGATGAGATTAGGAAAAAGTTTTATGAGGGGAACCAAACTTTCAGCTAAAAATCTTGTATCCAAAATTTGTAATGTTCTCAAAACTGGTAATTTGAAATTGACTCTTTTCATAACTAGTGTACGAATGTAATAGAACTGTACACAACTTTTTAAAATTTCGTTCTTATCTGTTACAGATATATCATAGGAATCAAATTTTATCTGGACTCTAGGCCCTATATATATATCAGACAAAGGCTTAATTCTAAAAGTATTGAGATCATTTTCAAAAATTATATCAAATTCTTCGGCAGAGATGTCAATAAAATTAATTACAACACTTCTGAAATACAATTTTAATGATTTTAACAACTCATGAAAACTAGCCGATTCTGTTTGAAATTCTAAATTAAGTGAATTAACAGCACTCAGTGCATAAGACAAGAATTGTAAATATATCACATTTGAATCAGTCATTCGTGCTGCAATACGACCTTCACAACGCGCGCTTTTGCAAGAAGTATTTAATCGAACAGAGTGTTGCCACTATCATTAAAATTCTCTCATCCAATACAAAAATCTGTGAGAGAAGGTGGGCATTTTTACGAAAACAGAGACATGAGTGCACAGGGGCGCAACCAGAATTTATTTTGGGGGGGGGGGTTTTATCAAATTTCGGACTTATATATAAAATCAATTTTACAAAGGCTTTATATCACAGCAAAAAGTTTCAATGCTTGTGAATAATATTTTCAAATAGAAGTAAGCTTTAAGGAGAATATTTTGGATATATTGTAAAATGTCATAAGGCAAAAACAAAATTCATTTTCAAACCGACCCAACCCATTAAAAAACATTAAAATTTAAAATTTAGATAAAGTTTTTATAAATAGTATTTTATTAGTATTACAAAATACTTCAAATATTGTTTTCAGTTGTACAGTAGTCGGCATTATTATTTTGTTGCAAGAAAAGGCAAATATTTTCAGTGTTTAAAATAGTTTGAGAAAACGCGAATCAAAATTTTTATATTTGGTGAAAATCTTACCAGAAATGTGTGATTTTTCTTAAAAATAACTTATAAAGAAAATATATTAGAAAAAACTTCATTTCAAAGTGGGCATAACTATTTTGAAAGTTCTGTTTTATACAAAAATCAACTTAAAGATAAGAAAATTTATGACAAAAACTTAACAACTTATCAAAAAGTTCATTATAAGCTTACTCTTTTGACATGCTGCATTATCTTGTTGTAAAATAAATGACTCACCAATAAGTTTGTCACCAGATGGAAATGCGCGATCATTTCAGACTTCCAAATATTTGTATTGGTTCATCTTTCCAACTATTGGAACCATATCCCCATGACCACAAGAGGAAATGCAGCCCCAGAACATAACCGATCCGCCGCCACGTCAATTGCTTGTAAGACTGGAGCAATTTCTTTGCGTGAATTCTTTGAAATTCGGACAATTCTTGTTAAAGGTGATCCATGATACTCAAACGTACTCACATCACTCCACAATACTCGGTTTGAAAATCTCATAGTCTTACAAAAAAAAATATTTGGCAAGTTGGAGTCGTTTGATTGCCGGGGTTACTTACGGTATTTTCCTTACGGAATATGTACCGAATTGGAATTCTTTTAAACGTCTGCGAATTGTGCGTTGGCTTACTAGAATCTAAGAAACATGTTTCATTTGTAATTCTAGCTTTTCGGTGTTAAACCAGGGTTCTTTGAGAACTCTCGTTTAATTAGCTGGTCTTCTTTACGTGTTTTTTTCTGCCCGAAAGTGGAAAATTTTTTACTGAATTTGTTTTTTTTGTCCTTAGTTATTTGATAGTGAACGGTTTGCCTTAATACCTATAACTCGGTGCATATTTCTTTGACTAAAATACCATAATTATGCTTCTCCACGATTTCACATCTCATTTCAACGCTTAATTCCTTCTTTTCCCCCATTTTTTTATAGAATTATAACTAAAACAAACAAATATATTTGAATATTTGTTTAAAATTTGAATATTTATTTAAAACTCCGATTTAACGTACCAAATCGTTATTTGCTTACAAAATACTTCTACCAACAAGAAATCCTTTCTTCTTGTATTTAACGAATTACTTCCTCGAAAAGCGTGACTTAAATAACCTTGTTTAATTATGTTAAAATTGTTCACACTATTTTTTACAATAAACTATCGTTGTAAAAATAACCAATTGGGGCAAACCTAAAAATTTGTCCTTTGGTTAGCACTAATGGACCTCATTTCCGAAAGTATACAACACACAATTTCTGAGTCTTTCGCCACCAAAATAACCGATGAAATTTCCTCTAAAATTGACTTTTATATCGTCAAGTAATTTTTATGAAACAGATTCGGGAAAATACGATGGAAAATTATGAATTGTAAATTTTTGCTTCAGTTTCGGAAGTCAATCGGAATTATTTTTTAATGAATCACATGACTTCACTATAAACTTAATTCCTGCAGAGTTTGGGTAAATTTGTGTCAAAAAAAATAATTATAAAAAAAAGAACGAAACATAACACTTTTTGAGGAAATTTCTTTGATCATTTCGCTGGCGAGAAATTCGACCGCTCTTCTTCAAATACAGGCTTTCTTATTTTATATTTTTTTTTAATTAAATTAAATTAAATTTCATCCAAACATTTCAAATCGTTTTAGTGGGTTCCAAGTTAAAAGTTGAAAAGACAACTCAAATCGAACCCCTCAAGTGATCAGTATCAGTCTGAAGAGAAAAAAATATATAAAATTTAGGGCCGTTTTATTCACTTTTATAACTTAAGATTTAAGAATAACTTTGGGATTTTTCAGCGTTTCTAACTTTTTTAATTTTATTCACTTCAAGTTGTCAAACATAACTCTAGAAATTCAATTTTATACATAACTTTTGTTTGATAACTGGAGTCAACTTGTGATTTTTTAACTTCCAAAAATATGAGCAGTTATGTGTTCTAACTTGGGATATTTGGTATAACTTTTGTTTTTTGTTTCAATCACAAACAGTTTCGTATGTATGTACGAGTTCAACAAATTGTAGCTGTTATGACTAGAGGGCGAATTTTTATGCAAAACCGTATGTAAGAAATATGCGTAATACGCGGAGATTTGAAACGGCCTTACGTACAATTGGGAATTACTCTTCTAAAATCAATAGGACCCAATAAACTCGAACCTGTGGTCAAAATCTCTCAACCTATGATGGTTTCGCCAGGAAGGTGTGTAAGAGTTGTCGAACAATGGCGGTTGGCTTAAATTTAAACCTTTATCAGACTGCACAATAACTTTGTGTTGGCCGGAGACACTAGAAATCTGGTCGTAAAAATGTCTGTCTGTGTTGGTGTCATCTTCCTCAGATTCAGATACTGATACCACCACGACGTGTTTGTCCTCCATTTCATCAGACGTAAGCAACAAGTTCGTAGGCAAGTATTTTTCATTAACCTCAGCTGATTCGAGAATGGCCAGCCAAAGTGGCCACCACCATTTCTTCGAACGAATTGGCACACGGTAGTTTAAAACAATATTATCATGGAGATCGACCCTGTACATGAAACAATTATAGTTTGTTTTTATTAAGGTTGCTGCACCGTGGCTTGACCAGGCTGACCTACCCGTGTTCGTTGTATACGTATTGTCGATGTGAGCGGGAATTTTGACTACTCGAACAATAATTTTTGCCCGTCACCCAGAGAACCTTTTACTAAATATAAGTGTAAAAGCCTTTCACCACATATTTTCGACCTTTGTTAGCAAAAATAAACTGTATTTCAGAAAAAACTATTTATAATTATGTTTCATTTATAATAAGTTCAAAATTTGTTAGCTTATAAAAGAGCTGTTTTAGGGGAACAAATGCATCGGTTTTTAATGAATGCATCAGACAAAACCCATCAAAATTGAATTAAATAATATATATCTAACAAATACAATTTAATCTCGCTTAAAAAATATTTAGGAATCGTAAACATATTTAAGTACTAACTTAATTCAGTGTAAACAGAGTAAACCTGGTTACCAGACGCAATCAATGTTGTAAAATCGACATTTAAAAACCATGTTAACCAGTTGTAAGGCTTTCTCCATAGTGAATGTTTGAAATAGTTTTGCAATCGATAAGGCTTGGCTTAATGAACAGCCCTCTAGTTATTGACATCATTTCAAAACATTGCAAAATAACATTTAGTAATTGATGTGTTAAACAATTAAATAATTTATTAAATATTAAAGTAACAGATTAACTGACATTGCAATCCACCTGAAGAGTGGAGATATTAAAATGCAACATTAAATCCTTGATCCGCAACAGATGTTCTTGGTTCTTAGCCATCGGCAGAGTCAAGATTCGGTTTTAGGTCCAGTTACTTCTTAATTCCACCATTTATATTAAAGCTGTTTGTTTGAAGCCATGAAGAACTGTGAACGAAATTCATCTTTTGCTTGGTGTGCAAGGATCAATTTCTTAAAGTTGATGACGGGACCAAGCAGACATTATGCAAGTAATAATTGCATATATTCCCATTTTTTTCCACCGTTAAATCGATTAATATTTAATTTTTTTAATTACTTTTACGCGAAGATTTCTGTGCTTCTTGTATTCAATTTGAAACTAAAAGATTTAAATTTAATTTCTCAAGTTTTGACTGTCAAATATCACTAATTTCCCTAGGATTTTTTCATAACTGGAATATTTATAACTTGACTTAACTTCTACTCAAAAAGCGTCAGCTTGATATTCACAAAACTGAATAAAATCAAATTTTAACTTGAGAAATTAAAATTCAAAACTTCACAAGTTATACAAAAAGTCAAGTTAACAGAAGTTATTGAAACTTCTCAAGTTAGCTCAAGTTAGAAAAAGTGAATAAAACGGCCCTTAGTAGATTATGCATCAAACAGCATCGATCTGGAATATACATTTGGGGTTTTCACTCATTTGATAAGATGTGTGATTGCTTTTAATATGAATCAGTTTGATTTAATCCTATTTTGCTAGGTACTACAATAATTTTTGGGGGGGGGGTTTAAACTCCGAAACCCCCCTTTGGTTGCGCTTATGTGAGTGCATGATAATCAATTTAGGTTAATATATGAACTATGTATATACAGCGCCGGATTAAAACATGGCGGGGCCTGGGGCTAAAATCGACACGGGGCCTATTCAAGGTCAGAGCATTTAGCTCGGATCTTTTAATATTCAAAATATTAATTTTTACACATTTACTGTAATTTAATTCACAGAGTAATTCCATTTGAATATATTTCAACAAGGAGTTTTACTCTCACTTCTAATTTTTCGATTGAATATCCATTAATTTGCACAAGAATCCAAATAGTTTTATGGGTCCATATGCTTCAATTCTTTTTCTCAATTCTAATGCTACACTCAAAAAAAACACATATTTTTATCCAATAAAAAATGTCTCCATTTTCGATAATAGCAATTTTTTCTTTTTATATAAAATTTTCTTCTATTAGAATAAATGTTCAGATTTTCGAAGAAATATTTCTTCACTTGTGGGAAATATTTCATGTCTCTAATAATGAGAAGTATTTTTTTCCCACAAAAAAATTCTTATTTAACCCAAGAAAAAGTTACTCATATATCTTTGTAAAAGTATAAATTCAGTGTCGACGCTGTTACTTTAAAATTAAAAAAGTAACAAAACAGAACAAATTTTTCTTACGAGTTGGATTCTTTTAAGTAATTTTGACAATAAAAAAAAATATTTTTTGATTACTTTTCAGTTTTTTGTATGAAAAAATGCTTTACTTGGGAGCTGGAAACAGGCCTTTATAGAGAAAAATTTATTGAAAATTAAAAATGTTTTTGATAAAATTCACTTTCTGAAAAAAAAACAATTAAAACAAATCTTTTCTAAAAAATAAAAAAGTGTTCTTCTCTAAAAACGATATATTTTTATATATTTCTCTGTTTCATGGAAGCTTTATATCATTTTTAGGGAATTTTAAGGACCACATTTAAAGCATTCTTTGGAGCGACCATTTTCCTCTAAATATGATGCCTTTTTTATCATATTCCCTTAAAATTTTTTCTGAGTGTAGCTTATCAACTAAAGCAAAAGTTTCGGTTTGAATCTATCAGCACCAGTCAAATTGATTGTTACGGGTTCTTTGTTGCATTGTTTCTTTTCTAGTAATTTTTCTCTAATAGTCTTGGCAAACAAATTGGTTCAGGTTCTTCACACTATTCTCAAACCCTGAAAATTCATTTCGCAAATCTGTTAGGAATTCGATAAGTGCAAATATTAGTTGGTTGCATTGAAACGTTGCATCTTTTGATGCATTATCAACATCCACTAAAAATATTGCGACCATTTCCAGATGAATTCTGGCCTAATACTTAATAGAAATTTGAAGCATAACCATGATTTCTTACATATTTACATTTTTTTGAAATGTTAAGGTCGATTACTTCGAAATATTTTTTATATGGCATGTAATTTGTTTACAATAAGCACTTCTTATATAAGCGCCTGCGGGGCCCCTATCTGCCCGGGGCCGGGGGCTGCAGCCCCCCCTAGCCTCCACCTAAATCCGCGCCTGTGTATATACAATGAATGGTGAGACTCTGAAATTTATGAATATGTAATAAAACATAATGGGGAAATTCTAAGACAAAAGTTATAAGCGTTAATGTCCAGTGAAGTCATCAAGTGAAAATTTTTTGTTTTAAACAACTTAATTTGTAATATATGTCAAACAAAGGTTTGGTGAGTAATTCGAAAACTAAAAATGAGACTTTATGTAAAAATTCCTAAAGAATATAGTGGACTTAACTCTTGGTCATATTCTCTTATTGGTTCATTTCAACTTAAAATCAAAACCTTGTAAAGAAAAAGTGTCCGTGTGTCACAAAAAAATCACACTTGTTGTTCTATAGCAATAACCCTTCATCGGAGTAGCATGAAAATTCATAAGCAAAGCCAACTTTTTGTACTGAAGATTTTTGGTTTTAACAATTTTTTTGATTAGACGCACAGAACCCATTTTAGAGACGTGACGCACGGACAAACCTTGTATATATTTTTCATATGAGCTGTTTTCAGTTGATCAACCAACATGAAACAATGAATAACTACAGACAACATATTTCGCATATCCTATATCTTTCTTGTGGCGTAGGTGTTGAATAACATGCAATAACAATAGAGTTAAGCTATCACTGGCTTTTCGCGCTTTCTCAACGTTAACCCATTAAAGTCATGTCCCATTTCATAAAAAAATTTAATGTTTTGATACCAGTCACTCAAACTAAGTTAATGTGGAAAAAATTTGCACACCAAATTTGGGTTGGATTATATGCAAACCTTCTTCGCTATTTAATTATTTTAGTCTTATTAATTTTAAAAGAAATTCATATGGAGGAAGTTTTAAAAGTTCAGTTCCACTTCAGTCCCTAAAAGCAAACCGAACAAAACATAAATCGATTGATAAAAATTTAATGATAAGGATTCCAGTGGCTCAAGACAAAGTTAATGTGGAAAAAATGTTTAAAAGAGCAGTTAACATATAGTTCGTTCAACTAAAAGGTACATAAATTAAAGTGTTAGCGTTTCTACTGCTTCTACGGTTAGAGTTGAAACTATTGAGAGAAAGAATTTCCGGAGAATCGAAAACACCGGTCATGAGTTGGTATAAGTATATGATATCTGCGGACCTCCTTCGCTCACTTAGTGACTAATTTCTTAATAGTTTTAAACGATCCTCAGAAGGAGGAAGCACTTTAAAATAATATAACGCTGTAGTTATACTCATGTTGTTCAATTTTTTTGTCCATCATTTCATGAATTCACGCATAGAAGATGCTCTTTTACAAATTTTCCGTCAAAAGAGTGGTGTGGTTGAAAATAAGAACAGAATATAAGAGCTGCCAACGACTCAAGTCATGTTACTATACTGTTCAAACGTAAATGTTATTTTCATTGATAAAGACAGCAGTATCGATCAGCTATTTAAACGCTGTAGCCATGTTAAATGGAGTGCAAAATGCATCTACAAAAGATGCATGATATCCTTGTTAGGAATGGGTGCTCTATTGTTGTTCGGCAGCATGCGGGTTCAAACCCATAAATCAATTTGTAATTTTTAAAGATGCATTTTTTGGGCAATCTGCATCTGTTAAATTGTTACAACCCGCAACTGTTGAATTCTTAGATGAACGTAAGAAATACAATATTTTATATTTAACTAAAAGATAAAATCTATTTTGCTTAAAAGCACCAAATTTGTATACAAAATCGTACTTTTTCTCTGCAACACGATTTTGTGTCCGCTGGTTAAACAGTTATAACTTCCGTAAATATCACTTTTTGTTAAAAAGAAATTTTGAAAAATGTAACACAACCTCAAAAGTCATGTCCTAAAAATGTCACGCTAGACAAAAAGTGCAATAACTTTCGAATGAAGCCATCAAGAACAAACATTTTTAGTGTTTTTAAAACGGGTTGTGTTAAGTAATAGAATAGGCTAAAAAGTATAACCACCAAAAGCCCATTCTGGAATTCAAAAGTAAATAAAGGGAGAAAAAAATCGTACGAATGTCCGTGTAAAAAAAAAAAAAACAAATTGGCCATTTCAGCCCTTGAAAGGACTTTGACCGAGCTTCTTAGGATCGATTGTGTTGTGTGTGTTATTAAGTTTGCACACAATTGACCGAGAACTGGACCTACATGTTTTATGCCGACTCCGAACGGCTCATGTTCTCAAGAAGCTTTACATGGCATTATTTTACTCTCTGAGGTTTGCCATTGTCTGCAGAGAGGTGGTGACCGAACAGAAAAATTTTTTATTGAAAAAATTTTTCGCCACGGCTGGGAATCGAACCCGGGCTCAGAGCATGCTAAGCCACACACTTAACCTGCATGCCACGGTCACCACATGAATGTCCATGACGAATGTCCGTGTGCCACACGTAAAAATGCCCAGGTACAAGTTATGAATTCCTTTACACCAACAGTTATGCCATGTTTTTGATTTTTTGATGTGAAATGAAGTAAAAAAATCAAATATACTTAATTACTAAAAAAAGTTTTAATCACTCAAAATCGAAGTGTTTTCATAAAAGAGGAAGTGTTTGATATAAAAGTGAACTAAAAAACTTCGATCGAAGTGAAAACGGCATCGCTGTGCTTGATATGTGTTGTGAAGAGAAAATCCACTCTTTGTAGATAGAAAAAAAAACTTTGTTCTATGAACTATTCAGCAAATTCAGCGTTTTGAATTTGCTGTACAACTATTGCAGTCGATAGTCAGCAATTGCTGTCTGCTGTGTAAAGATCCAAAGCATTGACGGGCAACTTTGCACACCTATACTTTCTTATCTTGAGTATGTATTAAGGAGCGCTTTAAAGCTTACACTGAAAACCAAGCAGTGCTAAAGCTCTTTTTGTAGTATCATTGGGTGATTTTTTTTTGTGCTTCGATTTATATAACGAATTTAAATGAACTTGTAATGGACGGACTCTGAAATGCAAACAGACCGACAGATGGATAATATGTATTATTAAACACAGAAAGTGAAGTTTTACAAATATTTTTAATTTTTATTTTTAATTCGTAAAATTTTTACAACTCTTAATAATTTCTTTTTATCAAACGAAAGTACCAATATATTTTAATCTGAAACTAAAATTGGCATTTCTACTAATATGTTAAAATTAAGTAACATTAATATTAAATAAAATTAAAACAGCTTTTTGGTAATCAAAATTGTTTGATTATCAAATTTTACTTCCTTATGACACACCATGCAATGCGCCATGCCGTTATTTTCTAAAAATAAAAAATTTTGCTCAAACATACTTGTAAACATAAAATTTATTCAGTGTAATATCTCGCAATTTTTTTTTTCATGCATTCAAGGAACACTCAAGCGCAGGTCTTGTCTGCTTGACGTTTGCTTGGATACTGAAGCTTTGATCGTTCTGTACGTGAGATGAATACATATTTTCATGCACTTATACAATCACAAGTGTGCAAAGCTGCCCGTCAATGATCCAAAGCCACACAGTCATAGTTCACGAAGACCTATCACAGTCGACGATCGGCTGCTGCTGTCTGCTGTGTAAAATACTACAGTCAAAGCAGTATTTCACGACCGACTGTCGTAGTCGATATTCGGCTGCTGCGTAAAATTTTACAGTTAAAGCACATTTCGATGCATAGCACGACTGTTATATTTGACGCAGCAGGACTGCAGCAGTCGACTATCGACTACGACAGCAGCAGCTGCATATCGACTACGACAGCTCATTCACGAACTGTGCTTTGACTGTGAAATTTTACGCAGCAGCCGAATATCGACTACGACAGTCGGCCGTGAAATACTGCTTTGACTGTAGTATTTTACACAGAAGCAGCCGATCATAGAATACGACAGCTGAGAATATGCTGTTGCTGTAGCTGCCGATCGTTTATACTTTTACTGTACAGCCACAGCACAATTTTTGAAGCTGTTGCTATTTGTTGCGCAGCAATTTAAACTCAGAATTAATATATAATAGGAAGGATTGTGTAATGTTAAGTTTATTTTAGGACATTTAGAATTTTTTTTCAAATAAAAACGCTTTCGTCATAGTAAGTCGAGCTTATTTTTTTGTGTAACAAGCATTAACTTGACGTGAAAATATTATAAATAATGTATGCATATTATGCCAGTGGTCAAAAAATCGACCATCAATTTTCCAGCAAAGGTAGCACATAAGTAAATTAGCCTGAGACGTTCAAAACAGGCTGATTCTAATTTAGTCTTTTGGCTTCCTGCTTACGTAAAGAGTCTTGTCATTTATTAAATATATTTTTTTTTCGATTTTTTCAAAAGTGATCAAAAAAGGTGTTTTTTTAAGCGTTTTCCTGAATAGGTCAAATGGAAAATTTGGAAGTTTTTATTTTTTTTCTGAATTTCTCTGTAACCAAATCGAGTCTAATATTTTTTAGTTATTAATTAATTTTAAAGTTAGTGGTCGAAAAATCGACCAGCTCACTATAATGGGTTAATAATTGCACACGATATGTTTACGGTCTTTGGAGGTATGATCATATAACACCTTTTAATAAAGAATTATTAGATCGTAACCTGCTCAGCTATCTTGAAGCTAGAACTTGCATTTTCTTACATAAGATTATTCACTCCCGATGTCCAAGATATCGTTTTGAAAAGTTCAAGTTTTGAAGATCACAGAACAGAAGGATGAACTTTGTTATTCCGAAGTACAATTTCCAAAACTCAAGCCGATTGTTTTCCGTCAGTGCAATTAGACTATGGAATGCACTTCCAAACAACGTTAAAACTATTTCGATCACTTAGCACTTTAAGCATTTAATTTTCAACTACTTCTCTTAAATCTTTATCTATCTCTTAATCCTTATTTAAACTTAAAATTATCCTTAATTTCTTTCTTGAAATTTATTCTTTTTAATAAAATTATCCTTAATTTCTTTCTTGAAATTTATTATTTTTAATTTAAATTCTTTTATTGTTATTTTAATAATTAACACTTGTGTTTTGAGTCAGCCTTCATTTGAGTAAATTAATAACAAGAGAGTTCAGCTACTACAGCTTTTTCGCACATTCCCAGCATTATTCTATTTGAAGCCACAATTCAGAAATCATTGAAATATTTCCATGCTCTTAAATCCCTTGTTGAGTTTGTCAATACAGTTGTGTGTACTAATATTGACCTAAGGGATTGTTGTAGAATTGCACAGGCACTTGAACCTTGTACAATTGTTGCTACAGATGAAGATAAATAAGAATCGGTGTTTTATTTTGAGTTGAGCTATTACTCCTGGTCTGTATTATCTTAATATAAGAGCTTATGTAAATACATTTTTGCTAATAATACGTTTACAACAGTAATAAGAATAAAACAAAATATTAACTAAGTTGTTGTTGTTGTTGTTGTTGTTGTTGTTGTTGTTGTTGTTATTCAGCGTCAACACAAATATGTTTTAATTGGAAGGAAAATTAAAACATATACAATATAAGCAAAATACCATTAAATTATGAAAAAAATTCATGTCTGCTTATTGCGTTTTATAGTCATGTATGCCTGTTTTTGAAAGTAGGTACTATAGAGCTTCACAAAGAATTCTATATATCGCACTACACTATTGCACACTACTAGTGCAGTGTATTTTAGTGTACGATTGATTCGAAATAAAATTGTTCTGAATGAAACAAAGCAAACAAGCGCTGCCTTGGATAACTTAAACGATATTCGCTATAGTTGCTACAGTAGCACAACAGTTTGCTGTGGAACAAAATATCTAACATAGACTGACAATGAAGTAAACCAACGTTAAATCATAGCAAGTATATCGAGTGCAATACTGTTGGGCTATCGATAAGGTTGCAGCGACGTTGATAATTATATTTTTATATCCTTATTATTTCAAGCAAAATATCTTGCGTTGTATGTTTTTTCATTCAATAGCACGTGTGCCATGCACAGTGAAGCAAAAGCAATTAAACGTATTTTATTTATTAAGATGCTTATTTATAAAAACCAATTGTACGTTAAGATTGAAATAAAAAACAGTGGGATATAAAAATTAAAGTAGTCTTATATTAAATAAATCAGATATATATAGTATATATTAAATAGTTCTTGACTATACTAAAGAAAGAGGATCGTTAACAGAGATAATTCTTATGTAAGCCAAATATAAATAAATTGTTTCAGTGAAATTGGCCAAAATATATTTATTTTATCTTTTATTAAATAAATTCACCTAAGAAAGATGGTTCATAAAATTTTCATTGGATCAAAACTATTCCAGAAAACCACGTATATGAAAAATTTTAGAGTCAACATGGCTATGGTAGGAGAAAATAAGAAGTCAACATGGATGTGTAATTTTAAATGTACAAATAATTTAGAAATTATAAATCCAAATTTGTTGTTTATTGGAATTAAAAAGAAGTCGATATTTTACAAATTCTGTTCCACTATGCACTCTATGAATGACTATGAACTCTTTCCACTCTTTTACAACAACTTCAATATTTCTATGATTGTTGCGATTCGCCGAATCGTTCCCAGGCGCAGCTTCATCGCAACAATACAACACGTGTGTGTTGTTGCTGTTGTGTTTTTAAGGCTGTGTTGTTGTTGTTGGCCTTTAAGTTGGTTGCTTTTGAGCAGCAGCAGCGTGAAAATCTTGCATGATGTCCAGTGCCGTCACTTTATTATAAGTTTCTGACGTAGAATTACGTCTTGCAGCGCGGTTTGTATGGGGTCGTTTTAACATATTTTTTCAAGGTCAATAGGCAACGTTTTTGGCGAATACTTTAGGGTATATTTACAGCCTTTAAAATTCTTCGTTCAAAGATAATATATATACTAAACTATCAGATATATCCTGCGCTGAATGAATATCTAACTTTGGATTTTGTCACTATTATATTCAAGTCACAAAATAGTAAAATATAAGAAGAAAAATGCATGTTTTATATAAGAAAATCAATCATCATCTGCTTATGTGCCTGCTGCTTTCTTTGTTTTTCTTTCGTTGTTTATGCTTGATGGCTTTGGTTTTGCACGAACTGATTGGTTCGCTTTGGCAGCATTGTAAGCATTAGTTCGCATTGG
This sequence comes from Tetanocera ferruginea, assembly GCA_958299015.1. NCBI lineage: Eukaryota > Metazoa > Arthropoda > Insecta > Diptera > Sciomyzidae > Tetanocera > Tetanocera ferruginea. The sequence goes on along the minus strand of OY282642.1, from coordinate 68,411,449 downwards.
GTTTATGTATGCACTACTTTTCTAGTATACTATTTTGAAACCAGAATTCATGAACCTCTTTTCAACTCAGTCAATGAACTTAATCTGTCAAATTTAACGAAATGGGTCTGTGATCCGGTTAGATTTAACTCTTATGAAAAAAACGAGTTGGATCATATTTCTTTTTATGCTTTTACCCAATAGATGGCGTAAAATTTAAATTTTTGTTTTTAATGCAAATTAATTTGGATTCCACATCCCACTAGCACTAGCGAGTGTAGTTTGCAAACTATACATCAGGACTATACAGGAAAGGACATGTGCTCAGCGTGAAATATAGTAACCATACGATTTTTTAAAAATAGGGGTCTTCATTTTAATTTGAAATTAGTAGTTGAACTGACTGTAGCTCTCAAACTATATATCGGGCAGAGACAAAAATGGCACCAATGGAAAGTGCATTTGTTTCGTCTTCTTTTCAATTAAGTCAATGAACTCAACCTATCAAACTTAACAAAATGATCGAACAAATTTGAAATTTTGCTTGTTTCTTTTTGCTTGCTCATTTAATCATACTTACTTTTTAACTTTTTCTCTGTTTTGGCCTCGATAAGTAGTCCATAATTGAGTGTTATTCATTTATTTGTTAATTTTTGAAAGATCAATAAAAATACGTGCAAAAATAACAAAACAATCGGACCAAAGAGTCAAAGTAGAAGAGGTTACAACTTAAACGGAATTCTACGTCTACACTTACGATACTATCGAAACTGTTTCTTTTTTTTTATTTTTTTTACTTCTACCACTTTTTACACTAACTATATACATTTTTCTTATTATTTAAGTATTCTTAAAAAACCTAAGTTATGTAATGCGTTTATCATAACATTACATAATTTAAGAATTATTTCTTTCTATTTTGCATATAAAATAAATACAGGCTAGCAAAAAAAACTGTATTAGAATTATTATGAGAATGCAGCATTTCAATAATTTTTTTTTTGGGAAGAATGTTCCAACCACCCAATTTCTACATTAACCACTAATTTAACACGTTGACGGACAGTTGCGTCTATAGCCGTCAAGTTCAAGTTCACTATGTGACATGACGGCAATAGCCGTCCAATACGAAACGGTCGTTTTTAGACACTGCGGCTGTAGCAGCACAAATGTGCATTTACCAGCGTACAAGTAGAAGCCTAGTGTCATGTTTTCGAAAAAAAATTTAGTAAGTGTAAGTGTAAGTGTAAGTGTATTTAAGCAGAAAGAGTAAAACTATACTTCTAATATTCTAAAAATTACAAAAACATAGTGTCAATTTTCGAATTTCACTTGTTTCTACTGTCCGTCAACGTGTTAAGACACAATCTACCACTATTAAATATGTGTAAGTGACATCACTGCTGCTAGCTTTCGCAGTCGCCTGACAAAAAAAAAAAATCAAAACATACGGAGATAGTACTATGGTGCAGTATGTTATAGTGCACAGTCTTTCTACTTCAGATTTGTTAAGACAATGTTTTTTTCTCGTGTTTTATTTCATTTTTATTTTTCAATTAGGACATTGTTAAATAGTTGTTAATTATTTTGTATAAACATATTTATATTAAGATGTTTTCAGCATGCCTTTGACCTCTGCTAAAAAAAAATCTTTGTATTTTAGTATATTTGGTGATCGCAATACGTAATGAATGGATCTGAAGTGATCAAAATTCTTTAATATATGTCAGTCATATTCAGTGTCCAGTCCACTGTGCAGCGCAACATTCCACTGTGCAGCGCAACATTCCACTGTGCAGCGCAAGCAATTTAAAGTTTTAAGTGTTGATGCTTAACTATTTAAATCATGAAAATAAGAATTCTCATAGCTTAATTGATTATAAATATCTTATTTGAAATTATGTATTAAAACCAAATATAAAACAAATTAAAAAGTATTGTAAGGCTTTTATAATAAACAGAATTACAAAAAAGGTTGCAACAAGTAGCAAACAGATTTGGTACCTTTTTGTTTATAAAGTTTTATTTTTTCATATGCATTGTTTTGATCATTACCCGCGATTACCTGTGGAAGTTGCATATGAAAGAAAATTAATTATTTTTTTTTTAATTTCTGAAATTATGATATTTATGATATTTCAAGGAAGTACATCTCCTCATTTTGATTTCCACCGGACCAAACTTTTAGGTTTACAAATTTTAAGTCTGTTTTTTTTTGTGATTCATTGTTGAAAGTTTCATTTATTTTCACTTTAGTTTGAAGTTTTTATGAGCGTTTTAGTAAGGTGATACGTTCAGTGAAATTTTTAATTAAATATTTTTTAAGTTAGGCATGACTTGGGAAAAAAAATCCATAAAAAAAAGTTGTAAGGCCTATGAACTTAAAAAAACTTGATTTCTATCATTTAACAGATCCCAAATCTTAAAATCTTAACAGAAAACGCGCGTTTTGTGCTTTTTATGATTGCGATTTTATGATCATATGCGCGCGTTTTGTCTGAATTTTTCCCATTTCTCGGGGCGGGCTGTGATTCAGAAATACCGATGCTATGTGACTTTTTGCATCGTTTCCAAGCAACCCAAGAGAGGATACATATGATGAAAATAACGCAGGAATAACTTATTGTGTAATGATGGATGTCATGAGGCCGAATTTTTATGGCTTCAGTTTAAAAATCACATCATTTGTGGTGACACGTCCTCCGATTGACATCAAATTGTACAATTGTATTTATTCGTCGGTGGGTAGCTTAAGATGGCTCGGGAAATTTTTTTAATGTTGATAAGCTCACGTTGTAACTGCACAGAAGAGAGGAGCTCTGGGCTTAGCCTTCCATGGTGAGTATCTGTCAATATATCGAGAAGTGAGTCTTGAATTCGTTGAAATTATAGTATCTCCACTGTGGTTTAAAGAGCCAGTTCAAGAACTGATTGAGAAATTCTTTGGTTGTCTAGTTCTTGTTGCACGTTATCAAAAATATTTATGTTGGCCAATAATTTTTCAACCTTTAAAAATTCTCCTTCAATATCTTGTTGATTCTTTGAGTGCTGAACTTGTACTAATTCGTGTTCGATTTGGTTGTTGGCTTGTTCTTCTTTTACGTGTATGTTTTCAGTACGCCTGACCTCAGAGTTGATTTGTCGAGAATCACTTAGATGTTCTTCCTGGTCAGGAGTCTGAATTGGCAACGGTACCAGCCTGTGTATCGGATGTTTCAGTGTGCCAATTGCTGTGCTTATGTCAGCTATTCTAACAGCAATGTCGTGCCCGGTGTATGTCTTGACGATTCTGACCAGTGCCACTGTAGCGGTGGCAGATTGTCCTCTTCCTTCCATTTGTTCCTGTCTTGTAGTTCATGCAGGTACTCTCGTGACCACCGCCTCCAGAATTCCTGTTTTAGGTGAGACACTAACTTCCACCTTGTAAGTAGATCGCCAAACAGGAAGTGTCCTGGCGTTAGGACGGTTATATCTTCTGGGTTGGTAGACACTGGCGTTATTTGTCTAGAGTTAAGTATTGCTTCTATTTCAACCATTGCTGTTACCAGTTCTTCGTATGTTAACGAAGCGTTTGCCACGCCTTTGTCGATCATGTTAATGTTAATCATTAAAATAACAATAAAAGAATTTATATTAAAAAGAATAAATTTCAAGAAAGAAATTAAGGATAATTTCAAGTTTAAATAAGGATTAGAGATAGATAAAAGATAGTTGAAAATTAAATGCTTTAAGTGCTAAGTGTTCGAAATAATTTTAACGTTGTTTGGAAGTGCATTCCATAGTCTAATTGCACTTACGAAAAACAATCGGCTTAAGTTTTGAAAAATATACTTCGGAATATCAAAGTTCATGGTTCTGTTCGATCTACAAAACTTGGACAGCGGGAGTGAATAATCTTATGTAAGAAAATGCAATTTCTAGCTTCAATGTGTTATAATGTGTTTTATGTGTTATATGATCATACCTCCAAAGACCGTAAACATATCGTGTACAATTATTAACCCATTGTAGTCAGCTGGTCGAAATATATCCCGAAAAGGCTTTTGTTTTATGTTATTGCCAATTGTGGCAACACTTACGTAAGCTTTTTTTCATTAAGTGATTTTAAACAGCTGATTGCCACGTTGCTGATTTTTTAATATTGCAGTTTTCACTAGACGCGGAAGAAAAGGTAAATTGTTGTAAATATTTCTTTCAGAAAACAGTTTTATTGATATTAGCTTATCAATGTCTAATCGACATGAGATGTGATTAGACGCATTTTTTGTACAGTGCCTCATTATTGGAGCGCTGAGCGCGGCAGAGTACCTAGTATTTTCTTATGAACATCGAATTTTTTACTCATTAAAATCTCTTTTTAGCATGACTGTTACCGAAATTATTGATATTTTGGAGTATGAAGACGATATTCTGGAAGAAACCATCATTACGTGCCCACCCGACAACCACATGCTAAGTGATGAGGATAGCGATGATGGCGATGCGATCAAAGGCTATTTGAACCACTTAACTGGGAATCAACTGCGAACAAATTAATTGGAGAAAACAATTAATTGGAGAGGAAAATAAAATTAGCCATGGGAGTAATGACAAAGTTCCGCTTGCAATGTTGAAAAAAACTAAAAGAAAACCTCAGCCGAGCCAAGATTGGAAACGGAAAGATCTACCTGAAAATAAAAGGATAAGAAGGAGTTGAAATAATTGCATGAACTTGGTACACATGTGCCCGTGAACCAAGTTCAAATAAAATATAATTTAGAAAAATTAACAGTCTTATTCATAAAAAAATCTTAAAATAGCTTTAAAATGATCAATAGTTAAAAAACTTTTTAGAGATAAAATGCTTTTTAAAATTTTGTTATTCATAAAAATGTTGTTTCACCTTTTTTTGTTATAATAGGAACATTTTCAATTTGAAGTGGAAACAGTGTCAAAAATGGTTTGTGAATTTGATAAAATCAATAATTTTTGTTTATTTGTCACAATTTAATTAATATTTTGACTTTCAAGCAGGCAAAAAATTTTGTTATATATGTTTTGCTCTGAAAAAATTGTCACTCAATATTTTGAAATTTGATGTTGTGTTGGGTTTTTCAGTACAATTGTACTTTTTCAGTACAATTACTAGGCGTTAAGAACAATTTTCTCTCGTGTTTCTCAACCGATATTGATAATTGTTTTTTAAATGAATCATAGTGCGGAGTAGAAGTGCACCAAATATTTTGTATCTATAATTATAAAAAGGTAAACAAAAAAATTGGTCGAATTTCGACACCAGGCGAAAATAGTATTATCAAATTAGTTTTTGTTTTGTTGCTGAGGCACTAGGTGTGGGACAGTAATACTTGTAGATCTTTAGTAACGGGATTTTGATACCCCACAAGTGTGCTCTTTCTGTAATAAAGAACAATTCTGCAATTCTGAATAAAGAACAGAATTCAGAACTGAATTCCATTCGTTCTGTTCTTTATCCGGAAAACGTTTTTAGCTATATTTATATTTATATATCTATATATTCTATTATATAAAAATTAAACTCCAAGATTCGCTTTTTTCATCTTGCCATTCAGGATCTCCGGAACCACTATACCGATTTGAATGAAATTTTCACTAATCGAACAATAAATTATTCTTGACTGTTTTTGTATCCTCAGAATTATAAGTTATTTAAAAGCTAAGAAGTTTTTGGCCAATAATTTTACTTAGGTCAATATTTTTCATCAAATTAATCGCTTATTTTCCTGATTTTAATTAAAAAATTCATTATTTCTTTGTTTTTTTGAACTGTTAAAGTTTTTACTTAAAGGAAAATAGTACATTCCTTGCTTTTTATTATAAACACATTACCAAATCATAATGTTAACAAAAAATAATGAAGAACAATGTGGGGCATAAGACAATTAAATTGTATTTTTTTTACTATAAATAAACTATTGTAATCCTTACAAACAAAATGTAAATAAATAAAAATCAACATTTTAAATAAAAACAATTATATCAAAAAAAATTAATTTTGTACTAAATACTATTTAAGTAAATTAACTTATTAATTGCTATACCACATTTATTTTTAAATTTATATTTGGCTTCCGTCTTTGTAGTTCTTAAAAGCTCTTGTTGATCCGGGTGTTGAAGAAACGAAAGAAACTGCTGGCAATCCATATTAAAATTTATCCGTTTGGATAGCTGTGCTTTAACCTAACTTGTGTTCAGTTTGTTTCTGTCGTTTCTCCATACCAACTTAAAACAAAAGCGTTGCTTACAGGTACGCTTAAAACTTTTATAACAATTTGTGTTATTTCAAAATATTGATTTGTTTTTAGAATATGCACTCAAAAAAATTTTTTGAAATTTTTCATATGATTAACAACGTTAGCCAATCGTCTCGAATAAGAGACCTTGAAATTTTAACTCGCCGCCAAAGAAGTTTAACTGCAAAAATTTTGAATTCAACATAATGAAAGTATTTCATATCATTTGATACCCGTTTTTTTAAGGTTTTATAACCTTTTTTGATTTATTCCTTCTGATCATCCTACATTAAGAAACATGCTGCAAAAAAACCAGCTTAAGCCAAATATGTGCTTAGTGAGTTTTTCTTCTGAACCAAAGATATTTTCAATTATTTTTTCTTCTTCGATGTTTTTGAGGGCAAGAACGAAAATTTTAGTAAAAACTTAAGTACATAAGCAAATAAAATCAGTGCAATAATTAAATACATCATCATTTATCTATCTTTTCAGCAAACCCTATTCAATTAGGTGTTAAAATATGTGATATACGGAAAGCTTGCAGCACAATTCATATGACTGAAGTAATAGTAACATATTTGGAGATTTCAAAAAAGGAATACTATATTCAAATATTAGAAATAAAGGAAGCTTTTATGCGTACTGACTTCGTAGAAGCCAATAACTTATTATTTATGGCAGCTACAACATACAAGGTACTTACACAAAAAAAACCAATTGCTGTTTGAATGATTTCTTGTGTTGTTTTTTTGTTTCTTAGTACTGCAATGGCTTAGGTATATACAAATTTTGTCATTAACCAAACTTAGGTAAATTAGTTTGAATGGTTACTGTCGGCTACTGAACAAACAAATTATCAAATGCTGCGCTATTCCTACGCCTATTTTTCATATCTCATTTAGGGTATTCACTTCAGCGCTGAAATTTCCGAAATCTGAAAATAACGAAAATTTCAATGCAATTGTTGTTTTGGTTTTCCGAAGTTTGCTTAAATTTAATCATCTATTGAGTTGATGAAAATTAATCGTCGTAAATTTGCGAAGAAAAGATCTGTTCAGTAGTCGTTAGTAGACCTGTTCGATTGATGTGAGTCATTGTGAACATGCAAAATATGATAAGAGGAAGAACATTTTGTCTGTTATCAATGAGAACTTCTCATATAAATTCGTCAAATTAAGCATCAAATTTAGTTTATTATGCAATAACTAAATTATTAATTAATAATAATTAAGACGGCAAACAATATTTTTTTTAACAAAAGGTAGACACGATTCATTGTTTTTTTTGGCGTTCGACAAAAGCCAGCTATGGCGAAATTCATGCTGACAGAAGCATAAAAAAAATTAAAAACGGTCGCTCACTTCAACTCGTCGGAAATTTGCGATTTCGGAAATTTCAGCGTTGAAGTGAATACCCTAATTATAATATTTGCTATTGGTCCACTACAAAAATAAATTTTGCTATCATTTGAATATGATATAACAAGTAAAGAAAGTCTTAAGTCGGTTTAGCACGACTATGAAACACCCTAAACCTACTTCTCCAAAATACAATAATAGTATTGAAAATGGGAGTGTCCGTGGGCGGTTGAAGCCCATATTTTATATGTAGTTAAATTTTGATGAACAATTTACACATACCAAGTATTGTTCCTGTAGCTCACATGTGAATGCCCTTATAGTGCTTTCACTATTGTGGGTTATATGGGAGGTGGGCGTGTCAGTAGACGGATTACGCCCAATTTTTGAGCACACATTAGTTTTAGTATAAAATACATACATACCAAATTTGTAAGACAAACATAAGCTTATTTATGCAGTTTTAAATTTTTTGTTTGTATAGGAGATGGGCGTGTTCGTCGGAGGCTGACAGCCATTTTTACCGAAGACATGTTTGTTTTGATATATAGTGTATATATACCAAATTTGATTGCTGTAAGTTAATTATGAGCTTAGTTATGCAGTTTTGAATTTTTGCGTTGTATGGAGTAAACTGAGAAAAAAACACATACCTTGCTCCGGTAGAAAATTTCTCTATTTTTGATAATAGCAATTTTCTCTTTTTCAAATAAAATTTTCTTCAATAAGAATAAGCACACATTAGATTTAGCACACAATATTTTGGGCTATCTTCACAGAAGTAATTTTCACATTTTCGAAGAAATATTTCTTTACTTCTAGGAAATGGAAATATTTCAATGTCTCTAATAATGATAAGTATTTTTCTCGCACAAAAAATTTCTCATTTATAGAGAAATTTTATTGAAAATGAAAAATTTTTCTTATATTTTGATAAAAAATTCACTATGAGAAGTATTTTCTTCAATAAAAACAAATATTTTCTCAAAAAAAAAGTATTTTTCTCTAAAAACGATATATTTTTCCATTTCATGAAACCTTTTTATCATTTTTAGAGAATTTTTAGTATCGCAATTAGAGAATAGCATTCTCTAGAGCAAAGTCTATACCATTTTTCTCTAAATATGATGCCTTTTTTATCATATTCCGAGACACTTTCTTCTGATTGTAGGCGTGCCCGTAGGCGGATTCCAAAAATATTCAATAGCGAGATCCTTGGGCTCATGTGACTATGTGTACCGAGTTTCATCCAATTATCTTAACAAACAACAACACGAATGCTGACCGTGCCCAAGCGCACAAGTTAAATTGTTGAACACACAAAAACAACAACATGCAAATGCAAGAAGCGTCATTTGATGGCTCTTAAAAAACAACAAAGCAATAAGAAGCAATGATTTTTCTTCAAACTGAATTTGTCGAATTAAGCCCGTATGATACTTCATTTTTTTGTGCAATTTTTCTAACTGAAAACAAGTGGCGCGTGGGCAAGACAATATATGTATTAAACAATAATAATATATATGCGAGAATGGGATAGACACATACTAACTGCCAAGAGCTAATTTTGACAGTTCAGCATCATTGTTAGTAGGCGCTGTTTTTTTTTCTTGTCAGCAGCTAATTGCATTGAAAAACATTGACAGTAGACAGTTAATATTTGACCATTAACTTGACGAGCCACGAATTGAGAGAAACGTCAATAACAATGCATTGGAAATGCGACTCCGCACTCATTTTTTCTTACAATTCGCACTATATGCATATCCATTCACACGAATTGAATTTAAGCTTGCGCTATATTGCAACTCTTCTTAATTCATTTTCAATACATAAAATTGGAAAAAAACAATGAAGTATCATACGGGCTTTACAACAATCATGAAAACATCGAAGTTGTTGTAAACAGTGGAAAGAGTTAGGCGCTGGGCATCCCTGCTTTAGACTGTGAACTTAGTTTCTATAATAAATTTTAGTCAACAGATTTTTGAATGACAAAGTGGCAAGTTTTATTGCCAACAAGTATTCAATTTTCTTTTGAACTTACCATTTGTGTTTCAACTCAGCAAGTTTTCTTGAGCAATTCTCAATAAAACTAAAGCGAAACTTCAAAGAAAGAGCAGCACAAATGAAAAATTACAAATTGCAGGTACAAGCAAGTCTGTACTCGTCCCCTCTCGTCACGTTCCGTTGCCACAAACTCAACTTGCCAGCAAGAAAAATTGCCGTGTGGAAAAGCGGTATTTTTTGCTACACACAAACCCTTGAGAAGATTTGAGTAGCTAATATACCGCAGTAAAATGCAACTCTGTGTTTCCGTTTCCTTATATTTATACCCCCACGCGTACTGCGTAAGGGGTATATTAATTTTGTCACGACGTGTGTAACGCCCATAAGGAGGCGTGGTAGGTATAGAAAAGTCTATATATTCTTGCTCAGCATTACCACCTGAGTTGATTTAGCCATGTCCGTCTGTCTGTTTGTCTGTCTGTCCGTCTGTCTGTCTGTCCGTCTGCCTATAAGTCTGTCTGTCTGTCTGTCTATCTGTCTGTCTGTCTGTCTGTCTGTGGACACGATTACAGCCGTAATTTTGAAGCTATCGTACTGAAATTCGATATTTAAGCTTTTTCTTAAAAACTAAGATCAAGTTCGAGAATGGGCTAAATCGGATGAAAAACCACGCCTACCTCCCATACAACCCCAATAATGAAAACTTTATAAAGAAGCAAATATTTTAGCTACAAAACTTAAATTCGGTAATTGAATAATTTATGTCAAAACTGAGGTGTGCTCGAAAAATGGGCGTGATCCACTTACTAACACGCCCACCTCCTATACAACTCTAATATTGAAAACTATATAAATAGGCTTCTGTCGAAGCTACAAAATTAAAATTAGATATTTATTATTTTTGTACAAAAATTGAGACGTGTTAGAAAAATGGGCGTCATCCACTAACGAACACGCCCACCTCCCATATAACCCCAAAATTTAAAACCATAAAAACGGCTTCACTTTAAGCCACAGGAAAAAAATTTAATACGTTTGTATTTTATATCAAAACTAAATTGTGGAAAAGAGTGGGCGTCATCCGCATACGAACACACCCACCTTCCATACAACCTATTAAAGTGAAAACTCTATAAATGGGCTAATATTTCAGCAACAGACCTGAAATTGGGTATTTTTGTATATTATATCAAAACTGAGGCGTGTTAGAAAAAATTGGTATAAACCACTCAAGAACACGCCCACCTCCCATGCAACCCCTAATTGAAAACTTTCCATAAAAACAATTTGATATGAATGTATTTTAGACCAAAATAGTAAAATTTTTTGAAATCTCATACAAAAAGAGCTACAATTTAAGATTTTGTACCATTACGAATCGGCCGTGAGGTATTTTTACTTCGGCTGAGTCGAAGATATACCTTACTAGTTTACTTTGATTTTGGGAAACTATAAAACTACAAACAGCTGTTTTGGTAGATCTTTAGCAGAGATGTCACATTGTTAAAAAGTGTGTTCACAATTTGTTCTGCTATTCATCTCATTCACCAGACCAGTTGCCCTTCATGGGGAGTACCACTATTGATTCAATAAGAGTTTACCAATTAATTGATCCTAATTTAGGACATTAAACTCACAAAAGGACAGTAAACACGTAAAATTCCGAGCCTCTGTTAAAGGAACGCACCTTCAGACATCTGATGATCAATAAAAAAAATGAAAAATAATAGGCCTATTTCCGTACTCACTTAAAGCAACTTGAAGTTACTCGAATGCGTTTCTTTACACATTTTTCCCAGCACGAGGGAAAAGAAGAAAAAGCAAAATGTCACTTTTTGTCGCTCTCTATTACTCGAACTTTACTTGAAAAATTTCTTCGAGCACGAATCTCGAACTTCAAACAGCTGATTATCAAAATGATAAAATTAAATTGTTGCCTTGTGTTGTGAAAAAAGTATATGCAATTGGTAAGCAAATCAATTAAAATAGTATAAATAACCAAATTTGGTAGTTTTTTGGTTATTTGGTAGATTTTTTTCCAGATTTTTCAATTTATAGATAGATTTTTCAATTTTGTAATTTACAATAGTCTGTAAACAAATAAAACTCACAGAAAACAAATGAAAATCATAACGTTTGGTTCATTGTGCTTTAATATGCACATTTTGTAACTCTTCAAAGTTCTGGTGATCTTTCAGTTGCTATTTTTAACTAACCCACTCGGCGATGGTAGGAATTTGAAGAGCTACTAGTGATTGCTCAAAGAAGGCGTGATAGAAGCACTTCTTAAGAATGGCTGAACTTAGGAATAACTAAGCCAAAAGTATTAAAATGTATTTCTAAGCCAAAAGTATTTTTTCGTTTAATCTTGTTTTTATATTCTTGGTGTTATTTTGTTTTATATGTTTTCGTTTGGTCAGATAATTTTCAATTTATGTATAAACTTTAATATATCATTAAAAAATTCCATTATTATTTTATGTTTTTGAATTGATATATGTTCTAACTTTAAAAGTTTATGGGCAAAGTTTATAAAGCTGATTTGAAATTTAAATAAAAAAACAAATTTTATTTGGTAGACAATTTCTTGGCATTTAACATTTAAATATAATTTCGGACATATGGCTACCACGACTATTTTGAAAACGACACATTGAATATTGTTTTCCAACGCGTCAATTGTTGCTGGTTTATCCATATAAACCAGCAACGGTTCCAATGGTTCTGTATAGATTTACATTCACGGTAACGCGTCGTCCTTCCTCATTTTTAAAGACATAAGGACTGATGATTCCACCAGCCCATAGACCGCACCAAACAGTACATTTATCGGGATGCATTGCTAATTTTTGAATGGCATGTGGATTATCTTTGCTCCAAATACGGCAATTTTGCTTGTTGACATATCCATTCAACCAAAACTGCTCCTCATCACTCAAGAGAAAATTCACGAAGTGCTCTATAAACATTTTTAATTGAACACTGTTTTTGAAATTTAATTTCTACGATTTACGATTACGAATTTTCAAGATTTGTGCTTTTACCAAAAATTGATATATCCATAACTTTTGAAATAATGGCTATAAAAAAGAACAAATTGCTTATATTTTTTTAAGTGGAATAAGAACCTTTAGCCAAAATTTCAAGCCAATCGAAGAGAATGAGCCTATCACGACTTGCATTGGACGTGGAATGGCCGTATTGGTAAAATACTGAGATTTTATTTATGTTTATAAAATGGAATTATAATAAACTAGTAAGGTATATCTTCGACTTGGCCGAAGTTAAAATACCCCCACGGCCGATTCTTAAGGGTAAAAGAATCTTAAATTGGAGAGCTTTTTGTATGAGATTTTGAGAGATTTTATTATTTTTATGTGTCTTAAATACATATCGGTGATTCCATGTCAATTCGACTTTTTTATAGCAAAACCTGACCTTTGTGTTTCCGATTTTTTTCAAACTTTGAATGTAGGTAGTGCTCGTAAAAATAACTTAAACTGTGTTTTTTGTTTTTGCCAAAAACTTTTTTTTTTGAAATTATACACTGTGAAAAATATCAAAATATCTTCAAAAATACAATTTGTGCATGTTTTCATTCAGCTCTAACTTCGAAACCGTAAGTCGTATAGAAAAAGAACTCAGGTAGGTTTTAAAGACCTGGACTGTGTCTTTTTGGTGGTAAATTTTTTTTGCAGTGCTTTTATGAAAAAAAATTTTTTTTTTTAATCTTAAATTTTTTAAACTTATTTTTCAAGGTCATCGCAACAAATTTTTTACCTTTTTTATATAGTGTCTTTTTAAGGAATCAATTCCAAGGGCTAGTTCAAAATTTTAGGATGGAATTTCAACGATTTCTATTTTTAAAGATTTTTTTGAAAAAATGCCTACAACAAATTTTCTGTTTTTATAACGAAAATTCAATATTTTCTTTTTAATATGTATTTTTCCGATGAGAGAGGTCATACTGTATTGTAAACACCAGTCATCGTGATTAACTGCAAGAATCATTGCTCATAAAAACGTAATAGTGATTAAAAAAATTCCCTCTAATTGTTTAGAAGTTATAGCATTTCAAAGCATAGAAATTTCACCTTATGCTACTACCCACACGTAAGAATTTACATCTAAAAATTCAAATTTTTACACTTCTGAGTATGAATTGAGTATGAATTGCCACAAGTGTCGTGTCCCAAAAACTGAAGTCGAACAATATTTTATGAAAGTTAAAAACAAATTTGCTTTTTATAGTTGAGAACGTTGCTCTTGAAGTGTGAAATACGTGTTTTTTTTAAATAAATGAGATAATGGCGCCTCATCATAAGTGTTGCAATCCTTTTCGTATACAAAACCACAAAAAAACGTCACCATTAAAAATGTTACGTACAGTTACAGCAAGTTTTGCGCAGAAATATAATATTGTGAAGCCGTTATCTAATTCTTTAAAAATTTGCAACTCTTGCCGACTAATGGCAGCAAGTGATGAAAAATATCCAACCTTGGATGAAAGCAACAACATTCCACAAATTCAATATGATAGCGAGTCGGAAAATGAAAAGAACGAATTTAAATTACCAATCAACTCTGCGCTTAAAGATTTTAACCAAAGTTTAGCGCTACTTGGGCATTCACCAATAAGCACAAGGAAATTAATGCAAACAAAATATGCCACTGAAAAACGAAAAAAAGTAGTAGAAACATTAGACAAGAAGATTTTCAAAGCGACAAATATAAGAAGTGAACAAGACAAAGAAAACAAACAAAATCTCTCTATTGTTTCAAAATTAAAATCAAAATTCAAAAATACTACGGATAAACAACAACGGATAAAAATTTTAACTATTTTTGCGGACTGGTCTTTTCAAGAAATTCACAAACACTTTGATACAACCGATTATATGATAAAAATTTCAAAAAAATTGTTTAAGCAAAATGGAATTTTATCCTCTCCAAATCCTAAGGCTGGCAAAATTCTGGATGAAAAGGTATTTAAAATGGACGAGTTTTATTTTTATATTTAGTATTTTAGTGCGCTAGGCATAGGCTTTTCACTTACAGGGTTTTCACCCGGAGACTCCGGTTACCAAAGCATTTCTCCGGGATCCAGGTTTTTGAATAAATTCGCCGGGGTTTTCATAGCTTAAATACATTTTGGTTGAAAAAAAAAAAATTTAATGTAATTGTAAGCAAAGTTTGTGTTTGTGTTCAATAATGAAATCGGTTTGGGAAAGTGACAGAGGAAAAATGAGGACAGAGTTGATCATATGCTTTGTGATCTTCAACATAGATTTTGTTGCTGTTTACTCTTCCATAAGGATCACTTGAGCAACCCTGTTTTAAAACAACAAAAAATAAGCTTCGCCCGTAAACTAGACTTGGTCCTTTATTAATTTCACTTTTAAACTTCTTAACCCTTTCAGTTACCACAGTCGTATCGGTAACACAAGTGTCTGAAAACATTCTTATTGGGAATTTTTTTTTTTACTTTTAGGTTTTGCGATGTGTTCTTGACTTTTACGAATCGCCAGAAATAAGTCGCGAAATGCCCGGAAAAAATGATTGTATCACAATAAGAACTGGCGAAGCAAAGACCATAAAACAAAAAAGATTAGTTCTTTGCAATTTAAAAGAAGCCCATTCTATTTTTAAAACAAAACACCCAGACCTAAAAGTTCAGTTTTCAAAGTTTGCTGATTTGAGGCCTAAAAACTGCATTCTTGCTGGTGCTAGCGGAACCCATTCGGTTTGTGTTTGCTGCATTCATCAAAATGTCAAATTAATGGTTGATGGTGCACAACTACCAAAACTTACAAACGACTCGTTAAAGCTTAAAACTTATAAAGATTTTATTAATTACATTATTTGCAACCCACCAAATTTAAATTGCTTTTTTCAATCATGCAATAATTGTCCTGGTTTACAAAATCTGATCGATCAATTAAAAGAAATTTTTGAAAATAATATGATTGAAAACGTAAGTTATAAGCAATGGTTAGCTGTTGATCGTACATCACTAGAAACATTACAATCTAGTACAGAAGAATATTTGGAGAAATTTTCGGAAAAATTAAAGCGCTTGGTAACACACTCTTTCATAGCAAAAGAGCAAGGCAATTTTTTGAATAAAAAAAAAGAGGACTTGCAAATTGGAGAGTGTGTAGTTATATGCGACTTTTCAGAAAACTACGCGTTTGTTCTACAGGACTCAGTACAAGGTATACACTGGAACAACGACCAAGTGACTCTACATCCATTTTCAATTTACTTCAAGGAGAATGAACAAGTGAAATTTTTAAGTTACGTTGCTATTTCTGATTGCTTGAAGCACGACACCATAGCAGTGCATTTGTTTCAGCGTGGCTTAGTTAATTTTCTTAAAAAAAAATTGGGGATACTAACTAAAATATTTTACTTCTCGGATGGAGCAGGAGCTCAATATAAAAACAAAAAAAACTTTATAAATTTGTGTAAGCACAAAATTGATTTTAATATCTCTGCTGAGTGGCACTTTTTTGCTACATCACATGGCAAAGGGCCATGTGACGGCTTGGGTGGCACAATTAAAAGACTTGCCGCGAGGGCTAGTCTGCAAAATATCAACGAGCCTATAAATACCCCAAAAAGATTTTTTAATTGGGTTTCAAAGAACATAAAAAATATTGACACTGAATTTTTTTCTTCAGAACAGTACCGCGAAGAAGCTCAAGTTCTCCAAAAACGCTTTAATAAAGCAAAAATAATACATGGAACTTTGACCCACCACTCATTTATTCCTAAAGGAAAAGGAAGAATTGAAATGCGAGTAACATCCACAGCACCTACGTCAAATATTGTACAGGTTTATAAAAATTTAAAAAAAAATAAAAAATGTTTGGTTTTGTAAACTATTGACTTTATTTAAGTGTTAAAAGATATCTTTTTGGATTTTCATTGGTATTGACATAAAAAAATGGAAAACTTTCGATATTAGAATAAGAAATATTTTAAAGACATTTAAAAAGAAAAACGTTAAAAATAGTAATTGTTGAAATTCCAACCTAAAATTTTGACTAAGCCGTGAGAGTTGATGCTCTAAAAAGACACTGTATAAAAAAGGTAAAAAATTTGTTGCGATGACCTTGAAAAATGAGATTAAAAAATTTCAGCTTAAAAAAAAAAAAAAAATTTCATAAAACTGCTGCAAAAAAAGTGCACCACCAAAAGACCTTGTCAAAGTCTTTAAAATATATCCTAATTTTTTTTCTGTGCGACTAACGGTTTCAAAGTTACAGCGGTTTGAATACATGCACAGTTCGTATATTTTAACATATTTTTATATTTTTCACAGTGTATATCTTAAAAAAAAAAATTAAAACCCAAAAACAAAGTACGCAGATATAATACTTTTTAGGAGAACTATCCAAGCAGTGAGTTTCAAAATTTTCAAAAATAGTGATGTCAGAAACGTGGTCGATTTGACATGGAATTACCGATATATATCAAATTGTTTTCCTGGAGCTTTAATATTAGCCTTTTTATAAAGTTTTCAATTTTGGGATTGTATGGGAGGTGGGCGTGTAAGTGGGTGGGTGACGCCCATTTTTCTAACACACCTCAGTTTTGACATAGAATACACAAATACCGAGTTTCAGTTTTGTTACTTTAATATTAGCCTCTATATAGATTTTTCAATTTTGGGGTTGTATGGGAGGTGGGCGTGTTAGTAGGTGAATGACGCCCATTTTTCTAACACATCTTTGTTTTGACATAGAATACATAACTACCGAATTTCAGTATTCTAGCTTTAATATTAGCTTCTTTATAGGGTTTTCAATTTTGGGGTTGTATGGGAGGTAGGCGTGGTTTTCATCCGATTTAGCCCATTCTCGAACTTGATCTTAGTTTTTTAAAAATAAGCTTAAATATCGAATTTCAGCACGTTAGCTTCAAAATTACGGCTGTAATCGTGTCCACAGACAGACGGACAGACAGACGGACAGACGGACAGACGGACAGACAGACGGACATGGCTAAATCAACTCGGGTGGTGATGCTGATCAAGAATATATATACTTTTCTATACCTACCACGCCTCCTTGTGGGCGTTACACACGTCGTGACAAAATTAATATACCCCTTACGCAGTATGCGTGGGGGTATAAAAATGAGACTTGTTATTTACGATTGTTTAATTTATTAGAAAATGAATATAAATGTAATGACGACATTTTTTCAGTATTTCGAAAAGAGTTCTAAAGTTTATATTGATTGGGTAATTTTTTGTAATGTGGCTGGTAGCAAAATTTGTTTTTCAGTGGCAACCCTGATAAGGATCAAATTAGCGCCAAAAAGAAATAAAAAACCAGCACACACGTTTTAACAGTTTGACAGCTGAAAGTTTAACCAAACTTGTTTACATTGTTTAAACACAGAAATTGTAGCTTAAACATCGTAAAAAAAATCGGCATACAAAATATTTCCATCATTACCCATTTGCTTAAAATAAGTAGTTTACGAGATTTAAGCTGTTTCCGAGGTGTTAAGGGAATACCATTTTTGTTTCCGAGAGCATATTTGCCAAAATGCTTAGTATCAAAACTGTAACAACTGCTTTAGTTGCATTTAATTTAACTAGAGGTCGACAGTGGCCGAAATTCGACCTTTTGTCATACATGCTCTGTTGATTTGATACAAAATAAATATAAAAAAAATTTGGCAGAGCAAAATCTTTTAAAAATAGTCGGTACACTCCTTCTTCACACTCTAATTCATTTAAAACCAGTAACAAAATCTTAAATTTGAGCGCTTTTTTGTATGAGATTTTAAAGGATTTTACTATTTTTATGACGTTTAAAATACATACATACCAAATTGTTTTCCTGCAGCTCAAATATAAGCCTTTTTATAATGTTTTAAATTTTGGGGTTGTATGAGAGGTTGGCGTGTTCGTGGTGGTTTCAATTTTGTTGCTTAAGTATTAGCCTCTTAAAAGAGATTTCACTATTTTGTGTTCTATGGCAGGTGGATGACACTCATTTCGTTAACACACCTCAGTTTTAATATACGCAAGTACCGAATTTCAGTTTGTGGTTGTATGGTTGTATGGGAGGTGGGCCTGTTCGTGCATGGATGTCACCCATTTTGACGTAAAATTATATCTTACATCGCGGATTGTATGAGATCGTGTAAACAGATTTTTCAAGGCCATGAAACTTTTTTGACGAATACTTTAGCGCAGTAGGGTGCGTAATGGCTCGCGAGCTAAAGACTCGTTTACGAGCTCACTCTCATGGCTCAGTCCCCTTTTCCACACGGAAATTTTTCTTGCTAGCAAGTCGAGTTTGTACGCATCGGAACGTGATGAGAGGGGACGAGTACAGACTTGTTCATACCGGCAAGTTTTCTTTTGAGCTGCTCTTTTTTTGAAGTTTCGCTTTAGTTTTATTTAGAATTGCTCAAGAAATCTTGCTGAGTGGAAGCGCAAGCGGCAAATTCAAAAGCGAATTGAAAACTTTCTTTCAAGAAAAATTGCCGTGTGGAAAGGGGACTCACATATGTAAACACCAGTAATGAAAAATGGCGCCGTCTTCAGTCTCTTTCACCAAGCGCGGTAAGGGTGCTGTGGGCTTGAAACCTTGGGTTAGACGCTTAACCTGCTGGTAGAATTTTCGAGCATCCTTCTTGCCCTGGTACACCTTAATTTTTTTCTCGCTCACACTTTTCTTGCTCTCTTTTTTTACGTCTGAAAGGCATCTCTCTTCCTTCCTCTTATCGCGATAGTTGCAGCGTCTTTTTATATGCGGCGTATACTGCTGCAGTCGCGTCGCGACACTGCTGGCCATACCATTGGTTGCGAGGTTGCAGGCGCCGAAAACCAATGACTTCTTCAGCAGCAGTGCACATGGAGTGGGATATATGCACCTAAAGTCCGCCAGCGTCGTCGAGTTAAGAGTAAGGTTGGTTGAGCTTAACCGAGAGTTGAGTGGAGTAGGCTTCGGCGGTCCATTGTGATAGCAGCTTATCGACATCAAGCTTTCGTTGCACACCTGTGCGTACATTCATCGCATTGCACAATCGCATGCGGATCTGGGCTGCAACAAGATAATGGTCGGAGTCAATATTGACCCCCCAAAATATGCGCACATCCAGTACACTTGAAGCGTACCTTCCGTCGATCACAACATGATCAATTTGGTTTCCGCGTTTTTTGATCCGGGGACAGCCAGGTTGCCTTTTGGATATCGAGGTGTTATAATCTGGTGCTACTAACTACTATGTTTTGCACCGCGGCGAAGTCGATCAGTCTTAGACCGTTATTCGAAGTGGTCTCGTGCAGACTGAAGTGACCGACAGTGGAGCCAAAGATGCCTTCTTTTCCGACCTTCGCGTTAAAATCGCCGAGAACTATTTGTACGTCATGGGCCCCGGGCAGCGATCAAACACGTCCTCTAGGCTCTCGTAGAAAGTGTCCTTGACAGCATCGTCCTTTTCCTCCGTCGGGGCATGTGCGGAAATTAGGCTGATGTGGAAGAATTTAGCCTTGATGCGGATTGTCGCCAGCCTTTTGTTCGCAGGTGTGAACCGGGAAGGAAGATGGCGTAGTTTCCGACTTATGACGAATCCGCATCCAAATTCACGCTTCTCCGCATGGCAGCTGTAGTAGATATCGCAGTCTGCTCTCTTAGAGCAGCCTTGTCCTTTCCATCGCATCTCCTGGATGGCGGTGATGTTAGCCTTTATTTTTTCGAAAGCTTCCGCTTGTTGGACAGTGGCACCTTCCCTATAAAGGGTCCGGACATTCCAGGTGCATATCCGTAAATCATTATCCGTTTTTCGTTTGCGGTGGTCGTCAGCGTAGTGGGGGTTCATATCCGAGGCTGATTTAGTTTTCATTGGGAAGTTATAATGTGGTTGGGACCCAAACCCTACGCACATTCCATTTTTAAGATGTCTTCTAATATAAATTTTTTAACAAAATAAAAACCTAGGTACTTAAAAATCACTGCAAAGTGAAAAATAATTTTAAATTACTTTACCTATTAATTTCATGGCCAAATTTGATAATTTATTTATATACATTATTATATTGGAAATCTTATTATATTAATTATTCTTCATTTGTTTTATTTTTATCATAAATATATTTATTTTTTTTGACAATAAAAGCTTTATAGTCGGCGCTTATCATTGACATAAAATCATGACATTTTACCATCCCTACTCTATTTAACACTTTTTTGTTTGTGAATATCCTGCTTTGGTGACACTGTATGAATTTGATATCTTAGCTTAAAAGGAATTTTTAAAGCTTTGCACACATAAACATTCTCAATCTACTGGTTTGGGTGAGATTGTAAAACTGATATTCAATATGCTATATGTGTGTTGCAGCTTCACAAAAAATCTGGTTATATTAGCGCAGACTTCGAAGCTTTTATTATCATAAAAAATTAATATATATATATGATAAAAATAAAACAAATGAAGAAAAATTAATATAATAAGATTTCCAATATAATAATGTATATAAATAAATTATCAAATGTGACCATGAAATTAATAGGAAAAGTTATTTAAAATTATTTTAACCTTTGCAGTGATTTTGAAGTAGGTTTTTTTTTTGTTAAAAAGTTTTTATTTCTTCCTTTTCAGAGAGAAGGATATATTTAAGAAAAGTGTAAATATTAATTAAACACAATTAGTTATGCTCATAATTTAGAAAATGCCTTTCTGTCGTTTCTTATTCTGTTGCTCCCACTTTTTAAATGATTCTACCTACCCACCTACCAAATATTATTACTCTCGCTTGAATATTAACTGAGATGCAGTGTTTTTAGAATAGTGACACGCCTCAGTGTGAAATTTTGCCCACTTTGTCATAATGTTTTCAATAATTCAACCCATTCTTACAATAAATTTTATAACCCTTGTCTCAATTTTATATTTTTTTCAAAAACTGCCACACCCCTTAGTCGAATAACGCCCAATTCCTCGGTAGTAATTTGTAATAATTGTGCCTACCTCTGTACTTCATTTCAGTACGCTAGTGTCAATAGTATTCGATATAGTGTTTTCTAGTATTGATACGCCCCTTTTTCGAATAACGCCCACTTAATTGACCGTAATTTTTAATAAGTGTGCCCACCTCTATAATAAATATCAGTACTCAAGTGTCAATATTATTCGAGATAAAGTGTGTTTCAAATATTGCCACACCCCTTTATTAAACAACGCCCACTTTATTGACATTAATTTTTTATAATTGTTCCTACCCTTGCATTTTTGCTGTAAGTGTCAGTACCCTAGTGTCAATATATCCTGAGATACGTGTTTTTCTTAGAGTGACACGCCCCTTTATGGAATATTTCCCACATTCTTGCAGTCATTTTTTATACTTGTGCCTACTTGTGTACTAAATTTTAGTCAATATTTTCCGAGATACAGTGTTTCTTTAATATTGCCACACTCTTTTATCGAATACCGCCCATTTTCGTGATTGTAATTTTCAATAATTGTGCCAAGCTCTGTACTAAATTTTAGTACTCTAGCGTAAATTTTTTCCAGAAACAGTGTTTTTCCAATATTGCCACACCTTTTTTTCGAATAACGCCCACTTAAGTGATCGTAATTTTTATACCCCCACGCATACTGCGTAAGGGGTATATTAATTTTGTCACGACGTGTGTAACGCCCATAAGGAGGCGTGGTAGGTATAGAAAAGTATATATATTCTTGCTCAGCATCACCACCTGAGTTGATTTAGCCATGTCCGTCTGTCTGTTTGTCTGTCTGTCCGTCTGTATGTCTGTCTGTCTGTCTGTCTGTCTGTCTGTCTGTCTGTGGACACGATTACAGCCGTAATTTTAAAGCTATCGTACTGAAATTCGATACTTAAGCTTCCTTTAAATAAACTAAGATCAAGTTCGAGAACGGGCTAAATCGGATGAAAACCACGCCTGCCTCCCATACAACCCCAATGATGAAAACTCCATAAAGAAACTAATATTTACGCTACAAAACTGAAATTCGGTATTTGTATAGTCTATGACAAAACTCAGGTGTGCTAGAAAAATGGGCGTCATCCACCCACCAACACGCCCACCTCCCATACAATCCTATTATTGAAGCCTATGTATAGATGCTTGTGTCGAAGCTATAAAAGTAAAATTAAAAATTTATTATTTTTATATAAAAAGTAAGACGTGAGAGAAAAATTGGCGTAATCCATCCTCGAACACACCCACCTCCCAAACAACCCCAAAACTGAAAAATATATAAATAGGCTCCTGTCGAAGCTACAAAAGTAAAATTAGGTATTTATTCTTTTTATAATAAAACCAAGATGTGTTAGAAAAATGGGCGTCATCCATCGATGAACACGCCCACCTCCCATACAACTCAAAATATTGGAAACTCTATAATCAGGCTAATATTTAAGCTACAGACCTGAAATTGGGTATTTGTGTATGTATATTACATCAAAATTGAGGCGTGTCAGAAAAATTGGCACTCAAAAACACGCCCACCTCCCATACAACCAATAATTGAAAACTTTATAAAAAGGCTTGTCTTTATTTTGTAGGAAAACAATTTGATATGAATGTATTTTAGACGTCATTCTAAAAAATGAGTAAAATTCTTTAAAATCTCATATAAAAAGAGCTGCAATTTAAGATTTGTACCACTGCGAATCACCTGTGGGGGTATTTTAACTTCGGCCAAGTCGAAGATATACCTTACTAGTTTATATTTGTGCCTGCACTTGTAATTTTACGGTGAATTTTTTAACCCTAGTGTCAATATTTACTGAGATACAGTGTTTTTCTTATAGTGCCACGCCCATTTGTCGAATGCCTCACTTTTATAAACGAGCACCTCCGCGTAGATGGTCTCTATATGTTGACAAAAAATTACGGCAATCGGGCAAGTGCTTTAGAAGTAATCGATGTACATACATTCACAAAACAAAAACAAAAACAAAACCGAGAAACCAACCAACTTGAGAACCTCCTCCTTTTTGAAGTCGGTTAAAAATAGTATAGATAATACACTAATCGAACAATTAATTATTCTAGACGGTCTTTGTATACTCAGAGTCTTAAGTTATTAAAAAGCTAAGAAGTTTTTGGCTAATAATCTTACTTAAGTCAATATTTTTCATCAAATTAATCGATTATTTTCCATATGCTGCCTACACCTTAACAGTTAGGTGGGTATGATTTATGAGCAAATGAAAGATCTTGCCGTTTCCAACAAAAAGTCAGTGGTGACATGTATCTGAGATCAACAGTTTTATTGTAAAATTGATATTTTAGTTAACAATTTATAAATTTTCCTTCAAATTTCTTGCAAGCAGGCCGATTTTTTATAGCTTCGATGGCTATCGTTGTTTGCAGCGCACACATTGTTGTGTGTGCAGAAATTACAGCCAAGTCGATGAACGAGAAAGAAATTATTTAGTTGCGACTGCGAAATCGACTTAATGCAAAAAATATAAATTATTTGGTTTTTGCATGAAGTTTGCACAGCGACTGAACGTATGTTGTGATTGTTGCAATGAACTAACTCGTGCTTTTCGTTCAGTGTTAATTTGAACAAGTAATGAAAGTCTAAAGTCGGTCTAGGTCGACTATGAAATACCCTAAACCTACTTTTAAAAAAAAATGTTATTGAAAATTGGCGTGTCCGTGGGCGGATGAAGCCTATATTTTATATGAATTTATATGTTGAAGAAAAATTTACACATACCAAGTTTTATTCCTGTAGCTCACAGTAAACGCTTTAATTATGCTTTCGCTATGGGAGGTGGGCGTGTTCATATACGGATTACGGCCAATTTTTTAACACACCTTAGTTTTGGTATAAAATACATACATACCAAATTTGATCTTTCTATGACAAACATAATCTTATTTATTCAGTTTAAAACTTTTTGGGTTGTGTAGGAGGTAGGCGTGTCCGTAAGTGGATGTCCATTTTTCGAAACCATCTTTGTTTTGTCATAAAAAACATACGTCTCAAATTTTATCTTTGTAGGTTAAACAGAGGCTTATTTTTCCGTTTTAAATTGTTGGGTTGTATGGGAGGTGGGCGTGTCCGTGAGCGGATGACACCCATTTTTCGAAGACATTTTTGTGTTAATACAGAACACATACACACCAAATTTTATAGTTGTATCTTAATTATGAGCTTATTTATGCAGTTTTCAATTTTTGCGTTATATGGGAGGTAGGCGTGTCCGTGGGAGGATTCCAAAAATATTCAATAGTGCAGACCCTTGGGTTCATGTGACAATGTGTATCAAGTTTCATTCAATTATATCAACTCCTTCTTCTTATCCTGTGTATACGGACAACACACAGACGGACAGACGGACGGACGGACGGACGGGCATGGATAGCTCGACTCACGTGGTGACGCTGATCAAGAATTTATATACGTTTCTATACCGGACTCGCTTTGTTCTATGCGTTACAAACGTTTGCACAAAGTTAATATACCCTGACCTTTCAGGTTTAGGGTATAATAAGCAAATATTTATATCTTCAAAAAATTTTCGAAGTTCATTTCTGTTACTGTCTTCACAATTTAACGTAGGCACCACTGATGGCACTGTTTAGCAACACAGCACTTCAATGTTTCGAAATTTTTCAATATTTTGAAAGGTTGTTCAATCGCAAAGCGATCCAGTTTCAACCACGTAAAATTGTTTAAAATATCTGCCTCTTTGTGAGCGTGAAATTACTAATAGTTTTAAATAACTTGTGATTTGTAAAGAAACCAGCTAATTGCTTCACTTCTTTATAAATATTTGGTGTGTTCTTTACTGAACATTTTTTTCTGCTTTCTTTTTTGACGTTTTTTAATTTTTAACTTTTTGGTATTTTTTGTTTGTTTCAATTGTTTTTGCTTTTGCACAAAAATAATTTTATTGCATAACTCAACAATTTAAAAAAATGTTCAACGTTAATGGCGATTACATTTTCTATGTTACAATTTTTCGTAGTACCCAAAAATCTTAACGGCTTCCAATACAGGGAAAACTGGGGCCAATTGAAAAAGAATATTAAGATATTGGGTTCTACGGACAATTTTACAACAGTACATTTACATTTACATTTTTGAGAAGTGTTATTATCTCCTATAACCTAAGCCGACTATTCTAATCTCCAAGCATATATTTTTTTATTTATTTCAGAATACCAACTCACAATTTCTGATTCCACTAAGAAAATTTGCTGCTGCTCTGTTGGAGAGTGAAATAAATAGAATGCTAGAACGTCCAGAGCAAAAATCTTATTTGACACATGAGAATATCATAAAGTTTGTGTCACTTGTAAAAACAAATTTAGAAATTTTATCAATAACTAATAAAAACTCTTTTCTTAAACTATGGGAAATTGTTGAACAAATAACTTTTGATCCTGATATTTTCAAAAAGGTTACAGCTGGAAATGCCAGCCACAATCTCGAACTTCAAGAGCGAATTCGACGACAATCTAGAAATAATGAAAATCGTCAAGAAATTTGGGCAAATGTTGATTTAGAATATATCCAAATAAGCCTGGCATTGCTTGAGAGAATATCGTCGGATTTTGAAGAAACTTCTGCAGAAAAATTTAAAACTGCAGAGAAAGTAACATTAATGACAGAAAAGATGTGTCGTAGTTCTTCAATAAAACAAGAAGAGATTGGTAAGATAAACAATATATACAAGCCTACACGGTTCCTTGGTTGCTGTGGCAACAAGGAAAAACAACATAAGTAGAATTTTGTCGAAATTGAGTAAATTACATTATCTAATGCGCAGTAAGCGATTTTATTTTTCATATTTTCTTGGTATTTGTATCGATAACGGTAAATGAGTTTTAGACAAAAGAAAAAGACATAATAGTCAAAATCAACATGAAAAATCAGATTAAATCAAATATTCAAATTGCTATCCTTAAAACTAGCAAAAACTGACTCATTTTGTTTTTCCTTATTGCCACAGAACTCAAAATCTGCTCTTTTGAAAAATAATTAAATTATTTTATAATTGGTATAGCAGTACAAAAGTGTTTCTTGTTCATAATTTTTAATTTTCCGTTTTTAACATAACGAAATTTCGGCAATGTGTACAAAAATACCTTTTTCTGTAATGGAATCAAAAAAAATGTAACGTTAATAAGTATAAATTAGATATGAAATCTCAATAATACCAATTTTATCCATAGTTTATAAGTTTATGAAAAAAAATTTAAGACAAGGCTTCTGTTTGATCATAAGAAGCTCGGTCAAAGTCCTTTCAAGGGCTGAAATGGCCACTTTGTTTTTTTTTTTTTTTTTTTTTTTTGTTTGAATTTTGAGTGTTCTATAAAGGCACTTCAAACAAGTGCTTTCTTAAAGATTTTAAAAATAATTTCTTTTTGTAATCTTAACCCATCTTCAACGCACTGGCATAAAACGCACTCATTGAACTAAATTGTCATTAAAAATAAACTATAGAGAATTTTGACTTGGTTGTTTTCATTAGCGCGACCAAAGGGGGCTTTCGGGGTTTAAACCCCAACCCCCAAAATTAATGTAATACCAAGCAATATAGGATTCAATTAAAATGAGTTACATGAAAAATAATCACACATCTTATCAGATGAGTGAAACCCCCAATTGTATATTTCAATTCGATTCTCGATGATTCATAATTTCGGTTGTTGTTTAATTTTTGTTAAGTTCTGTTTCTGTCTACTTTCGAGGTTGTTCTTCGTTAAGTTGTCTTTTCAACTTTTAGCATGGAATCCACTAAGGCAGCTGAAATGTTTGGAAAAAACTTAATTCAAAAGTAAGACAAAATAATAAAGCCTGAAGTTGGGGACAATCGATTGAGTTCTTCGTCACCAAAATAATTAAAGAAATTCTTTCTAAAATCGTAATTTTTCGTCCTTTTTGTGGTAGTTTTCTTTAAACACAAACTTATCCAAACTCTATAAGAATTAAGTTTATGTGAAGTCCTGTGATTCAATAAAAAAATAATTCTGATTGACTTTTGAAAACGAGATTAGACGATTGAAAAAATTCACAATTCATCATTTTCATAAAATGTATACGTTCCCGAATCTATTTCATAAAAATTTCTCTAAATTGCCAAATATTATCCGATTTTAAGACTTTTAAGGGCTTTTTAAAAAAATATGTTGGCTTGATTTCTTTTCTGTTCACCCGTTTGTGTCTAGTGATGTGTTGTAATCAAAGCCTTTAAACGTTAACAATCTTTAAAACCTTATCCTTCATGGCAGGGCTCAAAAAGAAATCAATGATTAGGAACTCTTTGATGAGCAGGGAATAAAGATAGATTTCGTCGACAGGTATCTTGCCTTGGTGCACTAAGTGGCCTAATATACACACACCAACCCATCTTTTCACAATTTCTAGTCAATACTTGCAAGACTGCGTCAAAGGCCACCACGTCCTCCACCAGAGCCGAATCCTACATTGAAACGAGTTTATCCATAGCATATGTGTGTTTCTCTTTGAATTGGGACGTAGTAAAGTCACCAAAACTGGACATCTAAAGAGTGTTTAAAAAAAAGAATCCAATCGCACAGTAATTGAAAACAAAAAAAAACACAAACAATTTAAGGAAAAAACACAACAACTCGTTTCGGAACTCAGCTTCAGTCACTCATTTTTTTCAAGTAACGCTTGGTAACGCTTTTTAACCACGCAAAGAAATTTTCTACATTTTTCAAGCAGATTTCCGATAGAATATATATATGTATATCTAAAATATCAATGCATGATTAAAAAGCGGGAAATTTAAGTTCATTTTAAAAATTAAACTTTTTTGACGACCAAACGTTCGCTATATTTAATTTAAAAAGAAATTTAACTGAAATTAGCCCTTTGTACTTCATCTCTTCTTGAGCGCTCAAACATACGGAATGCGATCAATTGAAGTTTACAAACGATACGAAAACTCCAAAAGTTCGTTCATGACAATTTCAAATACAAAGAATACGATTTACGATATACGAAAACTTACGAAGTGACATGAATAACTTTAATATCTTTTTTAACGAAAGGTCTTCACGACACTTTTCTAAAGAGGGATTTTCATGAAACAGATTTTAAAAATCCATTTTCATAAAACAGATTTAAAAAATCCAACGGAAATTATGAATCAATCGGAATAATTAAGGAACTGAATCATGTGGCTTCACTGGATACATGATTCCCACAAATAATTTGGGTTGGTATGTAAGTGTTTAAAAAATTACTTACTACTTACTTAGATGGCGCTTACAACCGTTGGTCGGTTTTGGCCTGGTCTAAGAATTTGCGCCAGCCTCTTTTGTCGTGCGCTTGCTGGCGCCAGTTGGAAACTCCAAGCATCGTCAGTTTATCCAATGTCTGGTCTTTCCAACGGAGATGCGGTCTTCCTCGTCTGCGTTGGCCACCGCTGGGTACCGAATCCAATATTTTTTTCGCTGGAGCTTCGTCGTTCATTCTCTCGACATGACCTAGCCAGCGAAGCCGCTCTATTTTAATACGCTTGACTATATCGATGTCGGCATATAGCTCATACAACTCGTGGTTCCATCGTATTCGGTACTCGCCATTGACGCAGATTGGACCATAGATCTTGCGAAGGATTTTTCTCTCGAACGCTTTCATCAGAGCTGCTCAACGTCCAGGTTTGTGATGCGTATAGTAGGACGGGCATGATTATTGACTTATAAAGCGTCAGTTTTGTTCGTCGAGAGAGAGCTCTGCTTCTCAATTGCCTACTGAGCCCAAAGTAACACCTGTTAGCAAGAGTTATCCTTCGTTTAATCTCAATACTGATATCGTTGGAGGAGTTAATACTGGATCCCAGGTAAACAAAGTCCTTCACTACCTCAAAGGAGGTGTTGTCAACAGTGACGTGGTTTCCAAGACGCTGGGACTGTTTGTTTGTTGACACGAGATACTTCGTTTTATCTGCGTTCACTGCAAGACCCATTCGACTCGACTCTTTTTCTAGCCTGGAGAATGCTGCACTGACTTCGCGCGTATTTTGGCCAATGATGTCAATATCATCAGCATACGCCAGCAGCATAACGCTCATATAGAAAATTGTGCCGCTGCGTCTCAGGTCAGCAGCTCGGATGATCTTCTCCATTACTATATTAAAGAAGTCGCACGATAAGGAATCACCTTGTCTGAAACCTCGCTTGGTATCGAACGGAAGGGAGAGGTCCTTCCCGATTTTCACTGCGCTGCTGCTGTTGTACAGTGTCATCCTGCAAAGACGTATTAGCTTTGCAGGAATACCAAATTCAGACATGATGGAGTATAGGTGACTCCTTATTGGACTGTCGAAGGCGGCTTTGAAATCGACAAAGAGATGGTGCGTGTCGATTTGTTTTTCGAGGGTCTTTTCCAAGATTTGTCGGAGCGTGAAGATCTGGTCAATGGTGGACTTTCCAGGTCTGAAGCCACACTGATAAGGTCCAATCAGTTGGTTGACGATGGGCTTCAGTCTTTCACACAATACGCTCGACAGGACCTTATATGCGATATTTAGAAGGCTAATCCCACGGTAGTTGGCGCAAATGGTGGGATCGCCTTTCTTGTGGATTGGGCAGAGCACACTGAGGTTCCAATCATCTGAAATGCATTCTTCCGACCATATTCTGCATAGAAGTCTGTGAATGCATTAAAACAGAGCTTCGCCACACGTCTTAAACAGCTCAGCCGGTAGACCATCGGCTCCTGCGGCTTTGTTGTTTTTAAGCCGAGCTATAGCTTTTAAGACCTCGTTATAGTCGGGCAGCGGAACTTCAACGCTGTCATCCATGATTGGGGTTTCCGGGATATCATCTCCACTGGCGGGATTGTTGTCAGCGTCGCCATTTAAAAGACTAGAGAAGTGTTCCCTCCATAGCATCAGTGTTCTCTGGATATCTGTCACTAGATTCCCATTCTCATCCTTGCAGGAAGAGGCTCCGGTCTTAAAACCATCGGCCAGGCGTCTTATTTTTTCGAAAAATTTTCGAGTCTCATTCCTGTCGCCATGCATCTCAATTTTCTCGCACTCACGCATTTCCGCCTCTCGTTTCTTTCGCCTGAAAATGCGTCTCTCTTCCCTCCTCTTCTCTCGGTATTGCTCCATAACAGCACGCGTTACAACCGACTGCAGGGTGGCTTTGTAGGCGATGTCCTTCTCTGCAGTGGCGTCGCGACATTCCTGGTCGTGCCACTGGTTTCGGCGAGGGCGGTGGTAGCCTATCACCTCTTCGGCAGCCGTACGCATAGAGTGGGATATGTGCGTCCACTGTCCGCATATATCGTCGATCGGAGGAGTGCTTTCTTGAAGCAGGAGTGAGAGTCGAGTAGCGAAGGCTTCGGCCGTCCGTTTTGACTGCAGCTTGTCGACGTCTAGCTTTCTTTGTGTAGGATTGCGAGCATTCTTAGCTGCGTACAGACGTGTGCGGATCTTGGCTGCGACAAGATAATGATCCGAGTCTATGTTAGCACCACGGATCGTGCGTACGTCTAGTACACTGGAAGAGTGCCTTCCGTCAATCAAAACGTGATCAATTTGGTTGCATGTTTTTTGATCAGGGGACAGCCAAGTGGCCTTATGAATATTGAGATGCTTGAATCTAGTGCTACTAACGACCATGTTTCGTGCTGCGGCGAAGTCAATCAACCTCATTCCGTTATCGGATGTGTTGTCGTGGAGGCTGAACTTTCCGACTGTTGGACCAAATATGTTTTCCTTACCCACCTTGGCGTTGAAGTCACCAAGCACGATTTTTATGTCATGACGGGGGCAGCGCTCTGCCTGATGTCATGCGTCTTCAAGGCGCTCGTAAAAACTTTCTTTGGTCTCGTCATCTTTTTCTTCTGTCGGAGCGTGCGCACATATTAGGCTTATGTTAAAAAATTTTGCCTTGAAGCGGATTATGGCAAGTCGTTCGTTCACAGGAGTGAATCGCAGGACATGATGCCGTATTCTCTTGCCAACTACAAATCCGCATCCAAACTCGTGCTTCTCCGCATGGCCGCTGTAGTAGATATCACAGGATGCTTGCCGTAAGCAACCTTGTCCCTTCCATCGCATTTCTTGGATTGCAGTGATATCAGAATTATATCTTTCCAAGATATCAATCAGTTGGATAGAGGCACCATCCCAATTTAGGGTTCGGACATTCCAGGTGCATATCCGTAAATCATTATCAGTTTTTCGTTTGCGGTAGTCGTCAGCAGATTTGGGGATCATTCTTTTATTAATTCTTATACTTTTCATTGAAATGGTTTTATTACATGGTGGGCTTCAAACCCAACGCACAACTTTTGCTTGATGGCCAAAGGAAGCCCGCCGCTCAGATTCGCCGCCAAAGTTTATCGGGCGATAGTACTTTGACGTTTCCAGGAGACACCACGCGTTTAAAAAATTACGATATAAAATAAGGACTTCTGGACGATACAAAACTTCGCCACTGATGACAATTTTTTGTTAAAAAAAAATCTTCATCCAACTTTCCCATTCACCAAAAAATTCACCAAAAAATCTACGTTGTCGTAAGAACCTGGCTCTATATAGTTTAATACCGAGGTCCTTACGTAAAATGTTCCAGGTGGTCGAATAACACAAGCGCAATTATTGAAAATGAAAACGGCGACGAATTTACATATCGCGATCTTTATCGACACTGGTCAAGCAACAATATTCTCCTCAGTACGCACTCTTCACATACAGGTTGGAGGATTGATGTCAAATCAAATGAAAATGGTGCGAAATTTGGTCACGATACCTTGAATGGCCTGCTCAGCAGGGCTGCCGTTTTGGTAAAATATTACCAAATTTGGTAAAAAGATTTTGACTTGGTAAAATGGTAAATTTGATTTTGGTTTGGTAAATTTAAAATTAATGAAAATTTAAAATAAGTTACATATCAAAAAATGATTGTTTAAAAACTATATCAATCATGCTCATTGTGCAGCACCACCCTTATGATTGAAAAGAATCTTTCAAACAAATAAAGATGAACGCATCAAGTGATAATTACACGAATGAACGCAAAACAAAAAGTCAAAAATTTGAATTTGTCAGTTGCTTGGATCCTCGGCTTAGGAAAGAAATTGATGGATCGTTAAGATCATGAAACAAAAATACAGATAGTATTGACGTTTCTGTCAACTACTTCAAATTGTCAAAAAATATATCGAAGAAGAGAACGCTCATAAGCAAACAACATAATAAAAAGGGCACATTCAGCAAACTCAACATTGCCAACACTTGAGCAAAATTTAATTTGTATAGCGCTCAGTAAAACTGATGAGGTGGGAAAACTGTCTCAACTGTTCAGAAATTAAAACTTCAACTTTGAATCTGTGTAAATTAATATGTAATACATCAATCTGAGATGGTGGGAAATATGAAGTATATGTAATACATCAATCTGAGATGGTGGGAAATAATTTTCAACATATAGTAAAATACTTATAATTTGTTTATGATTTTTTATAAGTGCAGTTTTAAATAAGATATTTTTTAAGTACTTAAAACCAAAATAATCAAATCAAAATAGAAAAATTGTAAATAAATGGTATAAATTATTGTAATAGTAATAAAGGCTATACATAAACAGTAAATAGACTTACATTTCGTCAACTTGACAACTTTATGACACTTCATATAGCAACCCATTCAGCTAAAACATAGCTCAGCTAGGTACACTGTCACAACAGTTGAATACGCTGAATGTGGCAAGTAATTGCTTTGCTTTGACTGCCGTTTTCGCCAGCAGCCAGTTCCCTTCTCAAGAGAAAATAAGCAGTTGTCAATGATACCTGTATTTTTGTATCATGGCTAGGATGGATAAGTAAGTTTGTAGTTTTAATAAATTGAATTTCTTAAAATTTATATTCTAAGCGATTATGTTATTTCTGTTTAGATTTGTTATCAGAAAGAAGGCGACCAATGTAGAAAACGATGAAACATCTTCAAGCGTATAATAAACGTTTAATTAAATTATATGTATAAATGTATTGTTTCTTTAAATTAAAAATAAAATTTTTTGTGTTTGGTAAATTATTTTTCATTTTGGTAAATTTTTCGATGAAATTTGGTAGAATAAAATGTTTGAGAGTGGCAGCCCTGCTGCTCAGTATGTTGATTATGACAATCATAAAATGGACGTTATTAGCGAAACACATTGCTCTCAGAGCACACAATTAAATAAAAAAATTTCAATTATTTGCAAAAGCTGTTGGTTTATAAGTCTTTGTATGGACTATAATTTATGACTTTATGGTAAAATGGCAAACCAAATTGAGCATTTTTAGCTTTGCCACATGTTACGAATCACGCATGAGGTGTCAAAAAATGGAAAAACAAATACAGTGAGTCAAAAAAGTTTAAGTACACCCCAAATTTAAGAAAGTTATCAATAAAAACTCCATCATACAACTTAAAAAAAAATTTATTCTTCAAATAAGGTATGCTTAGAGATTAAGGAACACAAAATAAGTCTTTTCATGGTTTAAAAACTTAAAATGTAGGAACAGTAACAAGAGAACGAAAAAAAGTCATGAGTTCACGCCAAAAAAGTTTACGTACACTTAACTTAAAGTATTAAATTATTCTTAAAATTCTTATAATAAAAAAATTATTAGTATTTCGTTGCTCCTCCCCCAGCATCGATAACTGCTTGTAAGCGTCGACGCATGCTCTTTACTAACACGCCGGTATCATTTTGTGTTATTTTCATCCACTCAGTCGATAAAGCGTTCTTTAGGGATTCCTTAGAAGTAATTGTTTGCTTACGTATCCTTTTTCGACCAGATGCCATATGTGCTCGATAGGATTAAGATCCGGGGACTGTGGTGGTGTATGCAGTTGTTTGCAGTTATATAGAAGCCACTCTCTGACCATATATGACGTTTGTTTCGGGTCATTGTCTTGTTGAAACAGGAACCCATTTTTTTGAAAACCCAATTGCGTCGCACTCGTCTCAAGATTTTCTTTCAAGATTTTCAGGTAGAGGTGCTTATCCATTGTTTTGTCAAGAAGCACAAGCTTTCCCACTCCAGCTTCTGCCATACAGCCCCAAACCATGATGTTACCGCCACCGTGTTTTATTGTGGGCACCAAATTTTTCATTTTCATCTCTTCATTTGCTTTTCTCCAAACTTTTGCGGCTCCATCTGGACGAAACAAGTTATATTTAGACTCATCACTAAATACTACGTTGCTCCAAAACGATTCGGGTTCGTTCAAATAATTTTTAGCGAAGGCCAGCCTTTTTTTTATTGACTTTAGATATAAAAGGCTTTTTTCGCGGTGTTCGACCATTGTACCCAGCCTTATGCAGTACATTTCGAACAGTTTGCGGGTGGATGTTTATTCCCGATCTTTGCAGCACCTCTTCCTTTATTTTGACAGCAGATTTCCTGGGATTAGCCCTTATTGATTCCAAGATTCGGCGCTCGTCTGTCTGCGAGAGTTTTTTTGGACGACCGGATCGCGGTTTTTAACGAATATTGCCAGAGTTAATATACGAATTAATTACTCCTTGCACACTGGAATGTGATTTACCGATAATTCTGCCAATTTCACGCAAAGATTTCTGTTCTAAATGCAATTTTATAATCACTTTACGCAAACCGACTGATATTTCACATCCACGACCCATCATAAATGTTTTCTGCCACCATTCACGCTAAACTATTAATAGGTATGTATGCAATTTGCTTCGAAAGGCTGTAAAATATGATGATTTGATCGATAACACCAAGAAAACTTGAAATAACCTTAAGCTATGCAAAAAAAACAACGAACAAAAAAAAAACGTACGTAAATTTTTTTGACTATTTACGCTCTCTTTCTCTCCTTTACAACGGTTATTCCGCTGATCACAACAGTGAGAGAGGTGAAATGAGTGAAACTAAATTCACAATATTCTCTGTTTACACTACACCCCAAAAGTTTATGTATATAATATAAAATAAAAATTATTTTGGCATATTTTTGCAAAAAATTTAAGTATACTTAAACTTTTTTGATTCACTGTAGGAAAAAATCACAATTTATTAAGAAAACAAAATAAGCAAACATATGCTTTGTTTGAACATTGTTGAAACTTATTGATGTGATATGAAGCCTTTAAAAAAATATGTTGCTCGCCCTGCTTGAAGTTTAAACAAGGAACCATTAGTGCAAAACTTGGAGGCCTTAACTGCTACATCACAGCCACTATAATAACGTAAAACTGTTTTCATAGATAAGCCAAACATTTGATATTATTCTTACACATCGCTTAAAAAACTCATACTTACTTTTTATACCCTAAATCTGAAAGGTGAGGGTATATTAACTTTGTGCATATATATTCTTGATCAGGGTCACCTCGTGAGTCGAGCTATTCATGTCCGTCCGTCCGTCTGTGTGTTGCCCGTAAACACAGGATAAGAAGAAAGAGTAGAGATAATTGAATGAAACTTGTTACACATGGTCAAATGCACCCAAGGATCTGCACTATTGAATATTTTTGAAATCCGCCCACAGACACGCCCACCTCCCATACAACGCAAAAATTTAAAACTGCATAACTCAGCTCATAAAAAGCCTACAACAATAAAATTTGGTGTGTATATGTTCTATATCAACACAAAGATGTTTTAGAAAAATGGACGTCATCCGCCTACGGACACGCCTACTTCCCATACAAAAGGTTATGTTTGTCATAGAGAAATTAAATTTGGTATGTATGTATTTTATACCAAAACTAAGGTGTGTTCAAAAATTGGGAGTAATCCGTCCATGAACACGCCCACCACCCATAGCGAAAGCACAATAAAGGCATTAACTGTGAGCTACAGGAATAAAACTTGGTATGTGTAAATTTTTCATCAATATTTAAATGCATATAAAATAAAGGCTTCATCCGCCCACGGAGACGCCCATTTACGATAAAAATTTTCTTGTTTTTGAAAAGTGGGTTTAGGGTATTTCATAGTCGGCCTAGACCGACTTTAGACTTTCTTTACTTGTTTTCTATCACGTACTGTTTTTTAGGTACAGACAATTGTTAGCAAAAGAATTAAAATGTAAACGTCTAGTTTACGCGTTGGTTTATTTAATTATACATAATTCAAGAAATACTGGCAACAAAAGTTATTATTAGTATATTTGCGCACATCTAACTTTAACATATTGTCATGTACATTAGGGCGTATCGAATTACATTTTTTTTTCGAATTTCAGATTCTAAGAGGTCTCAAAAGTTTCATGTGGTTGTCAAGATGTCAGAAAAAATTTTATGAAAATAAAAGGACATCTTCCTGCCCCGCAAGGACAATGTTGTTTTTTGTGAAAAATAGTACACCCAGAAAAAAATCTGGTTAATTTAACCAAATCTCAGGTAAAAATTTTCCAACATGAATCGTCAGGTTAAGGTAACCATATGATTTACATGTTAATTTAACCTGTTTTTGTGGCTTAATCAACCTGAGAAATGTGGTAAATATAACCAAATTTCTATTTTTTTTATGGTTAAATCAAACAAGCAAATATGGTTGATAATACCACATATGAGGCTAAATTCATCTTACCTGAATCTTCAGGTTAACAACCACATTTCATTCAAGTCAATTTAACCTGTTTTTGTGGTGATTCCTAACTGAAAAATGTGGTAAATTTAACCAAGTTTCAACCAAATCTCAGGTTCCTAAGAAAATCTTTTATTTTAAAGAAAAAACTTCCTAAATATAATTTGTTTTCGCATATTTTATTAAGATATACAAAATAAATAAGAAAAAAAAATAACATAAATACATAACATTCCAATATTAACAAAATTTACACACTTTTCCATCTTACAGCGTTTTCACCATTACACAATAAATTTTTCTTCTGTATAAAATTTGACGTCGCT
Organism: Tetanocera ferruginea; assembly: GCA_958299015.1. Taxonomy (NCBI): domain Eukaryota; kingdom Metazoa; phylum Arthropoda; class Insecta; order Diptera; family Sciomyzidae; genus Tetanocera; species Tetanocera ferruginea. The sequence continues at coordinate 68,373,967 of OY282642.1, read as the reverse complement.
TGTCATCACTTCACGACAATTTTGGGTGAACTCTTCACAAATAATTTTTACCAGAGCATTTCTCTGGTATTCAACAAATTTATTTGAACTAAGAACCTCCAGTCCCCTGGGTGATTTTTCCTGCAAAGTGTGTAGATTTATATATGACGTAGATGCGATTTTCTCTTTGAAGTAAATATATTATACCAAAATTATTCTAAGGACGCGTTTATAGTTGACACTGAAGCTGAAAACAAAATCTGTGTGAACAATAGCTAGATAGCTATTTGTGTCTCGTTTGTTTGCACAGTTTTTTTTTATTTTCGTTTTCAGCTCCAGCGTCCACTATGAACGCAACTTAAGGCAGACTTACATTGTCACTAACCACTTCCTTTAAATTTTGGTTCACAAAATTTGCAAGCAACTGCTCGATTGCTGCTAGTCGCCGTAATACGTCGCCTTCAAAATTCAATTAAAATAATGATAAATTAAATAAAAATTTAATTTAAAATTGCAATTTATTTATGTACCTTATTTTGTTTCACACAAATATAGTTTTGCCATCAATTTAGCAGCAAGCCTACGTTTGGAATGATTTCAGATATATCGGCATTAGTCAAGAAACTTAAAGTTTTCTCAGAAATGCCTTGCTCTTAATAAATAAAAAGACAGACTATACGTACATGAAAAACTATGCGTTAAACAACAGTTATGTATAAAGAGTAATTGAAAGCAACGCAAAATTCTGTAACCAAGCACACAGACGCAAGAAGCACGCTTACTTTGCATCTTGACAATATATTGCTTTTTTGTTCAATTATCATATATCTTACCATCATGTATAGCTGCAACTTCACCAACGCTCCACTCTTGTAAAGTTTCATTAAATAAATTTTTTCCGCACTCATATTCACTTCTGTTTCAATTTTTATTTTCGTTCTAAACGCTTCAAAGATCGACGGCGTACTGCCGGTGTAATTGCATTTCATAAACAGGGCAGCTGTTTTCAATTTTATAATAGTAGTAGAATTTCAGTGTTTGGGGAGTATTTTGAAGTATATCAAAGAATTCAATTTTGTAAAGTAATACATACTACATTAAAGCTTTCTAGTTTTTAATTAGTTATTTATATTGTTAATTTATATAAGTTACTTTATTCTGGTAATATACTTATTAATGTAAATGTCAACATATGTATACATTAGAGGTGTCAAACTATCGATGGTCTCCTCTATCCTAGCGCTATCGATGGGACTTTCGGATTTTTAGTCGCTGGTAACAGTATAAAAAAGGAAACAATTAAAAATAACAAAAACCAACTTAAATAACAGCATATGTTTTTTAAAACTTAATACTTTCGATATACTTAACAATGCAGAATTAATTATTCGTACTAAAAAACAACTTACCCGCGCTTTGGTTATTTTTTAATGTTCAGTAGAGATGTTCGATAGTCCTACTGAACTATCGATAGTTTTTATAATAAAAAAAAACTATCAATACTCATTGAAAGTCACAAAAATATGAAACTATCGATACTATCGATAGTGCCATCGATAGTTTGACACCTCTAGTACACATACAATTTGTTTAATTTTTTGGTTCAGAAAACCGTACGTTTTTTTCAATAGTTTGGTGAATACATATCGCTCACTTAATTTTGCAAAAAACGCGCTTAAGTTTTCAATTGACATAGAAAAGTTATAGAAAGGAGACGAAATATTCTCTTCTAACGCGTAGAGTATTCAAAATAATTGCTTGAAATTTTTTACACAAAATGAATCATGACATAAAGGTCTATGCCCACTTACGGCACGTAACGAAACGACACGAAACTTCAAAATGTAACTAGCCTGTGTTCTTATGTATACATGCCCACTAACCGTAAACGAAACGGCGACGACTGTTGACGCCGACGAAAAAGCCGGTGGGAATCGTTGCAAAGAATTCTGACCGACTTGTCGTTCGCTTTGTTGACAAAAACTTAGCTGCAAAACATGTATTCTGAAAAAAAAATTTAATTTTTGAGCGAAAATGTTGCTTTATATGACATGAGTTGCAAACATTATAGCAACAAAGTTTTAAAAAATCAAATGTAGAGTGTTTTGCTCATATTTTAGATTGATTTGTTTTGATTTGTTATAAGCGCCGTTACGCTAAGTGTGCATAAAACAGTTCTTTGCCTTACCGTCGCCGTTCGACAGTCGTTGCGTTACGTGCCGTAAGTGGGCAGAGATCTTAATACGGCCAGATTGTGCCGATTACGTTAAATTTTGGCTGCGCTCTACTAGAGTAACCAGCCGGCTTGTGCTGATTACTCTAGTTATACATTCTGCCGCCCTCTGCTCTGCATGGCTTTATATGTAGTCGATATAGAATAGCCTAGCCAGATTGTGCTTTTCACTCTGGCATTCTGCCACCCTCTGCTTTGCATGTAATACAGCCAGATTGTGCTGATTACGTTGCTAATAGCATAAGACAGCAAGATTGTGCTGATTACGCTAAATTTTGGTTGCGCTCCACTAGAGTAACCAGCCAGTTTGTGCTGATTACTCTAGCTATACATTCTGCCACCCTCTGCTCTGCATGGCTTTATATATTGTCGATATAGAATAGCCTAGCCTGATTGTGCTCGGCATTCTACCGCCCTCTGCTCTGCATGTAAGACAGCCAGATTGTGCTGCTTACGTTGCTAATAGCGTAATACAGCCAGATTGTGCTGATTACGCTAAATCAAGTGGCCATACTAAACATTGAATTTTATACTAACAGAAGAACAATCTACTTCTAGGTCCAGTTACCAACATATTACTTTACCGCTTACTGCCTGGTTACCAACCGACTACTGCATAGATTACCATCTGGTCACCAGCCGATTACCTAACCGATTACCGAACCGATTACCATCTGATTACCAGTCAATTACCATACCGATTACCATCTAGCTACCAGTCGATTACCGAACCGATTACCATCTGGTTATCCACCGATTACCAAACTGACAGCCATCTGCTCACAAGCCGACTGCCACCTGATTACCAGTCGATTACCGAACCGATTACCATCTGGTTACTACGCCAATTAACGACGACTACCGACTTCACACTCGCCTAACTCAATACCCACCCACAACTGTCTGAGACTGCTTTACCATCTTGTGCTGCAGAGATTTAAATAAGTTTAATAAGGAATTAATACCTAAATAAGTATAATAAGGAATTAATACTTAAATAAAAACAAACTGAATTGTATTTAATATCAAAACTGCGTCTTTTATTTAACAAAGGTTAGTGGATCCTGAGACAAGGGGGCGATATTCACATGGCAACGTGTCTGACTGCCTCAACTTGGCGAGGCCAGCATTATCCATGTCGAAATCGTCTCAAGTCGACTCAAAACCTCCGCGTGGTGTCTCCTGGAAACGTCAAAAACTATCGCCCGATAAACTTTCGCGGCTAATTTGAGCGGCGGGCTTCCCCTTTGGCCATCAAGCAAAGGTTGTGCGTTGGGTTTGAAGCCCACCACATAAAAAAAGATTTCAATGAAACGAAAAAGAATAAATGAAAGAATGATCCCCAAATCTGATGACGACTACCGCAAACGAAAAACTGATAATGATTTACGGATATGCACCTGGAATGTCCGGACCCTAAATTGGGATGGTGCCTCTATCCAACTGATTGATATCTTGGAAAGATATAATTCTGATATCACTGCAATCCAAGAAATGCGATGGAAGGGACAGGGTTGCTTACGGCAAGCATCCTGTGATATCTACTACAGCGGCCATGTGGAGAAGCACGAGTTTGGATGCGGATTTGTAGTTGGCAAGAGAATACGGCATCATGTCCTGCGATTCACTCCTGTGAACGAACGACTTGCCATAATCCGCTTCAAGGCTAAATTTTTTAACATAAGCCTAATATGTGCGCACGCTCCGACAGAAGAAAAAGATGACGAGACCAAAGAAAGTTTCTACGAGTGCCTTGAAGATGCATACGAGCGCTGCCCCCGTCATGACATAAAAATCGTGCTTGGTGACTTCAACGCCAAGGTGGGTAAGGAAAACATATTTGGTCCAACAGTCGGAAAGTTCAGCCTCCACGACAACACATCCGATAACGGAATGAGGTTGATTGACTTCGCCGCAGCACGAAACATGGTCGTTAGTAGCACTAGATTCAAGCATCTGAATATTCATAAGGCCACCTGGCTGTCCCCTGATCAAAAAACATGCAACCAAATTGATCACGTTTTGATTGACGGAAGGCACTCTTCCAGTGTACTAGACGTACGCACGATTCGTGGTGCTAACATAGACTCGGATCATTATCTTGTCGCAGCCAAGATCCGCACACGTCTGTGCGCAGCTAAAAATGCTCGCAATCCTACACTTAGAAAGCTAGACGTCGACAAGCTGCAGTCAAAACGGACGGCCGAAGCCTTCGCTACTCGACTCTCATTCCTGCTTCAAGAAAGCACTCCTCCGATCGACGATATATGCGGACAGTGGACGCACATATCCCACTCTATGCGTACGGCTGCCGAAGAGGTGATAGGCTTCCATCGCCCTCGCCGAAACCAGTGGCACGACCAGGAGTGTCGCGACGCCACTACAGAGAAGGACACCGCCTACAAAGCCACCCTGCAGTCGGTTGTAACGCGTGCTGTTATGGAGCGATACCGAGAGAAGAGGAGGGAAGAGAGACGCATTTTCAGGCGAAAAAAACGAGAGGCGGAAATGCGTGAGTGCGAGAAAATTGAGATGCATGGCGACAGGAATGAGACTCGAAAATTTTTCGAAAAAATAAGACGCCTGGCCGATGGTTTTAAGACCGGAACCTCTTCCTGCAAGGACGAGAATGGGAATCTAGTGACAGATATCCAGAGTACACTGATGTTATGGAGGGAGCACTTCTCTAGACTTTTAAATGGCGACGCTGACAACAATCCCGCCAGTGGAGATGATATCCCGGAAACCCCAATTATGGATAACAGCGTTGAAGTTCCGCTGCCCGATTATAACGAGGTCTTAACAGCTATAGCTCGGCTTAAAAACAACAAAGCCGCAGGAGCCGATGGCCTACCGGCTGAGCTGTTTAAGACCGGTGGCGAAGCTCTGTTTAAATGCATTCACAGACTTCTATGCAGAATATGGTCGGAAGAATGCATTCCAGATGATTGGAACCTCAGTGTGCTCTGCCCAATCCACAAGAAAGGCGATCCCACCATTTGCGCCAACTACCGTGGGATTAGCCTTCTTAATATCGCATACAAGGTCCTGTCGAGCGTATTGTGTGAAAGACTAAAGCCCATCGTCAACCAACTGATTGGACCTTATCAGTGTGGCTTTAGACCTGGAAAGTCCACCATTGACCAGATCTTCACGCTCCGACAAATCATGGAAAAGACCCTCGAAAAACAAATCGACACACACCATCTTTTTGTCGATTTCAAAGCCGCCTTCGACAGTCCAATAAGGAGTCACCTATATGCCATCATGTCTGAATTTGGTATTCCTGCGAAGCTAATACGTCTTTGCAGGATGACACTGAACAACACCAGCAGTGCAGTGAAAATCGGGAAGGACCTCTCCCTTCCGTTCGATACCAAGCGAGGTTTCAGACAAGGTGATTCCTTATCGTGCGACTTCTTTAATATAGTAATGGAGAAGATCATCCAAGCTGCTGACCTGAGACGCAGCGGCACAATTTTCTATAAGAGTGTTATGCTGCTGGCGTATGCAGATGATATTGACATCATTGGCCACAATACGCGCGAAGTCAGTGCAGCATTCTCCAGGCTAGAAAAAGAGTCGAGTCGAATGGGTCTTGCAGTGAACGCAGATAAAACGAAGTATCTTGTGTCAACAAACAAACAGTCCCAGCGTCTTGGAAACCACGTCACTGTTGACAACACCTCCTTTGAGGTAGTGAAGGACTTTGTTTACCTGGGATCCAGCATTAACTCCTCCAACGATATCAGTATTGAGATTAAACGAAGGATAACTCTTGCCAACAGGTGTTACTTTGGGCTCAGTAGGCAATTGAGAAGCAGAGCTCTTTCTCGACGAACAAAACTGACGCTCTATAAGTCAATAATCATGCCCGTCCTACTATACGCATCACAAACCTGGACGATGAGCAGCTCTGATGAAAGGACTTTGGGAGCGTTCGAGAGAAAAATCCTTCGCAAGATCTATGGTCCAATCTGCGTCAATGGCGAGTACCGAATACGATGGAACCACGAGCTGTATGAGCTATATGCCGACATCGATATAGTCAAGCGTATTAAAATAGAGCGGCTTCGCTGGCTAGGTCATGTCGAGAGAATGAACGACGAAGCTCCAGCGAAAAAAATATTGGATTCGGTACCCAGCGGTGGCCAACGCAGACGAGGAAGACCGCATCTCCGTTGGAAAGACCAGGCATTGGATAACCTGACAACGCTTGGAATTTCCAACTGGCGCCAGCAAGCACACGACAAAAGAGGCTGGCGAAAATTCTTAGACGAGGCCAAAACCGACCAACGGTTGTAAGAGCCATCTAAGTAAGTAAGTAAGTAGTGGATCCTTTGTCTGATCCTGGATTGGCTGAGCTTACCTCAGCCTTTGAGAAAACCACCCTCTCAGTTTATATATTTTTTTTTACGTATTCAAAGGAACAGTTGAATTTGGAGTGTCACTCAAGACCGCATTGTTTAGTTTGTAATATATTTTGCTTGTGGGATATGCTGATTAATTTTTCTGATTGTTTTCTTTTAAAAAAGCTCGTAATACATACAGTGGCTCACAGCTTATTTGATACACTACCTTTTCTATAATTGAAGCGCTTTTATTTTAATAATTGAAGAGAATTAAGAAAGGATTTGAATGCCAGTTTATATGTAGGTTAATGTATGTTGTTCAACCAAGTAACTTTTTTATTCCTCCAAATGGTTACTTAACAACAGAAAAACTAAAACAAAAAAAAATGCAAAATTTTAAGTCACAGCTTATTTGATACAGTTCAATTTAAACTCAAAAATCGTGTACCCTTTAGGTTTTATTTTACTTTTAGTATTTTATGTTGTGCCTTTTTGCCTTATCAGGGGCTTGCATCCGGTTTGGCATGAATCCACCAGCTTTCGTGTAATGTCTGGTGTAATTTTCTGCCATTCCTTCAGTAGCGCCTTCTTCAATTCTTCTCTGTTCGAGATTTTGTTTTTACGAATATTATTTTCCAATAAGGCCCACAGGTTTTCAATGATGTCCATGTCAGGTGGTGTCATCAAGTGAGGACAGTTCCATATGAGCCAGGACTGCACGATTCCCGACTTATGCTTCAGGTCGTTGTCTTGATAAAACCGGAATTTTTCGATTATACCTAGTGGCTCAGCACTTTGCAGCAAATTGTTTTTCAGTATGTCAAGGTACATATATTTGTCCATTATTCCTTCAATAAATTTCCTACACCGGCTGCAGACATACAGGCCCAAACAATAATGCTACTGCCGCCATGCTGTACAGTAGTTTTGAGGTTCTGTTTGTTTAGCTCTGTGTTTGGTTTCCGCCAGACGTAGGACATGCCGTCGGAGCCAAACAGGTTGAACTTGGATTCATCAGAAAGAAATTACGGTGTTCCAGAAGTCAGAGATCTTGCAAACATGCTCCTTAGCAAAAACAAGTCGACTTTGCTGATTTATCTTGCTTATAAAAGGCTTTTTCAAGCTACTTGACCATGAAAGTCACAGTCGCGAAGCATACGGCGGACGGTTTCTGCACTGCACGACTTACCCAATTCGTGCTGTATCTCGGTAACCAATTTTGGGGCCGACAACTTCGGATTTGCCTTATTTTTCCGGACAATATATTGCTCGTCAGACACGTTAAAATTTTTGTTTGGTGCACTTCTACCGTTATCTTTCACCCGATTCTCGCGCAAGAAGCGTTGAATGATATGCTGTACTGTAGACGCACTTCAATTAACATTTTGAGCAATTTTCCGAACCTATTGCCCAAATTTATATTGGTTTAAACCCAACTAAAGCTGCTCAATTATGGTGCGACAACAAATTATTTTAAAGTCTTAAATCAACACTTAGACTTGCGAGATCAAACTAAAATTTTGCTGTGACTGACACCAAAAATAACGGTAAATGTAGAGAAAAATAAAACATCGATCAACAGCTCGGCACTATAGGATATAAGCGTACAGAAGAGACTGTATCAAATAAGCTGAGAGATAAATATTTGCTCTGTAACTGGTTTTCCTTTCTAGCGGGGCGAGGAGTTTTATTTTTGTGAATTCCGCTTTGTGCATCATTTTCGTTAAATACACGCCTCTTAAGCCACATTCAAATTTTGTCTATACATTTCTTAGTTTTGAAGTTACACCGATTTTTATTTTAAATCAGGCACTGTATCAAATAAGCTGTGAGCCACTGTACACCTACTGTTTTGAAATAATATTTTTATAGTTTTTGACCAGAAATACCGCTCAAATAAAATGTATTTTGAGTTAGCTACAATTATTTAGTAGTAATGTTCATGTTTGGGTGGCATAAAAGTACGCAGGATCGAATAGTAGTACAGTACTACAATTGTAGTACTTTCGGCAGCGCTGATCATGATATGTTTTACGCTGTTTGTCGTTTTGTTCTCTTCTTATTCTACGCTGTTGTCCCCAGGGTTTAAATTGCTGTAGTCAAATTAGTAAAAGCATCAAAATATTGCTGTTGCTGTGCTCTCGCATTTGCAAATTTTTAAAGTTTCTCTTTTGCATTTGCTGCATGCTATGAAACAAGTTACAGCGGCAGCCAGCGATCGCATTTTACAGCCGTTTCTCCTTTGCTGTTTATTTCTGTTACATTCGCGAAGCAACAGCAGCACCGAACGAAATAATTTTGTAGCCGTCTCGTCGCTGCTGCTGTCTGTTTATAGCATTATCAAGCATTGGCAGCAGCAATATTAAGAAATGTTTACATGCGGTGCTGCTATGCTATTTTCAGCATTTGACTGCTGTTGTTTGCAGTTGCTGCTGCTTTCTGTTTGTGGTACTTCTGCGTTATATACAGCAATCAGTAGCTGCTGTTTGTGGTCGCTGCTGCTTTTGTTTGTTATACTTTTGTATGTTTGTTTGCTACACCCTAACTTGTAAGCAGTTTTGGGAAAAATTAAATTGTTTTTACAATTAAATGATTACAACTAATTAATTGTTAATCGGAATTCTACAATTAGCAATTGATTAATTGTTAATTGCAATAATTAATTAGACTAAAAACCTAACAATTAATTTGCAGAAAAATGAAGTATCTTTTTTTCATTCGTTTAAGTTTAAAACAATTAATTTTATTTAATCTTCTAATATATAAAATCAAATATTTGTCCCTGTCTGTCTGTTCCGTTCAAAAAAAAAAAAATGCACTTGCTAGGCTGCTTTGAGAAACAACAAAACTGTTCTTTTTTCTGACCTACGCCACGCAGGTGCTTGCCATATCAGAATGAATGCAATTCTTTTTTACGCAGTGTCTGTCGTGAAACCGGTTTTCTTAGGCAAAGGAAGTGAAGCAAGCAGTGGGAAATGTGACATGCACATACAAGCGAAGTCTTCATATTTATGCATACAGTTCCCAAAATTTACTACACTAATGCAATCAAACACAGGACATCGGGTGGACAAATTAATTGCTATTTTTAATTGTTTGTACCTTTAATTTAAAAAAGTTAATTGCCGACGATTTAATTGTATTTTGAAATTACTTCAGGTTAGCCTAAATAAATTAATTGCAGTGTACAATTAATGATTGAATGCAATTGATATTAATAGCAATGAAAACAATTGCAATTAATTGTAATTGATATTAATTGCAATTAAATCAATTGCAATTATTTTTTAATCAATTAATTAATGAGAACGGTATCCTTCAAAAAAACACGAGCTTAACGAATGACGCATAAAGACTGCAAAATCCGAACACTCACTGCCGCTTCTGATTAAAAAACAAACAAAAGCAGCAGCGACCACAAGCAGCAGCTACTGATTGCTGTATATAGCGTAGACATACCGCAAACAAAAAGCAGCAGCAACTGCAAACAGCAGCAGTCAAATGCTGAAAATAGCATAGCAGCACCGCATGTAAACATTTCTTACTATTGCTGCTGCCAATGCTTGATAATGCTATAAACAGACAGCAGCAGCGACGAGACGGCTACAAACTTATTTCGTTCGGTGCATGGCAAGAATAATAAGGTTGGCGCATATTGGAGAGAAAGTGAGCTAAATGTCAAAAAACAGCTGTTCAACGTGAGTTTTTTTTTTTTGACATTTTGCATTCGGTTTCGGCTTGTCAAAAAGTAGACATTTGCTTTTGTTAGTTTACAATTTTGTGTGCATTTCAATGTAGTAAAATTTTTAATTAAATTATTTTACTCATTCTTCAACGTTGTTCGTTAAAAATAACAAATTGCATTATGCAATCATGTGCTGAAGGTGCGAATGAAAATGTTTTTATTGTATTTAAAACGTGCGACACAAGTGAAGCAAAGCTTTTGTGGTGCAGCCGACGATTTAATTGGAAATGCAATATTCCATGGCAGAATAATAAGGAAGGCTCATGGCAGAATAATTCTGCCATGCAATATTCCACCATATTAGGTGGAGGCCAACAAAAGAACAATGCTCTTGTGGCTGAAGCAAGACCAAAGACTGTATTCGAACAAGTTTACAGTCATTTGAATCGCCCAAATGTGTTCTTCATGTCCATCGAAAGCTATATTGATAATGGCAAAAGTTTTGAAGCAACTACTGATGTAAGCTGCCATATGGAACTACTCACCGACAATCTATTGACGCTGCTCAATTTATTTATGTAATGAAAAATCTCTGAACTTAAAGCCGACTTAATAGAGTTGTTGAATATTATTGTTTTTTCTACTCACTGACGTTTCTACGAACTATGTCATTTTGACAACTGTAGATCCATTCGTTGTTGTTGTTTATTTTGACGTGTGAGCGAGCTTTAAAATATGAGCCTACCTTATAATTCTGCCATGGTTCGGTGCTGCTGTTGCTTCGCGAATGTAACAGAAATAAAGCAGCAAAGGAGAAACGACTGTAAAATGCGATCGCTGGCTGCCGCTGTGACTGTTTGTTTTTTCATAGTCTGAAGCAAATGAAAAATAGAGACTACGAAAATTTCGCTGCATTTTTAATCCCTGGGATCAACAAATATTCCACTTTATAAGTGACAAATAATTTAATGCTTTTACTAAACTATAATTTAAAAGTCAACAATATGTTATTCATTCCAACAAGTTTTTGTTGTTGCAACAAAATTCTTGTAATTTCGAATAAGTGCGAATTATTGTTGTTTTTACTATCTTATTTTTTTCGGTATAAGTAATGCTTATCAGTAGAGAAGTTTAATAGGAGAAAAAATCTATAAAATTGATAAATAATTAACTTATTTTTCATTACAGATTCTTCTATCGCTTTTATCAACATATATAAACTAAGTGGAAGTTATATACTAAAAAAAGAATTTGAAATAAGAAATTTCCACGGATCGAAGTTAGGTTATTTTACCATAAACTTGCCCGAGTTGAATTCAACTGCGAACAAATATTGTGTAACAATAATTCACTTTACGGCATATAATAAAACAAATGAAGAAATGCCATTAATTTACATAAATATCTTCGATTTAAAAAGTCAAACAACACGCAACAAGGACTCTTTCAGCGATCTTTCCAGGTCTAAATCAAATAAAAACATTATTAGACTGACAATTAACAAATACAGGCATGATCAAAATGCGGTAATTTAATTTTAATATCTTGATATTTATTACAATATTCTCTACATTAACTATTTAGTTTTTATGATATTTTATGTTTTTTATTATGTTGTTTAATATGTTTTTTAATATAAGAAACAATGTTTTATTGTTACTATTATTGTTCGAAGAGACTTATTTTTCTAATGTATTCAAAATTCAAACTATTTGAAAACTTATATAAGTACATTATTTTGGCTGTTTTTCTGATATTAGGAAGAATAAATTGATTGCATGGATTTCCTTTACAAAAAAAAAATCAAAATATTACGGAAAAGCAGTTCTGCATTAGATAATAACGGACGATTTAAAAGGATAGACTTTGTGCTTGGTTTTTCGTCAAAGTAAAACACGTTGGTACAGGAATTGTAATCGCTTAAACTGGAAAGGTAAATCTGAGGGGATCAAAGGGATTTGAGGCATTCAAAAATTTTCTCCCTTTGCTGTACAAGTCATAATAATGCCATAAAATAAATTTTTAATGAATTTGGTAACACGTAACCGAATTCCATTGCATAAAAATTCGAAATTAAGTCATATTTTGTTTTCAGTGCAATGCTCAAGCATTAGTTTGTCAGAACTGTTGAATCAAAGGTACCAGCTTTCATGTCACGGCGAAGTTGCACTAGAATATTCGTGCGCAATTATACAACTTGCACTTTATGCCAAAACAATGATTTTTTAAAGAAGCTTTTTTAAAATCGCCCGAAATCGCATGAAAAAGAAACAATATTATCCGAGCATTACTTCATAAAATGAACGAATATATATTTCGTTAAAGAGATTACCCAACTAACAATTTTCCTTCCAATTTTAAACTTATAGTATGATTTAATGTTATAAAAGTTGTATAGTGCTACAATTTGGAAGAATTGCTGTTATAGCAGTGTTTACTGGTATAAATCATTGCAAGAACATTCTCTGAATCTACTTATTCAGGGTTTATAGAAAAACTACATTCATATTGTATAATGATGTTATATTCATTGTATTAAATAACTATGAAGTGATTCTTCCTATTAACATCGCATAACAAAATTATACAATGTTTATGCCTTCGTACCTCTCAGTTCGAAGTTCGAAAACTGTTCGAAACGAATACAGAAATCGCCATGACCATGATACAAGAACTCAGGTAGACTTATTAGAGTTGAGTTCCTAGAAATCAACCTGCCATTGCTGTCAAGCTCAGCGTCAATATTGCCACATCTTGAATTTTGTGGGAAAAAATATTTTTTTGGAATTTTTTGCATGGGACAAAAGGGATAAAAACTTATTTAATAATATACAAAGCATCTTGAGTTTTTGTTTGATAATAAACGCAACTTAATTTTAAAATTCATGTGATAAAAATGTTGATAAAAAATTCATATGCACACGCTTTCATTTTTATATCCACCACACTCCTATACAACTGAATAATAAAGGAGTTCAAAAACACAAGACATTCAACTAGGAAATTAAAAACAAAAAGGTTTTTATAGCAATATTTTCACTAATTTATTATAAGTCTTTTCCCTTTTTTTCTTTCGTGGAAAAATTACCAAAAACATCCTTAAAAAAATCTCTAATATTCTAGTTAATTTGTTCGCAACGGCTTAATTTATTAAAGAATTATTTCTTTTATTGCGTCTTTCTAATTCGTTTTTCTATTATAATTCTTAATTCTATTAGAATTGTTCATTTTATTTAATATTAAGATCAACATATACATATTCTACTGAAAAGTTGGATTTTGGCTCAAAGATATGGCAGCATCGTATTTTGACAGCATAGGTATGCCAATTTTTGCTGTCATTCTAATAACTCTACCTGAGTCCTTATATCATGGCCATGACACAAATTTTCTCTTTTTCGAGCTTAGCTTGTCATATAAAAGAAAATAAACAAATAATTCCAATCAGTATTTTTATACCCTAAACCTGAAAGGTCAGGGTATATTAACTTTGTGCAAACGTTTGTTACGCATAGAACGAAGCGAGTCCAGTATAGAAAAGTATATATATTCTTGATCAGCGTCACCACGTGTGTCGAGCTATCCATTTCCGTCCGTCCGTCCGTCCGTCTGTGTGTTGTCCGTATACACAGGATAAGAAGAAGGAGTTGGGATAATTGGATGAAACTTGGTAAACATGGACCCAAGGACCCAAGGATCTGCACTATTGAATATTTTTGGAATCCGCCCACGGACACGCCTACCTCCCATACAACGCAAAAATGTAAAACAACATAACTCAGCTCATAAAAAGCCTACAACAATAAAATTTGGTATGTATGTGTTTTATATCAACACAAAGATGTCTTTGAAAAATGGACGTCATCCGCTTACAGACACGCCCACCTCCCATACAACCGAAAAATTGAAAACGCAAAAAATAAGCTTGTGTTTAACCTAAAGAGCTAAAATTTGGCACATATGTTTTTTGTAACAAAACAAAGATGGTTTTGAAAAGTAGACATCATCCGCCCACGGACACGCCTACCTCCCATACAACCCAAAAATTGAAAACGCAATAAATAAGCCTCTGTTTAACCTACAGAGCTAAAATTTGGAACGTATGTTTTTTATGACAAGACAAAGATGGTTTTAAAAATGGACGTCATCCGCCTACGGACACGCCTATTTCCCATACAGTCCAAAAAGTTTTAAACTCAATAAATAAGGTTATGTTTGTCATAGAGAAATTAAATTTGATATGCATGTATTTTATACCAAAACTAAGGTGTGTTCAAAAATTGGAAGTAATCCGTCCATGAACACGCCCTACTCCCATAGCGAAAGCACAATAAAGACATTAACTGTGAGCTACAGGAATAAAACTTGGTATGTGTAAATTTTTCATCAACATTTAAATGCATATAAAATATAGGCTTCATCCGCCCACGGAGACGGCCATTTTCAAAAATATTTTTTTGAAGTGAAACTTCTTTAGCCACGTATACAACATACGGCGAACGAAACTGGTAGTAAAACCGATGAAACGAATGAAACTGCGGTGAATTGAGGTGAATTTAGGCCAATTAGGTGACTAAGGTGAACTTAGTTAAAACTAGGTGTTCGCAAAACCTTAGAAATTGGAATTCATAAGGTGTTCGGAAAGAAAAAAATTATCAAACAATGGTTTGAGTCCGAACTAACAGTTGAATTAATCAACAAAGTTTTAGAGCGTACTTTTTTAAGGCGGAATTTTCAACTAGATACGTTATGCTTAAATTTCCAACCAAGACACGTTACGCTGGAATTTTCAACCTGTATATTTCAATGGCAAATCGGATGCAATAAGATTATCTGAGGTCACAAGAGGGTCATTTGCACTTTCATGGATTCCATGGAGCAGTTATATTAGCAGGAGATATGTATTTGGATGATTCTATGGCCAATCTGATGCAATGGGATTATCTGAGGTCACTGACGGGCAATTTCATGGATTCCATAGATCAGTTAGACAAAAATGGATGATTCTATGGTCAATCGGATGCAATGGGATTATCTGAGTTCACATTTTTATGGATTCCATGGATAATTTTGACCAAAATGGATGATTCTATGGCCAATCGGTTGAAATGGGATTTCTGAGGTCATTCGCAGGTGGTCATTGAAACTTTAATGGATACCATTTTTAAGCACATTTTTTTACAAGACGAACTCAATTTATAAATGATGATGATAAGAAAGGGTTCATACGGGCTGGGCTGCCCGGCCATAAGCCGAGCATTGAAGCAAAAACGTCCAGAGTGCGATCAAAGGCACAGCGAGGTAATTTTTTCAACATGACAACGCTCAGCCACATTTTTTTTTAGCTTTGAACCAAGGATTTCAGGTGTCACACCTATTCAGTCAAGTATGCCTTGGTTCGGAAATGAGGAGATAGATAAGTAGGAGAGAAAGGGAAATCAAGATAAACAAGTGTAGAATGTTCTAGTGTGGCGGAGTGCTATATCAACATTCGAATTTGAATCTGGGGCAAGTGTTATGCCTTTACCTCAGTCAATTCGATTTATCAAGCAATCTCATTCTACAAACATCTCTACCACCAACTTACAACTTCCAAAGTCTTGTAGTTGGTGCGTACAACAAGATACTTCATATTGATGAAGTTTTAATTTCAGTTGATTAGAAATGAGGAAAGAATTAAAGAAAGGTAAAAGCGTAGGACCATGGCTAGACCGGGATTCGAACCCGGAACCTCTGGGTTGGCAGTCAAGCACGCTAACCACTCGACTACCAAGGCCCCGATTTTTTTTAAAAAGTAGGTACTTTTTTTAAAAAAGTAGGTTTAGGGTATTTCATAGTCGGCCTAGACCGACTTTAGACTTTCTTTACTTGTTTTTTAATCAAAATTGTTTCTCCTAGTTCATTCCATGGCGAGTTTGATGCTGATAAAAACCCCGTTTATTTTTCCTATGTCCCAGTGAGTCGTTATCACGTCCGCCATGTTTTTTTGATGTTTTTTTTAAATAATTCCAGTAGCCATATATGTAAGTAAAAAAATCAAAAAAATGTTTTTTGTGTAATGTTTTTACTAATTTTACATTAATAATAATACATTAATTAATAACACATTAATTTTTCAAAATGATATCTTATTTTTTATTCAACTTATAAAACAAATGTAAACAAAGTGAATTTTCTATTAACAACGATTTTATACAAATTGGAAAAGCCAGGCCCTTCCACATAAGTGAGCATACTGACTCAAAACCATTTTGCAAATTTTGGAAATGCATTTTTAAATTCAAGTTTAAGAATTCGGAGTATAAGGATTCGAGTGACAATAAACTGTTTTCGGAGTTGTCAAAATTTTTGCTTCAGGTACTTTCCTTGCTTTGGTTAAATGCTGAGTTGCAAGGGGCATTAAGTCAGCTTAAAATTAGCTGTATTCGATTCGTCATTGCTCAACTCACTTACAAAAAAAACGGCTACTCGTTTTGCTCTTACTTGCTCAATAGTTGCCAACACTTTTGTTTTGACTGATCACATAAATCTTATAATAAAATCTTGTGGTGACCGTGGCATGCAGGTTAAATGTGTGGCCTGGCATTCTCGGAGCCCGGGTTCGATCCCCAGCCGCGGCAAAAAGTTTTTTTAATAAAAAATTTTTCTGATCGGTCACCACCTCTCTGCAGACAATGGCAAACCTCAGAGAGTAAACAATGCCATGTAAAGCTTCTTGAGAACATAAACTTTAGCCGTTCGGAGTCGGCATAAAACATGTAGGTCCAGTTCTCGGTCAATTGTGTGCAAACATTTAATAACACACACAACACAATTGATCATAAGAAGCTCGGTCAAAGTCCTTTCAAGGGCTGAAGTGGCCAATTTGTTTTTTTTTTTTTTTTTTTTTTTTTTTTGATCACATAAATAAATAAATCAAATTATTTTTCTGCCAATAAATTAAATTGATGAGGAAGAGTATTTTTTCCTCAAAATAGTTTTTTATTTTTAAATTTATTCTCTTCAAAATGTCGGGCAAGATTTGTTATAACTCACATGTGCATGTAAGCTCATTCCAAACAGCTGATATAAAGTTACAAACAAAATTGAGCATACACCATTTAAAGTTTTGAAAAGCTTTAATTTTACAGCATTAAAACCACTTTTTATTTATTTTTTTGTTGTGTATATTAGTTCACATATTTTAGTTAGAATATTTGATTTAAACCATTAAAAAACAAATTAAACCACCTTTTTTCAAACAAAAACTAAAAAAAGCCCGTTTCAATGACACAAAATTGAGCGTACACCCTGCTTATTTCCATTTACATTGTTATATCGTTCTCGCTATCGAGTAAAATTTTTAAAATTGCAATAGCACACTCAGTAATGTTATCTGGCAGTTTAAAATTTGTTTTTTCAAGTTATTATAAAAATGGACCACAGACGTAAACAAACGGATATTTCCACTCGAAAACTCATTATAAAACTGTGTTGTGATGGAAAATCATATTCCGAAATTGGAGAAATTGTTGGAAGGACACATTCTACGGTCCAGAAAATAATAAACAAGTGTCGATACGAAGGAACAATACAAAACAATCCTGGTAGAGGCAGACAAAAAAAACTTAGTATACAAGATGAGCGCTTTATTGTTCGTAAAGTAACCTCTAATCCCAAAACAAGTTTCCAGAAATTGTCGTCAGAAGTAGCTACAATGATTAACCACCCGATATCCACAGAAACAATTGGAAGAGATTTGCGCAAAAACAATTTAAATGGCCGAGTGGCTAGAATAAGACCTTATATTTCACTTGCAAATAAAAAAAAAACGATTGGAGTTTGCTCTGGCTCATGTTAATAAGCCGCTGACTTTTTGGGAGTCCGTTATGTTTACAGACGAAACTAAAATCGGGTCCGATGGAAGACAAATTGTTTGGAGGAAGCTAAATACAGAACTACAAAAACGAAACTTATGTGCTACTATCAAACACGGAGGAGGTAGCGTATTGTTATGGGGTTCTATAGCTCCAAGTGGAGTATAGAACCCCATAAGTATTAGACGTATTAGACCATAAAGTCGCCACCGCAGTCACCGGATCTCAATCCCATTGAGAACCTTTGGGATGAGTTAAAGAACAAGTTAAAAAATACCAATCCAACCAGTAAACCCGAACTTAAAAGAAAAATTTAGGAAATCTGGAGAAATATTCCATCTTCTGTGACCCAAAAGCTGGTAAACTCTATGCCAAGACGTTTACAGGCAGTTATAGAGGCAATGGGTGGAAACACAAAATACTGATAATATCCATCGATTTATTGTTTTTTATTGTCTTGTAATTTCATATTGTGTACGCTCAATTTTATGTCATTGAAAAAGGGCTTTTTTTACATTTTGTTTGAAAAAAGGTGGTTTAATTTGTTTTTTTAATGGTTTAAATCATATATTCTAACTAAAATATGTGAACTTAAATACACACAAAAAAAATTAAAAAAAGTGGTTTTAATACTGGTAAAATTAAAGCTTTTCAAAACTTTTAATAATGTACGCTCAATTTTGTGAGTAACTGTAGCAGACACAAGACAAGCAGGAGCTTCATGAATGATGTTGGTTTTTTATTAAATTGCGAAATCAAAACCTACTTTTGCTTATCACAATATAAAACAAATGCAAACTCTGCTGGCAACTGCGCTTAGCGTAATGCACTCTGCTAATGCAAAGGTTTATACTTATTCGTACACCAATTTCTCGGTAGCTAGAGTCCAGCCGGTGAGCTCCTCTTCGGTGAAACACTATCCAATCTATTTCTTAGCAGACTCAACAGCATCAGAGCCGTGGATGATGTTGCGGCCAACCTGGATGCAATAATCACCATGGATGGTACCTGACTTGGAATCAGCAGGATTGGCTCCGCCCAACATCACGCGTCCAGTCTTCACAACGTTCAAGCCTTCCCACACTATTGGAACCACTGGGCCGGAGTTTATGTAGTGTACTAAGCCAAGGAAGTAAGGACGAGCTGACAAATCAGCGTAATGCTGCTCAAACAGCCCTTGAATGCCCAGGTTAGCTTCATGGCGACAAGCTTGAAGCCCTTCATTTCAAAATTCTGGATGATTTTTCCAACAAGCCCCATCGCGATCAGACTTAACGGGGAACATGACATTGGCCGTTTTTTTAAATCGACTTTTTTTAAAACTTTGTATTTTAGTAAATATTCTTAAGATTCTAAGAAAAAAAATTTCATGGAAAAATTTCTACGGGTTCAAAAGTTACAGCCGGAGTAGTGAGAGCGCATTTTTTAATTTTCGTTCTTTTTATTCTTTATTCACAAACTTTGAACACGTTTATCTCGAAACCATGTTTTTCGTACTGGTTGCGGCACTAACGGGTTCATTTTTTGACGAAATTTTTTTTTTGTATTTTTTTAAACTTGATTCGCTTTCGTATGATATGAGCTTTTTTTACAATTTTTTTTTTCGATTTTTTATGAATTTTTATTTTTTTCGAAAAAACACACTTTCAAATTTGGAACATCAACAAAAATTAAAAAAAACTTTTAAAAAAAGCTCCTGTCATACGATAACCAATTTTGTTAAGATTTAAAATAGTCATTTTTTTTTCTAGATCGGACAATTTTTGCGAGTCCCAGCGCTGTAACCACGAGGCCCCGTTTTTTTCTCTGCCGCCAGTTTGGAGCTCTATAAAACCATGTTGGAGTGAAAAATATATTTTTTTGAATGTTTTTTGTTTGACTGAATGTCAAACAATTTGAACGTGAAAATGTTTGTTTTTGACTGAGTTATGAATTTTTAAAAAAGGTATGTTTTCTCTGCCGCGAATGTTATGTCCCTCCTTAATCATAATGAAGGTGCGTTTCTATGAAGAATTGCAAATTGAATACATTGTATAGTTTCAGGCACCTATGCAGCAGACAGCAGTTGCTGACTATTTAGCAAGAAACGCTATTGTTTCGCCAATTGTCCATACATTGTCCATACATTTCATTTCCTCTTAAAGAAATCATTAGGGGTATTCACACTGCCTTGGGTTGTTGGGTAGATTGGCAAATGCCATACATTTTGTTTTTGTAAAAGTGCCATTCTACCCAAGTACCCATCTACCAATCTACTCTAGCTGACACCCTGACTTGTTTGGGTAGATTGATTGAGTACTTTTTTCATGGGTTACCACCTTTTCCAAAAGTAGGCAATAATTGAATTGAAAAAAAACTAAAACAAAGTAAATAAATTATAAGTGAATAAAATAGACAAATGTGTTACAATGAGTTATTTTAAAAATTTTTAAAAACAAATTAAGTGCCGCAAAGTTCACGTTAAAAATTACTCCTATATAAAATAACTTTTTTACACCCGTACAATGGCCTAAATTTTGCGCTCATGAAATGACATAAATTATAAGGTGGCAACTCTTTTCTAGCTGTCACTCATCTCTAATCAGCTGTTATTCTACAAAGTACTCAATTGCAGTTAAGGGTGCTCGCAGTAATCAAAAGTACTCAATATACCCGTACCCAACTGCCCAAGTCAGTGTGAATACCCCTATTATATTTAAAATTATTTTTTACCCTTAACAAAAATTTGCTTTATTTACCCTTTTGTGGCCTCCGTCGTTTTAAAATATTTTTAAAATGAAACAGTTGACGGCTTAAAGAAATTTAATTTTGTTTTTGTACTCACATCACATTTTGACAGAATCTATTAAATTTTACTCTATCCCGTACACAAATCAGCTTAAAAATAAGAATTTGGCAACGCAACTTTACTCAACTCAATTGATAGTTGACTTTCTTTTTATTCCACTAGCTTACGACTTTGTTGTTGTTTTCCCATATAAATTTTGAAATAAGCGACATTAATTGAGTATAGGATGGCTAATAGCAGCTAATAGCTGCGTTCGATTCGCCAGTGCTCAACTCGCTTGTGAAAAAAACGTCTTCTCATGTTGCTTTTATTTATTCAATAGTTGGCAACACTTTTGTAACGACGACCACAAAAAATATATATATTAAAAATTTTTACCTGTCAATAAATCAATCGACAAAAGACATTTTGAAATATTTTGAAAATAAAACAGTTGATAGCCGATATACATTGACTGCGGCTGCAACATAACAACACGAGGTGAAAATGAAAATGTTGGCATGTTGTCTACGACTTGATTAATTTGGATGCAGCGCGGTAAGCCGTATTTTCATATATTCTTATTATTAAACATCGAATTATCATTAAAAAACAAACATTTAACACAAACACAATGAGAATGAACAATAAAAAACACAAAAGAAGCACGAAATTAAACGAAAGCATTGACAAATGCCAATGTTCTTAGTCTTGTCGCGCGTCAAAATAGAAAAAGTTCTAAATCGACGACAGCAACATTGCTACAATGACGCATTGTCTTGAAAATATATTCTTTTAAGATACGGACTACGTAGACATAGAAAATGTTGCCGCGAACTGCCAAAAGAATTTTTGGGTCTGATTGGAGGAAAACCCGCACATAAATTCAAAAGAACAACAACTATAATGACATCACTTAAAGATTTGATGAAAGGATTGAACTAGATTAAAGTAAATTATTTATTATAAACTACACATAAGACTAGAAATATCTAGTCCTGTCATTTTGACAGTTTATATATAAAATAATAAACAAAGTTTGAATTAATTTTTCGTTAATAAGAACTTTTAAAAAACCATTTTGATTTTAGCGGTTTTTTTTTGACAAATCTAGCTTTTTTCATAGAGGAGTGTTGGCAACACTGTTGCTCATGTGTACCTCAAAAAGAGCACTTCCGTTGTTTTTTTTTAACTTTTAAGAAGCGAATTTTAATATTTATTAAAGTATACAATTTGCACGCGCTAATATGTAATAACGTGGCTCAGTTGGTTAAGTAGTTGTAGATTTGATTTGCTGAATCAAATGACCCTGGTTCCATCCTCAGCCAGACCGTTTCATATATTTTTATTTTTATGTTATAATAATATTATATCATTAATTTTAATTTTTTTAATGTCAAAATTGCATAGTGCAGCATTTTTATTTTGTGTTGGATCCTGTTGCTTTTAATTATTTTGTATTAAATTTTAAACCTTATTCCCAATTTATTTAATTTACGTACAGCCTTGACTAAAAAAAATGTCTAGTATTTTGAATAGTATCAATTTTAATGAAAAAAGGATTAAAAAATGTATTAGTCCATTGTGTTGTTTAAAAATTACTCTTAGATTTTTAACCGTGTAGTGTTTTTATTATTGCGATCTGTATGGGAGGTGAGTTTTTTGTTTGAACTCTATAAATGGGTTTATATTTAAGCTACAAATTTCAAACTTGGTATGTCTGTTTGTTACATCAAAACAAAGATGTGCACAAGTTGTGAATTTGTACTTCATCCGCCCACGGAAGGCCGATAAATGTATATCGAAAAAGCGAAAAGCGTATAATTTGACCATTGAATTTTATTTTGGTGGAGCGTTTATTTGTTTATTAAAATTACAAAAAAAGTGCACTTTTATATCGATGATATAGGCAAACCCAGTGTCACTCACGTTTCATTCATAGCAGTAAACATAAATTTTTCAACATCATAAAAGCTATTAACAAAAAATTATATGGGTATAGTAAGTCTTAGGCTCACTATTATATGTTTATGCAAAAAGTTTTATGTGTTTTATGGTGTGTCACTCACGTTTCCGGACGATTTGGAATTTTCGACTTCTTCTTACAAATTCCTTAAAATCTGCGAATTGTTTGAGTTAAAATAAAGAATATAATAATTTTCCGTAACCTGTTTCCCGATCTGTGTTTGTGTTTGCATGGTTTGTCGTTATGTCCTGTGTTGTCCCTGAAAAAAACTATTCAGAACTATAACATTTTAACAAAATTTATTTCGGTTCTTCATCCAAATTTGTATATCACTTAGCCTTGTTCGTTGATCCTTACGCTCATTAAATATCAAAGACCATGCCAAATATGACTATATGTTCGGCCTATTACCAATTCCGTCGATGCCAACGGCTTAAAATAATGATTTAATTAGATATTTTTAATCTTTGTTTTCTTATATGAATCCGGATTTAACAATAATTTTTCTCTATATTTTTTTCATACGTTCTTTTAGGGTCGGCTTTCACTTTTTCTTAATGTTTTCTTGATCTTCTTTCATTTTTAATACAAAACCTTAAAGTATTTTATTTTTTTAAAGTTTAGGTTTGCTTTTATGGATTTGCCGTTATATATTGTAAATGACTCCATATTCAACATTTTTTTTATTAAAAACTTTTCTTAAAACTTTTTTAAAAAACGTTGTTTAAAAACATTGGTTAAATAAAATAAATTCCTTAGTTTCAAAAAGGGGAAAATTTAACAAGCGCAGAAAAGCAGATTGCATTGAATGCGAGGGCAACGCGCTTAAGATTCTGCATCGCTCTCTCGCAATATTGCGCTTTGCCTAGGGATGTCGAAAAAACATCGATGCATCGAAAATATCGATGTTTTGCTTCGATGCATCGAAAACTTTTTACTCGATGTTTGAATAGCCGATGCATCGATGCATCGATGTTTTTAAATATCGAAAACTGACAAAACTAGTACAGCGAACCGCCATTTCTATTTTTCAGTTGTGCAATAAAATAAAGCGAGTATTCAAAGGTTTTCTTATTATAACTCTAGGGCCAACCAAAATAGACGAGACGAGACGTAACGAGTAAATTCAAGCATACGTGAAACAATGTTATTAACCAAAATGGTTAACGTATTTGATCTAAACTGAACGAAACGTTTGACTAGACGCTTTGTTCCGTAAGAACCGAACTTTTACCGTCTCAACTCGTCAGCAACAACTGTGTAGAGTATGTTTACATCAAGTTCTCTTGCATTTTTATCAATTAGTACAAGTTAACATATATTTATTATTTTATTGTCGTTGTTGGGTATGAAAAAGTAATTTAAACGTATTTATTTAGGTTGTCAGTTTATCAGGTCAGACGTGTTCTACAACGTCAACGTTTTATTTTGGGTTAAATGCCAAAACAGCCGTAACGAATACAAACGCTCGTCAGATTGCAATCGTCTCGTTTCGTCTATTTTGGTTGGGCCTTCTCTCTGTAGGTCAAATTGAGGATAGATTTTTGAAATATAGATTTATAGATCGATTTATAAAAATCATAAAAATTTAGAGAGAGTTTTGGAGGACTTAAAAATTCAAATTTTTATAATTTTTGTGGTTTAACGAAAACGTTTTTGACCTGATTCGATAGTCTATTAGAAACATAAATAGCTCAGGCAAAGTAATTAATTTGAAATTATGTTCAATTTGGCTAATAACATAATTCTTTGTTTAATCAAATCTTAAAAATCGTCTGAAAGATATCGATGTACATTCCGCTGCATCGAATAACAGTAATACATCGAAATTTCATCGAAATCCTTGGAGCCGTTTTCGAGAACGCAGTTGCAAATATATATATAAACATTGTTCGTTTAATAGAATAAGATTAAGTCAATTAACACGAAGCAAATAATTTGTTAATCTGCGTGTTTTTATTTGAACGAACTAAGGAACCCCCGAGTAATGTATAAACTCAACTATAATACAAGTTTTATTTGAATTACTAACACTTGGTCTAAATGTTATTAAACTTGAAAAATTTTAGTTTGCTTCTAAAATCTTAAAATTTTATTAAATGAATTTGAAGTGTAAATAATTAACTTCCTGGGTTAATTTTCATAAAACATGCATTAATAAACTTTTTGAATTTTAAACCCTTAGTTTAAAATTCGTGAATTTCTCGAATCTAAGCCTGGACAATAGACCGGATCGAAAATTATGTTCCATTATAACTCTAATTGACCACCAAAAATTGAATTTTTTGATATTTTTAAAACGACATTTCTTTAAAACCTCTTTAAAAGACACATTTTTTTAAGATTTACGTGAAAGTATTATGATTGGAAAGGTATTAAGTTCTTCTTTCTTTCTGTGTATTGCTTTAATTAAAGCTGTGTGCGAAAACAGACAGAATGTGAGAAATCGACTTTAGAAATCTGATAAAATTAAATATTTCTTATTCATACAAACAATTAATTTCATTTGAACACTGCTTTATCGTCTAGTTTTCGATAAATTTTTTTTTTTTAAACACATAGCTTTGATTAAAGCGTTACACAGAACGAAAGAAGAACTTAATACCTTTCCAACAATAACAATTCCACGTAAATCTAATAAAAAATGTGTCTTTTACAGCGGTTTCAAAAAAATGCCTTTTTAAAAATAGCAAAAAATTAAATTTTTGGTGGTCAATAAGAGTTATAATGGATCATAATATTTAAATTTTTTGAATATCAGAATATTAATATAAATAAGAAATTAAACATTTAAGAAGATGTGGGTATGGGTTCTGTGAGAAAAAAAAAGTTACAAGCAAAAATCATTTTTTTTTATCAAAAAGGACCTTCAGTAGAATCAAAATTGCTTCGGCGGTTTTTCTCCGATTTGAAAAAAAAATATACAGAAATCATTTTATTGAGTTCCTCTAACTTTTTAGACCCCGACCGGTTGAAATTTTTTTTATCCATATAAGAATGATCCGGTCTACTGGACAAGTGTTAAAAATAAACTTTTCAGTTTGAAAAAAACGAGACATAGGTCTAATACTAGGTTTTAAATTTAAACTCAAATTTTCGACGATCTAAGCTTTATATCGTAGTAATAAATTATATGTTACATATTAAAATCTAATCGAACTCTGTTTTTATAATATATGTTAATGTGTTTCATTTTAGTGCTTCATTCAAACTGGCTTTAAAATAATGTCTAATATTTGTTTGACGGAAAATGATTCAACAAAATTTTTAACATGTGAATGCGGTCTGTTCGGGTATATAAGGTAATTATGATCAAATTTAAATTATACTCAAAAATTTCCAAAATGAATTCGCACCAATTAACGGAAATTTATATTTTTAACACTGAACGGTGTTAATTGAAGCGCTATGCATTAAGGCCATATGCATTATTGCCATAATTGGCAATGATGCACACTAGGTTGAGAATTAACGCCATGTGCATTATTTCTCAACCTACACATACTTTACATAAATGCTTGTAAAAACTTACATATTCAGTCAATGGATTTTAATTTAATAGTAGTAGAGGAGAGTCAGATGAAAACTTCAAGGTATAAAAAAATAAAAATTTACCAAAATTTCAAGTATATACATGTCTAAAGAAAAATTATAATTCATTAACTTTTTTAACATCAATGCAAAAACAATTTTGTTTTTTAATCTAATATATAAAATCAAGTGTTTGTCTTTCTGTCTGTCTGTTCCGAATAGGCTCGCGCACCGTTTATACGATTGAGCTGAAATTTTGTCACCGAATACCTACGTTTCATAGGGAGAAATATCAAAAGGGAACAATGAACAAAAGTGGGCGGAAGTATATGGGCGTGACACTATATTATAACTCCTGAACCTGGACGGATTTCAATGAAATTTGGTATGAAGGTTCAACTACGCGCAAAATAAAATATAGACTATACAAAATTCCAAGACTTCCGCCAGAGTGCGCTTTAAGTAGTGCGTTTTAAAGACATAATAACTCCGAAACACCTGTACCGATTTTAATGAAATTTGGTATGAACGTTCAGCTCCGCCGACGATAACATATAAATAATTCCAAACACTTCCGCAAGAGAGCGCTTTAACCAGTACATTGTTAAAACTCAATAACTCCTAAATGACTTGACCGATTTTTCTAAATTTTCTAAATTTTAAATTTCAGAAAACTTCCGTGAGAGACCGCTTAATTCAATCAACTATGTCTGGTTCATTCACGTCAACACGGATGAACCGGTTTTGATGAAACATTGTTAGCATTTGTTAGTGATATAGATCCAATGCTTTTAACAGTTCTTTCGACAAACATCAAAGAATGAGCCGAAGGCAAACAATGTCAAGAACCAAAGACTAACAAATAAAAAGAAGTTTAAAAGACTTCTAGTCTTCTAAGAGTTTAGAAGACTAACAAATAAAAAGAAGTTTAAAATCCGAGCAGAAGCTTTCCTACACACAGAAAGCTAGACGTCGATAAGCTGCAGTCAAAACGGACGGCTGAAGCCTTCGCTACTCGACTCTCACTCCTGCTTCAAGAAAGCACTCCTCCGATCGACCATATATGCGCACAGTGGACGCACATATCCCACTTTATGCGTACGGCTGCCGAAGAGGTGATAGGCTACCACCACCCTCGCCGAAACCAGTGGCACGACCAGGAGTGTCGCGACGCCACTGCAGAGAAGGACGCCACCTACAAAGCCACCCTGCAGTCGGTTGTAACGCGTGCTGTTATGAATCGATACCGAAAGAAGAGGAGGGAAGAGAGACGCATTTTCAGGCGAAAAAAAACGAGAGGCGGAAATGCGTGAGTGCGAGAAAGTTGAGATGCATGGCGACAGGAATGAGACTCGAAAATTTTTCGAAAAAATAAGACGCCTGGCCGATGGTTTTAAGACCGGAGCCTCTTCCTGCAAGGATGAGAATGGGAATCTAGTGACAGATATCCAGAGTACACTGATGCTATGGAGGGAACACTTCTCTAGTCTTTTAAATGGCGACGCTGACAACAATCCCGCCAGTGGAGATGATATCCCGGAAACCCCAATCATGGATGAAAGCGTTGAAGTTCCGCTGCCCGACTATAACGAGGTCTTAACAGCTAAAGCTCGGCTTAAAAACAACAAAGCCGCAGGAGCCGATGGCCTGCCGGCTGAGCTGTTTAAGACCGGTGGCGAAGCTCTGTTGAAATGCATTCACAGACTTCTATGCAGAATATGGTCGGAAGAATGCATTCCAGATGATTGGAACCTCAGTGTGCTCTGCCCAATCCACAAAAAAAGGCGATCCCACCATTTGCGCCAACTACCGTGGGATTAGCCTTCTTAATATAGCATATAAGGTCCTGTCGAGCGTATTGTGTGAAAGACTGAAGCCCATCGTCAACCAACTGATTGGATCTTATCAGTGTGGCTTCAGACCTGGAAAGTCCACCATTGACCAGATCTTCACGCTCCGACAAATCTTGGAAAAGACCCTCGAAAAACAAATCGACACGCACCATCTCTTTGTCGATTTCAAAGCCGCCTTCGACAGTCCAATAAGGAGTCACCTATACTCCATACTTTGGTATTGCTGCAAAGCTAATACGTCTTTGCAGGATGACACTGTACAACACCAGCAGCGCAGTGAAAATCGGGAAGGACCTCTCCCTTCCGTTCAATACCAAGCGAGGTTTCAGACAAGGTGATTCCTTATCGTGCGACTTCTTTAATATAGTAATGGAGAAGATCATCCGAGCTGCTGACCTGAGACGCAGCGGCACAATTTTCTATAAGAGCGTTATGCTGCTGGCGTATGCTGATGATATTGACATCATTGGCCAAAATACGCGCGAAGTCAGTGCAGCATTCTCCAGGCTAGAAAAAGAGTCGAGTCGAATGGGTCTTGCAGTGAACGCAGATAAAACGTAGTATCTTGTGTCAACAAACAAACAGTCCCAGCGTCTTGGAAACCACGTCACTGTTGACAACACCTCCTTTGAGGTAGTGAAGGACTTTGTTTACCTGGGATCCAGCATTAACTCCTCTAAGGATATCAGTATTGAGATTAAACGAAGGATTACTCTTGCCAACAGGTGTTACTTTGGGCTCAGTAGGCAATTGAGAAGCAGAGCTCTCTCTCGACGAACAAAACTGACGCTCTATAAGTCAATAATCATGCCCGTCCTACTATACGCATCACAATGGCTTGGAGTTTCGAACTGGCGCCAGCAATCGCACGACAAAAGAGGCTGGCGCAAATTCTTAGACCAGGCCAAAACCGACCAACGGTTGTAAGCGCCATCTAAGTAAGTAAGTAAGTAGTACAGGAAGTGTAATCGCTTAAACTGGAAGGGTAAATCTGAGGGGATCGAAGGGATTCGAGGCATTAAAACTTTTTCTCCTTTGCTGGACCAGTCAGAATAATAACCTAAAACAAATTTTTAATAAATTTGGTAACACGAAGTCAATTTGGTTTGGAATTTAGTTTAATAAAGTCATCTTTTGTTTTCAGTGCAATACTCAAGCATGAAGAAAACTTTATGCCATTATCCAACTGACAGAACTGTTGAAGCAAAGGTACCAGCTTTCATGTTACCGCGAAGTTGCAGTTGAATATTCGTGCGCAATTGTACAACTTGCACTTTATGCCAAAACAATGATTTATTAAACAAGTTTTTTAAAATCGCCCGAAATAGCCGGAAAAAAACAATATTATCCGAATTCGTTATTTTTATTCTAGATTTACATATATAAGTTCTGTTTATTTACAAACCTTAAAAAACTAACCTACATAGCTTTTTAAAATAACTAATACCGACCCTGTGTAAAAAAGTTATTGTGTTTAATGGCGTTTTCGTTTCTACCAAAAAATGTTGCCCTGTCGCAGTGCAAAATGTTTTCAATGTTGCCCGCAAACCTGTAAAAGTGCATGTTTTTGCCTACCCGAAAAATGTCAACTTAAATAAACGAATATAACAATCCTTGTCTAACGCACGCATGTCATAATATTGTCGTTTTAGAAACAGCTGATATGCAGGGCAATCATCTACCCTGAGAAAGTTTGCAGGGCAGAAAATGTGCCTTTTTTGCCTTCTGTGAGTGTGACATTTTAAGAAACGAACAGGAATTTACTAACCCGTTTGCACTTATTTTAGAATCGAACACAAATAAAGGCAAGGGCAATGAAAAGGCAACATTTTTTGGTAGAAACGAAAACACCATAAGATTAAAAATTTACTCGCATGATTGAAGTTGTCTTTGATTTATTATACCATTTTATACTTTTCTAACTATACCCCTATGAAAACAATTTTTATTTAATCACGAAGTAGCCACGAACATTTTAAGGGACTTTTAAATATTACCGTTTTATTTTTAAATATTACCGGAAACCAAAAAGGACAATTTTAAAAAACTTTACTTTTTTTATTTCATATCTCAGCCTTTGAAATAAAACTCGTTACAGTAGTTTTTTACCAAATAAAGGACTTACTTACTTACTTAGGTGGCCATGACAACCCGTTGACGAGTTACGGCCGACTTCATCAGTTCTCGCCAGGCGTCTCTGCTTCGCGCGCGCCGTCTCCAATCTCTTTCACCAAGCGCGGTAAGGGCTTCCTCTGCCTGGTCAATCCATCGGAGGCATGGTCTTCCTCTTCGTCGTCGACCCTCGGATTTCGCCTCAAACACCTTTTTCGCTGGAGCTTCTTCATCCATACGAAAGACATGACCTAGCCAACGTAGTCGCTGAATTGTTATATGGTAGACGAAGTCAATGTCGTCGTAGAGCTCGTACAGTTCGTGGTTCATTCGAATGCGATAGTCGTCGCCAACTCGAACAGGACCAAAGATTTTGCGAAGAACTTTCCTCTCGAACACCCCAAGAGCGGCTGCATCTGTTTGCGATACCACCCATGCCTCAGCGCCATAGAGAAGCACAGGTATGATGAGCGTCTTGTAGAGTGTTAGTTTTGTCGATCGAGAGAGGGCTCTGGAACCTAATTGCTTACTTAGCCCGTAGTAGCACCTATTAGCAATTTTTGTTCTTCGCTTTATCTCCAGGCTGACATTGTTGTTGCTGTTTACGGCGGTGCCAAGGTATGTAAACTCCTTGACAACTTCAAAGTTTTATTTGCCTGCTGTAACATGGGAGCCTAGACGCCACACTTCCCTATTTGCAGACAGCATATACTTTGTTTTGCCCTCGTTCACCGTCAAACCCACTTTGGCTGATTCGTTTTCGATAGCGGCGAAAGCAGCGGTTACATCTCTCTTGGTTCTGCCGATGATATCGATATCATCAGCATACGCAAGGAGCTGGACACCTTTGTAGAAAATGGTGCCATTTCGATGTACACCTGCCTTTCGTAGGATCCCCTCCATGATAATATTGAAGAGATCGCATGATAGCGGGTCGCCTTGTCTGAAACCTCGTTCGGTATTAAAGGTTTCGGAGAGGTCATTTCCTACCTTGACGGAGCTGCATGCATTGCTCAACGTCATCTTGCAGAGCCTTATCAACTTTGCAGGTATACCGAACTCAGACATTGTTGCGTACAGGCAATCCCGAATCGGGCTATCGAACAAAGCTTTGTAATCAACAAAGAGATGATGGGTGTCGATTTAGTTTTCGTGGGTTTTCTCCAGGATTTGGCGTAGTGTAAAAATCTGGTCTATGGTGGACTTGCCAGGACGAAAGCCACACTGATAAGGTCCAATCAGTGTTTTGGTATGCGGCTTCAATCTTTCACACAATACGCTCGAAAGAACCTTGTATGCGATGGAAATAAGACTGATACCTCGGTAGTTGGCGCAGATTGTCGGGTCTCCTTTCTTAAGTATAGGACAAAGCACTGAGATTCCAATCGTCGGGCATGCTTTCCGCTAGCCATAATTTGCTGATGAGTTGATGCATGCACCTTATCAATTCACCGCCGCCGGTTTTAAACAATTCAGCAGCCAGGCCGTCAGCACCTGCGGCTTTGTTGTTTTTGAGTCGCTGGATAGCAACTTTAACCTCGTCATGGCTAGGTGGTGGAATTTCCACTCCATCATCGTCGATTGATGGTGTCAGACTGCATTCTCCAAGGGCGGAATTGTTGGTATCGTCGCCTGCAAGCAGATTGGAAAAATGCTGTCTCCATAATTTCAATGCGCACTGCGTATCTGTAACCAGATCACCATTCTCATCTCTACAAGTGGATGCTCCGGGCTTGAAACCTTGGGTTAGACGCTTAACCTGCTGGTAGAATTTTCGAGCATCCTTCTTGCCCTGGTACACCTCAATTTTTTCTCGCTCACGCTTTTCTTGCTCTCTTTTTTTACGTCTGAAAAGGCATCTCTCTTCCTTCCTCTTATCGCGATAGTTTTCGTGCATGGCTCGCGTTGCACGACCCCCCCGAATATGCAATATTGACCCCCCGAAATGTGCGCACATCCAGTACACTTGAAGCGTGCCTTCCGTCGATCACAACATGATCAATTTGGTTTCGCGTTTTTTGATCCGGGGACAGCCAGGTTGCCTTTTGGATATCGGGGTGTTGGAATCTGGTGCTACTAACTACCATGTTTCGCACCGCGGCGAAGTCAATCCGTCTTGGACCTTTATTCGAAGTGGTCTCTTGGAGACTGAACTGACCCAAAGATGCCTTCTTTTCCGACCTTCGCGTTAAAATCGCCGAGAACTATTTTTACGTCGTGGGCCGGGCAGCGATCATACACGTTATCTAGGCTCGCGTAGAAGGTGTCCTTGACAGCATCGTCCTTTTCCTCCGTCGGGGCATGTGCGCAAATTAGGCTGATGTAGAAGAATTTTGCCTTGACGCGGATTGTCGCCAGCCTTTCGTTCACAGGTGTGAACCGGGAAACAAGATGGCGTAGTTTCCGACTTACGACGAATCCGCATCCAAATTCACGCTTCTCCGCATGGCAGCTGTAGTAGATATCGCAGTCTGCTCTCTTTGAGCAGCCTTGTCCTTTCCATCGCATCTCCTGGATGGCGGTGATGTCAGCCTTTATTTTTTCGAGGGCTTCCGCCAGTTGGACAGTGGAACCTTCCCTATAAAGGGTCCGGACATTCCAGGTGCATATCCGTAAATCATTATCCGTTTTTCGTTTGCGGTGGTCGTCAACGTAGTGGGAGTTCATATCCGAAGCTGATTTTGTTTTCATTGGGAAGTTATAATGTGGTTGGGACCCAAACCCTACGCACATTCCATTTTTAAAGTCTTGAAGGGACCCCTCAAGTTTATAGTCTAGAGGAGACCTCGCCGCTCAAATTAGCTGCCAAAGTTTATCGGGGGATAGTTTTTGACGTTTCCAGGAGACACCACGCTGAGATTTTGAGTCGACTTGAGACGATTTCGACATGGATAATGCTGGACACTATCGATAATTTCCTTCTTTCAATAATAATTATTGATTGAAATTATTGTTTTTTGTGAGTTAAGCAAAAAACAGGAAAATTTGGACAAGGCGACTTTGATAATTACACTGGTTTACAGCCAATATGTATAAATAAATTGGGTTATTGTACTATAATTTTTTATTTTTCATTTTTATTGTTCATAGGAATCAAGTCAAGGGTTTTGCGAAAGAAAAGATAACAACAAACAGACTACAATAAAAACAGGTAGGCTCACGACTGAGAGTGCAACCGTCGAAACCGTCACAGCAAAACGTCTGATTTCGACACTTATGAGATCTTATGATAAGAAGATTATGCCATGTGAATACTTATTTTGTGTTTTTTTGACATTTCGGCGGTCGCGCTCTGAGTCGTGGACCTACCTACCTTTATTGTACCTGCAGCACTTTCGAGATGCATAAAAGCAAAAACATTCATGCATTATACTAAAAAACGTGGCAAACAAAGGGACGCACAATTTGTAACGAAAGGAAAAAATAAGATATACTTCAAAATAAAATGAGTAAAAGACTGCGAGAATTCCAGTGTAAAAACTACCCAGATATTTTCTGCTACGTGTGCGGTGAATTTACTTTCGAAAAGAAACGAGTCAATTTTACAAATTTACTCCAAATGTCATATCTACATTATTTTGGTATTGCGGCTGAGAACATTGGTGAATCATGGACGCCAAGTATTTTGTGTCAATCGTGCAAATTAATATTGTCTGAATGGAGCTCGGGTAAAAAACGATACATGAAATCTTTGGACAAAACAATTGTGAGTGAGAGGCATGAGAAATGTGAATACGACCATGATTTGACTTAACGTCGCTTTGTACGCAAGTTATCTCAAGGACTATAACCGTTAAAATGTGGCCTTAACAATTATTTCGGATGGCTACTCACTACCAAAGCACAACCATCACCAAGTAAAGCACTCCAACAGATTGAGCTCATCATTTAGATTCAACAAACTGTATCAGCTCATCTGAGTGTTCAAGCACTAGAAAAGCTACAACTGCAGGACGGCAGCAAGTCTGTTGACCAGGTTCAGGATTATTCAGAAAAATCAGCAAATAGTTCAACGAAAGTCGCATCATCGCATATGCTATTTTAGTTCACATATTCATTGATCTGTATTTGTATTTGAATAAAAGGTCCTGTGTAGGTCCTAAGGATTTTGAATAGTAAAAGTTTTGTACGTAAATTGAAAATGTTTTTAATGAACCAAGACAAGTACTTTTTAAACATTAGGATAGCGACCCTAGAAAAATCTGAGCCTAAACAAATTCTTGCTTCCGTGCACAATAATCT
Organism: Tetanocera ferruginea; assembly: GCA_958299015.1. Taxonomy (NCBI): domain Eukaryota; kingdom Metazoa; phylum Arthropoda; class Insecta; order Diptera; family Sciomyzidae; genus Tetanocera; species Tetanocera ferruginea. The sequence continues at coordinate 68,339,391 of OY282642.1, read as the reverse complement.
TTAGCGGGATTCTTCAACCCTCCTTACTAAAGCGCTGTTGTCTATCATCTTACCATGTCTTTTGTAGGTAAAATTAGGTTTTTTCTATTGCTTTCTTATTTTTGTTGTCTTTTCGACATACTCCTACTTTTGAGCGCTTATATGTGGTCGGTATAATTTCCTAAATGAGGCCCCGGAATTCGCACTTACTTACTCCATGGAGTAAGTAATGACTTTCCATCCTGCTCTTCTGGGGGGCCCTGACACTTTGGGGGCCTAGACATAGGACATAAAAAAGACAAATTAAAATAAAAATAAATTTTCGATAAGCAAAAATGTGCGCTTTGTGCTACTTGAGCGCTCATTTACACAAAACAAAACCAATTTACAAAAAACGGTACGAAAGTTCCTAAAAGTTCGTTCATGTCAATTTCGTATACGTAGAATACGATATACGACATACGAGGACATACGAAGTGACATGAATCCCCTTAAAATTGTTAAAATATTCTCAGGAAGACTTAAGCCAAATGAATAAAAACTGTTGTATTTATAAGCGCAAATGTCCGAAGATAAGTCAATAAATGTACTGCTTAAACTTTAAACGCATTTTTCTCGAAAAGTACTGTTTGAAACCGGTGGACAGCAGTACTCGAAAACTATTCTAAGGATCGCTACCAAATTTTTTTCACTTGTAAAGCTACTTACATTGCTACTTTAAGTCGTTAGATTTTTATTTTAGAGAAAAAGTTTTTATTTTATAACCTATAATTAATTATATTTTGACGTAGAATTACGTCTTACAGCGCGGTTTGTATGGAGTCGTTTTAACAGATTTTTTCAAGGTCATTAGGCAACGTTTTTGGCGAATACTTAAGGGTATACCTACAGCCTTTAATACTCTCCGTTCAAAGATAATATATATACTAAAATATCAGATCACTATTATATTAAAGTCACAAAATAGTAAAATATAAAAAGAAAAATGCATGTTTTTATATAAGAAAATCAATGGTCAGCTGCCTGCTGCTTTCTTTGTTTTTCTTTCGTTGCTTATGCTTGTATGCTTTGGTTTTGCACGAACTGATTGGTTCGCTTTGGCAGCACTGTAAGCATTAGTTCGCGTTGGGTTCTAGTATACTATTTTGAAACCAGAGTTCATGAACCTCTTTTCAACTCAGTCAATGAACTCAATCTGTCAAATTTAACGAAATGGGTTTGTGATCCGGTTAGATTTAACTCTTATGAAAAAAAAAGAGTTGGATCATATTTCTTTTTATGCTTTTACCCAATAGATGGCGTAAAATTTTAATTTTTGTTTTTAATGCAAATTAATTTGGATTCCACATCCCACTAGCACTAGCGAGTGTAGTTTGCAAACTATACATCGAACAGAGACGAAAGTGTAGCTAGCAAACCAAATATCAGACAGAGACGAGAGGAAAGGACACGTGTTCAGCGTGAAATATAGTAACCATACGATTTTTTAAAAATCGGGGTCTTAATTTTAATTTGAAATTAGTAGTTAAACTGACTGTAGCTCGCAAACTATATATCGGACAGAGACAAAAATGGCACCAATGGAAAGTGCATTTGCTTCGCCTTCTTTTCAACCAAGTCAATGAACTCAACCTGTGAAACTTAACAAAATGATCGAACAAATTTGAAATTTTGCTTATTTCTTTTTGCTTGCTCATTTAATCATACTTACTTTTTAACTTTTTCTTTGTTTTGGCTTCGATAAGTAGTCCATAATTGAGTGTTATTCATTTATTTGTTAATTTTTGGAAGATCAATAAAAATACGTGCAAAATGAACAAAACAATCGGATCAAAGAGACAAAGTAGAAAAGGTTACAACTTAAACGGAATTCTACGTCTACACTTACGATACTATCGAAACTGTTTCTTTTTATACCCTAAACCTGAAAGGTCAGGGTATATTAACTTTGTGCAAACGTTTGTAACGTATAGAACGAAGTGAGTCCGGTATAGAAAAGTATATATATTCTTGATCAGCGTCACCACGTGAGTCGAGCTATCCATGTCCGTCCGTCCGTCCGTCCGTGCGTCCGTCTGTGTGTTGTCCGTATACACAGGATAAGAAGAAGGAGTTGAGATAATTGGATGAAACTTGGTACACATGGTCACATGGACCCAAGGATCTGCACAATTGAATATTTTTGGAATCCGCCCACGGAGACGCCTACCTCCCGTACAACGCGAAAATTGAAAACTGCATAAATAAGCTCATAACTAGCCTACAACAATAAAATTTGATATGTATGTGTTTTATACAAACACAAAGATGTTTTTGAAAAATGGAGGTCATCCGCTCACGGATACGCCCACCTCCAATACAACCCAAAAATTGAAAACGCAATAAATAAGCCTTTGTTTAACGTACAGAGCTAAAATTTAGCACGTATGTTTTTTATGACAAGACAAAGAAGTTTTTGGAAAATGGACGTAATCCGCTTACGGACACGCTTACCTCCCATACAACCCAAAAAGTTTTAAACTCAATAAATAAGGTTATGTTTGTCATAGAGAAATTGAATTTGGTATGCATGTATTTTATACCAAAACTAAGGTGTGTTCAAAAATTGGAAGTAATCCGTCCATGAATCCGCCCATCTCCCATAGCGAAAGCACAATAAAGGCATTAACTGTGAGCTACAGGAATAAAACTTGGTATGTGTAAATTTTTCATCAACATTTAAATGCATATTAAATATAGGCTTCATCCGCCCTTGGAGACGCCCATTTACAATAAAAATTTTTTTGTTTTTGAAAAGTGGGTTTAGGGTATTTCATAGTCGGCCTAGACCGACTTTAGACTTTCTTTACTTGTTTTTAGTAAAAACATCGTTTTTTCAAGTTCCATTATCGTAAAAAGCAGTATTTTTCTAAAATCCTCTATTAAAAGCTTCAGTAGAACATAAATTATTATTTTTTTGTGTTTTGGATGAACAAGTTGCGAAAAATCGTGTCCACCGCATTTTTCAGGTTCTTTACTAAATGACGGATTCCATGTATATTAACTTATATTTTCTATCAAAGCAAATTTAAAATGCTTTCAAAACATTATATAACCCTTAAATGCATAGTGTGCCATATGGCACAAGCAAAGAATTTCTTCTCAGGTCTCATGTACGAGAGTAAGTTTGAAAAAAATAATAAATTTGAAGCTTTCGTTTTCTCACAGCGGCAACACATACAGAAATCATCTCATTGAGTTATTTGGCGCAAAAGTAAAAAAAAAAATGAAGAAAATCGCTGAGGTCATTTATTTAAGGGATAATTATTATGCAAAAACAGAACTTACATAAAATAAACAGTCGCTTTACAATAAAACTTTTAATTTAACTTTTTTTCGTTAAAAAACTTTAAGGGCCCTTAATAGAATTAAGTTTTTCAAGTTTAAATATATTAAAGCATTTAAATCTAGCAGTTGAAAACTAACACCAAAAAGTTTTAAAATAAAAACGATTAACAAGAAGAAATTCATTATTTCAATTTTAAAAATATGTATTATTCATTCCAGTATACATATTTGCCACATAGCTGCCAGTAAAAAAGTTGAACCTGTATCACTATTTAAAACTTGATCTCAAAAAATATTCCTCCTCTTCTGAAGAATCAGAATTTACATATAAATTGCGACTATTTGCAAAACTTATAATATCATCTGTGATTTCAAAATTATGCCAGCATATGTTTTTCTTTTAAGAGCATATCGTATCGTTAGAAAAAAATTTAGCATACCAGTTTGAAAACGCTTTCTTTGCTTGTTTTTTATAAAAATTTCATTGTACTAAATATTCTTTCTAGCTCAGCGTTGCTTAATGGCAAAATAAGAAAACTAAAAACCAAACTGAAAGTTCTTGGAACGGATTTTCATTCAGAGAATTTTTATACTCTCTAACTTCTGACCAGAATTCAGTTGTGGAACTTCAGTTATTCCACTTGTAATTTACAATTTTTTGCCATTTTTTTTTTTAATTATCGTCATTTCTTCTGTAGAAATACTGGATTTTCCTTTCTCTATAACAGAAAATATTTTGGGTTTGACCACTTTAAAAGTACAATAAGAGCAATACAATGCTAACACTTTCAAAATTGCAAACGTCAGAAAAGTGGTAACGCGTCTTTAAGCAATATATTAAAAAAGGCTAGATAAGGCTAGAACAAAACAGAAAGAGAGTAAAAAAAGGCTAGAGGCTAGACGGTAATTTTTGAGGCTAGGCGACAAAAAAAAAGGCCTCAAAAAGGCTAGACTGGCACACTGGTTATCAGTGAATCCGCCTTAACCATTTTGTTTCAAAATAAGGTGCAGAACAATTTAGTTGGATAAAAATAATTATATTATGATTTAAAACTGTAGGGAATGCAAAAAAAAACAAAAAATGTGGCGCAAGTGGGGGTGTATATTGACCCCCTGGGCAGCTATGGGTTTATAGGAGATTGTGTCACTAAAAATGCTCTAGCAACGAAAGTTTTTGATGCTGAACATTCTTCAAAGACATTTTAGGAAGTTCTTTTCATGGACTTTCAAACGATATACATTACTAGTAGAAATTTTCGTGAAAAATATAATTTTTTTGTGGGCAAATAAAGAAATTTTGGAAAAAATTCAAAATTTTTGAGTTTAAAGTTATTTTTGTCAAAAAAAAAAAAAATACTATGTGAGCCTATATTTTTTATTTAAAATTATAATTCCTGTTAAAATTTCCTTAAAGAAAGTATCATTACAACAATTATTATTATTGAAAAAATGGTTGCGGGTAAAATCGGGGCCGCGAAAAATCTGTGGCTTGTATTTCCAATCATTGGACTTACCAAAACCGGCCTTAGGTACATTAACAATCAATCCCATTTTAATTCGGAACTCATTCTGAATTGCTGTTTTTAGAATAGGAAGAATACGACTAATAACAAAACGCAGCATATGATAAAAATATTGTTTTCTAATTTTGAGTGTCTACAGTTTATAGAAAAATAGAAGAAGAAATCGGATCGCGTCATTTATATGGGAGATAAGAGTGGTTTTTGTCAAATTTTGATAGTTTTTAACATTGACTTTAAAGAAAAAAATGTATCCGCCAAGTTTCAAGTCGATATCTTAAAAACTATGGGATATATAAATGTTTTACTATGTTGATGACGTCACTTTATATCGGAGGTATGCGCAGTTCTTATCAGATTTTTTAATTTTCAAACTTAACATTTAAATAGAAGAGATAAACTTATGAACCAAGTTTCATGGCGATATCATGAAAACTTTAGGTTTTACCAGTTGTTTTGGGTTTTAACCGTTTTTAAAAAATTCAGCACTTTTCGGAACGAAGCGGACAACGAGTTTATATTTTTTTAGGATGTCAACCCCTGTAGTGTTAAGTTTGTGTAGAAAAATGTACAGCCACGGACAATCGCATGTAACAAAACTCTTCGGATATCCAAAAATGTAAGAAATCCTCAAAAAACACCCATTTATAAAATACAATTACTTATTTTACATAAATAGAATAACATCTAAACCAGTTTACATTTATTTTTATGTACCTTTTTCATTACAATCCATTTATATTAAAAGCTAAGAAAAATTGGGGAAAAAATATGAATTTTAAAGTATGCACTTTAAGTAGGGGAGAGTGGGGTGTTGTAAGACATGGGGTGTTGTGAGACACGTCAATATCTGACATAGTGGTAATGTTATGAATGCTCACAACAACTGTAAGATATTTTCTCAATGGGATCTCACTTATTATATGCACTCATCGCATTGACACGTGTTCCTAGTGTCTGTAACAATTATGAGTTTTGATCGCCCTCTTAAAAGTTTTTTTGTACAGTTTGCCTTGTGGAATTTCCAGAAACATTGCCAATTAAACGTGAAGGTAAATATTTATTAAAATGATATCTCTTCCATTGCCTTCAAGCCCACCAAAGTGATTTTGCAAAAAAAAATGCGGGTGATGATGACGCAGTGGCCATTTGAAAATGTCGAATATGGGGTGTCGTGAGACAGTAAATATGGGGTGTTGTGAGACAGTCATTTTTGTTTTTATTTCATTATTTTTATAGCCATCATGCCACTAAATGCATATAAAGTATCGCCAAATCCAAAAGGAATTGTTGCATCCATCCACTAGTGGCAGCCATCAAAGAAATTGCCATAAAAAATAATTGTTTTCGAGTTGTCTGCAAATCATATAATTTTGATAAATCTAGAATGTATGAAACCCGTTATATGGAAAAGTTGAAGACACAATTTTTTCCGCATCGGCTTCAAATGATAAATGAGTCGATTTTGTTGCACATCAAAGTGTCAAAACTGGCAGGAAACCAGTTTTTCTAATATTTTACAAATTAAATTGGTTTTTCAAGGCGTCTGAGCTGAGCAGTGCACTAGAGAAGGTTAGTCCTCTGAAGTTTGATCCCCTATTCCAAAAATCAAAACGCGGCCAGAAGGCTATTTTTGCAACCGTATTTACAACTTCCAAGAATTTTTTCCTTCCATTATTGAGGAAAAAATCCGACCAAAAGACTGAAAAAACAACTAAAACAAAAAAATCGCTGAAGGATCCAGCAAAGCGTAGTCATCATACAAAATACGTACCGGAAAGAGTTTTCTCATTAGATGATGAAGATTTATACTTTTGCATCTTTTGTAGGGTAAACGTGCCAAAGAGTCTTTTTTTTTTCTTTTGGATTCGCCAAGGGAGTGTGAAATCTCATGAATACGTATAGCCCGTACTATACGCATGCACTACTTACATTCTAAAATCAGTCCGGACGAAAACAATTTTATTAGTTGCAATAAATGTGATCGAACTGTTCATCTGCAGTGTGCCAAAATGAAAACCGGATATTTTAACTGTTAGCCGAATCAGATTAACGCGAACAATTTCTCTTATCTGTATTTTAATTTTTTCCTTAAATTTTGTCCTATTTCAATAAGGACTTTAAGCAAAAAATTCCATTTTGTTATATTTATAGTAGTGTCTCACAACACCCCATAATTTTTTAAAATCAAAAATTCCAATCTTTTTTCAGGCTTCAAGAAAATTCTTAAATGTTTTAAATTTCAAAAAAATGTCATCGGAGGTTGTTAGGTAATTGAATAAGCTATCCAAAAAATGTTCCCAGAAAAAAAAATATTAACTTTTAAAGAAGTTATCGTCCAAAAACTAAACCTGTCTCACAACACCCCACTCTCCCCTATCTAAATAGCTAGCAACCCAAAGAAAAGTTCAACTGAAAATGACAGAGTTAAAAAAATGTTTGAGCCAGGCAAGGTAAAAAATGCTCATTGTCCTTTATTCTTACACTATTTAACAAACTGAAAATATATATATTTTTTTTTTTCAATCGGTATTTTACAAAATTGAATATTGTCCAGCTAAATCGAAGAAATACTCCATAGTGCTTCGTAACATTTTTCAAAATTATGAGTAAAAGGCCTTGCAACTATTTATCAATAATTTACCCATATGTGGTTAGAATTATAATAAATTTTTGATTGGCTTGTGTAGTTTAAGGTTGCGGTTATAGTGAACGCTGAGTCAAACAGGCAGGCAGACAGGCAATGTGAACAAGCGAGATAAATGGTTATTTGCATCTCGTTTTTTCACACAGATTTCAGTCTGTCTGCCTGCCTGCCTGTCTGAATCGCGTTCACTATAACCGCAACCTAATCTATATATTAATACGCAAACAAAAAGTTTTGGGTACACTTTTAACTGTGTAAATGTCAATATATTTACATAATACTTATATCGGTGGAAAGGTATTTTTGAGTAGAAGTGCAGAATATTATTTTTATTCGAATAGGATGTCATTAAGATAGGTAAATTGAAGGAAACCTAAAAACACCTTTTTCCCAATGGGTTTTTACAGAAAAAACATTAAAATAAATATTGACATAGCACTGTTAAACAACGCTGTTGTAGCATACAGAAGGAAAAGTAAATGCGAGCGTAATAGTGAGATGGCCAAAGATTAACAGAGCTGTGTCGTATTGTTGTTGATAATGCTTTTTCTCATTTTTACTCTCCTTGAACAGAATGAAATTCTGCCGCGTCAGAGTAAAAAAAAAACTGCTTAAAAAGCACGCTCTGATTTTTACCGTTTTTTCTTTCTCTCATGGCGAACTGGAGTTCAGAATTTCGAAGATCGAAATTTGGCTATTTTTTTTTTGCATAAATGTGATAAGTTACTGCCCATTAGGCAATTGCAGCACTAATGGGCAATTGCATTAAAAAAACATTTTTTAAATTTTGCATTCGTATGAAATTTGTGCGACTGATGCTCCCATAAAGAATTATGCTTTCCCCTGTAATAAACTAAAATTTGCATTTTTTAGTTTTTTTCAAGGTGAATGTATTTTGTATTGACACTAAATTAATAAACTGTCCGTGAGATGAAAAAATCAAGGCTTTCCTTATAATTATTTTGATAAAATTAAATTTTTATTAAATCTTTTCTGTTTCTTAAAAAATAATAAAATTTCAAAATAATTTCTTTGAAGGAATAGATTTATATCTCCAATAAATTAAAAGTTATAGCCTCGAACTTATTTTAACTCTCTCGGACATCTTAAATTAAGAGGTGAACATTAAACCTTGTCGTTATTTTTTGGTATTAATTAGAACTCAAAACAAATTAAACTTATGTCATTTGAAAGGTACTATTACATAGACGTGCAGAAAATATTAAACTATATATCTGAATAAATAAATTATTTATCTGATAGACGGGGCTCCCGACCTTCTAAGAGAGAAATAAAATTTCTGACAAAAAACCCGCTCTTTGATCAATATGATCAAGTTGGTGGGGTAGAGCTCTTGAGTTGGTGGAATTTGAGTTTTTCTAAAAATTAAAAATTCCCTCAACTAATTTAGTGTTATGCATTTATCAACCGTCAAATTTGTAAAAAAGGTGTTTTGAATTAAAAAATTTAACGGTTTTACAATTTTTTAAATTATTACTAAAAATTTGTTAAATTTTCTACCAAATGTGATAACAATCGGTGTGAAGCTCTAATCAAAAGTATTTTTAATGAATTTTCTAAATATTGTCGTTAGTTATTTAGCATGTATTTCAACCAATTGCCAAGAGAGAGAAAAAACTGTCTCAAATTGAATGTTCTAAGTTGGGAAGCCAATATCTCTGCCATCTTTAAATAGATTTCATATATTCCTTTTTTTATATTTAAGTCTTAACAGTTAACTTAACAAAATTTATAAAAATATTACCGTTAATTTTTTGTTTATATTTAAATTATTCCTTTTAAAAATAAATCACAAAATTTGATCTTTTCGCAAAATATAGGGTAAAAATTATTTCTATTGTAAAAAAATAAAAACTCAAATTTGATTTTCTTTCAAAGTCTATAGCGCATTTAGACACTTATTTATTAAACTATTTGAGCCATCAAAAATTCAAGGCTACCCCCTTTGAAAATTGAGGGAAACGTAAAAACACCTTTTTCCCAATGGGTTTTTTAAAAAAAAAACATCAAAATAAATGCTTACATAGTTCTGTTAAACATTGCCGTTGTTGCCAACATAGATTGCTGTTGTTGTAGAGATTAACAGAGCTTTGTCGTATTTTTCTGCATATAATTATAAATAGGCAAACAAAAAATTGGTCGAATTTCGACCACAGGCGATACTAGTACAGTAAAATACTTAATGCAACTTTATTTTTCCTATTTTAACAAACTTGCAAAAAGTATAGAGCAAAAACGGTAGTTGCTACTTTTATGCTCTGTTTGTCCTCCATATTTAAGTTATCGTATACAATAAAAAAAGTCGTATTTACATTCGATTGTGCATTTTTTAATGAGTGTGTTTCAAAATTGTTGCTTAAAAAGTTCCAATAAATATTTTTAAATGTATTCTTAAGGCATAAATGGTTGGACTGTTCTTAACAGTGGTCTAACCAAGTATCTTTTTACACGAATCTTAGACTTTGCGGGTATAAAATAAAATCGATGCTTTGAAAAATTTTTGTTGAATAAATTGAATTTTGTTGAATTTTGATAAAAACATCATTGATGAATATGAAGATTTTTTTTGGGGAAATGAAAAATCACAAGCAAAACCAAGCTAAAGTTGGGTTTCTTAAAAATCAGGGTACGAACGAGGTACTTACATGTATATTACACATTTTTAGATTTGATTATGTATTTACTGCTTTTTTCGTAGTTAGATAGCAATAATTTTTGTAGATACGACAATTTAAGATAAAATAATAAGGAAATGGCTGGATAATTGGAGTTTTTTTAAATTTGAAATAAAAGAGAAGGAAAAAATAATTAAGAAAAGCAAATAAAATCGTTTTTGATTTTTATTCCAGATACCGCACACTTCCTTATGACGACAGAATATTGGTTTGTTTTAATTTGATTAAAAAAGAAATATCAGTAAAGTGTAATTCTCAACCGATGTCTATGTTATTGGATTCAATCGAAAGGTCTTTTATAGTGCAGGTTAGTTTTGTGAAAAAACAAATGTCTTTCTTGGAATATTATTGAAATAAAATTAAAAGAAACACATATTTTTTTGAGAAATTTACAAAAACAACACGAACTGGCTTCGCTCCACGCCCCGTTTGGCTTTTTTCGCAATTATTTTAGCACAGTCTTATTCTACGATAAATTCTACTATATAAAAATGGATTTTGTTATCCTTTTCCGATAAGGCAAATAACTGCAAAACGTCATTGAACGTCGGTGCAACCAAATTCGAAGACATAATTTTTAAAAATCAATTAAAAAAATTGTGACGACTTTGAGAGGTCACACTAGGTACGTTGAACTTGCAAAAGGCACATCTTTGAGAATTTCTACAAATGGTTCTTGTAATCAAAATTTTTTCATTTTTCGTCACACTGTGTTATTGCTATTGAAAACACTTTCTATCAGATGTGAGGATCGCAGTTCATTGATCATATATTATATATTATTATCCTTTCAATCCAATTATATATTTGAACCCCACTATTTATCGTATTTTATAATGATTTATTAATTTAATCTATTATCAAATCTAGCTTTTTTATTTATACGCGGTTAAAAATCTGGGATTAAATTTTAGTCAATCCTGTAGAAGAGCGAAATTGTTGATTTAATTTTTAGTTTTTGCCACATCCTATGATCGAACCTCGGACTGCGGCAACTATTGCATTAGAGTCGAGCGTTCTACTCTCGGGCTAATATGTTGCTTGCTGGAGCATGAACAAACTTTTATTACGTTTTAGTTATTTTGTATTAAATTTTAAACCTCAGATACTAAAATTCAGATTTTATTCCTAATTTATTAAATAATAAATAGCATAACATAATTTCTAATATTTTAAAAGTATCAATGTTTTAAAAATCAATTCCGACAGCTATTGGATTTCATGACACCCCCTAATTTTATCACAATTGCAAAACCATTCACAACAAAATAATATACTCAATTATTACAAGAGAATCAACTGCAATGACATTTATAAAAATCTTCACTCAATCAATGTTTTTATTCAGATTAGGATCGTTGGAAATACTTGCAACTACAACACGCTGGCGTCCTTCACCAACAACTGATATAAGTTCGTCGTATAATAACGACAATAAAACAACGTCTACAAATAAATATAAAAGTGAACTTTTATCATCAACTGTTACTCACAATATAATGAGCTTTACAACAGAAAGTAATGAAAAAGCTGGAAAAATATCCAATGAAAAGCACAAAGGTAAGGAGGAATTTTTTTAAACCCTTATAAAGTAGATATTTATTTATATTAAGGTGCCTTGACTTGTATGAAGGACATCAAAGTTTCTTGTAAACCTTTTATTAGTTAACTTTATTTGACGAATCCTAAAATATTTCAAATATATAAAAATCTGCCAGTGAGCTAAACGATTTTGCAAAAACCTCCAAAAATCAAGCTTGTCATAGATATATTGCCTTGTGCAATAGTTGTCGATTTAGGAATATTCTTCAACACTATTGCAGCCGTAATTTTAGAGCTTCATGTTTAAAACTTAAACTTAATAGTATGTTCAGACTGGAAGCTAAATGCGCATTTAAAGCTTAATTCGTATTTATTTCATTAATGCTTCTCTTAATGCGAATTTATCCATAGAAAATTCTGTCAAGTAAATTCACTTAAATGCTACTTCAAATGAGCATTTAGCAGTTTGCGACCCTGCTCATCTCTGCCTTGAACTCGTTTCATTAGTTGTCAGTTTTGTTTGCTGCCAGATATTTTTGCTTAGGCTGTGTGCCAATCGGAAACTTTTCACTCGGATTGATGAAATTTTTACAGTAGCAAGAGAATATTTGGCATTTGTGAGGTGAATATGATTGTCAAAAATTCATGTAGCTCCAAAGGATAGTATAAATTTTGACAAGTAGCAAGAGAATTTTTCACACAAGCGAAAATTAAAAAAAAAAAGTATGTCTTAGTTGATTGTAGGTTGGAAAAATTAAAAGAAGGGTTATGTAAAATAAATAAGCTACATCATTTTGCAGTTTTTTTCTGAAAAAATAGTATTGCTTGATGATGTTTTTGGAATATTCAGAATATATAAATTTTTCATGAAAGCAATGGGTGGGCGGTGGTGTAGTGCTCAAAATGTAATGTATTTAAGGATTTGTTTTTTAATTTATTATATATATTATATATATAGAGTACATATATAGAGTACATATATGCTGCGGAATAGAGTACATATGTTTGTTACAATTTCTTTTACGAGAATATAATGCTTGCTCCCTGCATTGGAGAGTATCGTTGAGACGTTTTGTCTCTGTTATTTACACATACATATATACAAATCTTAACAAATATAGTAATAACAAGAATAGTAAAACAATAAGTCTGAATATACAGTAAAAATCGAAAACTAACGTGATAGTATGAACAAGAATTATAAATGAATAAAACGAAAGAATATAAGTTCGGATAGTAATTAACCCCAATGGGAATGAGAGGTAGCTTTAACATAGAATTCAGGTAGAAGTGGAGTATTAAAATCTAGATCAGTTTCGATATTTTCATTTAGAATGCCAACTGGCGATAGATAATTAACTGAAGACCAGTTGTATTGTTTTTGGAATTCAAAAATTTCCTTTAAAAGATAATTGTCGTGGAATGAAAGTTTATTGATAAAGTTTTTTTGTAAAGATAGCGCATAACGACATAACGGGTTAATATTTGACTTTTTATAAACAAAAATATTTGAAAAACGTTTTACGAAAGACTCGAAATTTTTGTTAACACAACGTCTTAGCACATTCCTTTCCAACACCTCCATTTCCCTGGCTACCGTAAGCGAGACGGAAAACCAAATCGGAAATGCGTATAGCAGGACAGAGCGAATACTGACTTTGTAGATTAGTAGTTTCGAATTTTGACTTAAAAATTTGTTATTAAATAGTTTAGAAAACATGCCGACTAACTTATGAGCCTTTTTAATAAACAATCTGGCATGTTTGTTAAATTTAAGCAGATTATTAAATTCAACCCCGAGGTATTTAATATTGTCTTTGAATGCTATCTCGGAACCATTTAAAAAAAGTTTTAAGTTTTTGCTTTCAGGCGCTACTTTTCTGCTGCATTTGCTAGACGCGTTTCTAATACAAATAGCCACGGACTTGGAGGCGTTGATTCGAATTCCCCAGTGCTTGTAATATTCATTAACAACTTGGAGATGTCTGGAGACCATGTTCAAGGCAGCCATGGGGGATTCATGGTGCGCATAGATTAGGCAGTCATCCGCATATAAAATACCTCTTGAGCCAGACAATTCGTGAGGGAAGTCATTTAAAAAAATATTGAAAAAATGAGGGGCCAACACTGAAACCTGAGGGACACCGCTCTTTACCATACCAACATTGGAAACCGAATTGTTGATTTTCACGCAAAACTTTCTATCTGAGAAAAAACTGTTGAACATTTTTAACAAAAAAGGATATTAATGAGTTTGAAGAGGTTACCATCATGATAAGTTCTACCAAACGCTTTTTCAATGTCTAGAGAGACCGAAACAGTGCAACTTTTTTGTCGTAAATTACGCACAATATTATCGTGAAACAGCAATAAGGCGTGAACAGTGGAATGATTTCTTTTAAAACCAAATTGAAAAGATGAAATATAATTATCTTCAACGTTCAGATCCATTTTTGATTTTAAAATGTGTTCAAAAATTTTTCGTAGGTTTGACAGCATTGAGATGGGACGAAAGTTATTTAAATCAATGCTATCCATTTTCTTACGGGTTCGAATAATACACGCGATTTTCTATTTATCCGGAAAGTACCCATTGTTTAAACAATTATTAAAAATTATGGTTAAGAAATTCAGTGCCAAAGCCGGCAAACGTTTAATGATGAAGTTAGAGATTTTGTCTAATTCTGAAGATTTTTATTATTTAGATCTTTAATAATATTCCCGATCGATCCAGGGTTAACAAAATGAAAACCATCGATGTTGTGCAACGAGTTAAAATCATCAGAAAAATTATACACTGAAGGAGAAAGTTTAGCAAATTTGTTTGAGATTGAGTTTCTAATGTCACCCACATCACTCCTATCAGGAGTATGTTCGGAGTAAACCTGCTCATAGTGGTTACGGAAAGTTTCAAGCTTGACCCGCTCATCCTTAAGAACGCAGCCATGTACTGAGATTTCTGAGCATGACATTGTTTTTTTTGTTTCCGACTATTTTATAGATTTGTTTGTATGCCCTGGGACCTGGCTTGATCACAATCAATTTTTTTTCAAATTCTCTAGCTTTTTCGAAATAAACTTGCTCTTTGATAATAATTTTAAGCAAATTAATTTGGTTAGACAAAAGCTTGTACTCATCATTAGATCTGTTAAAATTCCTATTAAATAACTTTTTAAGTTCTTTCTGCCAGGCGTGCTTAATTTTGAATAATTTTAATATATTGTCAGAGACAAAGTATTTGCTTCCCTTGAGTTCAATTTCCTCAGAGTGCTGGGAGATGTTGGAATCGATTATTAAAGAAAAATTATTGATATGACGATCTATGTCAGCATTTTGCAGGTTGAAGTTGTTTGGTGGCATTTTTTCAGCCAAAAATTTCATTTTTTTCAAGACAAATCCAAATCGCGATTAAAATGAGACCAATTCGTTTTTTTGAAAGAAGTAAAGAAACGAGGTGCTTTAATTAAGAATTCAAAATCAAGAAGATCTTAACTGAGTCGAATTTGGGAAATGATCAGAGAACGTTGAGAGGCTTTTAAGGTTATTTGTATCTACGAGATTCGAACTGACCAAAAAATGATCAAGGAAGGAAGCAGCAGACGGAAAGGACGGACTACTGTCAGTAATTCTGACGAAATCAAGATAATTTTCCTGTAACCATTTCAGGAAAGCTTTACCATTGCAGTTTTCAAAGTTGTCGCCCCAAGCAGGGTTTCTCGCGTTAAAGTCGCCCCCAACAATTGTACCTTCAAAATTTCTAGAATATTTCACGATTTCACATAGGCCTGCGAACAATTGCACAGAAGGAAAGTTACAAGGGATATAAATGGATCCAATTAAAAATGATTTGAGATTTCCACGCCCAGACAAATTCAGTTGAGCAAAACAATGGGGAAAAGATACACCTTGAATTTCAACACGAGAATAAGTGAATTTTTTTTAAGAACTATTGCTACTCCCACACAAGAGTTGTCGTATACAAAATCATTGTCCTGTAAAAAGACTCTATGGTTACGTAGGTGGCATTCCTGTATAAAACCAAAGTCGATATTATGACAATTTAGAGAGTTAAAAAGATAAATTTTTCGACTAGCGTCAACTAAGGATCTTACGTTAAACGTGAGAAAATTTTAAGCACTACGAACCATAGGATTTTTTTACTTCAGCTAGAAGCTTTAGGAACTGCGTTCTTGCTTGTTCCACAGGGATTTTTTTAAAACTGTTCAAAAAGTTTTTAATTTGCTGCTCCAAGGTTAATTCCTCAGGGATCAAAAAAAATTCGGAAAGTTTGCGAAAGTCATTAATAAACGCAGGACGTTTATCTGAATAACAAGAAGTCGCAGCAGGCTGAGGAGGCTGCGAATAAAAAAGACTTGCAAAGGTTTTTTAGAATTAAAAAGATCAATATTTGAGACTGCTTGAGCTGTATTTGACTGAGCAGTTTTTCTTAAATCAGCGGCATCTTCAGGTTTTTTTTTTTAAAAGCGATAAATTTTTTAAAAGCCTCGCAGCCCTTCCAATTCACAGGATGCTCTTCCTGTTTGCAGTTGGCAGAATGGTTTCGCATTATCTATCTGATTAAGAGAGCATTCCCCGGGCGCATGCTTCTCATAACATTTTATGCAAGTATATTGCCTATTACAATTTGGAGCTAAATGCCCCCAATGCTGACAACGTGTGCATTGAACGCCAGTTCTAGACTTCGGAGCCTCCTAGGTAACCGTCTGACTCAAGAGGTACCTTACATGACAGATGTCACCCAATTGTTTGCCCGCTTTGAGCGTGACCAGAAATATACCCGTTTCATAATTATTTTTTTTAGAAAAAGGAGTCGAAAATTTAGACACTTTATCAACGCAGCCAGGAACAATCTCGTCGAGAGAGTCCTGTATAGCGGAAATCTCCGTTAGATAAAAAAACTCCGCCCAAAACTAAGGACAACTGGTTTTGGTTTTTGGGGGTAAAAGAATACGAATTAATTTTTTTTTCATTAAGATATGCCATCATTTCGGCATACGCCAAGTCATCATCCAAAAAAATTTTATTTTTGAACTTATTAATGTTTTTTATTTTAAAAGACACTTTAGGGTTCCATAAGGTTTAAACGTTCAATTAAATTTTTGATATTTACATTAAATAAAAAAATTGGCGGGCAACCCGATTTCTTCGCAGCAGGCACCCCACTGCTACCTGAATTACAATTTACATTATTAACTTTTTTAAAGCTACTAGGAATACTATCAACATCTAATTCGCCTAAAATGGCAAATCTATTTGTATTATTAAAACTTAAATTTAACTTACTCGCAGCTTTACTTATACCATCTGTCCTTGGAGTTGAAGACGGTGAGCAGAATTAAATTTCAACAGACAGAAATTTTGTTCAAATCAGAATTTTCCTTCCTACCACGAGTGAAAAGTTTCCGATTGGCACACAGCCTTATGTTCGAATACTTGTCAATTTAAATTCGCATTTTACGGTTCTCCCTAATGTGAACACTTGACATTTCGTTGAATTTTCGAATTTCTAAATGCGCATTTAAAAATCAGTCTGAACGTACTATAACACGGCGTTGTTAACAATCTCTTGTTAATAGTGCTATTCAATGAACGCCGTAATGTAATGTAAACAGCGTATGTTCGGTAAGTTTACGGCAACGTAATTTGCAATAACAAAATTGTAAGGGATTAAACATACGCAGTTTACACTACAAAAAAGTGTCGTAGTGGCAAAAATTTGCAACTTGTTTTTGGCACTTCAAAAGAATATTTTAAACTTTTTGCTAACTAAAATATGATTAACTTTTACTATATGTAAAAAAAGTGCGATAGTTTTAATTAATTTTGAGATGTCAAATTTTGTTTACTACTGTTAAATTGGTTTTTATTCATGGTGGATTCGTAGAAGCACACAGCGTAAACTTATAGATAGATATAAGCTTCAGAATATATACGTCGTTCATTGAATACCATTAATGTTCTTGTTATGTAATGTAAATATTCATACTCTAACAAATCATTAACAGCTTGAAAGCTTTAAAAAGCATGGTGAAAATGCAAATGACATAAATATCAAGCGTCAGCTGGTGTTTCTTAATTATTTCAGTGTTTATTATTTCTGCAAGAATGATAAAAAATTTTAAGAAGTAGAAAATTTAAAGATTGCTTCATTTAAATGTTTAAATTGATATTTTTAAATGCAAAGAATTAAAATCACCTTAAACCAGTTTCGTACAAAAATTAAATTCCTATTCACTCGTGATTGAGCTAGCATTTGCTGCCGACGTCAATATTTCCACACGTACACAATAAAAAAAGGCGCTTGAAGTTTTCTTCGTTAATATTTCTCAGTGTGATCGCTTAAAAGGAGTTAAAATTCATCCATTCTTCAATATTGTTACATTATTTTATTATTATTCAATATTATGAATAATAAATAACATTTTTATTATATCTTAGTACCTGGGCGACCGAGCTTCGTTCAGAATCCCACCACATATTTAAATGCTCCACGGTTTATAATGTATTGAAAATGCCAACATTATCTTAGAAACAACATATAAGATAATATTTTTCAATAAAATTGAAACGCATTTTTATTTTGTGATAATTTCGTTTTCCAACGTAACAAAAATGGTTTTGGTATTTTTATCCCTATACAAATACGAAATAATTTCGATAACTAACTTACGATGCTTCACGAAATCAAAACTATTAAGGTATATCTTCGACTTGGCCTAAGTTAAAATACCCCCACGGCCGATTCGTAGGGGTACAAAATGTAGCTATTTTTGCATGAGATTTAAAAAATTTTACTACTTTTATAACGTCTAAAATACATTTATATCATATAGTTTTCCTGCAGAGTAAAGACAAGCCTCTTTAAATAGTTTTCAATTTTGGGGTTAACGACAATTTTTCTAACACGCCTCAGTTTTGATGTAAAATTCACAAATACCAAATTTCAGTTCTATAGCTTATATATTAGCCTTTTTATAACGTTTTCACTATTATGGGCTGTGTGGGATGTGGTTGTGTTCGTAGGCTGTTAACGCACACACTCAGAAAAAACACATATATTTCTCCGGGGAAAAATTTCTCTATTTTCGATAATAACAATTTTCTCCTTTCCAGAAAAAATTTTCTTCAATTAGAATAAATTTTCACATTTTCGAAGAAATATTTCTTCACTTCTAGGAAATGGAAGTATTTCAATGCCTCTAATAATGATAAATATTTTTCTCGCATAAAAAAATTCTCATTTATAGAGAAACATTTATTGGAAATTAAAAATTTTTCCTATATTTTGATAAACATTTCACTATGAGAAGTATTTTCTTCAATAAAAACAAATGTTTTCTCAAAAACAAAAAGTATTTGTCTCTAAAAACGATATATTTTCATATATTTCTCTTTAGCATAGAAGCTTTTTATCAATTATAGAGAATTTTTAGAATCGCATTTAGAGAAAGGCATTCTCTGGAGCAAAGTCTATACCATTTCTCTAAATATCATGCCTTTTTTATCATATTCCGAGAAACTTTTTTCTGAGCGCACTTTTCTTCCACGATTTAGTTTTGATATAAAATACAAATGTATCAAAATCTTTTCCTATGGCTTTAAGAGAAGCATGTTCATGGGTGTATGACGCTGATTTTTCTAACATTCCTTTATCCTGCTTTGATCAGTGGGAAAAAATCAAAAATTTTTATGTTACAAAACCTAACGAAATGTATATCATAAGTCAGATAATACTGTCACTAAGAAGAATCCAAAATATCAATGCAAAATTAACTACAGCTCATTAAATTCAACGCTTGTTATGATTTTTTATTTTTGTGAACTTTTTGATTTTGCAAGTCATCTTAAGAAAAAATACTGTAACCACATTTCTTACAGTATTGCTTTAATTTTTTTTTTTATTCTTTAAGAAATAATTAACTTAAACAATTTTTGTTTATAATTTCAAGAAAATTTAAGAAATAATAAAAAATTAATTTAAAATTATCAAAACAATTTTGAAATATATCGTAAAATTTGCTGTTTTTAGCAGTCAATTAAAAAAATGTCCACGAGTGTCACCTTTAATTTTGATAAATGTTATTGTATGTTTATTTATCTTTCAGGAACATAAAATATTTTGTGCAACTTTGAACCACTTTTAGATATCGCGTTTTCAAAAATGGTGTAAAAATAATTTTTTGCAAATATAAGCTAAACATTGTTAGTGTATGTTATAAACAAAAAAAAACGTAAACAAACATATTCTTTGTACTCTACGCCTAACTTTCTCTTCTGGAGAATAACAAAACTGTAATTTTTTACAGAAATTAAAGTAATTTTTTACACATATAAACTTCAAAGAAAGTTTGAGTAATCGAATTGAATATTAATAACTATTTTCAATATTACTTAAAATGAATTCATAAATTGTTAAATGTAGCGAACTCTCATATTCTCTCAAAACTACCCTAATTTTACCGTGAACGAAAACTACCCTCAGTTTGAACGAAAACTGAGAACTTGCAAAAAAGCTGAAGAAGTTTAATTTTTGTTTTTTTTAGTTTATAATTCTTAAAAAACATATTCTTTAAGAATTATATTTTGAGCTTTATGCCAAATAATTCATGAAGTAACAGGTTTGCTAAAACAACAAAATTGTATGTAGAAGAACCGAGGAGACTAGACCATAGTTTCGTCGGACGCTACTCCGACTCATCAGAAGTCTCTATGGTTCATGCAGTCCACTAACTTTGAGAAGCTAATAAGTGCAACTGTCGCAAAACCACAATGGAATTATCGAATGCACTAAGTTTAATTCTATTTGCACGTGCATTGAGAAAAAACATAATATATTATTTTTTATAAGAATGTCTGCTGGTCCAAGAGATAAATTCTTGATTTTAAAAAGTTTTGTTAAAGACAAAATTGGTGAAAGACTGTTTAATGAAGCACTAATAGAAAACATTCGGATTTTTCAGATTAAATTAGAAAGAAAGTGGAAAGAGTGCCACTACAATAAAAAATTGTTATTAATAAGTATGAAAACTGGTTAAGTGTCCAAGCATTTATAATTCCTGATCCAGATGATGTAAGTAACAATAAAGTTAGTTTTTATACAGTAGTTAGTTTTTATAAGAAACAATGTTTTATGTGATTTGTTGTATTATTGTTTGAAGAGACTTATTTATCAAGTGTATTCAAAATTGAAATTATTTTAAAACTTATATATGTACATTACTGTTGGTTGTTTTTCTGACATTAGGAAGAATAAATTGATTGAATGGATTTCGTATCATAAAAAGACCAAAATATTACGGAAAAACAGTTCTGCATTAGATTATCACGGACGATTTAAAAGGATTGACCTTGTGGCTGGTTTTTTGTCAAAGTAAAACACGTTGTTATCGCTTAAACTGGAACGGTAAATCTGAGCGGATCGAAGGGATTCGAGGACCAGTCAGAATAATACCCTTAAATAAATTTTTAATAAATTTGGTAGCACTTAACCAAATTCCATTGCATAAAAATTTTTTTTCACTGAGTTATGAATTTTTAAAAAAAGGTCTGTTTTCTCTGCCGCGAATGTTTTGTCCCACCGTAAGCAAAGGTACCAACTTTCATATTACCGCGAAGTTGCACTCGAATATTCGTGCGCAATTGTACAACGTGCACTTTATGCCAAAACAATGATTTTTTTAAAAACGCCCGAAATCGCCGGAAGAAAACAATATTATCAGAGCATTACTTCATAAAATGAACGAATATCTTTTTCGTTAATGAGATTGATTGGTTCTTTTTATTCTCGAATTACATATGTTAGTTCTGTTACTGTTCAAACCTTAAAAAATAACCTACATAATTTTTTAAAATAACTTATACTGACCCTGTGTAAAAAGTTATTGTGTTTTTAAGATTAGAAATTTACTTGTAAAACTCGCATAATTGAAGTTGTCTTTGATTTATTATACCATACCTATGAAAACATTTTTTATTTTACTACGAAGTAGCCACGAAAAATTTATGGGACTCCGTTCTATTTTTAAATATTTCCGGAAACCAAATAAGACAATTTTAAAAACGTTTACTTTTTTTATTTCATGCCAGCCTTTGAAATAAAATTCGTTGCCAAATGAAGGACAATATCGATAATTTCCTTCTTTCAATAATATTTATTTCTTGATCGTTTGTGAGTTAAGCAAAAAACAGGAAAATTTGGACCGTTGGACTAACGCGACTTTGATAATTATTGAAGCATCTATTTAATAAGTATGACTTCAATTCTGACATTTTTTTTTTTGTAAAACGAAAAGATCTTTAGTTTGTCTATATAAATTGCATTGACTATCTATATATCAATTCAGAAAAAGAAAATCCTAATGAAAAACAAAGCAACTTCTAAGATATAATGCTAATGTTCAACAATTGTTTGGAAATCAATAGAATATAGATACATATTTTCAAAGTCAATGATATAAATCGTGAGTAATTTAACAAACCCAAAAAAAAAAAATTGAATCTTTGGGTTAATTTTTGATATAATTCCATAGATATATCCAATCTCTTTTAGACTGAAAGTTGAAACCATTTTATACCATAAATCTGTAAGGTGAGGGTATATTAACTTTCTGCAAACCCTTGTAACGCATAGAATTAGGCGAGTCTGGTATAGAAAAGAATATATATTCTTGATCAGGTGTCATGTCGTGAGTCGATTTATACCTACATATCCGTTCATCCGTCCGTCTGTGTGTTGTCCATAAGCATAGGATAAGAAGGTGTTGAAATAACTCCATATTGGTACACATATTGAAATGGATCCAAGATCTGCACTATTGAATATTTTTGTAATTCACGCTCTGACACGCCCACCTCCCATACAACCCAAAAATGTAAAGCTCCATACATAAGCTTATGTTTGGCCAAAAGAGATACAATTTGGTTTGTATTTTATATTAAAATTAAGATGAGTTAAAAATGATGTATGTAATACGAATAAACTCATACGTTTTTAATATATTAAACTTTTGAAAAATGAATACGAAAATAATTCTTTATCACTTAAAAATGCTTAAAAATAAACAAAAAAAAATGCTTATCTTTATGGGAATCTTTGTATTGTATCCATTTAAGGAAAAGAAATGCATATCAACACGTCATGCTCTTTAATTTAACCCTAGAACCATAACGTTATTTTATACTACGTTAATACTAATGAATAATACACGTAAAATTTACGTACATTATGGTTCTAGGCATGATACAAGAACTCAGGTAGACTTATTAGAGTTAAGTTCCTAGAATTCAACCTGCCATTGCTGTCAAACTCAGCGTCAATATTGCCACATCTTGAATTTTGTGGGAAAAAATAATTTTTGGAATTTTTTGTATGAGACAAAAGGGATAAAAACTTATATAATATACAAAGCAATTTAAGCAATTTTAGTTTTTGATAGCATTATTTTCACTAATTTAATATTAGCCTTCTCCTCTTTTCTTGTTGCGTGGAGAAATTATCGAAAACATCCTTAAAAAAATCACTCATCACTAATCTATTACTTAATTTGTTCGCAACAGCTTTACTTATTTCTTTCATTACGTCTTTCTAATTCGTTTTTCTATTATAATTCTTAATTCTGTTATAATTGTACATTCTATTAATTATTAAGATCTGCATCTACATATTTTACTGAAAAGTTGGATTTTGGTTTTAAAAACACAACCGTTTTCATGAGCGATAATTTCGTAATAATTTTATTTTTACAAATATTTTTTCAACGACAATATAATTTTAAAAACTTATAACAAGAAAATCTAAGCGATAGAAATCAAAATATTTACAAGTAGAAAAGTATACAGTTAACAGCTCGGCCAACCTGACAATTGATCGACCTCGATCAACTTAACAATTAGTTTTTATAAATTATAATTCTACTTTAATGAAGTGTTGCCTTATTCCTGATGATAAACGGGCTTCTCTGCAGTACCCAACCATTTTCGTATACGGTTGGCTTCAACAACTCCGTCATATGGCAACTGAGTCAATTGGCAATTATCCACGTCTCGTATAACATACCGATCGTTTCCTAACACTTTGTGAATTTTATAGGGTCCGCGATACTTACGAATCAATTTTTTATTTGTACCTACTATCGTGTCCATATTTCTTATAACTACAAATTCACCAATGCTATATTTCTTCGCGTCTGTACTGTGCTTAAGAAAATAATTGGTGCTGTATTCTTGTGCATGTTTAATTGAGTCAGCAGCACTGGATCGCAGTTCATGAAAATTTCGTTCGACATTGTTACAACATTTTTCCTGTAAATATTCAGATAATTCGTCAATTTGCTCTCCTCGTTGCTCGACACCGAACAAGAGTATGCTCGGCATATTCCTCGTTGAGCCATGAACTGAATTATTGATTGCGTACTCAATCTGCATCAATTTTCCTGACCAATCAGCATGATTGATCGGATTGCTGAGTTTACCTAGCATACACTTTATCACCCGGTTTACTCTCTCAACTTGCCCATTTGCTTGTGGTGAGGCAGTGGCAACTTTTATGTGGGTTATATTTCGTTGCAACAAAAAGTTCTCAAATTCAAACGATGTGAAACATGTTCCTCTATCAGAAACAATTCTTCTAGGACGACTGTAATAACAAAAGTATTTATCCAATGCGGCAGTTACTTCGCGCGTACTAGTGGTTTTGACTGGATAAAGTTTCACATACTTAGTAAAAGCATCGATAACCACGAGAATATGCTTCCGTTTTGAATTGATGGATGGTAAAGGCCCAAAGTGATCAATATGCAGTGTGTCAAAAGGTAGTGGAACTTTCGGAATATTGTATAGATTTCGTTCGTTTGCACGAACTGGGGTAGCATACCACAGACATTTCAGACAGTTTTGTATAAATTTTTCAATCTTAACCCGCATTGAAGGGAACCAATAATAATATTCTATTTTGTGTTGAGTTTTGTCAACAGCCTGGTGGCCGATCATTTCGTGAATCAACCTAATTACATTGTCCTCCATTTCATGAGGCACATAAAGGAGTTTTCGTCCATCTCTAATTTTAAAAACAAGTCCGTCAGTTAATTCAAAACCGTCAATCGTCTCAGTTTCCAATCGGGTGCACAGATCTTTGATAGATGTATCTCGCCCCTGTGCAATTTGAATTTGAAAATCAACATCGTTTCCGCTTATTACCGTAGCAATTTGACATCGACTGAGTGCATCGGCATGGCCCATCGAGGAACCACCACGATGGTGAATTGAGTAGTTAAAATTTTCCAACTCTAAAGCCCAACGTGCAATCCTTGGATTAACCTGCTTTCGGTCAAGTGTCATCGTCAGAGAATTACAGTCCGTTATTATTCTAAATGGGATACCCTCCAGATAAACTCGCCAACGTCGCAGTGCGTAAATTATTGCTAAAGTTTCAAGCTCAAAACTATGATATTTAGCTTAGAATTATCGGCATTACATATATTGGCATTAACAATTCCTGCATCGGGATTGGATTGGTCTTGACCAGAAAATTCGGCATATAATCGTTTAAGCTGCACGACGGTGGCAGAAGGTGGAAAGTCGATTCCAGCCTCCGACAATATGTCCATATAAAACTGCTTATTTTCGCGTGGCATTTCTATGCTGGCAAAATATTGGTAAAGAAACTGTATTTTTTATTAATCTTTTATATTTTATCTCTTTATAACGCACGGCGTGTGAATTTATTCACCCCACATCTGAGTTAAAAACACAACCGTTTTCATGAGCGATAATTTCGTAATAATTTTATTTTTACAAATATTTTTTCAACGACAATATAATTTTAAAAACTTATAACAAGAAAATCTAAGCGATAGAAATCAAAATATTTACAAGTAGAAAAGTATACAGTTAACAGTTTCAAGATATGGCAGCATCGTATTTTGACAACATAGGTATGCCAATTTATGCTGTCATTCTAATAAGTCTACCTGAGTCCTTATATCATGGTTCTAGGGCAGTGATTGCCAAACGCACACAACGATATCATGCTTCGTATCTTAATGTAACGATGTGCATACACTGAGCCAATTTCAACATTGAAAACAAAACGTTGAAGAAACGTTCAAACAACGTTGAATGCTAAATATAGTGGTCAAACAATTTTACATCAGCTGTTTCGGCAAATCGTCAAACGCATAAAAGTACACAGAAACATAGCTGCCAACTTTTGGGAAAAATCTCTTTTGTGGTCATTTTTAATTTCTGTGGGAAAAAGGAATTCCCGTGGTATTTTTTAATTCAGCGGGGTTATTTTTTAATTCGTGTGGGAATTTTCAATATTTGAGGGAATTTTGAAGTATCTTTTAATTGCTGTGGTATTTTTTAATGAAAAAGATAATAATAATTAATATATTAAAAATTCCGTTTATTCTTTGTGGGACTTTTTGTGGTATTTTTTAATTATTGTGGGAATTGTTAATGTTTGTGGGAATTTGGAGGTTGTTTTCAATGGCTGTGGGATTTGTGGTTAAAAAGTTATTTTCTGTGGGAATATGGGTTAGCAGCTATGCACAGAAATCAAAATAAAATATTTGTTTGTTTATTTATGTTTTCAAGGATAATGATTTATAATAATTATGATTTAGAAAACTATAAGTTTGTTAAAAAAAAAACAAAACAACAACAAACTCAATGATATTTACTCATAAACAACAATGAGTGTTTAGAAGAAGAACTTAATACCTTTCCAACAATAACAATTCCACGTAAATCTCATAAAAAATGTGTCTTTTACAGCGGTTTTAAAAAAATGCCTTTTTAAACATAGCAAAAAATTTAATTTTTGATGGTCAATAAGAGTTATAATGAAACAAAATTTTAACAATTTTTTATGTCAAAATGTTAGTATGAGTAAGAAATTTAACATTTAAGAAGATTTGGGTATGCGTTCTGTGCAAAATAAAAAGTTATAAGCAAAAAACATGTTTTTTTACTAAAAAGGACCTTCAGGAGAATCAAAATTGCTTCGGCGGTTTTTCTCCGATTTAAAAAAAAAGTATGCAGAAATCATTTTAATGAGTTCCTCTAACTTTTGAGACCCCGACCGGTTGAAATTTTTTTATCCATATAAGAATGATCCGGTCTAATATATAGTACCTGGGCGACCGAGCTCCGCTCAGAGTCCCACCGTATATTGAAATGTTTTACGGTTTTTAATATATCAAAAATGCCAGCTTTATCTTAAAAACATCATATAAGATCATATATTTCAATAAACTTTAAATGCATTTTTCTTTTATGATAATTTCGATTTTCAACTAAACGAAATTGGTTTTTGTTTTTTTATCCCCTTACAAATACTAAATAATTTCGATAATTTACTTATGCTTAACGAAACTTAACTCTGACTCTACGTATTCTAGTGCCGGCTATTCCAAGCCTAATGCAAGTTATTTTTCAAAAAATTTATCTCATGCTCCTTTTCCACTTATAAGAATAGAAATACTTTTTTTATCTCGCCATTTTTTCTACATTTATCGAGATAGCAATTTTTGATTTAAGGAATTTTTCCTGGAGTCATTTTCAATAAATCATATCTCTGTCATCTGTTACCCCTGTTTTTGTAAATGAAGTATCGTTAGAAAGGAATTGAAAAGAGATTTTTAATAAAAATTATATATTTTTGGATTTTTTTGCTAGAGTTGCCTACTTTATTGAAATAAAGTAAGTTGTTCATATCTCAAAAAGTGCATTTTCGGTAGAATTACGTCTTACGTCTTTGTATGGGGTCGTATTAACAAATTTTTTTAAGGTCATGGAACGTTTTGTGACCTATACTTTAGGGTAGTGATGTTCAACTCAGCTCCTGCGAGCTTTCTGCACTTACGAGCTGACCGCGTGCACGGCGAGCTCGCTGTGTGTTTGTGTGTATGTTTTATTTGAACAAAAAACCCAGTCAGAAATTTATTTCAATGTAGTCAGCTGTTATACAAAAAGCGTTCATATTGAAACTTTTTAGTTTAACAATAACCTTTTTCCTAAAATATAGTTAATTGCAAATTATATATGTAAATATATAAGTTAATGCAAAAAGTTAACATATAATTTTGATTTTGATTTTGAAGTTTGATTCTGTTAAGTTTAAGGCAGTTTAAGCATGCAAACAAGAAAAAGCATTATTTTTGAAATGTGCACGCAATTCAGCTGCACAATAAATTAAATAAAGCATTATGCTTCATGTAAACGCCTATATAAGCATAAGTAATCAAATTCATGTGCTCGGTTACAGTTAATATTTCTTGCTGGGATGTTTATGTGTATTGCTTTCCTTACAGTGGAGCAGTTTTAAGATTTCGTTGCTGAATTCAATACCAAGCAAGTACAGAGCAAATTTTGTTATTTCTCAGAAGTTCAGACCATGCAGCTGCGCAATAGATTTCGTTGAAAAAAGTTCGATTTAATATTATTATTTTTATATGTAAAGTCAGTTTGAAGTGTGTTGACATAAGTGCGTAAGATAAAATTTTGCTAATTGAAATAAGTTTTAAATAAAATTGAAGTGAGTATATTGTTAAAATTAAAGTGTTAAGAGCACTTAATACATTTTTACCAAACATGTTACCTGCTATAGCATAAGTTTCGCACTTATTTTATGAATCTGCAAAACTATAAGCCGCATATTTTCGCTTTTGTCCACTGTGCAATGTCGTCGAATACAAATTTACGTACACGCTTCTTTGTTATTGTTTTATGTGATGAGCTGCTGCTAGCACGAAGCTGGCAGCGCGAGCCGATAAGCTGAACATCACTACTTTAGGGTATACGTACATCCTTTAATATTCATCGTTCAAACATAAAAAATATACTAAAGCATTGACGGGCAGCTTTGCACACTTGTGATTGTATAAGTGCATGAAAATATGTATTCATCTCACGTACAGAACGATCAAAGCTTCAGTATCCAAGCAAACGTCAAGCAGACTAGACCTGCGCTTGAGTGTTCCTTGAATGCATGAAAAAAAAATTGCGAGATATTACACTGTATAAATTTTATGTTTACAAGTAAGTATGAGCAAAATTTTTTATTTTTAGAAAATAACGGCATGGCGCTTTGCATGGTGTGTCTAAAGAAGTAAAATTTGCTAATCAAACAATTTTGATTTTAATTTTTAATTTTATTTAATATTAATGTTACTAAATGTTAACATTTTAGTAGAAACGCCAATTTTAGTTTCAGATTAAAATATATTGATACTTTCGTTTGGTAAAAAGAAATAATTAAGAGTTGTAAAAATTCTACGAATTAAAAATAAAAATTAAAAATATTTGTAAAACTTCACTTTCTGTGTTTAATAATACATATTATCCATCTGTCGGTCTGTTTGCATTTCATAGTCCGTCCATTACAAGTTCATTTAAATTCGTTATATAAATCGAAGCACAAAAAAAAAATCACCCAATGATACTACAAAAAGAGCTTTAGCACTGCATTGTTTTCAGTGTAAGCTTTAAAGCGCTCCTTAATACATACTCAAGATAAGAAAGTATAGGTGTGCAAAGTTGCCCGTCAATGTACTAAAGCATCAGATAATAAGATATCAGAGCTGTACAAACATGCATTAAATTTGATTGCTTTAACAAAAATTTGAATCAGTGAGTAACAAAAAAAGAATGCATTCAATGAATGCAAAATTGATCCATGAATAAAATTTTAAATTCACATTCAATTTTAAAAAATTGATTGATTATTAATTTCTATTATTCATTTTTCGTTATTCTGAATAATGCATTAATTTTTTTATTCAAATGAATGCTATTCATAGAGAATGCTATTCATAGAGAATGCTATTCACAAAGAATGCAATTCACAAGGAATCGTTATTCATTTTGCATTCATGCATTAATTTCTTATTCATTATTAATTTTGTATTCATTATTCGTTTCTTATTCATTATAATTTTTTTATTCATTATTCATTTTTTATACATTATTCATATTTTATTCATTATTCATTTTATTCATTATGTATATTAGTTATTTTCTCAAATATTTCATAAATTTAATATAATTTATGCGCATATTGAGTTGGAATGCATCTAGTTACCAAATTAAAAATATTCTACTTTGGTTAAAAAATTAACACAAAGCGATAGTATGAATACAAAATGAATAATGAACAATAAATGAATAATGAATAAAAAATGAATACTGAACACAAATCAATAATAGCTGTGTTTTTTATCAAGCGAGTAGTTAAAAAACGACCGCTTATCATATGTATACTCGCTTAAATAACATAGGAAACTGTTAGTCGCTTAAAAGTTTGCCGACCAAACGAAAAAAAATGCTTCCAAGTTATGTTTCAATAATTGTATAAATTTCCTACAAAGGTGGCAACTATATCTCATTGATAGTCAATAGTGATGTATGAAATGAAAATTTTTTGTACCAAATACTTTTCACGAAATACTCATAATTTGCTTTAGATCAATATTTCAATAAAAATACATAATAATTTAACAGGTAAGATAAACAAAATTTATCAAATATACTCATTATGTAAAACTATGTTGTTTGCTTAAGCTTTTAGCACTGAAAATCTTTTGAGTATCGGGTTTGTTTTCAGAACCGAGTCTCCAATGCTTAAAATATGAAAATTTATGCATCACTAATTGTCAAAACTTTGATATATAAAATAAATTTGTCAAAAATTGTTTACAAAAATTTGATCAGAACATAAACAACGTGTTTGACTTTTCAGAAAATGCTTCCAAGTTTTAAAAAAATTCTTAAGCGAGTAAGCAGTCGTTTTTTGACTACTCGCTTGGTAAAAAACACAGCTAATGAATAAAAAATTAATAATGAATAAAAAATTAATAATGAATAAAAAATGAATGCATGAATCCAAAATGAATAACGATTCGTTAATTGCATTCTTTATGAATAGCATTCAATTGAACAAAAAAATGAATGCATTATTCTGAATAATGAAAAATGAATAATCGAAATGAATAATAAATCAATTTTTTAAAATTGAGTGTGAATTCAAAATTTTATTTATGAATCAATTTTGTATAATTCTTGTGTCGTTATTCATTTGTACTTAAAATTTTGAATATGAATGAGACTTTTACAGCTCTGGCGGCTTGCATGTTGTGTCTGCTGCTTTCTTTGTTTTTGTTTTGTTGTTTTTGCTTGTGTTGGTTCTGTACGAACTGATTCGCAGCATTGGTTCTCTACTCCACGTTAAGAGGCTGATCCGATACGATTTAACTCTTATGAAAAAAAACTACTTGCATTATATTTCGTTGTATGCTATTACCCAATAGATGGCGCTTTTGACATGATGTATGCATCTAAAAGATCAAGCGTTTGTTATTGCGTCAAATAGAAAGTAGCAGAACTAAATATGTGAAATGAACAATCCAGTTATTATTTAAGAAATGAACCAGGTTTATTCCGGATAAATTTTTGTTTTTGTTTTCAATGCAAATTAATTTGGATGCTCAGTTCGTTAAGCAATTGTCGATTAGATTTGATGAATCATATGAGCCTGGTTCGATCCTCAGCCAGACTGTTTTATATAATTTTTATAATATTCTTTTTTAGTTTTATATTATTATAACCTTATTTTATTAATTATTTAATGTAAGAACTGCATAGAGCAATAGTTTTATTTTTTGACATATCCCGTTTTTTGCGATAGCATGAACAAAATGTAAGCAAAATACAGCTAGCTATTATTACCCTTTTAGTTATTTTGTATTCAATTTTTAACTTAAGGTACTATAATTCTAATTTTATTCCCAATTTATTAAATTTACGTACAGCTTTGAGTAAAAAAATGTCTTGTGTTTTTATTCGTATCAATTCTAATAAAAAAAGGATTATAAATGTATTAGTCCAATGTGTTGTTTAAAAATTACTCTACGATTTTTAACCGTGTAGTGGTTTTACTATTGTGGGCTTTTGTTGGATTTTTTGTATAAACTCTATAAATAGGTTTATATACCTAGAGCTACAGATTTCAAACTTGGTATGTCTGTTTGTTACATCAAAACTAAGATATGTACAAGTTGTGAATTTGTCACTTCATTCGCCCACTGGCGGCCAATTGAAAAATGATAAAACTTTTTGTTTTAATACCGATCTTAAAAATTCGTAGTGTAAATTTCATCTTAATTCATTTCGAATTTTTATAAGGCATTTACAATTTTTTAAACTTACTACAAATAAAAGTGAATGAAACTAATAGCGTTTTCTTATCTCAACGAAAAATTCTGCCCTCTAAAGATGCAAAATTTTTTCCGTTTTGACCTGAACCCACAGAATTCTGACTTCTTTTTAGATGAGAATACATCACAAAAAAAGCAAAACTTTGTTCACTGCTTGGTGAAGCTCAAAAAAATAAAAAATAAATTATAGTGCATGGCGGGAGTCGAACTCACAACCTATACATTGATAGGCCGAAGCTCTATTCACCGAGCAATCACAACCATATAAAAATGGTAAAATTAACATAACATATTCGGCAGGAAAATAAAGATATTTATTAAATGCGTGAAAACTCGGAAAAACGGCTTTTCCCAGAAATGAGACCTAGCTGGATCGATTTTTCACTCCCCTCTTCATCTATATTGAAAATTTTATAGAAATCGTTAGAGCCGTTTTCGAGAACGCAATTGCAAATATATATACAAATATTGCTCGTTTAATAGAATAAGATATTATATATATTATATTATATTAAAAAGAAATGACAATAATTTTCTTTATAATTTGTGTTTTATTCAAAATCATCATCGGCCCTTAAAATTTAACCAACCTTTATAAATTATATATTCTATTGAAATGAACTGAACTGAATTATTATTGAAAAATCTCATTTGTTTTGTTATGTTTTACTAAAAGATCTAAATTGTTTTATAGATCAACCTATAGTACAAATTGCAAGTGGCAATTGATTTGAACTATTTTAAATAAAAAATTTAAAAACGTATGTTACTTAACCCTCCATCACTAACCTTTGGGTGGAATCCACCCAGTTACACTTTCTATGTAAGATTTCTAATGCAATACTTGCGTGACGAACTAACAGTCTCTCTTCAATATTCTCTATTCAATATTTTTAATTCAATAATTTTCAGTTTCTAGTGGTCTCCGAGATATAAGCGTGTCAGCGCAATTAAAATAAGAAGTGTTTGGGTGCTTTACACTCAGGTTAGTTATAAAATATTTTTTTTTTTTCGGTGAATTTCACCGAGGAAGCTTAGTAGCAAAACTCAGATAACGTGCTCTAACAGTGATAAATACATTTGATAAGGACACATATATCCAATTTGCACTAACAACATTATGTCCTTTAACGCAATGCCTTCGCAAAAATGGAAAACGACAAATATTACGTTCTATAATAGCGTTCTATAATTCCAGTAGCGTAATATTACTGTGAAAGTTATATAAATTTAGCTGGTCTTTTTGAGGTGGAAATTTGTTCTAAAGCGGAAAAAGTACTTATAAAATTTTTTTGTTTGAATAATTTCAGCTTTACAATCATACATTTCATATATAACTAGCTCTTAAACTGTAGAAATGACACACTTTTTTCAAAACCTATTGTATTTTCTTTTTTTTTCTAAATTAACTCATGAACTAGTTCAAAATTTTTTATTTTACATTGAAATAACCATTCTTTTCATAACAAAACATTTTGAAATGGCCAAATAATCTGCACTTTATTGAAAACTAACACATTTTTCAGGTTTGAGAAATGATATCCTTATTATTGAGAATTTCTTTTGTTGGTGGAAAACACCCAAAATTAGTTGTGACGCAACTTACCATAGGTTAGTGATCCAGGGTTAATATTATTATTTTTCAATAAAAAAAAATTTGTTTATTTTCCTATGCGCCAGTTCAACTTTTAAAAGGAAGTATTTTTGGTACAAATTCAGATTTTTCAATACCACAATAAAGAATTTTCTCCGCGGTTCTCTGGCAACGCTGATTCTGCACTCAGCAGAGAGCGAGTATCAATTCTAGTTTTTATTTGTACAGAAAAAATTCCCGCTGCAAATAATGATTACGTTGAGACAGCAACAAAGAAAAAACTCATAAGAATTTCTAAAATAAGAAATTTCAATTGAAAAAATAAAGCAAAGACATAATTTAAATTTTCAACACTTGTTTCAATTCAATCAAAATAAAACCATATTGCTTTATTTATTTTTAAAAAAGCGCGCAGCCACAAATCAACACTACATAACCAGTCGATTTCGCAGTCACAACCAGGGCTGCCACTCTCAAACATTTTATTTTACCAAATTTCATCCAAAAATTTACCAAAATGAAAAATAATTTACCAAACACAAAAAAACTGTATTTTTAAGTTAAAGAAACAATACAATTATTCATTCTTTTTAATTAAATTATGTTGCCTTTTCACTGCCCTTGCCTTTTTTCGCGTTCGTTTCTTAAAATGTCGCACTCACACAGGGCGAAAAAGGCGCATTTTCTGCCCTGCGAAGCTTTCTCAGGGGAGAATGTTGCCCTGCATATCAGCTGTTCTTAAAACGGCAATATTATGAAATGCGTGCGTTATACAAGGATAGTTAGATTCGTTTATTATGTGTTGACATTTCTTGAGTAGGAAAAACATGCACTTTTACAGGGTTGATACGCTTGAAGATGTTTCCTCGCTTTCCACCACATTGGTCGCCTTATTTCTTATAACAAATCTAAACAGATATAACATAATCGCTTAGAATATAAATTTTAAGAAAGTCAATGTATGTATTAAAAATAATAACTTACTTATATATCTTAGCCATGATACAAAAATAAAGGTA
Source organism: Tetanocera ferruginea (assembly GCA_958299015.1). Lineage (NCBI taxonomy): Eukaryota > Metazoa > Arthropoda > Insecta > Diptera > Sciomyzidae > Tetanocera > Tetanocera ferruginea. The sequence continues at coordinate 68,304,833 of OY282642.1, read as the reverse complement.
TCATTGACAGCTGCTTATTTTCTCTTGAGAAGGGAGTTGGCTGCTGTCCAAAACGGCAGTCAAAGCAAAAGAGTTACTGGCCACATTCAGCGTAGTCAACTGTTGTGCTGTCACAACACTATCATACCTAGGTGAGCTATGTTTTAGCCGAATGGGTTGCTATATAAAGCGTTTTAAAGTTGTCCAGTTAACGAAATGAAAGTCTATGTACTATTTATTTATAACCTTTTATACTATTACTATAATTTAAACTATTTATTTATAATTTTTGTTTTAAGTGCATTGGTATTTCATGTGCATATTTTGATTTTTAAGTACTTTAAAAATATCTAATATTAAATTGCACTCTAAAAAAGTCATATACAAATGATAAGAATTATATGTTGAAAATTAGTTCTCAACACCTCAGATTGATGTACCTATATGTAATTAATTAACACAGATTTAAACTTGAAGTTTTAATTTTTGAACAGTTGAGACAGTTGCGTGCATTTTAGCGACTCCCACCTCATCAGTTTTACTGAGCTTTATCAAAATTAAATATTGCTCAAGTGTTGGCAATGTTGAGTATGCTGAATGTGCCCTTTGTAATATGTTGTTCGCTTATGAGCGAGCGCTCTCTTCATCGAAATATTTTTTGACAATTTGAAGTAGTCGATAGAAACGTCAATCTATCCTTAGCGATCCATCAATTTCTTTCCTAAGCCAACGATCTTAGCAACTGACAAATTCAAATTTTTGATATTTTACTTTGCGTTCATTCGTGTAATTTCCACTTGATGCATTCGTCTTTATTTGAAAGATAATTTTCAATCATAACGGTGGTGCTGCATAATGAGCATTATTGATATAATTTTTATACTATAATTTTTTGATATGTAACTTATTTTAAATTTTTTACCAAATCAAAAAAAATTTACCATTTTTTCAAATTTCACAGTTTTTTTCACTGACAAAAACTTTATATTTTACTCGGTCATGTATCTTCTTTGTCTCTTTTTTCAACTTAGAATTCATGCGTTCTTAAAGTCATGTATTCCACATTTTCCTTCTGGGATGTATCTACATGTGAAACGAGAGAGCTCTAAAAGGCCCAGCGTTGCTGCCAGATGCACATTTTCGTAACTACACACTAAAAAATTTCTATAGAATTTTTACACCGATCGGTTTTCCAGGGAGTCCTACACCGTTCGGTGTTAAAAAAACCACCGTGTCAAAATGCTAGAATTTTATATCCGAAAGGATTTTCACACCGATCGGTGTTAATAACTAAATATCCGAAGGATGTTTGTGTCAAACCCTGTGAGGTGTTTATTTAGAATACGCAAAATTATGATTTTTTTCAACACCGAAAGGTGTAATTTTTTACTGTTCGGAAATATTCGTTTTTAGAATTTTAATTTATTCATTCAAAATGCTAAAAATAATGTTATACTAAATATAATGGCATTCATGCTTGAAATTTGGATTGGATTAAATTCTATTGAAACCGTTTTTTTTATTTAATTACTTTAATGTCAATTTTGGCCAGAACTGTTTTCACGAACATGACTTATAATTCTGGACTTTTATTTTCAGTCTTGTGAAATTTCAATTTTCAATTTGTTTGTCAATGGTTACGTGATTTCCATGTTGCTTTTCTTCTATGCCTTTCTTATTTTACACCGATTGGATAAGTTTGTCACATCACACCGGGTTAGCGGTGTAAATAAACACCGTTCGGTGTAAAAAATGTAAATATTTGCTCACCGGTGTAAATTTATTTTGGAAATTTTTTAGTGTGTACTTATTTTTGCCTTACAGTGTCTCATTTAATCGGCAAATTTTTAAATTGTTAATAAATCTAAAAAAGACTGTTCAAAGTAAAAAAAGGCTAAAAAATCATAAAGCTCAATCGTAAATTTCGGGGCTAAACCGCAAATAAAAAGGCTAAATTCTAGCCTCGAAAAGGCTAAAATGACCACACTGTTTCTAAGTGTTACAAACGTTAGCACACAGCTAATATCGCCTGACCTTACAGGTTTAGTGTATTAAGATGATTACAAAAATAATCCAAATTGTTATAAGATTACTAATTTTGTTTTTGCTTTGCATATAAAAAATAATAATCTGAATTTTTTTTAATGCGAAAGGAACGCAACTTTTATTACTCTTAGTTTATTTATTTTTTTTATTACTACATAGTATAATATATATATACTTTTCAAAAAGCTTTTCTTACGAAAGTACCATCTAAAAATATTTGTTGTCAATATTTTTTTATCAATGTTTTTTTTTTATAAAATTAAATTCACGGTAATTTGTTAGAATCGTTAATTAATTAATTTTAAATGCGCTTAAATACCTACATATTTGTTTAAAGTATTTTTTTTAACTATTATGCTGTGATATGAGTTTGGTTTATTTTTTCAGTACTGTAACACTGGATTGAACGTGGTGAGTTCAAAACCAAGATGAGTAAGAAAAGTGTTAAAATTTTTTTTTCAAAAGTATAAATATTGCAGATTAAGAAAAAAAATACTCATTAGTAAAATAAAAGAGCTACTGAAAAGATGTCGTCTCAACAAGAAGAAAAGCGGAAAACAATAGTTTTTAAATACCTGGAAAATCCAAACACCACGTACAAAAAGATCGCTAAGGAAGTTTGCGTGTGCGTAAAAACTGTCGAAAAGGCTTACCCCTTTATCAAAATCGTCAGGCTCAGGGAGAAAAAGTGGTCCAGCAAACCAAGCGGTGGCCCAGAACGTTAAGCGGCTATTTACTCAGAATCCAGGCACTTCGTTTCGTGATATGGCAGCAAAAGCGGGAACATCGAAGTCAAGTAAAAGATTTATTAAATATAAAAAACATAATTATAACAAATATAAATGTAAAATAATTTAAAGCCTGCATTCTGTAATTCTCGAGGAATTAGAGGCGATTGCAGTTCACAATAAACATTTTATAGATAACATCGTTGGGGTCATTCAAAATAAATAAGAACAAATTATTCTTATAAAATAGAAAATACAAGTTGACAGTATACATTTATGTATAAGTATAAGTGACAGTATAATTTACGTTAAGTGTTCAACGGATTAAAAAATTTTACTACCTAAGGAGTTATTAAGTACAAAAAAGTACCTGATTGGTCAGAAGAAAAGGACGCCGAAGCCAAGAGGAGGGCTCGAAAAATGAATCGCGACTACCTGCCAAAATTTGATTACGAGATCATGGACGACGAAACGTACTGCAAAGCGGATTTCAAGCAGTTATCTGGACACGAATATTATACTGCGGTTAGAAAGAGTGGATCATCCTCTAAATTTACCTCTGAAAACCATACCAAATTTCCAAAAAAATACATGCTGTGGCAGGCAATTTGCAAATGTGGTTTTCGAAGTAAGGAATTTGTGACAGATCGCACAATCAACACCGAAATTTACATCAGAGTGTCTGGAGCGACGTTTGCTGCCTTTTATACGTCAGCGCCAAGGTTCAGTACTATTTTGGCCTGACCTAGCAACATGTCACTACGCCCAGAGAACGATGGATCGGTACCAAGCCTATAATGTCACTGTGGTTCCAAGAGAAGCCAATCCTCCGAATTGCCTTGAACTTCGTCCAATCGAAAGATATTGGTCTCACATGAAAAGAAATCTTAAAAAGACCAAACAAACTGCGAAAAACATCGAAATATTTAGGCGTAAATGGCGTTGGGCATACTCTGAGGTCAACGAAAGGTCGGTCAAAAACCTAATGGAGGACTTTAATCAAAAAGTGCATCATTTTTTAAGTGTAATGTAATGTTCACTTAATAATAAACTGAACAAATTTTTAAAAAAACATCATTACTTTTTACATTAAAAAAAAACAAAAGGACAGTTATTTCTGGGACAGTCTTTAATTGCAAACATTGGCTTCAGCAAGCACATGATATAATAACAAGTACGGTTAAGAGATTTACCAAAACGTCTACGAATGTCATGCGAATGCCACTTATTTTTCGAGTTGATGATTGTGGGACAAAACCATTGAGAGGGAATTATATAAGGGTAAATGGGATAACATAAGAAAAAATCCATTTTTTGGCTCGATTTCGTTATTTAATCATTTTTATATAATATTTAAAAAAATTTCAAACTGCTTTAGTCTGGGAAATATCGAGATAAAATATCGATTTGCAAAAAATAAATTGTTCTGAAATAAAAAGTAATTTTTTCTGCCAGCAGTATTTATAATTAAATAAACTATGAACTATATATAATTTGAGATGGAATATATTAAGGGTATTCATGCAAAGCGGCAAGCTTAAATTTTAGGCAATAAGTTATTTTTATCAGATAGATTTTGTGAACGTCCCCTAAAATTGTTTATGCATTTGCAGAGATAAGTCAGCTGTTAACTTGTTAACAGCCAACTTTTAACTAGCTTTTAACTTTAACTTGTAAACAGTTGTTAACTTGTAAACAGTTTTTTTGTTCCACGTATTTTTTGGAGCATTAATAAAATCATTTTTCGCAAAATGCTTTTTACACACTTTGCCTGTGGATTTTAAGTCTATGCCACAGCAGTCAATCACTTTTATCTTTTCACTTCATCTGTTGGAACTGTAAAAAAACTCGAATTTTCTTTGTTCCACGTTTTATGACAGATGGCACAACTTTTTTTAGACATCTAAGATTTTTAATTAATTTTATATATATATTCACTTATTTTAATCACAATATAATTACAAATCACAATAGCACTACTGTATCACAGTGTAGTGTCATAGCACAGCCAGCTTACGGTACGTTACATACTTGGTAACAAAAGATATTTTGTTTTGTTTTTCTTTCATTCATTCTTTCAAATAGCCAACGTTAACTAATTTGCATTGGGTTACTATAACACATTGCGTCATCAGCCAATGTGGACAATGCGATCACTGGTTCAATAACCCAATTAGCTGCACAAGTGCAAGTGCAGCATATTTCTCAATGTTGAATCAATGAGGAAGTGAAAGAAAACCAAACCAATAGAAACTAACAAATTTAATTTTGAAATCGGAACAACATGAAAATAGAATAGTGGGGAGGAGTTTAAGAATTAGTTGTAAGAATTATTTGAAAAATTAATACTGGTATTTTTAGTTTATATAGAAGCAATAATTGAATAATAAGAGGAAAGTTAAAGTAATCTCAAAAAGGGAAACAAGTCTTTTCCTTTTTAAAAAATACAGTACGGCATATTGGCCATTATTTCTATAGCCATATCTTCGGCAATAAAAGTTAGGACTATATAAATGTAAATATAAAACATACCTTACATAAAACATCCTTACATGGCGATCCTGCCGACATCAAATCGGTTGCTTCTACCAGACCTGTTGAGATCCTGCGAAGACAAGAAAGAAAGCCAGCTTTTGAAGCGGCTCTTGACATTTTTGCTAGATACAATTTTATAACAATCAGAAGATTCCAGGAGATTTTACGCATTTTGAAGCATGTCAAGCTGTAACGAGCAAGAAGAAATTGATAAAATATTCAAAAAGTGGTCTTGTTACGCTCAAGAGCAACTCCAAGAGGAATACGTGCCGCAAATTGCTGCCACTGCAACTGAACCTATCCAAACGTACACACCAACGCCGATCCGTGCCGGCCCAAAGGCAATAACTATTGAACAATAAAAACTTAAACTTAAAGAATATAGAAAATTCCAAACCGCAACTCAGGAGAAACCAAAGAGACCACGAGGAGGCCAAAGGGTAATAGCAAGACAAAGGATTGCACAATTACATAATATAATACCTTTGATAAAAGACTCGACACAAAAAAGGCAGCTAATAAACCAAATACAGAAAGAAAAATTAAACTACGGCAGCCATGGGATGGTTCAGCAACAAGCAAGAGGTCGTCACCAACAACAACAGCAATAACAACGAAAGCAGCAATTTTTTTTATTTCATTACTATTTTTAGTGCAATATTTATGATTGCAACTATTCTATATATAATCAATAGATACTATAAGAATTATGTAAGAAAACAAATGTTGCGAAACATAGGCAACTCTGTATAAAACATTAATGGCACAATAAAATTAATTGAATAAATTTTGAATTTCAACATATTTTAAATAATTTAATAAAGTAAATTAAAAACATCAAATAATGTCTACTGCAAAAGAAAAAAAAAATATAATAAAATTCGGCACAAAAAGTTACTTAAAAAGTTAAGGATGTTTTGGAATACTTTTCAGTAAATATTGCGAAAATTGTCAACAAAAAATTATAGACATAGGTAAAATTATATACATGGCACATAAAAGCAAAGCATGGCATCGTGAGTGCTTTAAATGCAAATGCTGTAATAAAAACCTTATAAAGACAGGTTTCGTAAAACACGAACCGCACTTAATATGTGAAAAATGTAATTATATATATAATGTCTGTTATGCACAATAAAACTCAAGAGTATCGAAAATCGAGCTATGACTGCGCGAGTTTTTCCATAAATATAAATGGAGACAGATTTAGCAAATGAGATATTAAATAAATTAAAAAAGGCACCAAATAGGCAATACACACAAAAATATATTAGGGAGATAAGAAGTAGACTAGATGAGCTAAGAAAATCAATAATTGAGACAAAAGGAAAAGAGGACTTAAAACTTTTCGAAGACAAAGCTAAGGCAATAGAAGGATTTCTCATAGAAAAAGGTGAGCTAATAGATAATAATAACACAGAAGATCAGAATCCAATATTAAACAGTATGTCAGCTTTTAATTTAGAAACGGCTCTAAAGGCCATACCAGTATTTAGTGGACAGCATAGAGAATTAGAACCATTTTTAAAAATTACAGAATTACTACATGAATCTTATACGAATGACGCAAGGAAAACCTTAATCGAATTTATCACTAGTGTAAAGCTTAGTACAGTAGTTCGTACGGCTTTAGGTTCAAATATAGCATCATTCGAAGATCTTAAAACACGTTTACAGGCAAGATACAAGAGCAATGTAACAATCGCTCAAATCCACACACAGTTAGCACAAACAACTCAGAAAAATAACTCAGTTATAAATTTCAAAGACAAAATTTTGAATCTAGTATCAGAACTTAATAGTTTACAAATAAAAGAGTTAGGAAACAGTGCAACAAGTGAGCAAAAAAGAGTGATAGAAACCATGAATGAGAAATACGCTTTAACAATTTTCAAAAACGGTTTAGATGATCGTTTAAAGACTACATTGTTTGCAGCCCAACCTAACAGTTTCAACACAGCAATAGACATTGCACAGGAAGTTGAACGCGACACTCAAAACAATAGCTCCAGAATTTTTAACTACCATGCAAACCCTAATAGACAACATCCTAGACGGAACTATAATAATATGAACAACACTCAAAACGTAAACAGAAATAGCAATTTCAATAATAATATTAACAATTTAAGGTACAGTTCAAAGCAACAAAACAACAACAATAGAAGTAACAACAATTTCAGATACAACTCAAATCAACAAAACAATCAAAATAGATACAATAACAACAACAGAAATTTTACACACAACAAGAACGCTGTCAAAGGAAGATACAACAACAACAACAACAACAGTAGGAATAATAACCAAAGATATTCCAACCAAGGAGGTAACAGACACTATATGCGTATAGTAAGCAACCAGGGAAACATGGATGGCCCGGAGGAAAATTTTCAAGCACCTCCGGATGGCCAACAATAAATAAAAGAAGAATTTACTTTATATCAGAAAATCTTACAAATTTCATTACTCTTAAATGCACACAAACAAATAACATTTTAACATTTCTATTAGACATAGTGCAGATATTTCGATATGCAAAGAAAAGAACGCAAATTTTGAAATAAATACAGACAACAAATGCAGATTGACAGGTATAACTAAAGATGAAGTATACTCTTTAGGAGTCACAAAATTGACACTATGTCTTGGAGAACACTGTGCTAAGAACAATTTTCATATAGTGAATGACAACTTTCCCATTACTACAGATGGAATACTAGGAAGAGATTTCTTTGTAAAATATGCATGCATCATAGACTATGAAACATTTACCATAACAATACCTATCGGCAACACAGATTATGTGATACCAATAAATACAAAATTTCCAGAACAAACAACATTTAGAATACCCCCCAGAACCGAAATGATCTTCCCAATCAACCTAAACATTAAAGAAGATAGTATAATTTTAAATCAAGAACTTGCAGAAGGTGTATTTCTAGCTAATTCTTTAGCATCCGCCAAAGGCATTTGCCATATAAAAGTGATGAACATAAACGATAAAGAAATAATTTTGAATGAGATTAAACCAAAAACAGAACAACTAAGCGAATACACAATCATGAACACATATAATAAACCAATTAAAGAAACAAACGAACAACGGTTTAAAAAATTAATGACTGAATTGAAACTGGACTGTAACACTGAAATAGAACTAAAAACCATATTTAAGAAATATCAATCTATTTTTCACCTTGAAGGAGAAAAACTCACAACCAACAATTTTTATTCTCAAAAATTAAACTTATCAGACACAACACCAGTTTATATAAAGAACTACAGGCTACTCCATTCACAATATAAAGAAATAAACGACCAGGTTACAAACTTATTAGACAATGACATAATTGAACCCTCAGTAAGCCCATATAACTCACCATTATTGTTAGTACCAAAGAAAAGCAATGATGACAAAAAGAAATGGCGTTTGGTAGTAGATTTCAGAAAACTGAACGAGAAACTAATCAACGACAAATTTCCACTGACAAGATTAGAAGACGTTTTAGACATGTTAGGAAGAGCTAAATACTTTTCCACGTTAGACATGACGAGCTCTTTTCATCAAATACCTCTAGACAAAAATTCACGACAATTAACAGCATTTTCAACACAAGACGGACATTATCACTTTAAACGTTTACCTTTTGGACTCAAAATCTCTTCAAACAGCTTCCAAAGAATGCTTACAATAGCTCTGAGCGGTTTGAACTCAGAAGCCTTCCTTTATGTTGATGACATAATAGTCTTTGGATGCTCATTAAAACACCACAACCAAAACCTAACAAAAGTTTTTGAACGCTTGCAAAAATATAATTTAAAACTAAACGCAAGCAAATGTCAATTCCTAAGGTCAGAAGTAACATATCTCGGCCATTTAATAACAGACAAAGGTATTAAAACAGATCCAGCTAAATGTGAGGCAGTTTTAAAATATCCAGCACCAAAAAATTCAGATGATGTAAGAAGATTCGTAGCTTTTTGCAATTACTACAGACGTTTCATACCAGACTTCGCAGCCATCGTAAAATGCTTAAATTCATTGCTAAAAAAGGGAACACCTTTCATTTGGTCGGAGGAATGCGATAAAGCATTTAACAGTTTAAAACAAAATCTTGTTGACCCACCAATTCTGCAATATCCCAATTTTGAAAAACCATTTATATTAACAACTGACGCATCTGATTTTGCATTAGGAGCTGTACTTTCACAAGGAAACATAGGACACGATCTTCCAATATCATATGCTAGCAAGTCACTCCAAAAACATGACATAAACAAACCGATTATTGAAAAAGAACTATTAGCAATACATTGGGGAATAAATTTTTTCAAACCTTACCTATATGGAAGAAAATTTATTGTAGTGACAGACCATAGACCACTAGTATCCCTATTTTCGCACAAGAATCCATCATCAAAGATGACTAGGATAAGATTAGACCTATCTGACTACGACTTTGAAATTGTATACAAACAAGGAAAAATCAACACTAACGCTGACGCATTATCACGTATAAAAATAGACAGCGAAATTCTTAAAACAATGATTCCCACATTAGAAATTGATGAAAAAGAACTAAAAGTAGTTACGACGAGGAGCAAAAAGCAGCATAAAGATAAAATAGAAATTAGGAGCAAAAATATGAAAACAAATGCGAGTGAAAATAAAAATAAGGGATCCCACCACCTGAGTCAACACCTCCAAGGAAGTGTTAAAGATGATAACATATCTCACAAGGAGTCTGATCAACTCTATATTTGGGAATGTACATCCTTTAATGACGTAAGGAAGGTAATGAAAGTAAAATTCATTATAAAAGAAAAAAGTAACGTTACCATAAATATATATAAAAAAGAAGTGCACATAACGTGTAGCGATGACCCTTCGCGCCTAGGTGAGATATTGGAGAAGCTACATCGTTTATTACGAAAATCACAAATAAAAGAGCTAGCCCTATATGATAAAAATTTTATATTTGAAAATATTGATATAAACGCGTTTAAGAGAGAATACAATGCATTGAAAGAAAATAAAACCTCGCCTATAAATATACTAATTTACAAAGCTCCACAACAAATAAAAAACATGCTCACTCAATACAAACTAATTGAAGAATTCCACAACACACATACATCAGGACACATGGGAATAAGAAAGACAATTGCAAAACTTAAGCAAAGATATATTTGGAAAGGGATGAGAAAAATGATAAAAGAATTTATAAACAGCTGTGAAAAATGCAACAAAAACAAAACGACAAAACATATCAAAGAAGGTTTAGTGTTAACAGACACGCCAGCAAAAAGTTTTGAAAAGATATCAATTGACACTGTAGGTCCTTTACGTTTATCGAACGGATATAGATATGTTTTAACGATGCAATGTGAGCTAACCAAATTTATAGTCGCTCACCCAATTGCAGCCAAAGACGCCAAGACAGTTGCATCAACACTTGTCGAACAATTAATACTCAAGTACGGTTGTTTCAAAACACTTATGTCCGATCGTGGGACAGAATTTACAAACGAGCTAATGTCAAGTGTTTGTAAATTACTTGACACTCGACAAATATTTTCAACCCCTTATCATCACCAAACAATCGGTGCTCTTGAAAGGAACCACAGAGTACTAAATCAATTCATACTTTCCTTCACAAACGATTATGAATGGGACAAGTGGATACCGTATTACACTTTTGCGTATAATACGACGCCCCATGTTGACACAGACTATTCTCCGTTTGAGTTAGTCTTTGGAAAATTGCCGTCACTGCCAAGTGATACACTTATACAAACAAATAAAATTTATGACCTAGACAATTACGCTAATGAATTAAAACTAAGGTTAAGAACTTCAATAAATAAAGCTAGGAAAATGATAACCAAAGTTAAAGATAAAAGAAAAATAGATTACGATAAAGATAAGAGGCCTCAATCACTAGAAATAGGAGATTTAGTTTTTGTAAGAGTAGAAAATAAGAAAAAACTAGAAAGCCCTTATGAGGGACCATTTAAAATTGTCGATAGAAAAGGAGTGAACTCTGTCATTGAAATTAACGGCAAGACAAAAGAACTTCATAACAATTTATTAAAGAAATACAACAAAACTTGTTAATAATCTAAACATGTCATGTAAATAATATAATTTCAAACATAATATTATACTATATATAATTATTAGTATTATTTTTATTATTATTATTATTATTATTATTATTATATAAAATATCTTTATTAGAAACAAATTAAGTTTAATAACTATAAAAATATATACTCATTACACAAGTTATACATATAATTTAAACATTAATAATAGATTATAAATAAATATAAAACAAAAACAAAAAAAAAAAAATATATAATAATTTAAGCTTTACAAATATGTAAAACATTCTTAAAATCCTCCACTCTTTAAAAATCATTTCAAGAAATAATTTTTCGCTTAAGGGTAAGGGTGTAGTGTCATAGCACAGCCAGCTTACGGTACGTTACATACTTGGTAACAAAAGATATTTTGTTTTGTTTTTCTTTCATTCATTCTTTCAAATAGCCAACGTTAACTAATTTGCATTGGGTTACTATAACACATTGCGTCATCAACCAATGTGGACAATGCGATCACTGGTTCAATAACCCAATTAGCTGCACAAGTGCAAGTGCAGCATATTTCTCAATGTTGAATCAATGAGGAAGTGAAAGAAAACCAAACCAATAGAAACTAACAAATTTAATTTTGAAATCGGAACAACATGAAAATAGAATAGTGGGGAGGAGTTTAAGAATTAGTTGTAAGAATTATTTGAAAAATTAATACTGGTATTTTTAGTTTATATAGAAGCAATAATTGAATAATAAGAGGAAAGTTAAAGTAATCTCAAAAAGGGAAACAAGTCTTTTCCTTTTTAAAAAATACAGTACGGCATATTGGCCATTATTTCTATAGCCATATCTTCGGCAATAAAAGTTAGGACTATATAAATGTAAATATAAAACATACCTTACATAAAACATCCTTACAACAGAACGGATTTCAGCGAATAACTTACCTCATTACATCTGCAAATGTGGAGCAGCGAAAAACTGATGCATATTTTTTTATAACAAAACATGCACTTCCCCGTTTTCTGCTCAATTAATTCAACATAATCACTATTTACTTTTTAAGATATGGCAGCACTGATTTTTGTTATTTTGGTATTCGAAGTCGGTGTGGTGAATCTCTTTACCGTACCTCATTATTATATCATGAGAAAACAGTGTATTCGATATTGCTGTGTTGTATTGTGGTGAATTCGAAAACCGTGGCTGAGTTCGAAAAATTCACATTGGGTGAAGATAGACTCCTTTTCCACTCGGCAATTTTTTTTGCTGGCAAGTCGAGTTTGTTGGCATCGGGACGTGACGAGAGGGGATGAGTACAGACTTGCTCGTACCGGCAATTTTTCTGTTGTCCTGCTCTTTCTTTGAAGTTTCACTTTAGTTTTATTCAGAATTGCTCAAGAAAACTTGCTGAGTGGAAACGCAAATGGCAAGTTCAAAAGAGAATTGAAAACTTGCTGGCAATAAAACTTGCCGTGTGGAAAAGGGGACAAAGCGTCGGATTTTTCAGCCACACTTTCGAATTCAAATATGCATGCGTTGCTATCTTTCCTCCGGTCAAAACTTGAACAATTTTATTTTATACAAGTTCTTGAAAACAATAAAACGGATTTTTTTTCGGGACAAAATAGCTAATACGGGATTCCCAAGTCCCTTATTAAGCAAATAATTCACCGGGACTCTTTGCTTAAACACGGGACTATCCCGGGAAATACGGGTCGAATGGTCACCGTATTTATAATAGAAGTAATAGTGGTATTTATGCAATGCCGAAAACGTGCCGAATATGCCGAAAATCGGTAAAAGTCGTATATCAACTGTCAAAATTTGTAAGGAACGAATTTGATGCAAAAACAGCGCCGAAACTTCCTGCAAAGAGTTGTGCTCTTCAAAGTAAAATTAATTGCATTAAAAAATTGAGTGGCAACGCTGTGATGTTGTCAGTTGTCGAATAATAAAGGAATTCATTGCAGATTTTTAGAATTAATATTTAATTGCTCTTGGATGAGGTAATCCAAATGGATGAAGTAATTAAAGGTAATTGAAATTGTGTTATGTATGGTAAATTTAATATTTTATTATTTGTGAGTATAGAAAATCGAAAATTCACAGCTAGACGAGCACCAAAAACAGAAGTGCCGTCGACTTAACCCTACGCATCGCTGGACAGACGCGCAAGTCGCGGAGATGCTGCATATTATAGCTGAACAAGTAAAGGAGAATGTGGAATCATTTGAGGTGGATGTTAAAGTATAAATTACATGAACTTCCACTAAATATTTACTTTCGCTTTCCAGAAGCCAACAGTGCAATCTTTTTATAACAAGGTTTGTGCTCAGTCTCCACAATTACTGGTAATGAAGAGCAAGATGCGCCACCTAAAAGCATCTTACATTAACGCTATGACCTGGAAAAGTAAAACCGGCGCTGGCCTTCTTGCGAATGGCGAAGAAAAAACTGTTTGGAAGTATATACGGAAAATGTGTCCGCACTGGAATGTACTTATCGACATTTTTGGTCAACGCAAAAGCGTCGCTCTTTCATTTATTTATGAATCGACTAGTGTTGGTGCCGATGAAAGTCTTGCAGACATTCATTCTTCTGAGTTTTTTGAAGTTGTATCTGATGAGGATGATGAACTATCACTAGTACTCCAGAAGTGTCTAACGTTGAAAGTAAGTCTGCAGGTGAGATTGATCTTGCTGATGAGCCTAGCACGTCACAGCAGAGGCGAAAAAATTGCGTTGATTTAAAGAAAAAATTCAACTTGCTGGTTAAAATGCAGGAAAGAGGGCTGGATCTCGAAACTCAAAAAATAGAAATGGAAGCAGAAGCAAGTATAAATAATGTACAGCAGCAATTGCTTATTAAAAAGCTGGAAAAATAAGAGTGCATCGCTGCACTTAAATAAGAAAAAGAAATAGAATTAAAAAATATGAACTGGAGTTGAAATTTAAAAATAACCTTCTTTGAGCAGTAGAGTGGAACGAAATGTATGGAACAAAAAGATCTTCACCGGCTTCATGAATTTTTGAAAAACCCTAACCAAAAGAATAGCTTCTGCATCTTTCATGAATACCACTAATGTTAAGCATGGGGGAATAACAAGATGAGCGTGATTTTTTCACCTCTCTCTTTGAGGAAAAAGTAATTTTTGGCTTGCGTTGTCAAAAACAGATTATTGCAGATTTAAAACAAAAGTTGCACAACACTCAATAAGTGGTATTTCAGCCAAAGTTGCAAATTAATTCATTGAGTGCTGTTTATTTGGTATTTATTTAATGACAATAAAATAATTAATTGAGTGCAAGTGATTTTGTGATCCTGGAGCGAAGAAATAAATTACTAAGACGCTGTGGTAGACGCTAGCGCCAACGTTGGGTTGAGGCTTGTGGAGTTAATTTTCAAAAAATTGATTTAATCAGCCAAAACCATTTTAGCTGATCATTTATTAATCAACCAAGATGCTCTTAAGGAAAGGTCCGATTGCAGCCAGGTGCACTGTCAATGCTCCATGCAACGACACCTTAACCTATGCTCATAGAAACTACTCCTGGATGTTTGCATATGGAAACTGAGCCCACCCATATTAATTGCAGCAACCAAAAACACTGTAAGTTAATTTTTTTTTTTAATACATTGATTTTAATTTTAACTTTGGAATCCAATTTTGCAAGTGAAAATTTCATGGAACAAAGTTTTCTGATTGAAAGTCTGATTCCATTAAAATCCAAGAAAATATGCACAAGTGGCCTTCGTAAGAGGGCTAAAAGCTTCGTGGAAGTTGCCTGTATTCTACGACTTTGATCGTAAAATGACGAGGGCAACTTTGTGCAAAATAATTGCAGGATTTTACAAAGTTGGCTCCATTTTGGTAGCTATGGTATCCGATATGGAGCTAGCAAAGCAAAGCCTTTGAAAAGAGCTTCAAGTGTCAACTCGTAAGTAAAGATTGCTCTAATATAATTGCTCTTTGTACAGATCGCCAAAAAGTTAAACTCGCTGCCCAGCTTTTTTCACATACTGTAGCTGCTGGTACACGACGGTGCTGCAGTCTTGGTAAGGAGATGTATCTGCCTTTAGAAACGGCTAATTTCAATGAGTTGGTAAACGACTGGTTCGATATCCACAACTTGAAGATGGGAATATTTAACTATCGTTGAAAAAACCGTATGGTAGAGATCTTCCTTACCAAGATGGTGTTTCGGAGAGGATTCTTTCGCAAGACTTTATTGAAAAGGCAGCTTTAAAAAACCTACTGTTTAATTCCTTAATGCATGCAAGGAATTAGAACATGTTTTTTATAATGTTAATGGTGACAAAGTCACAGAGAGTATATTATAACTCTATATAATATACTCTCTATGACAAAGTGTCTGAAATGCCCAATCTCAGAACTCACTTAGTTGAACAAAGCACACACGTTAATTTGTCAAGTGAAATAAAGTTTTTCTTTTTTAAATGCCGCACTTACTTTTTGGTAAAGAGCCTAAGCCTTAGCCTTTGGGCTTAAAGTTCAAAAAGAGAAGAAGAGAATTATGGGTGACTCGAAGTTAGTTAAAGTCTTGCTTTAAGTTAAGAACTTAAGTATTTGAGTGTAAGTAAAAAGTATTGAAAGATAATGTTATCTCATTCTATTAAACGAGCAATATTTACATATATATTGCACCTGCGTTCTCGAAAACGGCTCTAACGATTTCGATGAAATTAACAATATAGATGAAGAGGGGGCTGGAAAATCGAACCAGCTAAGTAACACTTCTGAAAAAAGACTTTTTCCCGAGTACAATAGAAGAACTTAGTACAATACCACATGTGTGACACTATGCTAGTACGTGAATCCTTGAGCTTTCATTGTAGTACGGAAACCATATGTCTGTCTAAGACATTACCATTTTGCATTTCCTCAAGTTTTTCTTTTCAGATTTTTTTTGCATTTTTGTTCATAAAATTTTAAAAAATATGTTTATATTATCGGCGTTCATTTAACACACTTTTTTAAAAGTACAATTTTCTATTTCAGCATCGTTGTTGTTTTATACGTTACCATTACTTTTCGTCATACTGATGTTTCTTCTATTGTACATGATAATTATCTACCGCCGACGAAGTTTAAATCCACGAGAACCTTTACAAACAGATAATAACTGGGTAAGTTTTAATGCAAATATACATACGTAGGGGAGCGGGAGATTAGTTGGAACAGGGGTAAGTTGTAACACTTAATTTTTGACAGACCCCTTTTACATTGGTCAAGACTTGAAATCAAGTCTGTCAGTTTGTAGGCAATTCGCCGCACATCGGAAGTGACGGAAGAGCAAGAGTACACTTGCGCTGTACCGGTCCTTTTTTATTCCTTTTGTTCTTTTCGCAATTTTGCAGAGCGCTTCATATTATATTTTGCATATCAGCGTGCGTGTGTTGAGCTGCAGCTATAATTTTATGCTATTTCATTTATGCTGAACATTTTTTTTATGTTTTTATTATTTTACATTTAAGAAATCATTATTTGTTGTTTTAAAGCTACAACAATATTATAATTTGCTTCTATTTGCGGATTTTATTTTATTGAAAGCAAACAAGGAAAAAATAAACTTGAGTTCAATTCTTGAACAATGTAAATGTTTTCGTCAAGTCCAAAATAAAACGTCAAAAAAACTAGATTCAAGTCTTGATCAATGTAAAAGGGATCCTTAAAAACGAAAGTTTGTTTAACAAGCCTCTTTTTTTACGCGATCTTTTAAACGATCCACCGGACTGCACGGCGAGTACGCGTATATACACCGTGTCTAATAAGTTTGAATTTATATTTATATTTATATTTATATTTATATTTATATTTATATTTATATTTATATTTATATTTATATTTATATTTATATTTATATTTATATTTATATTTATATTTATATTTATATTTATATTTATGCTAAATATATGTTTATAAATATATTCAAATAAATACAACCAATTATTATTTATAGGCATATATATTATTAATAAATATTTCATTTTAAATACATAAGATACTTGTTATTTTGGTTCTAAGCCAATAAAAGGAGTTCAAATAAAATATTATAAAAATATAAATTAAAAATTTGGAAAACTAAGGTTACGAATGTTTACTTTTAATCTGATAATAAAAAACATCATATTAAAAAAGCATTGATTAATTTTTTCAACATTTATTTTTTATGCCATATCAATATACGATAAATTCTATTTAATTTTGTCCTTTGGTTTATCTCAATCCGACTGAAACGGCAAAAGTTACAACGTGTTTTCAACAGCAACTTCTGTGTGATCGACAAAATGCAAAAATATCAAAAATGCAAATTATTTAATTTCAGCTTTAAGACAAACGCATACATTCAAATTGGAAGCAGTAAATGTATTGAATACATGTATTTCTATTTTTAGATTCATTCATAGACACACAAGGAGATATAAGTAAAATATCCAAATTCTAACAACACCCTACAACAACAATAACAACAACAACATCGTTCCAAAACAAACCAATAGGCAAGGGGACAAGAGAAGAGAATTTGAAGAGAGTTTCCAAATAGAATTGCAAGCATCTACAAACATTTTGTCTATCTATTTCAGCTGCTCTGAGAGAAGCGATGACATTCACGGTAGAATAAAAAGTTCGTCCTCTTGGCGACATCATGAAATTAACCATGGTTGAATAACAAGGTTGCCTCAAAACTGACTGTGCTCTCTTTCGCTTATCCGAAAGTGTCAAAAATCAACTGGCTGTCGAAAAAAATAACAACAACAACAACATCTGAATCAGTTCGCTTTGACATTTGCGGCAGTCGCGCTCTCCGTGTTGCGGCTACCTTATTTAGTGTACCCTGAAATTAACATTAACAGAGCGCTGTTATTCTCATAAAATCTCTTGTTATAATATACTCTCTGTGCTTGCAGCACATGCAAATCATTTTTTGTTCTTTACTGTTACAACTATAAAACAGCAACAGTTTTTAGTGGACAACGAAGCGAGTTATTGTCGCAGAGTATTTTAAGAGAAACAGGATGTTATTTTGTTCTTATCATCAAGCCATTTGAGATATTTGATTATAAACTTCTTAAATGATATTTCTTAATGAATCCTAAAGATATTTAAAAGCAGAATTATTTCGTTCGCAATCGGAAGAGAAACGCATTTTTGTTATCACTGAAAATTTATCTGTTTCGTATTTTCTCAAGAAATATTATATGCACAACTACAAAAATTAACGAACGTAGTTAAGTACGAACGTAATTAAGATTATCAAAAATTAGCGTTTAACGAGAACGTCCGTTTTATCAACATCGTCAAGAGATTTGTTTTGTTGTTGTGCATGCGTCATCGGATTAGTTTACGTTCTTGTTGTTGTTCTACATATTTTCGTTTTTGCGTTATCGTGGAGAAAAGAAAACAATAACAGAGTTCAGAATCTGGAGCAAATGGTCTTGCATGAGTCCATGTGCAAAAGTTTATTGCATATTTTGCACTACACTAACAAAATGCACACGTTTGCACTTGCTACGTTTTTGCAAATATGCAACACTTTAAACATGTAGGATATAAATGCTACATACATGCAACACTAGGTTACAAGCTCAAGTGTCAAAAATGTATAAGAATTCAAAATCAAAGAAATGAATTTTGTTTTATTGCAATGGATTAAAATTAAACTAGGTCGTAGCAATCGCTTAGCAAGTGCCTAAGCTGGCCACATAAATAGGTACGTTGAAGATACAAATTAGTTGGGTCGCTCGCTTTAAAATATTTTTTCTTAAATCTGTAAAAAAAGAGATATTATATCTTTCGATTATCTTAAACGAAAAAATTAAATTTTTTGAATTTATTCTAGTTTTCTTCCATTTTTATGTTCCAAAGTCACGTGTGAGGTCATTAATATATATAAAATAAACATTACTATTTATAAAACTCAAAAACGGCAAACAGTTTTGTTCAAGATTTTGTAAAAATATCTCAAACGGTATAAGATGAAGATGAACGATAAAGTGAAATTTGTGTGAAAAAACGTGCCATTTAGCCATTGTAATTCTTTGTAAGTGAAAAGTTTATTTTGTTTTTAAAATAACAAAAAAAAAACTAAAAACCCACTTTTTGAGATAAAACCAAATTAAAGTTTTTCAGAAAGTTGGCAACTCTAGCATAAAAATTCCAAAAATATATAATTTTTTTAAATCGCTTTTCTATAGTTTTCTAATGATAGGAATGTTACCATTTACAAAAACAAGTAAAGAAAGTCTAAAGTCGGTCTAGGCCGACTATGAAATACCCTAAACCATTGACGGGCAGCTTTGCACACTTGTGATTGTATAAGTGCATGAAAATATGTATTCATCTCACGTACAGAACGATCAAAGCTTCAGTATCCAAGCAAACGTCAAGCAGACTAGACCTGCGCTTGAGTGTTCCTTGAATGCATGAAAAAAAAATTGCGAGATATTACACTGTATAAATTTTATGTTTACAAGTAAGTATGAGCAAAATTTTTTATTTTTAGAAAATAACGGCATGGCGCTTTGCATGGTGTGTCTAAAGAAGTAAAATTTGCTAATCAAACAATTTTGATTTTAATTTTTAATTTTATTTAATATTAATGTTACTAAATGTTAACATTTTAGTAGAAACGCCAATTTTAGTTTCAGATTAAAATATATTGATACTTTCGTTTGGTAAAAAGAAATAATTAAGAGTTGTAAAAATTCTACGAATTAAAAATAAAAATTAAAAATATTTGTAAAACTTCACTTTCTGTGTTTAATAATACATATTATCCATCTGTCGGTCTGTTTGCATTTCATAGTCCGTCCATTACAAGTTCATTTAAATTCGTTATATAAATCGAAGCACAAAAAAAAAATCACCCAATGATACTACAAAAAGAGCTTTAGCACTGCATTGTTTTCAGTGTAAGCTTTAAAGCGCTCCTTAATACATACTCAAGATAAGAAAGTATAGGTGTGCAAAGTTGCCCGTCAATGCCCTAAACCCACTTTTCAAAAACAAAAAATTTTGTTTGTATAAAACACATACATATCAAATTTTATTGTTGTAGGCTTATCATGAGCTGAGTTATACAGTTTTCAATTTTCGCGTTGTATGGGAGGTAGGCGTGTCCGTGGGCGGATGATGTTCACTTTTCAAAACCATCTTTGTTTTGTTACAAAAAACATATGTGCCAAATTTTAGCTCTGTAGGTTAATCAGAGGCTTATTTATTGCGTTTTCAATTTTTGGGTTGTATGGGAGGTGGGCGTGTACGTAAGCGGATGACGTCCATTTTTCACAGACATCTTTGCGTTAATATAAAACACATACATACCAAATTTTATTGTTGTAGGCTAATTATGACCTGAGTTATACAGTTTTCAATTTTCGCGTTGTACGGGAGGTAGGCGTGTCCGTGGGCGGATTCCAAAAATATTCAATAGTGCAGATCCTTGGGTTCATGTGATCACGTGTACCAAGTTTCATCCAATTATCTCAACTCCTTCTTCTTATCCTGTGTATACGGACAACACACAGACGGACGGACGTACGGACGGACGGACATGGATAGCTCGACTCACGTGGTGACGCTGATCAAGAATATATATACTTTTCTATACTGGATTCGCTTCGTTCTATGCGTTACAAACGTTTGCACAAAGTTAATATACCCTGACCTTTCAGGTTTAGGGTATAATAAGGTAACATAAGATGGAGATATGATTTATTAGAAATGACTTAATTTTTGAGATTGTTGCTTTTTTAAAAAAATTGGTATCTCCATAATATTTTACAAAATTATGGCGATAAAAAAACAAATACCTGATATTTTTATAAGTAGAAAAGGAACCTACTAAGAGCATTTGATAAATTTTTGGAAAAAATTTGCCATATATTTTTTTTTGGTGCAATGAATATTATAATTCAAAACGAAAATAATAATATTTAACAATTTCATAATTTCTCGTTTTCACATAAGTTGGCAGACTAACACTTCTATAATTGTTTTTTTACTAAATCTAAAAAATAATTATTTAATTTATTTACTTTTGAACACCGAAAGCTTTAGAAATATGCTTAAAAGAAATATTTAAGTAAACACTCAAATCCAAAAATGTTGCGTAAAAACAATTAAAGGCAATAAAAATCCAATTGGATTATTTCGGTTTTTTCACACAATAAAAAAAAAACAGCGAACATTCGTTTTTAATCACTTATTCAAAATGAGCGTTTGAATTAAAAATTCAGGAACTTTGTTCACGACCGGCACTTAATTATCTGAATGTTTCTTGCAGATTGATTTCCTTACTTTTCTTTCTTATTTCTTATTGTTTTCATTTCTCCACGATAACGCAAAAACGAAAACATGAAGAACAGCAACAACGCAAACCGAACCGATGACGCACGCACAACAAAAAAAAATCACTGACGCTGCTAGTAATTTTTTTCTGAACGGACATTCTATTTAAACCTTAATTTTTAATGAACGGTTAAAATGAACGTTCGTTGATTTTTGAAGTTGTGTGTAAAATTTCTTGAGGAAATACGCAACAGACAAATTTTCCGTGATAAAAAAATGCTTTTATCTTTCGATCAGACATGCACAACGAAATCAACAAAATATTTTTTGTTTTGTAGAGGCAGAAAAATAAATTATCAAAATTATTTCGTTTTTTTAAATAACGTTAAAAATTTATCAAACCAAATTTCGTTTCGTATTTTTAAGATCTTTAAAAAAGCAGCGGGTAAAAGGGAAGAATATACTTTTTAAAAAAGGATAATTATAGCAGTTCTTTGAATTTGGCATTTTAGTGTTATTTTGAATTTTGTCAAAAATTATGAATTCTTTACATAAAAATGGAAAAAATTTGTTAAAATATTAAAAGTCGAGCTTTTTTGCAGTTCTTGTGTTAATTTGTGTTTATTTGGTTTTGTACATTCATTATAAATAAACAATAAAAAAAGTATATTGTGAAATGTCAGAATTTAATGTGCCTCTGTCAGATTTTAAGCTGAGAGCGGCTGAAAGAGTAAATATTTTTTAACAGTTTTCAGCCATTAATAACGACTGTTCTGCATTTTTTGGACTTGTAGAGTACTGCTCACACCTACTAAAAATTATATAGTTTCGTTTGGTGTGTTGCTCTTTTTGTATTTTTAAGATCTTAAAAATGCAAAAAAAAGCAAGTGTCATACCAGTTTCAACAAAAATTTCTTCTGATACAAAAAAAACGAAATTTTTTGTTGAAATTTACCTTATTTTCAACGGTTGATTGGGACAAAAACGAAAAAATTTTATACCGTTTTCTCCGAAACGAAATAAATATTTTTCGTTTTTGGAATTAACGTTTTTTATTTATTTTGCTTCTACGAAACGAAAAAAATATTTTGGTTATCGTTAAAATTAACGTTAACGTGCATGCCTGCGTTCGATTGCAAACGAAATAAATCTGCTTTTAAATAACTTTAAGAATCATTTAAGAAATTTATTATTAAATATATTTAATGGATTGCTGATGAAAATAAAATAATAGTAAATTTATTTTCAAATACTCTGCGACAATTACGCGCTCATTGTTCCTTGCCCACTTAAAATTTTTTAATGTTTTGTAGTTGTAACAGTAAAGAACAAAACTGGATTAACATGTGCAAGATTCCTTAGCAGCAAATTATTAGCAGCGCTGAGCTGCAATTTATGGAATTACAAATGTCTGTCAACGACAACAAATGTTGTTTATGAAAGAAAATAAGCCTAAAATAAGAATTAAAACTGCAAATTTATTTTATTTAACAGGGTTCTCCTGCATATGCAAATATAAACAGATTTCATGGTTTGTGTTTTATTTTCTAACTATTTTCTTTCATAAATAAAATTCGTGCTCTTATTTTTTAATATTTTACGATAAATAGCTGTTGCAGCGAAAAACATTCGCCGCAAGATTTTTGCTGTCGTTTCATGTCGTTCGGTTTTTTCATTGGCTGATACATACATACACAAGCATGTTAGAAGAAAACAATTTCAGCGAATAACAACAACAAAACTTACGGAAATATTATTTTCAATTAACTTTTAAACTAAATGGAATTTGAAAAAACTTCCTAAGAAAACAACCTTCGTTAGGAAGCGTAGAACAGTACAGAAAAAGAAATTTTAAAATCGGTCAATCCGTTCGAGAGTTTAAGGTCTCTAAACAGCTTCAAACAACCTGTTCCATGGGAGCTTCGCTCGCTTCGCTCGCTCGCTCCAACAAGTAAAGAAAGTCTAAAGTCGGTCTAGGCCGACTATGAAATACCCTAAACCTACTTTTCAAAAACAAAAAATTTGTATTATAAATGGGCGTGTCCGTGGGCGCATGAAGCTAATATTTTACATGCATTTACATGTTGATGAAAAATTTACACATACCAAGTTTTATTCCTGTAGCTCACAGTTAATGCCTTTATTGTGCTTTCGCTATGGGAGGTGGGCGAGTTCATGGACGGATTACTCCCAATTTTTGAACACACCTTAGTTTTAGTATAAAATACATACATACCAAATTTAATTTCTCTATGACAAACATAACCTTATTTATTGAGTTTTAAACTTTTTGGGTTGTATGGGAGGTAGGCGTGTCCGTAGGCGGATGACGTCCATTTTTCAAAACCATCTTTGTCTTGTCATAAAAAACATATGTGCCAAATTTTAGCTCTTTAGGTTAAACAGAGGCTTATTTATTGCGTTTTCAATTTTTGGGTTGTATGGGAGGTATGGAGATACCAATTGTTGACAAAATTAACAATCTTAAAAATGAAGTCATTTAAAATAAATCATATCTCCGGCATATGTTACCCTATATTTGTAAATGAAGTATCATTAGAAAGCTATTGAAAATTGATTGAAAGCGATTTTTAAAAAACTTCAATATTTTTGGCATTTTTATGCTAGAGATGCCACTTTTTGAAAAAGCTTTAGTTTGCTTATATCTCAAAAAGTGCATTTTTGTATTTTTTTTCGATTTTTTTTGGTAATTTTAAAAACAAAATAAATTTTTCACCAACAAAGAACTACGATGGCCAAATGACACGTTTTTCGCTATATCTTTTTCTTACATACATTTCACTTTATCGTTCATAACTTCTATACCGTTTGAGATATTTATACAAAATTTTCAACAAAACTGTTTGCCTTTTTAGAGCCAATATTATATAGTAACTAGCAATACCCGGCGCGCGTTGCTACGCCTTTCGCCGCGTGCATAGTAAACGCCGATTCAGACTGCCTGCCTGTATATGCAGACTGTGTGAAAAAGCGAGATAGATAGATATTTGTATCTCATTTGTTCACACAGATTTCAGCCTGCTTGTCTGTCTGAATCGGCGTTTAAAATGCACACAGCCTTAGACAAACACATGTACTTCATCTGTGACTTCAAAACCTATTCGATCTAAAATGTAGCTTGTATGGGGAGGCGCACCCACTTGTCCAAAGCTCAGCCCAGTTTTCTAGCAGAAGGACATTACCAAATGGCAACTCCATTCTGAATTTCACTGATCAGCGACTTTTACTTCCAATGCTATTTGATATTAAAAATTTGGTTTGTATGGGCGGAGTCACACCCCGTTTTCCAATGCACGTGCTATTTTTTTAGTCGAAAGACATTTCTAAAAATTAACTTTATACTGAGTTTGAATATTATGAGACATTGAGTACCACAGCTATTCGATATTAAACATTTGAACGCTGTTGATGGTGCAACGCCGCATTTTCCAATACTTGCTAAATTTTTCCAGTCGATGGACATGACTAAATGTTGTATTCCTTTCGAGTTTCACAAATTTGTGACTTATGTTTCGAAAGTTATACTGAAAAGTTTGAATGCCTAAAAAGTGTCACGACCCTTCTGCAACGACTTTAAAATGTTACCAGTAAAAAAGCACGTGGAAATTGAGTTCGAGTACAGAATTTTGGAGCTGTGCAACATGTTATTCTAAAGCTATTCGACAGCGAAAATTATGGTTGCATGGGAGTTGCCACGCCCCCATGTTCTATCGGTAGCAAACTTCACAGTAGCACTCTCAAGACTTTGCTAAAGTTTCCCTGAAAATTTCATATAAATTGGTTTATCGGTTTTGAAGTCTACTTGTTACATACACACAATCAGACAAAATGTTTGTAGATGCTTGCAATTCTATTTGGAAACTCTCTTCAAATTCTTTTCTCTTGTCCCCTTGCCTATGGTTTCCACCCTTATGCCTATTGCCTTATGTTTGTTGTTTTTATAATCAACCACGATCGTTGTTGTTGTTGTTAGGATATTGTAAAAAGGAAGCAATTCGCGTAGTTCGTTAGGTTGTTTTTGTTGTTGTTGAAGTCAAGTGCGAACGATGTTGTTGTTGTTATTAGCTGTCGTCATTGTTGTTGTAGGGTTTTGTTAGATTTTGGATATTGGTTAGCTTGCGCAACCGCTACTTTAAAAGTTTTAGATGACATACGTAAATCCTATGATGAAGGCCAGATTACTCTTCTTTGCTTGCTGGACTTCTCTAAAGCTTTTGACACTGTAGATCACTCATTACTTTGTCAAAAATTGAAGTTTTTGTTCGGTTTTCAAGATAGTGCCGTAAACATTTTAAGAAGCTACTTGTGTAACAGGCTACAGAGAGTTAGAGTGGGGGATAAATGTTCTCAATTTAAACCAGTGCGCAGTGGAGTGCCCCAAGGGTCTATTCTTGGTCAACTGCTTTTTTCAATTTTTATCAATGACATCTTCTCCGTCTGCAGAAATGCTTCTATGCATGCGTATGCGGATCATGTTCAATTGTATCTTTCACGTAGAACGGGACTTGAAGAAGACTTAAGTTTTAGATTAAATGAAGATCTCCTTATATTAATAAGTGGGCCAACAGTAATGGTCTGCAGCTACATGCTCTCAAATCATACGTGCTTCCAATCTCAGCTTCAAAAATTTTTAATGAAAATATTCCGCACCTATTTATAGGTGACAACGAGCTAAAACTTGTGACAAATGTTGTAAGCTTGGGTTTTCTCGTAAACTCAACATTAACCTGCACTGATCATGTAAACAGCATAATACGTAAAATATATTGTACTCTGAGAAATCTAAGAATGTCTGCTGATTTTACACCTGTAGCTACTAGACGTAAACTTGTGTTACAGCTAATATTACCAATAATTACTTATTCGGAACTCGTTTATAGTAAATTAGACTCCCGATCTGAACACAAACTACAAGTAGCATTCAATCACGCAACAAGATATATCTACGGCATACGAAAATTTGATCACTTATTGCAGTTCAGAAATGATATTCTTGGTTGCTGTAATTTTCTACATAAATTAATTCATACAAAGACTACAATGTACCTTTATGAAAAATTACAATTTTGCCAGTCTACTCGGAGTAAAATGCTATTGGTACCTTATTTTAAATTTCTAAACTCAACTAGACTCTTTTTCATTAACGCCGTAAGATTGTGGAATTCCTTACCAAATCACTTAAAATCGATTGATAACTTTGGAAGCTATTTATAAATTTTTTTCATAACCTGGATATTTTTAATTTTTCTTAATATTGCTCTTTTCCCTTGTTTTCTCTAACATACTGTTCTGATCTATTCTCTTTCATGTTTTTGCCTTTAATTTTTATTTATTCTTTAATTTTACTCTCTTTTTATTTTAAAATTTTGTAAGCTTAATGCTTTTATAAACATATACTAATTACCTAATTAAGGTTTTCTTTGTTTTATACAAATTTAAATTTCAAATTTCAAATCAGAATTGTAAATTGTAAAATTATATTCCTAAGCTTATTTCTTTGTATATTAAAAGAACTTGTTCTTATTATACTAAAATCTATAAAATCTAAAATAAATAAATAAAAATAAAAATATTTTCATAAGGATCATAATAATTTTGCAGATTTTCATTGAGAAAATTCCAAAGGTCCCGAATAGGAGCTGCTTTATCTGTTTGCTGTTGAAATTTGGACAGAGTAATGAATCTTTTGTGCGACATAGCCGCACGAAATATGGGCAGCGAATCAGAATGCCACAATATACTGGATTCTTGCATATTATTATGGCTGAGACCAGAAGCCAACAAAATCCCAATAAATGTATCTTGCTCAGAGCTTGTCAAATCAATCCATTTTCTTTGGGTAGACTCTGGATGTTCTTCATTCCATTTGCTAATTGATTCTCGCTCATGCCAATTTGTTTAACTAATGATGACGAACGTAATATTGGTTGAGAAAAATAGCTTGAATACCTCAACTGGATTGGTGACCCTTGTTTTCATCCAGATTGAAAATGCATGATATTATGCTGGCGCAAACGAGATGCAAGGGGTTCAGTTTTGTTCCATTTAGTACCGTCTTTGCCATAAAAACAGTCAAGTCGAGTTCATTTGCTGCTTCAGCATCATTTCCACTTTCTTCTTCTTCATCACTATCATAAAGCTCGTTAGCTTCAATTTCCAAATCACTTTCTATGTCTGATGCATCATCTTTTGGCACATAATCAGCAGTGTCGTCACCATCGTTTTCAAAAAAATCATAATTTTCATCAGCTTCTACCTGACTTTGAAATCACGCACTAATGCCTCTGACAATTGGGGTTGCAAATTCCCGCTACGCAAGTAGTGTATAATAAATAAATTCCAGTTCATCAGCCATAATATACTAAAAACGCAACAAATCTACCTGCATATTATTCACAAGCTCAAAATTACCGCACAAAAACTAGATTACTTCTTCACTGTTCAACGTTCAATGAATAACTTATTCACAAAAAAAGCAGAAGAAAGAAAGAATCATAAAAGAATAAAGTAAATACAAATTTCCAACTCATGCCATGCGGTTTGCCTATGCGTTCCTACAAAATGCATAGGGGTCTGGCCAGGCACCATGTACCAAAAGTAAGGTGTAGATTTTTTATTTGGCTTTTTCGTCCTGTTGCAAGGACTTTTTTTCAATTATAAATTTATACATCGAAAGCCAACAATATTTTGGGAGATAACCTGAAATTACAGCCATGTACCTAAAATAGAAATATGCTAAATTGAAGCAAGAAAATG
Organism: Tetanocera ferruginea; assembly: GCA_958299015.1. NCBI lineage: Eukaryota > Metazoa > Arthropoda > Insecta > Diptera > Sciomyzidae > Tetanocera > Tetanocera ferruginea. The sequence continues at coordinate 68,276,345 of OY282642.1, read as the reverse complement.
AAATATGTCTGGCCAGAACCATGTGCCAGTTCGAGGGTCAACACGTGAAATAAAAAAAATTTAGGCTTCTGTTTGGAACAAAATCGAAAATCCAACTAAATTAAAGAAGTTATATAGGTATTCGGCTAAATTTATGGTTATCATTTTGGTACAACTTCATTTCATAGTACCAACCTATTTGATTTTAAAAAAGACGTTGGAAAATAAAAACAAAAATTATTTTCTGATGCGTCCAATATAAATCTATTGAAAAGGTTAAGTTAATCTATTTAATATGGCTGTATGCATGAAAATAATTTCTGCGCAGATGCACACAAACCATGACATATCAATGCGACATTTCAGATCGTACTGAGATCCTCTTAGAAGCATTTGAGCATAAGTAATGGAATAACTACAACAATAAAAAATTTCATCCGCCATTTCATGTTGAGATTTTAATATATTTATATTTCCCTCTGAGCAAGAAGATAACTGCAAATAAAGTAGCTAGTGGTGCCATAAAAACAAATTTTAAATCTGAACTATTGTATATAGCTTTCAATCCGTCAAGGTTGCGTTATTATCGATGAATAACATTTGCAATAAATAACAAAATTATAAGTTGGTTATATATCAGGCATAACAAGAAAAAGATTTTTTGACTGTAAATATGTATATACAATTCAAGTCTGAAAACCATAACAAATACGATGTCAGATTGTTGCCAACATTACTCAAGAGACCAAACTGAGAGCAACGCCCCAGCCAGAGTTACTCTCACAGCCAGAGCTTAAGCATTGGTTTCCTGCTGCTTGTTGTGCTGCTTGTACAGCATAAGCATGAATTAAAATACATGAATTCTTAAATAACTAAAGAAAACGTTTTGTAAAAAAAGTAGTACCCTATTTTAATTTCGCTAATGATAGCAATTGAATAGTGAAAAAATTATAAAAATCGGTTCAGCGGTTATTGAGAACCCGTCACACGTTGGGAAAAAATCAGGCAAAACGCGCGCATAACGATGACATATCAACTTTATTTCATTGGTTTTTTTGCAATGATTTTATGATTTGGGATATATTAAATAATAGAAATCCATTTTTTTCAAGTTCATAGGCCTTACCTTTTTTTTATGGACCTTCACTAAAATTTTCACTAAACGTAACACATTACTAAAATGCTCATAAAAACTTCAAACTAAAGTGAAAATAAATGAAATTTTCAACAATGAATCAAAAAAAAATATACTTTAAATTTGTAAACCTAAAATTTTGGTCTTGTGACAAAATAAGGAGATGTACTTCCTTGAAATACCATAAATTTTAAGAAAATATAAAAAAATAATCAATTTTCTTTCAATTTTTAATATGCAACTTCCATAGGTAATCGCGGGTAATGATCGAAACAATGCACATGAAAATATAAAGCTTTATAAACAAATGGTACAAAATCTGTTTGCTAATTGTTGCAATCTTGTTTGTTATTCTGTATATAATAAAAGCCTTAAAATGCTTTTTATTTTCTGTTAATTTGCTTTTTTAATTGGTTTTAATAAGTAATATCAAATAATATATTGATAACCAATTAATCTATCAGAAGTTTTAATTTCATGATTTAAATAGATAAGCATCAACACTTAAAACTTTAAAATGCTTGCGCTGCACAGTCGACTGCTTAGCCTGTTTAGACGGAATAAGATCTGTAACTCGAGTTTGAGTGCACGAAATGATTTGGAATTTAAGCTATTGAGTGGCATCTTCGTTACACGTAAATTTCATACAGATATATCATATGGTACTAAAGTTACAAAAATTTGTATGGAGAAATTTGACATTTTACTACCCTACATCACGATTTTCCATTTTTCTGTTAATAACATAAATTCTTAACGAAAAACGTCACAGAAAGGTAGACCAATTCCGGAGCAGTTATTCAAGAAGAACAAATAGGACAGCAAATATGACAGACATATTTATGATCACTACGGATCCATTCATTATTTACTTGCGATCACCAAATACACTAAAAGAAAAAAGAAAAATAATTGCCTGCAGAGGTCAAAGACATGCTGAAAACATCTTAATATAAAAATGTATAAACAAAATAATTAACAACTATTTAACAATGTTCTAATTGAAAAATAAAAACTACATAAAACACAAGAAAAGAAAAAAATTTTCTTAAAGAAAATATTTTTTTAGTGTACAAAACTTTTTCTACTGCCAGCAGACTGATTCTGCTTTGAAATAAAGTTCAACAACCTCGGATTGTGGTGACTGTGGCGTGCAGGTTAAGTGTGTGGCCTGGCATGCTCGGAGCCCGGGTTCGATCCCCAGCCGCGGCGAAAAGTTTTTTCAATAAAAAATTTTTCTGATCGGTCACCACCTCTCTGCAGACAATGGCAAACCTCAGAGAGTAAATAATGCCATGTAAAGCTTCTTGAGAACATGAATTTTAGCCGTTCGGAGTCGGCATAAAACATGTAGGTCCAGTTCTCGGTTAATTGTGTGCAAACATTTAATAAAACACACAACACAATTGATCATAAGAAGCTCGGTCAGAGTCCTTCCAAGGGCTGAAATGGCCAATTAGTTTTTTTTCGTAACCTCGTTTACAAATCTGCTCATATATATGCTGGTTGTTCGTGAAGTTGCATTATGGAGATAAATATTAAAACACTTATTTTTTTAAGTGTACCTATTTAAAAAAAAAAAAACACACATGCCTATAAAACGCAATAAGCAGACATGAATTTTTCATAATTTTATGGTATTTTGCTAATTTTCCTTCCATTTTTAACAGACATTTTAAATATTTTTTTAACCCTCACTTTGGCACTATTTACATATGTAAATATCCCAATTTTAAATTTGCCATAACTCCTTTCTTTTTTATTCGATTTGAATATGGCTTGGACTCTGTGGCTATTTTTTGGTTTTCTTTCTGAAAATTCAAAGTTTAATTTTAGAATTTTTTGATACTTTTTGAAAATTTTTCATTTCTATATCGTAGTTTGGTACATATTTACATATGTAAATATTTTGTATTTTAAAAGGCTTTTCTGGTGTTTTAACGTTTTTTTTTATTATTTATAGAAAAAAATGATAAGGAAAAACTCTTCACATATTTATTTTATATAAATATTTCATATTTGCTAGCTTTTATTGGAAAAATATTAATGAACACAATTGCTTAACGGGACACCGATGCACCACTCAATATTTTAAATTTACGGTTTTTATGTCATTATTACTGTGTTTATCAATACAAACTCTTTTCTTTACTAAGTTTACACTACGATGTTTCACAACTGATCAATAGAAACTCTTTTCTTACTATAACACTTCAACTCTTTACAACTAAGTGAAACACACGCCACATTTGAATTCTGCTTTTCGGGAGAAAAATAACGGTACGCAGAAACGAAACCGTGAAAAAACAGTTGTCAATGCAGTGTGCTTTTGAAATGCAAAACAGACGCAAAAGGAAAAGTTGTGTGGAAACAGCGCCATTTTTCATAACAATATGTCATGTTTTGATATTGTAGCTGGAAGTGCTAATATAATGAAAAAAAGTAAATTTTCTGTTGAAATTTGTTTTTTTTATTAATTGGTACTACACGCAGAGAAAAAAAACGTTTATCGCCAGTTTGCTGCAAACGAACTTCGTTTGTCATGCTTCAAATCATTGTTTGTAAACGTTTGAACAGTTGGCATAATAATGGTTAGTTGCGGGAAACACGTTATTTAGTTGCAAGAAATTAATTTTGTTCGTCACAAACGGCAGTGATTTTTAAATTGTAGCAACCGAAAAATTTATTTTTTCCAACTGAAAACTTCGTTTGCAGGAAAAGAAATTAATTTGTTATAAGCAAATAATTCTCAACTGACAAAAAAAGTTGCTTGATTTCGGTGATGAAAAGCGTTTAATATTTGTCATCAACGAAAAGGAAGTATTTTAAGAGTGTGAACAAACAGACACACAACTGTGAATCACAAGCACAGTCACACAACTGCTACACAGCTCGCTTTCGTTTATGACAAATGTAAAATATTTGCCATAAACGAAGAAACAAGAATGTGTTACAGTTTAAGTAAGCGCAGCCACACAAATGGCATCCCACTTTTAACAAACGTCTTAACAAAAATTTTAGTTGTTGTTTTTATAATAATAGTCAGTTGCGGGAAACACGTTATTGAATTGCAAGAAATTAATTTCGATTGCCATTAACGTAAGTTGTTTTTAAATTTTGGCAACCGACAAATTTGTTTTGTTTAACTGAAAACTTCATTTGTAGAAAAAAGATCCATATCTTATTATACATTTGTAATCTAAAAAAATTCATTCTAGACAATATCTCACAATAGCTCAATGGATGCATGCTAGACTGGCACGCGGGAGACGTGGGTTCGATTCTTGGCTGTGTAAGTATCAACAATTTTAATTTAATTATTGAAATTTTAATTCTGTTTCATTAACTGCTTGGTCAAAAGGAACCGTCAAAATAAGAATAATAAAAAACATTAAGTAAAAAAAAAAAATATTTGGTGTTCCTATTGGGAATTGAACCCAGGTCACTCAAGTTCCTAGACTCGAACGCCAGCACGCTCGGCTAAACTTGAACTTCCAAAACAATGGTAAAATTTCATTAAGTTCGATGTTTTTTCATTTCAGGCAAGAATATTTTTAAGTTGATGACAACTGAATACTCGTTTGCAGCAAATACAGTTCGCAAACGAAGTATAGTTGGTGAATTTTTCAGTTACGATAAACGAAAAATTTCTTTGCGTGTATACAATTTGATTTTCATAATTTCATTTTGGTTGTTTCGTAAAGGGCTGGACCGTCAAGTGTGCATAATATGTAAAACGCTATATCGTAAGAAGTAATACATAATCAATGGTTAATAATTTTTTGAATAGGATATAGAATAACCTTTCTTTTGGTACCCATAATGCTAGATATTGTAAGAAATTAAAAAAAACACGACTTTTCCCGGCCCATTTTACCAACTTGCGAACCCTATCACTTCTAAGCCACTTGAGAACGGCGTGAAATTTTTCCGGAATTAGACTTAAACTGTAGGGTATAAGTGTAGGGTGCAACAAAAAAAAAACACAAAAACATACTGGCTGCTACTTTGTAAACATGTGCAAATTACAGCATTGTAAGTCATTAAATGTAGAAACGACAGCAAATAATAAGCCATGCGCGCGTTTTGCTTCATTTTTCCTCACAACTCATATAAAATCTCAAAGCATTCTCAAAGGTATGAGAAAGCAAGAAAAAAATTATTCCAATTGAAAAATCAAAAACTTTTTTTATTTGAAACTAGTCGATGTTACCCGGTGTTGCTCGGGATTGTTCCTCGAGCACAGAAAAAAGACGATTTTTAAAACTGCTCTCATTTAAACATTTTTTAAATTATGAATTTAATTTTTTAAGTTATCGTTTTTTGGGGTTTTGCCCCCTAACTCCGTTGTAAGTGTTTAGTCAAATTTCCGTTAAACAGTACCTGAAAAAAATTAAATCTTCCAGGTCTCGCTAGGACATCTGAAAAAAGTCATGCATTAAAAAACTTTAAAAAATGCGTTTTAAAGTTTTTCTTAACATTCATTTAATATGCATTTATAACTGAGAAAAAAATTCTAATTTTAAAAAATCCTTTTGGGATCGATTCGATTTTTGTATTGTCTTCGTTCAACATCAGCTTTGATTTTTGTTCATCTATATATAACTTCTGCTCTTTTTCGTTATACTTCGTAAGTCTTTGGTCTTTCGGCGCATTCTTGATTTTTGTCGTTAGAACTTCTTAAAGCATAGGATCTACTACCCCGACAACAATCAGTTTGTACGCCTGCCTTTTTTATAATATTAATACTTTCAACTTTTATTTTTAATAAGAAATAAATATTTATGATACAGTTTTTAGTATCCTTAAAGCTTGAAATGTATCTTTTTAGAATTAACAGTAAAAGATTAACCAACACAGTCATAAAATGCAATCCAAAAACTGACAACATTAAATTTGTACGACAGAAAGAATACGAGTGTGCACAAGGATAAAGGGGTAAATTTTTTTTTTTTATTCTGTATATCGATGGAGAATGCATTGGGAATGTTTTGAGAAAATTTCGGTCATGCTTTGATTTTATACCAGTAGTTTTTTTGAATGATTTTCTACTATGGCACGTGTCAAAGTGGTTTCGTGAAGAAATAAGAAGGTGAATTCTTAAAAACTTTCCTTAACACAAAAGTTATGGCTTTTATTGCATATAATCTGGTCGTTGTTCTAGCATCAGTTGTTGCTCGAATTTAAAAGTGCGCAAATCGTTGTTTCGTGAATTTACGCAACGACTAAACGAGGTATATATAGCGTCTTATATTTTAATATAGTTATTCCATTTTAATTGCCAAAAAAGAAATTTTGATAATTCTTAATTCTTGTGGTTTTTTAATTGCACCGCCATCGGAGACAAAAAAGTTTTGTGTCCCGCTGTCACCAAGACATAAATTCGTCTTTATCAAAAAGAATCACAGTTTATGAAGTTGAAGTTTGCGAAAGGTTCAAATTTTTTAATGAACTTCAAACGATTACAACTGAAGAGTTTAACGCAAAAGCGAAAAATCTTGTTGATTTTTGCCCAGAAGATGTAGAATCGACTCTTGGTAATGAACTGGTTCAACTCGCAGAGCTTGCAAGGCTCTTTGAACAAAAAGATCACTGAAATAGTTCTTCGCATATACTTGTCCATGATGGTAACCAATTGTAGTGGAGAAAGATCATTCTCCAAAATGAAACTGCTCAAAAATAGATTGCGTACGAGTATGGGACAGAAACGTCTTACCGGCCTCATGATTCTTAAGCTTAGTACTATGTTCGATTGCGTGAAATTTCACTGGCAACAGCCATTTATTTGTTGCGTAAAAATTTTGACAGATTTTTTGTTGGGAACAAATTTCAACAAGAATTAAATAAACAGCAAGAATTTATTAAGGGAAAGCTGAAAATCATTTAAGCTTTTTAATTTGTATAATTTATGATTCTAACAATACAAAATAAATATTATACGAGTATGCATATGAATGATGTCCTTTGTTGTGGAGCAGGACAAGTCACTAGTTTATAGCAGTCAGCAGCTGCGAAGATTTGAGACCGCCAACACCACGGAAAAGTGCGTCCGTATTTAAAATTCCTAACAACTGCAATTATTAATTGCAAAAATTTAGAAATAGTACAAAAACTATAACTGCAATTATAAACTTTGTTCTTTTGCTTGCACTTTTTTCTTAAATGAAATGGCAACTGTCACTTTTCACGGCAAAATAAATGGTCGGTTCAATTAAATTGCCGTGAAAACAATGTTGCTAAATGCATGTTGCGGAATATTGTATTAGATTTTCCACAGCAAAGCATAGTACAGCTTTGACGAAAAAGTTGTGAAATGTTCACGGTTGTTTTACAGCTGTCAGTTTTTGCATGGAGATTTGAGTGGAATTTCACGTGAAGCCGAACAGAGTACTTCGCTTTACTGTTAAAGAAGTTTCACTTCTGCCACGTGTACGTTGCTACACGCGAGTTTTTTTTTTAATAGTATTTGTCATTTTTATTGGCAGCGTGTTTACTATACATGCATTCAGATAGGATCAAAAAATGAAGTGATTTTTGTGTGCAGCCCAAACAAAGGACGTTATTGACCGAAAAAATCCCCGTTTCGTCTGCTCAAAAAATCTTTAGTTCAGTTTAGCAGTGATGTCAACGTTCAAGAAATAAGTTTCCAATGCATTGGAATGTACAAACTGGTATTACTTCAAACGTCTCCGCAATGTTCAGCAATGTTTTCAAATGTTAAACAAATCTAGCAAGACGCATTGCTTGTGGCTCATATTTTTAGAATTCTTACATTTTTGATCCTTTGCCTCATATTTCCGATATGGTAACTGATAATTTTGCCAGAACAATGCAGAAAATCTGATGACATCAATGCCTTTTCAGTTTACACCGGGGTTTTTTTTTTGTTTTTTGTTAATAGAAAATATACCGGCCATTTTATATTGAAGTGTTATATTAGTTGCACTTACCATCTCCTATTTGGCTCAAATTTTTTTTGGATTGATTTAATGATTAGAAACCAAATCCGAAGTAATAAATTTTTGCAATCAGTTTTCGCGGCCAAAATAGAGGCTACTTTGAGACAAAGTAGCTAAGTCAATTTAAATACGATTTGCGTAAATAGGGTATCATTGGGAATATAAAACTTTTGGAAATATTGCAGTTGGTCAACCCATTTTTAATTTCAAAGTATAATGCCAGCACCAGACGCTATAATTTTTTTAACTTTCATAATTTAAGCTTTTTTAACGTTTCATTACCTTTCTGACGAAATAAAATTAAGGTGTGCTCTTAAAGAGTTCGGAAGTTTTAACAATATAACTAGTGTCCGACCGAATATTCGGTTTCGGTTTCGGCCAGTTTCGGCCCTTTTAATCAGTTTCGGCTATTCGGCATCAATATGGCCGAAACCGAAACCGAATATTTGATCGGACCCTACTAATTCGGTTTTTACATATATGTATTTCAATGGTAGATGTGAGTTCGCTTTCATCAAAATTTTTAATGGTGTTAAGTAGAACAAAACCGTGAAATTCAGTCATTTGATTGACCGTGTGAGTTGAGTCCAGCACAAAACGATAAATGTAGTTTTTTTAGATTCTAATATTAAGTTATTTAACTTTAAATACTAAAAAGTTCCTTAACGTGGTATTAAAATGTTCTCCATATTTATTATTTTAAAGTTGAACATTAATATTCAAACGGTCATATTCATAAAAATATCTTGAAATAGATTTAAAGTGCTCAATAGTCAAAAAGCTTTTTAGAGATAAAATGTTTTTTAAAATTTTGTTATTCATAAAAATATTGTCTCAGCTTATTTGTTAAAATAGGAACACTCTCAATTTGAAATGGGAACAGTGTCAAGAATGGTTCGTGAATTTGATAAATTCAATAATTTTTTGTTTATTTGTCACAATTTTATCAATACTTTGACATGCAAACAGTCAAAAAATTGTTTAATCTATGTTCTTCTGTGAAAAAATTGTCACTTATAATTTTTATTTTCAATATTTTGACATGTTTTGCCATGTTTTCATATTTTTTGAAACAGTTTGAAGTATTTTTGACAATATTTGTGCTCACATTACAGTAAAAATTTTAAAAAGGCTTTATCAGGGGTTTATTGAAGGTTACTCATTTAAGAAGCCTTTATAAGAGATTTTTGTCGTTATTGGACGTTTATGGATACTGTTTTTGAAATTTTTTTTTGTAAAGGCTTTATAAGAGGTTCGTAAATTTTTATGAATAAAGGCAAAAGAATATTTATCGAATGTATACGTTATTATAATCTGTTTCAATTGTTATGTTTTTGAAAGCTTTTAACTAAAAAATTAAAAAAAATAAATTGTTTTTAAAACAATTTTCATGTAGACATTCAGTTTCGGTTTCGGTTTCGGTTTCGGCCAAAATTTTGGTTTCGGTCGGACACTAAACATAACGTAAGTTATAAATTCAACAAGAAAAATTTTATGAAAATTTAATGTAAGAAGGTAATGATAGCTAGTTGAATATTTATTGAAAATTCATTAATATTTCACGTGTATCAATCTACTGAGTCCATCAAGCACAATTTAATTTTATACCGTTGAAAAGATAATAGAACGTGAAAAAAATAAAAATGAAAATTATAGTGTCTGAAGCTGGCATGGCATTAAACTTTTAAATTAAAAATTGGTTGACTTACTGCAGTTTTTTTCAAACGTTTTCTATGTTTTCCTCAAAAAAGACAAAATAACCTTTCCAATGATACCCTATTTACAAAAATCGAATTTGAATTGACAGAGCTATGTTGTCTCAAAATATACCCTATTTAGGCATACACATGGCTGTGGGTCCGCGAAAAAACTATTTGAATCTCAAACTCCGGATTTGGTTTTAAAACAACAAACCAATCCAAAAAAAAATTTTAGCCAAGTCGGAGATGGTGAGTGCAACTTATATTACACTTCAATATGAAATGGGCGATAGATATTTTTATGAAAATATTTGAAGGCTTGTGGTTTAGTTGCATTACCTTTTTCCTTTTTTTACTTTTTACATAAATAAGACCGTCCTTTATTTGTAAAGGAGATTTTCAAGTACACTAAATTTTCGCCCAAAAACGAAATTATATTCGGTAAGACTTAGGTCTTACGAACGTATAATTTTCAATTTTAAATAAAATTGTTTAGAGTATCTAAATTTTTTTTACTTTTTTAAAATTTTTAAAAATATTTTTTTTAATAAACAGTTAATTAGTATACACAGTCCCTTAGGATTTCAAGGAGATGCCGTGCCCACTAACCGTGATCCAATAGGGACCAAATTTTGTTCGAAATGTTCTTAGGTGTAACCGAAGCTAATTTCGTTGCTGGAGGAAATATTGAATAGTTTTAAAAATGAGGTCCGGTCTCATGTACATACAATTTCAAATTTTTTGATTTGATCCAATGAAACCGATTGACCAATGTCGCGATTTTATATATTTTCATTATGTATGAATTCTATATAATTGCTTGAAAAGTCTTAATAAATAGCTTTTAACCTTTTTTCAGCTCAGGAATTTATTTTCGTTTCCCAAAAACGACATTTTAATTCTTTTACACGAACTAAAACTTAATGAAGATCTGTTACTTTTAACATCTTGTTTTAAAGTAAGCAGCATCGTGATGAAAATTGTTCCATTCAAATTAATTTAAGGATTTTGTAAATAAATTTTACCACACCTTTCAGTATCGTATCAATACACTTACACCTGTTAACTAATGCGAACACACCTTTTTACACAATGCGCCAATATTTTTAAATTTAAATTTATTTAAATTTCTTGCTCTTATTCTATTTTGGATTCTACTTATCCGATTTTTATAATCAAGGCTATAATCAAAATATAACTTTATAATCAAAAATAACGTCAGGAAATGCACATGAATGAAGGTACTAAAATTGGACATTTTACTGGTTTTTTAATTTTATATTCACATTTTGGATCGACCTTTTTAAATATTAATAACCAAAAATGTTAAAAACAGTTCAATTCAAGAACCTACATTATCCTGGTTTTATTATTTGCACGGGTTGTTTTTTTTTTGGCAAGACCTTATTTCTCAATTAAAAATTTATTTTTGATATCTAAAGGCAAAATGACTCACTGTTTGAAGATTTCCATTTGTTATGAATTTTTAAAGACATTTTTGACTTGCACTTTTGCGTGAAAAAATATTTTTTTTAAATATTTCTTTTGATAGCGCTCACAAATACTTATCCAAATGTATTAAAGGCATAAAATGGTATTCTTTTTCAACTTAAAAAACTTAATATATCCTGTTTTGCACTAATCCAAAACTTGACGACAATTTTGTGCTTTTCACGTCAACGTTTACGTTCATGTAAGCACGTCACCGTGATAGTCAATTCTTAATCGGTTTTAAACAGGACTATGATTGCAGTGCAACCCTGGTAATCAGGAACTTAAAGCTGGAAGTTCATTCGATGCATTTGCGTTTTTCATCCGTTTATTCGCTGGCGTCATAAAATAGAAGTATGTGAAAGCTTATGGGAGCGAGTTCAATGGTTGTGAACGTTACGCTGGCAAAACGCTAGTTACGCAAGAAAGTTGAAAATATTTCAACTTTTCTTGCGTAAATTGCGTTTTTTGACAGCTCGTTACTTATAACGAAAAGCGAGAAGAAAGTAAAGTAGCGAGTCAGAAGCAATTACTTTCAGGGATGGCTCTTACACATAGATCTTAAAAATGTTAAATGTCTTAGATTTTTTTGTTGATTATTTGTTACCAGGACGTGTTTAATACTAAGAATTTGAATTTTAATGTTTATAAATGACGACATTTAAAGTTTTTTGTGTAAAAATTATACAAATTATTAAGATATATGATGCTAAGATTTTATAAACTGTTTTATAATGCTGCAGCCCTTGCTTGCTCTGAACGTAAAACGCAGTAGGCCTGACCAAAATAGACGAAACGAGACGATTGCAACTTGACGAACGTCTGCACTCGTTATGTCTGTTTTGACATTTAACCCAAAATGAAACGATTTGCTTACTCGTTTGAAACAGCTGATCATTGCAAGCCAAGTGTTTTATGCTAACAATTATAATTGTGTTAATTATTAAATAAAGAATTGTGAACAATGAGTGAACTGGTGGAAGATTTAAATACTCTAAATGAAATTATTGATGTTTATGCATTATATTTCAACTATTTGCAAAGCATTAAAAATAATGAAAAAAAAAGAAAAACAGAGCCATAAATAAAGCAAGAAATATCGAAGGCTATTATAAAGTGACATTCCAAAAAATTATGTTGGACGATGGGCAATTCTTTGTGCACACGCGAATGACCAGAGGTGTGTTTGAATATTTATTAAATATTTGCACCCCCTCTTTGACAAGAGCATCAATTCGTGAACCCATATCGCCAGAACAACGTCTGGCACTGACGCTGTTGTGAGTATATTTTTTAATTATGAAAAGGAACATAAATAATATCATTTTTTCCATTGCAGCTATCTTTCACAAGGGTGTAGCATGCAGAGTATAGCTTGGAATTGGAAAATGGGAAAAGAGACTGTGCGGACCATTATCTACGACACATGTAATGCTCTCTGGAGCGTTTTATCCCCAATATTCGTGTCAGAGCCAAATGTTTCGGAACAGCAAACCATCTGCAATGAATATTGGTCCATGTGGAATATGCCGAACTGCATTGGTGCCATTGACGGCAAGCATATTGCCATTCGCAAGCCGCCAAATACTGTTGCCGAATTCTACAATTACAAAAAGTATTGTAGCATTGTTCTTATGGCAGCATGTGATGCAAAGTATACGTTTACTTACGTAGATGTTGGTGCATATGGTTCCCAAAGCGATGGAGGCAAGTCAATAAATATTCCAATATTTTTGCTTTGTATTTAATAATGCAACTATTTTAATTAGGTGTCTTCAAAGCAAGCTCCTTCGGAAAACGAATCCTCTCCAACCGCATGGCTATACCACAACCGAAAAGACTTCCTTCCACCGAAATTGTTTTGCCACATTTTTTTGTAGCAGATGCTGCATTTCCACTTAGCCCAAATATAATGAAAGGCTATCCTGGAGTTCAGCTACCGGCTTCAAAAGATTATTTTAATAAAAGAATTTCCAGAGCGCGGCGTGTAATAGAAAACTCTTTTGGCATCCTTGTCTCTCGCTGGAGGGTGTTATTGACAACACTTCATATGCTTCCTGAAAACGCAGAGAAGATTGTTTTGGCTTGTGTGGCACTACACAATTTTGTGATGTTGCACAATCAAAGTCAAACGTACATGCCAAATAACTTTGCAGATTGGGATGACGACAACAACGAAGTTCAGGATGGAATGTGGCGAAATGAAGTGGAACATAATTTGAATTCATTACGGCCAGAAAGAAACGCACATGTCGTCCAAAGGAGTATATCTACCGCAAATAGAGATACTCTGTGTGCATTTATTAATAATTTTCCGCATCAATGATCTGCTTTTTCCTAGATTTTATCTTTAATTTTATTTTCTTTTTTTAAACTGCTTCTATTTTCTCTTTAATAAAAACATTAACTTTTCTTTCATTCATTTTTTTAAAATTTTATTATACATGTAAATAACTTATGAAAACAAATACATTTTAAAAAAGTATCACAACATATTTCATTTTTCATTGAGATCATGTAAAATCCATTTGATGGATTTCAAAAACAGTACATAAAAATTAATTTTAATAAAAAAGACTTAAGATATCCATTTCATGGATATAAAAAAATACAACTAATGTTTTTCAATTCTTAAGTTACTATGGTACATTGGTAAATAAATAAAATTAAATAAATAAAATAGAAAAATATTAAATTCAGGTTACTTTAGTGGTTTTAAATTCATTGCTTTGGTTTGTTTAATTTTAACCCTTTTCAGCATGAAAACGAATTTTTGGACACAGCATCTTTGATGCTATGTTACTCCGTCAAAATAATGATTGCATTTTTATCTTTACTTTGATATATTCAAGATTGCTTAAGAGGATCACAGTTATTAAATAGCTATGATCTTTTATATCGATTTTATATATAGCAGAGTATAGATTATTAAAAAACGCCATCATTATTCTGACGGAGTTACATAGCATCAAAGACGCTGTGTGCAGAAAATTCGTTTTGATGCTAAAAAGGGTTAGTGCCTTAGATTAATTAAAAAGATAATAATAATAAAGAAAATTAAAGTTATATAAAAATAAAAAAAAATAAAATAAATATTTAATAAAGCTTCTGCCGCTCTTCCATTATGTAATTAAAAATTCTTGATTTTATCAAGTCTTTCTGCTGCTCGGAAAATGGCTTCAGCATTGACGTCATGTTGCGAGCAAAAAGTTCATCGTCGCAACTATCCCGCTTTTCAATTTTATTTGTAATGGCACTTAAGGCATTTCTTAAGCCCACGACAACTTCCTTGTGATCCACTTTTTTCTTTTTAGCGGATGGTTCACTGCTGCCGATGGATGCGGATGGCTCAGAGCTGTTGGTTGACAATGTCGTGTTATCAAGGCAAACCTCTGCCTCATTTTCTGCATTACACCGAGTCCTGGCAGTTTTATTTACATTAAATATTGCATTAAAAATTATTCAAATTACTTACATTCTTTTCTTGCAGTGATCTCGAAGGAAGGTCATGTGCTTGAAGTAAGGCCAATTTGTCTCTTCGTCGGCGCCACTGCCAGAGGCTGCAATGCCATTATGCAGAATCCGGCCGAACTTTTCCCGCAAGAGCTTCCACCGTTTTTCACATTCATCTGCTGTAAAATTAAAGTTTAATAAAATAACTAATGTTTTTTTAATCATTCTTACTTGTTCTTTGAGTTCTTGCTGCTATCCTTTGCCATGCTCTTTGCCTCTCTACTTTGTTGATATAGTTTGGATGGTTTTTCACATATATCGCTGGTTCATCCCTTACAGCACCAATTAAATCATAAAAAAAATTTGTTTCCATTGTTTTATTATTAATATTTTGATTTTAACCAACAAGAAATTTCACAAGTGAAAAAAAGTTGCACAATGAACAGCTGTTGTTGACGAATTGAGACGCTAAGAGTTCGGTTCTTACAGAATAAAGCGTCATGTCTACGCGTTTCGTTCAGTTTCGTTGAGTTTACGTTTGCTTATTTTGGGCAACAACGTTGAATTGCATATAAGCGAACATTTTCGTCTTCACTCGTTACGTTCCGACTCGTCTATTTTGGTTAGGGCTAGTGATTGAACTTTACCATCATTTTCTTGCGTAAACTGCTCTAGCGAGTAAACGGATGAAAAACGCAAATGCATCGAATGAACTTCCAGCTTAAGGCTATAAAAAGCATGATTTGTTAGCTCTGGCAACGTCTGCTGTTCTACTGCTAACAAAAGCTGCTAACATCAGAAAGAACTTTTAAAGCAATATGGCGGAATTACAATGCGGCAGTGATTCTAATGCTGACGCTGCCAATGCTAGATTGTTATTTGCAGGCAGTAAAATATGAAACAGGTGATCACTATCAGTGCTACTACTACTTCCGCACTGTAATTCCGCTATAACATGATTTTATACTTATGCTTGTAACCAGTGTTGCCGTTTTGGCTATTTATAGCCAAAAGTGGCTATTTTTTTCCTCGTGATCAGTTTTGGCTAATTGGCGATTTTATTTTTCATTTGGTTATTTTTTTTACTCGGCTATGTTTTTGCATTCCGGCGAAAATTAATGTTTTATTTTACATATAACATTTGCAATTGCCTGAGAATCGCTTAGAAGATCAAGCAATTGCCTTTGAGTTCATCTGAGAATCATCCGGGTATCACCGACTGAAAGCTACTTATGCCCATTCGTCGGGAAGATTCGCCAATGAACCGCAGAGAGGAGTTATACGAAATTCGCCGAAAAGGGTGGCAAACGAAGACCTCAGAAATTTGTTCCGAAGCATAGGAACATGCTTCGAAACTATACTAGTTCAACTTTTCGATTAATTTTAACGATTTTGTAGAGCCTGCTTCATATTCCCATGATAAATTTTGAACATTTTTCAAAAATCCATCTTCCAAAAATCGCCGAAATGAGCGAAGGACGATTTTGAAAATTTTCGTGACTCGCGAAAAAACACTTGGGGGAATCACTGGTGCATCGCAAAATCCACTTCTCTGCCAATCGTCTTTCAAATGTTTGCAGGGAAATGATTTAAAATTTGTAAGTGAGGGTGAATTATCTCTTCATGTGAACACGACCTGCCAGTGATGCTAATCGTGCAGCCGAGCGCAAGAATATCCAATTATTTGACATGTGACATCTCAAATCATGTGCCACATAAGAGTATGCAACAATATTTGTAACTTTGATCATTGAAAGTAATTGTGGTTTGTTTCAAAAGTAAAATTAAGCAAGTCAGCATGGAAAAGATAGTTGATATAGCAATCTGCCACACATAAAACATTCTTCACTTGATTTCACTTTCTCACCTACTTATCCATCTCCCATTTCTGAACCAAGGCAGCCTTGACTGAAAAGGTTTGACACCTGAAATCCTTGGTTCGAAGCTAAAAAAAAAATATGAAATACTTTTTTTACTTCCGAAAATCCAAACCTTATTTTTATGAAGTTTTTTTACTCTTATCAAGTAAAAAATAAATGAGCTTAGGTCTTTCTATAATAAAGTCCCGTCTATTTAAAGGAAATATGTTCTAAATATGTTTAAAATATGCTCTTATATTTTTAACATTTAATTTTTTATAACATATTTTAAAACAAGCATATTTGTAAATCTAATTCCAGTTGAAAAACGTTACTATGTTGTACAAAAAACTAGTAAGTTAAAAAATGTATGAATGTTAGTTTTGTTTCTTTTTTCTAATGAAATTAATTAATCTATTGACTATTTTTTTTACATTTTGACTATTTTTATTTTGTGTTTTGGATATAAAAATAAATTTACTCCGGCAACACTGCTTGTAGCGCTTTTTTTCTCAGCAAAGTTAAACATTTAAGGCTAAACCATAATAGACTTGATCTGGCTGCAGCCAATGTCAAATTTTCTACGAACGCATGGAAATTATACGTAGCAGCCATAATAGCTACAGCCAGCTTTTTCGTCAAGTTTCGTTTATTTGAGCTGGCTGCAGAGAGAACGATTCAAATGCGCATGTTGTTTAAGTTTATATCAAACTACAATGAATAAAATTTTGTTTG
This sequence comes from Tetanocera ferruginea, assembly GCA_958299015.1. NCBI lineage: Eukaryota > Metazoa > Arthropoda > Insecta > Diptera > Sciomyzidae > Tetanocera > Tetanocera ferruginea. The sequence continues at coordinate 68,259,034 of OY282642.1, read as the reverse complement.
TGAGTAATTCGTAAAAAAAAGTTTAGAAAACATTAGAAACTGTGTTTATTTTGTGCTCTGATGAAAAAATATCAAGAAAAAATGAGGCAGGTCTGTTAAATAACAGAGAAATGCTATTGACATAAGCCCGAGCTAGCTCAAGTCGTTTTGGTTAAATTAACGATTTGACAGATATCAAGTTGTAATAAAATTAAAAAGCTTAATTTAAATCCATAAAACTTTATGAATGTAACGCGAGTTACTATGGAATTATCCAACATATTTTCACTATTACAAATGGATTTGAGAAAAAAAAATGTTCGACTTGCCTTAAGCTGGAAGTTCATTCGATGCATTTGCGTTTTTCATCCGTTTACTCGCTAGAGCAATTTACGCAAGAAAATGATGGTAGAGTTCAATCACTGCGTTTTACGTTCAGAGCAAGCAAGGGCTGCAGCATTATAAAACAGTTTATAAAATCTTAGCATCATATATCTTAATAATTTGTATAATTTTTACACAAAAAACTTTAAATGTCGTCATTTATAATCATAAAAATTTAAATTCTTAGTATTAAACACGTCCTGGAAACAAATAATCAACAAAAAAATCTAAGACATTTAACATTTTTAAGATCTATGTGTAAGAGCCATCCCTGAAAGTAATTCCTTCTGACTCGTTACTTTACTTTCTTCTCGCTTTTCGTTATAAGTAACGAGCTGTCAAAAAACGCAATTTACGCAAGAAAAGTTGAAATATTTTCAACTTTCTTGCGTAACTAGCGTTTTGCCAGCGTAACGTTCACAACCATTTAACTCGCTCCCATAAGCTTTCACATACTTCTATTTTATGACGCCAGCGAATAAACGGATGAAAAACGCAAATGCATCGAATGAACTTCCAGCTTTAACCTACATGTCTTATGACGAATCCGTCTCATGTTCATTCACGCCTACGGCCGCCTATGTGTTTACGTACCATCACTGAGCATATAATAGGTCAACTTTCAAATGATCGTCAGTGCGTTGTGTGTTGTTGTGTCTGCCAGTGCCAAGACGCATGCCCATTATATAAGGACTCAGGTAGACTTATTAGAATGACAGCAAAAATTGGCATACCTATGCTGTCAAAATACGATGCTGCCATATCTTTAAGCCAAAATCCAACTTTTCAGTAAAATATGTATAAGTATTTTTTCATAATAAATAGAATGTACAATTTAATAAAAAAATGAGTTAAGCTGTTGCGAATAAATAGTAGTAGATTAGAGATGAGTGATTTTTTAAGAATGTTTTCGATAATTTTGTCCACGCAAGAAGAAAAGAGGGGAAGAATAACTTGTCATCTTAATAAGGGGAGTCCCAAAATTAAAAGAAGCTCAAATAAGTTTCTGCGAATCTATAGCAAGCGCAAGAAATATTAAAGAAAGTTCACTTCAACAATTGTTGAAATTGCAATTTAAGCATTGCAGTGAAGAGTGTTCTGATAATCAGTTTTGTGATTTGTGTTATTAGTGTTATTTTAATTTATAAATCTACTGAATTATTTGAAGTGCAATATTTTTCTTTTGTAAGTAATATGAGTTGTAAAGTGAAATGTGTTAAATTAATTATATTATTATTAAGAAATTATGCCGAATATTAGTTGTGCTTGTGCTGTAAGTTAGTTGTGCTAGTGCTTTTCCGAGTTCCAAAAATGCAGAAGACGAAATTGGATTGAGTGTTGTGGTGTAGAGTTAAAGGCCACTTCGAGAGTTTGTGAAAAACACTTTTCACAACGTGACTTCATCAATGCTCCGGGTGATATTTTTGCGAAGAGGTCGCGACTGATGCCTTATGCAGTCCCTCAACGCTTGTGCAATAATTCTCTGTTTGTGCCAAATTGTACACAGGTGGTTGTTGAAAAAAATAAAGTTGATTGCAGCACTCAAACTGAGTAAGTAGTTGTTAACAGTGTTTTATCTTGCTTGTTTTTTAATTCTTTATTCGATGGTTCAGTTTTGATTGCAACGATTTACATCAAATTGCGGTGCTTGACCAAAAAGTAAAGATGCTTGAGATGGAAGTCGCTAGACTGAAGGAGCGATCCCAAGAAATAGAAGGATTACAAGCAATTTTTACAAAAGGTCAAATGCGCAAATTAGGGAACCCAAACAAAAAAATTCATTGGTGCTTGGAGGATATATCCTTCGGTATCAGTCTTCATGCTGCTGGACCTCGAGCTTATAGGCATCTCTATAACTTGGGATTCCCATTGCCATGCGTAAACACGTTGCGAAGATGGTCTCAAAAAATCAGTTTCACCCAAGGAATCCTGCAGTTCGCGATGGAGAATATCAACGATTTGCCAGTGGAGGATCGAATTAGCGTCCTGATGTTCGATGAAATGAAAGTGACTGCAGTTTACGAGCATGACTCCTCATTGGATCGAGTAAAAGCACCTTCCAACTACGTCCAAGTGGCAATGGTTCGCGGTTTAAAATCCTCCTGGAAGCAACCAGTGTTTTACTCATTTGATTGTAAAATGACAAAGAGCATTTTGTTTGAAATAATAAAGGCACTGAACGAGTCCGGATATCCTGTTGTCGCTATGGTGTCAGACATGGGTTCTACCAACCAGTCCTTATGGCGAGAACTTGATATTTCAATAGGTGAGTGGGTCGAATATTACTATAAATAAGTCCTTTCTAAATTATTTTTGAAAAATGTATTCAAAAAGGTAAAACTTGGTTTGAGAATCCTGCTAGATCGGAGGAAAAAATATTCGTATTTGCAGATGTTCCTCATTTACTAAAGTTAATAAGGAACCATTTCATTGACACTGGTCTTTGTTTTAAAAATACAATTATAACAGCGCAAACCATCAAGGACATTATGCAATTGACACGGGTATCTGATCTCTCAATTGTTTATAAAATCTCAGACGAACATTTAACAGTGCATCATGCAGGTAAATGTATGAAATTGTATTGTCGTAGGCATAACAATAACTTTGCATTAATATTTAGGAAGACAAAAAGTTAAATAAGCAGCACAACTCTTCTCCAATACTACCGCAAATGCTATTCGGCGATGCTATGCAACTGACAATGACGTTTTAAATGCTGGGCCACAGCAGATTTCTTCCAACTCGTCAATAATTGGTTCGATATTTTTAACTCTAAAATGGCGACATCCAAGATGAAGTCTTAAATGAAATGAGTAATGTTATGGGTACGCTTATAATCCCGAGCAAAAAATCATTAGCTCCATTTCAAAAAGGTATTCTCATATCCAACATTTCATTAAGACTTCTTCATAAGTATGTGGTGACTCAATACCACCACATATAAACACCAACATCACAACATACAAAACACACACTTAACAAATTATACACTTTCATATTTATCCAAAAAACTATTTTCTAAGAATTAAAATATTGTCAAATATTATAAATCAAAAATTTTCATTTTTAAAAATCATTATTCAAATTGTGTTCGACGAAATAAGTTTATAAAATAAATGTTAAAATAAAATTAAAAAAAAATTAAAATTTAAATATAATAAAAAAATAAATTCATTTGTGGACACACCCACAATTGGCGATCCTGCCAGGAGGTGCAACGCAAAGCCCACATCGACGACAACACACACAAAATAACAAGAAAGAAGCAAAAGAAATTTAATGCCAATTAAAAAGCAGAAGAAAAAATTTTAAGTCTCTTCGATCTCCTCATATAAGCTGGAATATACCAGGAGACAATCAACAAACAACCACGACGACGACAATATTCACATATAACAAGCCACATCAGCAACAAAGCAAGACGAAGACATCACCTTAGCGGCAGCGTTACCAATATCGCTACCAACCCGCTTGCCATTCATCGAGGCGACAATCATTGATACTCCTTCGTCGTCTTACGATACGGATAGCAACAACGCGAGCAACACGTGCTGCGCACATCACGGCGAACATACCTACAACACAATCAAATCCTACAACATCAACTAGAACTAGAACGTGAAGAGCAACAAGATATCCACAGTAACAACCCATTCCCAACATAGACACAATCTAACAATTGATGGCAATCACGGCAACCAACAACAACAACTCGGTCAACAACTGCCTCTCTCTCTGGACGTAGTCGTCTGATAATTGGATCCACACGTTCTCAAGAAGTGCCACTAAAACCGGTAACAAAAAGGAACCCTATACCTGCCGGCAAGGTAACGCAACAACAACTGCAACAGTAGTAGCAATAACAACAGCAACAACAACAGCATCAGCAACAGTAGCAATAAGAACAGGAGCAATAACAACAACAGCAATAACAACAACAACAACAACAACACCAACAAAAACAACAACAACAACAACAACAGCAGCAGCAATAACAACAGCAGCAAAAACAACAACAACAAAAAAAACAACAACTACTACAACAACAGCAACGAGATCGACACATCATTTAAAAATCATTTTTGAATTTTATAAAAATTTGTTAATATTTTTTTTTTTTGACATTTTATAAAATTTTTTTTTACAGGTTGCTTTATTATTTTTAGCTTTGCACGAGGCACACACTTAGCTTTTAAAACGTATGTTAGACAATAGGGACGTATGAAACCTATTGTCTCACATACGTAGGCACTCCACTGCACTAGGGAAACACATTTTTAGGAACACATTTTTAGGTACACGTTTTAAAAAAATATGAGTCTTCAACACACACCACCACCCCATCCAAGACAACCCTCCACCCCCTTACATACTTCTAACCCTCTCTCACACCACTCTCATTCCGGCGAAGGTGACCATCACCCTCCCAATCCATTTGATGCACCAATGCATCCAGAAATACAAGCGGCGTCAGTAAAATTGCCACAATTCTGGACCACTTGTCCCGATGCATGGTTCGCCCATGCAGAAACGCAATTTCAGGCAAAAGGAATCACAGCTGACAAGACAAAGTACGAGTATCTCGTAACCGCTCTACCTCAAGAGGTAATTATAACAGTGCTAGACTTCATACAAAAACCTCCGTCCTCAAATTTGTATGAAGGCTTGAAAAGAACTTTGATTGACCGACACTCTTTAAGTGAAGCCAAGAGGTTCGACAAAATTTTGTCTGGCACTGAGATGGGTGTCCAAAAGCCATCTCAATTTTATAGGTCACTTATACTATTAGCCGGTACTACAGTCAGTAACGACTTAGTTTACAAAATTTGGCTTCGCAAACTCCCCAAAAGCCTTAATATTGCTTTGACCGGATCTGGTCATAGAGAGCTAGAAGAACAATTGAAACTAGCCGACAATTTGTGGGAAGTTATGTCAGAATCCGAAGTCGCTTCAGTTGTCAATAATGCCCAGCGCATGACAAAAATCACCCAAAATTCCGAGCTTGCGATGATAACGTAATCGTTTGATGAAACAACGTCCAAAATCCTAGAAAGTTTCAACAAACTAGCAATTGAGGTCCAAGAGTTAAAAAACGAACGATACCGTAATCATTCACGTTCGAACTCGAGAGAGAATAATTTCCGAAGATTTTCAAGACGAAGATCCCCTTCAAGAAGTGTGTCACGACAACGACCTACCAACTGGGTATGTAGATACCATTTTAGGTTCGGTAGGGCAGCTAGGCAATGCGAGCAACCATGCTCATTTGATCAAAACGACACCCAACACAACACAACACAACATAACTCAACAAACTAAGTGACTCCATCATTGCGACGGCTAATGATGGAAGTCAAACAATACTCACACGCCGCCTTTTTATATACGATAACGACAATCACATAAACTTTTTGATAGACAGTGGAGCAGAAGTTTCAGTACTTCCAATAAATAAATTCAAAGCCCACAAGAAAAATTCAGACTTAACACTAACAGCAGCTAACGGTAGTACAATCTCAACTTTCGGCAAGAAATTACTTAACGTAAATTTGAAACTAAGACGCGATTTCCCTTTCACATTCATACTAGCAGACATTACAAGACCCATCATAGGAGCTGATTTCCTTACGAAATATGGACTCTTGATAGACTTAAAACACAAGAAACTCATAGATCCACTTACACAGCTATCAGTAAACGCAATCACAGCATTTACAGAAACATCACTACCCAAACTAATTACACTAGACAACAAATATACAAATATACTCAAAAATTACCCATCACTAACAGCTGAACCCGACTACAACAAACCAGTTAAACACAAAACAGTACACCATATCACAACAGAAGGACAATTACCTTTTTCAAGACCAAGACGCCTTGACTCCAACAAATACAAAATCGCCAAACAAGAATTTGACTTCTTAACCAAAGCAGGCATCTGCCGTCCTTCAGACTCCATGTCATCGTCTCCACTACATCTAGTACCAAAAAAAGATGTGAACGACTGGAGACCCTGTGGTGACTATAGAAGACTTAACGCAATTACAGTCCCAGACCGCTACCCTCTACCACACATACACGACCTATCTATTGACTTACACAACAAACACATATTTTCGAAATTAGACCTAGTTAGAGCATACCACCAAATCCCCATGGCCACACAAGACATACATAAAAATGCGATTACTACACCGTTCGGAATGTTTGAGTTTCTGAGAATGCCATTCGGTTTAAGAAATGCAGCTCAAACATTCCAACGTTTTATCAACGAAGTATTACGAGAACTAGATTTCGTATTTGTTTACCTTGACGACATTCTGGTGGCCAGTGAGACAGAAGAAGAACACCTCAAACATCTTAATTTAGTTTTTGAACGACTAGACAATTACGTACTAAGCATTAAACCAACCAAATGTATTTTCGGCGTAGACAGAATAAATTTTTTAAGTTACGACATGTCAAACAAAGGCATACAACCATCTCCCGATAGAATTCAGTGTATTGTTAACTATCCAAAACCAGAAACAGTTAAACAAATGCAGAAATTCATCGGGATGATTAACTACTACCACAGATGCATTCCTAAATTAGCACACACACTCACACACATTTATGATATGATAACTTCAGCAACAAAAACGAAGGACAAACACTTAACATGGACAGAAAACACAACAGAAGCATTCGCAACCATAAAAGAAAGTTTTACTAAGGAAGTGCTACTTAATCATTTTAATAGCAAAGCAAAACTTTCTATCGCTGTAGATGCATCTAACACTGCTATAGGTGCAGTTTTACAACAAGAACACAATCAGGAAACAGAACCACTAGCTTTCTTTTCAAAGAAATTATCACCATCAGAGACAAAATACAGTACGTTCGATCGTGAACTTTTAGCAATTTACCTTACAATTAAACACTTTAGACACTATTTAGAGGGACGAACATTTTCAATATACACAGATCACAAACCACTTACTTCAGCATTACATTCAAAAACAGAGAGAAGCCCAAGGCAAACACGACATCTAGAATTCATTGCACAGTTTTCCAACGACATCAGACACATTAAAGGTACCGATAACACCGTAGCAGACGCACTTTCAAGAGCTGAGATAGAGGCTTTCACAACCTCTGAGATAAACCTCAGGACTCTACACAAAGAGCAGAATACAGATTCAGAACTACAAGAAATACTAAATAAACACACTTACAAATTCGAACAAATACACATTCCAATACTTAACATAAAAATTTGGTGCGAACAAACAAGTTCAGGAACACGTTCATACATTCCACAAACATTACGCAAACAAGTTTTTGAACAATTACATAACATTTCACATCCAGGTACACGAGCTTCTCGACGTCTCATAACACAAAGATACTTTTGGCTCAAAATGAACACACAAATCAACCTATGGTCACAAGAATGCGTTAGATGTCAACGAGCTAAAATACATAGACACACGAAGACAATTCCACACAAAATAGACATCCCACACGGTCGTTTTGAGCATGTTCATGTCGATTTAGTTGGCCCTTTACCAATATCAAATGGTTACAGATATCTGCTTACCCTTGTTGACCGCAACACACGTTGGCCCGAAGCGTATCCAATTAAAGATACCAACGCCAGTACTATCGTAGATACACTTCAAAAAGAATACATCTCACTTTTTGGAGTTCCTCTGGAAATTATTTCCGATCGAGGACCTCAATTTACGTCCTCAACATTTAGAAACTTCGTTAAGAATCTAGGAAGCAAACACATTACCACTTCTGCTTATCATCCACAAGCTAATGGGATTGTAAAGACTTCTCTAATAGCGAGTAACAACCAGACAAATTGGTACACAGAGCTACCACTAGTTCTTCTAGGACTCAGGTCCACGGTCAAAGAAGATATTAAAGCTTCACCAGCTGAAATGGTTTTTGGTCAAACACCCAGACTACCACAACAAATAGTAATACACAGCAGTCAGAACTTTAATTCGTCGGACACCTTATCCAAACTTAAAGAGGCCGTAGAAGATCAAAAGTCAAACATTGCACATCACAGCACCAACTTCCAACAATATATACCTCGAGCTCTCAGTTCTTGTAACTTTGTCTTCGTCCGTAACGACACGATTCGCAAAACACTGCAAGAGCCGTACGATGGTCCCTTCGAAGTTATTGAGAGAACACCGAAATACTTCACAATTCGTAAAAATAATACTAACATAACAGTTAACATTGATAGACTTAAGGCCGCCTCCTTAGACACCGAAACAGCACAGACACATTCAACTAAACATAAAAATACAAAAAAAGTACACTTTAACCTATTAGCCAACACGACCAAAATTTTTCAGAAAGGAGGGGGAATAATGTGGTGACTCAATACCACCACATATAAACACCAACATCACAACATACAAAACACACACTTAACAAATTATACACTTTCATATTTATCCAAAAAACTATTTTCTAAGAATTAAAATATTGTCAAATATTATAAATCAAAAATTTTCATTTTTAAAAATCATTATTCAAATTGTGTTCGACGAAATAAGTTTATAAAATAAATGTTAAAATAAAATTAAAAAAAAATTAAAATTTAAATATAATAAAAAATAAATTTATTTGTGGAAACATACCCACAATTGGCGGTGTGTCCACAAATGAATTTATTTTTATTTTTATATAAATTTTAATATTTATTTTTAAGCAACTATTTCGTCGAACACAAATTTTATAATGATTTTTAAAAATGAAAATTTTTGATTTATAATATTTGACAATATTTTAATTCTTAGAATATAGTTTTTTGGATAAATATGAAAGTGTATAATTTGTTAAGTGTGTGTTTTGTATGTTGTGATGTTGGTGTTTATATGTGGTGGTATTGAGTCACCACAAGTATGTGAAAGAAAAGTACAATATGAAATACCTTTTGACGAACAGACTCAACCAAGATTTGTTGGAGCACTTTTTTAGCGCAATCCGCAGCAAAGGGGGGTTACACGATCACCCAAGCACAAATGATTTTAAGAATAGATTACGCAAATATATGATAGGTAAATATCATTTCAATTACTTTTTAATATCCCTTTCCATTATTTGAAAAATTAGATAACTTGAACACTTTGAATATATTAATATAAAGGTCTTAAAACTTAATTCAATATTGAGTAATATCTTTTTATTAAAACAGCAAAAAATACGGAGTTGCTCGACAACACAGGAAACGTTGAAGCTGATCGAACCAGTTGGCTGAATATTGATTTGATCAACGCATCTGGATCCAAAGTTCTTGAAAACAGCAATCTCTCTTCAGATTCAGGGCAGCCTTTGGAATTTCCTTTGGACTCTGAAGATTGCTTAGAGCATACATTTCCTGATGCTGTCGAAACGATGGTAAAAGATCAGGAAATCGAATTTTTACACGAGGATGCGTTGGAATACGTGTCGGGCTACATCATTCGCAAACTGAAGCTAGATGAATATGAATTTGAAGGAGATACCTGGACATGGGTTGATCTAGTATCTAAAAGAGGACTAAAGAAACCTTCGTCAAAGTTTTTGGAGGATATGAAACACCTCGAAGCCGTTTTTAATAATTTCAACGGAAATTATATTGTGCATTGCAATGTTTTCCAAAAAACTCTTTTTGATTTATCTTCTGCAATCAATGTACCAAATGCCGTAAAAAAGTTTTTTTTTAAATGCAGAATGCACTTTCGAATAAAAAAATCTTAATAAGAAAATCAGAATACAAAAAAATAAACAAAAAATAATGGGAAATAATAAATTAGTGAAAATATTGCTATAAAAACAATTTTGTTTTTAATTTTCTAGTTGACTGTCTTCTGTTTCTTTAACTCCTTTTTAATTAACTTGTTAAGGTTTGTGGTGCATATGAAAATAAAAGCGTGGGCATATGAAAATGTGCCAACATTTTTTATGACTTGAATTTTAAAATAAAGTTGCGTTTATCATCAAACAACAATTAAAGTTGCTTTGCACATTATTATATAGTTTTATCCCTTTTGTCCCATACAAAAAATTCCAAAAAAAATTTTTTCCCACAAAATTGAAGATGTGGCAATATTGACGCTGAGCTTGACAGCAATGGCAGGTTGATTTCTAGGAACTCAACTCTAATAAGTCTACCTGAGTTCCTATATTATGCGCATGCCCCTTTCCCTTGACGCAGTTACCACGATGGCTACAATACATTTTTTTATTGCAGAATTGTTGTTGCATGAAACCGGTTATTATTGATGTTCAACGAAAATCAATGGCAAATGAATGAAGCTCAAGTTTTTAATTTTCGATTTCAGCATTTTTGGTTTTTGTGATTAGGATTTTTTTTTTCTAATTTTAAAAAACAAATTCATAAATTATATTAAAATCAATTGACTTAAAAAAAATGTAATTACATTCAATTGAATTAAATGAAATGAAATTAAATGAAATGAAATTAAATTATATGAAATTAAATTAATTAAATTAAATTAAATTAAATTAAATTAAATTAAATTAAATTAAATTAAATTAAATTAATTTAAATTAAATTAAATTAAACTAAATAAAATTAAATTAAATGAAATTAAATTAAATTAAATTAAATTAAATTAAATTAAATTAAATTAAATTAAATTAAATTAAATTAAATAAAATTAAATTAAATTAAATTCAATTAAATTAAATTAAATTAAATTAAATTAAACTAAATTAAATTAAATTAAATTAAATTAAATTAAATTAAATTAAATTAAATTAAATCAAATTAAATAAAATTAAGATAAATTAAATTAAATTAAATTAAATTAAATTAAATTAAATTAAAATAAATTAAATTAAATTAAATTAAACTAAATTTAATTTAATTTAATTAAATTAATTAAATTAATTAAATTAATTAAATTAATTAAATTAATTAAATTAATTAAATTAATTAAATTAATTAAATTAATTAAATTAATTAAATTAATTAAATTAATTAAATTAATTAAATTAATTAAATTAATTAAATTAAATTAATTAAATTAATAAAATTAATTAAATTAATTAAATTAATAAAATTAATTAAATTAATTAAATTAATTAAATTAATTAAATTAATTAAATTAATTAAATTAATTAAATTAATTAAATTAATTAAATTAATTAAATTAATTAAATTAATTAAATTAATTAAATTAATTAAATTAATTAAATTAATTAAATTAATTAAATTAATTAAATTAATTAAATTAATTAAATTAATTAAATTAATTAAATTAATTAAATTAATTAAATTAATTAAATTAATTAAATTAATTAAATTAATTAAATTAATTAATGCCAAATAATTGCTTGCTGCAACAACAAAAATTCTTTACAAAAGAACCGAGCAGACTAGACCATGGTTTCGTCGGACGCTACTCCGACTCATCAGTAGTCTCTGTGGTTCATTTCTTGTGATAAAATTTATTTAAATATTTTAACATTAAATTTTTATAAACACTACAGATATTAAAAATGCTTTTGTTACAACATACTTTAATGTCGAGTTGGTAAATAAATACATATAAATAATTGGTTTCTGAGTTACGAGATTCCTTTGACGAGATCTATCAACTTTTGTCGAAAATAAGAACACGATTGTGAACCGTTGCGTGTTGTATATAAAAAACAAATAATTCCTAAAGTTCCATAAGGGAAGGTTTAAAGTATTACGATTTTCAAATGATCATTGATGTTAAAATCCTTCCGGTTTTTGGAAGTTTTAGATTTTTGTACTCACATTAATTATGACATCCTGTATTTATTTTCTGCCAGTGGAGGGAGGTTCTGCAATATAATATTAACATGTATGGAGCCCTGAACCCAGCTAGTTTTTATATTCCATAACTATTTTATCATTAAGTATTTTCTTTTTATAAGCCAAACTTACAGCTTTCATGCCATTCTGCAAAACTTATTTCTATAATGCTTTTTTCTATATCTGTATTATTAACTAAAGTTTTTTTTATTTTTAGGGTATGGTAAACCGACATCAAGATCGAGAAATTAAATATGCAAAATTATGTGATGAGCAAATATTGTCCGGCAATTTAGACATTAACAATTTTCAATAATGTATGTGACATATAAACTTTAAGTAGAGAATAAAGTTATCTCTTTGTTTCCTTACTCATTTTTCATAAATTTTTGACGTTAATAATTTGTTCGTAATTGATTTGACCTTCTTTTCAGACAACTTATGTCTGGGATTAAAAACTTATTATTATTGACTTAATACATGTTTCCCAGAAATCTGATTTATCAATCACAACTTCTACTGGATTAGGGTTTTTTCGTTTGTAAAATCAATACCAATTTTTGCCCAAGGATTGCCTGGGTTGAAAACAAAAAAGAACAGAAAAATTAGATTGTTTTCGATATTTTTTTATTTCCATATTCTCCACATTTATCATCATCTTGAATATTTCGGAATCTCTTACTTACTTTCTTAGATGTCCATTACAACCCATGGTGGGTTACGGCCGGGTTCAAAAGCTCTCGCCAGGCGCCGGTTAGGGCTTCCTCGGCCTGATCAGTCCTTCGGAGGCATGGTCTTCCTCTTCGTCGTCAACCCTTGGCTTTGTCGAATTGTTATAAGCTGAACTAAGTCGATGTCGTCGTAGAACTCGTACAGTTCTTTGTTCATTCGAATGCAATAGCCGTCGCCAACTCAAACAGGATCAAAGATTTTGTGAAGAATTTTTCTCTCGCACAAATAGATGGCATCTGTTTGCAATACCACCCATGCCTCAGATCAAAAGAGAAGCACAGGTATGATGAGCGTCTTGAAGAGCGGCATTTCGATAACGGCAAAAGCAGCAGCTAAATCTCTTTCGGTTCGGCTGATAATATCGATACCATCAGCATACGCAAGGAGCTGGATACCTTTGTAGAACATGGTTTCATTGCGATGTACACCTGCCTTTCAATCAGGCATTTCAATGCAATGCGGCTTCAATCTTTCACATAATACACTCAAAAGAACCTTTTACGCGACGGAAATAAGACTGATGCCTCGGTAGTTGAGGTAGATTGTCGGGTCTCCTTCCTAAGTATAGGACAAAGCACACTGAGATTCCAAGTGTCGTAAATAAAAATAAAACTTATTTTAATTAAATATTTTTTTTAAAATACAAACAAAAATTAAGGAATAGTGAAAAACATGTACTTACACCATTTTATTCATTGCATGAAGCGCAAAATCGAAAAGTTCACAACAATAAAAATGCTTAAAAAGGGTTGACTTTAAAGAGCTGTTATTCACACTAAACTAACTATTTTGCATTGATAATTTGGATTTTTCTTAGTGAAAGTATTATCTGACTTATGATCAGAGTTGTGACATATTACTTTGGAAAGTAATATGTTACTTATTACATATTACCGATTACTAAAAGTAACAATATTATATAACACATTACTTCGCAACAAAAGAAATGAGTTACATATTTCTTTCTTTTCATATTACTTTTTTGAGAAAAAGTCAACAAAAAGAAAAACACAGGAAAAAAAAGATTTTTACAAAAAAATTTTTACTTAGCTGTGTTGGTCTTCATAAGAAAATTGTTTGATTACCCGGTGAAAGCGTAATCCATACACAAACTGAACAAATTAGGTTGTTCCTCGAGAAGATGTCTCGCGATACCACTGGTTAGGCTGCAATAAGTAGAGCCTCAGTCTTCTGGTATACAACTTGTCGGGCAATTGGTGCTCAGCAATTTGTATATCGAAGTGGAGTGACGGAAAAGAAGCAAACCCGAAACGGAACCAAATAAGATATTTTTCTTGACAATACGTCTAGATTTGAAGTCTTACTTGGATTATATCTGCAATTGGTGCCGATGATAAAAAAAAAAAGATGGAGGTTGGGTTGAAATGTAGACTTATATAAGATGGTTTTATTTGTTCGTAAGTTAAGCTGAACTTCGGTTGCCGATAATTAATAAGTGATTGCCTTTAAAAGTAGTGACCGTGGCATACAGGTTAAGTGTGTAGCTTAGCTCGGAGCCCGGGTTCGATCCCCAGCCGCGGCGAAAAGTTTTTTAATAAAATCAACGAACTTTTTCAGGCCTATAATTTTAGACAGTTTATTTGTTTAAAACTATTACACTAGTTAATATATATACGGAAAACATGATTTTTGGAGGTTTTTGCAAAATGGTTTAGCTCACTGATGGATTTCGGTAAAGCCAAAATATTTTGGGAATCATCATAAAATACGTCAAGGTTCATTTAAGGATGGGTACACATTAGAGCGGGTCAATTTTTTTTTGGATGAAGCGTATAGCAAAAACGTATTCTATAGGTGATTCTGAGAAATTTTGCTGAAGAGACCACAGCTCTAAGTCGGATTTGGAGCCCCCCAAAATTTCAAAATAGATATTTTTCCATATATACATAGAATAATTCAATTAAATTCGTCATAAAATCGGATAGAATTAGAGTAGATTTCTCAATGTGGGCTTGTTTGAAACATATTTTTATCACCTTTCAGAATCTGTATTGATACCAATATTTTTTTTTATTTTTAGTAGAGATATTAGGAATTTTTTGTCGAAAAATAGCCTAAAATTAACTTTTAACTAATAAATTCTGAATTTTTTCGATTTTTTCCAGATTTTTTTTTGCAGATTATGAAAGTTCAGATAATTTCCAACAACTTTTATCACGATCAATTTTTTTGTTTTCGAACTCCTTTTTGTAGGAAAATCATTCTGAAAAAATCAACATTTTCAAGATTTCAGCAAAAAAACACTATTTTTACATTTTTAATTCAATTTATTTTTAAATATTATTCTCGACCTACAATTTAATGTTTTAATGTGGTAATATTATATTTTAAGGTCCTTTTTACTTTCCATGCGAGGAATTTTCATACGACTTTCTAAAGTCACTGCCATAACTCCTTCACGATTCTTTTCTATGACTCGTTTTGAAACACTCGTTAATAACTGCACATTTCTTTCTGTTCCTTGTATGTGCATTGGAATTTGTGGATCAGCCAGTGGTGGTTCATCGAAATCTAAGTATTCTACCAAGTGATCATATGGAATCTGTCGAGTAAATGCTGGTTCATCATAAATTCTTTGAGATGTTCTGGAATCAATCCACACGAGCATTCTGTTGTTTTTAATAAGCAATTACATTTGCCAATATAAAATAATTCGTTTATTGAATCAACAAATGCTTTAAATTCATCTCTTTTGTTTCTATGTTGTACATGTTTCTGGTATTTATCAAGCAAACCAGTTATTTTTTTTAAAACACTCTTTCTATTAATGATTTCAATTTTTAATTTACACCAAATTTGGATCAATTTATCTGTTACGTGAGGAGTAAAAGTTTTATACGAGAACATTTTGTTTTCAAATTTAGCACGATCACTTAAAAAATAATAATATTTTAAAATGTCAGATTTAGTAGGCAAACTAAGATTATTTAAATCACTTGATAAACCAAAAACAACAATATCTTGATGAGGCATGTTGGTCAATTTAGAGTCAAAACTTGTTGATGTTGTTGCTTCCATTTGCGAAGACAACGCAGACGATGTTGATGGTTCTTGATTATCCATAATAACTTTATGAAATTATCTGAACTTTCATAATCTGCAAAAAAAAATCTGGAAAAAATCGAAAAAATTCAGAATTTATTAGTTAAAAGTTAATTTTAGGCTATTTTTCGACAAAAAATTCCTAATATCTCTACTAAATATAAAAAAAATATTGGTATCAATACAGATTCTGAAAGGTGATAAAAATATGTTTCAAACAAGCCCACATTGAGAAATCTACTCTAATTCTATCCGATTTTATGACGAATTTAATTGAATTATTCTATGTTTATATGGAAAAATATCTATTTTGAAATTTTGGGGGGCTCCAAATCCGACTTAGAGCTATGGTCTCTTGAGCAAAATTTCTCAAAATCACCTATAGATTACGTTTTTGCTATACGCTTCATCAAAAAAAATCGGTCCATACAATTCGACCCGCCCTAGTACACATGGATCTTTTTTTTTCTTCATACAAGTCGAGGCACCTTAATGCCCCCAGACCACTCGGAAAAATCCCAGGTTGTATGATCCTTAGGCACACATCTGCACCTAACACCATGCCGACGGAGGACGATACGAAAAAGTCCGGGTCAGCAAGCATCAAGTTCGTAAAGTTCACCCTGATGAACGCATCTAAGCTTGGGTCTTGGCGTAACGCGGGCGAAGTGCCGCACTACCTTCGCATGGGTTGTAACAGACTGGTTGCACTCATAGTTCGCTCGGAGGCTTAGAGAGCAAACTTCGTGTGAGCCAACCATTCGTGTTTGCAACCCAAGCTAGCGTACGACGCACTGCGACACCATAGACGTCTCCGCACAATAGTCCACCAGGGTGCGAACCCGATGTATATGACCCATGTCAACCACCTTGACGACCGCCGTGGGGTTGTCCAATCTTCTGCCTACCACGCAGAGAAGGGCGAAACGAGTGCAACCTTCGCGCGTTATCAATTATTGCCGCTAACCGGGGAGGTGACCGTCCGTCACCATCTTCACCTTCAGGCGGAGACATTCGTGGCCGGGCAGTGGACTCCTCCTCGTATCCGACGTGAAGACCGAGACACAAGAGATCTGGCTACATCGAGAGGAATCGCTTGGGTCGGTGAGGACTTTTTCGAGCTCTCATGCGGCCCGAAATGCAACATGGTGTGATATTCTCCGGAACAATGACGGCATCGGCCGTAGCTGGTAAACGCTTTAGTAAGGTATATTGGGGAGAGACACTTTGAGCAATACCGGAAAAGACACACAAGCCGGATCCGCTCAGCGAGGTTTCCAGCCATAAACACTGGACATGCCAGCAAAATATGGCGCGACAAGCACACACAACACTTTATTGGCAGCTCATTGGACGACATTATGTAGCTGAAAAAAAAAATAGAAACTATATACGTTAATTTTTTTTCTGGAATGTCTATTTGAGGACATTACACAGGAGGACATTACGCAGGAGGACGAGGACAAATGAAGACAACTGACTATTCAAGGGTGGCAGAATAAAAAGTTTGACCACCGAGCGAGTAATAATATCGCGTTTGGTGTGCAAGTCGGCCACGTGGACTCGATTGTCCGAGCCTAAATACACTTTTGCGACTCTTCCTAATCGCCATTCGTTACCTGAGAGATTATCCGATTTTATTAAAACCAAGACGTCAATTTTAAAGTCTACGCTTGGACGTTTCCACTTATTTCGTTTGTGGAGTTCTTTAAGATATAATTTTTCCAAATGACACCACTTTCTCCTTAGAATCATTAAGAAAGACTTTATAATCCTCTTTAGAGGCACGTGAGGCACCAACAAAATTGCACTGAGAAAACAAAAAGAAAAACTTGCATTTTAAAAATGGTTTGTAAAATGTTTATTTTAAAAACATTCTACGCCATGCAAAAATTAAAATCCTTGCTTTAAAATACAAAAGTAAAATGAAACGTTTTAAAAACAAAAAAGAACGTTTTACTTTGATAACACAGTGCAACATTTCGGAGGTCATGGATCTTTAACAACTTTTTGACTGTTGTTCCTGAAAGTTGGGAACGTAAATAGAAAACCCCTATCAGGAATTTGCTAGTTTGGCTACCGATCGGATTTTATAATGCCTGAAAGATATCGGTTGAAACTTGATTTTTCAAAACAAATGCTTTTATTCTCACGGCTATATCTCGTAAGCTATTTGGAATTTTGAGTTATAAAATTGTGGCATTTTGATTTGTTATTATTAAGTTTGTAATTCTTAAAGAATGTGTTCTTTATTTAGAGCTTAATGCCAAATAATTCATCAAGTAACAGGCTTGCTGCAACAACAAAAATTCTTTACAAAAGAACCGAGCAGACTAGACCATGGTTTCGTCGGACGCTACTCCGACTCATCAGTAGTCTCTGTGGTTCATGCAGTCCACTAACTTTGAGAAGCTAATAAGTGCAACTGTTGTAAAACCAAAAAGGAATTACCAGGACTTTTCACTTTCTCAAAGCAGTGTTTTTCTACTCTTTTGCTAGTCGCAAAATGAAATGAAAGTGAAAAGTGCTGGTAATTTATTTTTGGTTTTACGACAGTTGCACTTATTAGCTTCTCAAGTTAGTGGACTGCATGAACCACAGAGACTACTGATGAGTCGGAGTAGCGTCCGACGAAACCATGGTCTAGTCTGCTCGGTTCTTTTGTAAAGAATTTTTGTTGTTGCAGCAAGCCTGTTACTTCATGAATTATTTGGCATTAAGGTCTAAATATAATTCTTAACCTTTAACTACTGAGGTGAAATATTTTGGCGTATATGCTGTGGTGGTGGTAAATTTTACCCCCTTTTAATTTTTAAAAAATTTTGCCAAAAAAAAGTTTTTTTTTATTTATTTGCTTTTAATTGGAATTAGATGACACATTTTTAAATGAATAAAGTAATAAAATAAAGAATCAAACTTCTAGTTAAACAACACAAGGAAATTATTTCATATTCACTTTTCTTAAAACTAAAAAATTTAAGTAAAGAGGGTAAAATTTACCACCACCACAGTAGTTAAAGGTTAAAGAATATGTTCTTTAAGAATTACAAACTTAATAATAACAAATCAAAATGCCACAATTTTATAACTCATGTAAACTGGTGCGAGCTAAACCTACGAAAACATGATGATTAATTATATGTTTGCGCATATAATTAACATCTGCTTTCAAAAAAAACCTTCTTCACGCCTTCTATGGTTTAATACCAACAAAATGTTGGAACCTACATCAGAGGTGCACATAAGAGCTTCGGGGAGCCGTCGGCTTTCACAGACAAGTCGGGTGTGCGAAGCTGCCGAACTTCTTCGACGATAGCATTGAATCAGTTTGCGTTTGATCTTCACGGAGTAAGCGTCTTATGCGCAAATTGTTATGTTGAATTTTTGTCTTGTACACACATACTTAGACAAAAATGTTGCGTTTGTGTTGGAAGCTCTGCCAACGCTGTGCATCACTGACCTAGATGGACACGTGATAAAGAAGTAAACAAAAAGCGCAACAACAAAATCTTTGCAGAAGCAATGCAGTCAATTTTTTTGAAATTTTGCGACTAGCAAAAGAGTAGAAAAACACTGCTTTGAGAAAGTGAAAAGTGCTGGTAATTCCTTTTTGGTTTTACAACAGTTGCACTTATTAGCTTCTCAAAGTTTGTGGACTGCATGAACCACAGAGACTACTGATGAGTCGGAGTAGCGTCCGACGAAACCATGGTCTAGTCTGCTCGGTTATTTGGAATTTTGTTTTCCTGTCTTCAGCAAAGTTGTAGCTATTGACATGGAAAATAAAAGCTCAGAGCGAACTATTACGACAAAACTTCACCGAAGCCTCAAAATCGCAATAATGGAAAAAATTTACTTGTTATTTTTACCATTTTTGGTCCATGTCTTTCAAACCGTTTTAAATTTTGGCAAACCATATACAACGAAATTGTAGACAAGCAAAAACTTAACAACTATTAAGAACATGTCAACTGCATCCGAGTGCTCCTTGATACCGTTTTGGACCTGAAAATGTGACATATTTTCATAAATAACCATAATACCATCCATGTTTGAAATTTCACGATTAAACATCCACGAACTCATTACGTTTTTGCGTTATAAATTTTATTTTGAAGATATTTATAGTTTTTGTTCTGTTTGCGTTTTTTATGCACCCGGGGTTTGAACGCACGACGTTTCGCCTACTGGCCCAACCTTGGCACCACGTAGGCTTTTAAAATACCCTTGAAGTAAGTCATATTACGCTGAAATCATATTAGTAAAAATAAATATTATTTGTTTAGTAAGTTTTTATCGCTTTTGTGTTATGAAAAAAAAGAGTTTTACCGTAATAAGTACACAATTTTGATCACATTTGAGTAACAGCTTTAGTTGTCATTATTTTCGTATCGTTAGAGTGACAACTCAATAATTTGGTAGATTTAAAGTTTTAACATGGAAAAAAGCAAGTGCCCAAAAATAAATGAAATTTGTTTCGTTTGTGGTCATATTGTGCCAAAGCATGATGAAGATGCGAAAAAATTAGTTTACTCCGGAATTAAAAAGTGCGTATATGCTATATTTCGATGAAATACATTTAAGTAGTGAACATTTTACGCCGAATACTGTGTGCAATACTCGCTCTAGCAATCTTTTAAATTGGTTCCATCAACGCCAAGCAAATTTGCCTTTTGTTAAGGCTTGTGGATAAATGACCCGAACGGAGATGATAACTCCAGGTGCTACGCAGGCGTTCATTTTAAAGCTGGAATCAGTAAAACCCCGGGATGGAATGGGTGCGGATTCCAAATTTGCCGCCCCTCTCATATGCAATACAAAAAAAACATCTTTTATATTAATTTACGGTTTTGTATGCATAGTTTTCACTTTATAATGTGATCTTTCATTGTTTCTAAAAAAAATTCTAATATACATATCATCAACCTATTTCTAATACGACGCAAGTTTGGAAAAAATGGAGCAAAACGCGCGCATGAGTCTAATTTTGCTCTCATTTCTCCCGTGGTATATCAAAACCAAGTAACTGCTAGTTAACTGCTACACGGAGAAAACTGTTGTGCATTATTAATGCACAAGCTGTTCATAACTATAAAATGTTAAGGTACATTTTTGAATATGCAGCTTTGCGCATAAATTATGCCTAATAACCATAAATTCTGCACAATCTATTAAAATTGTGCATAAGTTATACACAAAAAATGGGCACAGTTTGTGAACATTGTTCATAGCTTAATTATTTGAAAATTAAACTCAATTGATCATAATATATGAACATTGTGCATGAACGACTATTAACACTTATTGTTCATGAGTTATGCCTACTTGTGCATAGATTTTGCCCAACATTTTGATATGTGTGTATCTTGTTGTAGATGGGCATAAGTTGTGCCCATTTTTGCATAGATTATGAACAATGCGTACACATATGGATAATGAGTATGCAGTAATTGCAAGTTAGTTTCACTTGTGTTCTTTGTGTAAAGAGTGCTGGTTGTGTTTAGAAGCGACAGTAGTGTGTTATATATCATTTAATATTATTTAGAAATATATAATTGTGTAAATTAAGAAAACCAGAGGTAAGTATTGAGTTATTATCATATATGTAACACTCAGAAAATCCGGTTTTTTTAAAAAATATCTCCGCGTTAGAACAAATAACAAATCCGAATTGGAAAGTCGAGAAGAAAGTGCTATTTCGGTATCAGGAATCGATTCAGAAGATAAAATTTGGCTAAAAACAAGAAATTCGACTTGGGCGACGGTGGAATTGAACTGGAACTCCAGCTTTGCTCTTCGGCGCCAGGACATTAATATCCATCCGCTACAATTTATACTTTCCGACTGCCCATTATATGCGCATAGTAACGGATATCGTTTGGTAGAAAATTTAAATTTATATAATATATAAATAAAAACTTTATATTTTTATATTTAGATCGATATTGACTTCCATAATTTGTACCCGGAAAAGTCCAACTTATTTCTTAACGACTGGAATTCACTGAAGGATAACATTATAGCAGTATGCAAAAATATTGTTAAATTTCCAGCTGCTAAGAAATTATAAATCATCTTCCAACAAACAAAGGTAAAAACAATTTAAACTTATGAAATAAAGAACTAATTTAATTATTATTTTTGAATTTTCTTCCAGATTTAGAATTAATTAAAGTCTCGAAGGTGGTGGCAGCAATTTTTAAGCCTGTGGCAAGAAAAACAATTGAGAAACAGACGTGGAAGGTTAGCACAGTCGACGCTTCGAATTTTGAAATTCATTTTGACATTTGAAAATAAAATGAAATTTTGTTTCTTTAATATTAGCAGGAGATGTAAATATTTGTTCACAATCTATGAAAATGTTGTTCATAACCTATGCACAGTTGTTCATAACCTATGCCCAGTTGTTCATAACGTATGCATAGTTGTTCATATCCTATGCATAGTTGTTCATAAACTATGTCCAGTGGTTCATATAATATGCCCAGTTGTTCATAGTCTTTTCCCAGTTGTTCAGAATCTATGAAAATGTTGTTCATAAGCTATGCCCAGTTGTTCATAACCTATGCACAGTTGTTCATAGTCTTTTCCAAGTTGTTCAGAATCTATGAAAATGTTGTTCACAATCTATGCCCAGTTGTTCACAACCTATTCACAGTTGTTCATAGCCTTTTCTCAGTTGTTCAGAATCTATGAAAATGTTGTTCATAATCTATGCCCAGTTGTTCATAAAACATGCTCATAGTGCTGAACTTAAGTTATGAACAAGTGTGCATAGATTATGAACAACTGTTCTTGGTCATTTTTCGTGAACAATTTTTGCATAATTTGTGCCCATAGCGCATAATTTCTGCACACAATTCTCTCCGTGTAGTTACTTGGTTTTGTTGTTCTATCAAGTTTGAAAATCTAGAGCAAAAGGTCTACGAGCAACTTCAATCCATTTTTGCCTATCTCATTTCTAAACACTAATATTAAAAAAGAAATAAAACAAGTAACTTGAAATGCTTTGATTAGAATAAAATGGGTTACAACAAAACCAAGTAACTTCAGTACTTTTCAGCACTTTACTTAAACGAAATAAAATTTTATGCGAAAAAATTCACTTAAAAATACCGCAATCGAAAAATTATTTCCAAAATTTATTGAACATTTTTTCTTAGTCACATCTTCTTCTTCAAACGTATCGAATATAATAAAAAACAGGGTACAATGTCGTCACTTGAAAAAAATTTCCATTTAATTGAAAATTTATAAGTAATATTATAAAATAAGTTCCTTGAATTTTTTTTTGGAAATTATTACAAAAATATTAGTTTATTCTCCAGTGATTTTTGCGATAATAATGGAGAAAGTAAAATTGATTTTAGTCCTACATCGTCGTACTATGATCCTGATTTTGATCCAAAAAATGAAAAAAAGTGACGAAGAGGAGCTCATGGACAATAATTTCATGGATTCTCGATCTGAAGATTCTCAAACAATCTCTTCCAATCGTACTACAAAGGATTCTCAAACATTCGTTTTCAATCGTGCTACAAAGAAAAGATTATTGCATCCAGCATACAGCAATTGCCGAAAAAAATGTAATGCAAAATTTTCAGAAGAATTCGAAAAGGATTATTGTAATTTTTTATAAAACTTCCTTCGAAACCGATGCAAAGCTTTATGAATGCACATTAGTGCATCAAAAAGATCTTCTGAAATATTCAAATACAATTAAAGGAAATCGTGAAAAACCCATCTAAAAAGAAGGATATTAAAGATAAATTAATTCCTTTAATATATTCCTTGTATACATGATAAGTTATCATTGATAACACAAAAATTAATTTTTGGGAAGATTTTAAGAAATGAGCAGATTCTAAGGATCTCTCTATTGTTTTTACAAGCCAACACCACCAACATTCCTGAATTTATTTATATGTTCTATTAATTTTGTTAAAAATAGTAACAAAAGATTTTTTATTGAGCTTAATGAATAGATTTATGTATAATTTACTTAATAAGATACTTGTGAATTCTTTTTTCCATTTACCCTAAACAAGTTGCAAATTAAAATTGTAACAAATGTTCAACTTATTTTCTAAACAATTGTGTTTTAATTGATACTAGTAAACCTGTTGCCCGAATTCGAGCAATTCAATAAAAATTAAGTGTTAGAAGCATTAAAGACGTTTAATATATGATATTCTATTCAGGAAGCTATTATACTCAATAACGATATATTTAGTCTCAATAATGATATAAAAGATCATTATCTGAATGGTTTGACTTGAAACGTATGATCTGACACTAAATTTTTTAATGTAACTGTCAGAACACGAAGAGGGACTTACACTTATATTACTACTGAGACAAACATTATGACTATTCGAAAACATAGCATTTAACTCTTCCAGCTATAAAACATAACTAATTTAAAAAAAAACGCAGTGAAAAATAGATTTTAGACATAATACTAAGAGATATTTCAGAAATTAATAAAAGGTACTTACAGAACACTTACAACATCGATTTATAACACCTTTAGATGAAAAAACGCCAAAAAAACCCAAAAAAATTTTTTTTTTTAAAACCGTTGAAATTTGACTGAGTTGTTTGCTCGGAAAGTGGAATTTTTGATTTTGGAACTGCATTTTTCGAACAATTGACATTTGAGGAATGCATAAAAGATAATTTTGGTTAAAAATTTTTAGATTTGAAAAAAATTCAAATTCGACCAATTCATAAGCTCTTCTCAAACTAAATTTCAAATTGATTCAATAGCGGATTTTTGTACAGAAATTTTATTTCTGTTTTAAAAGGTTGGGAACCCCTTGAAGCGAAATCACAATTTTTAAAAGTGGTTTGCACATCTACAGCCTAAACCTGATTTAACGACATCTGAATCGATAAAATCGGTCCATTGGTCTGGGAGGAGTTGAAGTCACAAAAAAAACCTTAGCCTATTAATTATATAAATTATACAACAAAACCAAGCAACTTTAAAGTTAATTGATTTTGAAAAAACAGGAAAGAATAGTGTTGTAAAATACATAAAAATGTTTTATTTGCTTTCAAGTAACTTCATAGTTACTTGGTTTTGTAAAAACACAAAAAATCTTGTTTATATGAATTGTAAAAAAATTTTACAAACATTTTCTCAGTATCTTAAGTTCGACTTGATTGTTAAAAAACTGCAATGCAAAATAATTTGGCTAGCACAAGTTTCAAAAATTTCGACTCTTAATAGTTTGAAAAAATTGTTAAAAATCTTATAAACGGAAAGATTATATCCTATAAGGCAAAACCTCAATTTATCACAATTCTCAAAAAACAAGATACTTGGTTTTGTTATATCACGGGAGATTTCTATATTTACTTAAATATAAATCTGATATATTGACACCTGAACAAGTATTTTTTAAGGAGTAACCTGGCATAATAAAATTTTGTCATTGCATGCACCCTACACTTATACCCTACAGCTAAAAATAAAATTTATTTATGATATATAAAGTGGTGAACAAAACATATAAAATTAAAAGCGCCATGAATTTTTTAATGATTTTTTAAAAAAATTCCATTAGCAGTATATGTGATTAAAACAATAAAAAAATTTTTTTTGCGAAATTTTTTTCCGAAAAATATATTTGTAATTTTTAGAATTATTTCTTATTTTTATTGAACTTATACACATTTTAAAACATTCAAATAAACAAAATTTTTTGAAGAATCAGTTTCTTTGTGCGCAATAGAAACAATATTCTGAAGTATCTTTCTCTCAATGAGAAACTCTTCCTTGTCAACTTCTTCGTGACAGAATTCATTCAGTTTACATTCCAACTTATCATTCAGGAGAGTCAAAGGAGTAAGAATTGCGTAATGATCAAATCAGTATAGACCACGCCCAAGGCTTATTTATATAAGGTTGCATACATTTTTGACGTTTTCTCATTTCGGCACCCTTATTTTGAAATGAGAGCAAAAGAGCGTAGTCATTTGAGTAAAGAACTGACACGGTTGCCTGAATATAATACTATTGGTAGTTTTTTGTAGTACTATTTGGTAAATAGAATACTAAAATTTTTGTTTAGTACTTTTATTGGTCCTTTTTTTATTCGGATGTCCTGATAAAATTAAGTCATTGAGTTTGATCTACCCCATAATTTTAGTTTTGATTGAAGGATTTCAGTACTATGCCCTAAAAAAGGTTTAATGAAATAAATATATATTAAGAAAATCAAGAAAGACAGACCAAATAAATATTTTCATAATCGAAACTTTCATTGCATTGGAAAACGGTGATCGTAAAAACCACTTTTACTTCCAATTTTGACACATCTTGACTTAGTGTGTACACAATAAAACAGAAAACTGCACAAAACCCTGAAAAATACTTTATTTTTCTCGAGCAGCACAAAACCCTACTCTGCAAACGTCAAAATATTTTTGTTTGCATAAAATAAGGATGCGTCAAAAAATGTACGCAACCTTAAATAAATCAACCTTGGACCACGCCTAACCCCTATCCAAACTGATTTTATTAAAACAGTGAAATCCCTTCAAAAATCACAAAAAATTATAATAGATACGACTTAAAATTATACGCATAAGTCTTATTTCTTAATATGCTCTCTGAACTTACAATACGCCATAATCAAACGAAAAGTCCGCCTTCCTCCCACACTCAATTTTACCAAATATACCTTAGTTGAAAAACGTTATTCTGTTAAACCATTTTTCTACTGAGCATTTCCACTGATAAGTTAAAGCACTTAAAAACTCAAAAAACTTTAAGTTACTCGAAAACATCAGTTTGAAAACGAGTTTCAAGTCGCAGCCGAGTTACTCGAAAATTCAACTACTCGCACCTGCCTAAATAATACGAAGGTCATAAATATAGTTACGTTAACAGTGGTGGCCAAATTTATTCATTAAGTTTAGTTCTTTCTTTTGTTTTTACACCTTAAAATTATATTGTACACATATTTATTTTGTAAAAGGCTTTATTTAGCTTCAGTGCCGCCCCTAAAATAGTGCCGCGGACCAA
Source organism: Tetanocera ferruginea (assembly GCA_958299015.1). Lineage (NCBI taxonomy): Eukaryota > Metazoa > Arthropoda > Insecta > Diptera > Sciomyzidae > Tetanocera > Tetanocera ferruginea. The sequence goes on along the minus strand of OY282642.1, from coordinate 68,232,032 downwards.
CCCCCCCGTCCCCCCCCCCCAACACGGTACGCGGCTGGACAAAAAAATTAAAATTTTTGTTTTTTCTATTAAAAAGTAACATCACTTCTCTTTATATAAAAATTTTTTCGGGAAGCATAATTTTTCATTTCATTTAAAAAAATTTCAATGCATAATAAACGCAAACAGAACAAAAACTATAAATGTCTTCAAAATAAAATTTATAACGCAAAAACGTTATGAGTTCGTGGATGTTTAATCGTGAAATTTCAAACATGGATGGTATTATGGCTGTTTATGAAAATATGTCACATTTTCAGGTCCAAAACGGTATCAAGGAGCACTCTGATGCAGTTGACATGTTCTTAATAGTTGTTAAGTTTTTGCTTGTCTACAATTTCGCTGTATATGGTTTGCCAAAATTCAAAACGGTTTGAAAGATATGGACCAAAAATGGTAAAAATATCAAGTAAATTTTTTTCCATTATTGCGATTTTGAGGCTTCGGTGAAGTTTTGTCGTAATAGTTCGCTCTGAGCTTTTATTTTCCATGTCAATAGCTACAACTTTGCTGAAGACAGGAAAACAAAATTCCGAATAGCTTACGAGATATAGCCGTGAGAAAAAAAGCATTTGTTTTGAAAAATCAAGTTTCAACCGATATATTTCAGGTATTATAAAATCCGATCGGTAACCAAACTAGCAAATTCCCGATAGGGTTTTTCTATTTACGTCCCCAACTTTCAGGAACAACAGTCAAAAAGTTGTTTGAGTTTTACGTGTTGCACCGTGTAAAGTAAGCTGTAATGAATATTTTCAAAAACATTCTACGCCATACATAAGTGGGAACGCATATTTTAAAATACAAAAGTAAAACGAAACGTTTTAGAAACAACAACGAACGTTTTACAATGATAAAGTAGTCTAAAATTAAAATTTTTAAAAACATTTTACGCCACACAAAAATAAAAACGCACATTTGAAAATACAAAAGTAAAAGGAAACGTTTTAAGCAATTAACAGCAATGAGCGTTTTAAAAAGAATTTTATAAAAAATTGTTTTTGTCAAGATTTTCTGTCACTAAAGATGAGTAGTTTTAAATATGTTTTGCTTCAGTTAACTTATCGTTGCCAATAGCTCAGTGCAAGTGTGCTAGACTGGTATGCAGAGGACGTCGGTTCGAATCCTGACTGTGTATGTATCAAAAGTATTAATTTAATTATTTAAATTCTAATTTTAATTGTTTCATTAACTCATTAGTCAGAAAAAAACCCTCGAAATAAGTTCGCGATTGTAATCTTAAAAACAATCTATCAAAATTTATTAAAAATAAATGTGTTTTAAATAAAAATAAATTCTTGTAGGTTTCATCAAGGATTTAACCCTGGACGGTTGATTATTAAACTCGACCGGTAGCCAGCTCGGCTAAACTTGAACTTTTTAAAAGGTGCAATTAAAAGTTTTTTTTTTTTAAATTTCAATTTTAAAATATCAAACGAACGTTTTAAAAGCTCTTTTGAAAATGTTTATTTTAGAAAATCAAACGAACGTTTTAGCAGCTCTTTTTAAAATGTTTATTGCAGAAAATCAAACAAACGTTTTTGAAGCTCTCTTTAAAATGCGCGTTTTTAAAATAAAAATAAACGTAAGAGGCGCGAAATCTGGTTCAAACGATTTCAAAAGTAGCACGTTTCTGCTAGTTTTGAAAATGTAGTTTTCTTAGTGCGGTTCCATTGTCGGAGTATAAGTTCTCTGGGCATGAACCTCGAAAATGCGGCCAGAAAAGTAACCGTACTGAGATCGCTTGTAGCCTCTAAATGAATTGTTTTTGTAGCAAAGCAGACAAAGACACAAATATAGCCGCATAATTTTTAATGTCATATGGCCCTGTGAAATCAACTCCAGTAGACGCGAAAGGGCGAGATCATTTTGTTCGCTCTGGAAGTAAGGATGCCATCATTTGAGTCTGCAATCGCTTGCGGTCAATAACACAGACTATAATTGTGTATGATAGACTTTATCATGTTCTTTACTCGGGGAATCCAGTATTGCTTCCGAATTAGTCGCAATACAAGCTGGTTCCCCCCATGATCTGAGATCTCATGGGTGAATTTCACCAGCAGTTTAGAGAATGGACACTCATATGGAAAAATAATAGGATGTCATTCACTATAAGCTTTATGCTCCGACTCTGCTAACCGCCCACCAACACTAAGAATCTGTTGGTTGTCATGAAAAGGGTTCAGTTTAAAATTCAACTTTTGGAATCAATCAACATTTTCTGTGATAACTGACTATCAACTTTTGACTATCAATCACAAGTCTTTTGTTAGTTTCTTTAATTTCTTGCTGGGATATAGCCACAGACTTACAGCATAAACTACTTTTATGTGCCCTGTGAGTTCGATAATACGATCGTAATACGTACGAAAGAACTCGCAAGGTTCGCGGCAGGGACGAAAAACGCTCTAAGACGCCTACATTTGGCGTACACGCCACATGAGCCTTTACTGATTTTGCTTCTATGTTGGTCTCGTGTTCGTCGCCAAGAATGAGGTTCTGCTTGGAGCCATAATGGCCCGTGCCACCTCAAATAACTGTCTTTCAAATGCTGTGGTTCCAACCTGCTGGCTAGATCTGCATGATTACACAGTGCAACACCAAAAAAAATAACCATATACGGACACCACTACGTGATAAAAGACTAAAAAAAAAGAGACCCGTGTCTCCCAATTTTCCCCAAAGTCATGCACTTTTTGTTTTATGGGCCACGCCTACCTCCCATACAACACAAATAATGAAAACTCTATAAAGAGGCTAATATCAAAGTTACAAAACTGAAACTCGGTATTTGTGTGTTCTATGTCAAAACTTAAGTGTGTTAGAAAAATGGGCGTTATCCACCCACTTACACGCCCACCTCCCATACAACCCCAAAATTGAAAACTCTATAAAGAGACTAATATTAAAGTAACAAAACTGAAACTCGGTATTTGTGTGTTCTATGTCAAAACTTAGGAGTGTTAGAAAAATGGGTGTTATCCACCCACTAACACTCCCACCTCCCATACAACCTCAAAATTGAAAACTCTATAAAGAGACTAATATTAAAGTTACAAAACTGAAACTCGGTAGTTGTGTGTTCTATGTCAAAACTTAGGTGTGTTAGACAAATGGGTGTTATCCACCCACTAACACTCCCACCTCCCATACAACCCCAAAATTGAAAACTCTATAAGCTATCCCACAGCAAACACAAGCAAAAGAAATTATCAATTATCAAAACCGTAACGCTGGTCTGCAAAGTTCAATTCTCAATTTAATTCAGCAATGCAACAGTCAGTTGCAGCACCTTTAGGCAACAAAACAAAGAAAAAAAAATAAATAAAAACAAAACTAAAATATAATAACAAATAAAATATAATAAATAATAAAATGAACTGCATTTGCAATAAAAAGGTCGAAAGAAATGACGTGAAAATTGACTGCGTAGACTGTCAAAAAATATTTCATGGTGCCTATGTTAAAATGCTGGCGCCGGAGATTGAGTTCTTTAAAAAGAAAAAAAAATTTTGGAGGTGCTCTTCTTGAACCCTTGAACCTCTTACAATTGCGCAAAAGCATATAATTAGAATTATTTCAAATAAAAACAGAAGGGAAAGTAGCTGGCCTCTGTTCTGCAATCTTGGCACTTGTCACTTGGCACTGTCATTAAAATATTTATATGTTTACAAAGTACTTAAGATATTTTTTATGAAAAGCGGCTATAGCCAAAACTTACGAAATTCACTTATTTACGGCCTAAGGGTGAACCGGATGAAACTTGTTAACATAAAACCTAACCTTTGTAACTTTTTCTTTAATGAACAAAATCATTTAATTCCTTCACAATAGTATATTGATTTTTTATGAAGTGTATTCCAACAATAATTTCAAATCGAAGTTATGGGGTACCTAGAGCAAAAAAATGAAAATTGTTAAATATCTACTTGAAGATGACCTCTGACACCACCGACACCAAAGAACACGATGTAGTATTCTTTCAGACCTATCCAACGAAATACTGCACTTGATGATCGGACTTAAAATACTAATGTTATAACTAAAAGACCATTTTGGCTGTTTTTTGGGACACCCAAAAAAAAAAATTTTTATAGTGTTGAAACACTTTCGATGTAAGCTTTCATTTTAGGGGGTGTCTTTTTATATTCATTTTTGGTGTCCCGCCTTAATAGATATCTCATATAATTTATTAAGGTGGTCATTTTTAATTTCAATTGGGTTTAATTTAATTCTTCAACTTCTATCAAACAATATTCTCTTGCACTCAAGTTATTTTTTTTTTTACCGTTATGTATGTGATTAAATATTGTTCTCAATTATTTTATTTCATTTATACAATTCATGTCAATTTACTACATAAATTTGTACTTTATGCCCCACATCAACCAAAAAATAATTAACAAATTTAATGTATGTATTCAAGTCATTCGTCACTAGTCACCAGCTGGGTGGTGTGAATAAAAATTGAGTGCGAGTGTTCACTCATGATTTTTGAGGGATCACTCAATTTGGAGTGAGTAAAATCTACTTTCGTTAAGCTTAACGGAAATACTCCACTCCTATATTTTGACATTTGAGAGTGCTCTCAACTTTGGTGTGAATAAAGTTGAAATTAGAAAGCTCTGTTTGAGTGAGTAATCAAGAAAAGTTGAGGGTGGTGACTACTTGCCTCCACGTGCTATTTGTGTGAAGAAATTTCCCCAATAGGCAATTAAGCCAGCGCTCTTCAAACGAAGGCATGCATTGACTGCTACTTTTGAAGACCAAACACATCCTTTCCTCGCTGCTCTTATGAGCCCTTCTTGAAGGCCTTCTTTTTCTGCACAAAAGGCAGCACAACAAACTTTTTTCCCTTCAAAGACTTACTTTTCATATACTTCAGGGCAACTTTTTCGTTAAAAGTTAGAATATTTATCAATTTAAAAATATGACATAATAATGGTCTTACTGCTGTATCAAAGTTTATAGATTGAAATTAATCTGACATAAAAAAACATAGGAGAGAAGATGAAATCATAGAATATATAAATAAATAGAAAAAGGTTTAAAAGAAAAAAATATTTTTTCAACACTTTTTGTTAACTCTATTTTTAGCCATTCTAAAGAAGTGCTTCTATCAGGCCTCTTTTGAGCTATCGGAGCGTAAGGCCTGCGAAATTTTCCCACTTCATATAAAAAAGAAAGTGTAATTGTATATGAGTGCGTCAGTACTACAAATTCCACAGGAAGGCCTGCTAGCAGCGATGTCATTGTCTACTGGGTCTATTTGTTTACAAATATGGAGTCAGAAATGTTTGATGAAACCAGTGTGCCATACGGATCCATTTCGAATTCGAAACGGACTCACTTCTTCGTACACTTTTTCCGAAACGGATTGCGTTTCGGATCCGTTACGGTTCCGTTTTCGAATGAAATTCCTCTCAAAAATTCGAATCGTTTTTACCGTTTCTCCGGATCCGTTTCGAACTCGTGACGGACGAATCCGTGACGGACTCATTTTTTTAAATAATGCAAATCCGCGACGGACTCGTATTTTTAAATAATGTGAATCCGCAACGGACTCGTTATTTTAAATAATGCGAATCCGCGACGGATTCGTTTTTATTTTATAATACGAATCCGCAATGGACCCGTTTTTTTTTTAAAGTGCTTTAAAGTGCGGACGAGGAATTGCGGCGTTGTATTAAGCGTATCACAGATAAAAAAAAAATTGAAAATATGAGGAGCCGAATTAAAAAGGAGAACTGGAAATTTCAAAATAGATTTGACACCTTTTGAAAAAAGGATGCTGGAATTCGTGCGTTGTGGACAGATCCTGGCCACCGAACATCTGCACTTGTGAATTGCTCATGTGCATTTACCGTCGCCTGCACATTTAATGAAAAATAACCTTTGCGATTAAGGTATTCATCACCGTGAGAGCGTGGCTTTAATTTTTCAATATGCGTACAATCTAAAGCGCCTATTGCTCCAGGAAAATTATATTTAGATTGCCACTCTTCTTTTGCTTCCCTCATTTTCTCAAAGGTTCGCTTGCCTTCGCACAAATGGCACAAAATACTTCCCATACAATTTTCGAAACTGTTGTTCTATGAACGCCAATGTCCTCCCCAACTCCAACTTGAAATCCCGGGTCACCTATATATCTTAGGAATATTTTCATTCTTTCAACTTTTGGAATTGCTCCACCACGAGTTCCTCCAGCACCATTCGATAGGAAATGATTGCTTAACCATAGTACGTTATCGAATTCAAAACGATACGGTTTAAAATTATCAACTGTAATGCCGAAGCGTCGAATATTATTCATTTTTACGCGCTTGTATATTTACGAACATTTTTAATATATTTTTACAAATTTTGCCTTTACTGCCATGTTTTTTTAATTCAAGCAACTAAAAGTGACATTTTTCATCTCAATATTATTGAGTGAGTGCAAGCAATTCGAGCGAATTTTTATTCACACCGAATTGAGTGTTCACTCTGGACGAATCACTCTCCACAAGAGAATCCTCACAGAGTGTTTACTCAGTTTTTATTCACACCAACCATTATCTTATTAAAATCATAATTTTTGTAAAGTATGTAATAAGATAAGAAAAAAACGTATAAAAAACAAAGGAACCATTAGCAAACAAGCACATCTGTGAACTCGTGTGGCAAGCAATATGGCGGCTTGTGTGTGTTCGATAAAGCGGGCGTTTTAATTACGGAATCTGTTTGGCATACACAGGGTTACATTTGAAAACAATAGAAATGTACTCTTAATAAAGTTTTATTGCTTCGAAATAAAATTATTTTTGCGTGGGGCAAATTAAACAAAAATGCATCCTTAGTCCTCAACACCAGCATAATTTTCTCGAAATAACTTATTTACTATATTCAACCAAAGTTACCACACATACGGTATGCAACTTACATAGAGTACTACCAAATAGAACAGAAAAAGTACCAAACATTTATCACATCGTCCTTAAAAAATGTTCTCCACAAAGTACTAGACTAATGTTTCAATACAGCCCTGGTTTCGCAATGACTATAGAAAATGATTTTTTTTGCTTTGTTGGATAGAGAAAATCAAAAATTTTTTGTTAACAAGCCAACTAGTATGCCAAACTGGCGAACTAGCTTCTTAACTATCGAACCTGTGTGGAAATGGCCGCCGTGTGAGAAACGAGATCGCAGACTTTAAGCCTGCATAAGGCTGATGTCAGAGTGAGCACTACAAGCGAAGGGATACTTGAAGCTTTGCTATAATGTGGCTTTCACATCTGGAACTCGTGTGGCAAACAATATGGCGGCTTGTATGTGTTCGAGAAAGCGAGCGTTCAAATTACGGAATTTGTTTGGCACACACAGAGTTACATTTGAGAAGAGTAGAAATGTACTCTGAAAAAAGTATTTATTGCTTCGAAATAAAATTATTTTTGTGTGGGGAAAATAAAGCAAAAATGCTTTCCAAGTCTTCCACACCTGCTTACTTTTTTCGAAACAAATTTTTTACTGAATCCTAACAAAGTTGTCACGTATACTGTATGCAATTTACATAGAGTACTACCAAATAGAAAACAAAAAGTACCAATCATCTCTCATATCGTACTTAAATCATTAAAATGTACTCCACATAGACTACACTTATGTTTCAATACAACCCTGGTTTCGCAATGACTAGAAATGTTTATTTTTTGCTTTGTTGGACAGAGAAAATCAAAAATTTTTGTCAACAAGCCAACTTGTGTGCCAAGCTGGTGAACTAGCTTCTTAACTATCGAACTTGTGTGTATATGGCTGCCGTATGCCACACAAAAACGCTGATTTGAAGCCTGCATAAGATGCTTAAAGCAATTCTTTTCTATGTCAGAGTGAAAGCGCTTTTTTATTTCTAGCATTGCTGTATCATTAAGTTTTATGTATCAACATTCATACAAATCATTTCAAACATCAATTGAACGCAAACATCGCCTCGCTTGTAGCGTTAACTCTGACATCAGCCTAAGTCTTGACGATCTCATTTTTCCTTATATGATTTTATTTTTTATAATTGCCTTTAAAATTATACTTTAAAACAGAATTCTATAACTTTTACTTTCGTCAATCTTCCTCTTCCAAATCATTTAATTTTGCTTGAATTTTTGATTAACTCAAATTAATTTTTACACTCTCAAAAAAAATTGTTAATTCTGACAATAAAATAACAGTAATCTTGGTTAAAATAGCATTAACAATCGTTATTGTTGATTTCTTGTTAGAAATAACAATCAAAATTGTACATTTTTCGAAATCAAATTTTGATGGTTGTCTTGTCATTTATGAATGCTAAAATGTCAAAAAATATAAACGTCAAAATTAAATGTCAAAATTTAAATGTCAGAAATTAAATGTCAAAATTTAAACATCACAAATGAAATGTCAAAATTTAACGTCAAAAATTAAATTTCAAAATTTATACGTCAATAAATTATCTGTCAAAAACATTACCACTTAAAAACTTGCATTAAAATACGAATTTTATTTAATAATCAATGTAACACGGATAAGATAGTCGCGTAAAATTTTTTTCCAGTAGGTGAATTCCAGTATTACTGGTAAGGCCATTTTTTAATGATATTAACCATCCGAGAAAGCGTGACTTCCAAGGCAACTACAAAATTTGTTGTGGTTGCCCAGCATAAAGATTAATGAGGAAATGCTTTAAGTATCCACAATTCATCTCCACAACTCCATTATTATTGCACAATTTACCAGCAATTAATCAGCACCTTCAGCCATCCAATCAAAATATTAGGAAAGAGTTTTTCGCCACTTGGTTGTCAATCAGCACACAGATGTACTCAACGCCGTCTTATGCCATGTTCACACAGAGAATTTAGTTTGCGTTTCGTTTGAGTTTAAATGCAGCTGTTCACACAGAGATGCGTCGGCAGAATTGAGTTTACGGTGGATTGAAATGATCGCCAATTTTTGGAATTTCGCTCAAAACTCAGCTTTTTTCGGCCCATACTGACTGACTGATGAGAAACCCTCATCTTCTAAACTTTTCCAAGTTATTTTATTTGTTTTTTGGCTTATTTTTGTTAATAATAAAATACAAATAGAAACATGCACAATTGAGAATCAGCTGTTGTTGGCATTTTTTATCGTTCAATTGAATCGAACACAGCTAAAATCTAACTGAACGAATGTTTTTATCAAAACACTAGCATACTTGTAGGCATGTATCAAATTGAGTTTTGGTAAACGTAGAAAACAAGTTGTGTTTAGTTGCGTTTTCTCCTGCAAAATTGTACTGGAAACGCCAGCGTTTAAATTGAGTTTAAGGGCAAAACGCAACTTTGTACTGGAAACGCAAACTAAACTCTCTGTGTGAACATGGCATTATGTATTCAAAGATTATATGTATATTTATTAATATGTTTATTTTTTTTTTATTTTTCTTCCATCCACAAAAAAAAAAACATTTTTGAAATTATTGAATTTCCTGCTGCAAAGCTGAATTTTCGAAATTTCAAAATTGACAATAGAATTGCTGAATTCAACAATAAATGAAAAGAACAATAAATTTAACAAGTTCACAATAATAATTGTCGATTTTTCAAAATAAACAATAATAGCTCTAAATCAAAACAAAATTATAGCAAGGCAATTGTTAAATTTATTAATAATTGTATTGTTGAATTTTAACAATAATTTTGGGAGTGTACAAGCCATAGGATATAAAAAGCACTATTAAATAACCAGTTGTATTCGTACTTGAATTTTTTAATCCTGTTCATTTAATCAAAAATTAATATATTAGGGATATTTACGATACAGTGCAGTTGTCAGTGCAGTTGAGGACTTTAGGACTTGTGCACTTTATAAAAACAAAACAGACGTACGTCAAAAATCTACACAACTACATTTCTACTATAGCCTAAACTTGAGGATTTGAGGACATGAGCAGATGTGTAGTTAGGTGTGTTTCCGTACACAATGTCGAGTAAAAGTCGAGTAAAGTTCAAGCTGAGAGAGTAAAACGAAATTTGAAAGAATTGTCAAAAGTGCGGAAAAAACTTCTAGCACAAAAACAGCTGATTGCCTATCAAACGTAAACAATGCAAATTAAGATTTGTCTATTCATTACATTTTTTCATTTTAAAATGTATTTATTGTTATGAATTGAATTTTACTATTTGTAAATTTATTTTTAACCACACAACATAAACATAAAACACATTAAAAATGTCAATTGGAAGTTTGCTTCTTCATGCTTGTTCTTATAATTCTGGAAGAAATTCTTCCAGCACACTTCGAGCTAGTTTCGAGCTCGATAGAGCGATTTTATGCTTGTTCTTCTTCTCTCTTTTGAGCTAGAAAAAGTACGGTAACACATTCTAGGAGCTTGCAAGTTACTACAATCGAGTACGGAAACACACCTGTTGTGTACATTGAAAAAATTTACAGTTTTGGAATAGAGATGTAACATTTAAAAGCTTATAAACCAATAAATTGATAAATAATAATCTCAAGCCAATCATAGTTACAAGGTCTGTTCCCGTACTTTTGTAGCAGAAATTAGCAAGTTGAAAAATTTGAGAGAGTAAGTAAAAAAGTCTCTCTTTGCGTGAAAAATTGCAAAAAGTACGGGAACAGGTTTTTTGCAAAAAGTTGCAACTTTTGATGAAACGTCAAAAACATATGTTCAGTTCTTTTGTAAACACTTTAAAAGAATTAGAAAAATGTCGCATCAAAGAAATAAATTGGCTTTCCTATTTGAGGTTATTGCTTCATCAAGTGAATCTGACAGTGATAGTGATTCCGAACTGTTTGAAATAATAACTAAATACAATGCTGAAGATGATACCTTAATCCAGGAACTTCTCAAAGTTTTCGAGAAAAGCAAGAGAAACTGCATCAGGAACTATTTGTCTGAAGTTGTTCCTTCATATGCTGAAAATGAATTCCGTCGACATTTCAGAATATCCAGAACTTTGTTTGAAAACCTTTCTGCGAGATTCGATGAGTCGGATTATTACAAAAATCTTCGCGAAGACAAACGCTTCTCAGCAAGTACCCATTTAGCAGTGTTTTTATGGTTTGCTGGTCACGAGGCTTGCAGTTTTCGTGATTTGGCCGATCGCTTCAATCTTTCGCTTTCATCTGTCTACCGCATTCAGCTCTGTCATTTTTAATTTTTTCCCGCTCTTCCTTTCGCTGCAAGTAGTCCTTAATAGTTTCGTGGAATTGCTTTCTATCCTCATGAAGCTCTTCTAACTTCTTTACCATATCTTCTTGGACTGTCCCGGTTCTTCGTTTTTTTGAAGCTGGACTTCTCTCTGTATTTAAAAAACAATAAGGACCTTATTTTAGCTTTTCCTACAAGTGATTTAAATTAAAACTAAGACCGCATTCTTTTTGGAAAAGATTCTGCCTCACAAAATGCAGAATTTTCAGATTTTGACCTGAATTTACAGGCAAATTTTCGATGTATTTACGATTGATTGAGGTCCAAAATTTATTGGATTAAATTTTATAAAATCATTTCACATATAATATCACAGGACAAAAAATGCTGCATTTGTTATGCTTTCGCAGTCAACATTTTTAAAAAACATGATTTATTTTGAGGTCATCATTTTACAAAAGAAAAAAAACAAATGCTGAATTCTTAAAGAAGGCAAAAAAAAAAAATGTTAAATTTTTTCCAGAAAAGAATGTTTGGCAATCACACCACAACAAACTAAAACACCACAACAGTGCTATACCTTACTTGAAACCAACTGTACTTCATCATTAGAGCTTTGATCCTCTGTAGTCAACTCAGACCGTGAAGTTCCGCTGTCTTCATTGCTCAAAATGTACTCCGGATTTATTCCTCGTCGCTCCCCAAACAATTCGTCCAGCTCGCTTTAAAAAAACAAAACCTTTGTATAATCCAAATAGGTTGTATGATAATTAATTTACCTTTGAAATGGAATTTGCTGTCTATTCCGCCCGGTTTGGCTGTTGTGCAACTTGGCCTTCTTGTAGGTGCGTTCCAGCGACCTATACTTGGATTGCACTTGACCCTCGCTAAAAGAATAGCCATGCTCGTGAAGTGTTGCGCTCACTAACGGCCAAACTTTTTTTTTGCTTTTTAGCTTTGCTGTTTTTCCAACTTTAGGAAAATATTCCTTCAGCAAAGCAATCAAGAGTTTGGTTGGAGCATTGACCCAAACAGACTTGCCTTCCTCACATATAGTGGCATCCAGTTCCTCGCCAATAGCAGCATCTTCTTGAAGAGTTCCGGCCATCATTTCATCCACTGCCAAAATTCCGTCGTGCGACTGCAACAAACTGTTGGTGGCACTATATCTGTAATCAATATCTAAAGGGGAAAAAATTTATTTATTATTGGTTCAATTTTGATAAAACTGCATATCACGTTGCATTCTACTAAATGTACCTGACATTTCATCCAATACTTCCAAATCTTCAGTTTCCGACTGCAACAAACTGTTGGTAACAGAATTACTATAGTTGATATCTAAGGAAGAAAATACGCTATTTTTTATTGGAAAAAATTATATAAAATATACTTACATTTTATTCGGCTTAATGTGCCTGTCGAACAATTATTTTCCACTCTTCTCGACATGTTGCTGTAATGGCTGCCTTTCTAATTTGATTTTATTTAATTATTTGTCAGCTGACATTAGCTGACGCAACATAAGCTGTCAAAATATGGCACTTGCTAATTGCTGCGAATTTTGCAACTCCAAATTTGTGTAGCAGAAAATAGCAACATTTGACAAGAACTGGATTTCACATTTTCGCTCTCTTTTGCGATTTTTTTGTGTACGGGAACAGGAAATAGTAGAAAATAGCACAAATTCGTGCGAATTCGTACGAATGTTCAAGTACGGGAACAGACCTACAATTTCAATAATAATCATATTAATAATATCAGTTAGAAATATGGTGTGTTCACGAAAACCTAACTGCACAACTACAAAAGTCCTCAAGTCCTCAACTACACTGGCATTATCATATTAGTTTGCTCTTATGATAATAGAGCAAACTATATATCGATGGTTAAGCTCACTAATATGATAAATGAAAAATTTTAAGCGCTCGGAAACGTCGATTTTGTTTTAAATTTCAGAACATCGCAGAACAAAACACTAATTTCAACTTTGTACTGACCGGCATTGATTCGTTCTGCATTTGTAACAAATTTACACGAGGTAGATATTATATTGATGGCTTGGAAAATGCAGTAGACCTATTTTTCTCAAACGGTCACTTAAGCCTTTAGGGAGCTTAACCATCGATATTTTTCAACGAATGTTTTTAAGAATTGGACCAAATGATTAAGCTTCTGAAATATATCGCTCATTTTAAGCAAGATTGACGCAACTCAAAATTTGTAATTCTAGAGGTGAAGAAAGTTTTGTTTCTGGAAATGATCTTTGTTAGATCCAAAATCAAAGTTTAATTTTATATTTCTAAAAAATAAATTATCATTTTAATTATTTTAATAGCATTATTTCTCTTCAATGATTCAATACACAATCTTTATGACAATCTTTACACAAAATATATACTATAATGACTGGATATTCATGCAGGTCTGTGCACACTATATTATAGTTCATTCATTTAAAATTAAATATTATCTTTAATTGATTTAAATTATATAATATAATATGATTATATGATATAATTGAAAATGTATACAATATATTGCTGAATACTTAAATTTTGTAAAATAAAGTGCCTAAAAAATGCAATATTAAATACCTGAGTATTTTTAACTATAAGCTATAATACATTTTATTTAATGTTAATAATAATTTATTGTTGTTTTATGTATTAAAAAGCTGAAATAATAAAAGTTGTTTATTTTGTTTAATAAAAATGAGTCTTAAAAAATTATTCATGTTTTAAGGTAAACTTCAAGGACTAAACTGGTATTTTAATGGTTTGTATACTAGTAGTATTTCGGTTTATTACAAACAAACGAAAGATTAAAGGATGAGTTAAGATACTATATAAAAAAGTTGTTGCCTACAATTTAAAAAAGGATAGCGTTATATGAAAATACCATAATATGAAAGAGTTAAAGCCGCTTCAGACTATCTGATAAATCATAATGTGAAAACATTTTTATCTGTTGTTAGAGTTCTCAAACAACAAAGGAAATGATTTTTTTGACATAAGGATTGTTTCTATTTCCATCACAGAAGTCAAATCAAAATTGTTAATATTTTATTGCGAACACTTTAAAATTATGGAAAATTACATGAAATTGGTTTAATAAATAACTTGCATGCATTGTGGAATTATTTAGTTCTGTTTTCCAAAATTAAGTTTTCTCTTATAGAAAGTCTCTGATAGTGCGAACAGAATTATAAGAAAATGCTATCACCTGTCAGTTGTTTTGAGAACTCTGACAAAAAAAACCTACAAAAAGTTGTTTTAAAAAAAAATTTCATGAGCAAGCGAGAAAGCTATATTATCGTGTGACACAAAAGTACATGAGTAAGAATGTGATGCAAGATCACATGCACAAATTAGTTATTTTTAATAATGAAAACTCAAAAATTAATTTTTTATTATTGAGCTTAAGCTCTTTATTTGGGTAATTCAGAACTTAAACTAAAACAAGTAAAGAAAGTCTAAAGTCGGTCTAGGCCGACTATGAAAGACCCTAAACCTACTTTTCCAAAAAAAAAAAATTTTATTTAAAATGGGCGTTTCCGTAGGCGGATGAAGCCTGTTTTTTATATGCATTTAAATGTTGATGAAAAATTTTTACATACCAAGTTTCATTCCTGTAGCTCACAGTTAATGCCTTTATAGTGCTTTCGCTATGAGAGGTTGGCGTGTTCATGGACGGATGACTCCCAATTTTTGAACACACCTTAGATTTGGTATAATATACAAACATACCAAATTTGATCTCTCTATGACAAACATAATCTAATTTATTCAGTTTTAAACATTTTGGGTTGTATGGGAGGTAGGCGTGTCCGTTGGCGGATGACGTCCATTTTCTAAAACCATCTTTGTTTTGTCATAAAAAACATACTTGTCAAGTTTTATCTCTGTAGGTTAAACAGAGGCTTATTTATTGCGTTTTCAATTTTTGGGCTGTATGGGAGGTGGGCGTGTCCGTGAGCGGATGACATCCATTTTTCGAAGACATATTTGTGTTTGTATAAAACATATCAAATTTTATTGTTGTAGGGTAAATATGAGCTTATTTATGCAGTTTTAAATTTTTGCGTTGTATGGTAGGTAGGCGTGTCCGTGGGCGGATGATGTCCATTTTTCAAAACCATATTTATTTTGTCATAAAAAACAAACGTTTCAAATTTTGTCTCTATAGGCTAAACAGAGGGTTTATTTTTTGCGTCTTCAATTTTTGGGTTGTATGGGAGGTGGGCGTGACCGCAGCCGTATGACACCCATTTTTTTAAGACATCTTAGTTTTGATACAAAACACATACAAACCAAAGTTTTTTGTTGTAGTTTAATTATGAGCTGATTTATGCAGATTTTAATTTTTGCGTCGTATGTAAGGTAGGCGTGTCCGTTGGCGGATTCCAAAAATAGCGCAGATCTTGGGTCTATGTGACCCTGTGCACCAAGTTTCATCCAATTATCTCAAGTCCTTCTTCTTATCCTGTGTATACGGACAACACATAGACGGACAGACGGACGGACGGACATGGATAGCTCGACTCATGTGGTGACGCTGATCAAGAATATATATACTTTTCTATACCGGACTCGCTTCGTTTTATGCGTTACAAACGTTTGCACAAAGTTAATATACCCTGACCTTTCAGGTTTAGGGTATAATTACAAAGTTGTTCTTAAAATAGAGTAAGCAAAGTAACTGGCAGAGCTGAATGTGAATGTGTGCAGCGCGTGGCTGGTTGCGCAAGCTAGACGCTTGGTCAGCATGTTTCGTGGGAACGGATGTTACCTGAGTTCACTGGAAAAGCTGTGTAGAACGTTGACTCGTTATCTGCAGCATACAGTGTGTTAACATTCACAAAAATTTCGGTTAGATTTTTCCCGACGGCCTATACTTTCTGACGGAAAAACTAACACAATGTCTAACAGTGAGTTAACCAGATATTTAATCAGGAGTGTGTTTGAAGGGTTGCTGTGTACATTGGTAGCACAGGTAGCTGTGTACATTGAAAAATTTGACAGCTTTGACAGAAATGGAAGAGTTAAAGTACCAATTACTTGATAAATAATAATCTCAAGCAAATTATAATAATCATCTTAACTAAAATTATAATATTAATCACAGTTATAAGTGTGGTGTGTTCACGAAAAGCTAACTGCACAACTGCATATGTCCTCAAGTCCTCAATTACACAGGCAAGTGCACTGAATCGTGAATATCCCTTATAATTTTTTTTTTTTGTTCTTTGAACAATAATGGTATTCAATGAACGACGTATATATACTGAAGCGTATAACTTAAAGTTTACGCTGAATGCTTCTACGAACCTACCATGAATAAAAACCAATTTAATAGTAGTTAACAAAATTTGACATCTCAAAATTAATTTAAACTTTCGCAGTTATTTTACATATAGCAAAAGTTTATCATATTTTAGTTAGTAAAAAGTTTAAAATATTCCTTTGAAGTGCCAAAAACAAGTTGCAAATGCCACAGTTGCATTATACGAACTATACGTTCTATTTACGCCACGTTTTTGTAGTGTAAACTGCGTATGTTTAATCCCTTACAATTTTGTTATAGCAAATTACGTTGCCGTAAGCTTACCGAACATACGCTGTTTACATCAGCAGTACGGCGATCATTGAATACCAACAGAATTTTTGTGTTCATATATATTTTAGTTAAATTTTGATATTTTTATTTAGGCTATTCACAGTTTAAGCGTATATTAACAAAGCGTATTTATAACGTTTGTTAATTCTGAAACTGTGAGCACCTCAGTAATCAATAATTACGCAACGCTGTGACGTTTATCGTTAGTGTTGGCACTACGTTAAATACTCTTTGAATGAGAAATTTTATTACCTGTGGGGATTATTACAGTATCTAATATATAAGGTGTTCAATGCAAAACATTGAGTTTAGGAGATATATATTTTCCTATTTCTTAATAAATTTTATGCGAAGTTGAGGTCCTATCCTTAAAACCACTCCACCATTTAAAATAATAAAAAAAAATAGTTTTATATGTTAAACAAAATTAGTGATATTTTGCACAAATGCAGTGGCACCACTGTCTTATTTTTTATCTGACAGAACATTTAACACGAAGCTGGCAACTGTAGACGGCTTAAAAATACGAGGCTCAAAAAACACGTCCAAGGGATACTTTTATTTACGCGTGTCTGCGTATTTGCGTACACAGCCGGAAAGTTGTGTAGCAGCTACGTAGCAAATTTTCTGCTGAATGCACTGATTGATTGAATCCCAGCATAGATGCCAACCAAAATTCACACTCGAAATCACTAAATCACACATCATATATGTAAAAATCACTCGTGTGCCACTCACAGCAAAAAAATCACACAAACAGAACAGAAAATCACTCAGAAGCAATTCCAATTTTACAGCATAAAAGAGCATTTAATGCCATACAATTTTACAAATAATGAGATATTTTCTGTTATTTGGTAATATTAGCAAAAGCTTATGGTTAAAAGTTCATTAATATCTTATTTACTAGATCAAAATGAACATTTTTGGTAATTCAATATATTATATATCAGTGGAAATAATTTTAACTGTCTGAATTTGTTATATAAACTTAATATTAACTTTAAAAAAGTTTAAACTTTATACTTGCGCTAGCAAATTTCAATTGCAGTGTTGGGTTTGTTCGTTAATACACGTGTTTTCGCATTTACTTGCACGCACTCTTCAACAATAAAGTGAGTGATAAAAAAAATCACGCATGAGTGAAAATTCACTCGCTTCATTTCAGAAATCAGACATTGTCACACAGCACTCAAAAAATCACGAAAAGTGATTTATCACACGAAACTGGCATTTATGAATCCCAGACTAGGACGAAAAAGTTGGTACTAAGTACTTAAATAATAAAAATCGTGTACAAAATTGTACGGAAGTACGTACTTATACAACCTTGATCAGGCATTTAAACAAATCAGTTGGAGTCTCCCTGTAGTTCTTGAGACATGTGAATAGATAATGTAGAGATTTGACTTAAAATCTAAAAGAAATTTATCGTAGAAAAATAAATAGCTGTAACTCAATATTGTATAATCGGGTAAAAGAAATGTGCTAGATTTAGAATATATTATTATGTAAAGCATAATAACTATTGTATTATTATTTTATATTCTCACCGATGTATTTTTCAACGAGATGTGATAATATGACCAAAAATTGTGTTATTACCCTTTTAGATTCGAAACAGTAAATAATGGAGGAATATGCCAGGGAACCATGTCCTTACAGAATTGTCGATGACTGTGGTGGCGCATTTGCCATGGGTTGTATAGGAGGAGGAGTTTTTCAAGCTATCAAAGGATTCCGAAACGCTCCTTCAGGTTTCAGCCGAAGAATGGTAAGCTCATCTTTTCAAAAGTTAAAAAGAACTTCTGGAATTTATCACAAGCCTTTTTATAATTTGATTTGGGGGAGATTACGATTTCCGGGGCGCCACGATTTCACGATGGATTCAAAGAGTACTCTTAATAAAAATAAGAATAGCCAAAGGAAATGTTGTGTTATCGATTTGTTTTCGAGTTATCGATTATTTAAAATTTTTTTTTGCCATAAGGTCTATGAAGAAAATCGGCTATATTATTCTTAATATATAACCGATATTAATGATTAAGGTATTATTTAAAAGGTTATATATAAGGCTTTTAGAAAAATTTAAAATAAATGAAATATGTTGAGTACTTTGTATTTTATAGGTATTTTTATGCAATAAACAAATATTTTCTTGCACAAAACCGTTATTTTCTCAAAAATTACCGTTATTACTATGAATTATAAAGAGTAAATTATTAAAGCTTGAAAATGTATCTTTCATTTGGTATATAATATATATAATTTATTTGACTTTTTGTGGTGTTTTTATGATACATTGATTTGCCCTTGTACGGAAAATTGCTTATTTCACTCGTATTTACCTTAGATGTTTTGCTTTCTTACTCCATATTTTCGAATATCGCCATCACAATAAACAATTGTTTTTAAGGCAAGATTGTAGTTACAATATTTATATGAATTAACGGGATTTTCGAGTCAGTGAAAAAAATTTTTAATTTTTAGTCGATAAGCTAGTAAAAAAATTACATATTTTTATCTTTCGAAAAAAAGGTACAACTTTCATCTTTTCAAAAAAAAAAATATATTTTTAGTATTTTTAAAACTCAAATTAAAAAAAAAAACGGATTTAATTACCTTTCGAATAGCATGCCAATCTTTAAGATTCATTGGATATTGGTAAAGATATAGAAAATTTTTTTAAGAAAAATTTAACAAAGAAAAAACTTGGAAAATTTAAATTTTATCTAATATAGTGTGAAATTAAGCAAAATATGTATAGTTTTATATGCCAAACAAAAGGTCTTACTGTAAGCTTTTCAAAAAAATATATTTTTAGTAACTTAATAACGTAAATTTTTTAGAAAATAACGGTTCTTTTTATTACAAAATTAAACTGGAATAAATTCGCTTATAAAACTAAAAATATTGTAGCAATGATATTTATAACAAATATACTTGAAAGATCATTTAATGACCTTTCAAATGACATATCAATCCTAAAGATCCATTAAGTAACGGCAAAGATATAGATGTTTTTTTGAACAGATCTTTTAACAAAAAACTTTTTTAAATCGATAACTAATAGAGTTATCGATTTTTTGTTCGGCGAATTATGTTTTTTTGTTGTTCTCTATCAGAAAACATCTTCAAATCGCGGCGCCCCGGAAATCGTAATCGTGCCTTGATTTGTAAAGGCCACTTTTCATTTTTGTTTTAAATTAATCGCGTTTCAAAATTGATTTCCTTGGCGCTGCGGCTTAGAAGTGTTTCTTTGGCAACAAGGAAAAATAACATAAGCCGACTCAAGTTGTATTTAAAGAAGGTGGCAGAAGTAGATTGACGTCTATCGCATCCACACCGTAGTGCTGTCAAACTTCATTGCAGTGCTGCCACTTTTTCTTTTTTTATGTGGGACAAACACTTTGAGAGGGTGTTTTACTGTAGGAAAAAAAATAAGATATTGGCCCGTATGCATAAAATATAGTGAACGCTTCAGAGTAGTGTTATCTATCAAGTAGTGAACACTACTTTTGGTATGAATAAACATTTTTAAGCAAGCTCTATTTTCGAATTTCGAATTTAAGTGTTCACTTCTTTTATAGAGGGGATTTATACAACGAAACTCGTCGCATGAGATTTTCTGAAATTTTCTTTTCAAGCTTCATCTTCAAATTACATGATGAAACTGCATTGCAGAGACTTTGCTTTCAAAATTTCATCAACAACGAAAATATAACGTCAAAAAGTTTCATGAAATCACAGACCACGAGACTTTTTGCATTCTTGTCATGTATCAAAAATTCAATTTGAAAATTGAATGTAATAAAAATAAAGTTACAAAAATTTGGCATAAAGCTCAAAATATAATTTTTTAAAATAATGTTTTTTAAGAATTATTAACTAACATTAATTAATGTTAGCAAAAAAACACGGAACTATATGAAGATATAGAAATACGGACCTTAAAAGAAGGTCGCGAAGAAATTGCAGGAGAAACCGAACTGGAGTGTTTCGCTTGGGCAAACGTTTCCAAAGAATACATTGCATTTTAGTAAAATTACTTAACGTGATATCTCTAGTTTCTACATTTCCAGGAAATAAATATGTTGCTGACAATTCAACATTCTCACAGGACAATCTATAGAGAAATCGAAAACTATCTTCGTGGGCAAAGCTTCTTTTTTAATAACATTTAGTTCTATTTCTACGATTAAAATGAAAAAACTTTGCCATTTCGTTACGAATTATTTCAAAGAAGTCTAATCAGAACCACACTACAATATATTATAGTGTTCACTTCTTTTTAGTAGTGAACACAGTGGCGTAACTCCAAAGGTGCAAGACGGTGCAGAGCACCGGGGCCCTTGTGCGATAGGGGCCCTTCGCTGACACAACAAATAGCAAATGGTAACGAATCTGATAAAAAAAATATAACTTTCAAACAAAATACTGTAAAATAGTAGCTCAAAATTTTATTCAACCATCCATCAGTACTTACAAGCTGATGAATTGGACACTAGGCCGGCTCGAAGTATATGGAAAAAAATTAAGCCAAAAAGCACACTCAGTTTCTGAATCTTTGGAATGAAAAACTAAGATATCCTGAATTTGAGGGAAATCGCTTGAGTCTCTAGCCACCGGAAATGACGATGAATTTACCTCTGAAATCGGTTTTTTTTTATATTTTTTATCGTAATTTTTTAAACACGAACAAACTAACCCAAACTGTTTGCGGGAATTGAGTGTCTAGTGGAGCCAAGTGATTCAGTAAAAAAATAATTTTGATTGGCTTCCGTAAGTAGTGCAAAAAAATGCAAAAATCGTAGTTTTTTCCCAATATTTTTAACGAAAATCTCTCAAAATTGCGCAAATATTATCCGATTTAGACGAATGAGACCTCATTTTAAAGGCCTTGTGAATATCTTTATTCATAATATCATATCATAATAATATCATATATAAATACTCTCGATTCACGTCACAAGCATAATAAGCTTGAATCGAGAAATGATTTGCTTAAAATTTTTCAATAAAATATAATTCCATTAATTTAAAGTTTCATTTGTAATACTTTGAAATTATTTATATATTTTAAAAATTGGAAAAATGTAAGCACACGTTTTTATGATATTTTAACAACAAATACAAATGAATTAATTGATTATATGCTCACACGCAAAATTGTTCGATTTTAATGGAAAAAGCTTGTTAAAATTGCTTGAATAAAAATTTGTCTTTAAAAATATGATATTTTAATATGTCCTGGCCATGAATGAATTAATACAAACTAATTAAGAAAAATTAAGATATTGAATCGATAGATATTCACAAGGCCTTTACAATGAGCTCTCATTTGTCAATATCTGATAATATTTGCGCAATTTTGAGAGATTTTCGTTAAAAATATTGGGAAAAACTACGATTTTTGCATTTTTTTGCACTATTTACGGCCAATCAAAATTATTTTTTACTGAATCATTTGGATCCACTAGATACTCAATTCCCGCAAACAGTTTGGGTTAGTTTTTTCCGTGTTTAAAAAATTACGATAAAAAACATAAAAAAAGACCGATTTCAGAGGAAAATTCATCGTCATTACCGGTGGCTAGAGACTCAACCGATTTCCCTCAAATTCAGGATATTTTAGTTTTTCATCCCAAAGATTCAGAAACTGAGTGTGCTTTTTGACTTTAAAAAATGAGCCGGCCTATTGGACACCGTTAATCAATTGTGTCAAAAATCATAACAAATTTTGAAGCAATTGAATGTGACATTACAGAGGCTTACACAGCTATGCTGCTGGGGGTGGATTCCGTAACTATGGAAAACGCAGTGTACACAATATTTTGTGTGTATGTGCAGTTTGCGATTCAGTATCAGGGTGAAGTGAACTTTAATGTCAAAAAAGTGTACACTTGAATAAAGTTTATTCGCTGAACTTTTTCAAGTGAAAATTTGGAACTGATTGTGAAAAATATCTCATACAGCTAAGAAAGCTAGCAAAGAGTTTCTTATTTAATTTATGGAAAATATGTAGCGTTTTTTTAACTTAAGTAGTTAATTTTTTGTAGCCTGTCTCTTAAATTTTAATTTAAATTTGAAGATTAATTATATTTTATTTATATATTATTACTGATAAATACAATATCAAAGAAATCCACCGCTAGTTCTGTGGGTAGTTAGTTGTGCGCTAGTAATTGTTGATTGAGTATATACTATAATTGTACTATAATTTTTTATTTTTCATTTTTATTGTTCATAGGAATCAAGTCAAGAGTTTTGCGAAAGAAAAGATAAGAACAAACACGCTACAATAAAAACAGGTAGGCTCACGACTGAGAGTGCAACCGTCGAAACCGTCACAGCAAAACGTCTGATTTCGACACTTATGGCTATAAGAAAGAGAGCCTACCTGTTTTTATTATGCCATGTGAATACTTATTTTGTGTTTTTTGACAGTTTCGGCGGTCGCGCTCTGAGTCGTGGACCTACCTACCTTTATTGTACCTGCAGCACTTTCGAGATGCATAAAAGCAAAAACATTCATGCATTATACTAAAAAACGTGGCAAACAAAGGGACGCACAATTTGTAACGAAAGGAAAAAATAAGAAATACTTCAAAATAAAATGAGTAAAAGACTGCGAGAATTCCAGTGTAAAAACTACCCAGATATTTTCTGCTACGTGTGCGGTGAATTTACTTTCGAAAAGAAACGAGTCAATTTTACGAATTTACTCCAAATGTCATATCTACATTATTTTGGTATTGCGGCTGAGAACATTGGTGAATCATGGACGCCAAGTATTTTGTGTCAATCGTGCAAATTAATATTGTCTGAATGGAGCTCGGGTAAAAAACGATACATGAAATTCGATGTTCCGATGATCTGGACACAACCGTTTTGCCACCTAAACGATTTCTATTTTTGTCTGGCCAAAGTGACTGGTGTTGGAAAACACAAACGAGTGATATTCGCCACTGTCCCGAATGTTTCATTGCCAGTATCTCATTATGACGATGTTCCATATCCTACTTGTCCCGATTCAACACGCGAAAACAATCGAAAATCTGTAGATTCAATGGAGTCGCAAGGACCCACAGGTGGTAGTACTATTACAACTGAAAACATAACTCACCTTTTATTGCAAGCGCAGCTGAATGATTGGATAAGAGATTTGGAACTGTCAAAGGAAAAATCGGAATTGCATGGTTCTCGTTTGCAACAATTCAACTTGTTGAGACCCGATGTTAAGGTGACATACTACAGAAATCGTGAAAAACCGTTTGCTATACACATTACTAAGAATGACAATATCTGCTATTGCGTAGACAATTCTGGCTTATTTAATACCTTTGGTCAGCCGTACATTCCCAAAGAGTGGCGTTTTTTTATTGATGGCAGCAAAGTGAGCTTGAAGGCGGTATTACTTCATATAGGAAACAAAAAGCCATCGATTCCGATCGCACATGCAGTCAACACAAAGGAAACGTACGAAACAATGGCGAAGCTATTGACATGTATTAAATATGAACAACACGACTGGAAAATATGTTCTGATCTCAAAGTCGTTGGTTTGCTTTGTGGTTTACAGAGTGGCTACACAAAGTACTGCTGTTTTCTATGCAAGTGGGATAGTTGAGCACGTGAACACCACTATTACAATAAGGACTGGCCAGAAAGAATTGAGTCGAAAGTTGGAGAGAGCAACGTCAAAAACGTTCCACTCGTCAAAAAGGAAAACATAATTCTCCCACCGTTGCACATCAAACTTGGACTTATGAAAAACACTGTCAAGGCGTTAGACAAAGAAAGCGAAGAATCTCGGTGACGAGAGCGACGAACATGGGGAAAGATTCCACCAACAGATGAAAGTAATTGAGAATCGGTACCAAGGATTTTGGGACAAAGGAATGATGGGCGACGAATAATGTAAATTATTAAAAGAACAATAAAAATTAAGAATTTATGATTTTATAACAACAACCTTTAATTCGTATTTTTTTTTTTATGGCAATAAAATAAGTCCAAATGCATAAATTGATAATCACACCATTTGGGTTCTTTCGTTCCATTGAACACAACTTTTTCATTTCTCAATAGATTTTCTTCAACAATAGCTTATTTTTTTTGGAAAAAGTAACAGCAACAAAATATTTTGATTTCTTAACGAAATTTGCAACTATTTTGTCTTTTTTTGGAAATTTTTCTGAAAAATAAAAAAATCCCCGAAATTTGAATTTATTCCGCCAAAACTAACAGCTCGACCAAAAAATGATGTTTGCATTGTTTGTAAGAAATTTTATTAGCTTTTATTTGATATATCATTTGTTTGATTACTGTTGTTGGTTCTGGAGATATATGCAATTAAGTGGAACCAACTTTTTTTTTTCGTTGAAAACCCTACAGTGGGCAATATCTCGAAAACGGAGTGACAGAAAAAAAAAAAAAATTTTTTCGGAATTAGCGACCGATTTTACATGAGAAAAGAATAGTGGCATTCAAAGTACATATTGGCTGTAAACCAGTGTAATTTAAAAAATGTTAAAATGACAGCAGTTTCAAAATCAAAGCGGCAAGCTATATTTTGGGCAATTAGTTATTTTTATCAGGCAGGTTATGAGGTTATGTTAACAGTTAACTTGTTAACAGTGAACTTTCAGCATGCATATAAACAGTTGATTATTGGTATAAGTTTGCCAGATCGATTGCTCACCTAAATCGTAGAGCAAATATATCTAGTTTGTGCAAACGGTTCTCGATACATTTAATTTATAAGACTGATACATATACTTATACGGTATATACCTTTTATAAGGGTATTGCCCATTTGCATGAATACCCTTTAAATGTATTAAAAGTGTAATAACTAATAGCATTTTCTTTTCTACCAAAAAATGTTGCCTTCTCATTGCCCTTGCCTTTTTTCGTGTTCGATTCTAAAATAAGTACAAACGGGTGAGTAAATTCTGTGTTCGTTTCTTAAAATGTCACACTCACGCAAAAAAGGCGCATTTTCTGCCCTGCGAAGCTTTCTCAGGGGAGAATGTTGCCCTGCATACCAGATGTTTTTAAAACGGCAATATTATGAAATGCGTGCGTTAGACAAGGATGGTTGCATTCTTTTATTATGAGTTGACATTTTCTGAGTAGGCAAAACATGCACTTACAGGGTTGCGGGCAACATTGAAAACATTTTGCACCGGGACAAGGCAACATTTTTTGAGAGAAACGAAAACGCCATAAGACTGGCGAATCGTTTTTGCCATACCAAAAAACGTCCCGAAGCTAAGAAAAGTAACTAAAACAGGATCAGAGCGCGTTCGTGAACATAAATAGCGAATTAGTGCTCTTAAGAATGCAGCCGCAGCTGGGTCTGCAACTGATGAAGAAGATATCGCACACTAAATACAAAACAGTCACAACTCAAAATTTTTTTATACCGACTTTTTGTTATAAATCAATTCACGAAACACATATCTCACTATCTTTTTCATTATTTTCTTTATTAACTGGAAGAATGAAGTTTGTGTGTTTAAATGAAAATTGATTTTTTTCTTAAGTATCAACCAAAGGGTTTTATTTTTCGCTTCTCCTGAAAAGTCATGTTTTTTGAGTTGTGACTGTTTTGTATTTAGTGTGCGATATGTTGATTGAAACATCGGCTGAGTTCCAAGAAGCAAAAGGCAATAATCAACAAGATTTTCCAATGCTTTCGGAGACTCCGTCAACGAGTAATATGCAAATGCAATCTAGCATTCAAAACGTGATGAAGTTGAGAAGACATTCGAAAGCAACTAAAACACCAACTGAACGCGATGTAAACAGGGACCGAAAATAACTGTTATTTTTCAATTGAAAAAGACATAATGATAAAATTGTCGAAGGACTTTTTCAAATATACCATGTTACAAATGGCCTCAGCCTCACGAATATTAAGTGCCTTCTTAATTTTCGACTGATTCTTTTAAAGTTAACTGCTATTTTTTGTCTTATATTTTTTCGAAAAAATATAGGAATATAGGAAAAATAAAGGTTGCTTTTGGCTTTCATTTCATCGATCAAAAATAGCAGTTATTTTGTGACTTTTATTTTTTCGGTCAAAAATATCAGGCAATTTGTGTTATTTAAAGGCCCCTTGTCAGATTGAACTGTTGACACCATGATTAAAATGTCTCACCGATGAGATGAATATAATAGTATTAATAGTTTTTTAGTCGGTAAAATTACCTTTGAAAAAATATAAATTGCCTGATATTTTTGACCGATAAAATAAAAGTCAAAAGAAACTGTTATTTTTGCCTAAAAAAATATAACGCACAAAATAACTTTTATTTTTGTCGGAAAAAATGAAAGTTAAAAGATAACAGTTAATATGTGACTTTCGATAAAAACCATAACCGGTACGGTCCCTGGATGTAAATATTGAAACCTCAGATTATTAGTCCATTTCGTATTAAGTAAATTTCTTTTCAGATACTTTCTCTATTTCACGCTAAAATCTCTCTTAAATATTTCTGACTGTTTAAGAAGTTTCACTTCTGCCACGTGTACGTTGCTGCGCGCGAGTTTTTTTGTTATATTTCATGCAAAGTTTGTTGCATAATTAAGCACCTCATCAGGGTTAAATATATCCGTTTCAAAAGAGAAGAAAATTTTTTAGTTTCATTTTTCGATGCGCAGTGAGAAATTATTTCTAAAGCTAAACATTTTTTTTTAGCGTTATTTTATGTACTGTTTGCTGATCTTTATGTTTTTTGTGTGTGTTTTTTTACTGTTTTTTGACACAGTACTTCAAAAACCACCGATAAATTTTATTGTGTAATTATGAAATCTGTTTTGCGTCGCAAGATATTACAGCCGAAGCCTTAAATCCTTTTTTGAACAATATATTTAAAAATAAATTTTTTTTTTTAAGAAAAAAATTGTGAAGTGAAATTCCGGCTGACAAATTATTTTCTGACACAATTTTTGTTTTCAATTTTAATTGGTTGATTTTGAAATATATGATTCAGTACTTCCGCAGCGCAGTTGCTATGAACAACAAAATTCAGGAACATGCCATAACTTTTTTCATAAATTTTGCTGCCCAGAGAATATAAAATTTTATTTTTAATTAAATAATATTTTCTTATTGTCAAACATGCGCGAAAATGTTCTTCTCTTTTGAAACAGGCTATACAAATATTTATAGAACACAATTAGTTCCAGACAATATAGTAAGGTATATATAATTAACATTTCACCTTAAGAATTAGTTTTCATTTTACAGCAAAGTGATTCTTGTCAATGAATTAATAATTAGAACATACTGAATGTTAAACGTCAATAGCGATAACAAAGCCTATTAAAAAAAAAAAAAACATTAAACACAGTTTCTTAAGAGATGTGGACTTAACGCTTTCAATTTTTATTTTAGATTGGAAGCTTATCTGCAATTAAAACTCGTTCTCCTGTCATTGCCGGCAATTTTGCTGTATGGGGTGGTATGTTCAGTACAATAGATTGCACCCTTGTACATTTTAGAAAAAAGGAGGACCCCTGGAACTCAATTATTAGTGGTGCAGCTACCGGTGGTATTTTGGCCGCAAGAAATGGTAAGTTTAATTCTATTTAATCCATTAATCTCTAACCAGGCGTTTAGACCGCCTGAACGAACGAAAGAAACCTCGTTTGTTCGCTTGGTGTAAAAACTTAGTCCGAACGAACAGCGTTCGACACGAATTCATCGCAAACGTTGTTCGCCCGGTGAAGATAGTAAATAAGTGCGAACGAACGAGAATTCTTTCGTTCGGCCGTCGTGGAAGCCTTGTATGGTAAGTGCTCAAGCGAAGGCATCTTCCCTGACGCATGGAAACAAGCACGGGTTATTGTGCTCCTGAAGTCACCTGATAGGCTGAGGAGCAATCCGAGGTCCTACCGGGGAATCAGTCTCCTTCCGGTGCTTGGAAAGGTATTAATTTGCGATAGGCAATTTGGTTTCCGCAAGGGAAAGAGCGTTGAAGATGCCTGGCTATACGTTAGAAGTACCGTAAATGAGAGTAGCTCCAAATATGTTTTGGGGTTATTTATTGATTTTATGGGTGCTTTTGACTATCTAAGCTGGGAAAAGGTGATAGACAGGCTAAGAGAGGTGGGTTGCCGGGAGATTAAGCTTTGGCAGAGCTATTTCTCGGGTAGGAAAGCATGCGTGATAGGTGTAAACCAAACGGTAGGGATAGATGTTGTTCGTGGCTGTCCGCAGGGTTATATCTGTGGTCCATTTATATGGAATCTCATGATGGATCCCCTATTGCGGCGGCTTGACCATCTGTCTAAGTGCTGTGCGTATGCTGATGATCTTCTTGTATTGGTGGAAAGTGATTCTCGTGCTGAGCTTGAAACCAAGGCAAGTGAGGTTATGGCTGCCATAAGTGCTTGGGGTGCACAGGTAGGGGTTAGTGTGGCAAGGGCCAAGACGGTGATGATGTTGCTCAAGGGCGAATTATCACGCGGTCGACCTCCTTTTGTCAGCTTGGAGGGTGTGGGTCTCAGGTATGTGACTGAGGTCAAGTACTTGGGAATCCACATGAGAGAAAGGATGAACTTCTTGGTGCACCTAGAGAAGTTGATGATGGGGGTACTGCCCTTGTATTTGGTGGTAATGCAAACCAGCATTGCATACCGAATTCGTAGGGGCTTGCTCTGGTTGGCTCCTGATTGGGCTCCGGACGTGCTAGATAGGAATTTGAGCTCGATTGAGATAAAGGCTATGCTAAAACTATGCGCTACATCTAGATGGCAATCTAGATGGAGTCAGGGTCAGAATAGTAGAGTTACCTACCAGTTTATACGTGACGTGACTTTTGTGGAAGGTCGTCCAGATTTTAGGTTTTCCTAAGTCTGGGCTTCCTGTTGACTGGCCATGGTTCTCTTAATGCATTTTTGCATAAACGAAATCTTAGCGCAACCGAAGGCTGCCACTGTGGATCAATTCTCGAGGATTGGTCCCATGTGTTGTGCGAATGTCCTCTTTACGAAGATATTCGAGATTAAGGTTCCATGGGCATTGTTCAAGTAGCAAATGGAGAGTTTAATGTCAGTAATGCGCTCGCATCTAGTGAGCAAATTTACAGGTTAAACAATTTCGCGTGTCAGGTGTTTACAAGACGCCGTATCAGGTGATTGGTTATTTATAACTTTTCATCTGATTGTTAGTCCGTAGATCCGACTTGATGGATCTTTGAGGTTTTAGAATAAAGAATAAAATTTAGCAGAATAAAGAACTCTTTCTGGTCACCAGTCCGGAGCTGTGATGAGCTCAACTAGTAGTAGCTAGTTGAGTAGCTAACGAGGTCTGACCAAGGACTTGAAAACTGCTACCACGGGAAATCAGCGGTCCCTGGCATTGCCAGGCTGACTTACTGGGCTGGCCCTTCTGGGAGCTTCGTGGTGGTTGTGGAGTACTTCCCATTTCGCGGGAAGAGTTACCTAGCTCGGTGTGTGAGTTGCATTCTCAACTCGTGCAACGTACTCCGCGTACGGAAGAGGTGTTAGATAGACCTCCACCCAAACCAAAGGTTGCGACATGTCATCACAACATTTAGCTAATTTGGTACCTTTGAACCCTCAAAGGGGCATTGGCCGATGCAATGTTTCGGTCCCATGCTATGCAGCATCGTAGACTTAAGCTACACGGCAGGTGTCTACGCAAAACACTTTGGATTCATGTTCGGCCGTCGATCGATCTTTTTGGGCGAATCCGGTGATACGATGTTTTTAAAAACAAAAAAGGAGCAAAAAGGAGTAACTTAAAAGAAGAAATCATGAAAAATACCAAAATTCGTAATAACTTTAATTTCAAAACAACGGAAAGCAATACTGTTCAAGGTTTTTTTATGTATTTTAACGTGTTCTCCTAATTTTCGCTGGAAATTTGTAATCCAGCTGCTCCTTTCATTCCTTTACTTCTTTTGCAATAAACTTGCCACTAAACTAAATGCAGCACTAGCCATTATTTCATCATCTGAATCCATTTTATTAATTTTAATTGAATGCAAATTATTTGCGTTTATTTTTAAATGCTTTACACTTTTTAAGAATTTAAATATTAAAATAAAATCGCGATTATGTATTTTTCAATGCTTGCCTGACTAATTTGTTGTTGAGAAACGGGGTACAAATTTTACTAATAATATAAAAATAAAGAGCTTTCAACCCTGCATTTATTCATGTTCGGCCAAATGCATAATTTCCTGTTTAGATCGCCTGAACATACAAGATGGCAAATAATGTTCGTTCGCGATTAATGTTCGTGTGGTGTAAACAGTACGCCGAACGACGTTTTTATTGACATTAATTCTTCGCAATGAATTTTTCGATCGTTCAGGCGGTCTAAACGCACGATAAGTCTTTTCCACATGGTCAATTCAAACGACTTTTCTCTATTTTATATCAATCTAAAAGCTTCTTCGTAATTAATCCGGAACAGTTTTTCATTGGTTCAGTTAATCTCTTGATAACCGCTATTTTATTGCCAAAAAATGAATCTTAATCAAATAGTTACTTTTTTAAAAGTTTTTTTTTTTAGCACTTAACTTCACTTTAGCTGGATGTATTTCTTTGTCTTCGATTTCGGGGTATTTTTAAGAGAATTGAGTAAATATGAACCTTTGGTTTAAAGGGATTGCAATTTTATTAAGTGAACACTATTTTTGATAAAATTTCAAATTTGCATTTGAAATTCAAATTTAAAAATACAAATTCACATATGATACAAAATGTAATTAATAAAAAGTTTTAATTTAAAATAAAAACCGGTTAGAAAAAAAGAAACAAAATACAAAGAAAATAATTTTTTTTATGTAATTTGTTTTTATTTTTTATCTTAAGCTTTTATCAGTTCTAGAGAATAAAAAATCAAAATTTTTTTTGATATAAGCAAAAATATGTCTGAATAAGTCATGGTAGAAATATCGATTGTCTACTGCTAGTAGATTTCTTGATACGTCCTTTTTTGAAGAAATTTTGAAGAAATTTTTTATTTTAATTTTTATAAGAAGTCAGTGTAGTTTTTATAAAATCTTTTTTTCATGGTTAGCGTGCGGAAATGTAAGTCCACATTTCTGCATGTTTAGTTATTAAATTGGTTTGTTATATCATAGAATAAAAAAATTTTACTAGGTAAAACAAATTTTTTTTAATTGTTTTTAATCAAAGTTTAATGGTCTCGAAGAAAATTCCTACGACTTACTTCAGTCTGCATTCAATTTTCTTATAACCACTTATCGTTTTCTGATAGCACAGAGTAAGTTAAAGCTGCAGATATCTGCGGACACATTCAATATTCATTGTTGTTCGGCATCTATTTGTTTTATATGATACAACTTTTTACAACACTACTTTTTTCAAGAATAAAGAGAACTTATATTTTAATAAAAATATCGTATAAATTAAGTTTTCATTTATTTAAGTGGTTGTATTTTTAT
This sequence comes from Tetanocera ferruginea, assembly GCA_958299015.1. Taxonomy (NCBI): domain Eukaryota; kingdom Metazoa; phylum Arthropoda; class Insecta; order Diptera; family Sciomyzidae; genus Tetanocera; species Tetanocera ferruginea. The sequence continues at coordinate 68,199,752 of OY282642.1, read as the reverse complement.
AAAGTCAAAAATTTCTAAACTTAACAACTATTTCACATAAGTTTAAATTATCTTAATAGTAAGAAATAAATTGAAGATTTATTTTTTAATTTGTAAGTGCAATTTTGGAACCATCAACATCTGATTGCATTTTCACACCATATTAGACACTTCTTCAATATGAATTGAGAATGAATGAGCTTCCATGCAAAATTTATTTAAAATTTGTTTTAAATTAACACTTTAGTTAAAGGCTAACTTCTTAGTCATGTCATCTGAAATTAAAATAAACATTTTTCGACTTAAGAATAACCAACATATAACATCAGATCCATTTTAGTAGTAATCTGATTTTGTATTCTCTAGAATTGATATTACTTACTAATTGATATTGATATTCTACACGTTCTGTTATTACTTACTTACTTAGATAGCCATTACAACCCGTCGTCAGATTACGGCCGATTTCATCAGCTGTCGCCAGGAGTCTCTCTCGCACGCGCCGTCTCCAATCTCTTACCAAGTGCGGTTAGGGCTTTCTCGGCCTGGTCAATCCATCAGAGATATGGTCTTCCTCTTCGTCGTCGACCCTCGGCTTTCGCCTCAAACACCTTTTTCGCTGGAGCTTCTTCATCCATGCGAATGCGATAGTCGTCGCCAACTCGAACAGGACCAAAGCTTTTGCGAAGAACTTTCCTCTCGAACACCCCAAGAGCGGCTGCATCTGTTTGCGATACCACCCATGCCTCATCGCCTTAGAGAAGTCTTGTAGAGTGTTAGTTTTGTCGATCGAGAAAGGGCTCTATTAGCAATTGTTATTCTTCGTTTTATCTCCAGGATGACATTGTTGTTGCTGTTTACGTCAGTGCCAAGGTATGTAAACTCCTTGACAACATAAAATTTATATTTGCCTGCTGTAACATAGGAGCCTAGACGCCTCGCTTCGCTATTTGCAGACAGTGCGCTTGTAGGTCGTGAGCTTTATTTTCATTTGCTTGGTACCACAACAACCTAGACGCTCGCTATTTTCTAAAAAACAGTCAATATAATTAAAAGGCACAACTTTAATACTGTTTTGGTCTTTTTCATTTATCATTTATTTTAAATTGCGTCAGCACGTCATGTTGAATTTGTAACATGCCGTCTTCGATGACTACTCGCTGGTTTTCGCAACACAATATGTCTCGGCCTAGAAGGATATCATGGTGAAGAAATTTGTTTAGTATAAAGTGCAACTTAACGTTCATGCTACTACCATCCATTTCCATCTCGGTGTGTACAACTTCCATCGATGCGACTATTGAGCCACCAAAACCTTTGAGACGCTTAAATCATTTTAATCGTTGGTCGTTTATTGGCGTTGATGCAATGCAATGTGTCCCAATGTGTCCCAGCTTATTACAATTAAAACATTTGGGACCACGCCTTGCATTTGGCGTTGATTGATTTTCTACCTTGCGTTCAGGTAGTTCGTTGCGCGATGAGCTTATAATTCGTGAATTTGAAAAAGTATGTGGCAAATTCTCTATTGACCTTAACAAATCATTGCATGTTTGCAAGTTCATTGTGAGTAGAGTGTTAGGTTTGAGTCGTTAATTCCATTAATTATATATAAATAAATTGAAATTTCGTCTAACTCACCTCGACGGCCAATATTTAACATTGCGTAATAGTATTCGAATGCTTCGCTCACCTTTCTTTTCCGCTGCATGAGGGAATCTATTTTTAATTACTTTTCTACTTCTTAAATTTTCGTATCTTTTAAGTTTCTTAGATTTAACATTCATATCATAATTTCTTATTAGCTTATCACACTTCTATTTAGACATTAAATATCTTTTGTCTCATTGTAGCATATTTTTGCATTAAATCAACTTATTATTACATATATTTAATCTTCTGAACTTCTTGTTATTTCCATAAATAAATAAATTTATATAGCTTTAAGTATTATATGTTGTACTGTAAAAGAACATGGTTCTTATTTGTACTAATACTAAATCAAATAAATCAAATCAAATAAATCACGAATGCCCAGATTCTCTACAGGTTCAATCAAGTTTACCTTCAAAATTTCAAGATAATGAGATTTGTCCAACGTTGTCTCAATAAACTGCATGTTTCCAACACCGGACGCCGACATACAGGCCCAAACCATAACGCTTCCACCGCCGTGCTTGACTATAGGTTTCAAATTTTTAATTTCAGTTCTCTATTTGGCTTATGCCACACATATGAGGCTCGATCTGAGCCAAAAATATTAAATTTGGATTCATCAGCAAATAATATCGTGTTCCAAAAGCTTGAATCCTTATTCAAGTTCTCCTAAGCAAATTTTAAACGGACTTCAGATTTATTGTGCTTAAAAATGGCTTCTTGCGCGCTATTCTGCCATTAAAATCATGCTCCAAAGAACACGGCGAATAGTTTTTGGATGAAATGACTTTCCCAACTCTGCCTCCACTTCAATGCCCACTTTTGGACCTGATAGTTTTGGATTTTACCGGATTTTTCGGACAATATAGCGCTCGTCCGTTGAATTGAAAATTTTGTTAGGAGCATTTATGACGTTATGATGTCTTCTTTTTTCCCGGAAAAACCGATAAATGATTGACTATCACTGTGGAGTCACTCAATCCAACCATATTATTTTTTAAATGACTGAGGACAAGTTTTCGCTGCTCAATAGTCGTACGTGGCCGCATTTTGAAAAAAAAACAAACTTTTATGCAAGGCCTACACCCAAAACTCACATAAAAATGAACTTGAGAGTGTTGTGGGTTAATGAGTAAAATATAGAAAAAGAAACAACTCTTACAATACAATATAACGAATCATTGCCTAGCTGCAAAGTTTGTGGTTGAAATAAGCTGTGACATTGTTTTTGATTAGATTTTTGGTTTTTAAGTATTATAATATATAAAAAAAATAATTTAAGTCCTTTTTAGTTTAGTAGTTGTAGCTGGTTAAAGTTTTTGTTAGGTGCTGGTTGAAATAAGCACCTAATATTAATGATATATTTCCTCTCTACATAATATTTATAAAATTGATTTAAGGTCTCACCTATTGCTCCAAGGCATTGTGGAAATATAAAGGGTGCAATTGTACACATATTGCTTCGCAAACATTTGATACTATTTGACACTATTTGACAAACTGTTGACTTGCCAACTTCAAAAATAGCTGTCAGGATCCTTATGCGTACAAAGCAATAACAATTCGTTTTTCTACACTGATTATTTCACGATAATTTAGTCTTTTTCTCGACTGATTTCAACAAACTAAACAGCTTATTAAAAGAATTTCTGTGTATTCGAAAATTTTGTTTAAAGAAAACATTATCATTCACAATTCACCTGACACTCATATTCCCAAAAGAGCAGCTTCGATCCTAATGAACACAAACTTTATAAAAATGCTTTAAATAATTTTATGCAAACAAACCAAGACCCAAATTCTTTGTTTCTTTACTTTTTCCAAAAAAATTACAATCATTTCAATGAATCTTGCCCATCTTCTCAACAGCATGATTCGATTTATTTTGTTCTGCGAACTTAACAACTCCATTTCAATAGATTAATTTTCTGAATCACTATGTTTTAATAATAAATAAAATTGTACCTAAATTTGCACTCATTTTTATAATCAATCAAAGTTTTCCAACATATTATTACAAGGAACCGAGAATATGCCTAAAATATATGAAAACACATTAGTAAACAAAAAAATGTCACAATAAACTCCGTCGCATCTCTGTGTGAACAGTTTCGGTTGAACCCAAACTAAACGCAAACTAAACTCTCTGTGTATGGTAATTCTGAGATAAAATTTGGTACGTATTTGTTTTACAAAAAAACGGAGATGCTTTTATGTATGAAACTTATGTTCACTCTACAACGATAAAAATTGGTATGTATGTATTTTATACCAAAACTACGATGTGTTCAAAAATTGGGCGTAATCCCTCCACGAACACGCCTTCCTCCCATACAACCCACAATAGCGAAAACACTATAAAGGCATTAACATGTGAGCTACAGGAAAAAACTTGGTATTTGCACATTTTTCATCATACAAATTGAAATACAAATAAAATATGAGCTTCATCCGTCAACGGACACGCCCATTTTAAATAATATTATTGTGCTTTGAAAAAGTAGGTTTAGGGTATTTTATAGTCTGGCTAGACCGACTTTAGACTTTCTTTACTTGTTTTTGTTTTCGATTTGAAAGAAATAAAAACGTTTGTTGAGCTCCTACGTTTGTTTTATCTTTCAAATAGCATACAAAAACAATGTGAATACGATGAAAATATAAATACAACGCTACAACTGCTTATTTCAAGTTGTGAAAAAGCTTAATAGTATTATTAAATGTAGTAAAGAAAAGTACATTTTTATAAATTGTTCTCAAAAAGTCTCTTTCGTAATAATTGTCAAATAAGGGTATGAACTTTCATTTTTGGGAGAAGACGTCAAATGTCAGAACTACCTTATAGTTTTTGTACCATGGGTTTGGTCAACTCTGAACTTAAAACGCTCGAAAGAACAAATTTCCCTCAGAAGGGATTAAATAAATATTGTTATCGGTGTCCTAACAGGACACTACTTCATTGGTAACCACGCCCGAATATTAAACATCCTCCATAACGATTTCTGCAGAGGCTATAGAGATGAGGAGGAGAAAGAATCCACTACACATCTTATATGCACACGCCCGGCGCTAGCTATAATCGCCACCTTTTTCTGGGTAACTGGTTTTATAGTGACCTAGACGGTCTCCCAAAATCTTCGGTCTACAGACTACTAAGCTTATTAATAGCTCCAACCGGTTCAAATAGAGTACGTGAAAAAGGCGTCGTGAAACTGTCTAATTGTCGGGGAATTAGCAGACTTAACCTTCCTTTTTATTCGATGGGCAGGATATCGGTATCCTGAAATTTAGGGAATTGGCTCTTGTTGAACACCAAGGTTTGTAGGGAATTTCTCTAAATGTGAAGTACCATTTAAAGAAATAAGCTCACAAAAATTGTATATTTAACTCTTTGAGCATTGGTGGTTCACAATTTGAACCATCTTTTTCCATCACATTTCGCGGCAGTGGTTCACTTTTTGAAGACCAAACAATCTAATTTGTCTTAGATGACGCAAAGGTTTAAATTGTGAATCAACCATTTGAAACAGTATAAAAGAAGTAAATTTACCGTTATTTAATTGTTTGTTTTTTTTTGTTGAACCATATGGGCATCTCCCAAAAAAGGTCCAGCAAAAGTAATGAAAAACATTAAAATAAAGCACTCTAACAGCTTTTAACTTTATTTTTTTATTTTGATTAGTATTACTGCTATGTAACTTGAGTTTAACTTATTATAATCTATTTTTATTAAAATTTATAATGAATATCATAACTGTATTTTACTACCGTTGGAAAAATTTGTCGCGTCCGTATTCGTGCTATATCTATTTAAAAAAAGGTAAGAGGTAATTCTCATATTTCATAAGTCTACGAAGAAAAGTTATCCTTTGACCTCCACTAATATGCATACATATATAAAAAAGTTCTCAAAATTAGCTAAATTTTGCATATTTCTATACGAGCTTAAAAAAAACATATTTTTTGTCGCGTCCGTTTCATTGTATTACTGCATTTTGTACTAAATCTTGCTTTTGTACATTTGGTAAGTATGAGAACAAATCGTAAAGTATTTTTTATCCTCCTACCCACGAGGGGCGTGGCAATTTTTCAAGAATACAAGTTTAGGGCTTACCTTTCGACCTATAAATCACACAAAAATAAAACTCGGTACGAACTTACTATTTAGTAATGCCCTTCGACTGGAAAATTTGAGCAATCTTTGTAAAAGCGCCGTGATACCACCCAAACAATTCATGTTCTTGATATCGAATAGATTTGGAACTAGATTTGGACATTTCCGCAGAAAAGTCTACCGTAACCAAAAAATTAAAAGTTAACCAACCTTTTTTTACTTGTATTAATTAAGAGAAATATTCAAAATTAATTTGATTAGAGTTCAAATTTTTCCCATGTTGCGATGGCAAGATATCGGAATACCAAGTTAAAGTTAAAGTTTTGGTCAGTTTTGTTTATTTCTATGAGCATTTATTTTCTCTTTACAATTTCCATTTCTAAGAGTAATTGTGCAATTGCACTCTTATGCACAACTTTTGCTACAACAACAACTAACCGCAAAATAAATGCAAAAGAGCAAACAATATCAATTAACTCATCACGCCAGGCAAAAAAGCATTTAGTGCTATTTTTTCTACGCTGACGTTCAAAAGTGCGTGAAATTTTGCATTTTAATAAAGTTAAGTAAATTTTTTAAAAAAATCGTTAAGGAGAAAAACCGTTAATTTTATATTAAATTTGAAAAGTGAGTAACGTCACGCCACATTGCTCGAAGTGAATTTGGTTGCAGGTATTTTTGTGGAATTTTTTTTCCAACTTCGCATGGTCGATGGGGTACTAACGTAACGCAAACGTCACGACAGATGACTAAGCCTAATAAAAAAAAAACCGAGAAAAGATTTTTTAATTTGATAACTAGCAAAATAAACTTTATATTATTTTAAATACTTCCAAATAAAGTTTTGGATGAAAAGTCTTGCCCAATTCGCAGAGTTTTGCAAATTTTCTAATCTAAGTCGAAAACCACTTCTGTTTTTTGTAACGTCACGCCAGTGCACATTTTTGCTTATCGGCAAATCCAGAAAAAGTAAACCTTAACCTTAAAAAACAAAAATGCTTTAAGTTCAATAAAAACACATGCAATGTTAAGGATTTAAAAAAAAAAAGATTATCCTTCCTTTTTTAAAATCATTTTTAAAAAAAACATATTGTATCCTTAAATTTGAACTGATTTTATTGAATGTGTTTTTAATCTGTAGAAAGTTAAAAAATTGTAGCTTTTTATTTTTTGTAATTTGGTATTTCGAGATTTAAATATCAAAGCACATTTACATAATATTCACAACTGAAACATTTTCTGTTGAAAAGTAAATATTAAATTTTTTTAAAAAAATCATTTTATTTCGAAAAATATAATTTAAAAAAGTGATTCAAGAGTGAAAAGTGAGTGACAATTTTAATTGATAAGTTGGATTATCTTGGAAAATAATTGGCTGGCATAATTCATGTCTTGGATTTACTTTTTATATAAGATTAGTGAATTTTGTATTTTTTTAAATCAAGCAGAGGTAATTATTTTTCCTTAAAAAAGCATTTGAAGAAGTGAAACGTGAGTGACATTTAATTTTTTTTTTTTGTTTATTTTTTTATTAAAAATGAAAGAAGATGGCGAAAACATCAAAAAAAGTGAAAGCCGACAGTTAAACTACGTATGAAAAAAATATAGAGAAAAATTATAGTTATAAGCGGATTCATATAAGAAAATAAACTTAGCAAAGATTAAAAATATCTAATTAAATCATTATTTTAAGCCTTTGTCCTCGACGGAATTGTTAATAGGTCTGTCATATCGTCAAATTTGGCACGGTATTTAGTTTTTAATGAGCGTAAGGATCAACGACTTTGGGTTTCGTACAGTTCAGGGTTTACATACAGATTCGGATGCAGGACCGGAATAAATTTTGTGAAAATGATATAGATCTGAAGTAGCTTTTATGTTGTTTTTATATTATGTATTATTTGTTTAACTATATTATGCTTACTATATTATGTGGTGACCGTGGCATGCAGGTTAAGTGTGTGGCTTAGCATGCTCGGAGCCCGGGTTCGATCCCCAGCCGCGGCGAAGAATTTTTTTCAATAAAAAATTTTTCTGATCGGTCACCACCTCTCTGCAGACAATGGCAAACCTCAGAGAGTAAATAATGCCATGTAAAGCTTCTTGAGAACATGAACTTTAGCCGTTCGGAGTCGGCATAAAACATGTAGGTCCAGTTCTCGGTCAATTGTGTGCAAACATTTAATAACACACACAACACAACTGATCATAAGAAGCTCGGTCAAAGTCCTTTCAAGGGCTGAAATGGCCAATTTGTTTTTTTTGTTTTTGTTTTTTTTATATTATGCTTTACATAATCCTTTCCATAAAATTTTTTTTCTTTTTTGTATAAAAATTTCCTTAATATTAAAAAAAAAAATTTTTTTACAAAATATGCTTAATAAAGTTCACCAGATTAACCACGATGCAAAAAAAAGACAATTAAAATTGTTTTGAAACGTGAGTGACAAAATCAGTGTATGAAAAAATCTTCAAATTCTTAGAAAAAGCAAAATTTTTTTCTGCAGTTAAAATTTCTACTCAATTTCGTTTCGGAAAATTACTTTATTCTTTATATGAACTCATACAATTCGCAGATTAAAAGGAATTTGTAAGAAGAAGTCGAAAAATGCAAATCGTCCGAAAACGTGAGTGACACACCATTTAATGATAGTTTTTTCGAAATATGTACATAAATATAAAACTTTTTGCATGAACTTATAATAGTAAGCTTATGACTTCTTATATCCATCTGATTTTGTGTTAAACGCGTTTATGTTTAATGGAGAAAAATGCATGTTTAGTGCTATGACTGAAACGTGAGTGACACTGGATTTGCCTTTATATCTTTTAATTCTTAGAGTCAATTGTTATAATTAATAAAGTGCTACTTAATTACTTCGCAAATATAAAAAAGTTTTTAAAACTTCGACTTCTTCATTCCTTTTTTTTAATATTTTCGTACAAAACGTACATAACGCCAGTTTGGAAATGACCATATATCGATGGTTAAGCGCACTCAAGTGATAAGTGACCTTTTGACGAAAATTGGTTTACTGCATTTTTCAATCCATCAATATAACATCTTCCTTGTGTAAATTTATTGAAAATGCATAGTCAGTGAATGCGTGTCAGTTAAAATTCACTTCACTTTCACTTAGATGGCGCTTACAACCGTTGGTCGGTTTTGGCCTGGTCTAAGAATTTTCGCCAGCCTCTTTTGTCGTGCGCTTGCTGGCGCCAGTTGGAAACTCCAAGCGTTGTCAGGTTATCCAATGCCTGGTCTTTGGAGACGGAGATGCGGTCTTCCTCGTCTGCGTTGGCCACCGCTGGGTACCGAATCCAATATCTTTTTCGCTGGAGCTTCGTCGTTCATTCTCTCGACATGACCTAGCCAGCGAAGCCGCTCAATTTTAATACGCTTGACTATATCGATGTCGGCATATAGCTCATACAGCTCATGGTTCCATCGTATTCGGTACTCGCCATTGACGCAGATTGGACCATAGATCTTGCGAAGGATTTTTCTCTCGAACGCTCCCAAAGTCCTTTCATCAGAGCTGCTCAACGTCCAGGTTTGTGATGCGTATAGTAGGACGGGCATGATTATTGACTTATAGAGCGTCAGTTTTGTTCGTCGAGAGAGAGCTCTGCTTCTCAATTGCCTACTGAGCCCAAAGTAACACCTGTTGGCAAGAGTTATCCTTCGTTTAATCTCAATACTGATATCGTTGGAGGAGTTTATACTGGATCCCAGGTAAACAAAGTCCTTCACTACCTCAAAGGAGGTGTTGTCAACAGTGACGTGGTTTCCAAGACGCTGGGACTGTTTGTTTGTTGACACAAGAGACTTCGTTTTATCTGAATTCACTGCAAGACCCATTCGACTCGACTCTTTTTCTAGCCTGGAAAATGCTGCACTGACTTCGCGCGTATTTTGACCAATGATGTCAATATCATCAGCATACGCCAGCAGCATAACACTCTTATAGAAAATTGTGCCGCTGCGTCTCAGGTCAGCAGCTCGGATGATCTTCTCCATGACTATATTAAAAAAGTCGCACGATAAGGAATCACCTTATCTGAAACCTCGCTTGGTATCGAACGGAAGGGAGAGGTCCTTTCCGATTTTCACTGCACTGCTGGTGTTGTTCAGTGTCATCCTGCAAAGACGTATTAGCTTCGCAGGAATACCAAATTCAGACATGATGGCATATAGGTGATTCCTTATTGGACTGTCGAAGGCGGCTTTGAAATCGACAAAAAGATGGTGTGTATCGATTTGTTTTTCGAGGGTCTTTTCCAAGATTTGTCGAAGCGTGAAGATCTGGTCGATGGTGGACTTTCCAGGTCTGAAGCCACACTGATAAGGTCCAATCAGTTGGTTAACGATGGGCTTCAGTCTTTCACACAACACGCTCGACAGGACCTTATATGCGATATTAAGAAGGCTAATCCCACGGTAGTTGGCGCAAATGGTGGGATCGCCTTTTTTGTAGATTGGGCAGAGCACACTGAGGTTCCAATCATCTGAAATGCATTCTTCCGACCATATTCTGCATAGAAATCTGTGAATGCATTTAAACAGAGCTTCGCCACCGGTCTTAAACAGCTCTGCCGGTAGGCCATCGGCTCCTGCGGCTTTGTTGTTTTTAAGCCGAGCTATAGCTGTTAAGACCTCATTATAGTCGGGCAGCGGAACTTCAACGCTGTCATCCATAATTGGGGTTTCCGGGATATCATCTCCACTGGCGGGATTGTTGACAGCGTCGCCATTTAAAAGTCTAGAGAAGTGCTCCCTCCATAACATCAGTGTACTCTGGATATCTGTCACTAGATTCCCATTTTCGTCCTTGCAGGAAGAGGCTCCGGTCTTAAAACCATCGGCCAGGCGTCTTATTTTTTCGAAAAATTTTCGAGTCTCATTCCTGTCGCCATGCATCTCAATTTTCTCGCACTCACGCATTTCCGCCTCTCGTTTCTTTCGCCTGAAAATGCGTCTCTCTTCCCTCCTCTTCTCTCGGTATCGCTCCTTAACAGCACGCGTCACAACCGACTGCAGGGTGGCTTTGTAGGCGGCGTCTTTCTCTGCAGTGGCGTAGCGACACTCCTGGTCGTGCCACTGGTTTCGGCGAGGGCGGTGGTAGCCTATCACCTCTTCGGCAGCCGTACGCATAGAGTGGGATATGTGCGTCCACTGTCCGCATATATCGTCGATCGGAGGAGTGCTTTCTTGAAGCAGGAGTGAGAGTCGAGTAGCGAAGGCTTCAGCCGTCCGTTTTGACTGCAGCTTGTCGACGTCTAGCTTTCTTTGTGTAGGATTGCGAGCATTCTTAGCTGCGCACAGATGTGTGCGGATCTTGGCTGCGACAAGATAATGATCCGAGTCTATGTTAGCACCACGGATCGTGCGTACGTCTAGTACACTGGAAGAGTGCCTTCCGTCAATCAAAACGTGATCAATTTGGTTGCATGTTTTATGATCAGGGGACAACCAGGTGGCCTTATGAATATTGAGATGCTTGAATTAGTGCTACTAACGACCATGTTTCGTGCTGCGGCGAAGTCAATCAACCTCATTCCGTTATCGGATGTATTGTCGTGGAGGCTGAACTTTCCGACTGTTGGACCAAATATGTTTTCCTTACCCACCTTGGCGTTGAAGTCACCAAGCACGATTTTTAAGTCATGACGGGGGCAGCGCTCGTATGCGTCTTCAAGGCGCTCGTAAAAACTTTCTTTGGTCTCGTCATCTTTTTCTTCTGTCGGAGCGTGCGCACATATTAGGCTTATGTTAAAAAATTTTGCCTTGAAGCGAATTATGGCAAGTCGTTCGTTCACAGGAGTGAATCGCAGGACATGATGCCGTATTCTCTTGCCAACTACAAATCCGCATCCAAACTCGTGCTTCTCCGCATGGCCGCTGTAGTAGATATCACAGGATGCTTGCCGTAAGCAGCCCTGTCCCTTCCATCGCATTTCTTGGATTGCAGTGATATCAGCATTATATCTTTCCAAGATATCAATCAGTTGGATAGAGGCACCATCCCAATTTAGGGTTCGGACATTCCAGGTGCATATCCGTAAATCATTATCAGTTTTTCGTTTGCGGTAGTCGTCATCAGATTTGGGGATCATTCTTTTATTCATTCTTAAACTTTTCATTGAAATATTTTTATTACATGGTGGGCTTCAACCCCAACGCACAACCTTTGCTTGATGACCAAAAGAAGCCCGTCGCTCAGATTCGCCGCCAAAGTATATCGGTATGATAGTTTTTTGACGTTTCCAGGAGACACCACGCGGAGGTTTGAGTCGACTTGAGACGATTTCGTCATGGATAATGCTGGCCTCGCCAAGTTGAGGCAGTCAGACACGTTGCCATGTGAAGATCGCCCCCCTTATCTCCCAGTCAGTCAGTTAAAATTAGTGTTTTGTATTGAGATGTATTGAAATTTAACAACAAAATCGACGTTCCTGAACATTTGAAATCGATATAACGTGTAACAATGAAACTCCGTATGAAGCAACTTATTGCACAGGTCTTTCATTTATTAAACTGACACGGGTATTGAAAAGGGGGCGTGGATTCGCCCATACGATTAAAATTTTCAAATCAGAATAGCTATGGAAGTAAGAGTCACAGAATATTTTAACTCAGAATGGAGTTACTATTTGGTGATGTCCTGCTACTGGAAATCTAGAACGGGCATTGTATAAGGAATCACTTTGGAAATAATAGTCATATCTCAAAAAAACTCGGTTTGCAGTTACTATTTGGTGATATGGGAAATACTCGAAAACTAGAACGGGTATTAAACAAAGAGTGTGGCTCCGACATATAATTGCTTTAAAAATAATAGTCACGGAATATTGAAACTGAAAGTGGAGTTACTTTTTGTTGATGGGCTTCTATTGGCAAACTAGAACAAGCATTGGACAAGGACGGCAGCAACGCGCCGGGTATCACCTAGTTGCATTATATAAACAAAGCAAGAAAGTGTAAGGAGTGGTTTGATAACATTTTTTTGCCACTTTAGGGGGCTACATTTTTCATAAATTCTCCGTATATATATAGTTTATTTCATATAATAATGAGTTTTTATTAATATAGAGAAATACTTATAATGGTTGGGAGCTGCATTCCTTACCCTTTGATAGTTGTTGCTAGAAGAGAAAGATGATGAAAAGACCACCATTATGGAAGTGGTAAACTAACATAGCTTAAGGATGTTAATGAAAAGTTTGATTGCAAACTAGTGCAATAATTCATTAAATACTAAGGGTGCTCATTCGTGACCCTTTTTAATTTAAGATTTAAAAAATACACGTTCGAAATAAAGAATACACTTAATATATAAAAAACCAAATACTTTAAACATGGAACGCCTGCTGGCGTTGACAGGCTGGCGTTAACAGTAGTTAAATAATTAACACTTTAACTACGGGCTTAAATAGCCTATGTGTGTCTCATAAAAGACAGCCGCGTCAACCTAACCTAACCTAGGGTATTCCATAGTCGGTTAATGATATCACATTTTTACTTCAACAATTATAAAAATTCTTTTAAAAAGTAAACTAATGTTTGATGAGTGATTTGATGGAGCTTTTGTTGGGGTTGATGATGTCGGGTTTTGTGTTCTTGTTTTTTCTGTTGCATCTGCCGCTGTGGAGAGATTATTGCTTTATTTAGTATGTGTGTTTTTTTGATATTTTTTTTTCGTTTATTTAAATAAATATTATTTATGTTTTTAATTTTTGGAAATTAAATTTTGTAAATAAATTTAAAGCAAAGCGTGTCACTTTTTTAAAATAAACTGAAATGAAAATAATTTTTCTAAGCCTGTTTAAAAAACTACTCACTAATGACTTTCTACATGACTTTTCAATTATCTAATAGTCAGTTAGATTTTGCTCGAATATAAGTAAAATTTCGATCATATTTGAGTCATATTTGACTCTACATAATGATTGAATACAGTCATATTTGCGCTCATTTTTTGATCAAATATGACTGTTGTCAGGAAAAAACGGTGCCCTTGAGATGAGTCCACATGAAAAGCTTTTAATTATCATTCTTTTCAATCATTTTTCAGTAATTTTTGAAGTGATTTGTGTCTATAATATGATTGCTGTTCATAGTAATTTTTTACTCATTTTTGATTGCCTTTCCTAGTGATTTTTAACTCAATTTTGTAGGTATCTTTGACCATAATATGATCGATTTTTCCAGTCATTATTCACCCACTTACTTATTTACTTAGGTGGCCATGACAACTCGTTGTCGGGTTACGGCCGACTTCATCAGCTCTCGCCAGGCGTCTCTGCTTCGCGCGCGCCGTCTCCAATCTCTTTCACCAAGCGCGTTTAGGGCTTCCTCGGCCTGGTCAATCCATCGGAGGCATGGTCTTCCTCTTCGTCGTCGACCCTCGGCTTTCTCCTCAAACACCTTTTTCCCTGGAGTTTCTTCATCCATACGAAAGACATGACCCAGTCAGCTGACGTAATCGCTGAATTGTTGTATGGTAGACGAAGTCAATGTCGCCGTAGAGCTCGTACAGTTCGTGCTTCATTTGAATGCGAAAGTCGTCGCCAACTCGAACAGGACCAAAGATTTTGCGAAGAACTTTCCTTTCGAACACCCCAAGAGCGGCTGCATCTGTTTGCGATACCATCCATGCCTCAGAAGATTAGCGTCTTGGAGAGTGTTAGTTTTGTCGATCGAGGGAGAGCTCTGGAACCTAATTGCTTACTTAGCCCGTAGTGGCACCTATTAGCAATTGTTATTCTTCGCTTTATCTCCAGGCTGACATTGTTGTTGCTGTTTACGGCGATGCCAAGGTATGTAAACTTCTTGACAACTTCAAAGTTATATTTGCCTGCTCTAACGGAGCCTAGACGCCGCACGTTGGGAAGAAATGGGGTAAAACGCGCGCATGAGTCTGTTTTTGCTCTAATTTCTACAATAACTAAAATATATAGCTGAAATATTGTCACTTGAAAAAGAATTTTTTAAGGAATAACCTGCCATAATAAAATTTTTTAATTGCATACACCCTACTCTTATACCCTACAGTTGAAATAAAATTTGTTTTTGATAGATAAAATGGTGAACAAATAATATAAAATACTCAACAATCCAAAAAAACATAAAATTAGAAAGATATCGTTACATTTAACGATTTTCAGAATTTTAAGTGTCCTTTTACACTCACAAATGTAGTAATATGCATTATATAAAAATTAATGTACGTATGTTGATTAGGCTGGGTCGATTTGTATGAAGGCAAAAAATCTGATGTTGCCTGGGCGATTTTCGGTTCGGGCATTAAAAGTTATTAAACAAAAAACAAAAAAAAGGGGACTGGGGGTACACTTTACCCCATCGCACCCTCAATTTTGTGAGTTTTTTCTGTAGGAATTTCATTAAAATAGCTTAAAAATTACACAGTACACGTGGGGTATAAAAATAAAAAAGCATGTTAAGGCTTTTATAATATAAAGAATAACAAAAAAGGTTGCAACAAGTAGCAAACAGATTTGGTACCATTTTGTTTATAAAGCATTATATTTTCATATGCATTGTTTTGATCATTACCCGCGATTACCTGTGAAGTTGCATTTGCAAAAAAATTGATTATTTTTTTATATTTTCTTAAAATTGATGGTATTTCAAAGAAATACGTCTTCTTATTTTTTCACAGGATTAAACTTTTAGGTATACATATTTAAAGTCTAGTTTTTTGTGACTTATTGTTGAAAATTTCACGTATTTTCACTTTAGTTTGATGTTTTTATGAGTATTTGATTGATACGTTAAGTGTTATTATTGATTACAAATTTTTGAAGTTCGGCATGATTTTGGAGGTCCATACTAAAAAAGTGGAAAGACTTACGAACTTAAAAAAAGAATTTCTATCATATAACATATCCAAAATCATAAAATCATTGTAAAAAACCAATAAAAAAATTCGAGATGTCATCGCAATGCGCGCCATTTGCCTGATTTTTTCCCAACGTGCGCCGCGCTTCCCTATTCCATTTCTATTCCTTTTCGATAACGGCGAAAGCAGCAGTTACATTTCTCTTGGTTTTGCCGATAATATCGATATCATCAGCATACGCAAGGAGCTGGACACCTTTGTAGAAAATGGTACCATTTCGATGCGCTCCTACCTTTCGTAGGATCCCCTTCATGATGAAATTGAATAAATCACATTATAGCGGGTCACCTTGTCTGAAACCTCGTTCGGTATTAAAGGTTTCGGAGCGGTGATTTGCTTCCTTGACGGATCTGCATGTATCGCTCAACGTCATCTTGCAGAGCCTTATCAACTTCGGGCTATCGAACGCAGCTTTGTAATCAACAAAGAGATGATAGGTGTCGATTTGGTTTTCGTAGATTTCTCCAGGATTTGACGTAGTGTAAAAATCTGGTCTATGGTGGACTTGCCAGGACGAAAGCCACACTGATAAGGTTCAATCAGTTTTTTGGTATTCGGCTTCAATCTTTCACACAATACGTTCGAAAGAACCTTGCATGCGATGGAAATAAGACTGATACCTCGGTAGTTGGAGCAGATTGTCGGGTCTCCTTTCTTAAGTATATGACAAAGCACACTTAGATTCGTGCATGCTTACAATCGTCGGGCATGCTTTCCGCTAGCCATATTTTGCTGATGAGTTGATGCATGCACCTTATCAATTCACCTTCTTAACCTTTTGGTAGAATTTTCGAGCATCCTTCTTGCCCTGGTACATCTCAATTTTTTCTCGCTCTCTTATTTTATCGCGATAGTTTTCGTGCATGGCTCGCGTTGCAGCTGACTGCATCGTCTTTTTATGTGCGGCATATTTTACTGCTGTCGCGTCGCGATACACCTGGTCAAACCATTGGTTGCGAGGTTGCGGGCGCCGAAAACCAATGACATCCTCAGCAGCAGTGCGCATGGAGTGGGATATATGCGCCCAAAGTCCGCCAGCGTCGTCGAGGCAAGAGTAAGGTTGGTTGAGCTTAACCGAGAGTTGAGCGGAGTAGGCTTCGGCGGTCCGTTGTGATAGCAGCTTATCGACATCAAGCTTTTGTTGCATAAGATAATGGTCGGAGTCAATATTGACCCCCCGAAATGTGCGCACATCCAATACACTTAAAGCGTGCCTTCCGTCAATCACAATTTGATCAATTTAATATCACGTTTTTTGATCCGGGGACAGCCAGGTTGCCTTTTGGGGCAACGAGGTGTTCGAATCTGGTGCTACTAACTACCATGTTTCGGGCCGCGGCGAAGGCGATCAGTCTTAGACCGTTGTTCGAAGTGGTCTCGTGGAGACTAAACTGACCGACAGTGGAGCCGAAGATGCCTTCTTTTCCGACCTTCGCATTAAAATCGCCGAGAACTATTTTCACGTCATGGGCCGGGCAGCGATCATACACGTCCTCGCGTAGAAGGTGTCCTTGACAACATCGTCCTTTTCCTCCGTCGGGGCATGTTATTTAGTGAATTATTGACTCACTTTTTTAAAGAATTTCGGCTGCAGTATGAAATCATTTTTCACTATTGTAGGATTTTGTTTGTTTATTTCAATTATTGTAGCCTCCACGCGTGCTGCGTTAGAGATATATATACTTATTTTGGTCAATATATATGGTATATGGCCAATAAGGAGGCGGGGCAGGTAAATAAAATTATATATATTTCTGATCAGCGTCACCACCTGAGTCGATTAAGCAATATCCGTATGTGTCTGTCCGTGTTATTTCAGTCGTAGTTTTGGAGCAGTATATAAAATTAACCATTTTAAACTTAATTGAAAGAATACATTTTATTTATTCAATTAATTGCTTTAAAAACTTATAGATAACAATTCAAAAAAGGTCATATATTATTTATTAATTCTATAACCGCTCTCGCTTTGTTCTTTTGCGTGCGCATAAGGTTCATCGCACAGATTATATTCATCCTCACTTTCATTATTTTCTCACTACTAGCACAACTTTTTCACTTTCGTCATTTTCAAAATTATTATCACTTTCTTGGCTTGTTATAATCGGGGAGATTATTTTTTCTGCTTCTCTTTGCTGCGTGCTTTATTTTTTTTTTATTGTTTGTTTTGTTGAAATGACTTTACCTCACACTCTTCATGAAGAAACTAAACATACACAAGATGAACTTTCGGCACTATAAACGGCACTATAAACTGTTGCTGTGCATGGTACAGTCAAAGTAAGTTGAATTCCTAAATCACATTTCAATCATAACGTTGATCAAAATGTGATCATTGTTGTTTTTTCTCATTAACCAGCGTTTGCAATAATTTTTAAATCATTTGGTATAGTAAAATGTGATTTTTGGCATAATTTATTTTCTTGTTCTTCTTCAGTTGTCCCTTATAATTATTTTTTGGTCACAAAAACGAGTCAAAAATAATCATCAAAATGCTAGGTGGGATATGTAAACAACTACTTGCCAAAATCCTAAGAAAAGTTAAATTTTGAAAATCGTCACTGTATTTTTGGAGTATAGAGACTAATGAATATTTTAATAATAGTCTCCCAGCCAGCATTTTGTGAAAATTTCGTTCATATTTGACTCTACATAATAATTGAAAACAGTCATATTTGCGCTCATTTTTTCATCAAATATGACTGTTGTCGGGAGAAAACGGTATCCTAGAGATGACTCCACATGAATAGTCTTTAATGACCATTCTTTTCAATCATGTTTCAGTCATTGTTGAAGTGATTTGTGACTATAACATGATTGCTGTTTGTAATAGTTTTTTTACTCATTTTTATAGGTATTTTTGACCATCATATGATCGCTTTTTCCAGTCATTATCTCACTCACTTTTTTAGAGAATATCGGCTGTTATATGAAATCATTTTTGACTATTGCAGGATTTCTGTTTTGAGCTAAAAAATCAAGTGGAAATCTGACCTCTCATTTTATTTTTTAGTTGGGTTTCGTTAAATCGGTAGGTGTGCGCACTTACATAAAACACCATAAGACATCGGCCGATTAAAAGTCTGTAGTGTGCGGTATCTCTAAGGGTGTGGAAATATTCACTGACATCTGATTAAAATACAATCTTCTCGTTTGATTTTTTGCGTTGTGAATTTATTAATCGAAAAATGTAGGAGCTTTGCTGACATAGTTTTTTTATCGCTGATAAATTTGTCAGCTTTGTGTTTTTCGGAAGAATTTTTCAAACAAGAACAAAAAGAATCCAACGTTCGTTTTTAGAAAGGAACGTAATGTTAAAAATGAGCTTTGGAAGAAAAAAATTCAGGAACGCTTGTTTTTGCATATAAAAAGTTTGAGTGAATTTTCGCTCAGAACGAAAAATTTAAAAAAAAAACTAAAACTAAAAAACTAACGAATGTTAGTTGTTTTTTGTTGTTGTGTGAAAAATTAATTAATCCAAAAAACTAAAACTAAAAAACTAACGAATGTTAGTTGTTTTTTGTTGTTGTGTGAAAAATTAATCCGGAAAAACTAACCTGTCAAATTTATTAGTGATAAAAAAAACGGCCAGCAGAGCTTCCCTCATTAAAAAGAACGGTAATTGATAACTATCGTATTTTAAACCTTCTTCGCACCCTGGTTTATATGAATCAAAACACGAACAAAATGGAACATTTATTTTTTCAAAATTTATAGTTTTTCAGGAGTTTATGTTATTAAATGAAAACATTAATTTTGAAAATTTTACATTTTAGGAATTCCTGCCATGGCTGGAAGTGCAATCATTGGAGGAGTCCTTCTTGCCCTAATAGAGGGCGTAGGAATTATATTTACCCGACTATCAGCCGAGCAGTTTCGAAATCCGACCCCGCCTACTGAAGATCCGGCTGTTTTAGGAGACCCATCTCAAGCATTCACTTTTGGACAACCACATCAAAGTCCTGGACAATATCAATAAATATAGATGTATTTAAAAACAAGCATTAATTATTTTCATAAAAATATGACAAGAGTACAAAATATGTTGATAAAAAGCAAGAGACTTAATATTACTACAGCGTTAGACCTTCCTACCTCGTTTTTTACATTTAATGGCAAAGTCGCATATTTCGTTTGTATCTATAGGTCTGTTCCCGTACTTACTTCAAGTATAATTCGAGTAATAGAGAGTAGTTTTATTATCTGTCGAAATGAGAAAATTTGTTAAAAAGCACAGAAATGCTGCAAGCACAACAGCTGTTTCTCTTAGGGCCGTTTTGTTCACAGAGGGATAAATTTATCTCCGAGATAATTATATTTTTTCATTTGTTCATAGTGAGTTAAGGCTTTTATCTCATGAGCGGAATATATTTATATTTTCCGGAGATATTTTAACCCCTGAAATATATAACTCGCTCTTATCACTCTCATTTTATAATTTCTATAATCTATACTATTATATAAAAGGAGACTCACGGATTTGCGGCGACGTGTTCTCAATAACCGCTGAACCGATTTTTATAATTTTTTCACTATTCAATTGCTATGATAAGCGAAATTAAAATAGGGTACTGCGTTTTTTACAAAACTTTTTCTTTAATTATTTAAGAATTCATGTCTTTTAATTCATGCTAATGCTGTACAAGCAGCACAACAAGCAGCAGAAAACCAATGCTTAAGCTCTGGCTGTGAGAGTAACTCAGCACGGCTGCCATGTTGTGTCGGGAGTTGCTCTCAGTTTGGTCTGTTGAGCAGTGTTGCCAACAATCTGACATCGTATTTGTTATGGTTTTCAGACTTGAATTGTTTATACATATTTACAGTCAAAAAATCTTTTTCCTCTTATGCCTGATATATAACCAAATTATTATTTTGTTATTTATTGCAAATGTTATTCATCGACAATAACACAATCTCGACGGATTGAAAGCTTTATACAATAGTTCAGATTTAAAATTTGTTTTTATGGCAACACTAGCTACTTTATTTGCAGTCAACTTCTTGCTCAGAGAGAAATATAAATATATTAAAATCTTACCATGAAATGGGGGATGAAATTTTTTATTGTTGTAGTTATTTCAGTATACAAATATTCCATTGCATATGCTCAAATGCTTCTCAGAGGATCTCAGTACGATCTGAAATGTCGCATTGATATGTCATTGTTTGTGTTCATCTGCGCAGAAATTATGTTCATGCATACAACCTTATAAAATAGATTTCCTTTAAACTTTTCAATAGGTTTATATTGGACGCATCAGAAAATAATTTTTGTTTTTATTTTCCAACGTCTTTTTTAAAATCAAATAGGTTGGTACTATGAAATGAAGTTGTAACAAAATGATGACCATAAATGTAGAGGAATACCAATATAACTTCTTTAATTTAGTTGGATTTTCGATTTTGTTCCAAACAGAAGCCTCAAAGTTTTTTATTTCGCGTGTTAATAAATGTTGCACATTAAAAGAGTTATTGTGATTGGAGCATATTTTTTATTTTTAACCGATTTCAAAAAGGAGGAGGGTCTCAAGTTGGTTGGTTTCTGTTTTTTTATAATAGCATTATAAATAATGCATTTGCATTGGTCTCCAGTAGTTTTAGTTGAACCTTAATATTATAATTCAACTTTTGAATGGTTTTCCATTATATTAGACAGCCTGGCATAAGCTACGCAGCGCATGTAAAACGCATCGAAAACGTATGTTTGACGCATATTTTAGTGTTTAAAGGATGCGTAAGTTAAGCATATTTTAAACAAGCTGTTAACATCTTCTTTGTATATTAAAATGATTGTATGTACAAGTAGACTTCAAAACCGCTAAACCAATTGTTATGAAATTTTCAGGGAAACTCTAGCAAAGTCTGCAGAGCGCTCCTGTGAAGTTTGGCATCGATATCGAATAGCTTTAGAATTACATGTTGCACAGCTCCAAAATTCTGTATTTGACCTCAATTTTCACGTGCTGTTTTACTGGTAAAATTTTAAAGCCGTTGCAGAAGGGGCGTGACACTTTTAAGCAGGGAATGGAAAAAAACTTTAACGAACGGTTCCTTTTTGTTCGGTTCGAGAGCGCGCAATCTTTATTCGGCTTTATGCGAATTCAGCTCTTCTACTCAATCACAAGCACAATCACAACCACGCAGAAGAAAGAGAGCGGAACAAAATGGAAGAGGTTGCGCTGTTTGATCAAAAAACATTATTTGCTTTGTTGTGCTTTTTGATGTTGATCAAAAAACCGAACCTTATGTACCGAATGTTAGCGTTGCAGTACAACAGCAAAAAAACATGTTGGCGCATGCTACAATTTTGTATTAAAGACGCCGGCACACAGTGTTTCGTTGCTTACAAGTTGGAAAGAGAATATTATTTTGTGGATTATTTTTAGTAGTTTATTATTTTTAGTAGTTTAGTTAAAAAAAAGTATTTCAGATATTTTGGACAATTGTGCGTGGCAGCTGCCATACAACTTAAACACATTTTGCGCTATATCTTAGATATAAAAAAGGCGTGAATAACGAAATAAAAAGAAAACACATGACATGTGATTCAGTTAAATTTAATCTAATTCAATTAATCTAATTCTAATTTAATTCCTCGATCTTAAACATCGAAAACTACTAAAAAAATCCACAAAATAATATTCTCCGTCCAACTTTTAACCAACGAAACACTGTGTGCCGGCGTCTTTAATACAAAATTGTAGCATGCGCCAACATGTTTTTTTGCTGTTGTTCTGCAACGCTAACATTCGGTACATAAGGTTCGGTTTTTTGATCAACATCAAAAAGCACAACAAAGCAAATAATGTTTTTTGATCAAACAGCACAATCCCTTACATTTTATTTTGCTCTCTTTCTTCTGCATGGTAGCGATTGTGCTTGTGTTTGAGTCGAAGGGCCAAATGCGGAATAGAGAGAGAAAAATGTTTGAGTGCGCGCGATTTTTATTCGGTACGTATAAGGAACGGTTTTTTTCCATTCCCTGCTTTTAAGGCATTCAAACTTTTCAGTATAATTTAAGAAACATAAGTCACAAATTTGTGAAACTCGGAAGGAATATAACATTTAGTCGTGTCCATCCACTGGAAAAATTCAGCAAGCATTGGAAATTGGGTCGTGACACCATCAACATAGTTTAAATGTTTAATATCGAATAGCTGTGGTACTTAATGTTTCATAATATTTAAACTCAGTATAAATTTAATTTTTGGAAATGTCTTTCGACAAGAAATATAGCACGGGCATTGGAAAACGGGGTGTGAATCCGCCCATACAAGCCAAATTTTTAATAGCAAATAGCATTGGAAATAAAAATCGCTGATCAGTGAAATTCCGAATGGAGTTGCCATTTGGTAATGTCCTTCTAATAGAAAACTGGTCTGAGCTTTGGTCAAGTGGGTGCACCTTCCCCTACAAGCTACATTTTTGATCGAATAGGTTCTGAAGTCACAGATGAAGTACATGTGTTTGTCTAAGGCTGCGTGCATTTTCAACGCCGATTCAGACAGACAGGCAAGCTGAAATCTGTGTGAACAAATGAGATACAAATATCTATCTCTCTCGCTTTTTCACACACTCTGCGGACACAGGCAGGCAGTCTGAATCGGCGTTTACTATGCACGTGGCCTAAGGCGTAGCAACGCGCGCCGGGTATTGCTAGTATAATATAATTCTTCATTCTGATTGGTCGATATGAAAAATAAAATTGAATATTCTCAGACCAACAAAATATATGAAAAAAAAAAATAATGTAAATTCCTGAATTTTGTTGTTCATCGCTGCGGAAGAACTGAATTTTATTTTTCAAATTCAACCAATCAAAATTGAAAAAAAATTGATGTGAGAAAATAATTTGTCAGCCGAAATTTCACTTCACAAATTTTTTCTTACAGGCCGGTTACACAGGCCAGTGACAGTGAAAGTGCGAAAGAATACATGTACTGTTCGAATTATTCGAAAAATTTCGAACTTTCATGCTAGTAGCAAGAGGTGCTACACATGCAAGTGAAAGTACATTCAAAACATTTCATCGTATGCGAAGGTTCTCGCTGATATTACAGTTTGCGTGTGCTTTTACAATTTAACAAGCCATCAGTGTTGCTTTCTGCACGAAATCGAGGAAAACTCGAAATAAATGCACCAAAAGTAATTAAAAACAACACTGATATCCCACTTTTTGACATACACTAGCCGCTGCTGTCAAAATCCACTGGCTTTGAAATTTCGTTGCCAGTAGCGATGAAAGTGGCGTGAAAGTGAATCCAGTGTGAGTGTATTTGTAAAAAAGTGTGAATGTATTGAGTTTTTCGAACTACAGAGCCAGTGTACTGGCCTGTGTAGCATGCCTGTTAAGGAAATAATTTTTTTTTTATGTAATTTGTTTTTATTTTCTCTCCCAAGCTCCAGGTTGATGCAGATCGTCAGTGTAACACCGTACCTTTGCGATTATTTGTTCTGAATGTTCTGCATTTAAATATATGGCTTAAAAAAAGGATTTAAAGCTTCGACTGCGATATTCTGCGACGCAAAACAGGTTTCGTAATAACATAATAAAGTTTATCGGTGGTTTTTGAAGTACTGTGACGAAAACAGCAAAAACACACAGTAAATAACACAAAGTTCAGCAAACAGTACAAAAAGAGCAAGAAATTACGCTCCTAGACATTTTCTAGCTCAAATGTTTTTCTCAAAGTTATGCTCTTGGCATAAATCAGGAATAAAATGTGAACAAAACCAATTTTTATCTCGCAATTTATACGCTTGGAATAAAATTAACCTAGAGATAGTTATCCCCGAGCTAAATCATACTTATGCCTCTTGTGAACAAAACGAGGCTTATAGAATAAAATTGAATTGCTTTGTTAGTTTATGGCTCATTCCATAGAAACGGGTGTGACGTTTTGATTTCTTTATCGAGTTGAAAACGATATTAACCGGTTAAAATTTAAGCTATTTACTTTAGGGTATATTAGTAGGTGTCCTAAGTCTTCAAAATGATAACACATAATCCAATTATTTATACTATTTTAATATTAACATTCACTTAAACACCTGGAACGGGGACGGGGGTATCACAAGTTTAAAAACATGAATTACACACTGAGACCATTCTTGACTTACAAATTTAATATATTTTTGTTGAATGCTAGTGAAAAATATTTTGGAAAAATTACAATTACCATTATTTTTAAACTTTAAAATGGGAGAAGTGTTATGAGTAAGAATTTGATGGAAATTATATAAAAAAATTAATTGATAAAGTAATCACCATATATTTTTGGCACCAAAAACAACCAAATATTTATATTAACAATTGGCTATATAAATATTTCGGCAGAGCTTGGTTATATTTTTTTAACCAAGTTTAAAGTATTTCAAAACTTTTTCCCGAATATACTATTACCGCCATTCGCCACCGGAGAGCAGTTTTTAAACAATAAGGTAAGTCTTATATGTACTGAACTATTTTTATACAACACAGGCATTACCTGTGTATGTCGTTTGCTGTAGTTTTCATATTTGCAAGCAAACGTATTAATCACGTGTTGATATTGTCATAATTAAGCATACTCATACAGTTAATGAATGCAACCCCAGGACACAGTAGGCATCACATGAAGCCGAAGTGTCAGAGCTGTATTAGCTCGCCGTAAATTATCTATCTAACTAACAGGCTGAATTCTTTTTGCGAACATTTGTTATATATAAAGCCATGCATCTGCATAGCAAATATATTTCCCACAAAAACTATTACGCGTAATCAATACAGCTATATAAAGTGTTACTTACGATTTTGTTACTTATTTGTATTTGGTAAACAAACAGATTCATAAATTATGTTATCGTCGCGGCTTTCAATGGTGAAAAGATTGTCTGTCACAATAGTATGAAATCTTTATCAATAAAGGTTAAAAATATTGTAGACAACGTAAAAAAAGCTCTCTAACCACTGATTGAAATCGATGCCGAAATTTAAGCTGGTAAACGAAACTTGGCTAAAAAAAATTTGAATACGATTGACAATTAGACGAGGAAAGTGATTCTAATATCGATCCTAAAGATGGAGATGGACAGAATACTATGAAAGGAAGACATACGAAGACTTTCTCTGAGAGTTCTGTCCGCTCTCAAAGAAGAAAACTTCAGAAGATCTCGGAAACTTGTGGTAGAGTTTGTCGAGACCTATTTGCAGCAATTGGGCTCCGCGCGGAGGCACTTGCAATCTGAGATTGTTAAACGTGCATCCAAATCGTCTAAGAAGGATATTAACTACCTTTCCAACACCTCGGCAAACGCAGGAGAAGGACAACGCCACCAAGTGCTCCTGATCCAACATTGGCACTCTTCATAAATACAAAAATGACAAAACAGCAATATGAAGAGGTGAGTCTCGTAATTGCGAAAGACCGCTGAATTCCTCAAATGGAAGAAGGATATATAACAGAAACATCAGCTGAGGATAAATTGCAATCTTCGTTGGGCCATACTGTTGAGCGAATACTGCAAACTATGCCAGAAGAGGTTATCAAGCTCTGCAGTGGAAATTTACAACTGATCTTTAAAAAGAGCACAAGCAAACTCTTGAAAGCGTAAGCGACGCGAATATGTTTATGATGTCTTCAGTACCCCTTCGGCTGGTTGACTGCATTACTACTGAAGGAGCCTATGAAGAACCATCAACAAAGCAACAAGTACGAACATGCGAATGCGAATATATGGAAAAATCCGAGTCCTTCATCTATAACATACTACCGACTAGGGATGTTATGGAGGTGAGTTTACCGGAACCAGAGTCTGAACTGGAGTTTTAAAATTGATTTATCGGAGCCGGAGTCGGAGTTCAAGAAATATGCGTTAGTTAAATGTTCAGGTTATTAATAATAAACATAGTTCAGTATTCAATATATTTAATCAGCACTGCAAATATTACATAAATATTTAAAATAAATATAAATAAAAATAAATATAAAAACAAATCAACGAATGCACGCAACAATAACCAAATATATTTTTTTTTTATTTTTACTTTTATGATAATTAAACTTAATGAAAAATAAAACAAGAAAATTTGTCGCGATGGCTCTTTTATTCATAAAAAATGTCAAACACAATAAAATTGTAATATTTTGCCATTTTTTCGTTTCTATAACAGAGGCTTTACCAAAACCAAAAACTTTTGACAGACATGTAATAGTTCATACAAAATTAAGGTGAATAGAAAGTTTTGTTATCCTAGGTAAAGCGGATGATATGAATACTTAATTAAGAATAAAATATATTTTTTTAAAAGTAAAATATAATTATCAATTTCTCAAATGTATCACCTAACGACCGGAAACAATGGTAAGTACAGTAAAATGTGATGGATTTACTTAAATATAGCGTTTCCACTTTTTTTTACGCAGCAGACAGCAGCAGCCGAATATCGACTGCGACAGTTGGTCGTGAACTGCTGCTTTGACTGTCGTATTTCGTGAACTATGGCTGTGGCTTTGGAACTTTACGCAGCAGACAGCAATTGCTGACTTTCGACTCCAATAGTTTTACAGCAAATTCAAACGCTGAAAAATATCACCATTCACCATAAATTGTTTCTCACAATGGTCGATGGTAACCCTGCAGCCACACGTGAAAGTAATGTCTTGCCAGTGGAAAATATGTATTAATTTCGAAAATGTTTCGAAATAAGCAACAAATTACGCTACGGCCACACGTAGCAGTGAAAGTTCATTTGCAAAAGTCAAAGGTTCCAGCAACAATGCGATAATTTTCCTCTTTTGTTTACTTTTATTCAGTGATGCCTTTAATTCCAAAACAGCACAAAACTTAAATGGGGAAAAAGCTATGTTGATTTCAAATATTTACAATATATTTATTAAAATATTTTCAAAAAAAAAACTTTTTCATATCATATTTTATGTGTTAAACAATGGTAATTAAAAAAATTACATGTTTATTTCACTACAAGGCATGAAAAAAAAAATACTTACTTCAAGTTGGAATAGTATAGGGAGAAAACGCAACACTGTTTTTCCTATTTTGATTCCACTGTCTGCGGTTGTCAAAATTCACTGTCTCTGTAAAAGTTGTTGCCAGTGGACTGCCAGTGCTGGCTGTCGATGTCAAAGTGCGAGTGTATTAGTGAAAAAGTCAGAATGTATTGAGTTTTTCGAACTGTTACTGGCACGTGTGGCTAGGGGGTAAGGTAACGCAGGTATTAAGTCCCCTTTTACACTAGTCAAGAAATGGAAGATATTTTTCGAGTTCGAAAAACTTGCCAGTACACTTGACTGTGCACCGTCAATTTTTTCCTCTTTCGTCGCTTCCTTTTTGCAGCGAATTGGCCTACAAGCTCAGAAAATTGACTTCAATTCTTGACTAATGTAAAAGGGGTAAATCGTGCAGTATTTGCTGCGCTTATAGGCGTTTTCGCTTATTTATTAACGCTGCAACTACACGTTCAAGAAATTGCTTTCAAGTTGATCACACATATACCCCTTTTACATTAGTCAAGAATTGAAGTCAATTTTCTGAGCTTGTTGGCCAATTCGCCGCAAATAGGAAGCGACGAAAGAGGAAAAAGTTGACGGTACACAGTCAATTGTACTGCAAGTTTTTCGAACTCGAAAAATTGCTTCCATTTCTTGACAAGTGTAAAAGGGGACATAGTGCTTGTCAAAATTCTTTCGAATTGATAGCTGTGACGTAGGCTGTGCGCAACTTGATAGTTAATTTTACTTTCAAGATGCCATCGTCAAGGCAACAACTCAAATTTCACAACAAAGCACGAGAATTTATTTATAAACTGTGATCAGCTGTTTAACTTGACCGTCAAGTTGCCTCACGACTTGAAAGGAAAAATTGATATCAAGTTGGTTTTCAAGTTCGAAAAGTTTGAGTGTGTTAGTAAAAAAGTGTGAATGTGTTGCAACTTGAAAGGCAACTTGAAAGAAAAATTGAACATGTAGCCACCAAGTAAGAGCAGAGCAATGGCTGTCAAATAACTTGTTCATGATTTTAATTTTGTTCAGAGAGATAAGGACGGATTGATTGTTTTCACTCATAACCAGTGTTGCCAGTATAAACTTTTTGAAGCTAGATCTAGCTTTCTTTTTTTTTGTCGTCTAGCCTCTAGCTTTTTTTGTTTTGTTCTAGCCTTTTTTAATATATTGCTTAAAAACGCGTTACCACATCCAATTTTCTGACTCTTGCATGCAATTCTAAAAGTGTTAGGCCTATATTGCTCTTATTATACTTTGAAAGTGGTTAAAATCAAAATATTTTCTGTTATAGAGAAAGATAAATGCAGTTACTATACATGAGAAATAACGATAGTTAAGAAACAACTTAACCGAACTTTCACTTTGGTTTTTAGTTTTCTAATTTTGCCACTAAACAATGCTGAGTTATGCTTGGTTTTCACTTAGTCATTTTTTGTTTGACATGAAATTTAAAAGTTTAAAAAATCACATAAATAACATTTTTTTTTTTTCAATTTTTGCTATAAACATGTGAAGAGATCAGTTTTTCTTATTTTTCACCATTGTCAAACAGAAAATAAATGACAACGTGTTGGCAAACTGGCACTCTAAATTCTCATCTAACGATACGATATGCTCTAAAAAGAAATAACACATGCTGCCATAAATTTGAAATCACGGATATTTTGGGTTAGATGCAATTACTTGAAAATTTAATTTTCTGCACAGCACAAGAGGGATATTAAATAAATTTACTGTACGATTATCATTTTCCATATTTATTTTAAATGTTTAAAACTGTTTTAATTTATTTAGATCCTCTAATGAATTTACAACCACAGCGTTATATCCCTCTGTTTTGCGCAATAAAATTTTTCCATTACTAACCCATAGATACTTAAAATTTAGGTCCTTTTTAAGCTTTTGAGCTTCGGCAAAAAGAGACCTAGTCATAGATGAAAGACTATCATTAATAAAAATATTAGAAAACTGCTCGCAATTAAAAAGATTCGTATTCAAATTTCTCCTACAATTATATTTACTCCTCATAATTAACTTCTTATTTAACCGGGATACAAATTTGACACATAGTATATCCATCGAAGAGTTTAACGATGCGGAACCCCTGGATTTCCTTATACGCTTCACATAACAATCATCACGTTTACATTTAATCCCTCGGAGAATATTTTAAGAGCGCATTGAAGAGCGTTACCATTATTTACATCTGGTACGCCAACAATTTCAATGCACTTATCTCTATTAAGCTGCTGCATAAAGTTTACTTCACCTTGTAAAAGATTTACTTTATCTTCAAGAATTTTTTTGTCTGCTTGTAGAGAGTGAATCATGGAAAGAGCATTCACATTCGCATTTTTTAAAGCAATTATTTCAGCATAAACCATTTCCAGAGTTATAGCGGCAGGCGGTAAAGCATTGTTTATGATAAGCGCATCTTCTGCCATTTGTTTTGAGCACTGATTCGCTTGCTGTGGTTGTTGTTGGCTTAGTAAACAACTAGAAGGTGAACTAATACCTGGCAATGCTGCAGTAGGTAGAGAGCTTACGGCCGATGCTTCAGATGATGGAGTTTGAGCAAAAGCAGGCGTGGGCAGAGCAGAAGCAGCATGATTTGAAGCATAGTAGAATAAATAAGGTAAACTCGCTAGAAGAGAGCGTACTGCCGTAAATGTCAAAACGAAGTTGACAAGTCATATAAAATCCCAAAGCATTCTCAAAACAATGAGAAAGCAAGAAAAAAAATTCCAATTGAAAAAATCAAAATTTTTTTTTATTTAAAACTAGCTGATGTTACCCGGTGTTGCTCGGGATTGTTCCTCGAGCACAGAAAAGAGGTTATTTTTAAAACTTCTCTGATTTTAACATTTTTTAAATTATGAATTTAATGTTTTAAATTATCGTGTTTTGGGGTTTTGACCCCTAAGTTCGTCGTAAGTGTTTTGTCAAATTTCCGTAAAATAGTACCTGAAAAATATTAAATCTTCCAGGTCTAGCTCCGACGTCTGAAAAAATCATTCTTTAAAAAACTTTAAAAAATTATTTAGGCATTTATTTCTCAGAAAAAAAAAATTCTAATTTTAAAAAATCCTTTTGGGATCGATTCGATTTTTGTATTGTCTTCGTTCAACATCGGTTTTGGTCGGTACTGTTCGGTCGATTTTGTTCATCTTTATATAGCTTCAGCTTGTTTTCGTTAAACTTCGTTTTTTTTCGTAAGTCTTTGGTCCTTGACTTCGTTTGCCTTCGGCGCATTCATTGATTTTTGTCGAAAGAACTTCTAAAAGTATAGGATCTATTTAAGTAATAGATACGATCGCTGAACAAGTTTTATCGAAATCAGTTAATCCGTTTTTAAGTGAATGAGCTAGATATAGTTAATTGCATAAAGCGCTCTCTTCCTAAGGAGTCAGGTGAATTCACAAGCTAAATTTTAGCAAAATCGGTCAAGTCAATTAGGAGTTATTGAGTCTTAAAAAGTCACTATTTAAAGCGCTCTCCTGCGTTAATCTTTGCAATTTTTTATAGCCTTTGTTTTGTCTTGGGTGCAGTAAAACTTTCTTGCCAAATTTCATTGAATTCGGTTCAGGCGTTTAGGAGTTATTATGAAGTGCCACGCCCACAGACTTCCGTCCACTATTTTACATCTTTTTACACCGCCCCCTATCATTTTCTTCTCTATGAAACGAACTCGGAGTCCAAATTTCAGCTTAATCGGATGAACGGTGCGCGAGTCTATAAGGAACAAACAGACAGACAAATATTTGAGTTTATATATAAGAGAAGACGACACAAAATGCAAATTGGAATAATTCAAATTTTATTTCCTTACACAGGGCTGAATTAACCTGGAGGCCAGTGAGGCCACTGGCCTCAGGCCCCACCGCTTGGGGGCCCCCACCATCCGTGTTAGAAATGGGAAAACAATTTTAAAAAAAACCAATGTCGAATCGAGTACCTAATAGAATTATTATAGAAATAAACCTCGATTATTGTGTGAATACTTGATGTATATTGTACTTTATATGACGCAATAAAATCAGCTCAGCTAGCTCATATTATGTTGAATACTTGCATACGAACATGGAAGGACATTTTTTCTATTAAACTCAAAATAAAACTCAAAAGTAAAAATCTTGTTGATTGTTGCCCAGAACATGTAGAATCGACTCTTGGTAATGAGCTGGTTCAATTCGCCGAGTTTGCAAGGCTCTTTAAACGAAAAATCGTAGAATCTGGAGCACAATTTCTTTATCGCATAATAATGGAGAACAATCCTCCCTCAACTTTTGTAAATATGTACTGAAATAGTTCTTCACATATACTTGGTCATGACGGTAACCAATTGTAGTGGAGAGAGATCATTCTCCAAAATGAAACTGCTCATAAGTAGATTAAGTACGAGTATGGGACAGAAACGTCTTACTAGCCTCATGATTCTTAGTACAGAAATTGACATTATTCGTGATTGATCTTTCGAAAATGTTATTGAAGTGTTCGCTTCGATTAAATCTCTTAAAACTTCTAAATAATAACCACTCATACTCTTCCGATGGTTGTCATTAACGATATTTATAGAACAAATAACGATTTTTCTAATTCAATATTTTAAACATAATAAAAATGATATAATGAAATCTAAAATAATGACTCTGCATACGTTTTTGTGCAACTAACTTTTTACATTCATTGTTAGGGGCCCTCACTAATAAACTGGCCTCAGGGCCCCACCAACCTTAATTCGGCCCTGGACACACAGCTGATTTTGACAATATCGGCAGTACCGAGAAGAGAGCACAATCAGCGCTGCATATACCCATGGTTGAATAACAAGGTTGCTTCAAAACTGACTGTGCTCTCTTTCGCTTATCCGAAAGTGTCAAAATCAAATGGCTGCTGAAAAACAACAGCAACAACAACAACAGCTCAAGCAGTTCGCTTTGACATTTACGGCAGTCACGCTCTCCGGCTTGCTACTACCTTATTCAGTGTACCCTGCATATACCTTATTTATTCTACTATGATTTGAAGAAATTGGTGGAGAGCGAATCGACGAACGACGCGCACTTAGACAAGAATTACATTTGAACGAGGAATTATTTTTTTCCATTAATTCAACATCGCTTTGCTGTATATTAACGCAGGTCCAATGAAAATATTCATTGCAATACACACATTTAATTTTTGCCTGGTGTCGGTCCACTTTCTGACCACAGATACACGGCATAATTGGTTTGTTGATAAATTTTAATATAAATGAAGAAAATTAAACAAGTCGCAGCACGTATAGACCCCACGACAATACGACAACGATTTTTGTCGCAACAGCTGTTGAATTTTCCACACAATTTTCTACAGACATCCCATTCAAACAAGTCATTGCTGTCTCTTTTATCCCCTGCTAAAAATTACATTCACGGTGGAGAAAACAGACCTTTTTTTAAGAATTACATTCACGGTGGAGAAAACAGACCTTTTTTAAAAATTCATAACTCAGTAAAAAACAAACAAAAAAATATATGTTTCACTCCAACATGGTTTTATAGAGCTCCAAACTGGATGGTAACGGCAGATTTTCCGATCTGGAAAAAAAATTACTTTTTTAAATCTTAACAAAATTGGTTATCGTATGAAAGGAGTTTTTTTTAATTTTTTTTTTCAATTTTTGGTGATGTTCCAAATTTGAAAGTGTGTTTTTCCGAAAAAAATATTGACTTTAAAAATTCATAAAAAAATCGATAAAAAATATAAAAAAAGCTCGTGCCATACGATAGCGAATTAACTTTAAAAAAATAAAAAAAAAAGTTTCGTCAAAAAATGAACCCGCTAGTGCCGCAACCAGTACGAAAAACATGGTTTAGAGATAAACGCGTTCAAAGTTTGTGAACAAAGAAAAAAAAAGCGCAAAAATAAAAAAGGCGCTCTCACTAATCCGGCTGTAACTTTTGAACCCATAGGAATTTTTCCATGAAATCTTAAAATCTTAAGAATATTTCCTAAAATACAAAATTATAAAAAAACTCGATTTAACAAACGGCCAATTTCATGTCAAAAAAGAAAAATAAAAAGTTTTATTGTAGGGACTGTTTATTTTATGTATTTTTTGTTTTTTCATAATAATTATATAATGTTTAAGAAACATTTTCAATATTTTTTAATAAACAGTATTAATAAACATACCCGGCATCTGTCATTTAGTAAAGCACTTTTCACAGCTTGTTCATTCAAAAAACAAAAATAATAATATTTTTTTTTAAGATAATTGTAGTTGAAAAACCGATTTTTGAATCTTAAAACTTCATTGATTTTAGGTTATGAAATAAAAACTATTTCTCTAAAATAAAAAATCAAAGGATTAAAAGTAGCAATGGTATTTACTTTACAAGTGAAAAAAATTTGGTAGCTATCCTTGGCTCCATTTGACTTAAGTCTTCCTGAATTATGCTTTCGACAAATAAAATTTACTTTTGATCGCTAAAAAACTTTAATGGGTCCTAAAATCCATTTCAATATATTTAATTTTTGGTATTGTTCCTTTTTATATCATATTCATATATTGTACAAATATATACAAACATTTGTATATTCACAGAATCATGATTAATAAAGAAATAACGTTAACAAATCTAGCCTTTTTTTAGCTTTATTTTAAAAGTCGTGTAGCCTTTTCTAGCCATTTTTTAAAGACCATCTAGCTTCTTTCCTCAAAAATTTCTGGCAACACTGCTCATAACACAACGAGCAGAGATAAAGAGATGGGAAACTTCGTTTTAAATGAAAATAAAAAAATTTTGCTTGATAGCTGTGCTTGTTCTACCCATTTTTTCATGCACTCACGTATTGTGTTTATGAATTCACCCCATTATCTGTCAAATTCTGGCAGGTTATTAATTTTGTTTTAAGGCAATATGTTTTGATATGTTTAAAGGTTAATATGTTGTATTTTATCTAAGAAAAACTATTTAAATAAAAGAAAAATATACATAGCTCTATAAAATTTATTATCATAATGGACATTGGCATATAATATAAAATTGTTAACATATGTTTTTACTTGTTTATGTGTTGTCAGTTCGTATAAGCACACAGAAAGGGTTGCGTTTCCGAAAAAAAGTACTATTAAAAAAAGAGTTGCTTTGATATAATGCCCGTATTTCTTTATTAATTCCGAACAGAAGAGAATTCAGTGTCAATTCAGATTAAGAACAGACTTGATTTATCCAGTTTAATAAAACTGCTATGTTTCCATAGCTACCAAACCATATTCCCACAGAAAATACATTATTCCCACAAGGGAACTAAAAATTACCACACCAATTCCCACGGTACTTTTTTCATTAAAAAAATACCACAGCAATTAAAAAATACCAAAAAAATGCCTCAAATTGTCCACAAACATTAAAAATTCCATGTAAAAATGCATCTAGAGTGTGAACTCAACCTTGTTACATACGATTTACTCAAAATGCAAACCATAACTGAATGCAAAACAAAATAAAACTGTAAATTATTGAATAGAACTATTTTTTATGCACGCGGATATAATTAAAAAATGTGTGTTAAAAAACCAACGAATTACTTAATACTTGGTATTAAGGCGGTTATCAACTTGCAAATAAAATTCTATGTACCGCTTTGCCTAAATATAGACACGACTAAGGGGCCAAATAGACTACACAGACTGTCGGTCAGACAGATGTTTTTTTTCTTGTCATTGCGACGACTATACACTACACAGACTTCATGCACGCAGACTTGGTTTTTTAGTTCCCCTTTGTTGCGCGATGAGTGAATACAGCGATGCTTCATGATTTCTATCTTTATTTTCATCACTAACACTTCATATTCATTGTTTTTAATATTTTTTCAGAATACTTTATGCTTTCAATCCTCCAAAGTGACGACAGGGATTTAAAAAGCTGAATAAATTCAGCTAAATTTATCCTTTCTTTCGCTGCAACACGTCTTTGCACAACGAAAGTTTCGCAAATCTGTGAGGTTTCACCATACACTACACAGACGGTCCGTCAGACACGACCGAAAATTAAAATATTTTAATTTTTGTCAGACATCTGAACAGACCCTTCAAACAGCCAAATACACTATTAGACCGTCGCAACAAACACGTGTTTGATGCGACAGTCTGTATAGTCTATTTGGCCCTTTATGTAGAAGTTTAGGGCCAACCAAAATAGACGAGACGTTACGATAAAAACTGAACGAACGTCTCCAATCGTTACTTAGATTTTTACTTTTAAACCAAAATGTGACGCTATCATACGAAGCGAAAGCAATCAATTGTTCTGTCAGCGTTTGAAAAATATAATTCATAATGAGTGAATTTGCTGAAAATCTTAAAATTCTGTCCGAAGTACGAGATATTTTTGAAATTTATTTAGATTATGTGACAGCAAGGAAAAAATGTGAAAAAAAGAAAAAAAACAGAATCATAAACAAATGCAGAAATAAAAATGGATACTTTAAAGTGTCCTTTCTCAAAATTAAGAAGTTGGACTCTGGACAGTTTTTCATACATACACGAATGTCGCGTGATGTTTTTGAATTCCTTTTAACGTTATGCTCCCCGTTCTTAAGGCGGTCATCAATTCGGGAACCGATATTACCCGAGCAACGGCTAGCTTTGACTCTGCTGTAAGTGAACTTCACCTAAATTATGAATTTGTTTTTATCTAAAATTTCAACAATCCAGATATCTTTCAGAAGGATGTAGCATGCAGAGCTTAGCTTGGAGCTGGAAGCTCGGAAAGGAGACGGTCCGCACAGTGGTGTATGACACTTGCGATGTACTTTGGTCTGTACTAGCACCAATTTACGTGTCGGAGCCAAATGAAGGAGCGCTACAAGCTATTGCCAGCGATTTTTGGACAATGTGGAACATGCCGAACTGCGTCGGCGCCATCGATGGCAAGCACATTGCCATTTGGAAGCCACCAAACACTGTTGCCGAATTTTATAATTACAAAAAATTTTGCAGTCTTGTGCTCATGGCAGCATGTGATGCCAAGTACTCTTTTACGTTCGTAGATATGGGGGCATATGGATTGCAGAGCGACGGCGGTATTTTCTTACTTAAATTTCCAGAGAAGGATTACTTCAACAAAAGAGTTTCAAGAGCGCGTCGTGTTATAGAGAACTCTTTTGGGATTTTGGTATCTCGATGGAGAATTTTATTGACAGCATTGCATATGCTTCCTCAAAATGCCGAGAAAGTTGTTTTGAGCTACGTGGCTTTACATAACTTTCTCATCATCCATAGCCAAAGTCAAACATACATTCCTCAACGCTTTGCAGATTGGGAGGACGAGAATAACGATGTTCACGATGGACTGTGGAGAAATGATGTAACTAGCAATTTGATTCCATTGAGACCAGATCCTCACGCTCACGTATATCAAAGAAGCACATCTACTACGAATAGAGATCAACTCTGCACATATGTCAATATCTTTCGGCATTAATCTATTTTGGTCCAACCGGTAATTTCAGTTCCCAATCACTTTATTCAAGCAATATTTTTTGGTTAATTATAGTTATTTTGTCAGTTGGATATACAGCTGTGGTCAAAATAATAGCAGTGCTATAAAATTCAGACATGCTTGAATAAATAATACTAGTCTAAGAAAGTAGGATCCGGAAAACCCAATATAATTTCTATATCAACTTTCAACGCTGATTCCAAATCTGTACTCAATTTTTACCGTTGTGGTAGGATTTGCAAGATACAGGGTGTTTTACACTTGTCTAGTTTTATTAATCCAGAATCTAAACAACACACCATAAGATAAAAAATTTAAATTTTGTATTTTAGAGAAAATATGAAATGTTCGAACGGTATATCAACTACTATCGTGTTATGTGTTGTAGTGGAGCTATAATTAAGAGATCATCAAACGAAATATCGCCAAATTTTGTATCTTTTGTTTTAGCGAAGCTATAATCGTTCAAAATTAAAATTTAAAAAACTGTTGATTTAGTGTGTTTTTCATAAAAAACAGTCACTTTAAATTTTGACTATTACATCTCCGTTAAAACAAAGGATACAAAATTTGGCGATATTTCGTTGCTCATTTAAATCAATGAATCAAGCAGCGTTTACAAACTTCAAGAACTGGTCACTGCTGCTGCTCAAACTAATGCTTCTAAAAATTTTGCAGTCGCAGTCAAAGCAAAAAGCGATCGCTGATAAACTGCAAAGCATTTAAGCAGTCGACATGTTTGCTTTGACTGACTGCAACTTTCGCTAAATTCAGAAGTTAAAGCAACAGCATAAGTTTCAGTACATATTGTCACCGCAGTCGCTGCTTTTTTGATTCTGCTTTTTTAACTATATCAATTTGTGAGTGCAAATCAAACAGATCGGTGGCTTTCTTTAATGCTATATGCAACAAAAACAAACAAACAGACAATGAAAACGAAAAATCAAAGCCAAGGAAAAGACACACAGCAGTTGATAGCGACTTTGAACACAATACATACCGAAGCGAAACTTATGCTGTTGCTTTAACTACTGAATTTAGAGAAAGTTGCAGTCAGTCAAAGCAAAAATGTTGAATGCTTAAATGCTTTGCAGACTATCAGCTATCGCTTTTTGCTTTTGCTTTGACTGCGACTGTTTTAATTTTTCGCAAGCATAAGCATAAGCAGCAGTCATTTTTGAAATGATGAAAACAGTGGCAACTTCAAACAGCAACAATGTTACGACGGAATCAAGAATTAGACAATAAATTCATTAATCGATACTTCGTACAAATTCATTCGCTCTTCTGTTATCATATTAAATATTTTAGCCTTCACGAGGTCCTTGTGCCGCGCTGGAAATGGTTTGAGCATTGCAGCTATATTTTTCACATACAATTCATCATCGTCGTTTGACTGATTTTCAATTTTATTTGTTAGAGCTGTCAATGCATGTTTAAAGCCCACGACTATTTCCTTGTGATCATTCATTTTGGTTTTTTTGGGAGTTGGTTCCAAGGAGTCTGATGATTGGAAGCTATCGTTTAGTTGCACCTCCTCAGAAAAGTTCTCCTGGTTGCAGCGTGTCATAAAAAAAAATTTGCAGTAATAAAAAATAAATAACTATGTAAATAAAAACAATAATATTCTCTGCATTGCACGGAAAACGTACTTCCTTTGCTTGCAGTGACTACGTAAGAAGCTCATCTCTGCGAAATACGGCCAAGAGATTTCTTCGACCGCACCACTTCCAGAGCGACCAACCTCGCTGTGAATAATGCGACTGAACTTCTCCCTCAATAGCTTCCATCGCTTTTCACACTCATCCTCTGAGAAATATCAAAATATGCTTAAAACTGATGTAACATTATTTGAGGTTATGTGGACTTACTGGATTTGTTCAATTTTGCAGCTATCCTCTCCCACGCTTTGTGCTTTTCAGTTTTGTTTACGTATAATGGGTGGCTTTTCACGTAAATGATATCTTCATCCCTCACAGCGGCGATTAAATAAAAAAAAAAACATTCATTTCTAATTCATTTCAAATTTAAAAAAAAAGGGGCAGCTGTTGCGACGAGTAGCAGACGATTGAAGTTCGGTTCTTACGGAACAAATCGTCTCGTCGCAATGTTTCGTTCAATTTCGTTCAGTTACGTATGTGCATTTTGGGCATTAACATTGCTTTCCCTTTGCTTGAACTTGCTCGTTACGTCTCGTTTCGTCTATTTTGGTTGGCCCTTATCTCAAATCAATATTTAGTACTAATACATAACATACATAAATTCGTACTCTTGCCATGAAGGCTTACTCCAAATTACACAACACTACTTTTTTATGCAGCACTGCTCTTACCCTGCAGCCACACGTGAAAGTAATGTCTTGCCAGTGGAAAATATGTATTAATTTCGAAAATGTTTCGAAATAAGCAACAAATTACGCTACGGCCACACGTAGCAGTGAAAGTTCATTTGCAAAAGTCAAAGGTTCCAGCAACAATGCGATAATTTTCCTCTTTTGTTTACTTTTATTCAGTGATGCCTTTAATTCCAAAACAGCACAAAACTTAAATGGGGAAAAAGCTATGTTGATTTCAAATATTTACAATATATTTATTAAAATATTTTCAAAAAAAAAAAACTTTTTCATATCATATTTTATGTGTTAAACAATGGTAATTAAAATAATTACATGTTTATTTCACTACAAGGCATGAAAAAAAAATACTTACTTCAAGTTGGAATAGAATAGGGAGAAAACGCAACACTGTTTTTCCTATTTTGATTCCACTGTCTGCGGTTGTCAAAATTCACTGTCTCTGTAAAAGTTGTTACCAGTGGTCTGCCAGTGCTGGCTGTCGATGTCAAAGTGTGAGTGTATTAGTGAAAAAGTGAGAATGTATTGAGTTTTTCGAACTGTTACTGGCACGTGTGGCTAGGGGGTTAGGTATCAGACCGTGGTAGATTAAACTCAAATACAGTGGCCGCATTCAAGGGACACAATTGTTCAAGTAGCGAAACTTAAGTTAGCGCTGTTATTCTATGATAATGTTTCTTAGTAAAACGCCAGAAGTTAAAAATACAGGACCGTGTGTCAAATTTGTTGGGATATTAACAACAAATGCATATGTTCTTGCAGTTTAAGAGCATATTTTATTTGCACATCATAGAGTTTAAGTTGAAAAATTATTTTATTATATTAAAACATAATTAATTTATTGATATTTAAGCAGATATGGCTTAATAGTATATATTGTTTACTACATTGAATGGCAACAACGACATAAAAATCCTACACATAAGTGACAAGCTGTCAACAATAGAGTCTGCTGAATGTAGTAACTACTTCAAGCCATGGTGGATGTTTTACGTCTTAGGGTGTGTGCTAATTGGCTACTTTTACAACGAGGTGAGAAGTGTTGAAAATATTTACACTGTGGGGAAAATAATTTACGTTTTTGTTGTGCCAATTGGGAATTTTCAAATTTTGACATATAATATTAAATATTGAAAGCATTGAGTGACTTCGTAAGATTGATTTAAAATGTATCGTTCTTTTGCAATGATTTCTGCAACTTTGGCATTGTTTTTCGAATACGCTGAAGAAATAGAGAATTTAAACAACATGCTCCTACTCTTAGCAAATGAGAGGGAAAGGATAAGACCACGGGTAAGTTCTTCTCTAAGATGAGCCAGAATTACATAGATTCTATAAAATTATTTGGTTTAGGGCATTATATATATGAGACCACGAGCTACTTCAGACATAATCAACGCCATTATAAATGGTGACAACAAGACGACGCGGATGCATTTAAGGATTTCAAGCAACACTTTTCGGCACATTGTTAGCCTAATACCTTGTAAGCGGCACGGATGGTCAGTCGAATTTGAAGTCATGTGCTTCTTGTACTGGATGGCTTGTGGATGCAGCTTTAGAGTATTTGGCGGATTTATGGGTATAAGTCGATTTACAGTGCGAAATATAATTCACAAAATGTTTGAAGAATTCTTAAAAATGAAGAATGTTGTGAGCCATGGATCCGTTGAGGACCACATAAGATGTGCTAGCAAATTCTGTTATAAGGCCAATACTCAAGTCTTTAGAAATTTTATCGGAATTATCGATGGCACCCACATACGAATCAAGTGTCCCGTAAATAAACACGATGAATATTTCAACCATAAAAAATTTTATTCGATTCAGGCACAGGCAGTCGTAGATAGCGATTTTAAATTTACAGATGTTTTTGTGGGCTACCCAGGGTCTGAACACGATACTCGTGTGTTTCTTAACAGCCCCTTATATTCGAGAGGAACTTATCCACCGAATGGACGCTTTCTATTTGGAGACAAAGGCTATCCATGTCGCTTAAGTCCAGTCGCCATAATTACGCCTTTTAAAGAGCCACTTACTGCCGATCAAGCAAGATTTAATGCGACTTTCAGCAAAATAAGAGTCCACGTTGAATCAGCCTTTGGAATGCTGAAAACAAGGTGGCGAAATATATTCAATCGTGAGCTAGAACTTAAAATAGAAAATTGTATTAAAACCGTTTTTTGCGCATTTGTACTGCATAACATTTGTGTTCTGCAAGAAGATTTCCTTAATTTTAATCTTTCAAATGAAGAAATTTTAAGAGAAGTTTCTAATGAAGTGGATACTACTGGGGATTCTGAAGAAGGCATTAATATGAGGAACCAATTATTTCAAGAATTCATAAGTGGTAATTTTATTCAAAATTTGTAATACTATAAAATGCATATGTGAAAAATAAACGAACAAAAAGAAAAACACAAAAACATTCAATAAACTAAAACAATTATAAAGAGAAAAGCTTTGAAATAGGCTTGAAATAGATAAGCTTTGAAATATATATTTATTCCGAGTCAGATTCAGACGTCAAAATAAGACTTGTAGTGTCCACTTCTGGGCAAAGCGTTTGTGCTACCTGTCCGAAGATTAGTAATATGCTGGACATGCGCTTGTCTACCTTTCTGCATCGTTTTTTTATGAATCGCTCCATACTGGCAAGTCTATCATTGCGATTTGGTCTGGATTGGCTAGGATTTGTTGACCTAGAATCCCGTTGGATGGTTTGATGGTGGTAAAGTTGCTCAGTATGTAGTGGTGATGACGGTGACATACAGTTGTGTGATGTTGTTGGTTGATCGAATTCTGGTTGATCCTGCAGAACGATCGGAGAATCTGCGTCGACTGGCCTATTATATACTCCGCTTCCACTGTCTATTAAAAATGCTGGATGATAATTATCTTTTTTTGAGGCGAATTGATGCAGCACCTCGAAAAATGGCCAGTCCTCCGCTTCTTCGGACATAGCTTCTTCCAAAGTACCTTCGCCTGTCTTATATTTAAAAAAAGATTTGTACTTGCGAACAAGATTGTTCCACTGGTTTTTGCCATCTTATGCAGAAAAAATGTTATTTTGCTGTAAAGCATTAGCAACTTTCCTACAAATAAAATAAAAAGTTAAATTATAATTATTTATTATAGGGGAGATTTTTATGTGAAGCAAACGAAAATAATTAAAGCTAGTTAGGTATATCTTCGACTTGGCCGAAGTTAAAATAAGTCAGCCAGGCTGACTTACTGGGCTGGCCCTTGGGGGAGCTTAAGCCTACACGGCAGGTGTCTACGCAAAACACTTTGGATTCATGTCGGTCAGTTCAGTCTTCACGAGAGCACTTCGAACAACGGTCTAAGACTGATCGACTTCGCCGCGGCGCGAAACATGGTAGCTAGCAGCACCAGATTCCGAAACCCTCGATATTCGCAAAGCCAAGGCACGAAACCAAATTGAATGTTGTGATCGACGGAAAGCACGCTTCAAGCGTACTGGATGTGCGCACATTTTGGGGAGTCAATATCAACTCCGACCCTTATCTTGTTGCAGCCAAGATCCGCATGCGATTGTGCAATGCGAAAAATATACGCACAGAATATTTAACGCAATTAATATTAATTTAATAATTTAACCCAATACGCAAATTTCCGAACTTTGGGTTAAACTCCAATGACGTAGTCTCAAGTCTACTCTACTGAGCCATGTTGCAAAAATAAAACCTGCTTACCTCCATTCGTATTCGCATTTTTCCCTGTAAACAAATTATCATCTTCAATCCTTTTTTGTATCAGTGCCATTCTGTCACAATTGTTCCCTGAAAAATTGTAACAAATATTAAGCCAGACGGACTAGAAATTTGTAACTGTCTATTTGCTGATATTGTCGGCGGAGTAGCTCAGGACTTACATGTTGCATAATTCTTTTTTAGCTTCTTTGGTTGTGGTTCCATTTTAAAAGCTGCTTTTTATGAAGAAGTCACGGTCGGATAGAGGAGGAGTTTGCTGTTGCTGTAACTGTTGCCGACGGTCGATGCGACTTTGCTGTAATCTGCAATAAAAAGGCAATAAGCAATATAAGCAATATATAATTTATTTAATGAAAATTAATAACTTACCAATTAGATTTAAAAACTATTGACAATTAATGGCAATCTCACTTTTCAAAAATCTTGTTAAAATTCAAATGAAAAATATTTTTTTTCTTATTTGCTGTTGTCAAAAATTATACTAGCCCCTAGGGCTACTACAAAATTTGAAAGGTAAAATTCACCTCAGAACTGCCAAAATTTTCGTCGACAGTAGGAAAAGTAGCCAATTAGCACACACC
Source organism: Tetanocera ferruginea (assembly GCA_958299015.1). Lineage (NCBI taxonomy): Eukaryota > Metazoa > Arthropoda > Insecta > Diptera > Sciomyzidae > Tetanocera > Tetanocera ferruginea. The sequence goes on along the minus strand of OY282642.1, from coordinate 68,155,919 downwards.
CTTAGTGGTCAAATTTTACGCGAAAAAGTTTTTTCTTTGAGAATTGTGTGAATTTACTACTACTGTTAATGCAGGCTTCAAATTAGCGTTTTTGTGTGGCATACGGCAGCCATATACACACAAGTTCGATAGTTAAAAAGCTAGTTCGCCAGCTTGGCACACAAGTTGGCTTGTTGACAAAATTTTTGATTTTCTCTGTCCAACAAAGCAAAAAAAAAACATTTCTATAGTCATTGCGAAACCAGGGTTGCATTGAAACATAAGTGTAGTACTATGTGGAGTACATTTTAATGATTTAAGTACGATATGAGAAATGTTTGGTACTTTTTGTTTTCTATTTGGTAGTACTCTATGTAAATTGCATACAGTAGTGATGTTCAGCTTATCGGCTCGCGCTGCCAGCTTCGTGCTAGCAGCAGCTCATCACATAAAACAATAACAAAGAAGCGTGTACGTAAATTTGTATTCGACAACACACAGTGGACAAGAGCGACAAGAGCGGCTTATAGTTTTGCAGATTCATAAAATTAGTGCAAAACTTATGTTATACCAGGTAACATGCTTGGTATAATTTATTTTTTTTATAATTTTATTAATATTACTTATTATTATTACTATTATTACTTATTATTATTATTTATTATTACTTATTAAAATTTAGTAAAAATTGTTTTCTATAGTTCTTTAAATAGCTGAGTATTATATTTGGGAAAACAAAGTGTTAAATTAGTGTTAAAGCTAAACTTTTTTTTTATATTAAACTTTCTGATGACATTGAATTAGTTATATGAAAAAAATTTATCAGTAAAATATATTTAAAAAATTTTAAATGAAGTTCCCACTCAATTTAAACACTTTTTGTAAAAACGTTGGAAGCCAAATTTGATTGAACAAATCTTGCAAAAGATAGTCTTTATTTTTAAAATTTTAAAATCGTTTTTATTAATATTCTGGATTGAATAACACCAATTTAACAACTTCATATGTTAGCACAGCTCTTAACACTTTCATTTTAACAATATACTCTCTTTAATTTTACTTAAAACTTATTTCAATTAGCAAAATTTTATCTTACGCACTTATGTCAACACACTTCAAACTGACTATATATTTAAATAATAATATTAAATCGAAATAATTTCAACGAAATCTATTACGCAGCTGCATGGTCTGAACTTCTGAGAAATAACAAAATTTCCTTTGTACGTGCTTGGTATCGAATTCAACAACCAAATCTTAAAACTGCTCCACTGTAAGGAAAGCAAATACACATTAACATCCCAGCAAGAAATATAAACTGTAACCGAGTACATGAATTTGATTACTTATGCTTATATAGGCGTTTACATGAAGCATAATGCTTTATTTAATTTATTGTGCAGCTGAATTGTCTGCATATTTCAAAAATAATGCTTTTTCCTGTTTGCCTTGTTTTTTTTTGTTGTTTTTGTTGTTGTTTTTCCTGTTTTTTTAAACTGCCTTAAACTTAACAGAATCCAACTTCAAAATTAAAATCAAAATTATATGTTAACTTTTTGCATTGACTTATATATTTAATATATAAGTTGCAATGAACTATATTTTAGGAAAAAGGTTATTGTTAAACTAAAAAGTTTCAATATGAATGCTTTTTGTATAACAGCTGATTACATTGAAATTAATTTCGGACTGGGTTTTTTGTTAAAATAAAACATACACACAAACACACAGCGAGCTCGCTGTGCACGCGGTCAGCTCGTAAGTGCAGAAAGCTCGCAGGAGCTGAGTTAAACATCACTAGCATACAGTATACGTGATAACTTTGTTAGGATTCAGTAAAAAATTTGTTTCGAAAAAAGTAAGCAGGTGTGGAAGGCTTTGAAAGCATTTTTGCTTTATTTTACCCACACAAAAATAATTTCATTTCGAAGCAATAAATACTTTTTTAAGTGTACATTTCTACTCTTCTCAAATGTAACCCTGTGTGTGCCAAACAAATTCCGTAATTTGAACGCTCGCTTTCTCGAACACATAAAAGCCGCCATATTGTTTGCGAACACGAGTTCCAGATGTGAAAGCCACATAAAGCATTTGCATTAGTATTGACGATTTTTGACATAAGGCGCACATAATGCTATCCCTTTCGCATAGAAGTTTCCCATCTCTTTATCTCTGACAACGAGAGTGCTCTCGATGCAACTTTTTGTGCTCTCCATTTAACATTCGAGCACGTAAAGCATATATCAGGGGTCTTGCCCGATGCTGGCTAGTAACACATGTAACATTAGGGGTATTCACGATGTGGTGTATTGCCCTTGTACTGTGCATTTTTGATATATGAAGTAAAATTACAAAAAAAAAATTTATACAGTGTTCAAAATACAACCCTGTAGCAATATACAAAGACGAAATTGTACCCTATTGTACTCTCTGTATGTTTCGTTGTATATTTGTATATTTGATGAAGATACTGGCTGGGTTGTTGGGTGTTTATTTTAAAAAATTAATTTAATTCAGTGTTTCATTTCAATTTTTTTATTTTCTCGTACTGCTAAATGGTGAACTACCCACACTTTAGAGAAGGTTTGTCCACAATGCATTGTAAATATTGTACAGTTTGTAAGAATTAATCAAAAATACATCACATCTTGAATACCCCTATTGTTAGTAATGTTGCAATTTGAATTACTTCTTCAACTGACGATGTTAATTTGGAGACGGCAGACTTTATATGCTTTGTGGCATATTGAATCCTGCGAAATATTACGCTGATTATTTTTAATTTTGCGTTTTCCTTGCGAAAGATGCTAATCAATTCAAAACAAGTTTTGGGGTAACAGTTGAACTGTCTAAACTGCTTGACAAGCATTTCAAGAGTGCTTTGGATAAGCTTAAGGAGAAATAACTTGCAAAAGTTACTAACCCCAATGTAACATTGTCTGTGTGATTTCTACAACGAAGTGTGCACCGTATCGAAAAATTAGTATTAAATGTTACCACCTTATATAAATAGTTTAAATAGTTATGTAGAGAAAAATGCATAAAATTTTGAATTGTGGGCGTGGTAAAAATAGTAGAATCGGTTTGTTTCTAAAACTCAGTTTGGAGACTTCTAAACACAATCAAAGTCCTTGCAAGGAACTTGTCCGAGGTATTTAGAACCTAATAATCGGGCTAAAATTATGCAATGTTGCTGTCGTCGATTTAGAACTTTCTCTATTTTGACGTGCGACAAGAGTAAGAACATCGGCATTTGTTAATGTTTTCGTTTAATTTCGTGCTTCTTTTGTGTTTTTTTATTGTTCATTCTCATTGTGTTTGTGTTAAATGTTTGTTTTTTAATGATAATTCGATGTTTAATAATAAAAATATATGAAAATACGGCTTATCGCGCTGCATCCAAATTAATCAAGTCGTAGACAACATGCCAACATTTTCGTTTTCACCTCGTGTTGTTATGTTGCAGCCGCAGTCAATGTGTCTAGGCTATGACACTCATTGCGAGCAGACCGTCTGACTGATCTTTATCCAATTTATTTGAACTTTGATTCTTAGAATTTATTTGAGATACACTTGAGAAAATGGTTCTTAACTGTTAACTGGTTCCCTACACCTATTTATATATAGATTAAAGTTATTTTCCCCTATAGACCTTCGGAATATATCAATGTGTGGTTAATATATATATATATTAGAATATTAATAAAATAATAACAGTCTCCGACTAACACTCATTGCAAGCAGACCGTCTGACTGATCTTTTAAGCATTGTTTATCGTTGTTTTTGTGTTTTGCTAACATTCGTTTATTTTCTATTATTTTCTCCAATTTATTTGTGTTGCTTGTTTTTTATACTTTAATTAGTGCGTGGTGATCTAGCGAGTATGATGAACATGACTCCCGGACCCCCCGATAGAGGGGAAAACCGGTTTGCTTGTCTAGCAACAGATAGCCCCAAAGCAAAAAAGAAAAAAACTACACAAAGTCTTATGGCTAAATCGCAATACTGCGTTAGGTCGGTCGTGCGTTGACAGCTCGAGTAGAGATCAACGTGTTCTTATGGTGCAAATCTAAATGCGACCTCAAGCGTTGGTCGTACTTTATATCGTAAAACAAGAAGAAGAGATAAAATACGACCAAAGTACGATCTAACGAGATAAGTAGAAAAATGTTCTACTCGGTCGTGCGTTTGACATTTCTTCATAGGGCAGAGTTGCATTTTCATTGAAAGCGCGGTATAATTGAAGAATAATGGAAATGCAAAATTTGTTTTTTTTACATGTAATTACATGGATTTGGGGCTCCTAAGTTCGATTCTGAAAAAATGAAGAGTCGCTCTCAAGTGGGTTAGAAGTTATAGGGATCAAAAGTTGAAAAATTACTACACATTTGCCTGTTTTTCGATTTTTTTTTAATAAAATTTAAGCAATATGGGTAGCAAGAGGTCATACCATGACCTATTCAGTTAGGTATTAATTATAAAAAATCTATTTATTGCTAACTATCCAAAAATGAAACATTATTATAAAAAATTGCGCGATTTTTTATAACAATTTTTCGCCTGCGGCGCTTTTTTTTCGTCTTAATATACTATATGTAAGTGTACAACAAACTTAAAAAGTACTTGCATTAATTGCTAAAATTTAAAACTTTATATATTGTGCACACTTGACTGTTCACCCTTTTACGAAATAACAATAAATAACATACTTCTATGAAAACATTTATTTTTCTAGTCTCAAAGACAAACACTTCAAAAGGACAACCAAACTTAGCACACCTCAAATTCTTTGAGTACAAAAACAGTTATATCATCCAAAATAATGCATAGATTTTTATGATTGAATGCTCATTAAAAAGGTTTTAGCATAACCTTTCTTTTGATATCCATTACGTTTACTTATGTTCGAAAACAACAACAAAAAACACTTGTTTTTAAGCCCATTTTCATAAACGTTGACCCCTATAACTTCTAAACCACTTGAGAGCGACGCATAATTTTTTCACCATTCAATTTGTTAGCTCAAAACACGCATTTTAAAAAAAGAAAAAAGACCATTTCCACTATTCTTCAATTGTTCCGAAAGCGCTTAAAATGTGGGTGTTTTATGGTTTCACTGGCAAAGATAGATTTTCGTGGGATTTCTTTTATTATCGCTGGAATTTATGTTTTATATAATGTTTTTTAATAACTGATGCTATTAAAGTAATCAAATTAAGATTTTGATAAAGTAAATCTATTTGTATTAATCGATATCTTAGAAATTTATATAGAAATTGCGGGATTTAGAATTGGAGGAAAAACAACTTTTGTGGGCATTTTTGTGTAGCTGCTTTTATTGGCATCGCCAAAATTACAGACGCACAATCTGTCAGCGCAACATTGAGTTTTGTAAAGTAATAGGTCGTGCGTTCTGTCAGTTCATCTCGTTAAGTTTATGCAACGTCGATATAAAGTACGATCGGCGCACGACCGACCTAACGCAGTATTGCGATTTCAGCATTATTGCTTCTAAAGTTGAAAACAGAACTCTATCAGAGTTTTCTTGTTTTGCAGTTCAACGCTCATTGCATTTAATAAGTAAAGACATAACTTCTGTTACGGTACTACGTGACGGCAATTTGTTATTGCTTGTTAGAGATAAGGCAGCTGCCGAAACATTTATATATGCTAAGGAATTGTATGGATTATGTTCCATAGCATGTAAGTACCATGATAATCTTAATATCACAAAAGGTACAGTTTATGCCCCTTGTCTAAATAATATCCCAGAATCTGAAATTGTGAAAGAATTAAGCACTCAAGGTGTTGTCGCAGTATACAAATTCACAAAAATATTTGAAGGCAAAACGCAACCCAGTGGAGTGGTACTTATGTCATTTGATTATTATTATCTCCCAAACAAAGTAGATATCTCGTGGTACACTGCACGCGTAAGAGAATTCATTCCCAACCCTATGCGTTGTAAGCTTTGCCAAATTCTTGGTCATACAGCTTAACGCTGCAAAAATAACCCGGCATGTGAAAACTGCAACTTACCACCTCATACCCCAATAGCCTGCACCCGCATCTGCTGTGCAAACTGTTCTGAAAATCATTCTGCTTCTTCTAAAGAATGCAAAAAATACCTACAACAAATAACAACAATCAACCAACAACCAAACCCCAACAACACTCACAACCACCACCTCAACCCCCACAGCAACAACAACAACAACAACAACAACAGCAACAAAACCAACAGCATCAATATAAACAAAAAAAACAAGACACAGCATCAACAAAAAAACAAACTACTTCCATAGAAAAACAACAACTATCTTATGAAAACAAAGATTCAAGCATTTCTATGCCTACAATAATTAAACCCAGTCAACTTAAAAAAACCTCTAACTCAATCTCAAATAAAACAATTACAGATTCCAACTCCAATGTAAAAAACTATCATCTACAGTTAAACTCCCCGCATCTGAACCTATATCTACACTCCTGAAACCTTCTACAGGTGTTAATCCCACAACAATCTCTATGGACACAAATTGTACAACAATATCTAGTTCTAAAGAAGGAAATAATTTGTGATGTTAAATATTCTTCATATGAATATTATTAACTTTCATTACCCAAATATTTCAATTCATAATATTCTTGAGCTCTGTTATTTCTTTTCTAAGAAATTTAACATGAGATCACTCTTATTTATTTTGTTGATTCTCTTTCCCTTAGTTTCTCTGCTATACTCTGTTTATTCATTTCTCATTTTATTCTTATTCTATTTCCTTTGACCCACAATGGTTTCAATTATCAAATGGAACGTTAATGGATACTTCAATAATTACCATGAGCTAGATCTTTTAATAAACTCGCGTAAACCTTCAGTTCTACTACTTCAAGAGACTAATCTCGCAGTCAACTCCATTCCATATTTTCCTAAACAATACATTGGTCACTTCCATAACCTTCTCCAAAATTTGACAAGCAAACAAGGAATCGGTGTCCTTATAAAAAGAGGTTTGTCCTATAAACAGTTAATTCTCAAAACAGTTAATTCTTTTTTGTCGGTTATTGCAATTGAATTCAATCTTAAAGTTAAATTCACATTTATATGCATTTATATTCCACCAAACCAACAGTTCTCCTCGTCTGATATACTACAAATTTTAAATACTTTCTCTGACCCAGTGATTTTGGCTGGTGATTTCAATTTCTGGAGTTCACTTTGGGGTTCTCCAGCTACAAACATTCGCGGTAAGCATGTAGAGGAGGTAATATTGTCATCCAACCTGATTGTACTTACCCATTATTCAACACATAATTCTTTCACACACGTCGATGTTACGCTCTGTTTTGCGAGTCTAGCACCCAAATGTACTTGGCAAATACACGATGACCCTCATGGTATATCCATTTCAGTAATACTACTTTTGCACCAAAAATCAAGTTTCTTACAGACCTCGCAAATTGGCCTAAATTTCAACTGGCATGTAAACAAGCTTCCAATAATATTCCCATCTCACTAAATACAAACCAAGAAACGGCCAGAATACAAAACATTATTCGTTGTGCTGCCAACTTGAAAATTAATCAGACTAAAAGTAGATGTGCTAAAGTTATTGTCCCTTGGTGGAGCTCAGAACTTTTTACCCTCAGAACCAATAAGCAAGCAGCTTGGCGCGATTTCAAGCGTAACCGCTCCATGAATAATCTTATAAAATATAAAAAAGCAAACTCCTTTTTTCGACTTAACGCCAAAAAAGCCAAAAGACTTAGTTTTGAAAAATTCACAAACTCCATAAATCCATCATCAAATCCAAAAAAAGTTTGGGCTTATATTAGGATGCTTTCAGGTTCTTTGAAACAATCCCATTTCACAACTTTAAATACACAAAATGGACCTATCTTCTGCACCATTGATATTGCCAGCCAATTTGCTTCACATTTCTCAGATATTTCGTCAGACAACAGTTTCTCTACACAATTTCTAAATAACAAATTACTAATAAGCTCCAATAACTACGCTCCCCAAAACATTTCAACTTCTGCAAAACAAATTGACACAACTATACTCATGTCTGAATTTGAAATAGTTGTCAGCTCCGTCAAAGGAAAAATCCCCGGCACATACAGAATATCGTACCATATTATAAAAACCTCCCTTTTTCTTTGAAAGAAAGAATAATTAAATTATATAACAACATCTTCGATGGGGGTAGTTATCCTCAATTTTGGAAAACATCCGCCATTATTCCCATTCAGGCCAATATCTCTTCTTCCATGCATGAGTAAGCTTCTTGAAAAGATAGTTGCCACCAGATTAATGTGGTTTGCCAGGGAAAGCAAACTTATCAGCCACAATCAGGTTGGATTAAAAAAAGGGCACGGAACAGTCGATGCCTTGCTACATTTAGACTTTTTTATTAATAATGCTTTGTCAAGCCACATCTCTTTGATGGCAATTGATTTTCAAAAGGCTTTTGACCGAATTGGCGTTCATATAGTTTTAAGACAACTGATAAAATTCAAAAGTTCAAAAATTTTTAATTATATCAAAAGTTTTTTATCCAACAGAAAATGTAAAGTATTGGTAAATGGTGCTTACTCCTCAGTAGTCTCTCTTGACAATGGTACCCCTCAGGGTTCACCGCTTTTAGTTATATTGTTTGTTATAGCATTTGATGAAATCAGTCATATCATATCTAAATACTCCGGTGTTGATCATATTCTATATGCCGATGATGTTATAGTTTTTTCAAAAACTTCGGATACAAATGCTGTAACAAACACTTTTTCTAATATTCTTACTGACATACACGAATGGTCAATCATTTCTGGAGCAAATATTTCAGTCAAAAAGACCAATACTTTTCATATCTGCCGAAAAGTAAATTGCAATAATCTTAATTTAACATTTAATAATGGAAATATTAGCTATGCCGATACTTTAAAAATTTTATGTATACTATTTGATAAAAAATACACTTTTAAACCTCAATGTAAATATATTCGCGATAGTTTAATTGTAAGGCTAAATATAATTAAGTATCTTTCATCTAAGCGCAGCCTTGTGCATCCCACAACACTCATTAATGTCACCAGGGCTCTTGTTCTATCGAGAATTGACTATGGGCTTCCAATTTATGGACATTGCGCAAAAAGTAATTTTGGACTCCTGTTCGCTCCATATCACAAATCAGTCCGGAGTAGCCTTAGGGCATTTCCGACTACCCCAACAATAAATATTCTGGCGGAATCGGGTCTACCATCACTACTAAATAGAGCTAAAGATGTTACTTATCGATTGTTTCCTAAGCTAATGAAATCAAAAAAACCCTTTTCTTGCTATTGACGTTAAAAAGACATTGAGCCGAAAACGAACACCTAACAAATGCTCGACAATCGCGAGATGTTTAAAATTTGGTATGGAACATTCCCTACCTATGAACCAAATGCGCTGTAGTCCTGAATGCCATCCACCATGAATGCTTAAGGAGTCCACAATTGATACAAAGCTTATCAAATACGCAAAAGAAACCACATCTAACTCCACCTTTCAACAGCTGTTTCTAAGCAAAGCTAATCAATATAAATCCTCAGGGTGGGGTCTTATCTTCACTGATGGATCAAAAACCAGCAACAACACGTCGTACGCAGTTGTCAGGGAGAACGGGGTTCCAATAAGCTATGGGCTCTTGCACAGCTTTTGCTGTGCTTACGGCAGAAGCTGTCGCTATACTTCAGGTAGCTATTTTTGCGAAAAATAATAAGGGTAAATTCGTAATTCGTAAGGTAATTGCTGCAACAACCAACACTATTCACACTATAGCTACCATAAGAGATATTATTATTCAGTCTCAAAAGAAAATTAAAATTATGTGGATCCCAGGTCATTCAGGAATCCATGGAAACGACCAAGCCGATACTACAGCAAAAAACATAGCCATTTCACCAGCATTAAAATTAAACTATTTTAGCGCAAAGGATATCTACAACTTTATTACCAAGCTACGATTCTCAAAAAACGCAGATTTCTGGAATACCTACAATCACCATTATTGTGGTATTAACTGCAATCGATATAAACCTGTCTATCCAAGCGCACCACCAACTTTCGCCATCATACGTTTTACACGACTCAGGTTAAGACATATAAAGCTTACACACGAACATCTCCTAAAAGGTTTAACTTCTAAAAACTGTCCAACCTGCGATTTGCCAGCATCTATCAATCATATTATGAACATTTGCCCAAGACTCTCTCTTCAGAGGATTTCTTACTTTTCGGAAGTGCAACCATATGACATTCTTAAACATCCAACATATGAGAATATTATGAAAATATATAATTTCCTAAAAGATTGTAATTAGCTCTATTACATCTAAGCCATATCGGTAAATTACACTTTATCGTCTATTCTATATCATATTCTTACTTTATTCTATTCTTTACTTCATTCTTAAAATAAATATACTTACTTACTTACTTAGATGGCGCTTACAACCGTTGGTCGGTTTTGGCCTGGTCTAAGAATTTTCGCCAGCCTCTTTTGTCGTGCGCTTGCTGGCGCCAGTTGGAAACTCCAAGCGTTGTCAGGTTATCCAATGCCTGGTCTTTCCAACGGAGATGCGGTCTTCCTCGTCTGCGTTGGCCACCGCTGGGTACCGAATCCAATATCTTTTTCGCTGGAGCTTCGTCGTTCATTCTCTCGACATGACCTAGCCAGCGAAGCCGCTCAATTTTAATACGCTTGACTATATCGATGTCGGCATATAGCTCATACAGCTCATGGTTCCATCGTATTCGGTACTCGCCATTGACGCAGATTGGACCATAGATCTTGCGAAGGATTTTTCTCTCGAACGCTCCCAAAGTCCTTTCATCAGAGCTGCTCAACGTCCAGGTTTGTGATGCGTATAGTAGGACGGGCATGATTATTGACTTATAGAGCGTCAGTTTTGTTCGTCGAGAGAGAGCTCTGCTTCTCAATTGCCTACTGAGCCCAAAGTAACACCTGTTGGCAAGAGTTATCCTTCGTTTAATCTCAATACTGATATCGTTGGAGGAGTTTATACTGGATCCCAGGTAAACAAAGTCCTTCACTACCTCAAAGGAGGTGTTGTCAACAGTGACGCGGTTTCCAAAACGCTGGGACTGTTTGTTTGTTGACACAAGATACTTCGTTTTATCTGCGTTCACTGCAAGACCCATTCGACTCGACTCTTTTTCTAGCCTGGAGAATGCTGCACTGACTTCGCGCGTATTTTGACCAATGATGTCAATATCATCAGCATACGCCAGCAGCATAACACTCTTATAGAAAATTGTGCCGCTGCGTCTCAGGTCAGCAGCTCGGATGATCTTCTCCATGACTATATTAAAAAAGTCGCACGATAAGGAATCACCTTGTCTGAAACCTCGCTTGGTATCGAACGGAAGGGAGAGGTCCTTCCCGATTTTCACTGCACTGCTGGTGTTGTTCAGTGTCATCCTGCAAAGACGTATTAGCTTCGCAGGAATACCAAATTCAGACATGATGGTATATAGGTGACTCCTTATTGGACTGTCGAAGGCGGCTTTGAAATCGACAAAAAGATGGTGTGTATCGATTTGTTTTTCGAGGGTCTTTTCCAAGATTTGTCGGAGCGTGAAGATCTGGTCGATGGTGGACTTTCCAGGTCTGAAGCCACACTGATAAGGTCCAATCAGTTGGTTAACGATGGGCTTCAGTCTTTCACACAATACGCTCGACAGGACCTTATATGCGATATTAAGAAGGCTAATCCCACGGTTTTTGGTGCAAATGGTGGGATCGCCTTTTTTGTGGATTGGGCAGAGTACACTGAGGTTCCAATCATCTGGAATGCATTCTTCCGACCATATTCTGCATAGAAGTCTGTGAATGCATTTAAACAGAGCTTCGCCACCGGTCTTAAACAGCTCAGCCGGTAGGCCATCGGCTCCTGCGGCTTTGTTGTTTTTAAGCCGAGCTATAGCTGTTAAGACCTCATTATAGTCGGGCAGCGGAACTTCAACGCTGTCATCCATAATTGGGGTTTCCGGGATATCATCTCCACTGGCGGGATTGTTGACAGCGTCACCATTTAAAAGACTAGAGAAGTGCTCCCTCCATAACATCAGTGTACTCTGGATATCTGTCACTAGATTCCCATTTTCGTCCTTGCAGGAAGAGGCTCCGGTCTTAAAACCATCGGCCAGGCGTCTTATTTTTTCGAAAAATTTTCGAGTCTCATTCCTGTCGCCATGCATCTCAATTTTCTCGCACTCACGCATTTCCGCCTCTCGTTTTTTTCGCCTGAAAATGCGTCTCTCTTCCCTCCTCTTCTCTCGGTATCGCTCCTTAACAGCACGCGTCACAACCGACTGCAGGGTGGCTTTGTAGGCGGCGTCCTTCTCTGCAGTGGCGTCGCGACACTCCTGGTCGTGCCACTGGTTTCGGCGAGGGCGGTGGTAGCCTATCACCTCTTCGGCAGCCGTACGCATAGAGTGGGATATGTGCGTCCACTGTCCGCAAATATCGTCGATCGCACAGACGTGTGCGTATCTTGGCTGCGACAAGATAATGATCCGAGTCTATGTTAGCACCACGGATCGTGCGTACGTCTAGTACACTGGAAGAGTGCCTTCCGTCAATCAAAACGTGATCAATTTGGTTGCATGTTTTTTGATCAGGGGACAACCAGGTGGCCTTATGAATATTAAGATGCTTGAATCTAGTGCTACTAACGACCATGTTTCGTGCTGCGGCGAAGTCAATCAACCTCATTCCGTTATCGGATGTGTTGTCGTGGAGGCTGAACTTTCCGACTGTAGGACCAAATATGTTTTCCTTACCCACCTTGGCGTTGAAGACACCAAGCACGATTTTTATGTCATGACGGGGGCAGCGCTCGTATGCGTCTTCAAGGCGCTCGTAAAAACTTTCTTTGGTCTCGTCATCTTTTTCTTCTGTCGGAGCGTGCGCACATATTAGGCTTATGTTAAAAAATTTAGTCTGAAGCGAATTATGGCAAGTCGTTCGTTCACAGGAGTGAATCGCAGGACATGATGCCGTATTCTCTTGCCAACTACAAATCCGCATCCAAACTCGTGCTTCTCCGCATGGCCGCTGTAGTAGATATCACAGGATGCTTGCCGTAAGCAGCCCTGTCCCTTCCATCGCATTTCTTGGATTGCAGTGATATCAGCATTATATCTTTCCAAGATATCAATCAGTTGGATAGAGGCACCATCCCAATTTAGGGTTCGGACATTCCAGGTGCATATCCGTAAATCATTATCAGTTTTTCGTTTGCGGTAGTCGTCATCAGATTTGGGGATCATTCTTTTATTCATTCTTAAACTTTTCATTGAAATATTTTTATTACATGGTGGGCTTCAAACCCAACGCACAACCTTTGCTTGATGACCAAAGGAAGCCCGCCGCTCAGATTCGCAGCCAAAGTATATCGGTATGATAGTTTTTTGACGTTTCCAGGAGACACCACGCGGAGGTTTGAGTCGACTTGAGACGATTTCGACATGGATAATGCTGGCCTCGCCAAGTTGAGGCAGTCAGACACGTTGCCATGTGAAGATCGCCCCCTTATCTCCCAGTATATAGCAATTAATTATTGTATAAATCCTTTTAAATAAATAAATAAAATAATAAAAATAAACTAAAACTAAAATTATTATTTTAAATGCAATATAGTAAAAATTACTACACATGCAGTAAAAAATATTTCAAATGTAGTAAAAATAAATTTAAAATACTGCTTCAAAAAATTATATAGTTCGTTTTCCGCTGTAAAAAATGTGTAGTAAAATTTACAACAGGTTTAGTAAAATCAACTGCAACACATTTTTGCATTGGATAAATAAAACTATCATTTGTTTTTAAAGAAAATTTAATTACTTTCTGTAGTTAAAATGATGTAGTTAAAATAAACACTCAATTTTATTAAAAATAAAAACACATTTTTTTGAACGGTGGGGTACTTTACATTTATTTTAAATACATTTTTATTTATTCTTACCACAGGATTTTTTCGGTGTACATCTAGGGTAACTGCTTTTGCCGTTGCACATAATTTTTAATGAATCACTGTCTTGTGGGACATTTCCTTCATATACATCCCATTTTACACAAATTTAAAAGAAATGTGATAAACGGTCAATTAAAAATATAGAGGCATAGCAATTTTGTCAGCCATTCCAAAACTCTTTAAAAAAATCTATTTGAAAGCTAACACGTCTTATCAACCCATTTCTAAATGAGCAGTAACACGGATTCCGAAAAGAACGAACTACCACCACTATCTTATGATCATGATATCGGATGTTTTATTCAAAATAGACAAAGGACACTAAATAGATGCTATTTATACTGATTTCAATAAAGGCTTCGCTGGAGTGGATCTCAGCATTTTCTATAAATTAGAAAAATTTGGTATTGCCGAGTTGACACTAAAATTTGGAGTTTCACAAGGTAGTCCTCTCCTTTGGTCCTCTCCTTTTTTACATATTCATTTTCGACTTGTCAGAAGTTCTAAACGATATCCCACATCGTATGTACGCAGATGATTTAAAAATGTACTATGCAATTAAATCGTAGGCAGATGCAAATTTTTTACAGTGTAAACTGTTGTCTCTTGAGCAATGGTGTATTAAGTGTTAAGTGTGTGGCTTATCATACTCGGAGCATGAGCTCGATCCCCAGTCGCGGCGAAAAGTTTTTTTTCATATTTCATATTTATTTAAAAAAAAAAGAATTAACATAAGTACATTCCAGATCTTTTATAGTACAATAGTTTAACATATATGAACAACAAATGACAATTTAAAACTTAAATACTAATATAAAGACAAAAAACTAAAATAATAAGACAACAATTTGACAATTTATAACTAACTATAGGGATATATGTATAAACATACAAATTATTACTATATGGACATAAGTACAGAAAACACAAAAAGTAAGAAATCCCAATACATATAAAGACATATAAGAACATTATAATAATGATCAACGCTTAATTATCAAAAGGCTTAATTATAATTAAAAACTAGTAAAAAGAGTAACAGAAAGAAAAAAAGTGAGACAATTAGTAGTTAGAGAAATATGACATAACCGAAAGCCTAAAGTTATTCGTGCTGACAATAGATTTTATGGATTGAGGTAAGGAAAACCAGAGTTTTATAGCGTTGATGAAGAATAATCGTTTAGAGTTCAAGCAAGTAAATTTGGGAATAATTAATTTGCATGTCCTATTAGAAGTCTGATGCTAGTCTGATATAGATAAGTTGGAGTCTTAGAATGTATCAACTTATGCAGAAACATGCAATTTCTAGCCTTCAAGCAGACATGCACAACGAAATCAACAAAATTTTTTCGTTTCGTTGAGACCGAAAAATAAATTATCAAAATTATTTCGTTTTTTAAATAACGTTAAAAATTTATCAAATCAAATTTCGTTTCGTTGAAAAACGAAAAATTTTCTATAATTTTCTCCTATGCTAAAAAAAAAAAATTACTTCTGATACAAAAAAAACGAAATTTTTTTGTTGAAATTAACGTTATTTTCAACGGTTGATTGGGAAAAAAACGAAAAAATTTTATATCGTTTTCTCCGAAACGAAATAAATATTTTTCGTTTTTTAAATTAACGTTATTTTTTTATTTCGTTTCAACGAAACAAAAAAAATATTTCGGTTACCGTTAAAATTAACGTGCATGCCTGCCTTCAAGTAATCAATTATGTTACACCCTAAAATTGCTTTACTTAAGGGCGAGGCATGGTCAAAGCGCCTCATGTCAAAAAATATCTTGTTATGTCATTGAAAGCAACCTGTATCTTATGGGCAGAATGGGAATCAAGATCACTGTAATACTGGAGACACACATATGGTTTTGATACTACAAAGTTAATATACAACATTGTATACCACATGTGTGTCACTGTAAACCAGCTTCTGAAACTAGTATAGCGTCTTATTCATGGTATACAAAACACAACAAATTTTCATGGTTTCTCCATGCTAACATACATTTTTTCGACTTTCAGCCCTGATATTGCTATATTTTTTCTGATATCAGCGCCAATGTGAGAGGCGTTAAAATTTTTAACTACATTAATGTCAAAATATTGAAAATTTTTATTATGAAAAAAATTTAAATTTCAAAAAAATAGCAGCTGAAAAAAACAATTAAAAAAGTATGCATAATGTATGCATATATGGCCCAACGAAATATATAACCATATGTTTAACAGCTGATTGCTTGACTATTTATTGCAGGATCTATCCTTCGACGGGATAAACGAAGCAGCTGAAAAATTTCTGATTTGTTTTTAAATAATTATTTGACACTATTGTCAATTAAAACTATATCGATATGTGTATCAATACTTCTATACCATATAGTATACAATCGTTCATGGTTTCAATACCATGGTATCGATACCATATATGTGTCCATAGTATAAACAAGCTCTGAATAAGTAATAAGTGGAATTATTAGCTGAAGAACAAGTCTCTTTTTAGTTTCTATTGGGATGTATTGGGCTGATAACCAAAGGCATCGTAGTGTACAATATATTCTATTAAGAACGTTACTTATATGATCAGAACATGAAAGTTTGGAATTAACACAAAAACCTAAACTTTTAACTTTATCACCTAGCTGAAGTTGATTAACATTTACCTCACCACCACCTCTCTGCAGACAATGGCAAACCTCAGAGTGTAAATAATGCCATGTAAAGCTTCTTGAGAACACGAACTTTAGCCGTTCGGAGTCGGCATAAAACATGTAGGCCCAGTTCTCGTTCAATTGTGCGCAAACATTTAATAACACACACAACACAATTAATCATAAGAAGCTCGGTCAAAGTCCTTTCAAGGGCTTAAATGGCCAATTTGTTTTTTTTTCTATCATCTGCTTATAGACTTTTAAATTTGATGCCTTTATCATCAAGGAGATCATTATTGGGGTCATGCTTCACATTCAATGTTATTAATGGTGCTATTGACAGCGAATTTATTTCTTGTTTGATTTCCTTCAACAACCCAATAAGACTTTCTAGGCAAACTCGACTGCTAACTGAATATCAGCATTCGAACGCAAATAATGAACCCATCAGTCGCTGCTGCAGGGAGTTTAATCACATCTTCTCATACTACTCACCTTCAATCCTCTTTCAAGCTTATCCCATCTAAATTTTTTAATAACCAAAATTAGCCCAAGTTTGAGATGAATTACATATATGTAAAGAATGTGCACGAAAAATATTGGTCGGAATCAAACACGTGTTCCTCTCTTCAGAATAACGGCAAATTAATTGTTTTTGTTTGCGATGGTGACCGTGGCATGCAGGTAAGTGTGTGGCTTAGAATGCTCGGAGCCCGGGTTCGATCCCCAGCCGTGGCGAAAAGTTTTTTTAATTAAAAATTTTTCTGATCGGTCACCACCTCTCTGCAGACAATGGCAAACCTCAGAGAGTAAATAATGCCATGTAAAGCTTCTTGAGAACATGAGCCGTTCGGAGTCGGCATAAAACATGTAGGTCCAGTTCTCGGTCAATTGTGTGCAAAAATTTAATAACACACACAACACAATCGATCCTAAGAAGCTCGGTCAAAGTCTTTTCAAGGGCTGAAATGGCCAATTTGTTTTGTTTTTTTTTTTTTTTGTTTGCGATTAATAATTTTTATTTAACCTTTGCTTGTGTATATTTTTTTTCTTAAAGGGCTACAAGCAATCAAGACGTCCGCGAATTAATTGTGCGCAAAAAACAGGAAAATCGTTAGAAATCGCGAAATCCACAGTAACTTTTGTGATTAAAAAATGTAGTGAAACATTAAGCATAAATAGAAAAGTGGTAGTGGCAGATCGAAAAGTTTTATATAAAAAAAAAAAAATGTGAATGCAGTAGTGACCGCGCTTAAGACAAATCCCGCACATTCTGTTAGGGATGTGGCAAAAAAAATGCAAGTGTCGTCTTCTTACGTACAAAAAGTGCGAAACGTTAAGGGCTTACGTTCGTTTAAAGTAAATTCAGCGCCAAATAGGTACGATTAACAGAATAAAGTGGCTAAAACACGCGCTCGAAAACTGTACGACAAAGTTATAAAAAATTTTGATTGCATCATAATGGATGATGAAACATGTTAAAGCGGACGTCAAACAAATTTCGGAAACAAATAAATAGTTTGGCAGGCAATATGTCAATGCAGCATAAAAAGCAAAATTTTTGTGTATCATGGAACTATTAACCAACAAATTTATGTTGAAGAGTGCTTATAAAATGTTTGTTGCCACTTTTAAATATGCACAATGGTTTAATACTGTTTTGGCCAGACTTAGCCTCAGCCCACTACGGAAAGCTTGCAATGGAGTGGTATAAAAAAAATTCAGTCATAATTGTCTCTCGTGATCCCAACCCACCAAATACGCCGCAACTAAGGCCAATTGCTACTTATTGGGCCAATATTAAAAGAAAATTGTTAAAAACAAAAAAATGTGTGAAAAAAGGAAAAGAATTTAAGTCAAAATGGCAGAAGGTCACACATACATTGACAAAAGACGATTTCTTCAACATATTAGCTGCGTTTTTTCCAACATCCTAATATTGATTTAGATTTGGTTTGCAACTCTGTAAGCTAATCACAGCTAGATGGCATTGGAAAACAACGTAAGATATGTCAACATTGTCAACATTGTCATAAATTATTTATAAACAAATAAAATAAATTTATTCAACAAATTATTAAAACAAAAAAAATAAGAGCAGCAATTCACACAAACAACAGAAACAAAGGTATTTATTTATCACTAGCAGTAATTAGTTTTATAACAAAGGTTTTACTTTTAATAGCACCATATTTTATATTTTGCATTTTCAGCTACATCTGCTTTTATGGTCATGATGCAGTTATGACCTGAAACCTGAACCCACGAATAATTTCTCAAGCCCCAGCGACAGTTGCAACAACAACAACAACAGCAGCAACAGAACAGACGTTGACAAAAATAGCCAGGACGAATCGCCAAATAGCCAAAAACACCAGCAACGAGAGCCAAGCTTGCAACAAAAACAACAATAGCAAAAGTACTGCAAGCATACAAATTTCGAAAGAAAGAGCCACGACAAATTGCTATTTAAGTGGCCGTGACACCAAAAAAATTTATTTTTAATGTTTTTAAATGCGTTTAAGTTCAATAAAAAATAAGATATCATCTTGAAAAATTACGCATACATTTTTAGGTAAAAATTATACAACAAAATTTTTTTGTATTTTTCAATCACATATATGGCTGGAATTATTTTAAAAAACACTAAAATTTTGCTATTTTATGCAAATAATTTTTCTCCAAATCGTATGTTTCAGGAAGTGCTGTTTTTCCTTTGGCAAAATATTTGCTGTACATCTGCTTCTTCTGCTGAAGTGTTGATCCACTCTAGTGACGCCGCCCAGATTTTCTGCAGATCATGGAATGTTATTTGCAAGTCCATATCTTCAATAGCTGTTAACAGATTTTGGTTTTTTCATCTTCAGCGTAAATTCTGTCGCTCACACGCTATAATTCCTGTAGTTCT
This sequence comes from Tetanocera ferruginea, assembly GCA_958299015.1. Taxonomy (NCBI): domain Eukaryota; kingdom Metazoa; phylum Arthropoda; class Insecta; order Diptera; family Sciomyzidae; genus Tetanocera; species Tetanocera ferruginea. The sequence goes on along the minus strand of OY282642.1, from coordinate 68,136,340 downwards.
ATAAGCTCAACAGGCTCTTGTAGTTCTGCTAGCGCTATGACTGCAGCTTAAATTCGGACTCTATGGCAAACATTTCGATCGCACAAGTGCACAAGACCGCAATTATTTTCGAATAAGATATCGAAACGAAGAGTCCTTAGAGTCTTCTTTTTTAAGATTTGTCTTCTTTCTGTTCCTCAGCCCTATTCAAGCGTGCAAGTTCTTTCGATTAAAGCACTCTAATAACATTTGTCAAACCTGACTTAAAGTGGATGTTATGCTACCCAAATCTTCGCTTGCTGTGATAACACAGAAGATTGAATGCCACCTCATACTTCCATACACTGCCCCGTGTTCTATTCTATCTATCGATGTTCTATCTTGTGTTTGTGCTGAAGTTTGATTGTTGGAATCTTGTAAAGCATTACTATTCTCAAGTTGTTCTGTTGCTATTGTTGTATTGTAGCCTTAGTAAAATTGAGTTGTGACATTTGGTCTGTTCGAGTACTTATCCAGTGAAAAATATCCAACAGCAACTTGCACGAGAGTAACGCGTAATTCTCTCTCAAATAGAAAAATATCATAAAAAGTACGCGAACGCAAAATTTGCAAAAACTTGCAAGCCACGATAACAGCTGATTAACGTCTTGCTTACATTTCAAGTATAATGGAAAGCAGACGTAAATAGGACATAAAGTGTTCTCCTGGAACATTTCACAAGGTTGAAAGCGGTTAGATTTAACAAGTGTACCAATAATCATGGTGACTTTTACTAAATTTTACAAAATTTTTACTAAATTTGTTTGGCCTGTTTGAAAGTTCAAATTGCAACTGTCTGAAATCAGCTGTTTTCTAGCTTGCAAGTTCTCGACAGTAAAAATTTTTCCAGCAGGAATTTGCAACTTCCCCTCCGAGTCAACTGTCACTTTGCGCTCTCAATTTCTCTCATTTTGCAAGTTTTTTGCGTACGCGAACGCCAAAAGCTGATAATTTGTGAAAATTATCACAAATTATCAGTACGCGAACAGACCAATTGTTTCCTTTTCCGTAGCCGTCTTCAGCATCGTTGTCACAATGGCTTTTGACTTTATCCACATTGTTCATGTCTTTTCTATCAACTTTGGTCGACATTTTACAAATTGAATGCAAAATTATTTTATTTACGAGTATTTAAAAAATTTTGGAATATCATTGCGCTGTCAAATTGAAATGTCTTACATCTTTTGTTGTTGTTTGTTCGGTTTTTACGTTCACTTATGCGATTTTGTGCCACCTGGTCGTGATACAAGTAAACATAATCTGAATCGTACGCAAGATTTTGTTTGTATGGAAATCGGATTTGGATGTTGGAAAAAACGCAGCTATTATGTCGGGCATAAAAGCGTTTATACAACAACAAATGAATTTCTTTTTTTTTTAATATAAAGTTAAAATAATAAAGTTTTTTATAAGGCATAAATGTCTTTTATTAACTGATAAATTTGTAAAAAAAATTATGAACACTCGACCAATATTTTTCGTGTACAATCTTTATGCGTGTATATTTGATTTGGTAAATAAATTTACAAATTAGCATAGTAGTGATAATAAGTTCCTTTTCTTATTAAAATATGCTAGTATGTAAGTTCGCCTTATTTTTGCTTATCTTCTTGCATTTTCTTTTTGACATGTTCTTGAAACATTGAATTTATAGCATTGAACACTATAACAAGGAATGGAGAGGTAGAAAAAAAAGTTAAAAAAAACACAAAACCTGTTAGTAAAGGGTGATTTTTTTGAGGTTATGATTTTTATGCATTAGTATTTGACAGATCACGTGAGATTTCAGACATGGTGTCAAAGAGAAAGATGCTCAGTATGCTTTGACATTTCATCATGAATAGACTTACTAACGAGCAACGCTTGCAAATCATTGAATTTTATTACCAAAATCAGTGTTCGGTTCGAAATGTGTTTCGCGCTTTACGTCCGATTTATGGTCTACATAATCGACCAAGTGAGCAAACAATTAATGCGATTGTGACCAAGTTTCGCACTCAGTTTACTTTATTGGACATTAAACCAACCACACGAATGCGTGCAGTGCGTACAGAAGAGAATATTGCGTCTGTTTCTGAGAGTGTTGCTGAAGACCGTGAAATGTCGATTCGTCGCCGTTCGCAGCAATTGGGTTTGTGTTATTCGACCACATGGAAGGTTTTACGCAAAGATCTTGGTGTAAAACCGTATAAAATACAGCTCGTGCAAGAACTGAAGCCGAACGATCTGCCACAACGTCGAATTTTCAGTGAATGGGCCCTAGAAAAGTTGGCAGAAAATCCGCTTTTTTATCGACAAATTTTGTTCAGCGATGAGGCTCATTTCTGGTTGAATGGCTACGTAAATAAGCAAAATTGCTGCATTTGGAGTGAAGAGCAACCAGAAGCCGTTCAAGAACTGGCCATGCATCCCGAAAAATGCACTGTTTGGTGTGGTTTGTACGCTGGTGGAATCATTGGACCGTATTTTTTTCAAAGATGCTGTTGGACGCAACGTTACGGTGAATGGCGATCGCTAACGTTCGATGCTAACAAACTTTTTGTTGCCAAAAATGGAAGAACTGAACTTGGTTGACATGTGGTTTCAACAAGATGGCGCTACATGCCACACAGCTCGCGATTCTATGGCCATTTTGAGGGAAAACTTCGGAGAACAATTAATCTCAAGAAATGGACCGGTAAGTTGGCCACCAAGATCATGCGATTTGACGCCTTTAGACTATTTTCTGTGGGGCTACGTCAAGTCTAAAGTCTACAGAAATAAGCCAGCAACTATTCCAGCTTTGGAAGACAACATTTCCGAAGAAATTCGGGCTATTCCGGCCGAAATGCTCGAAAAAGTTGCCCAAAATTGGACTTTCCGAATGGACCACCTAAGACGCAGCCGCGGTCAACATTTAAATGAAATTATCTTCAAAAAGTAAATGTCATGGACCAATCTAACGTTTCAAATAAAGAACCGATGAGATTTTGCAAATTTTATGCGTTTTTTTTAAAAAAAAAGTTATCAAGCTCTTAAAAAATCACCCTTTATAAGTAAATTCGCTTGTTTGGCCAACAAATAAATATTATAGCTGTTATCTTTGGAACGACACATTTCAGAATTTAAAGAACTTTACATGTTTAATGGTTATCAAAAAAGGAATAACCAACGCGTGCATAATGATAAAATAAGTTTTCTTCGCTGCTGTACAATATAAAAAAGTGAAATCAAATTTATTGAGACTAGAAATTGAGATATTAATTTGTGAAGTTACTAACTATGCCAGGATCATTGACGGTTTTGAGGCTTTCAATAATTGCTTATAATTTTGGCAATGTCTCAATAGATATAGCATTATCAATTATGTTCAGATTTAAGTAAATCGCCACATAAAATTTGACAAACTGAATTACCTCAATCGAAGGTAATTCAGTTTAATACCATGTTCTCACTACACTCTGAATAGAGAAATTCGTACTTTGAATCACGATTGTGAATTATGCTGCTCTCACTACGCAATCGTAATTCAGTTTGATAGAGCGACTTGCAAGGATGTTGAAAAATAGCCACATACTGGCGGAAATGGAGGCGGAGTTGCAGAAGCAAGGTTTTTATACACAATGTCTTTTGTTATTCATCTGCACTATGACTTAATTATTTCAATTAATTTTTTAGCAAAAATACTAACTTTGACTGTTGACAGCTATTTTTTTTCTTCTTCTCTACGAGTGCTGTTTTCGAAAAATTTTTGATAAAAATTAAAGATGAAACCGACTTCTACGTAATTCGGATCGTAAATTACGAATGAGTGCCGAATTACGTGCAGTCATAACATGCTATAAATTAAGATCCGAATTACGTAGAAATAGGATTCATCTCTTATTTTTATCGATAAGTGATCTAAAACATCAGATGGATGGGGAAACGATGTTGAAAGAAAAAAAAATCGATTCCTACATTTTTCGTAACGAAAGAATATCGATACATACAAAATATTGAAAGAAAAGTACCGATATCATGATTTTCGAAAACTTTTTGTACGCTTTTGGTAGAACTAAGAAGGTAGAATGTGTAGGAGACTGTCACCTTGAATGGACTGTTACCTTGAGTAGAACAAATCGAAGTTTTTTCTGTTTTAAAAGTCGAAATGTCAAATTACTTCCTTAAGCAGCTTCGATGTGGATTAAGTATTCAATCGACGACCGTTTTGCTGAATGAACATGATTTTTCTGTGCTAAAAAGCCAATTTTTAGTTTTTATATTTTGAGTTAATTTATTATTGTTTATAATAACAATTATAAGCGAGCTTTGTTTTGCTGTGGACGTTAAGAGATATGCGAGATGATTTTTTCAAGCAGATAAGTTCAAGAGACGGGCACAGGTACCTCAGCTCAATGAGGATAGACCCGGTGGCTAGGATGACAAGCCCAAGAAAAACGGAGGTGGCACAACAGCTGATGGCCCTCTCCTGCGGTAACGTGACGCATCATTTGAATGCGTCATCAGAAAATTTAAACGCGGCGAAGAAGCCATAAGTTGACTCAAATGACGAAAATGTTTTGAATGACACAAGGGATCTAGTTGATGCCATGCAAGGAGAATGGCAAGAAGTGACCGGCAAGGCGCGTTCAAAACATCTTTATGATAACAGTGTGCATCCTGATGATATTTCCAAGACAAGCAACCAAAACAGATTTGCAATTTTTTGAATTCTGGATAGCTGCAGTGGTTCAGCCGTGATGGTCACAATTACATACGCACCAACGATAAGCATATACTTTGAATTTTGTGAAATTTTTTCTTTAGGAATTTGTTACCGTAAGTTTTTGTATGACAACGTATAAATGTTAGACCATTTTTTGCTTGAATCAGGTGTGAGGAGTTCATATCTGGTGTTAGTTTTTCAGTAGCTGTGCACGTTTTTTAAAAAAAAATTTTGAAAAAATTCCTATAGAATAAATTCACAAAATTGAGGGTGCGATGGGGTAAAGGGTACCCAGTCCCCTTTTTTTTGTGTTTTGCTTAATAACTTTTCATGCCCGAACCGAAAATCGCCCAGGCAACATCAGATTTTTTGCCTCCATACAAATCGACCCAGCCTATTGTTCGTCTGTCAAAATGAAGTGAGCGTAATTCACCCAAGCATAAAATATTTTTGCTCACTAATAGTATGTTCAGACTGAAACCTAAATGCGTATTTAAAGCTTAATTCGCAATTATTTCATTAATGCTTCTCGAAATGCGAATTTATCCAAAGAAAATTCTGTCAAGTTAATTCACTTAAATGCTACTTCATATGAGCATTAAACAGCTTGCGACCCTGATTCGATATTCGAAAAACTGTTACTCTCTACTTTTTGCTCATCTCTGCCTTGAACTCGTTTCATTAGTTGTCAATTTTGTTTGCTGTCAGATATTTTTGCTTAGGCTGTGTGCCAATCGGAAACTTTTCACTCGGATTGATGATGATTTTTTTACAGTAGCAAGAAAATGGCATTTTTTTGGCATTTGTAAGGTGAATATGATTGTCAAAAATTCATGTAGCTCCAAGGGCTAGTATAAATTTTGACAAGTAGCAAGAGAATTTTTCACACAAGCGAAAACTAAAAAAAAAGTATGTCTTAGTTGATTGTAGGTTGGAAAAATTAAAAGAAGGGTTATGTAAAATATATTAGTTACATTATTTTCCAGTTTTTTTCTGAAAAAATAATATTGCTCGATGATGTTTTTGGAATATTCAGAATATATAAATTTTTCATGAAAGCAATGGGCGGGCGGTGGTATAGTGCTCAAAATGTAATGTTTTTAAGGATTTGTTTTTTTTTTAATTTATTATATATATTATATATAATATAACATTATCATATTAGGTCATATTAGGTCATTATCAAAGATTTTAAATTGTATTTGAATGTTAAACTGTCATTTAAAAAGTTTTAAGCAACGAGTTCAAGAAAGAGCTCTTCTATTTCAAAACTTAACTCATAAATGCATAAAAAGTTATTTTCGAAGATATATATATATATATTAAGTTGCCTTGAAAAAAAAAGTTTCATTTGTACCCATCCTTAAATTAACCTTGATGTATTTTATGATGATTCCCAAAATATTTTGGCTATGCCGAAATCCGTCAATGAGCTAAACCATTTTGCAAAAACCTCCAAAAATCATGTTTTCCGTATTTATATTAACTAGTGTAATAGTTGTAAACAAATAAACTTTCTCAAATTATAGACCTGAAAAAGTTCGTTCAATCTGCATCAAAAATTTGAAAATATTTACAATTGGGTTAAGTATAATGATGTTTTCATGCATTGTTTTTAGATTATTTTCACAAAAATTCAAATAACTTTATTATTTCTTATACGATCGCCGTTATCAAGATATCGTTGGAAAGGTATGCACGTCTGTCATATATTTTGGACATTTTCCTTTGTTTAATAAAGTATAGCTCTTATTTTATTTCTCCATTTGTGCGCAGTTAACCTGAAAATAAAATTTTCAAAATCCAAAACACTGTATTTTTTTTTATTTCAAGCGTTTGTTTCAATGAGAATTTTTGGAAATCATCTGAAAAAATTAAGAAAAAAATCATGAAAAACATCATTATCTTTAATCCAATTACAAATTTATATAAATTTTTGATGCAGATTGAAAGAACTTTTTCAGGCCTACAATTTGAGACAGTTTATTTATTTACATCTATTACACTAGCCAGTATAAATGCGGAAAACATGATTTATGGAGGTTTTTTCAAAATGGTTTAGCTCACTGACGGATTTTGGTATAGCCAAAATATTTTGGGAATGATCATAGAATACATCAAAGTTCATTTTAAAATGGGTACAAATGGAACTTTTTTTTTCGTCATACAAGTCGAGGCACCTTAATATATATATATATATATATATATATACACCCAAAAAAATACTGTAGTAAAAATAAATACAAATGTTCTTAAAACAAATGTAAAGTAGTATTTCACCGTCCAAATAAAAATGTATTTATTTTTACTGAATTAAATAATTCATTTTTACTACAGAAAATAAAAATTGTTAATTGCAATTAATTTTACTACAAATGTAGTATATTTTACTACATAAGTATTTAAAGAAAATTAAAAATCAAATTTATTTTTTGCAGTATTCAAAACTAATTTTTACTACATATGTAGTAATTTTTACTACATGTGCAGTAATATTTCTACATTGAAATAAGACTTAAAATAAGTGATTTATTTTTTATTGTTATTTATTATGCAAACATCTATATTATATTTTATATTTCATGTAAGATTATTAAAAAACAAAAACATGAACAGCTCCCTGCGACCACAATCACGCAATAGCTCGAAAAAGCTTAACGATAGCGCTTGCAAAACAGTCAGAACAGTGCAAAACAGCTTGAGTCTGAAGTCTTCAGCTACAACTATGAACACGGCCTGTAGAATAGTTAGTGCAACAGTGCTCAATGCAACAATATCCACTGTAAAAGAAGTACATTAGAAAGCAATAAATAAATTCAACACTGATTACTTACCAGCAGGTCGAAATCTTTTCAATTTTGCTTTGTTTTAATTTTTAATTTTCAAAAATAAAAATATAAAATCAAAGGCAAAGATTGCTACTTTTTATACCCTAAACCTGAAAGGTCAGGGTATATTAACTTTGTGCAAACGTTTGTAACGCATAGAACGAAGCAAGTCCGGTATAGAAAAGTATATATATTCTTGATCAGCGTCACCACGTGAGTCGCGTTATCTATGTCCGTCCGTCCGTCCGTCCGTCCGTCTGTGTGTTGTCCGTATACACAGGATAAGAAGGAGTTGAGATAATTGGATGAAACTTGGTACACATAGTCACATGGACCCAAGGATCTGCACTATTGAATATTTTTGGAATCCGCCCATGGACACGCCTACCTCCCATACAATGCAAAAATATAAAACTGCATAACTCAGCTCATAATTAACCTACAACAATCAAATTTGGTGTGTATGTGTTTGATATCAACACAAAGATGTTTTTGGAAAATGGGTGTCGTCCGCCCACGGACACGCCCACCTCCCATACAACCCAAAAATTTAAAACGCAATAAATAAGTCTCTGTTTAACCTACAGAGATAAAATGTGGCAGGTATAATATTTATAACAAACCAAAGATGGTTTTGAAAAATGGACATCATCCGCCCACGGACACGCCTACCTCCCATACAACGCGAAAATTGAAAACTGCATAACTCAGCTCATAGTTAACCTACAACAATAAAATTTGATATGTATGTGTTTTATACCAACACAAAGATGTCTTCGAAAAATGGACGTCATCCGCTCACTGACACGCCCACCTCCCATACAACCCAAAAATTGAAAACGCAATAAATAAGCCTGTGTTCAACCTAAAGAGCTAAAATTTGGCACATATGTTTTTTTATGACAAGACAAAGATCGTTTTGAAAAATGGACGTCATCCGCCTACGGACACCCCTACCTCCCATATAACCCAAAAAGTTTAAAACTCAATAAATAAGGTTATGTTTGTCATAGAGAAATTAAATTTGGTATGTATGTATTTTATAACAAAACAAAGGTGTGTTCAAAAATTGGGAGTAATCCGTCCAAAAACTCGCCCACCTCCCATAGCGAAAGCACAATAAAGGCATTAACTGTGAACTACAGGAATAAAACTTGGTATGTGTACATTTTTCATCAACATTTAAATGCACATAAAATATAGGCTTCATTAGCCCACGGACACGTCCATTTACAATACAAATTTTTTTGTTTTTGAAAAGTGGGTTTAGGGTATTTCATAGTCGGCCTAGACCGACTTTAGACTTTCTTTACTTGTTTCTTTTAAAAAAATTTAAGTTTGAATTCACAAGAAATACATCCGAACAAATACTTACCACATATAACTACATCGTGTAGTATTAATTATTCAAGTGTAAATGCAGTAAAAAGATATTGAACAACTACATTTGTATTTAAAAATAAATAAAACTACATATTTATGAAATAAATACACGCTTTGCAGTAAATTTTACTACAGTATTTTTTTGAGTGTATATATGCATATTTATTCTATGAATATGGGTTACCAAGTGTTCATACGTGTTCAAATTTTGTATTGTTTACTAAAAATTTGCAACATCGGGTGTTAGAAAGTAAAGACTAAGTGAGATTTTTTCGGAGTGCGTAGTTAAGTTTTAGAGTTTTAAGGTTCGGTGGACAAAATTTTTTAAATTTCATATTGTATAAATGGAATAAAATGATATCTAAAACATGTTGCTGATCATCGTAAATGTATGCAATGAAAATAATTATGAATAAATCGATGGTTAAGCAAACTACAGTGATAAGTGAAAAATTTTACATGTGCAGAAACGTCGATATTGTTTTTAAATTTCAATACATTTTAGTACAAAACACTAATTTTAACTGCATATGCACTGAGCAGCATTCATTGCAGAGATAATGAGATGGGAAACTTCATTTTAATGATGTTTTTTTTCACGTTTCCCTCCAAATTCATGCTTCTTCTTTAATTTTTTGGGTACTTTTGTGAGACTCATATATTGTATACATGATTCACCTCATAGTTGTCAAGTATTATTGTCAGATTCTATTAATAGGGTTGCATTGCAAAAAAAATAAAAATGTACTATTATATCAAAGTTGCTTCGAACTTAAATGCTGTTTGCGGTAGACCAATGGTATTTTCTTTTCCCGATAAAAGAAATCAAGAATATATTCCATTTTTCTGCACCCTCTATGCAAAGAGTGCAGAATATATCACAGTTTTTATTTAACCCAAAACTTTGCCCTGTTCTAAGTTGATAAAAAAACAAAAAAACCAAATTTTGTCATAATTCTACTTTAGGGCCCACGCCCTTTTATTTTTTTTTCGAGTTGGATTAGTTAGATTATATGTATTTGGGCTCACTTAGCCCAATGAAGGTAAAATAAAAGGACTTTTTTTTTTGGTTAAGGTGATAAAATTCATCAAAGTTCGAAAAAAGCTTATACAAATCTGTGAATTTTTTAAATTTTTTAACGAATATTCAATATAAAACAACAAGTTTAAATAGAGAAACTTGCCTTTATTGTTAATTTATTTTAGCAACAAATTATTTATCGTTTTAACCAGAGTGGCACCAAAATGCATAGCCTCATACTTGTGCTTAAAGTTAATCGTGCCCTTCTTGTTTGAATATTTGGAATATTTTTCTCTTTTTTGTAGAAACAGCTTTGAAAGAAGAAAGATAAATGAATGAAGTAATTATATTTACCAACAAAACAATATGAACATGTTGCAAATCTAGTTTTTTATCTAATGAAATCTTTAAGTTAAACTTATTGCTTATTTATGCTTCGTTTTTATAACAAAAACTTATTCATTTTAGCTTCTGAATTTACAGATAAATATTTGCTATCTTCCAAATAAAAGTATTTTTCATTCTAAAGAAGAAATTCATTAACTTTTAAAATTTGTGATTTTACACTTTCGCCCTGTTTACCAAGAGTTATGCAATCAATATTCAATATTCAATATTTCAATCGCTTTCCTAATTTGCGCAAAGCAATATCTTATTCAACAACTTTAAACTTGTTAACAAATAATTGGTGAGTGGTAAAAAGTTATTCAACACAATTTATAAGCTTATAACTAAGCTCTTCTATGTCAAGCGAAAGCTTCATTGATTAAATAAAGAAATAATGGGTTCCGTGAGCGAGAAGGTAATCAGTGATTTAAATAAACTGGATTACTTTCTCGATTGCATGTAAGCAGGGTTTTGTTGGGGCTTTATGTTCAATATTTTCTTAAAATGCCACTTTTCAGTTCCCTCAGTTGACAGCATTTGAGGATAAAATTTTAAAATCGTAAATTTTGAGAAAGAACTGCAATTTATCTTACTTTTGAGATCAAATTTTTCGTGAAAAAAAACACTATTCAATTTTAAAGGTCAGAATTTGTTTGAGAAGAGAACCAAAAACTGCAAAATTCTTAAAGAGGGCCAAAATAATAAAAACTTATTCTGTACCTTGATTCTATTCCTATTGGAAGGATTCTGTAACACAAACCGACCTGTATTAAATTGCTTCCAAATAAAATAGTACTATTACAATTCTACTATAATTTCGTACTTATTAATTCGTAGTGAATAATACCTACTCTAAATAGTACAAAACTACGTTTTTATGCAACTCTGCTGTTGGCTTTCATGCCAAGGTGGGTTTCAGATTAAAGCAGTGAGCGCTTTCAAGCGATACAACTGTTCCAGTAGAAAACCTAATTAGCGCTTTTTTTCTATGACTGAGTTGATAAGTCAAACATCAAAAATATTGTCAATTTGTTAAAATGCAATGCCGTGCAATATAAATTTTGACAAATAACAATGAATGCGCATGTTCTTGTAGTTTTGAGAGCATATTTTTAAAATTAATACTGAGTAAATAAACTTAAAAGAGGCAAAAATTACAATTTCCTGGTTAAGCTACCAATTTATTCAATAAACTGTTTTGCATTTCGTTAATTTGACAACTATTTTGACGTTTCAAATAGCAAACTATTCAGAAAATATAACTTATTGAGAGCGCTGGACGTGGCCACTGAGTTTTCACCAGACTGCTTAAATTTAAGGAAACTGTTGAATTATGTATTTAATTATGGTAACTGGGGAGTATGTCAAAAATTGCACTAACACATTTATAGAGTTTATGTTGGTATTGTTGCCATTTTGACAGAAGGCTATCTCTTTCTTGCTAAAAATTTGTCGAAGTTTCCCATCTCATTATCTCTGATTCATTGGGAATGCATGTTCAACAAATTAACACAATATAGATATTATATTGACAACCTAATTTTTGTCAAAAGATCAAATGGTTTTTTGTTTATATTTTATACATGTTAACACAACTTTAATAATCTTATTTTACGCAAAACAACAGTATTTATTTAAGCTCAAACTTATATAATTTTGAATAAAAAAAAGTATTAGAAAACTCAGCAGTTAAATGCGTCTTCAGTAATATCGCATTAAGAAAAAGTATGATATGTAGGCAACTTTGTACTTTTATCATGGCCTATGTTACACGGTGTCCGTTTGTCCTACCGTTGTTGTTGCTTTCAATGTGAAACTGTCAAAAAACAGTGAGAGTGAGAGCGGATGAACTTTTTGAAGTCGGACAATATATGTCCATTTTGTCCGCTGTTCATTTCAGCAGACAATGAGCAGGACAGTGTGGCGGTGTGGTTAAATAAATTTGAATACGCTTCAGTAGCTAAAAAGTACCCTTTTTTAAGGAAAAGTACTACTATCCTACTATGATAAAGATTAAAATAGTTGCTTTTTTATATTATTTAAAATATTGACAAGAAAAAAAGGTGTTGCAAGAATCGGTAAATAAAATTATTAATATATTATTGGAATTCATTTAGTAATTTATAATAAATGTTTTTTTAATATTTAAAGCTACCAAGTCGTAATCGGCTCTCATGTTGAATAAACAACAAACAAAAACCGCGTTCAATCACTTTTGTATCCATGCAACGTTGTTATTAAAAGTAATTGTTTTAAAACTGCAAGAAATAAAGTGCAGTAGAAAAAGGTACTCAAACTGAATAAAATGTCAAATGTGTCCGCCTAAAATTTTCTGTCGTGTGACCAACCACCGGACAAGAGAGTAAAAAGTGTTCATATCCGTCGGACAAACGGACATCGTGTAACATGGGCCTAACAAAAATCTGAATTTTCCTTCCTACCATGAGTGAAAAGTTTCCGATTGGCACACAGCATTATGTTCGAATAATTGACAATTTAAATTCGCATTTTACGCTTCTCCCTTATGAGAACACTTGATATATGGTTGAATTTTCGAACTTCTAAATGCGAATTTAAAAATCAGTCTGAACGTACTATAAGATGTTGATTGTTCAGGGAACATGTTGTGTGAGCGGTTAATGCTACATACCATTCTGCCGGAAAGTTGTGGAGAAGCTAAGTAGCAAATTTTTTGCTGAATGCACCCAATCGCGTGTGAGTTGGCCATTCGTGAGAACAGGGTTATTCACAATCGGAATTCTAGCCGATAATTTTATTAATTCGTCCATCCCTATCCAAAATATATGTTGTTTTTGAGTCAACCTGTGATTTAACCTCCTTCGATTATGCGAGTTTAACTAGCCTTTTGTGAAATTTGGCTTTAAAATTTCCCTTCAATTAATTTTAAAACACTGTTAATATGGTCAACAAAAACGTGAATACATCTTTCTCTGAAGATGAATTTGGAAGGCGGCTGGATAGATGCTTGACAGATACTCTTGTCAAGGGATGTAAGCAAAATTATATCTTACATAACGACAATTTTACTTTAGCGACCAGGCCCGAATATTTTTTATTTTTATTAAACGTATATGGACCTCCTTAACACTATGGTGAAATGAAGAATTGTCGGCGTCGATTGGTTTAGGAGATAAATTTCGCGAACGTCTGAAAGTTCAGTGCAAATATTTAAGTTTGTGGAAGTTAATGTAACCTTTTACATTATGATTTCTTAACCTTAATGTGAATTTTTATGGCTTGTTAGAGGAAGCAATGCAATATCGTGAAAAGCACAAAAACTTTGGCATAATTTTACTTTAGCGACCATGCCCGAATTTTTTTTTCTTATTTTTATTAGACGTATATGGACCTCCTAAACCCAATGGTAAAAGAAAAAATTGTCGGTCTCGATTGGTTTAGGAGATAAAATTCGCGAAAGTTTGAAAATTCAGTGCAAATGTTTACGTGTGTGGAAGCTAGTGTGTGGAAGCTTTTACTTTATGATTTCTTAACCTAAATGTGGATTTTTAGGGCTAATTAAAGGAAGCAATGCGATATCGTGAAAAGCACAAAAACTTGAACCTTCATAATACGAAATTGAGTTATAAGAAAATTAGTATATTTTAAGGAGAATAGAAAAACTGTTATTAAAAATCGCAGCGATTTTTCGCCTGCGGCGCTCTTTTCTTTAACAAAATATTAAGTTTTGTGAAACCTATAAGAAATGTTAAAAAATTAACACGATTTTTAATAACAATTTTTCGCCTGCGGCGCTTTTTTCTTTTATCGGCACGATTACGATTTCCTGGGCGCCGCGATTTGAAAGTGTTTTTTTGTTTAACGCTGCAGATACACGTTCAAGAAATTGCTTTCAAGTTGATCACACATAGTGCTTGTCAAAATTCTTTCGAACTGATAGCTGTGACGTACGCTGTGCGCAACTTGATAGTCAATTTTACTTTCAAGATGCCATCGTCAAAGCAACAACTCAAGATTTCACAACAAAGCACGAGAATTTATTTACAAACTGTGATCAGCTGTTTAACTTGACCGTCAAGTTGCCTCACGACTTGAAAGGAAAAATTGATATCAAGTTGGTTTTCAAGTTCGAAAAGTTTGAGTGTGTTAGTAAAAAAGTGTGAATGTGTTGCAACTTGAAAGGCAACTTGAAAGAAAAATTGAACGTGTAGCCACCGAGTAAAACAACAAAAAAATAGGTTTGGTCGAACAAAATATCGATATCTCATCTTGTTATCGAGTTATCGATTTTTTAAAATTGTTTACTTGTTACAAGATCTGTTGAAATAAACATCTATATCTTTTCCAATATCCAATAGATTTTATGTATTGATACGTTGTTGGAAAGACAATTAAATTATCTGTTAGAAAAAATGTTTAAAAAGTTCATTTAGGCAAGATGTAGAATTTTAAAGAGATTTTATATTATATTTACTTTTTACTACTGATAAACCGTTATTTTCTCAAAAATTTGCAATATTAATATGCTTAAAATTTACTTTATTTTTAAAGCCTGAAACCTTAGCTTTCATTTGGTATGCAATAGTTAAAAGTTTTTTTTTAAATAAACACTATATTCGATATATATGTTATATAGAATATAAAAAAAAAATTTTTTGGAATAACTACACTTAAGGTGGCAAGCACAAAGATTTCTTTTAATTTTTTTTTATATGTATTTGGACTTGCGTACTCCAAAAAAATATATAAAAAACCCGTTTACAAAAGCTTTAGGATATAAAATTCGTGAAATTGTGGAAAAATTACCTTTTTACTGCCAAAAATTACTACCAAGCTTGTTTTTAACTTTTCGTACAAGGGAAAACCACTTTTATCTAAATATAAATATTATCTTAATAGGATATTAATAATATAAATCTAATGAAAACCTTCAATAGAAATCTTCGCATTGTTCTTCTTCATTCTCTTCTTCCTAAGATTCTATCTCCTCCTGGGTGGCTAAAACTCGCTGACGTTTTTCGGGAACAACATGCTACAAATTAATACAATAAATGCATTTTTTGGAAAATAGTCACATAAATCACAATTGACCGTGACTACATTTGCATATATTAATGGTATAAGCGAAGATCAACTATTGGATTTAATAAAACCAAAATTGATCAACTTAAAGTTGCGAATTTTTTTCATTGCTTGGAAAATCCTATAAGTTCACATAAATATTACAGTAACAATGTTTCATTAAGGGCATTTGCTTATTGCAATGGTGATATAAGGAAATATGTAGTAAGAAAGCAGAACAACTATTGTAAATATGCTTAAAAAAATAACATTCTGTACAAGGGCATCATCAAAAAACACCATAACAAAATAATAAGGTCATATAAATTATACACCAAGTGAAAGATAAATTTTCAGGCTTTTATAATTTACTTTCTATAATTCATAGTAATAACGGCAGTTTTTGAGAAAATAACGGTTAAATGTAAGCAATTATTTTACTTTTGCATTCAAACAGTTATAATACATATATGAAAGAATAAACGGCTTTGATTAATTATACATTTTTCTAAAAGCTTATTATAATATCTTCAAAATGGTACTATTACCATTAATATCGGTTTAATAATAAGAAAAATATAGTCAGTTTTCTAAGAAGACCTTATAAAAAGAAAATCATTTTAAAAAATCGATAACTCGAAAACTAATCGATAAATCGATTTTTCCTTCGGCAATTCTTATTTATATTTAAAGTACTTCACGAATCCATTGTCAGATCGCGGCGCCCAGGAAATCGTAATCTCCCCCTTTTATCAAATATTCAGTTTTGTAAAACCTGTAAGAAATGTCGAAAAATTGTTAATAAAAATCGCCGCGATTTTTTTCATCGCAATCGCAAAAAACATTTTTTTAAAGGCTATTTGGCCAAATATATGTTTGTAAAGCAGTGCCACGCCTTGAATGTCGATCCACTTTTGCAATTTTTTAAAACTGCTGGTGAGCTGTACAATCCAGTTAGAGCTCATATGGAGGCACAGTGTGCGAATAAACTTGATGCTTCTGATACCGACTCAGACTGATGTATTTTTTAATAAATATACATATATATTTTTTTTCTTAAAATTAATGAATTGTGGATTTTTTTTTTTTTAATACGCCGTAAAAAAGCCCCTTTTTGGGTAAGTATCGTAAAAAAAGCTTATATTAGCTTCCAAACACACACAAATTTGCACACCTGGAAAATTTAACTGTTTTTGTACTCAAAGCATTTGAGGTGTACTAATTTTGTTCGTCCTTTTGAAGTGTTTGTCTTTGAAACTAGAAAAATAAATGTTTTCATAGAAGTCGAGTAAATATTGTCGGGATTAAGAAAAAGTGTGTGTTATTTATGGTTATTTAAGGTGAACAGTCAAGTATATAAAGTATTATATTTTAACAAGTAATGCCAGTACTTTTATTTTTCAAGTTTGTTGTAAACTTACATATATTATATTGAGACGAAAAAAAGCGCCGCAGGCGAAAAATTATTATAAAAAATAGCGCGATATCATTTAATTTTTCATGTTTCGATAGTTAGCAATAAATTAATTTTTAATAATTAATACGTAACTAAAAAGGTCGTGGTATGACCTCTTGCTACCTATATTGCTTAATTTTTATTAAAATAAATCGAAAAATAGGCAAATGTGTTGACTATTTTTTCAACTTTTGTCACCTATAACTTCTAAATCACTTTAGAGCGACCTTTAATTTTTTCATAATTGAACTAAGGAGCCCCAAATCCATGTTCTAAAAAAAAAAAAAATAAATTTTGCGTTTCCATTATTCCCATAAATTAATGGGCACACACCATTTTACATCTATCAGTGTAAAAACAAATAAATTTATTTTTTTATCCACCTGCTAGATTTCAAGTTAAATAATCTACAGAATGTTGCATAAGGGTATTTTAAGTTTTGTCTTACGATTATTTATACTACCTAATTATTATTTTTATTTAATATTATATAAAGTAAATATTTAATATATTGGTATTAACATAATAATCAATTTTCAATCGTTCAAGAGCTGCAGTAATTTTTGCCTGTGTCTTATAGAGATTTTCAGTTTTTATACAATGCTCCGCTTTTTCATTGGCTGAAAAAAACGTCCCTAAATGCCAATACTTTTCCGGCTTAGGTATTTGAATTTTTTGATACGCTCTTCATCAGAGTGAGATGTCGACGAAACGACGTACGTACGAAACATATCAGACACCGACTTCTGCGAGAAAACGCATCAATTTAGCCCGTGGTTTACTATTTACAATGTTAATAATATTCCGAATACTGACTTGTTGCCTTTTTTTATTCTAAAAGCGTTTGCCATTTTTTGACGATCATTTTTTGATTATTTAACTTGAAATCTTGAAAAAAATTATTATTGATTTGAGCTCGAAATGTCGTAATTTCCACAGTTTTGCATATAAAAAAAAAACCCAAGAGGTGTCATATCAATTTGATATTTTCCACCAAAAAGTCAACCGAGACGAAAAAATTAAAAGTCCTTTATAACAATGTTTGATGTCTTATTCACTAGGGGAAACAATCAAATTTAAGTAATTTAAATACATTTTACATTTATTCATATCTCATTGCGAAATATTCGGATTCAAAGAGCGCAAATGTGAAATATTGCTAATTTTGATATTTCTTTGGTATGTCTTGTCTTTATAACAGTTATTAAACAGAAACATAATGCATTGACTTTTGCTTGTTCAAATCTTTCTAGGAGTATAAAGAACGAAAAAACAAAATCATAAGTAACCACGCAATGAAAGACAACGGTTAATTTTTGATTTGCTTTTTCGTTTAGTTTGTTGTCACGTTCGACATGCAAAAAGAACATTTTTACTCAGTGTGTCGGAAGAACATGCAGTCAGCTGACAAAATAATTATCTGAAATTGAGTTTATTCATGCGACTTTAAAACAAAAGTGAACCGGTAAAAAAAAAAATTTGTGTTTTAACTTGTATAAAGTTAGTCACGAGCGACATGGTAAATGAGAAATTCAAAATTAATTTTTTTTTTTACTACATAGATCAATAATTAATGTAAATACGAACTTAATAAATTTTTATTTTAAATGTAGATGAGCACAAACAACAATGAAAAAAAACAAAAATAAACACGGTACAACACTCAAAAAACCCCAAGAGGTTTCTCAACGGTTTCTTAAGGTTTTGGGTTCGCTGAATCTAAATCTGAACTCAGAATTTTCGGGTCACCCTAGGTTTTCGAGCAACAGGGGAGGCAGAACCCTAACCCCCTACTGTTAATAAAATCAATATTACCCTATACTTTTTCAAGAGGAACATTGTTTGCCTTAGAACCCATCCCTTCCGACCCCTCTGTATGGGGCTTCCATACAAGTTTTATGATTTTTGCATAAATTTTATATAAAAATTTTATTTAAAAAAAACAAATTTCATTAACATTAATTTAGTTGAATGCAAAAATATTGCTTGAAATTAATTTTCTTTTTATTTTTAATGTTTTTATTATTATTTATTTTTGGTATTTCTTTAATTAAATGTTTAGAAATCTACATATAAAAATCATTAAATTTGTATGAGAGCCCCCATACGGAGGGGTAAGAGGGGATGGGTTCCAAGGCAAAAAATGTTCCTCTTGAAAAAGTAATGGGGGTCGGTCATATTCATTTCATTAACAGTAAGAGGTTAGGGTTTTGCCTCCTCTATAGCTCGATTCAGCGAACCCAAAATCTTAGGAAACCGTTGTGAAACTTCTTGGGATTTGCAAAAACTTCAGTTTTGTTGTACAGTGTAGATGTTTATTATACTTACACAAAACCATACTCATGAAAGTTTTTTAGGTTTTTTATTATGTTTGAATAAATATTTTTGTTGACTTATGCATAGTTTCTTTATTTGTATTGCATTATAGAGCAGAAAAAAACAACTATGGTGTTCGAAAAAGTGTCACGTGCGACATGTCACGTGCAACCATCTCTTTTATTGAATAAAAAAAAATATAAATCCTTTATGTCTACAATGCTAGCAATTTTTAAGGAACATCAATGCACAACACTAAAAAAAATTACATAAAAACATTGCGTCCCATTTCGCTGAAATCCGCGTTTGAATTTTTTTCCCACGAAAACCACTTCTGTTTTTGGTCACGTGCGACCACCTTGGTTTTTTGCTAATATCTTGAGAACTAAAAATGACCAAACATTTGACAATACCATTAATAAAAGGGCTAATTGAGAGCTATAAGGCTCGCCTTTTGTTTTTTTTTAAATTTGTTTTATTATGACATTTTTTTCACTTGAAATGTGTACAACAGTCACGTTCGACACCATGGAACTGCCCATATATTTATATTTTCGAATATCTCAATTTGATAAATTTATTTAATTAGATAAATATGATCGAAAAATATTAAATTTTAAATATAAATTTGATCTTTCTTAAAATTAATCAATATGAAATCAATAACAGAATTCTACGATCAATTTGATCTTGTCCAAAGCGATACCAAAAAATATTAATTAAATCTTTACCAATATCAATAAATTCATTCTTCGGTCAATTTGATCATGTCCAAGATTAAAGCGATAGCAAAAAATATCAATTTAATCTTTCGCAATATTAAGGCTTATGCAAAAAACGCTTATATAAGCTGACAGTTATAACGGACAACACAAAAAGAAGTAGAAAAAGTAAATAACTGTTGAGTTCGGATATCGGTCTAAGTCAATTACTTTAATATCAGAAACACTGCTTTGATTGGAATTAATTATCTTGATTTCTGTATTTATTTATTTTTTCTTAAATTTTTCACACCTCACCTATTAAAATAAACAATTTTAAAATTAAATAAAGAGTAGAAGGAAGTGAGTGCTTAAACAAAGACGGCCACGATTGTTCAGTTTTGCTTCTTCTTTTTTTGTTGTCGGATTTTCAGATTTCTACATGAGAGTCAGTTTATATAAACATTTTTTCAAATCATTTCTTCAATTTTTCAGATCATTATTGGTTATGATATGTTGTCAGATCAATTTGAAATATTTGATTAATATGAAAAATAATGATATTTTTGATAAGATCAAATTGACCAGCTAAGGCTAAAATTGATCTTGACCTGTTTTTTTCGGTGTAGACAAAAATATAAATATAAATATTTCTTTAACTAATAGGTGTAGGATGGTGTGTGACCACTATTTGACTAAATATGACTTAAATTTGAATTTGAATATGAAATTTAAAATTTTTTTTTTGTAGTGTTGCAGCTTTTTCTCAAATATCTCTATATCCATATCAAAAGTTATATCACCATCTTCAGTGACTCCAAAAACAACAACGTTAGGCTTTAAAAAATCCCATTTTTATTGATATCATGTATGATTATCATGTTTATAGTTCACTGAATTTGTATAACTTGTGCAGCACCACATAACGTCCATTAACGTCCATAATATTTTCGTCCCAAATTTTAAGGGGTTGTTTTCGATACATAAACGAACGTTTTTATGTTCGCTCACAAAAAAAATTCTACGATTTCTTTGGGTCGGTCTAATATGTACAATATTGTGCAATACCTAAGCGACTCTGTCATTACATTTGAAGGATGTCTTTTATTTATTTTAATGACCTGAATTGATTTAAAATTGAGTTTTTTTTAAAAGCTAAGTATTAATCTTATGAAATATAAAAAAATTCTAAACAGTTTTGTTTTATTTACTGTAACCACCACATCAAAACCAAAATATACTCTAAAAGAAATTGTGCAAAACCTAAGCAACTTGGCGTGTTTTACAATTCTTCGGTACTTATTTCAATATAGTCTTTTCATCTTTGGTATACACAACAACGTTCCCAAATATACATTAAGATTAAATTAATAAAACGCGATAAATAGTGAAAGAAATCGTCATTATTGATTGACTGTCATCATTACAAAACTTCAATCTCATCTGAAATTTCGCCAAGATAATCAAACCTCACTGAGAAAACTACATTTTCAAAACTAGCAGAAACGTGCTACTTTTGAAAACCCTTAATCCAGATTTTGCGCCTATAATGTTAATTAAAATTAACATTTTAAAGAGAGGTTTTAATTGCCTCGATCATCTTACGAAGGTCAAGTTTAGCCGAGGTAGCGGTCGAGTTTAATACTCAAGCGTCCAGGGTTCAATACCTGACGAAACCTGCAAGAATTTTTATACCCCCACGCGTACTGCGTAAGGGGTATATTAATTTTGTCACGACGTGTGTAACGCCCATAAGGAGGCGTGGTAGGTATAGAGAAGTATATATATTCTTGCTCAGCATCACCACCTGAGTTGATTTAGCCATGTCCGTCTGTCTGTCCGTATGTCCGTCTGTCTGTCTGTCTGTCTGTCTGTCTGTCTGTCTGTCTGTCTGTCTGTCTGTCTGTCTGTGGACACGATTACAGCCGTAATTTTAAAGCTATCGTGCTGAAATTTGGTAAAGCTTTTTTTAAAAACTAAGATCAAGTTCGAGAATAGGCTAAATCGGATGAAAACCACGCCTACCTCCCATACAACGCCATTGATGAAAACTCCATAAATAAGCGAATATTTAAGCTACAAAACGTAAACTCGATACTTGTGTAGTCTATGACAAAACTCAGATGTGTTAGAAAAATGGGCGTCATCCACCCAATAATACGTCCACCTCCCATCCAACCCTAATATTGAAACCTATATACAGAGGCTTGTGTCGAAGCTATAAAAATAAAATTAAATATTTATTATTTTTATATTAAAATTAAGACGTCAGAGACAAATGGGCGTAATCCACCCACGAACACGCCCACCTCACATACAACCCCAAAATTTAAAACTTTATAAATAGGCTTCTGTTGAAGCTACAAAAGTTAAATTAGATATTTATTCTTTTTATAGTAAAATTAAGATGTGTTAGAAAAATGGGCATCATCCACCGATGAACACGCCCATCTCCCATACAACCGATAATATTGGAATCTATAAATAGGCTAATATTTAAGGTACAGACCTGAAATAAGGTATTTGTGTATATTATATCAAAATTGAGGCGTGTTAGAAAAATTGGCATCAACCACTAAAGAACACGCCCACCTCCCATACAACCCCTAATTGAAAACTTTATAAAAAGGCTTGTCTTTACTTGGCAGGAAAACAATATGATATGAATGTATTTTAGACGTCATCAAAATAGTAAAATTTTTTGAAATCTCATATAAAAAGAGCTGAAATTTAAGATTTTGTACCATTGTAAATCGCCCGTGGGGGTATTTTAACTTCGGCCAAGTCGAAGATATACCTTACTAGTTTTTATTTATTTACTTAACATATTTACTTTCGATATATTTTGACAAATTGTTATTAAGATTGTAAGCGCGAACTTTTTCGAGATTTTTTCTGATCAATAAGTTAATGAAACAATTAGAATTAGAATTTAAATTATTAAATTAATGCTATTGATAATTGCACAGTCAGGATGTGAACCTTCGTCGTCTTCATACCAGTCTAGCACTCTTCCATTGATCTATTGGTAACGATAAGTCAACTGTAGCAAAACATATTTAAAGCTGCTCATCGTAAATAATGTCGGAAAATCTTGACAAAAACAAGAATTTCTTATAAAAGTCTTGTAAAACCGTTTTCAGTCAAGTTAATATGTTAAAACTTTCATTGCTGTTTCTAAAACGATTCGCTTTACTTTTGTATTTTAAAATGTGCGTTTTAATTTTTGTATAACAAAACAAAAACAAAATTGGCCATTTCAGCCCTTTGGCCGAGCTTCTGATCAATTGTGTTGTGTGTTTTATTAAATGTTTGCACCCAATTGACCGAGAAATATTTTGGTATAGCGTAGAATAATTTTGAAAATATTTTTTTAGCCTACTTTATCATTGTTAAACTTCCCTTGATGTTTTTAAAAAGTTTCGTTTTACTTTTGTATTTGAAAATATGCGTTTTCATTTCTGTATGGTGCAGAATTTTTTTAGAAAATATGCATCTTTCCTTTCTATATCATAGTAAAACGTTCGTTTTTGTTTTTAAAACGTTTAATTTTACTTTTGTATTTAAAAGTATGCAGTTTCATTTTTGTATGGCATAGAATGTTTTTAAAACTTACATACTAAATCTTTACATACTAAAACTTACAAGTTGTAAGTTACAACTAATCGTTTTTAAAATGCTTTTAAAAAACTAATTTATGGATGACTAGATTAAACCAAGTCTGCAAATTAGTCAAGATTAAAGACATAATCAAATCAGACATCAGACAAAATCAAATAATCAAAGTTTCGCTGGATACTTACTTACTTAGATGGCCATGACAACCCGTGGTTGGGTTACGGCGGACTTCACTAGCTCTCGCCAGGCGTCTCTGCTTCGAGCGCGCCGTTTACAATATCTTTCACCAAGCGCGGTTAGGACCAAAGATTTTGCGAAGAACTTTCCTCTCGAACACCCCAAAAGCGGCTGCATCGGTTTGCGATACCACCTATGCCTCAGCGCCATAGAAAAACACAGGTATGATGATGAGCATCTTGTAGAGTGTTAGTTTTATCGATCGAGAGAGTGCTCTGGAACCTAATTTCTTACTTAGCCCGTAGTAGCACCTATTAGCAATTGTTATTCTTCGCTTTATCTCCAGGCTGACATTGTTGTTGCTGTTTACGGCGGTGCCAAGGTATGTAAACTCCTTGTCAACTTCAAAGTTATATTTGCCTGCTGTAACATGGGAGCCTAGAAGCCGCGCTTCCCTATTTGCAGATAAAATATACTTTGTTTTGCCCTCGTTCACCGTCAAACCCACTTTGGCTGATTCCTTTTCGATAGCGGCGAAAGCAGCTGTTACATCTCTCTTGGTTCTGCCGATAACATTGATATCATCAGCATACGCAAGAAGCTGGACACATTTGTAGAAAATGGTACCATTTCAATGTACACCTGCCTTTCGTAGGATCCATGATAAAATTGAAGAGATCGCAAGATAGCGGGTCACATTGTCTCAAACCTCGTTCGGTATTAAAGGTTTCAGAGAGGTCATTTCCTACTTTGACGGAGCTGCATGTATTGCTCAACGTCATCCTGCAGAGCCTTATCAATTTTGCAGGTATACCGAACTCAGACATTGTTGCGTACAGGCAATCCCGAATCGGGCTATCGAACGCAGCTTTGTAATCAACAAAGAGATGATTTTAGGCGTAGTGTAAAAATCTGGTCTTTGGTGGACTTGCCAGGACGAAAGCCACACCGATAAGGTCTAATCAGTGTTTTGGTATGCGTCTTCAATCTTTCACACAATACGCTCGAAAGAACCTTGCATGCGATGGAAATAAGACTGATACCTCGGTAGTTGGCGCAGATTGTGGGGTCTTCTTTCTTAAGTATAGGACAAAGCACACTGAGATTCCAATCGTCGGGCATGCTTTCCGTTAGCCATATTTTGCTGATGAGTTGATGCATGCACCTTATCAATTCACCGCCGCCGGTTTTAAACAATTCAGCAGCCAGGCCGTCAGCTCCTGCGGCTTTGTTGCTTTTGAGTCGCTGGATAGCAACTTTAATCTCTTCATGGCTAGGTGGTGGAATTTCCACTCCATCATCGTCGATTGGTTGTGTCAGACTGCATTCTCCAAAGGCGGTATTGTTGGTATCGTTGCCTGCAAACAGATTGGAAAAATGCTGTCTCCATAATCCCAATGCGCACTGCGTATCTGAACCCAGATCACCATTCTCATTTCTACAAGTGGATGCTGCGGGCTTGAAACCTTGGGTTGGACGCTTTACCTTACTTACTTACTTAGATGGCGCTTACAACCGTTGGTCGGTTTTGGCCTGGTCTAAGAATTTGCGCCAGCCTCTTTTGTCGTGCGCTTGCTGGCGCCAGTTGGAAACTCCAAGCGTTGTCAGGTTATCCAATGCCTGGTCTTTCCAACAGAGATGCGGTCTTCCTCGTCTGCGTTGGCCACCGCTGGGTACCAAATCCAATAATTTTTTAGCTGGAGCTTCTATTTTAATACGCTTGACTATATCGATGTCGGCATATAGCTCATACAGCTCGTGGTTCCATCGCATTCGGTACCCGCCATTGACGCAGATTGGACCATAGATCTTTCGAAGGAATTTTTTTTTCGAACGCTCCCAAAGTCCTTTCATCAGTGCTGCTCAACGTCCAGGTTTGTTATGCGTATAGTAGGACGGGCATGATTATTGACTTATAGAGCGTCAGTTTTGTTCGTCGAGAGAGAGCTATGCTTCTCAATTGCCTACTGAGCCCAAAGTAACACCTGTTGGCAAGAGTTATCCTTCGTTTAATCTCAATACTGACATCGTTTGAGGAGTTAATGCTGGATCTCAGGTAAACAAAGTCCTTCACTACCTCAAAGGTGGTGTTGTCAACAGTGACGTGGTTTCCAAGACGCTGGGACTGTTTGTTTGTTGACACAAGATACTTCGTTTTATCTGCGTTCACTGCAAGACCCATTCGACTCGACTCTTTTTCTAGCCTGGAGAATGCTGCACTGACTTCGCGCGTATTTTGACCAATTATGTCAATATCATCAGCAAACGCCAGCAGCATAACACTCTTATAGAAAATTGTGCCGCTGCGTCTCAGGTCAGCAGCTCGAATGATCTTCTCCATGACTATATTAAAGAAGTCGCACGATAAGGAATCACCTTGTCTGAAACCTCGCTTGGTATCGAACGGAAGGGAGAGGTCCTTCCCGATTTTCACTGCGCTGCTGGTGTTGTTCAGTGTCATCCTGCAAAGACGTATTAGCTTCGCAGGAATACCAAATTTAGATATGATGGAGTATAGGTGACTCCTTATTGGACTGTCGAAGGCGGCTTTGAAATTGACAAAAAGATGGTGTGTGTCGATTTGTTTTTCCATGGTCTTTTTCAAGATTTGTCGGAGGGTGAAGACCAGGTCAATGTTGGACTTTCCAGGTCTGAAGCCACACTGATAAGGTTCAATCAGTTGGTTGACGATGGGCTTCAGACTTTCACACAATTCGCTCGACAGGACCTTATATGCGATATTAAGAAGGCTAATCCCACGGTAGTTGGCGCAAATAGTGGGATCGCCTTTCTTGTAGATTAGGCAGAGTACACTGAGGTTCCAATCATCTGGAATGCATTCTTCCGACCAAATTCTGCATAGAAGTCTGTGAATGTATTTAAACAGAGCTTCGCCACCAGTCTTCAACAGCTCAGCCGGTAGGCTATCGGCTCCTGCGGCTATGTTGTTTTTAAGCCGAGCTATATCTGTTAAGACCTCGTTATAGTCGGGCAGCGGAACTTGAACGCTGTCATCCATAATTGGGGTTTCTGGGATATCATCTCCATTGGCGGAATTGTTGTCAGCGTCGCCATTTAAAAGACTATAGAAGTGCTCCCTCCATAGCATCAATGTACTCTGGATATCTGTCACAAGATTTCCATTCTGATCCTTGCAGGAATAGGCTCCGGTTTTAAAACCATCGGCCAGGCTTATTTTTTCTTCTTATTTTTTCGAAAAATTTTCGAGTCTTATTCCTGTCGCCATGCATCTCAATTTTCTCGCACTCACGTATTTCCGCCTCTCGTTTTTTTCGCCTGAAAATCAATTGAGTAAAGACGCTTTACTTGCTGGTAGAATTTTCGAACATCCTTCTTGCCCTGGTACACCTCAATTTTTTTCTTGAACCCGCTTTTCTTGCTCTTTTTTTGCGTCTGAAAAGGCATCTCTATTCCTCTTATCGCGATAGTTTTCGTGCATGGCTCGCGATGCAGCTGACTGCAGCGTCTTTTTATATGCGGCATATTTTGCTGCTGTCACTTCGCGACACCCCTGGTCATACCATTGGTTGCGAGATTACGGGCGCCGAAACCAATGACTTTTTCAGCAGCAGTGCGCATGGAGTGGGATATATGCGCCCAAAGTCCGCCAGCGTCGTCGAGGCAAGAGTAAGGTTGGTTAAGCTTAACCGAGAGTTGAGCGGAGTAGGCCTCAGCGGTCCGTTGTGGTAGCAGCTTATCGACTTCAAGCTTTCGTTGCACACCTGTGCGTACATTCTTCGCATTGCACAATCGCATGCGGTTCTTGGCTAAAACAAGATAATGGTCGGAGTCAATATCGAACCCCCGAAATGTGCGCACATCCAGTACACTTGAAGCGTGCCTTCCGTCAATCACAACATGATCAATTTGGTTTCGCGTTTTTTGATCCGGGGACAGCCAGGTTGCCTTTTAGATATCGAGGTGTTCGAAGCTGGTGCTACTTACAACTAATTTTCGCGACGCAGCGAAGTCGATCAGTCTTAGACCGTTGTTCGAAGTGGTCTCGTGGAGACTGAACTGACACACAGAGGAGCTAAATATGTCTTCTTTTCCGACCTTCGCATTGAAATCGCCGAGAACTATTTTCACGTCATGGGCCGGGCAGCGATCATACACGTCCTCTAGGTTCGCGTAGAAGGTGTCCTTGACAGCATCGTCCTTTTCCTACGTCGGGGCATGTGCGCAAATTAGGCTTATGTGGAAGAATTTCGCCTTGATGCGGATTGTCGCCAGCCTTTCGTCCACATGTGTGAACCCGGAAACAAGATGGCGTAGTTTTCTACTTACGACGAATCCGCATCCAAATTCGAGCTTCTCCGCATGGCAGCTGTAGTAGATATCGCAGTCTGCTCTCTTAGAGCAGCCTTGTCCTTTCCATCGCATCTCCTGGATGGCGGTGATGTCAGCCTTTATTTTTTGGAGGGCTTCCGCCAGTTGGACAGTGGCACCTTCCCTATAAAGGGTCCGGACGTTCCAGGTGCCTACTCGAAAATCATTGTCCGTTTTTCGTTTGCGGTGGTCGTCAACGTAGTAGGGGTTCAAATCCGAGGCTGTTTTAGTTTTCATTGGGAAATTAGTAATGTAGTTGGGACCCAAACCCTACGCACATTCCATTTTTAAGGTCTTGTAGAGATCCCTCAAGTCTATAGTCTAGAGCAGAGGTGCACATAAGAGCTTCGAGGAGCCGCTCGGCTTTCATAGACAAATTGTGTGTGCGAAGCTGCCGAACTTCTTTGACGATAGCATTGAATCAGTTTGCGTTTGATCTTCACGGATTAAGCATCTTATGCGCAAATTGTTATGTTGAATTTTTGTCTTGTACACACATACTTAGACAAAAATGTTGCTTGTGTTGGAAGCTCTGCCAACGCTGTGCACCACTGGTCTAAAGGAGACATCGCCGCTCAAATTAGCCGATAGATTGGATATTAGAAACATAAAAATAAAACTATTTAAAGTTCTATATCGCGTAAAACCCTTATGAAAGTATAAGTAAATTTCAATTTTCTTGCGTGTTGTTGGACTGGAGTTCTTCAAATTCCATGTTATTTGGAACATTAATAAATTTCCAAACCGCTAAAAGATTTGGGCTCAATTGACTTTCAACATTTAAAATATATTGCCGATATAAAAACTTGTGAAGGAAATCGAATTCATTTCTAATTCTTTTAAAAAACAATATATCTTCCCCGATATTTGTTTTTTTGTTTATTTTTAACAGCTTTATTTTGTTACACAGTTCTGATCAGGCAATCGCCGCGTAAAGACCTGTTTTCTCGTATTCTCTCGTGTCCAGAGTATTTTTTCAACAACTGTTATTCGCGAAGAGTTTTACACTTTTCATATTTCCCCCCCCCCCCCCTTTTTGTTGGTTCTTGTTTTTTAAACACAAACAATTTAAAAAAAGAAATAAAAGACAAAATATCAATCATATTTGTAAGTCCTAAGAGACAAGCAAGAATGACTGGCCTTAATCCGCATAATCACAATAGGTTTAAAGACCTTGATGGACTTAAACTACCATGCAACAAGACCGACCAAAAATAAACGCCTTCGACGACCACATGCCACGTTATATAACTATATCAGCAGCCAGTCACAAAAATGCAGAAAATATTCGCCCTATATCTTCCTACAACGTATTCCAAATCGAAAAAGGCTTAAATTTTATTTCTCACGATTACTCAGAGGTTCTCGAATTAAAATCAGGCGATCTAATGGTTAATAGAAAAACTGGCTACACACGTTGATATTGTTCCAGTGAAAATTGCCTACCATCGCACGCTAAACTCTAGCCAAGGAAGAATATTTCCAGAAAAATAGCTAATCTCTGAACAGGAGGTTATTGAAGGGCTTAAATCACAGAAAGTTATTGACGTCAGAAAAATCACAAAAAAAGTTGATGAATCGTTCGTTCCAACTGGAGCGGTAATAATTCCCTTTGACCTAATTAAACGCCCTGAATATATAAAGCTTGGTTGGGAAAGAGTTGCAGTGGAGGAATATATACCAAACCCCATGAGATGTATTAACTGCCAGAAGCTTGGACACACAAAAAAGTGGTGTCGCAATGTACCACTGTCAAGAGTGCGGAAAAAATTCGCCACATGAAACCTGCACTCGTTTATTTTGCATCAACTGCGAAAACAATTCACACAGCTCAAACGACTCTACATGTCCAAGTTTTTTAAAACATAAAGCAGTTATTAAAATAAAAAGCGATAAAAAATGCTCTATTCGGGAAGCCTGGAAAACATATAACAATAATCCATCAGCGTACAATATTGAGCCTTTTGTGAAACAAAATCTAGAAAATCATATGCCGAAGCTACAAAAGAACAGTCTTCCAACAAATACCCCCATAAATTCCACAGAAAATATTAACAATAACACATCGTCCGAAAAACAAAACATTACAATTAAACCACCAAAAAATCACAACACATATAACAAACAAGAAACTGCAACTATTTGTAATAAACCTGCCGACACAAACACTACGAATTAACACAAACACTACGAATAAACAGCTAATCACAAAGTAAACCCCGAATATGAAAACAATTCAATAAGCAGTAAAGAAACTTTAACAACAAAACTATTCTTCAATAACAAATAAAACAACAAACACCCAGGCCGAACCTATGTACACCGATACTCAAGAATCATTTACAGCTATAGAATCTCAATCATCAAACAACATAACTCTCTCTCCATACTCCTCTCAAACATATAACGATATAATAAAGCAAATTCAACCGAACAAATCCACACCCTAGAAAAAAAATTCACAGCTGCTAGAATATATTCCCAACTACAACACGGGGCATCGCTTGATCGTTGGAGATTTAAACACACAAAACACATTATGGGGTTCCCAAAATACGCTGTTCCCAAAAGTGGCATTTTGTGGGAAACCTTTGCTAATGACCGTAATCTTTCAGTGCTGAACGACGGTTCGCCAACGCTATTCAACACTAGAAATACACACTGCAGTTGATGTCTCAATGGCTAGTGAAGATCTAGCATCGGTTTTACACTGGAACTGTTTTCCCCAACCCGAAGTATGCGATCATATCCCAATTTTGATCTTTAACTATCTGCCATTAAATTAAAAAAGCATTCATCTAGATCAGCGATGGGCACACACATACTATCACATTCTGTGATTGTGTGTAAAGGAGAGAAAAACGAAGATAAATTTTACGTATTTTCTCGCTATATTTTAAAAATTGCGCAAAGAAATGTTATTTCAACAAATGCTTAAAAGCAACTGACTTGCTTTGCTGCCAAAATAAAAACAAAGCAACAACCGATTGCACCCGATCGTATGCCACCCGAAGTAGCTTACGCTTTTCATGTGTCGACGTCGCGCAAGCAGCATTTTGCTTCCAATCCCATGGGATAGAAAATTTAATTTGTGCCCTTCTCTGATCTAGATTTATCGACACAAAAGCAGACTGGGATCGCTTCAATAAAAACTGAATTATTAAAATGTCAATTTTACAGAAACAACTCAAGTAAATAAAGAAGCTGACAAATTCAAAGGCTTTTGAGAAAATCGACAAACGAAGCTATTCCTGTAATTCGGCAACAAAAGCAAAGCAATAGTCCTGTGTGGTTTAATTCTGCAAACAGCAAATTAATCCATAAAAAAATAAATCTTGAAAATTGTTTAAAGCAGCTGTAAGCAGGACACCTGGAGAAATTTTGTCAATTCGCTTAATCCAATCATCAACTATGGATATGAGGTTATTATGGAGCAAAGGAAAAAAAATAAAATCGCGTATTATTCCAAACTTTCCACCGATATTTCAAAATGACAGAGTTATAACACATCCAGAGTCTATAGCGAACGCATTCGTTGAGCTGTGGAGCTCAAAAAGCTCCGATCAATCTTTTGATTTAAACCTTGTTGAGGAAAATATAAACAGGAAAGTATAAACATAGACAACATGGAAAATAGATAGCCAACATTAAACTCTCTACTGAATAGTATTATAATCGAAGAATTAGATATGGCACTCAAAACTGCAACAGACAAAACACCATCACTAGATAAAATAACATATTCCATGATCAAAAATGCTTCAGCAACCACTAATAAGATGCGACTATGCAGACTATATAGTAATATTTTGGATCGGAGTGTGTATCCACATGATTGGAAGCATGCGCTTCTATCGCCAATCCCTAAGCCTGGAAAAAATCCAAACGGGACAGAAGGATACCGACCAATCTCACTTTTACCAGTTATATCCAAAATACTGGACATAATATTAGCTCAGAGGTTATGGAATTGCAGTGAAGAAATTATGCTCGAAGAACAACATGCATTCTTGCCCAACCATGGTGTTCACACCTTATGCCACTCCCTTGAATCACAAATTAAGAAAAATATAAACAATAAGAAGCACAGCGTCATTTTGTCAGAAGAAATTATTCTGACAACCGAAATTATTAAAGAGCTCCATCATTGGGGAATCCCTTAAAAAATGCTGAAACTTATACTTTCTTTTCTATCAAACAGAATAATAACTGATAAGGTAGATGGTTTCCTGTCACAAACATTTAAATTAGACAATGGGGTGCCTCAAGGGTCACCACTGTCTATCGTTCTTTACAGCGTCTATGCAAACTCGTTAGTAAGGGCTTTAAGACATTCTGCAGGGATTGACTTCTTGGGCATTTATGCTGACAATATACATATTTGCGGTTTCATCAGGTACACCAGAAGATATAACATCAAACCTAAACATTCTAGATGAAAAAATAAACCACTGGGCTAAAAGAGTAGGAGCAATTATACCAATCAACAAGGCGGAGGCACTTCATATATGCAAGAGATATAAATGCGATAAATCACCAATCTAGATAAGAAATACAGATGTTCCAATTTCTTCCAAGCTTAGAATTCTTGGAGTAACCTTCTCTAAAAATTCGCTTTGGAATGACCATTCGAAAGTCATCGTCGAAAAACTAAAAAAATCAACAATCTTTTGAAAGTGATTTGCTCACGAAAAAAGGGCCCACACCTAGAAACTGGTATTTCAATTTGCAGTGCACTCACTTTAGGCGTGATCCAACACTGCATCACGATGTATGGTTGGACTTCAACTACTAATAAGAAAAAAATGAATGCAGCAATAGATGCTTCCGAAAGGCGTCCGGAATCTTAGAATCTACATCACTGAATGCGCTTAGAGTAGAGTCTCGCTTTCACGACTTTGACAGGTATGTTCATGACAGGTCCACGAAACTTGCTGCCAAAGCCCTTACCTCAACTACACATGCCCTGCATGCCACTTTTTGGTCACTGCTTAATAATAATAAAATATGCATGCAAAAATAACTGCTGCGGGCTTGGGAATATTGTAAAACACTTGAACGAAAAAATACACCATTACCAACTAAGGTTGCGTTTATAGTGAACGCGATTCAGACAGGCAGACAGGCAGGCTGAAATCTGTGTGAAAAAACGAGATGCAAATAGCTATCTATCTCGCTTGTTCACATTGCCTGCCTGCCTGCTTGTCTGACTCGGCGTTCACTATAAACGCAACCTAAGCCAACAAAATGGATGCTTAATGAAAACTTAAATGTGGTTATAGATTCATCTCTTAATATATTTAAAAAGGACAATAGTGACCCAAACATCTTTAAAATGAATTATATACGATACAAACACAACTTCTCACCCGGTTCCATATTGTTCACAGATGGTTCATTCTCTAACGGTCAAACTTCTTATAGCATTGTCGAAGAAGGTTCTAGCAACAATTTTCAAACGAGGCTCTACTGCCGTTGCACGCAGGTATCTTTAATGGAGACCTTGCTGCAATTAAGTCCGCCGTACGCTACGTAGCTAAGTCCAAAAACCATACTTTAATATGCTCAGATAGCATAAGCGCTGTTAAGTCTCACTAACAGAATGTCAATTTTTTTAAATATGTATTTGAAGGCATAAGAACAAGAAACACCATTAATTTCTGGATACCAGGGCACATAGGAATACCTGCAAATGAATTTGCAGATAGAGCTGCAAAAGACGCACTTAAAATGCCGCTTATAACAGAGGTGCCATGCCTGCCTTCAATTATCACCAACTATAACAAAGCTATCCATGGAGAACTGTTTCAAACCCTATGGAACACATCGACATCATTTCTTCAAAAACACAATAAATCAACAGAAAGACACAGATATAATACTGACTTTACTTGTGAAGAATGCATCCAAATTGCTCGTATGAGAGTCGATACGACAATATTTAGTTCTCAGCACTATTACAACCAAACTAGCCCAAGAAAATGCATCCACTGCTCCGTTGTTCTTTCAGTAGAACATATTTTAAACGATTGTCCAAGCTCAAAAACAAACATTCCTACATATATGGCACTTGATTGCAGCAAAAAAATACCATGAAAAAAAACAACGAAGCTTTGGCCAAACATAATTTATTCCACTACGACACATAAAAAACTTGTATATATATAAATATTATATTTTCGGTGCAAAATGTAGTTGTAAATGATTTGTAGCCCAGCACCATGAGATATATTTTGTAAATTAATTTACTAAATATAAATTATAAATAAATAAAAAATAATTTTTTTACATTTTTTTAAGTTTGTTAGTCTGAAATTAAACCAGATAACTTAATTAAATTATAAGCGACACCGATATTTTTCGAAAAAACGATTACAAATATACATATGCACAAAAGCACAATGCATCTTCATACATATAGCAGTATATTCAATAAAACCTCTATTCAAACCAAGGGTTGCGACATGGCATCACAACATTTTACTAATTTGGTATCTTTGACCACGCACAAGGACTCCGACCGACGCAATTTGCTTGTGTTTAGTTTAGTTTATTTCATAAAGTCTTTATATACAGATATCTTTACAGACTAAGATTCCAATAACACTGGTTTACAAACAATTATTTTGTGGCTGCATTTCGTACCAAAATAATTTTTTTATGAGTAAATATACGTTGGTGATCACAGAAATGGATATTTTGATTTTTTTCATTTCGCGGGCTTCCGTTATATCGGTATCAGAGTGTGTTTTAAGTAGTGGGTCAACTCAAGTAGTGGATCAAAATATATAATTTTTGATAAATCTGAGAGTAAAATGCAAGATATTTTCAAAAAGGCAATAAAATTAGGCGTATAGTGACGTTTAAATATCTGCAATCAAGAAAAAAGAATAAGAGGAACAGCCAATCAAATTTTAAATTTAAAGAGTTTTTTGGGTTATTTCAAAAATTTTTGCATTTTAAGTAATTTTTAATAAGGAACAACAATAAAAAAATATATTTTTATTATATAATTTCTTTAAAAATTTAATTAAATAGATACAAAATTCAATTAATGCATAATTGGTTTTTAAATGAAAAGATTATTAGCATTTTTAGACAAGTAAATCGTGTTTACTTTTTAACATGTTTTTTATATTTTCAGCAAATAAACTTTTGCCAGAACTTTTTCGTTTTTTCCGTCGGATCCTTTGTAGTAAGGAACCTGTTGTATGTAGTTGGCTATCATGCTCTGGTCCCAATTTCTATCATGGTTCTGGTGGAACCTCTTACAATGCTTGTCGCTCTCATCGCCAAGATTGGGTGGAAAGTAGTCCAAGTCAGAGAACTACAATGAGTATCCGACAGAAATCGGGTACTCTAATCATACCTTAATTTCTTGCTGTTCTCTGCCCTATCCAGACTCAATAAAATATGTAAAATACTTGGACTCATTCTCTCATTAGCATATTTTCGGGAATAAGTTCGTACTTATATCCGAGAGTGGCGTGATCCGAGCCACTTCGATTTGTTTTCAATAAGTGCGTTGAGTAAGCGTATAGCAAGGAAGTGCGTCCCGTGTATTTTGAGTGTATCCTGAGTACTGCTCTTTATCTGCCAACGTCTCTATTTTGTTCGGATTTGTTTTTTTGCTTATGTTTTTTCCTTCTCGCACTGCAGGCAATATCAGCTGAAATTTTTTTATTGTGTTTTTGTAGGAATTTCAATGTTAAAAAAAATAACAATAAAAAAAAAATAACAACAACGCTTGTGAGTTTTGTTTTTTTTATTTTTGGTACGCGTTCGTTCGTGTAAGCTGAATACAAAGTAAAAACAAGAAAAGATGAACACGGGTTCCTATTACTCACAAGAAACTCGTTCACTTCTCACTGCTGCGCTTATCTGCGCTCTGCTTCAAATCAGTGGCAGAATGAACAGAGTGGTTCGGGTGTTTGTTTTCTCATATTTATTTGAGCAGCCGCATTGCAGCTTCGTGAAAGTGAGTATGAAGAAGGTTGCGTGCGGTGAGGGTTGAGTAGGTTTTTGGACTCATTTTTCGGATCTACTCAGAGTCTCAAAAAAGCTACCCGTTGCAGTTCTCTGGTCCAAGTAACAAAGAAAAAGTGCAGAAAGTTAAGAGTAGGACTGAATTCACAATAAAGAAATTTTACCAATGACAGAATAAGGCAATTCACGATCTAATTTGCACCAGATTGCAAAATTATGCAATTGCAAACATTTGCTATCAATTGCGAATATCTTTTTTTTGGATAACTCTACAACACTTGTTTCAACACTAAACACAGCTGATTTGGAAAATAAATGAAAACAAAAAATCTGAGCTTTAAATTTTTTAATTTTAATCCATTCCAATATAAAAAAAAATTATTTCTTTAATTTTGAATTCTTATACATTTCTCCACTAATATTTTTCAATCAAAATGTTAACAATTTCGACATAATTTTTTTATCGATTTTTCAAAAATTTCGCTAGTTCCTCGCGCGATGACGAAAATGCGTGACATGTGTCTAGAACCAGGTATTCCCATTGCTGCATTTGAGACGCAAACAATTCAGATTTTGTTTATATTGCAGATTTTGCAGTAATTATTAAGCTTTACCTGGGTAGAAGATGATTTTTCTCTATTTTTGCATCTTTCCATTCCTTTGTTAGGATCTTCATCTGATTCTGTAGTTTGTTGTCCCAGAAAAAGCGGCTCCGCTTATTTGCTAATTTCGATTCACGGCTAAAATTCATGTTCTCAAGAAGCTTTACATGTCATTATTTACTCTCTAAGGTTTGCCATTATCTGCAGAGAGGTGAAAATTATTGAAAAATTATTATTGATAAAAACTTCTTGTTATTATGTTATTAAATAATATAAATTTAAAATACAAATTTTTTGTTTTGTTGAAAAAATTTACTTTAAATCATTTGTGCTATACGGCCATTCCACGGTGACGGTTGGGGCATTTTCACTAATTTTTGAATACGTTTTCACAATACACTTGGTTACTAAAAACAAATTTTGAAAATGTATTATGCAATTTCATAGCAAATTAAATGCTTTTCATGGCACCCAAAAAAGTTAGAGTTTATGCCGCGGGTGTGTTGAATCCATTTTCCAATCGGGGCACGCACCAATTTATTTTCCCTACATCTATACTATTATATAAAAGGAGACTCACGGATTTGCGGCGACGTGTTCTCAATAACCGCTGAACCGATTTTTATCATTTTTTCACTATTCAATTGCTATGATAAGCGAAATTAAAATAGGGTACTACGTTTTTTACAAAACTTTTTCTTTAATTATTTAAGAATTCATGTCTTTTAATTCATGCTAATGCTGTACAAGCAGCACAACAAGCAGCAGAAAACCAATGCTTAAGCTCTGGCTGTGAGAGTAACTCAGCACGGCTGCCATGTTGTGTCGGGAGTTGCTCTCAGTTTGGTCTGTTGAGCAGTGTTGCCAACAATCTGACATCGTATTTGTTATGGTTTTCAGACTTGAATTGTTTATACATATTTACAGTCAAAAAATCTTTTTCCTCTTATGCCTGATATATAACCAAATTATTATTTTGTTATTTATTGCAAATGTTATTCATCGACAATAACACAATCTCGACGGATTGAAAGCTTTATACAATAGTTCAGATTCAAAATTTGTTTTTATGGCAATACTAGCTACTTTATTTGCAGTCAACTTCTTGCTCAGAGAGAAATATAAATATATTAAAATCTTACCATGAAATGGGGGATGAAATTTTTTATTGTTGTAGTTATTTCAGTATACAAATATTCCATTGCATATGCTCAAATGCTTCTCAGAGGATCTCAGTACGATCTGAAATGTCGCATTGATATGTCGTTGTTTGTGTTCATCTGCGCAGAAATTATGTTCATGCATACAACCTTATAAAATAGATTTCCTTTAAACTTTTCAATAGGTTTATATTGGACGCATCAGAAAATAATTTTTGTTTTTATTTTCCAACGTCTTTTTTAAAATCAAATAGGTTGGTACTATGAAATGAAGTTGTAACACAATGATGACCATAAATGTAGAGGAATACCAATATAACTTCTTTAATTTAGTTGGATTTTCGATTTTGTTCCAAACAGAAGCCATAAAGGTTTTTATTTCGCGTGTTAATAAATGTTGCACATTAAAAGAGTTATTGTGATTGGAGCATATTTTTTATTTTTAACCGATTTCAAAAAGGAGGAGGGTCTCAAGTTGGTTGGTTTCTCTGTTTTTTTATAATAGCATTATAAATAATGCATTTGCATTGGTCTCCAGTAGTTTTAGTTGAACCTTAATATTATAATTCAACTTTTGAATGGTTTTCCATTATATTAGACAGCCTGGCATAAGCTACGCAGCGCATGTAAAAGGCATCGAAAACGTATGTTTGACGCATATTTTAGTGTTTAAAGGATGCGTAAGTTAAGCATATTTTAAACAAGCTGTTAACATCTTCTTTGTATATTAAAATGATTGTATGTACAAGTAGACTTCAAAACCGCTAAACCAATTGTTATGAAATTTTCAGGGAAACTCTAGCAAAGTCTGCAGAGCGCTCCTGTGAAGTTTGGTATCGATATCGAATAGCTTTAGAATTACATGTTGCACAGCTCCAAAATTCTGTATTTGACCTCAATTTTCACGTGCTGTTTTACTGGTAAAATTTTAAAGCCGTTGCAGAAGGGGCGTGACACTTTTAAGGCATTCAAACTTTTCAGTATAATTTAAGAAACATAAGTCACAAATTTGTGAAACTCGGAAAGAATATAACATTTAGTCGTGTCCATCCACTGGAAAAATTCAGCAAGCATTGGAAATTGGGTCGTGACACCATCAACAGAGTTTAAATGTAAATGTTTAAATGCATACTGCGTAAGGGGTATATTAATTTTGTCACGACGTGTGTAACGCCCATAAGGAGGCGTGGTAGGTATAGAAAAGTATATATATTCTTGCTCAGCATCACCACCTGAGTTGATTTAGCCATGTCCGTGTGTCTGTCCGTCTGTCTGTCCATCTGTCTGTCTGTGGACACGATAACAGCCGTAATATTCAAGCTATCGTAATGAAATTAGATATTTAAGCTTCCTTTAAAAAAACTAAGATCAAGTTCGAGAATGGGCTAAATCGGATGAAAACCACGCCTACATCCCATACAACCCGAAATTTGAAAACTCCATAAAGAAACTAATATATACGCTACAAAACTTACATTCGGTATTTGTATAGTCTATGACAAAACTCAGGTGTGCTAGAAAAATGGGCGTCATCCACCCACTAACACGCCCACCTCCCATACAATCCTATTATTGAAGCTTATGCTTAGAGGCTTGTGTCGAAGCTATAAAAGTAAAATTAAATATTTATTATTTTTATATAAAAAGTAAGACGTGAGAGAAAAATGGGCGTAATCCATCCACGAACACACCCACCTCCCAAACAACCCCAAAACTAAAAACTATATAAATAGGCTCCTGTCGATGCCACAAAAGTAAAATTAGGTATTTATTCTTTTTATAATAAAACCAAGATGTGTAGAAAAATGGGCGTCATCCATCGATGAACACGCCCACCTCTCATACAACTCATAATATTGGAAACTCTATAATCAGGCTAATATTTAAGCTACAGACCTGAAATTGGGTATTTGTGTATGTATATTATATCAAAATTGAGGCGTGTTAGAAAAATTGGCATCAACCACTCAAGAACACGCCCACCTCCCATACAACCAATAATTGAAAACTTTATAAAAAGGCTTGTCTTTATTTTGTAGGAAAACAATTTGATATGAATGTATTTTAGACGTCATCAAAATAGTAAAATTCTTTGAAATCTCATATAAAAAGAGCTGCAATTTAAGATTTGTACCACTGGTGCATTCCACTGTTACGTACAGACAAGTTCAACTAATTTTACGGTTTATATTACATATAGCACTTAATTGTTTTATCAGATATATACTTTTTTTCTCTAATTTAATAGATTATATACTAGTCTTTAATAGTGCGCAGAAATATTTAAAAAAAGTCATGAAATACTGAAGAAAAATGCAAACCCACGTCACGTACGGGACACATCAAGTCAACCAACATTCGAAATCGTATAGTTTTATTCAGATTTCAGCGAATATATTACAGGTGCATAAAAAGTGTCTTCGAAGGAAATTATAACTAAGAATCATGCTTGCTACTAGCGAAAAAAAATATTAATTAAAACACCTATTTATACTTCAAAAACATTTTTTTATATTTGTCACGTACAGACAAGTCGTCACGTACGGGACATAGTTCAACTTAAATCTATAATATATGTAAAAATCAATAGGTAAATACAGTTTTGTCTTGGGAAAGGCAATGTTTTTTGCACTCCACAAT
Source organism: Tetanocera ferruginea (assembly GCA_958299015.1). Taxonomy (NCBI): domain Eukaryota; kingdom Metazoa; phylum Arthropoda; class Insecta; order Diptera; family Sciomyzidae; genus Tetanocera; species Tetanocera ferruginea. Next base: position 68,095,970 of record OY282642.1, on the reverse strand, counting down.
TTTCTCCTCAGTTTTAATAAAATGGAAGTTGGAAATTCCAGTTATCGCTTTGGCATTGTCCCACGGCGATGCACTTTTAATCCTTTCATAAATTTCAGAGGATGGGTTTTTGTGACTAATTGAGACGCTAAATCAGAAAAGTCCTTGGCTGATTGGACAACAACATGTTCATTTTGGCTCATCATTTTCTGTCTTACCAGTCTTTTGATATTTCCGCCAACTCCGTCTATCACACCTTTTTCATGCGATGTAGCAAAATATTTCCAATAAAAGGGCCTTTTGTACTTTTCACTCAACATTGATGTTAGTTTAACCATATAACGGTTCTTAAATTCCGATGAAGGGTCGTCACTCCAAATAATTTCCGCTGAAGGTAAGTCTTCATTTTCTTTATGTATCAAGTCAAGCAACTTATTGATGAAAACAAAAACTGTATCCTTGTCTTTCGAATTTGCATCTGAGCATATAAGATATGTTTGGCAATTGCCTTTGTAAAAAATTGCAGCAGTAAATAAAAGAACACTTGTTCGTGACCAGAGTGCGCTTTGAACTTCATTCTGGTATTCACAGCCAAAAGACATCGCAAAATCAACTTGAGGGATTCGCACATTTTCATTGCGTTGGTCTTTTTGAAATTCACCGGCTTGAACTCGTTTTAAATTAACATGCTTCATCATAATATGGATAGAATCAATCAATTTTTCTTTAAGTTCACCTGAACTTGTTTCGTGGTTTACTAAACGTAGTTTATTTTCTGAGTTTTTTTCCCATTCTTTCCATACACAGATTGTACTTAAATCCATAGAAATTAATATTTTTTTGCCATCAGAACAAGTATCACATTCATTTTTCCAGCACTTCGAATCCAAAGAAGGATCACATAAAATCATAGTCCACCAGTCGTTACAATAATTTTGTTTCAAACCTTTCAATTTGAACATAAAATTTTCATGAGTTAAACATTTGCACTGGTCTGAAGGTGTGTCTTTCATTAGCAAAACATATTTCGGTCTTAGACTACAAAATTTTGAAAATCCAATTTCGATATTAGGAAAAAATTCTTTAAAAATGCAAAAGGCTTCTCGTAGGTTCAAAGTCAAATAATGCTTTTGACACTTCTTCTTAATGCCGTTTTCCCAAACAACGATGAAATCATTTGCGCCTGGGCAGGTATACACAATATCCGGACGATAGTAAAATGCTTTCACATCGTCATAACGTGTATCGTCACCTGATGTGCTAATGTTTGGGCTTTCTGCTAGAGCAATGTTCATTTTACGCGCTAGTTCTGTAACAACCGCTTTTTTCTTTCTTGGTGATTGAGGCAGTGCTTTTAGAGCCTTTTGAACAGCTTTAGATAAAGTCTGTTTCGACTTGTACGGAGATTCAGTACTTACAGGAGAATCAGTAGGATTTTTAAGTTCCACCCGCTTTTTTGCCCTTTGCAATCTCTTCTTATCCCTTTCCTTAAGTAAAATTGCTTTTAACTCACCTTCAGAAAGATTTTCTGCTTTTCGTTTACGAAGCTCACGCAATCTTTTAGCCTCATAAGCGGTAAAATAAGGATCTTCCTCTTTTTGCTTTGCTCGAAATTTTCGCATGCGGCTAGCACTGGTTGATGGTTGCTGGTCGCTCATTTTTGCGTTATTGAGATTTGCAGTACAAAAAAGGGCTTTGTTTATTACAAACGCCAGTAAAAGTTGAAGATGTCAGATAACTTATTCTTCGGCGTCACGTACAGACACTTTATTATCACCAAGAATATATTGTAAGCAAAGCGATTTCAAACAAAATTGTTTCACCAGTTTTTAGACCGCTAAAAGTTAGCTGTTAACAGAAAAATTCAATTTGTATAGTCGACTTGTTTTACAATTATTAATAGAAAAAGGAATTAAGCGTCACGTATGGGACATCGAAACTTACCTTTCCGTTATGATTTATTTCTTATCAAAAAACACTTAACCAAAAAAATGAGTATGCAGTTAAATACAGCGGACAATACACTATAACTTAGAACAGAAATCTAGTTTCTATCTGATAAACAATAGCGGCAGCGACCTCGCAAAAAGTTGTGTAAAGACTAATGAAAAAATCCAACTTGTTGTTACTCTCAATAAATAACGGTATTTACAAAAAATGAGACATACTCACTACAACTTTTGTAAATTATTTTAGAAGAGAACATAATCTCACTATGTACGTGCAATAATATATAAAAAATGCATATTTGTAAAACAGTTCAGAGTTCCCCTTTTTCATGGAATGCTCCCACTGCGAATCACCTGTGGGGGTATTTTAACTTCGGCCAAGTCGAAGATATACCTTACTATTAAAAAACTAAATATGTATTTTCAAAGTTTGTGCTGGTAGGGACAAGGAGTTGTGATGGTTGGGACAAGTAAGAAAATCATACAAAAAAGTGCAAATCAAGTAAAAGTTTTATTTAAACTTATTATCCGTAAGTAATTTTACTGTAATAAAACTAAGTTAAAATTTAGAAAAAAATTGTTGATTTAGTGTTTTTTTTTCATAAAAAACAGTCACTTTAAATTTGAACGATTATATCTCCGCTAAAACAAAAGATACAAAATTTGGCGATACTTCGTTTGATGATCTCTTAATAATAGCTCCGCTACAACACATAACACGATAGTAGTTGATATACCGTTGGAACATTTCATATTTTCTCTAAAATACAAAATTTAATTTTTTATCTTATGGTGTGTTGTTTAGATTCTGGATTAATTAAACTAGACAAGAGTAAAAAGTGTAAAACACCCTTAGGGTGCTCACAGTTCTGTATTATCTGCTCTGTTAACTTTGCCGTCTATTAACTTTAGAACATTTTAGCACGTGTTAACTTTGATTGTTTTTGTTTTACGTACAAACTTGAGATACCACTTGTTGCTAAAGTTATCTCACTTCTGCTCATGTCTTTCTTTTGTGTTAATGTGGTATCACTAGTCAGCTGATTGAATTTTGTTGCAAAAAAATGGAAGAAGAATGGATCGGCGAAGAAGTAAGTACATTTTTCCATAATTCTTCGTTTCCGTTCATTCGAGGCATGTTTTTGAACAAATTTCAAATTTTTTAAAACTATTTTTGCAATTTAGCTCCAAAACACAAAAGAGGTGCTCACAGTTCGATTGAAATATCATTCTAAAGTTGCCAGGTGTTAACTTTAGAAGCAAACTGTGAATTCCCTACCTATATCTTAAAAATCCTACCACAACAGTAAAAATTGAGTACAGATTTGGAATCAGCGTTGAAAGCTCATATAGAAATTATATTGGGTTTTCCAGATCCTACTTTTTTAGACTAGTATTATTTATTCAAGCATGTCTGAATTTTAGAGCACTGCTATTATTTTGACCACAGCTGTATACATACAAATTTTTCGAGTTCCGGGTACTGTGTTTTTGAATCCTGAAATATTCTTTTTAGCAATTTCTGCCTTTTCTTTAACAATTTTTGCCTCCAAACCTCTGGATATAGCTTAATTTTCTCCACTGAGCGACGTTTTTTTTCAAGTGCATCCATGCTATAAAAAATATTACCACTTAATGTATAAACATTATGTTATGGAGAGTTTTTTACAGCCATGAAAACATGCACCATACAAATGTCTCATGAAACATTGTCGGCAGAAATGTCTCGAGAAGTAATTTTTGTGACGACCAGGACAGAATTAAAAGTCCAATAAGGTATTCTGTTGAGCTCTCACAAAAACAAAAATAAGGCAAAGCTTTGTGTTCATAGCCATTGTGGTAACCGTAGCATGCAGGTTAAGTGTGTGGCTTAGCATGCTCGGAGCCCGAGTTCGATCCCCATTCGCGGCGAAAAGTTTTTTCAATAAAAAAAATTTTTCTGATCGGTCACCACCTCTCTGCAGACAATGGCAAACCTCAGAGAGAAAATAATGCCATGTAAAGCTTCTTGAGAACATGAGCCGTTCGGAGTCGCCATAAAACATGTAGGTGCAGTTCTCGGTCAATTGTGTGCAAACATTTAATAACACACACAACACAATTGATCATAAGAAGCTCGGTCAAAGTTCTTTCAAGGGCTGAAATGGCCAATTTTTTTTTTTTTTTTGTATGTGTTCATAGTTCACTCTTACTTTACAATGGTTTTTTGCTTACTTACATGTTTATTTTTAAGTTAGTAAAAACTAATGTCTATTTTATAATTACGGTCGGGACAAGGAACACTTGCGCTTCAGAAGACGAAAAATCTGGTATTACCTGGCCTTACCTTGTTAGTATATTTTTTCTGCAGAAATCTAAGTTATGTTATCTGTATATGTTTTTTATAGGAAAATAGCGTCGCCAACTTTAAAAAAAAAAAAAAGTAAACCATATCTACTTTCATCTTCGTCATATCGACTTTCTTTGCCTTTTTTGTGAATTTTTGCAACCATTTTTACAACACATTCAAACGCACTGCCACCCTTATCAGTTATACTATTTTATTTTGCAATTACATGGTTGTGTCTTTTTAGAACGCAGGAATTAATGTGAAATACATTTAATTGCTTGAAAAATACATTTTTGGACCGGCTCGGGTAACTGCAACTTGATTAAAATTTAAAAAACTCAATGTAGAGTAATATATATTTTGAATTGTCTATACATTTTTTTTTGTTAAATAAATGAATCTATCTATATATATAAAAATCAATTGCGTGTGTGTTAGTCTTGCTAAGTCTCGGAAACGGCACGACCGATTTTAATATTTTTTTTTTGTACTCTTCGCCTTAATATGGATGTGGTTTAGGGAAAAAGAAAATGAAGAAAAACTCGAAGGAACTTCGAAAAAATCGAAAAATAGAAATTGGTACTTTTGTATGGGAATTGCCAGTTTTAACTGCCTTAAAAAGCCATCAAATCTTTACGACTGGACGGATTTATCTCAAATTCGGCACACATATTACTTGAATCCGATATGTTTGGTACCGAGAAGTTTGGTACCGATAGAATATGGGGGCGTGGCAGCTCCCATACAACCATCATTTTCTATATCGAATAGCTTCAGAATAACATGTTGCACAGCTCCAAAACTCGGTATTCGAACTCAATTTCCACGTGCTGTTTTACTGGTAACATTTTAAAGGCGTTACAAAAGGGGCGTGACACTTTTTAAGCATTCAAATTTTTCAGTATAATTTTCGAAATGTAAGTCACACATTTATGAAACTCGGAACGAATATAACATTTAGTCGTGTCCTTCGACTGGAAAAATTCTGCAAACATTGTATAATGGGGCGTGGCACCCACCGTACAATTCAAATGTTAAATATCGAATTGCTTTGGTATTTAATGTCTCATAACATTTAAACTCAGTATAAAGTTTATTTTTGGTTATGTCTTTCCACCAGAAAAATAGCACGAGCATTGGAAAACGGTGTGTGACTCCACCCACACAAGCCAAATTTACTATAAGTACAGAGTTACTACTAAGTGATGTTCTTCTTCTTGAAAACTGAGACGGTCAATTAATAAAGGGGTGCGGCTCCGCCCATACAAGCCAACTTTTTGATAACAAATAGCTTTGGAAGTAAAAGTCGCTGAGCATTGAAATTCAGAATGGAGTTAACATTCGGTAATGTTCTTCTAATAGAAAACTGGGCTGGGCTTTTGACAAGTGGGTGTGCCTCCCCATACAAGCTACATTTTTGATCGAATAGGTTTTGAAGTACATGAATTTGTCTAAGGCGTAGCAACGCGCGCCGGGTATTGCTAGTTAATAATAAAAAATAATTTAAAATAAATATATCAAAAAAGGTTCATTATTCACGGAGCAAAAAAAATGAGTACTATTTGATGCCAAAAATACAATTTTAATTTCGATATGGTACAATTTCGGAAAAGTAATTTCCCATCCCTGGTGTAAAGAGAAAATATTTACGCAAAAAAATATCTCAGTATGAGCTTGAAAGGTTCAATATCTAACATGCTACAACACGTTTTCTTTCAATACATAAACTAGTTTATGAACGCAGTGTAGTTATATCATTTTCCATTTAAATAAATTTCTAACTAGAAAATTTGTTCAACTGTAGCAAGATATTTTTTTATGTGCTTTGGACAACTTTGCGTTTCAGCTCGATTCCACAATTGTGGACGATGGTATCTTCATGACCTTTTGTTTACCTTATTTTTTTTTCTCTTATATTCCTATAATTACTGATTTTAACTTCACCTAAAATGTTTTTTTATTAACCTCAGCAAAATTTTTTTTTTATTCTTTCAGCTGGCGGTCTACTTTTAGGCACTGTTATGTCGCTATTAATCTTCAAAAGGAAAGCTTGGCCAGTACTATTGGGAACAGGTTTTGGCATTGGAGTTGCTTACCGGACATGTGAAAAGGATTTAAATTCATAGATTTATTGTTAAGTGAAAATGATAAAATAATAAAAAAATTAACCCTAGAATATGTTTTACGTAGTAATAAATGTGTGCAAATTAGGGATGTTACGGAGGTGAGTTTATCGGAACCGGAGTCGGAACCGAAGTTTTTAAATTTGATTTATCGGAGTCGGAACCGAAGTCGGAATCGGAGCCGAAGTCGAAGTCGGAGTCCAAGAAAGATGTGTTAGTTAACTGTTAAGGTTATTAAATATAAAAGAATAATAAACATAGAACAGTATTCACTTCAATCAGCACTGAAAATTTTATGTAAATATTACACACATGTACGCATGATGCAAAAAGAAGGTGATGCAAGTTTTTCTCTACACCATAAATTTCTTTCTTTCGCAAAAATTGCGAGGGAAAGAGCGGAACCGTTGATAAGTGTCACAGAATATTATTTTTTTTTTGTTTGTTGCGAGGTAAACAAAATTTTACTGCTTTAATAGTAAATTACAATTGTGTAAATTATGTATAAATAATTTTTTTAAATTCAATTGCTCTGTGTTGTTGTATTGTGTCCCACTTATTGACAGTTTTCTCCGCAACTTCTGTTAGCCACCATAAAAGAACTGGTCATGGCATTGAGGTTAAGTTGAACACACTATTGAAATTCGTCATCAGCTGATTTTGACAGGAACGGGGAAACATAAATTAATCATTTTGAGAGAGAAGTGTCAAACTAGCTATCACCTTCTTTTTGCATGATGATGCATGTACGTATATGCGCAACAATAGGAAATATCTAGTTTTAAGTCATGTTTTAGTCAAATGAAGTGACTCCAAAAGTACTAAATTGTACTTAATGAACATAAGCTTGTCAGCTTTCTCCCCTCCAACAGATTTCTTAGAGGACCATATATGACACCGACATTACTAAAAAGTTGCTCACAGCTACTGAGTGCAATTTTCGAATTTACTCTCCACAAGAGAGTTTATAAGAAATTAAAATTATTTATCGAAGAACTGCGCTCGTTTGTGAGATAAGTAAAATCGTATACGCCGGTACATTTCGATCTTCGTTATAACTCCGATTGAAAATTGTCGGAGTCGGAGGTGTAAAATCAATCGGAAGTTCCGACCTTTCGGAACCGAAGTCGTAGCTCAGTTACATCCCTAGTGCAAATTAAACACGTGATTCGTAAAATCAGGTAACGGCCGTAGCCGTATGTGCTAAGTGTGTGGCCGGCAAACCAACGAATCTCGGGAGACCCGGCTTCGAATTACCTTCTGACAAAGTTTTTTGGATGGACATTAATTTTTCTGAACGGTCGTCACCTCTCTGTAGACAATGGTAAATCTCAGAGAGTAAAGAATGCCATGTAAAGTTTCTTTAGGATTTAGGACATTAAACATGTAGGTCAAGTTCCCGATCAATTGTGTACAAACATTTAATACACACACAACAATATTGATCATAAGAAGATCGGTCAAAGTCCGTTCAAGGGCTGAAATGACCAATTTACTTTACTTACTTTATCTAATGATAAAACAAATTTTTCTTGTTTGTTTACTCTGGAAGCTATCTAATCGATTAATGCGATAGTGTGGAACTTTAATCCACTAAAAACACCTGGTGGAGGCATAAATACTATCATCCTCCAATTATCGCACCTAATATTTATATTACTTGTATAAGACTTGTATATCACAAAATTAAACATCAAACATTGGAGCATACACAAAATACAATTATTTAGCGCAGAAACGAAGTATGAAAGGTTAATGAACCTTTCCTTTACTACGTTAATGAACTAATCCTTTTGCCACGTTTATTTCTAGAGATATCTCGCAAACAAGCTGTACGATCTTTACAACCAATAGAGAAAACTAAAGGTAGTGAAATTCTTCGTTAATTGTTTTCAAGCTAATTTCGGATCCGAGGATTAGTTTTTGTGTAATGAATCAATTTTTGAGAACTTGTTGTTTTTTTAAAAGAAAATTGGAAATTAAATTCATGGAACAAAATTTGCTTGCCTGTTCTGGCCTATTCTGGTAAAGGGTGTAAAAAGTGTAATCCAAGAATGTGATAGTATGTGTGTGCCCATCGCTGCTCTAAAAGGAGCAGAAATTGATAGCATCATTATAAAATTATCTATGTTCGTTAAAGTGCATAATCATTCTTGAGAAGAATCTAAGCGGTATTTGCGATAATTTTTGTTCTGCACATCTTCAAAATGCATGCCGATTGGCAATAACAACGCAACTGAAATTATTATGTTTCAATGCAAAATAACTTTTTAGGCGGTATAAGGCGTATTTTAGCAGTTGTATAATTTAACAAATAATCGCGCTGTATCTTATCAATTTAATTACCACAATGAATCATTCTAATACATTCCAAATTGTGTCATTTATTGTTTGCCCACGCCTTTTTTTTAGCTTTGAACCAAGGATTCCAGGTGTCTATATCAATATGCGAATTTGAATCTGAGATGTTATGCCTTTACCTCAGCAAATTCGAGTTATTAAGCAATCTCATTCCACAAACATCTCTACCACCAACTACAACTTCCAAAGTAGTATCATACATATATTGATGAATTATTAATTTCAGTTGATTAGAAATGAGGAAAGAATAAAAGAAAGGTAAAAGCGTAGGACCATGGCTAGACCAGGATTCGAACTCGCAACCTCTGGGTTGGCAGTCAAGCACGCTAAACACTCGACTACCGAGGACCTCAAAAAATCAAAATAAGAAGTGGATATTTAATTAAGTGTACAAATCAAAAATTATTTAAGTGTACAAATAAAAAAAAAAAAAAAATTGGCCATTTCTTATGATCAATTGTGTTGTGTGTGTTTGCTTAAATGTTTGCACACAATCGAACGAAAAATGGACCTACATGTTTTATGCCGACTTCGAACGGCTAAAGTTTATGTTCTCAAGAAGCTTTACATGGCATTATTTACTCTCTGAGGTTTGCCATTGTCTGGAGAGAGGTGGTGACCGATCAGAAAAATTTGTTTATTGAAAAAACTTTTCGCCGCGAGTGGGGATCGAACTCGGGCTCCGAGCGTGCTAAGCCACACACTTAACCTGCACGCCACGGTCGCCACGAACAAATGTACAAATCAAAAGTTATTTAATGATCCACATCTAATTTTTCAATTAAGAGCTCTATTTAATGTATGTAATTAACTTCTTACCTCCTTCAGTACTTAACTTATAAATTTGTTGACCAAATTCTACAAAATTAATAGCCTTATTATGGTTCACAACACAACAGTCATTTCTGTCTTCAATGTGTAAATTGCTATAACGATAGACAACAATACAACTGAATACATTCCACTGTTGTTTGTAAATGATAATGTGTCTCCAATACACTTATTATGATACACAACAGTTGTGTTGGATTGTCTTCGTATCTGTCAAAATTTTAAGATAGCTAATTTGGTGATGTGTTGAATTAGCAACATGGATCCATCGAAGTCTTAACGAAATTAAGCGCTTCTCTTAATATACCTGAAACTTTGGACTTAGCCTATCCAACCAAAAAATCATTGTCGTGCACTTTTGATAGCTAATAGCCATCGGCAAGGAAGCACAGCGCAGAAGTAACGTTCAGTATTGGTAGGATTGCAGTTGATTTTGTTTTTTCTTGAGCTTGCCTGAAATCGCATTCTACAGAAAATTAAACAAATCTGTACTTGGAACAGATGGACTAACAAGAGCAAATTCAATAGTATTTCCAAGTAACGTTCTTCAATGGATTGGAGTGAAACCGTCTTTTATCTCTACCGATCGTCACATCTTGTTCACCATCACTTCATTATAAATATGAGAAAATATCCATCGCGTTCTAACTTCTTTAATTTTAATTTTTTTTCAATTTAAGACGAAAATTATTGTTTATTTTAATTTTTTTGACAGTGAAGAGTCAAAGTAACAAATTCTACATACGTTCCACAATCAAGAATAACAACAATGTATTGTTGTGAATCATAATAGCTCGAAACTGTTGTGTCTTCTTGACTGTTGTGTCTACTCGATAGAAGACACATCAGTTTATTGCTGTGAACCGTAATAGGCCTATAAGGCTTTTCTTGTTCACTTTTAATAAATGAAGGCACTTTTACATAGCAAATATGGTGAATGGAAAATTTGATTGCCGAAAACGGCAGATAGAAGCAGCTGAAAACATATGAGTTGATTTAAATAGATCTTAATTATTATCCAGGTATATGTTACCATTTCCCGGAATGAGCCGCACGAAAGATCGGGTCCACAAAATTTTGAATATATATAAAAAAAATTAGAGATTATTTCTATGTGAAATTCCTAAAACAAAGCAAACATAGGCTTTATATTTTGGAGGATGTAACTCAAACAAACATTGTTTTATAAAAAGTCAATAGTAGTTTAAATTTTTTAATGCTTGGTTTGGTTAATAAGATATAATAAGACTTTGAAGATATGCATATTACTTATTTAAAAAAAAAATTTTATATTTTTCAAGTTTGATGTCCTTTTTATATAACAAAATGATCAAATCCTAAAAACAAAATTATGGTGCTCTATTCAGTGATATTAGCAAATTCAAGAGAAAAATAACCATTTATGTTAAAAAACTATATTTATTGCCAATAATTTCCCAATGTGTGGCGTACATTTTTTTATTGTTACTTTACACAAGATTGAGCGTTCTCTTCATTATTATTATTTATACAAAATGTTCTCATAAAAATGTATTTAAAAAATTTATAAAATGTGTTTACAATTAAATTAGCAGAGATAAAACTTCAGAGTTTCTGATATACAACAATAGTAATGGTATTCAATGAAAGACGTATATATACTGAAGAGTATAACTATAAGTTCACGCTGCGTGCTTCCACGAACCCACGAACCTAACCTAAACGACTTATTTTTACAAAAACCAAGTTTATCATAGTTTAAAATAGTTACATAGTTTATAAAGTATAGAATATTCTCTAAAAGTGCCAAAAATAAGTCTCAATGTAAACAGTTGCATTATTCGAACTATACGTTCTGCTTACACCACGTCTTTGTGGTGTAAGCTGCGTATGTTTAATCCCTTACAATTTTGTTATTGCTGATTACATTGCCGTAAACTTACTGAACATACGCTGTTTACGTATTCAATACGGCGTTCATTGAATACCACTAGTTATTTTTAATTAACACGAATGGCTCCAAAATTTTTGAGCGAACCAAAAATTAAAAAATTTATAAATTGATCGAGTATTTTATTATCTTCGACTAACACTGATTGCATAGGCGCCAATTTAAAATAAAAAATTTACAGAAAGTATTTAATGTTTTAAAACTTTATTAAGATATAAAAATATTTTGTACTTATAATAATTTTAATTCAAGTTATTTGTTTGTTTTAAATAATTTACAATGAAACTTTCTCTACTAATAACGGAAAAATAAATGAAAAAAGAATCCCAGAAAATATTCCTGTGATAAGCATTGCTGCAGCAAACATCCCTGCTATAATTTGATGTTTTGGGGTCACGGTTTGAGGAGCATACATCATCCCAAGTGAGCTAAAATAAAAAGAGATATGTGAGTTAAAAATATCAGGTTTTGCACGACAATTAAGTCTTCCTTTTATATTGAACAAGTTTTTTAACATTCTTTGCTCTGCTTTTAACATATAAACGAAAACGCCTAAAATATCAAAACCTTCATAATTTACATAAAAATTAATGTGTTTAATTGAAAGTTCATACACAAGTCTTGTTTACTTGAAATATAAAAGTACTCTTAGTTTGAAATATGAAAGAAATACGCCAATGCCCCATGCAAAGTGACGTCATCAAATTAATATAACCTAATAAATTCGAATAATCTTAAACTGGAGTATTTTGACTTCGGGCAAGTCGAAGATAATTTTTTAATAGTTTTATTTTTCATTTGTTTCTTATTTACCATTAAAGTGAGTATCTCAGAACCAGAGAACTGCAATGAGTATCCGACAGAAATCGGATACTTAAATCATACCCGAGTTTCTTTCTGTTATCCGCCCTATCCATACTCAATAAAATATGTAAACTACTTAGACTCATTCGCTCATTAAAATATTTTCGGGTATGAGTTCATACTTATATCCGAGAGCGGCGTGATCCGAACCACTTTGATTTGTTTTCAATGAGTGTGTTGAGTTTGTGTATAGGAAGGAAGCTCGACCCGAGTGTATTTTGAGTGTATCCTGAGTACTGCTCTTTCTCTGCCAACGTTTCTATTTTGTTTGGATTTCATTTTTGCGTATGTTTTTCGTAATCGCACTGCAGGCAATATCAGCTGACATTTTTTTATTGTGTTTTTGTAGGAATTTCGTTGTTGGTATTTTTCTGTTACTCTAGGAAGAAAAGAAAATAGCAACAACGTTTGTGAGTTTTGTATTTTTTCTTTCTGTTACGCGTTCGTTAGTGTAAGCTGAATACATAAAACAAACAAAATAAAAAACAAAAAAGAACACGTATTTCTGTTACACACAAAAAACTGGTTTACTTCTCACTGCTGCGCTCATCTACGCTCTGCTTCACATCAGTGGCAGAATGAACCGAGTGAATCGGGTGTTTTTGTCGATTATGAGTTCTTGGGTAAGTATGATGAGTATCAGCAAGACGACAACAACCATAAGTATTTATGAACCGAAAAACCCGATCTTTGCCCGATCCGACTTGTGATTGAGTATACTCATATTTATTTGAGCCGCCGCATTGCAGCTTCGTGAAAGTGAGTATGAATAGGGTTGCGTGCGATTAGGGTTGAGTAGGTTTTTGGACTCATTTTTTTCGGATCTACTCAGAGTCTCCAAAAAGCTACCCGTTGCAGTTCTCTGCTCAGAACGTTATTCATGATTTAAAGAAGATACTTTGTAAATTTGTGAAAACTTTTACACATGTATATCAAAGCCGCAATAATTAGTACCTAGCTGTTTAATTGTTATTTATTGCTGTATTCTATATTAAAATAATTTTTACTGGAATAAATAAAATGAAAATAAATGCGTGTAAATACTAAGTTACTCACCGGTATCCGGCCGAATAGTTAATTTTTGTCGGATATCCGTTGCATCTCTTATAATAATAACCCACCTATATAATAAGCAAAATAAAATAAGTCGTGTAAGCAAATCATTTTCAGGCATAATTTGCCTACCACTTTTTCTTTGAGTCGCTGCTTTTATTCTCCTAGCGCGGAACATCGCTCTTGTATTTTTTCTTGACCTTGACAAACTTCTTTTATGTCGAGGCATTTAATTGTTATTTAAGGGAAATACGAACACTTTATTTTTCATACTTTTAATTTATTTTTAATCTATTAAAAAAAATATGTTATCATACCTCGGAATTCAACTTTTGAAATATTAAAATATCTGTCTTTCTCATGTGTAAATTGAAAAATTGGAAAACTACTATTAAAACATGTGTAAAGAAGTTGCATGCCGCGAAACAAATATGCACACATTGGTTTGGAGCTCTTCATTTTGCAGCAATAACAGCAGACATTTATGGGGGATTCACCGACTACTTTCAACAAGCTTTTTTTAATTTGTATTCCCAATCACGTCAAAGAGCGCCAACGCTTTTTGGTTACTCTTCGAATGAGTGTGGCGAGAGCGAAATCAAAAAACTTTATATAAAAGAGTCAATAACAAAATCCCCTCTCCCCTTGTTTGTTTCTTTTTTTTTTTTAACGTTGCTCGACGCTAACAGAGTTATGCCATGTACACACAGAGAGTTTAGTTTGCGTTTCCAGTACAAAGTTTAAACGCTGGCGTTTCCAGTACAATTTTGCAGGAGAAAACGCAACTAAACACAACTTGTTTTCTACGTTTACCAAAACTCAATTTGATACATGCCTACAAGTATGCTAGTGTTGTGATAAAAACATTCGTTCAGTTAGATTTTAGCTGTGTTCGATTCGATTGAACGATAAAAAATGCCAACAACAGCTGATTCTCAATTGTTTCTATTAGTATTTTATTGTTAACAAAAATAATCCAAAAAACAAATAAAATAACTTGGGAAAGTTTAGAAGATGAGGGTTTCTCATCAGTCAGTCAGCATGGGCCGAAAAAAGCTGAGTTTTGAGCAAAATTCCAAAAATTGGCGATCATTACAATCCACCGTAAACTCAATTCTGCCGATGCATCTCTGTGTGAACAGCTGCCTTTAAACTCAAACGAAACGCAAACTAAACTCTCTGTGTGAACATGGCATTAGTTTCGTTTCTTTGCTCTATGCTAGCTAAAAAAGTTTTATTAAAGTAAGAGGGTAAGAGAATGTGTCGCAGTTCCTTGCTGAGCACAAAGAGAAGGGCTGAGCACAAACGCGTGAAAATCAAACGACCAAGCAATGCGAAGCATAGTTGGTAATTTTCTAAAAAACTTAACACTTTAATTATATATATTTATTGTTAAGTTTTCTTAAAGAAAGTCCGCCTATGTAATTCTGTAGCACAAATATGATGTTTTAAAATTTTTTTCATGAAAATCGGTACAGTAGTTTTGGAGTTTACTTCACACTTAATATTTCCACTTCAATTTTATATAATAGTATAGAAGTAAAAAGATTTATTTCAATACCTAATATTTCTTATAGACCCACATTCATTGTGCGAAAGTAAGTATTTAATTTTACGATAAAATGTAGTAATTTAAAAACAAGTAAGAAAGTCTAAAGTCGGTCTAGCCCGACTATGAAATACCCTAAACCTACTTTTTCACAATAAAATAATATTATTAAAATGGGCGTGTTCGTGGGCGGATGAAGCTCATATTTTATTTGCATTTCAATTTTAATGAAAAATTTATATAAACCAAGTTTTATTCCTGTAGCTCTCATGTTAATGCCTTGTGTGTTTTCGTTATTGTGGGTTGTATGGGAGGTAGGCGTATTCGTGGACATTGGTAAAAACACATTGTAGTTTTGGTATAAAATACATACATACCATTTTTATCTCTGTAGGTCAAACATAAGTTAATTTATGAAGTTAAGCTTATTCATGGAGTTTTCAATTTTTGCATTGTATGGTAGGTGGGCGTGTCCATGGGCGGATGACACACATTTCTCAAAAACATCTTCGTGTTGTTATAAAAAACACACGAACCAAATTTTATCTTTCTAGGTAAAACATAAGCTTATTTATTGAGCTTTAAATTTTTAGTTTATATTGGGGGTGGGCGTTTCCAGGGGCGTGTGACACCCATTTTTTTAAAGCATATTTGTTTTGATATGAAAAACATGCATACGAAAAATTATTTCTGTTGGTTTAACATAAGCGTACTTATTGAGTTTTCAATTTTTACAATGTATGGGAGGTGGACGTGTCCGTGGGCGGATGACACCCATTTTTTCGAAGATATAAGATGTTTTTATATAAAATACATACATACCCGATTTTATTGTTGTAGGTTAATTATGAGCTTATTTATGCAGTTTTCAATTTGTCGTTGTATGAACGTTAGGCTTACCCTAGGGCGGATTTGAAAAATGTTCAATAGTGCAGATCCTTGGACCCATGAGAGCATCGGTACCGAGTTTCATTTTATTATCTCGACCACTTCTTTTTATCCTGTGTTTACGGACAACACACAGACGGACGGACGAACGGACGAACGGACATGGATAGCTCGACTCACGAGGTGACCCTGATCAAGAATATATACACTTTTATATACTGGACTCGCTTCGTTCTATGCGTTACAAACGTTTGCACAAAGTTAATTTACCCTGACCTCTCAGGTTTAGAAAAAAAAATGAGAAAAATGTTCTCATTTACTATTTATTTCAGATTTATCATGTTAGCTGTTCTCATGTTCTTTGAAAGTTCAAAAGTGTAAAGAAGCTTCATGTTGTGATGATATTCCGCAACCCTTGATATGGGTTGAAGCCTATCTTAAAACTAGTACTATTCATATATATTTTCTAAGATGTCTCAAGACTGTCAAATGGTAACCTTTATTAAAATATTTTATTAAGAAATAGTGAAGTGCATTTCATAATCATAAGACACGATGTTTTAAATGTTTTGACAAAATATTGGCAGCAATGTATTATTTTTAGAGAATAGTTTTCAATGGGAAACAAATTTCTATAAAATCATTATTGGTTTATATCTTCTAATATATAAAATCAAATGTATGTTTCTCTGTCTGTTCCGTATAGGCTCGCGCAACGTTTATCCGAGTGAGCTCAAGTTTGGATACCGAGTACGTTTCAGATGATAGAGGTGTAAAAAAGTGGGCGGAAGTCTATGGGCGTGGAACTCTATAATAACTCCTTAGCGCCTGGACCGATTTCAGTGAAATTTGATATGAAAGTTCAACTGCAGCCAAGATACAACATTGGCTATAAAAAATTGCAAAGACTTCCGTAAGAGGATGCTTTAAGTAGTGAATTTTTAAGACTCAATTACTCCTAACGAAGTAAGGCATAACTTCGCGGGATGAGGCAACAGTAATAAGCTGTAATCTGAAAGACTAATTTTGACAGTCGGAGGACTGTCTTACTCCTTACTACTTTTCTCCTAAGCTTGATGGCAACTCTGTATAGGGGAGAAACCTATGCTTCGTATATAGTTTCCTATCTCACGCTGACATATTTTGCAAAAGCTTGACTTTTCGAAGTTCGTCGATTATGCGTTTGGACAAATAGCAGTTGGTTTCACTTTTCAACATGAGGTTCACCAAGTTTTGGGGTGTCACGACTTCGCCGAGGCGGACCGAAGCATCAGTTCTCGGTTCGTTGAAACTAGGGCACTCAAAGAGGACGTGTGCAGTGTCTCCTACTATGCTACCAGAGCAATGAGTGCAATAGGGGTCACTTGCATGCTTGAATTTATGCAGGTATGCTCTAAAGCAACCGTGCCCACTCAGAATTTGGGTGAGGTAGAAGTTTACTGAACCGTGACTTCTACCGCACCACACGGACAGGTTAGGGATGAGGTTATGGGTCCAGCGCCCCTTACTAGATCTATTCCAACGTGCCTGCCACTGTGTCATACATCTCTGTGGTATGTGTCCACAAATAAAAATGTTTTTATTTTCTAAATTTTATTTTATTAACATTTATTTTTATACGACTATGTTTGTCGAATACAATTTTATAATAATTTTTGATAATAATTTTTTTTGATAAATAAAAATTGACATCAACAAAAATATATTTTTTAGATTCAAATTTTTTAAATTAAAGTATTTTATATTGTATGTATGTGTGTTGTATGTATGTGATATGCAGACACCACATTATTCCCCTCATAGGTTTTTGTTGTGTTCGCTTATAAATTAAAATGTACTTTCTTTTTTGGCTTGTGTGTGGAAGAGAGTGTTGTGTAGTTTCTGAATCTAAGAATGCTGGTTTAAGTCTATCTATGTTAATTGATGATTTGATCTTATATGAAACTTGCTATCTGACTGAATGTTTTTAGTTTTCTCTTTAAGCGCTGACAAAATTTCTGATGAGCTGCCCGTTGGATCACTATGTACTACTAGCTGTCGCGGCAGTCTCAGATTCTGTCCAAAAACCATTTCGGCAGGAGATGTTTTGATATCTTCCTTAACCGTGGATCTTAGACCTAACAAAACTAGGGGCATTTCTGAATACCAGTTCTTCTGGTTGTTACTTGTCATGAGTGAGGCTTTTAATTGTCTGTGAAAACGTTCCAAAATTCCATTGGCTTGTGGATGGTATGGGGAGGTCATAATATGGTGGCTACCTATGCTCTTAATAAATTGCCTAAACGTATTGGAAGTAAATTGAGGACCACAATCTGTAGTAATTTCGCGCGGAACACCAAAGCGTGAAATGAATTCTCTATTGAAATTCTCTATAATTCCTTAAGTCTCGGTGTTTTTTAGTGGGTAAACCTCAGGCCAACGTGTAGTTCTATCGATGGTGGTTAATAGGTATCTGTAACCATTCGATATTGGTAGTGGACCAATTAAATCGATGTGTATATGTTCAAAATGACCGTGTGGAATGTGTATTTTCTGAGGTTGTGTTTTGGTGTGTCGTTGTACCTTTGCTTTCTGACAGTTCATGCATTCTTGTGACCATTTATTAATGTGTGTATTCATACTGGGCCAGAAGTAACGTTGTGTGATAAGACGTCTGGAAGCTCTTGTTCCGGGATGTGAGATGTTGTGTAGTTGTTCGAATATTTTTTTACGTAAGGTCTGTGGAATGTAAGGCCGTATATTGTCTGTGAAATTTTCGCACCAGATACTAATGTTTAAAAATCGAATGTCAATGTGTTTAAATTTGTACATTTTGTTGTCTGTGATATTTTTTAATTCTGTATCATTTTTTTGTTCTTTGTGTAATTGTTTTAGGTCGATATCGGGTGTTTTTAATTCTTCGATATCGCATCTCGATAGTGCATCGGCTACTATGTTGTCTGTACTTTTCATGTGAGTTATTGTGTTAGTAAATTGTGCAATGTATTCAAGGTGTCGTGTTTGTCTAGGGCTGCGTTCTGTTTTTGAGTGGAGTGCATTCGTTAATGGTTTGTGATCCGTGTAAACTGTAAATGTATTGCCTTCTAAATGATGTCTGAAATGTTTGATTGTTAGATAGATTGCTAGTAATTCGCAGTCGAATGTACTGTATTTTGTTTCTGTTTGTGTTAATTTCTTAGAGAAAAATGCTAAAGGTTGAAGGATTCCATTGTGTTCTTGTTGTAAGACTCCGCCAACTGCGGTATTAGGTGCATCTACGGCCACTGATAGTTTTGCTTTACTATTAATGTGATTAATTAGTGTTTGCTTAGCAAAACTATCTTTTATTGTTGTAAATGCATGTAATGTTGTGTCTGACCATTGTAAGTGTTTATCTTTGGTTTTTGATGCGTTTGTTGCCATTTCATAAATCGGAGCGGGTTTTGGAATGCACCGGTGGTATTAATTTGTCATACCTATAAATTTTTGTATCTGTTTAACTGTTATTGGTTGTGGGTATTCTTGTATACATCGTGTTCGTTCTTCGGATGGTCTGATACCATGTTTAGAGATGTTGTAACTGAGGAAATCTATGTCATCTACTCCAAATATGCATTTGTTGGGTTTGATATTTAAACCGTATTTGTTAATTCGTTGAAAAATTTGTGTTAAATGTTCAAAGTGTTCTTCTTCATTGTTACTGGCCACAAGAATGTCGTCTAAATAAAGTACTTCATGTATGAACCTTTGGAATGTTTGCGCTGCGTTTCTCAAACCGAAAGGCATTCGGAGAAACTCAAACAATCCAAAAGGTGTATCGATTGCTGTTTGTGTATATCCTCAGGAGCCATGGGAATTTGGTGATATGCCCTGACTAAATCAAGTTTTGAGTAGATATGTGTATTGTGTAAGTTGTTCGAGAAATCGTGTATATGTGGTAACGGGTAGCGGTCTGGTACTGTTATTGTGTTTAGTCTTCTGTAGTCCCCGCATGGCCTCTAATCGTTCGGTTCGCGTTTAGGTACTAGGTGAAGTGCTGAAGACGTTTTTGAGTTCGACGGTGTACAAATGCCAGATTTAACTAAAAAGTCGAATTCATTTTTAGCTATTTTCAATTTTGGCAAGTCTAGACGTCGCGGTTTTGTAAATGGTAACTGTCCTTCAGTGAAAATGTGATGTAATGTTTGGTGTTTGACAGGTACAGTGTATTCGGGTTCTGTTATTAGTGATGGAAATTTTTTTAGTAATTCTGTGTATTTGTTGTCGACTGAAAATAATATTGTTAATGTGGTTTCAGTAAATGCTGAGATAGTGTTGACTGCTAAGTTTGTTAATAGTTCGATGAGTCGTTTACGTTTTAGATCTATTAGTAATCCGTATTTTGTTAAAAAATCTGCACCTAAAATTGGTCTGGAAATGTCAGCAATGATGAAATTAAATGGTAATTCACGTCGTAATTTTAAGTCAAGTGTAAGTAGTTTTTTTCCGAAAGTCAAAATGGAAGTGCCATTGGCCGCTGTTAAAGTGAGATCAGATTTCTGTTTTGAAATTTTTAATTTGGAGGAAGGAAGTACTGATAATTCGGCTCCGCTGTCTACTAAAAAGTTTAATTTATTTGTTGGGTCATAAATAAAGAGACGACGTGTTAGTGTGACAGGTCCATTGTCAGTCGTCGCGACAATGGAGTCATTTAGTTTGTTGTGTTATATTGTGTTGAGTTGTTTTGTGTTGTGTTGACGTTTTGTACATATGCACACGGTTGTTCACATCTACGTGCTTCCCTACCGAATTTGTAGTGGTATCGGCATAACCAGTTTGGCCTACGTGTGCGTGAGTTTGACCTATTTCTCGCTGGTGACCGTGATCGGAAATTATTTTGTGATTTAAGAGCTTCAACTTCTAGTGACAATTTGTTAAAAGCATTAAATATGTTCGTCGTAGATACTGTTAGCTTTTGTACCATACTCGCAAGTTCGTTAGTATTGGAACTATGGCTTGTTTGTAAGACTGAAATTTCGTTCTCACTTATGACTTCCCATAGCTTATCGGCCATTTTCAGAAGTTCTTCTAGTTCTGTATGGCCTGACCCGGTTAAAGCTATGTTCAGTGTTTTAGGAAGTTTCCTGAGCCATAGCTTTTGGAGAAAATCTGGGTCTACCGCGGAACCAGCCAATAGTAATAGCGATCTATAGTATTGGGAAGGTTTCCTATCTCCCATCTCTGTGTCAGCTAGTATTTTGTCAATACGTTTATTTTCGCTAAGTGAGTGACGTTCAATCAGTATTTTCTTCAAGTTTTCGTATAGATTGCTTGAGAAAGGTTTCTGAATAAAATCGAGTACCGTTATGATTACTTCTTGCGGAAGAGCCGTAATCACGTATTCATATTTTGTTTTATCCATCGTAATGGATCTATATTGAAATTGGATTTCGTCATGTATAAACCATGCCTCTGGAAAATTAGTTCAAAACTGGGGCAGTTTAACCGAGTTTAACCCAGTTTAACCGATTTAACCGAGGGTTCAACTCATAATTGGTTGAAGTTATAGTATTAAGTTATGATATAATAATAATATAATATGTGTTCCTATTAGTGTGCCTAGGTATGGTGTAGTGCCTACGGAGAAAAACGATCGGTTTCCTCCGACCTGATCGTTTGCCAACCGTGTATGAAGCTAAGTGTGTAGTGTTACACGGTGTGACGACTAAAAAAGCACAAGCAAACCTTATAGAAATTCTTAAAGAAGAACATGTTGTGAGTCCATCGCACCTTGTCAGACTTCTCAATGTCGTCACAATTTTTTGGAATTAATTTTTTAAGTTGAAGTGTTCAAATTTTGTTATGCCGACATTCATTGAATTTTTACAGCCATTTACCTTGTCGGAAATAAAAACTAAATTGCACTTATTTTCAGTAGAATTTCACGTAAAATAAGGCTATTTAAAAATAAATTCTTTAGTGTTTCGTTAATTTCACAAAAAAATGCATGTTTCTATGAATTTTTTTGACATAATGTTGCATGAAAAACATTATTATTTTCACAAAAACTCATTGCGCGTAAAAGTACCATTTCATTGAACTCAAAAATATCAAAATCGGTTGAGAATTAGCTGATTGGTGGCAATTTTAACGTTTTTTTTTCGTCATAAAACACCGATTCCCTTGTATAGGCTTGCTATTATATTTTGCCATTTCGTCAAATCTTAACCGATTTTGGTCATCTTTGAGTCGTTGGAAAGAAGGTATGGTAAGTGACATAAAAAAATACAAAAAATTAAAATTGGTACTGAAACAGCTGTTACGCGAAATTTAGCGGGTTCTATATTGACGGTAATTTAAAGTTCTATATTGACAATGTCACTTACCATACCTGCCAATGTTGGCGTCGCTGCCGCTGTTGGCGTTGCTGCCGCTGTTGCTGTTAGCGTTACGGCCGTTGTTGGCGACGCTGTTGACGTCGCTGTTATCGGAGCTATAATAGTCAGTAGCGCTAGTTGATGTATTTGCTGTTGTTGTTTTAGTAGCAAGTTTCTTTGACGTTGTTGAGTTGCAGCTGTGATTATGACTGAGTTGGCGAGTTTTTTGATAGTAATTCAACAAGCTGCTTTTACTGCGTTGCGGTGTCGCCGAGTCAATGCAATTTTTTACTGTTGTTGCTTCTGTATTGGTGTGATAGCTGGTTGACGGTACACCGGTATTGGTGTTAAGGTGAGCGTGCGACGAGTAAACGAGAGCGTGTGAGCTGTTGCTGCTGTAACGACTTGTGCTTGGTTCTTCGGGTGAGACGGTTTTTGAGCGTGTTCGCTGTGTTACGCAGTCACTAAATAGCTCGTAAGTTACTGTTGCTGATGCTGCTGCTGCTCCAATTGATGTTGATGAAGTCGCACTTTGTTGCTCCTGGTAGGATCGCCAGTTGTGTATGTGATATGCAGATACCACATCTCTCTCGAGTCAGTTTTTTACGAGAGGATACGCTCTCGCGACTAGCTTCTGTTTGGGCCTATTCGACCAAAAGGTTAATGGGGATCAAGTTAGCGAGCATCAGAGCTGCATCCTCAGACACTGTTCTGAAACACTATTAGACCGCCTAGTCTATATACCGACTCTACTCCTTGGCGGTAGGA
Organism: Tetanocera ferruginea; assembly: GCA_958299015.1. Taxonomy (NCBI): domain Eukaryota; kingdom Metazoa; phylum Arthropoda; class Insecta; order Diptera; family Sciomyzidae; genus Tetanocera; species Tetanocera ferruginea. The sequence goes on along the minus strand of OY282642.1, from coordinate 68,073,011 downwards.
ATTTAGTGGCTGTTTTCCTGTGAGCATACTCCAGGTGTTGTTTGAAACAGAGTCGATCAGCACGTCGAGGTACTTAATAAATGGTTTTGGGTGTACCTCCGTCCCGCAACCGTTTATTACTGCTATTTTTTACGACTACTGATAAGCACCGCCTTCGTCTTGTGTTCGGATAAACAAAGCCCAACTGACTTTAGCCAGTCGTAGAAAGTGCTAATAACAACACTACTAAGGGCTTAAACTTCTGCTAGATGTTTAGCTGTTACCACAACTGCTAAATCATCCGCGAATCTGACGATCTTCACATCTGTAGGTACCTCGAGCCTTAGAACACCATCTTACATGACGTTCCACTGAAGAAGCCCTAGTACTGACCCCTGTGGAACACCGCTAGTCACTTTGTACGTCATCGCGCTGCTATCGGTCGAATATTGCAGCACTCTCTCATGGAAATAATTCGCAATAACTTTCGTGATGTAACTTGGTACTCTTAACTCACTAAGAGCTTGCAAAATCTTACTCCAGTTAGCTGAATTGAACGCATTGCGTACATAAAGCGTTGCTACAAGGTAATATTGTTTTGCACCTTTCTTCCATCGAGTGCATGCTTCCTGTGCAGTAGCGGTGACAAGGTTTATGGCATCCATCGTTGAGTGCAATTTCCTAAACCCAAACTGGCGATTAGATAGTCCTCCCGCTATTTGAATCGCGTCTTCAATTCGGTTGCACAACAGTCGCTCAAAGATTTTCCCTAATGTATCAAGCAGACAAATTGGTCTATAGCTTGAGGGATCTTCCGTGCAGGTACTGCCTTTTGGGATGAGCACTAGTCTCTGGGCCTTCCACTGAGATGGAAATATGCCCTCCCTAAGGCAGGCGTTGAAGAGTTCAACAAATGCTTGAGGTTGTTCTAAGATGGCGAGTTTTAACGCACGTTTCGGAATACCATCTGGCCCTGATGCCTTTTCGTTCTTCACGGATTTGGCAATTGTTACCACCTCGTCAGTGCTTACCGGTATTATTTGATTGAGATCTTCTTCTGCATCGTGGGGCAAAATCGCTGGTTGTGGCGGGAAGAGTCCTTACTACGATGCCAAGCAGGTGTGGGTCTGTAGGAGTGGGTTGTCTAAACCCCTTCAGCTTTTTTGTTACTAGCTTGTAGGCGGTTCCCCATGGACTAACTTCTGCCTCATCACATATGTTGAGACATAGCTTAAAAAACAACAACAATAACATAATATAAAAAAAAAACAAATAGCAATAAACTCAAACTACATGTTTAGAAGAACATTGCCACAGAAGTTTAACACTTATCGCCAAAGCCAACGCATGTGCCCAAAAATGCTGAACTTGCGCTAGCTGAGAAGATGTTCATTGCACTCTATATTGTGTCAGCAATTAACATTGTTTTTAAATTTATATTTCCCAATTTATGTTTAAATCATGTTAATGTGTATATCGGTGATTCCATGTCAAAAGGCACACTTTTCTGACATCACTATTTTTAAAACTATTTAAATTTTTTTGGTGGATAGTTCTCCTGAAAAGTGTAATAACTGCGTACTTTTTTTTTGCAAGTTAATTTTTTTTGCAAAGTTATACACTGTCAAAAACACTAAAATTTATACAAAAATTGAATAGGTGCATGTATTTGAACAGCTCTATCTTTTAAACTGTAAGTCGTACAGTTATGAAACTGAGGTATAGTTAAAGTATCTTGAATGTATCATTCTCGTGGTTTAACTTTTTTATAGCACTCATTTGTAAAAAAGTTATTTTTTCTTATCCTCAAATTTACCATGATATTTTTCGTGATCGGTACCACAACTTTTTCATCTTTTCAATATTATGTCACATTAAGGCATTTATTCTGAAGGTGTACGCAAATTTTTAAGTTGGATCTCCATGGATTGCTATTTTTAACGATTTTTTTAAAAAATGCCTATCAAAGTTTTCATATTTTTATACACCGAAAATTTTATTTTGATATAAAAAAGGTATTGTTCTCTATTTAAAATAAACAGTAACTCTTTGGTTTGAAGGAAATCCTTCAAATAGATCATCATGAAAAGAATATGTTCCAAATATGAGGCCATGTGTGTTACGACTCAAAGGATTCAATTGATTGATGCGTCTTTGTGCACATGTAGTCTTCCATACTTGTATTTTTTTTAATCCTGAAACTATTGTGTCCAAAAGGTGCAAACTTTTAATAAAGATACCAATTTAATTTCCTTGCTCATATATTAGTTGATAAGTGATGTGTCGAAGAACTTCCGGACCGAAAAACGACGTACCTACTTGACGATTACCTCAGTTTTTTTATAGCTTTACTGGTTCTCCACATATTTTGAAAAATGTGTTGCGAAAATTTGCATGGGAGCTGCCACGCACACCTTTTCAAAATTTGGTAAAACCTTTTTTATACTTTGCTTTGCCTAAAATACCAAAAACGGCCATACAAGTTGACAAAACTATTTTTCCCTCTTATTTGCACTAATAGTTCCAAAGTGCATCGTTAGACTCTTCGATGATCGGTGCGCGAACTGTTTCACTTTAAAAAGATAAATAATATTTTGCAAATCCGTTATTGAGCTGAAACTGCAGCATATATTCACTATTATAAATGGATTTGAGAATACAAAATTGTTTGACCCACCTGAGTGCATATGTCCACATGTATGAAAAATATTTTCAGAATATTCAGAAGATTCTTTGGTTGCAAATTTTAAAGTAAAGAACAATATGTTTTTTTTTTTATATAAAAATAAAATTTTCGGTATATAAAAAAAGGAAAACTTTGATAGGCATTTTTTTAAAAAATCGTTAAAAATAGCAGTCGTTGGAGATCCAACTTAAAAATTTGCGTGCACCTTCAAAATAAATGCCCTAATTTGACATTATATTAAAAAGGTGAAAAAGTTGTGGTGCCGATCACGAAAAATATGATGGTAAATTTGAGGATAAGAAAAATTAACTTTTTTCAAATGAGTGCTTTAAAAAAATGACACCACCAGAAAGATACATTCAAGATACTTAAACTATACCTCAGTTTCATAACTGTGCGACTTACAGTTTCGAAGATAGAGGTGTTCAAATACATGCCCCTATTCAATTTTTGTATAATTTTCAGTGTTTTTGACAGTGTATAACTTTGCAATAATAAAAAACACAGAATATGTTTTTTCCATGTGAACTACTAATCTACAAAGTTTCAAAAAAATTGGAAGCACAAAGGTCAGATTTTGCTAAAAATTTGTCGAAATGATATGGAATCACCGATATATGAGTTAATTTTATAAAGTATAAATAAGCGAGTATCATTATTAAGGCCAAGTAAATCGGTATTTTTAATTTTACTCAAATCACAGTATAATTGGTTCATGTACTAATTATACAAGCAACAATTAGAACACGGCTCCTAGTGCCTGGTCTAAGCAAGACAATATAAAAGCATATTGTTCATTTGGTGACCCCGACGTGATATCCTGGTTCATTTTCTAGTGGTATCATCACACCATCAAACGTGTCCTGTAGCCAGCAGGCGACATCATAACGTGTCCTGTAGCTAGCAGACGACATCATCAAGTTCGAAGGTTGATTAAAATAAAATTCGAACTAACATAAACAAACGCCGCGATACGGGTCTTCTAATTTAGCCTCTATTTTCACCACTCACTCTCAGAATCGACCTTACTTTTGCTTACCAGAATTTGTTCCATAGTGTTATTCAAGCCTCTGCTACAGCAATCAACAGGCAAACAGCAAACATGACCACATCAGGACTGATACTGCCCAAAGTTGAACTGCCAAAATTCGATGGCAGCTACCACAAGTGGAGGCATTTCCTTGATCTATTTATTGAATTGGTCGACAAGCAACCAATTCCGGCTTGTCAAAAGATGTGGTTCTTGAAATCCAGTCATTCCGGTCAGGTGGAATTACTTATTCGGCACTTCACAGCATCGGCAAGCGATTACGAGTCCACTTGGGCGGTGGTCAAGGATCTATACGAAAACCCACGGCTGCTTATAAACGTAAGATTAAACAGACTGCTCTCCCAACCAATAATCATCAATGATCAAGCAACTGTCATCAAACTCCTTCACCAATAAGGAATGTATCATGACTCTACAAGGCCTCGGAGTAGACACCGTCAGCTGGGACCCCATTCTCATATACATTCTAACTCAAAACTTGCACAAAACCACTCACGAATTGTGGGAGCAATCTCTAAAACAACGGAAGGAGATGACATCCCTAGACGAATTCCTGAAATTCTTTGAACTTAGGTTCCATTCATTGGAAGCTTTAGGAGGAAGACGCAACAACGATGTGGCAGAACAAGGGCGACGAAAAACTTATCAAGCGCTTAGTACCTCAGTGGCATCAGATCCAACATGCATTTCATGCAACCAACATCATGCTCTGTTCCAGTGTCAAGAATTTCTCAAGTTGACACCAAGTCAGCGCTTAAACGCAGTCCAAAAGGTAAAGCACTGCGTAAACTGTTTGAAAGGTGGGCACAATGCCAAATCTTGCGTGTGACGCACTTGCACAAAGTGCAATAAAAAACACAACACATTGCTTCACTTGGGAGGCTCGCAAGGCACGCAGATACCAAGCAAGGTTAACCAGTTGCAGTCTCCGGAAACAACGCAAAGGGCTCCGGTATCACTTGAGGCTGTTCAAGATCAACCAATTAAATCAACCACCTTATTGCTTAGTTCGATTTCGGTAACTATATTCGATAAGTGGGGACATCAAATTCAGTGCCGAGCACTATTACACAACGGGTCGCAAGCCAACTTCATAACCAGGCGGCTTGTGAACAAACTCGGAATAAAGAAGAATCAGGGCATCATTGGGATTGAAGGTATTGATCAATCACAGAGCCGTATCGCTGAAAGGGTCAACTTGCAATCAACAACGACAGGCTTCAGCAAGAGAATTGAAGCTCACATTTTACCAAAGATTGTTTCCAAGCAACCATCAAGCAGCATAAACATATGCAATTGGAACATTCCAAGCAACCTGCAATAAGCTGACCCCAATTTCTATGAATCTAGAGACATCAATTTTCTAATTGGAGCAGGAGTTTTCTATTCGACATTATGCGTTGGACAAATACCACTAAGAGAAGGACAACTGGTGCTGCAAAATACTCTTTTCGCCTGGATAGTGGGGGGGGTGAGTACACCAATCAAGAGTCCTCCACCACAACTAGCACTTGTGGCATCTGCACCACAGATGAGTCATTCAACGAGACAATGGAAAAATTCTGGCGACTAGAAGAATGTGATTCACGTGTGGCCAAACTAACTGCGGCTGAACGACGTTGTAAAGACGACTTCATACAAAACACTCATTAACTTACTGATGGTCGATTTGTGGCAAAGTTACCATTTCAGCATAATTTAAATCAACTAGATAGCTTCGCAACGTTTCACAGCTATTGAACGCAAGCTTTTAAAAACCCTGACCTCAAGACTCAGTGTGTATCTTTTATGCGAGAGTATGAACAACTGGGTCACATGAAAGAAATAGCAGTACATAGTATCAATCCAACACTGCATCTTTCCACACCATGCAGTACTCAAAAACATTTACCAACTTATCATTAAACGAAGCACTAGCTACAGGGCCAACCATACAAGAAGACGTCGCTACAACGCTACTTCGCTTTCGTCTACCTCGATTTGTCTTTACAGCTGACATCGAAAAAATGTACCGACCGGTATAGATGCACAATGATCACCAGCAATACCAACTTATTTGGTGGAGAGAAGATCCATCACACCCAATGAAGTGTTATAAGCTCACCACAGTAACTTATGGCACAACCTCTGCACCATACTTGGCTATGTGCACTTTGCAAGCACTAGCTGATAAACAAGCTAAAAAGTATCCGTTGGCTGCTGAAGTAGTGACATCAAATTTCTATTGGTCGAGCATCAAATTGAAGAAATTGCTATCCGAATCAATATCACACCAGTATCACACTGTACTCTAAAAAATTATTTCATTACCATTCAAGGACGTTTCATAGTCACCAGCTCAACGCATTTGTCATATACAAAATTTTGCCTCATGGCATGACTAGACAGTCCTAACAACATTCAACCATTCCTTCTGGACGTCAAGGAAACAGCGGTGGAAGATCAAATCAGCCAATTGACGGCACTCCAGAATGAGATAGCAAATCTACGCATCGACAATCCGAACAACATTCGACCACATGATATCCATCAATACGTAGTAAGCTATTCTTGTATCTTCATCATCATGTGCATCATATCTTGGTCTGTATGGAAGCGAATAAAAAATCTCAGCAACATCGATCGAGCAACCCCACAACCAGCTCCAAGAGCTATCACCAACGTGCTCGGTATTGACCACGAACCAGAACTTGAAATTATAACAACATATGCAAGCTAAGGTTGATCGACACACGCTCAACACCGGGGAATATGTTGAGACATAGCATAAAAAACAACAACAATAACATTATATAAAAGTAAACAAATAGCAATGAACTCAAACTGCATGTTAAGCAGAACATTGCCACAACAATTAAACACTTATCGCCAAGGCCAACGCATGTGCCCAAAAATGCTTACATTGCACAATAGTGCAATGAACTTGCGCTAGCAAAGTAGCTGTTCATTGCCTCAAAATTGTGTCAGCAATTTAGCAATTTAAATTGTTTTTGTTTTTAAATTTATATATCCCAATTTATGTTTAAATAATGTTTATGTGTAGGGGAGAGTGGGGTGTTGTGAGACATGGGGTGTTGTGAGACACGTCAATATCTGACATAGTGGTAATGTTATGAATGCTCACAGCAACTGTAAGATATTTTCTCAATGGGATCTCACTTATTATGTGCACTCATCGCATTGACACGTGTTCCTAGTGTCTGTAACAATTTTGAGTTTTGATCGCGCTCTTAAAAGTTTTTTGTACAGTTTGCCTTTGTGGAATTTCCAGAAACATTGCCAATTAAATGTGAAGGTAAATATTTATTAAAATGATATCTCTTCCATTGCCTTAAAGCCCACCGAAGTGATTTTGCAAAAAGAATTGCGGGTGATGATGGCGCCGTGGCCATTTGAAAATGCCGAATATGGGGTGTGGTGAGACAGTAAATATGGGGTGTTGTGAGACAGTTCATTTTTGTTTTTATTGCATTATTTTTATAGCCATCATGCCACTAAATGCACATAAAGTATCGCCAAAGCCAAAAGGAAATGTGGCATCCATCCACCTAGTGGCAGCCATCAAAGAAATATCCATAAAAAATAATTGTTTTCGAGTTGTCTGCAAATCTTATAATTTTGATAAATCTAGAGTGTATGGAACCCGTTATATAGAAAGTTGAAGACACAATTTTTTCCGCATCGGCTTCAAATGATAAATTAGTCGATTTTGTTGCATAGCAAAGTGTCAAAACTGGCAGGAAACCAGTTTTTCCAATATTTTACAAATTAAATTGGTTTTTCAAGCCGTCTGAGCTGAGTAGTGCACTAGAGAAGGTTAGTCCTCTGAAGTTTGATCCCCTATTCCAAAAATCAAAACGCGGCCGGAAGAATGAAAAAAAAAAGAAAACAAAAAAAATCGCTAAAGAAACAAGCAAAGCGAAATACCACCGAAAAACCAAAAGTATAATGAAGATTTATACTTTTGCATCTTTTGTAGGGCAAACGTGCCAAAGAGTGTTTTTTTTTTTTTTTTTTTTTGGATTCGCCAAGGGAGTGTGAAATCTCATGAATACGTATAGCCCGTACTATACACATGCACGACTTACATTCTAAAATCAGTCCGGACGAAAACAATTTCATTAGTTGCAATAAATGTGATCGAACTGTTTATCTGCAGAGTGCCAAAATGAAAACCGGAATTTTAACTGTTAGCTGAATCAGGTTAACGCGCACAATTTTTCTTATCTGTATTTTAATTTTTTTCCTATTTCAATAAGGACTTTAAGCAAAAAATTCCATTTTGTTATATTTATAGTAGTGTCTCACAACACCCCATAATTTTTTAAAATCCAAAATTCCAATCTTTTTTTCAGGCTTCAAGAAAATTCTTAAATGTTTTGAATTTAAAAAAATGTCATCGCAGGTTGTTAGGTAATTGAATAAGCTAAACAAAATATGTTTCCAGAAAAAAAAATATTAACTTTTAAATAAGTTATCGTCCATAAACTAAACCTGTCTCACAACACCCCACTCTCCCCTATATATGTCGATGGTTAAGCTCACTAAAGTGATAAGTGATTTTTGACAAAAATAGGTTTACTGCATTTTCCAAATCATCCACATAATATCTACCTTGTGTAAATTTCATGAAAATGCATAACAAATGGATGCTGCTCGGTATACAGCTGAAATTAGTGTTTTGTACTAAAATGTATTGAAAATTTAAAACAAAATCGACGTTTCTGAACATTTACAATTTTTCACTTATCATTTTTGTGCTTTTAACCATCGATGTGTTAATTGTATAAAGTCTAAATGTATAAATAGTAGGTAAGATCAATTAATAAAGCGAGTATCATTATTAAGACCATGCAAAACGGTATTTTTAATTTTACTCAAATCACAGTATAATTGGTGTATGCACTAATTATACAAGCAACAATTAGAACACGGCTCATTGTGCCTGGTCTAAGCAAGACAATATAAAAGCATATTGTTCAACATAGCTGCAGGAAACACTCGCGCTTGCTCTTATTAACATTTTCTTCAAAGCTTTTAAGCTTTTTTGGATACACAATATCTAATTCTAGCTTGAATGCATTCTCTGCGTGCTTCTGCGATTTCTGGAGACCACCAGTACACTGGACTGCGGTGTCGTTTGTTGGCGTTCTAAGGAGCATGGACGCGAAGAAAGCTCTCCTGACTTGGTCAGTGGCATGTCTTGCCGTATCGGTTGCTGTGCCGGAGAGGTAATGTCGGCCATCATTACTCTAACGAAGTCTTCGTCTAGCGAATCTGTTTTATAAGCAGCTCCGTTTTCGCTACTATGCCTTCGGTAATGGCATGGTGGTCACTGTTCGTATAGATATCTCGTACCATCCACCCAGTCTGAATACCGAGCTCACTACTGGCGAATGTCAGATCAATAAAAGAGCTACCTACTGCACTGCTAAATGTGTTCTGCAATCCGGTATTGAGCAGCACCACGTCTAGTGATGCGAACGCCTCGAGAAGTATGAAGTCTTTTTGGTTTAATAATAATAGTAAAAATGGAACAAACTTTAAAATTTCATTGAAATTGAAATTTAAGTTATTTTGATGGTCCAACTATCAAGTTTTGTATATTTTCAACAGAGTTTAATGTGATTAATATTAACTTTAAAAGAAGAATGAATTAACTATTCATTGATTTAAAAAAATAAAAAAACAAAATTAATAACGAAAACCAACATCAAAGTAAGAAAGTTTTCCTGATAAAATGAAAATTTTTGCGGTTTGTCGCCTTGCTATCGACCTTTGTCCAAGGGTCGACCTTACCCTTCACCATTCATCAAAGGAATTTCGGCTTGAAATTCGAATCTTCTTTGGTGGCGTTTTCCGAGAGCCGCTGCTGAATTTAATTGCTCTTTTAGGAGTGGCCTTTGAGACTATCTTGAAAATCGAATCCGTTTGGGAGTCTTTATGCAATCGCTTAGTGGAATTGTGCGATTGCGAAGCACTATGATGCATCAACTCCTGCGCTTGGCACTGCTTGAATGAGTGATTTTATCACAGACTCTCCCCGTTGTGGCTCTGTTTGGGTGCCACTGTGTTTTATTGCCTTTTGTGCCTTTTATTGGCGATCGCTGAATCCTGGAACTCATTTTAAATGGGTTCTCATTAGGATCGCCATTGCTCGTAACTTTATCTGGTACAGCGGCCGAGTATGCCACCGCTACAGCAGTGAATGCCACCGCTGAAGTTGGTTGGGGCATCCAGAATCCTTGCCCCGACCGTGGGAGTTTCCACGGACATTTCGTGGTGGTTTTGGTTCATTTGTTTTCAAGGTTACCTTCCCATATCCTTTTATACCCACGGACAGGTTTTTAAGACTGCCGACCGCTACGGTATAGACGCAGACCAGAAAGCCGCAGACGACTCTGGGGTTTTTTCTCGTAGTTTTTAGCGGTTAAAGAACTGTCGAGCGTTTGTTCAACTTGGGAACGCGGGGTTGTCCGGCCCGAAGGATCTCGAAATATTTGATCCTCCCCTGCGGGTTACAATGAATTTGCTACGAAGATGCAACTGCACCCAAGATAAAACATAGACTATAAAACAATTCCAAAGATTTCCATAAGAGCTCCTTTTACGTATTGCATTTTTAAGACTCAATAACTCCTAAACGACTTGACCGATTTTGGTAAAATTTCGTATATAAAAAAATCTGATCCAGCAACAGAATTTAGGCAATTTAAATCTATGCGCTTTATGCAATCAGCTATGTCTGGCTCATTCACGTCAATACGGATGAACCGATTTCGATGAAACTTGGTAAGCATTCGTATCTGTGTTTTAAGAAGTTCTTCGAAAAAATCAAGGAATGAGCCGAAGGCAAACGAAGTCAAGAACCAAACACCAATATTGCGGCGACAGTAAAATTTAGCACGAATATACTAAAAAACGTTTCTTTATTTTAATTCCAAATAAAATGTTGGTTTTAATATCTAAAAGAACAATTTATGTGTATGATAAAATTAATTAATTTAAAATAAGGCTTACTTATTCGTGCTTCCTGGCAAAACTTAAGCATATCAAAAGCCGGAAGCAGACATTATATAAACAAAAAATAGAAATGTATTACATCCCTTCAATCAAAGCTTTAAGGTGATGCCAAAGTTATTAAAGATAATTCAATCAAATTGATAGGTATAAAAAAAGTACAAAATTCAAATTATGGTATCTTATCCACAACAACCAACGAAAACACTAACGAAAAAAAAGAAGTTTAATGAATTCGAACAGAAGCTATACAAAGATGGATGAACAAATCAACCGAACAGTTCCGACCAAAATCGAAGTTGAACTAAGACAATCCAAAAATCCAAAAGTTATCCCAAAAGGAATAAAGAAAATTAGATTTTTTTCTGAGATAAAAATGCATATTAAAGGCATGTTAAGAAAAACTTTAAACGCATTTTTCTCGTTAACAGTGAGCTAATACAGCTCTGACACTGCGGCATAATGTGATGTCTATTTTGTCATAACTTTTTATTTAAAGCAGTTAGAGCAATTGAATTGAAGTTTTTTTTAGAAAACATAGTATATTTTCGAGGTTAAGATTAGCAAGATGTCTTGGCGTGACTATTTCGCTGCCTAGGTTTATTTTCCTTATATGGAAAAGAGCTGGAAATTCAACGATAGTATGTCTGGAGGTTTCTGCATTCTAAAGGCATAGTCTGCATAGGGAATCAGTAGCGTGGTTCATTTTTTCAAGGTGTTTATTTGTTTGCAGTGTCCAGTTATGATTCCGGTCATCGCCCTTAGATCTTTTTTCCTTAAGTTGATAAGGAATTTCGATTTCTTAGGTGAGAGTTCAAGCAAGTCATCTAGTGGCAAACAGAATTCCCCTTCTCGCTCTAGGGTCGGATCGAGACGTGGCCGGCAGACGTGTCCGGCAGGTACTGTTTTACGGAAATTCGACTAAACACTTTCGACAGAGGGAGAGGGGCAAAACTAAAAAAAAACGATAATTTAAAAAATACATTGATGATGACCTTATGGCTGTCTAATGATAAAAACCGTAGTAATTTATTTTTTAGGTAACTAACTTCGGATCGGATCAGGGAGATAAGGGGGGCGATCTTCACATGGCAACGTGCCTGTCTGCCTCAACTTGGCGGGGCCAGCATTATCCATGTCGAAATCGTCTCAAGTCGACTCAAACCTCCGCGTGGCGTCTCCTGGAAACGTCAAAATACTATCGCCCGATAGACTTCGGCGACGAATCTGAGCGGCGGGTTTCCTTTGGTCATCAATCAATGGTTGTGCGTTGGGTTTGAAGCCCACCACGTAAAATAATTATTTCAATGAAAAGTTCAAGAATAATAAAAGAATGATCCCCAAATCTGATCACGACTACCGCAAACGAAAAACTGATAATGATTTACGAATACGCACCTGGAATGTCTGAACCCTAAATTGGGATGGTGCCTCAATCCAACTCCATTCTATAAAAGCAAAAAAAGTGAGTATACCCACGAAAAACAGTTGGATGTTTTTGTCCCGATCACGTAGAGTATATAAAGATGCAAACATACGGATATCTCACTGTTCTAATATGACATCTCAAACCAAGCATCCAGTCTAAAATAAATAAAACAAAATCCTAGGATTCTTATTGGTACCTACAAATAAAATATAATCCCTCACCGAAGACTAATAAATCACCAAAACCATTCTCACTAAAATCTCGACCTAAAAATAAAAGCGTCTCATTCAACTTATCATCAACTCATCGTATAACAATCACTCATCAGACAACGATTCCGGGCGTTACCCAAATTTTATACACTCACATGTACTAAATCCTACTTTGCCAAAAATCACTCTTTATAAGGATGCTACCACCTTCACTCCACGTAATACATCTGTTCCCCCTGCTCTTACTACTATTATTTCCTCCATACATACGCCTACCACACCAGTAAATACTGATGATCCCCTTACAACCACACAATCCCCTGTTTCAACCACACTTTCCGCAGTTAAGCTTAACACGGTACCATACTTTCTCGACCTTCTCCTTGCGCCAATAGCCAAATTTACCAAAAATCTCGTTGTAACTAGCACAGAAAGGCACTTTGACATGTCTCGCCTAAGAGAATCCGGAGGTTATATGAAAACGTTCGTCTCCACTTGGCTTACTTACATAACAAAACTTGTATCGACGGATCAAAGCGTTATGGTAATGATACAACAGGAAGGGCTTCCAACCGGCTGAATTTAAAAAATTTACATTCAGTACCACGAGAGCTTTAATATCTTGCCAGCTGAAGAAGAAAAGGATTTATCAGCTTATGTCTCATACACCACTTCAAAGCGATTATGTCATGTGAACAAATCTCGTTCAAATTTCAAAAACTATTATTGCTCCTAATTATACTCCCTTAGATTTTTGTCTACCCTCTTACAGAAACAATGCTCAAAAATGGTTTATCACAATTGTGGTGGTATGCGTGGCAAACTTAATAAATTTTTCGTAGACGCAAAGTCATGCCATTATAATGGCATGACTATAATAGCATGACTTAATGGAAATGACTCCTTTAGAATGAAGAAATTCCAGTTACAATTGGACACTCTGCCGTAATGATCTAGATTAAACATACACCTGTTAATCCCGTGGTGGTGGTGTACTAATTGCCATACATACTTCCCCACCTAGCTTATTAGTCGAATCCACCTCTCACAAACTTTCTGACCACCAAATAGTTCGGATTAGTTTTCAGAAACATCAATATATCTATATTGGTGTTATTTACATTCCCCGTAATTCCACGGAAACTTCATGTAGGGATCTGTGTATCAAAAGTATTTTCCATAAAATCCAAGAAAGCCTATAACCTTTACATTAATTTCACTGGAGAAAGAATTGCTGTAGAAGAAATTCTTTGAATATGTAAATGCCAAACGAAAATCAAACGGATACCCTTCCTCAATGTTCAAAAGCAATGATACATCTTCTAACACTCAAGAGATTGCAATCTTTACGCAGATTACTTCAAGGAAGTTTTCAGTGTTTCTACAAACACATCTTACAACACCCCTCTTATCACAAATTCATTACCTTGAATGAATCATAACGAAGTATACGTGATTAAATATATGCAGCTATAATCCAGCTAGATCTAAACAAAGAATTGGTTGCGCCCCAATTTACTTATTCAGTGCGTAGACCAAATGCTCTTGCCCTTACAAATAATTTTCAATAAATCACTTAATCAATGTGTTTTTCCTTCATATTGGAAAACATCTCACCTCACACCAACATTCAAAAATGGTGATAAAAGGTCGGTCGAAAAGAGGTGTATTGTCATTTTGTCTTTTATCTCAAAACTGTTCGAAAAAATAATATGCGAAACACTGACAGTTCTTATAAATCCATTACTCAATGAATAGCAACATTTTTCCGTAAAGGTAGATAAACTACCACAAATCTTATGATTATGGTTTCTGATGTATTAGGCAAAATAAAAAAAGAACAAAGAGTTGATACAATATACACTGACTTCAGCAAGGCCTTCGATCGCGTTGATCATAATTACCTGGCTAACAAACTAGAAAAGTTTGGTATCTGAGGCTCCTTTCTATAATGGCTTAAGTCTTATCTTCGCGGTAGATTCCAATTTGTTAAATTTCAAGGTATCCAATCCAAGGAGATTTCTGTCATATCTGGTGCCCCACAAGGAAGTCATCTAGAAACACTTCAATTCAATATTTTTATATCAGACATTTCCAACGTTTTGTCTGAACTTGTTCTGAACTTGATGTTACGTTTTAACAATCCAATCTACTTGATTAAGAGCAGTGGTGCAGTCAGAATAAACTATTTTTAACGTTAACAAATGCTATACAATAACTTTCTCCCAAAAAAATCTCATCACTTATAGCAATTGCTCACACAATGGTACAGAAATTCAAAATGTCTATCATATTGTTGATATTGGAGTCGTTAGACAATAAATTGCGATTTAATCTGCATTATGATAAAACCCTATCAAGAGCCAGTAAACAACTCGGTTTCATAAAACTTTTTAGTACGCCCACTTCTAGAATATGGATGTATTATTTGATTTCCTGCGTTCGATTCACACAGCGAGAATATGGAATATATTCAAAAACAGTTCCTGCTTTTAGCTCTAAGAAACACCTAAAACCCCGCGAATACAACACCCTACCATCCTGTGTGCATAGGCTTAGCTTGCTTAATTGGATGTCCCCATCAACCAGAAGAACAATACTCACCTCATGTTTCACATTCGATGTTCTCAACGGTGCTTTAGACAGTGAATATTTGTAAAATAAATAAAATAAATTAAAATGACACGGTCGATGTTCAGCATATGTACAGTCAAATTGTCCTGCAAGCGCCTGTTGTACAGTCGTTTTACGGCTTTTTAATTGCACATTTCCTTCCTTGCATGTTGTATGAACGCTGTACAGCTTTAGCTAAAAAATTTTCATTTTTACTCGGGACTACACACGCCAATAATGAGCCAATTAATGGGTGTTATAAAGCCATTCTCCTTCAAAAGAAACCTTTACAAGTTCTTATTTCCGCCCTCTTAACCTCCTTTACCGTTCATAATCATCTCATCTCATCATCTCATATTTAATAATGCCCCTTCATTAGTCATCTCCATTACCATTCTGAATAATCACGACCCATGACTAATATCACATCTAAGTGAATTTTTTCCTTTATTTTTTCCTAATATCACATCTAAGTTCTTTTCTCCACTTTGGCGTAGAATTAATTTATGACAAAGTTTTGTAAACAAAATGTCAATCATGTAGGCGGATACGCACACTTTGCAATTCAATGCTCAAAATGAAAAAAAAAACATAGATTAAATTAAGTAAGAATCAGTAATTGCCTTGTTTGGACAAATAAATAAATAAATTCAGGCTTTATTATTTTGTCTTAATTTTGAATTAATTGTTTCCAAATATTTCAAGCCGCCTTAGTGGGTTCCGTGCTAGAAGTTGAAGAAAAGACAACTCTAATCGAGGTTTTGTTAATAACCCCTCAAGTGGTCAGAATCAGAATTTAACAAATATTAAACATCAGCGAAAAATTATGGTTCAACCAGAATCGATGTATCGAAATGTATATTTCAAACATTTGGGGTGTGATTACTTTTCGTGTGACTCATTTTGTGATTGAATCCTTTTCTGCTTGGTACTGCTATAATTTTGGGAAGAGGTTTCGGAGTTTAACTCGATATTCAGCCCGAACTTTGGTAGCGCGAATACTCTTGTAACATATTGGAGGGTACTTGAACAGACTTCCTTTTCAGACCACAAATATAGTAGCTTTAATATAAGTTTCAACTACACACCGGATCAAAAGATCTTTGGAAACCCCGAGAAACACAAACTGGAGCCAGTTTAGAAGAATCAGTGAGACCAGACTACCCTCTCTAAAAACCTTTTCAGACCAGCTAATAAAACCACTCATCTTGTTGGCCCACGCGAACAAAGTGGAAAAACAGACCACCATACTTACTTACTTACCATACCATGGCGCTTACAACCGTTGGTCGGTTTCGGCCTCATCTAAGAATTTTCGCCAGCCTCTTTTGTCGTGCACTTGCTGGCGCCAGTTGGAAACTCCAAGCGTTGTCAGGTTATCCAATGCCTGGTCTTTACAACGGAGATGCGGTCTTCTTCGTCTGCGTTGGCCACCGCTGGGTATCGAATCCAATAATTTTTTCGCTGGAGCTTCGTCGTTCATTTTCTCGACATGACCTAGCTATTAAATAAAACCTATGTTTTTAAAATACGAAGTATGTATATTTGTATGTTGTTTAGCAAAAATGTCTAGGTTAATGTCTAGGTTAATTGTATATATGTAGCTATTATATAACTGTCATCAAGTTACACTACGGAAGTTCAGATAATGGTCTTGAGACCAAGTAGATTTTAAGATTACAATCTGTGATGTAAATAAGAGTAAAATTAATAAAAAGAAGAGTGTATTAAACAATAAAGAAGTGCAGTTTCATTAAAACTTTCAGATACCACCGGTTCGGGACAGCATTATATGGTGAGTATAAATATAACGATGTAACACGTTTTATAACGACGGTACCCAACGGAGTTGTGTGGGTTGAACGGAGAACGCCACACAACAATACAAATGAGGGCTCAAACTTTTCAAAAGCAATGTCCGCCGAGCAAAAAATCCTCAAATCGCATTGAAAAAACTACAGACATAGCAAGACGCAGAAAGCTGCTCTACAAACAGCCTTTCATTCAGAATTAGCTGTGAAAAGACAATGGTGAGAGCGACACTGGAAAATCCCGTCACATACTCCGTAGATCTTAATAGCACTAGACAAAATCCAGTGGGACAAAAATTCTTTTTCAGAATTTAAAAACCCATGACTGGACGACATATTCCCAGTCAAGTTACAAACGACCACTCTGCGTTTCTTGGATAATAAATATAATAAATATAAGTCGTTTCTTGGTTAATAAATATAATATATATAAAGGATATATCAGACTTAACTGTACCTGTACTCTGGAGGATGGTATTCACACCAAAATCAGGTTATAGCTGTCACCTGTATTCAAAGGACTACAGGCCCATAAGCCTAACATCCTTTTTGCTGAAAACACTTCAGAAATTGTACACTCAGGGAAAAATGCTCTTACCTGATCCACGTTATTTTAAACTAACTAATTTGGTTAAGAGAGTCAAGCACATTTTTATAAACTTGATCCTCGCTAGTTTAATTTGACTGATCTGTTAAACAGAGCATGTGAAACAATATCGCGAGATTTTTATCTAAATTTTGCTTTCGATTTTCATGCAATAGTATGGTTCGTTCTCTAATGCGTTACTCTAATGCGATAGCTACGGAGTCCTTATTTAATTCTCGGACTGGACGTTTTCGAAAAATAATAATTGTTTTATATTATTTCTTTATATGTTTTTCTAATATTTACCTATTTTTTAAGCAAGAGTACGAAAACAACGACGTTTATGGATAAATAAAATACGTTTTTGCCTAAATGTTATATTTTACGTTCAAAGTTAATGCTGAAGCTGAAAATAAATTCTGTGTGAACAAGAGAGAGATATAGCTATTTGTATCTGGTTTGTTCGCACAGTTTTCGTTACAGCTTCAGTGTCCACAACGCGGTCAGAGTGTGTTTGTAGCGTGTGTGTGCTGATGAAATCAGCCATTTAACATATTTTCTAGTTTGATTTTTATCTACATTTGGCTAACATTCCAACATGTAATAGAATGGGTAATCGTTGGACTCTCATGCGGTAGCATGTGAGAAGTCCAGATTCGATTCTGGGAATGGACGGTTTTGAAGGCAATAATTTTTTATAAACTTAATTACCATAAAAAAAGGTAAATATATGGTTGTATTAACCACTTAAAAGTTACCACCATTACCGTTTCATTTACAACAACAAACAAACCACTAAATAGTATTACATTGGTGTCTTCTATATTTCATTTACTTGCGTCATTAAATAAGCGCAACCATATTGTATCAAATACTGTTTATCGATGTTATAGTTATATATTTTTAGTATAAATCAAAAATAAGTAAAAAATTTTTATTACCTTAAATAACCCGAACTGAATGACATCACAACAGCGAAAGTCCAATAAATCCATTCATTTTCGATAAAAACAGGTAATATTCTGTTAACGTCTTTCGGAAGGTAATTGCAGAATAAAAACAATGGAATAAACACTGCTCGTATTGTTACTGGTATCACAAGATATTTTGGTTTGGGCTGTTGGCATTAGTTAGAAAGATAAAAAGTTATTAATAATAAAAAATATTTAATAAAATGTATAAATATTTACATTTTTAATGAAATTATTTTTTTATATAAATGAATATTATGCAATAAATATTATATTATATAGTTATATTCTTAATTAAATGCTTTTTTGTCGAAGATGAGTGCATTTTAACTTTTCAAAGCAAGAATTGCCATTAGCAGAGCAGACCGAGACAGCATGAAAAAAATGTCGTTTTCAGCACAGCAAATAAGCACTAAAAAATGCCAAAATAGTACAATAATATGCACAAAAAACTGTTAATTATGACTTATATTTGCAAACAAAAAAATAATTTTATGTTCATATTCCTTTTTTAATATATAAAATAAAAACACAGAATGTACACTCTAAAACTCTATGATCGCTCAACATCCGAAGATGTTAGCGGACAGTATATAAAAAGAGAAAGTTCTTCCGGTAACTACAAATCAATAAACTTATTTCTTGAATCTGTACCTTTATAAAAAATTGTGTATATATCTAAAATAATGGGATATTTTTTTTTTATCTGAATGATATTTTTGTATAAACTCTTCGCGATCTATGGAGACTACATCAGAATCTTCATCGCTGTTCCGTTACAGTTTTAAGATCATCAAAATGATCGCAAAATAAATGGCTATCGTTTCCTATCGCATTATAATAGGATTTGGGGGCATTCCATCGTGACGTACACGACATTTGTACGACTTTTGCTATGTTTCAAAGAAGCTTGCTAAAAATTTAAGTAATTATGCATTATTCTTTTGCATTATTTTAATAATTTCTCTTCATGGTTAAAAGAAAAAAAAACGATCAAATGTTGTGTGACGTACCCGACAATGAATCAACCAGTTTTAATGATATAACGATTTATCACGAAAATTTAGCTAAACCGTAAATGCAAAAACAAAATATGGATATAATAATAAAAATATGCATTTTGAAGATAACTATACAAAATCAAATTTGGAAATTAAACTTAAGAAAAATGTGAAAATGTATAAAAAGCAAGCGTGACGTACACGACATACTGGGTGACGTAAGCGACACGTACGAATTTAAACTATTTTATTGGTGTTTTTTACTTTGAATATTGGTCTTTCGGCATTCATGCTGTATTCTTGAGTGTGAATTTCGTCTCCAATGTACTGCAGAATGTGAAAGTTTATATGTCTGTGATGGGTTGCATAGGCATCCATGGGATTTCTCATTGGCGTGTCACTATTACAAAAACTCTGTATCTTGGTTAATATTGACACTAGGGTACTGAAATTGAAATGATATGGGGGTAGGGAGATTCAGTACAACGCACGACGAAAAAGTGGTATGAATTATCCATAGGGTGTGGCACATTTAAAAAATGAATTTTTTTCGATTAATATTCATACTAGGGTACTGAAATTCGGTAAAGGTGTAGGTAGAATTTTTACAAATCACGATTAAGAAAGTTGGTGGGACTCAACAAAGGGGCGTGTCACTATTAGAAAAACTCTGTTAGTTGGCTTATATTGTTCCAAGGATAGCTATTTGGTACATTGATACATTTTTCAAAATATCTCTAAAACTGTCAAAGATTGAGATAAAAAAATATATATATTTGATAAAAACTTTTATGTAAAGTTCTTAAAACTAGTTTTTCACCATATAAAAAACAATTTTGAAAATTTAAGAGAGGATAAAAAGTTATAGTCTCAAAATATGTTAAAATTTTAATATTTTTCAGCTTTGATGGGACATATTTCGCAAACTAAAAAAGATAATTCAACTTTGGATTCACAAATTTAAATAACATATATTTTAAATATGAACATTTAAATAAGGACAAATTTTCTGATTTCTGCCTATAACTCCTAAGTTCGAACTGATGATGAAAAACGAATACCATTTTTAGATCTGCGTTTAAAATTCATTTAGAATTGATAGCACTTTATTCTGCAACTTTTGTTGTTTCCCCATATTGTCCTTACGCAAAAACTTCCACCTTCACTCTTACTCTAGTGATGACAATATATATCTTTTAAGCGTGACGTACACGACATTAATTTCCCAATTATAATATAATCGATTTTGAACAAATGTAACTATTCCTTGGAGAAATAAAGGTTGTTATAGTTATAACACGATATGCGGTATTGAATTAAATCAATTACATAACAATTAGTTACGTATATAAAAGGAAAAATTGAGAAAAACTTTGAGTTAATTTTTAGCATTGATCTCTTTGACGATATCATAAGTATATGTATATATATATTTGTCATTGCAGTGATGAGCCAAAAATAAGATATTGTACCATAAGGGACTTAACTCATGTAGGTTCACTGCTCTGTTGTTAAAAATTAGAAATTTTGCTTTTTTTTTTTGCTAAAATATACCGCTTTGCGTGGAATGCCCCTTGGTGGCAATGGAGTGTTTGAGAAAGAAAGTTTGAATGCGTTACTACGGGATGGAGCCTAGAATTAGGAAAAAATTATAAGTTAACAGTAAGAAAGCAATAGTCAGTCTAAAGCAATACATAGTAGGGGAAGAGTGGCATGAAAGAGCCAGTTTTAAAAAAGTTACAAAATATATGAAAATAATTAATAAAATTATAATTCTTGTATCAAAAGTATTTTCTCATTCATTTATGTACGTAATACCATGAAATATTTTCTAAAATCAACAATATTCTTGGACCTGTAGCCATTTATAAAAAACATGAAATTCGGCTCTTTCATAACACATTGGCATTGAAAGAGCCAACCAAAGTTTTGAAAGAGCCATCTTCTTATTACAAGACTTAACACGAAAAATAACGAATATTTTATTAAAAATATTAATTGTTATTATAAAAAGTATTGTTTTTACAAAAACAAATTAAATAAATAAAAAAAATTCAAAACTAAAAACAAAAAATAGTTAAAAAACTTAAAAATATTTTTAGCAATAAAGTTAAATCGCTTTGAAGAAAATCTATAATAATAAGACCTATTCCAAAAACAAAATAAGAGGTTTAAAACACTTAAAAACATTTTTGACAAAAATAATTTAAACTTCCTTTACGCTTCTTCATACCACCGCAACCCAGCTCTTTCAAAACATATTGTCCAAAGAAACATAACCTCAAAAATTAGTATGAAATCAAGATTTTTCCGGGAAAATAAATATGCTATTTAGCTAGTTAGTTAGTTCACCTGTTAGTTTTAAAGGTGAAGACGTCACAAAACAAATAAAATGTTCTGAAAAACTTACTTAATGATGAAGAAATCCAAAATACGATACACCATCGTCGTTTATTATCAGTGAACTGTCAAATGTTCGAGGGTGCCATATGGCGAGTATTGCTTCTTAAAAATTATAATTTAAGAAGCATTCGTATGAAAACTACCTCGTAAATCAAGATGGCTCTTTCAAAACTTGGCTCTTTCATGCCACTCTTCCCCTACCAGGCACGCACCCAGGAAACAATTTTGGGGGGTTTTATGTTTTTATTTTCTAACTTATTTAAATTTGTTATTCATTAAATAATGTAGAGAACAAAGGTTTTTCTTTTATTTTGAACCATTGCACTTGAAATGTTCTCAATATTATTTTCTACACCCTTACGAACACTTTAAAGAAGTAGATGAACAAAGGCAATGCAAAAGTCGAATCGATCTCCCAAAAGGATTTTTTAAAATTAGAATTTTGTTTTTGAGATAAAAATCCATATTAAATGCATGCTAAGAAAAACTTCAAAAGCATTATTCTCGAAATGACTTGAACCCGGATGTCAGATCTAGAAGTTGAAGATGTTATTTTTATACCCTAAACCTGAAAGGTGAGGGTATATTAACTTTGTGCAAACCCTTGTAACGCATAGAACGAAGCGAGTCCGGTATAGAAAAGTATATATATTCTTGATCAGCGTCACCACGTGAGTCGAGCTATCTATGTCCGTCCGTCTGTGTGTTGTCCGTAAAAACAGGATAAGAAGAAGGAGTCGAGATAATGGGATGAAACTTGGTACTCTATTGAATATTTTTGGAATCCGTCTACGGACACGCCTACCTCCCATACAAAGCAAAAATTTAAAACTGCATAACTCAGCTCATAATAAGCCTACAACAATAAAATTTGATATGTATGTGTTTTATACTAACACAAAGATGTCTTCGAAAATGGGTGTCATCCGCTCGCGGACACGCCCACCTCACATACAGCCCAAAAATTGAAAACGCAATAAATAAGCCTGTTTATCCCACAGAGCTAAAATTTGGCACGTATGTTTTTATGACAAGACAAAAATGATTTTGAAAAATGGATGTCATCCGCCTACGGACACGCCTACCTCTCATACAACCCAAAAAGTTGAAAACTCAATAAATAATTTTATATTTGTTATAGAGAAATGAAATTTGGTATGCATGTATTTTATACCAAAACTAAGGTGTGTTCAAAAATTGGGAGTAATCCGTCCATGAACACGCCCTCCTCCCATAACGAAAGCACAATAAAGGCATTAACTGTGAGCTACAGGAATAAAACTTGGTATGTGTAAATTTTTCATCAACATTTTAATGCATATAAAATATAGGCTTTAGCATTTACAATAAAAAATTTTTTGTTTTTGAACAGTAGGTAGTAAAGTAGACTTTCTTTACTTGTTTTTTTTTTAAATATGACCGGCAGGTACTGTTTTACGAAAATTCGACTACACCCTTTTGACGGAGGGAAGGGGAAAAACTCCAAAAAACGATTATTTAAGAAATTTAAATATATTATATTATATTTTTTTAACTCCTACCCCATCGACCATGAGAAGTTGGAAAAAAATTCCACTAAAATACCTGCAACCAAATTCAGTAACGAAATCAGGCAAACTTCGAGCAATGTGGCGTGACGTTACTTACTTTTCAAATTTAATATAAAATTAACGGTTTTTCTTATAAAATTAACGGTTTTTCTTCTTAACGATTTTTTTATAAAATTTACTTAACTTTATTAAAATTTATTAAAATGCAAAATTTCACGCACTTTTGAACGTCAGAGTAGAAAAAAAAGAACTAAATGCTTTTTGTCTGGCGTGACGTTACCTCAGAATATCATTAAAAGCAAATCAAAATTTTACCGTTAATTGATATTTGTTTGATCTTTTGCATTTATTTTGCGGTTAGTTGTTGTTGTTGCAAAAGTTTTGCATAAGAGTGCAATTGCACAATTACTCTTATAAATGGAAATTGGAAAGTGAAAATGCTCATAGAAATAAACAAAACTGACCAAAACATTAACTTTAACTTGGTAGCCCGATATCTTGCCAACGCAACATGGGAAAAATTTGAACTCTTTAATTAAATTAATTTTGAATATTTCTCTTTAATAATACAAGTCAAAAAATAATGTTGGTTAACTTTTAAAGTTTTTGGTCACGGTAGACTTTTCTGCGGAAATGCCCATATGTAACTGCTGCTTCGCCGCTATCGGAAAAGTGGGTTTGACAATGAAATAGGCCAAAACGAAGTATATGCTGTCTGTAAATAGGGAAGCGCGGCGTCTATGCTCCCATGTCACAGCAGGCAAATACAACTTTGAAGTTGCTGTAAACAGCAACTAATGTCAGCCTGGAGATTAAGCGAAGAATAACAATTGCTAATAGGTGCCACTACGGGCTAAGTAAGCAATTAGGTTCCAGAGCTCTCCCTCGATCGACAAAACAAACACTCTCCAAGACGCTCATCATAACTGTGCTTCTCTATGGCGCTGAGGCATGGGTGGTATCGCAAACAGATGCATCCGCTCTTGGAGTGTTTGAGAGGAAAGTTATTCGCAAAATCATTGGTCCTGTTCGAGTTGGCGACGACTATCGCATTTGAATGAACCACGAACTGTACGAACTCTACGACGACATTAACTTAGTTCAGCGTATAACAATTCAACGACTACGCTGCCTGAGTCATGTCTTTCGTATGGATGAAGAGCCCTGGCGAAGAAGGTGTTTGAGCCGAAAGCTGAGGGTCGAGGACGAAGAGGAAGACCATGCCTTCGATGGCCGAGGCAAGGGATTGGTGAAAGCAATTCGAGACGGCGTGCACGAAGCAAAGACGCCTGGCGAGAGCTGATGAGGTTACAGTTGCCACCTGAGGTAACAGTTGCCACCTTTATAGGAGAAAAACACAATTATTGAAACATAACTTGGAAGCATTTGTTTGTTTACTCGGCAAACTTATAAGCGACTAACAGCTTCCTGTTATTTAAGTAAAAATGCACATATGATTGTAAAAAACTCGCTTTGTAAAAAACACAGCTATTGTTTTGAATTATCTGTAAGTTAATCTTGCTAATCTTATAATGGCGGCCATGGTCGTGCGTGCTGTGTGGCGTTCGAACCAACGGATCTCGAGTTTAAACCTCACCTCGAGCAAAAGTTTTTTCAAAAGAAAAACATTTTCTGTTCGGCCGTCACCTCTCTGCAGACGATTGCAAACCTTAGAGTGTAAATGATGCCATGCAAAGCTTCTTGAGAACATGACCTTTAGCCTTTCGGAGTTACCATTAAACATGTACGTCCAGTTCTTGGTCAATTGTATGCAAACATTTAACACTACACAATTCATCATAAAAAGCTCGGTCAAAAGCCTTTCAAGGACTGAAATGACCAATTTGTTATGTTTTAATCTGGCTATTTAGTTTTTAAGTATTACTTTAATAATAAATTTTAAAGTAATCACCCTCAAAAATAAATAAATTTTTGAGGGTGTAGGGGTCCTTAAAATCTTAAAATTCCTTATTAAGAAACTTAGCATGGAGTGAGATTTATTGATAACTAGCGGATGTTACCCGGTGTTACTCGGGATTGTGCCTCAAGCACAGAAAACGGACGATTTTTAAAACTGCTCTCGTTTTAACCTTTTTTTAAATAATCAATTAAATTTTTAAACTATCGTTTTTTGGGGTTTTGCCCCATCCCTCCGTTGAAAGTGTTTAGTCTAATTTCTGTAAAACAGTACCTACCGAACACCTTGATACCGGAAGTCTTTGGAATTTTTTATAGCCTCTGTTTTATTTTAGGAGCAGTTGAACCTTCATACCCAATTTCATGGAAATCGGTTCAGGCGCTTAGAAGTTATTATAGAGTGCCACGCCCACATACTTCCGCCCACTTTTTTACACTATTTGTTCTTTCTATTTATTAAACGTACTCGGTGTCCAAATTTCAGCTCGATCGGATAAACGGTGCGCGAGCCTATACGGAACAGACAGACAGACAGAGGGCCAAACATTTGATTTTATATATTAGAAGATAAGATTGATGTGGTCTTTAAAATTTAAACAGGGGTCTAATAAAATTCCAAGATTTTTCTAATTAGAGGAGATGATAACCTACATAAAGTGAAACATTGACATTTGGAAACGTTGAGATGTAATTTATTTAATTCACACCAATAATAATACATTAGCTGTGTTTTTTACCAAGCGAGTTGTAAAAAAACGACCGCTTATCGTATGAATACTCGCTTAAATAACACAGGAAACTGTTAGTCGCTTAAAAGTTTGCCGACCAAACGAAAAAAATGCTTCCAAGTTATGTTTCAATAATTGTGTAAATTTCCTATCAAGGTGGCAACTGTAACTTATTGACAGTCAATAGTGATTCACGAAATCAAACTTTTTTTGTACCGAATACTCCTTACAAAATATTCAAAATTTCGTTTTGATCATTATTTCAATAAAAATACAAAATTTAATAAGTTTAACTAACATGATAGATTAAATATAAAAAAAAAAAACAAAAAAAAAAAAACAAATTGGCCATTTCAGCCCTTGAAAGGACTTTGACCGAGCTTCTTATGATCAATTGTGTTGTGTGTGTTATTAAATGTTTGCACACAATTGACCGAGAACTGGACCTACATGTTTTATGCCGACTCCGAACGGCTAAAGTTCATGTTCTCAAAAAGCTTTACATGGCATTGTTTACTCTCTGAGGTTTGCCATTGTCTGCAGAGAGGTGGTGACCGATCAAAAAAATTTTTTATAGAAAAAAACTTTTCGCCGCGGCTGGGGATCAAACCCGGGCTCCGAGCATGCTAGGCCACACACTTAACCTGCATGCCACGGTCACCACCGATAGATTAAATATACTCATTATTTAAAAAAATGTTGGTTGTTCAAGCGTTTAATTTTATAAATTGTTTAAGTATCGGGTATATTTACAGAACCGACTTTCGAGTACTTTAAATTTGAAAAATTTATGCAGCACTATCTGTCAAGCTTTGAAATTGAAAAATAAACTGTCAAAAAATTAAGAAAATAAATGAAACAGTTTTATTAGCAACATAGTGAACATATGGAAAAAACATTTGAACATAAATTAATCACAACACTTCTTTTATTCTGCTCCACTCTTTTAATTTTAATTTAAATCTGCTCCTCATCAGAAATTCATCAGTTTCTGCAAATGCTACTTGATTTTTTGATATGTTTTTGTTTTAGATTTGTTTATGTTTTTTAATACTTATTTGACATATCAAAAAATGCTTCCAAGTTTTAAAAAAATATTCTTAAGCGACTTTGTCGTTTTTTGAGAACTCGCTTGGTAAAAAACACAGCTATTGTATATTTAGTAAATCACAACAAAACTAGTGTCGATACCTGTTTTGGCATTGGCATTACGGATTTTTTATTCTTTTACAAGCTTTAAAGTTCCTCAAAATCAATTTGAGGCCTTCCAAGGACTTGTAGGAACAAAAATAATTGGTCTCTTTTAATCTCTCTTTTAATAATTGGTCTCTCCAAAAACGTAACAAATGGAAAAAATCATCTGATAATGTTAAAGAAAACTCTATTGTTGTAATTAAAGAAGAAAATCTACCTCCAAACGAGTGGCGTTTAGGTAGACTTACCAAAGTTTATTTTGGTGATGACGATAGAGTTCGTGTAGCTGATATTTTAACTGAACAGGGTTCCATTAAATGACCAATTATTAATTTTTAATTTTAATTTTAATTTTAATTTTAATTTTAATTTTAATTTTAATTTTAATTTTAATTTTAATTTTAATTTTAATTTTAATTTTAATTTTAATTTTAATTTTAATTTTAATTTTAATTTTAATTTTAATTTTAATTTTAATTTTAATTTTAATTTTAATTTTAATTTTAATTTTAATTTTAATTTTAATTTTAATTTTAATTTTAATTTTAATTTTAATTTTAATTTTAATTTTAATTTTAATTTTAATTTTAATTTTAATTTTAATTTTAATTTTAATTTTAATTTTAATTTTAATTTTAATTTTAATTTTAATTTTAATTTTAATTTTAATTTTAATTTTAATTTTAATTTTAATTTTAATTTTAATTTTAATTTTAATTTTAATTTTAATTTTAATTTTAATTTTAATTTTAATTTTAATTTTAATTTTAATTTTAATTTTAATTTTAATTTTAATTTTAATTTTAATTTTAATTTTAATTTTAATTTTAATTTTAATTTTAATTTTAATTTTAATTTTAATTTTAATTTTAATTTTAATTTTAATTTTAATTTTAATTTTAATTTTAATTTTAATTTTAATTTTAATTTTAATTTTAATTTTAATTTTAATTTTAATTTTAATTTTAATTTTAATTTTAATTTTAATTTTAATTTTAATTTTAATTTTAATTTTAATTTTAATTTTAATTTTAATTTTAATTTTAATTTTAATTTTAATTTTAATTTTAATTTTAATTTTAATTTTAATTTTAATTTTAATTTTAATTTTAATTTTAATTTTAATTTTAATTTTAATTTTAATTTTAATTTTAATTTTAATTTTAATTTTAATTTTAATTTTAATTTTAATTTTAATTTTAATTTTAATTTTAATTTTAATTTTAATTTTAATTTTAATTTTAATTTTAATTTTAATTTTAATTTTAATTTTAATTTTATTTTTAATTTTAATTTTAATTTTAATTTTAATTTTAATTTTAATTTTAATTTTAATTTTAATTTTAATTTTAATTTTAATTTTAATTTTAATTTTAATTTTAATTTTAATTTTAATTTTAATTTTAATTTTAATTTTAATTTTAATTTTAATTTTAATTTTAATTTTAATTTTAATTTTAATTTTAATTTTAATTTTAATTTTAATTTTAATTTTAATTTTAATTTTAATTTTAATTTTAATTTTAATTTTAATTTTAATTTTAATTTTAATTTTAATTTTAATTTTAAAAAATGCTCATCCAGCAATGATTTGAGTCCGTGCAAATTCTGTTTGCATATTCGTTATTTAACTGAAATGGTGAAACACAGATGTCGCTTAAAAATGAAGGTTTGAGTCCATAAAAATACTTTTTATGTCTTCGCTACTGTATTGAAATGGAGGGGAAAAAACGAACTTAACCTCATGAACTAAAATACCTAATGAACTAAAAGATGTAACGAACTAAAAGACTTAACCAACTTACATCATGAACGAGTGCACGAAACGAACTAAAAGAAAAAATGAGCTAAAAGAACTATATGAACGAACTAGTTCATAAAACCCAACTGAACTAAAAAGAGCGATCTTTTCAGTGAACTAAATTGCCCAAGTCTATTGTTTTAAAACTTTAGTAAGAGTTTTTTTTGCTTTTTGTAAATTCACAGTTTCAAATTATAAAATATTCATCTGTAAAAGGCGCTATTAAGCCCAGGGTTTAAATTGCTGTAGTCAAATTAGTAAAAGCATCAAAATATTGCTGTTGCTGTGCTCTCGCATTTGCAAATTTTTAAAGTTTCTCTTTTGCATTTTCTGCATGCTATGAAAAAACGAGCAGTTACAGCGGCAGCCAGCTATCGCATTGTACAGTCGTTTCTCCTTTGCTGCTTTATTTCTGTTACATTCACGAAGCAACAGCAGCACCGAACGAAATAACTTTGTAGCCAAGCATGCTACTTTGCTACATGCACTTTGTTTATCAAGCATGGGCAGCAGCATTAGTAAGAAATGTTTACATGCGGAACTGCTATGCTATTTTCAGCATTTGACTGCTACTGTTTGCAGTTGCTGCATTATATACAACAATCAGTAGCTGCTGTTTGTGGTCGCTGCTGCTTTTGTTTGTTATACTTTTGTATGTTTGTTTGTTACACCCTAACTTGTAAGGTTAGGCTATGTTAACTTGGTGCAAACGTTTGTAACATCTACAATCAGCTCCTTTTGACTTGAGAGAAAATTATGCTTCGCCCTTAATAAATAAAACAAGAATTATTATAAATTTTTTGTCAACAAATTTTATATGATGTTGAAGCTTTATTTGACAGAATTAAAAAATCGAGAATTTTTTTGAGCAAACCAGATTTTTTAATATAAATATAAATAAAAAAAAATTCAATCATTAAAGCCTATATGACACTTGCTTGTTTTCAGATCTTTAAACAAGCAAGGGATAAAAGAGACAGCAATGTCTTTTGTGAATGGGATGTCTGTAGAAAATTTTGTGAAAAATTCAACAGCTGTTGCGACAAAAATATAATTTATTTTATGTCAAAAATCTACAACTTGTACGAATTATTTAAAAATAATTACGAGCTCGAGCAGCGCAATTGTTTTTTATTTCAATTAAAAACATTTAAATGCAACCAATTGAAATGCAAAAACAGCATTAAAAGGTACAACGGCAAAAATGCAGAATGTCTGCTTCACAAAATATTTATCTTGTTCTTCTTTCTGCTGTAACAAGGTATTCACAATGACTTTTTCGTGATTTTAAGCTGGTAGAAGCTGAAAAAGTAGAAAATTTTTGTATATTCTAGCGCTTGATTTGCTTGATTGCACATATAGCGTAGGCAGTCATATCAACGGAAAATTGTAGTGAACATTTATCGTACTGCGCTTCACTTACAATTTAAGCGCTGAAAAATACTAAAACTAGCCAGTGTCATATAGGCTTAACAAAAAAACAAAATTCATTCAAAATTCGACGAGAACGGTATCCTTCAAAATAACACGAGCTTAACAAATGACGCATAGACTGCAAAATCCGATCACTCACTGCCACTTCTGATTAAAAAACAAACAAAAGCAGCAGCGACTACAAACAGCAGCTACTGATTGTTGTATATAACGCCGAAGTACCTCAAACAGAAAGCAGCAGCAACTGCAAACAGCAGCAGTCAAATGCTGAAAATAGCATAGCAGCACCGCATGTAAACATTTCTTACTATTGCTGCTGCCAATGCTTGATAATGCTATAAACAGACAGCAGCAGCGATGAGAAGGCTACAAAGTTAATTCGTTCGATGCTGCTGTTGCTTCGTGAATGTAACAGAAATAAAGCAGGAAAGGAGAAACGACTGTAAAATGCGATCGCTGGCTGCCGCTGTGACTGTTTGTTTTTTCATAGTCTGAAGCAAATGAAAAATAGAGACCACGAAAATTTCGCTGCATTTTTAATGCCTGATTAAACCTCCAAGTTCATAACTGAAATACAGTAGTGACTATTAATTGGAGATTATTTCATTTTGGGGATAATTACATTTTGAGTTGAAATAATGTTTTTTTTTTTGGCTTATTTCATCTTTTTGGGGGATATTTCATTACATTCTTATTTCATTTTCCCCTTGGCTGTTATTTCATAATAAAATAAACCCCAAATTTTGGGGCATATTTTATTTCCCACTTGGGTTTTATTTCATGTCGTTTGGCTGTTAGGAATTTAAGTTTTATTTAATTTTCGTTGAGGTTTATTTCATTGGGGGTAATTTTGTGGAGCCACCCTATACATCGACGAAGACGAACCGATACCCAAAAGGCAATTAAGCCTTTAAGCCGACTGCTTCTTTTGGCGACCAAACACATGATTTCCTCTTTGCTTTTATGAGCACTTCTTAAAGGCTTAATTTTTATACACAAAAGCCAGTAGGGGAGAGTCGTCCCCGTTGTCTCAAGTACTAGTTGTCACAACGCCGATATCTTTTGATTCAACACGTTATCGAGTTAAATATCAATGTCATCTATACGCTATTGCAATTTCTAGCATCCCAAGAAAGTTTAAGAGCCGTTAGTTTTGTTTTGCAAAAATTAAAAGAGATTTAAGAAATTAAGTTGGATTTGTGTATTTTTATATTTTTTAAAAATTTGTGTTTAGACAAATAGAAGTTTGCAATATTCAATTTTAAAAAAATTTCCAATACAATTAATATTATATTTTGCAAATACTTATGAATTTTTAGATAAAACTTTTTATTTAAATTTACAGAACATTGTTTACATTTTTTTCCAAATGGTACAGGTTGTCACAGCGCTTGTGGGGCTTGTTGTCACATATAATTTCATATAACCATTTTGAAAGTATTCTATGTTTTATTTGAATTTAAGGAAATATGCCAAGAAATCGCAAACGACTTACAAACCGAGGTCGGACATCTTCAGATATCATGATGCAAGCCGATTACAGCTAGTATCAATAAAGATAACGTGGATTCACTACGTGTAGTTTGTTGTCAAGCGTCAAATCCAATAACAATTGTCGTCAATATATAAACTGCAAACGTTGTGCACATAATGCATTGAAAGTGATTTTTGATACATTGCTGCTTAAATTGTTCTTCGGAGTGCGGCAGCAACGACGATTAAGAGGTGTGACAACGGGGACTACGCGTTGAGACAACTTACCCCACGGGTGGGGTTACTTGTCCCAGACGAGTTGAATTTTTTATCTAGAAAATTTTTTGATTTATATTAAAATAATATTCGTTATTCATATCAGGATTGAAGAATAAAATATTGAATTTATTCTTAAAAGTTTTGCAGTGCCATTATTGCTAAATTTGTGGGAGTTACAGCAGTTCATTCAAATTTTGTGACAACTAGTACCACTCTCCCCTACACACGGTGTGCAGAAGCAATTTTTATTCAATCTGAAATGTCGACGCAATCTAAGTACGCAGATGTTTGAGGAACCACTTAAAGATACAGAATCAATTTTTTTTTTTTAATTTGATGAGTTTGCTTAAGGAGGTAAATCGACTGTTTATATATATAAAAAAATTATTTTCTTTTTATATAATAAATTGGTAGTAAGACAATACAAAAATATGTTCTTTAAGTTTTTAACAGAAATCTCAAATCGTTCTGTAGTTATGAGCGTTTTTTGGATTTTTTTTTAAATTTGTGTTCGTTGTCATTAAATAAAAATTTCAAACATTAAACATTAATTCACATTAAACATTATTCAAACATTAAGACAACAGAAAACTAGTAAGGTATATCTTCGACTTGGCCGAAGTTAAAATACTCCCACGGCCGATTCTTAAGGGTGGAAGAATATTAAATGGGAGAGCTTTTTGTATGAGATTTTGAGAGATATTATTATTTTTATGTGTCTAAAAAACATACATATCAAATTGTTTTCCTGCAGCTTAAATATAAGCCTTTTTATAAAGTTTTAAATTTTGAGGTTGTATGGGAGGTGGGCGTGTTAGGTTTTGTATGACGCCCATTTTTCTAGCATATCTCAGTTTCGACATAGAATACACAAATACCGAGTTTCTGTCTTGTAGCTTTAATATTAGCCTCTTTATAGATTTTTCAATTTTGGGGTTGTATGGGAGGTGGGCGTGTTAATGGGTGGATGACGCCCAATTTTATAACACACCTCAGTTTTGACATTAATTATACAAAAACCGAGTTTCCATCTTGTAACTTTAATATTAGCCTCTTTATGGATTGTTAAATTTTGGGGTTGTATGGGAGGTGGGCGTGTTAGTAAGTGGATGACGCCCATTTTTCTAACATACCTCAGTTTTGACATTGAATACTAGAACACTGAGTTTCCGTCTTGTAAGTTTAATATTAGCCTCTTCATAGATTTTTCAATTTTGGGGTTGTATGGGAGGTGGGCGTGTTAGTAAGTGGATGACGCCCATTTTTCTAACATACCTCAGTTTTGACATTGAATACTAGAACACTGAGTTTCCTTCTTGTAACTTTAATATTAGCCTCTTTATAGATTTTTCAATTTTGGGGTTGTATGGGAGGTGGGCGTGTTAGTGAGTGGATGACGCCCATTTTTCTAAAACATCTCAGTTTTGATATAGAATACACATATACCAAATTTCAGTATTGTAGCTTAAATATTAGCTTCTTTGTAGAGTTTTCAATTTTTGAGTTGTATGGGAGGTAGGCGTGGTTTTCATCCGATTTAGCCCATTCTCGAACTTGATCTTAGTTTTTTTAAAAAAAGCTTAAATATCGAATTTCATTACGATAGCTTCAAAACTGCGGCTGTAATCGTGTCGACAGACAGACGGACAGACGGACAGACGGACAGACGGACAGACAGACGGACATGGCTAAATCAACTCAGATGGTGATGCTGAGCAAGAATATATATATACTTTTCCATACCTACCACGCCTCCTTTTGGGCGTTACACACGTCGTGACAAAATTAATATACCCCTTACGCAGTACGCGTGGAGGTATAAAAACTCAGAATATATAATGAGTTAAGTTGAGTTAAATCGTATATTTTTGTACTGGTAACGCAAGAGTTTATTTCTCGTTAAATGGGAAAACTCAGTAGATTACACAATCCATCTCCGTTCCTACCATATTTTCATACTCCAAAAAATTAAAGCTTACAAAAAATCATTATAACCATGGGAACAAGTGAAATCGAAAAAATGGATTTTAGGAGCACTTTCGACCGATTTTATGCAAAGAATAATACTTTGAATCATAATAAAATTATATTTTTTATTTTCAAAAACTCTTCGGGATTCAAGGTAGCTGTAGCGCTCGCAACTGTCCAGTTTCGCGAAAATGTGCAATCGATTGTCGTCAGTGACTGCTGTGGCCGACTTATGTACCATTTGAACGAAACGCTCCGTGTTTTGCAAAGTGGCAAAGATAATCTGTCGAAAATAAATCATGATACAAACGGATAAAAGAATGGCGTCAACATTACATCATTCAATTATTTAACTAATGTTTTCTTTGGTGCTCACATGGAAATTTAATGATTTCGTCTGATATTATAGATCAGACAGTTGGTCTTGCTTGTAAAACTGGAGAAATGGCGGCTCAGTGACCTGAAATCTTGTCCAGTCGATCATTTCAATGTTAGTTGTGCTGCTGTTGATGTCAGGTTGGAGTTTGGGACCAAGAAATTGCCGAATGGGGGCTGCCATGAATGGCTTGTGGCTGGCTTATAACTAAATAATAATCTGCCAAGCAAATGCGAATTTGTAATTCGATACGTCCAACATTTGCACATAAGGAACTATCTATCACGCTGGCCCTAAAGCACTGATTGCACTCATCCGTTTGGAATTTTGGATTTTGAACGCTAGAGACATTGCTCGTCGAGTTGTCAGAAAATGCGTACACTGCGTTCGCTACAAGCCTAGATTGTTGCAGCCGATTTTGGGACACCTGCCTGTTGAACGATTGACGCCATCACGACCGTTCGCTCGTTGTGGAGTGGAGTTTTGCTAGCCCTGTTAACATCTATATTCGAATAAGAGGAAAGGCGCCATACAAGGCGTATATCGCTCTGTTCATCTGGCTGGCTTCGAAAGCGGTGCACATCGAGCTGGTCTCCGACTTGTCCACCGATGCATTTATAGCATCTCTGAGGCGCATCATTGGCAGAAGAGGGTTGCCAACTAACATCTTCTGCGACAACGCTACAAATTTCGTTGGTGCCTGCAACAAGCTCGCTGATTTAAAGACGTTTTTGTTCAAAAAATCGAATCAAGATTCAATTATCAATTATTGTCACAATGAATTAATTAATTTTCATTTTATACCGCCCAGTGCACCACATTTCGGCGGCATCTGGGAGTCTGCTGTCAAATCGGCTAAGGGTCACCTCAATCGTAGCCTGATCAACGCCAGGCTCACCTTCGAAGAATTGTCAACCGTTTTGGACGAAATAGAGGCAATTCTCAATTCTCGCGCGATAACTCCATTTTCATCTGACCCCAATTAAAACTCCGATTATGATGCATTAACTCCGGCTCACTTTCTCATCGGTAGTTCGCTTAGAACTTGGCCAGAACGTGATACACCTGCTGGTATTGATCACCTCTAAAAATGGGCTAGAGTAAGTGGCATCAAACAACAGTTCTGGGAGCGATGGGTGCACGACTACGTGAATGAGCCACAGGTGCGTACAAAATGGATCGATGACAATGCAAACGTCACCAATGATGCAATGGTGATTATTCATGATTACAATGTACCACCAATACACTGGCAACTAGGTCGAATTGTTAATTGTGTTCCCGGGAGAGATGAGCGTTTCAGAGTTGTCGATATTTGTACTGCCAAAGGAGTTATTCGACGAATCATACGAAAGCTTGCACTATTGCCGGTTTGAAAGACCTTTCAACGGGGCCGGGATGTTGGGTCACGCTGTATTTGCCGCTGCAATTTTATATTATGTATTGCTTTATAACAACGTAAAATCACACCAAATTGCTGTACTTGTAATTCTGCCTACCACGTACAAATCTACATATGTATGTATTTCTTACTCTCAACTTTTCTTTGTCATATTGCTACAATTATTGTTTAAGAAATAAACAAGAAATAAATCACTCGTTTTCGAAGCATCAAAGAGCATGGTACGCATTACTTAATGAGATAATTTTTTAAGTTGTCGACAGCGGTAAAATAAAATTCATTTAGACAATTGATTAATCTTGTGGTTTCTAGTAGAAAACGCTTTACTAGACAGTAGGTTTAGGGTATTTCATAGTCGGCCTAGACCAACTTTAGACTTTCTTTACTTGTTGTTATATGCGCCTGTCCGTGGCTGTACATTTTTCTTCATAAACTTAACACTACAGGTGTTGATATCTTAAAAAATACAAACTCGTTGTCTGCTTCGTTGCGAAAAGTGCTGAATTTTTTTAAAAACCGTTTAAGCCCAAAACAATTGGTAAAACCTTCATAAAACCTAAAGTTTTCACGATATCGCCATGAAACTTGGTACATATGTTAATCTCTTCTATTTTAATGTCAGGTTTAAAAATGAAAAAGAAAAGAACTGTGCCTTACTCCCATATAAAGTGACGTCATCAACATGGCAAAACATTTATAAATCCCATAGTTTTTAAGATATCGACTTAAAACTTGACGCATACATTTTTTTTCATCTAAGTCAATTTTAAAAACTATCAAAATCTGGCAAAAACCACTCCTACCATCTATAAATGACACCATCCGATTTGTGCTTCTATACTCAGAAAAATTATGACCCTAAAACAAAGAAACTTTAGCTTAAAATCAAGGGCATGCATTTTTCACTATTTCATAGAGAATTTTCCCTAAATGAGAGAAATTTTACATGGCTTAGCGAAATAAGGTCATAGCAATGTAATCGAAGCAGCTTCATTGTTTTAAAGACATGATTTTACTTAAATAAAAGATGTATAGTTGGCTATGGTTTTAATTGTTATTTTTTTTTTTTTTTAATATATTTTTCTAGACACTGTAGAAACCCAAAATTAAAAAAAAATATTTTTATCATGTGCTGTGTTTTGTTGTTAGTCGTATTCTTCCTGTTCTAAAAACAGCGTTCTAGAAACGTTGTTAAAATATCCCAGAGCGATTCGTTATGTTACAAAATCTTAAATTGCAGTTCTTTTTATATGAGATTTAAAAAATTTTACTATTTTGATGACGTCTAAACATGCATATCAAATTGTTTTCTTGCAAAGTAAAGACAAGCCTCTTTAAAAAGTTTTCAATTGGGGGTTGCATGGGAAGTGGACGTGTTCGTGGATAGATGACGTCCATTTTTCCATCGCATCTTAATTTTTATATAAAATGAATAAAGCTTTCAATTTTGGGGTTGTATGGGATATGAGCGTGTTCATGGGTGGATTACCCCCATTTTTCTCCCACGTCTTAATTTTTATATAAAAATAATAAATATCTAATTTTACTTTTATAGCTTCGACCCAAGCCTCTGTATATAGGTTTCAATATTAGGGTTGTATGGGATGTGGGCGTGTTAGAAGGTGGATGACGCGCAGTTTTTGAACACACCTGAGTTTTGTCATAGACTATAGACATGGGTAACGCAGTAAAAATTGCATCGCTGACACACTAACTCAAGGGCAGTTAACTGTATCAGCTAAATGCGTTAACGCAATTGCATCATGCCACTGTTCAAAATATTATCGTATCTGTATCAACAAGACGCGTATCAGCACATAAAGTTTCACAGTAAAACATTGCATAATGCGTTGAGCCATGTGGTAAAGAGCTCACACATATAAAGTAAAAAAAATCAAAAATTCTTTTACTTTGCTTAATGTTATGGCTGTATTTATTAATAAGAATATAATAAATAGTAGTTAGTATAAAATTTAACTAAATAAAGTGCAGATTTCAGCATCCACCAAAAAGTAAAAAAACCCAAAATCTTCCCCGCAACCTCTTTTTTATATAATACAAGCATATTTAATTTTGTTTGATTCAACTTTCTGTCTTTTCCAACTATGCTCGATGAACCGTACAACTTGTACATTTGCTTTCAATATTTTTCAAGTTGTTTGCTTTGAGTGTTGCATTTGTATTAATGCGCTATTGCGTTACTTTTTTTAAAAGAAGTGTATCAACACAGTAACGCATTTAAATGCTTCAACTTCAAATTTAGGTATAGAAAAGTATATATATTCTTGCTCAGCATCACCACCTGAGTTGATTTAGGCATGTCCGTCTGTCTGTCCGTCTGTAGACACGATTACAGCCGAAATGTTGAAGCTATTATGTTGAAGCTATTATGCTGAAATTCGATATTTACGCTTTTTTTCAAAAAACTAAGATCAAGTTCAAGAACGGGCTAAATCGGATGAAAACCACGCCTACCTCCCATACAACCCCAATAATGAAAAATCCATAAGAAGCAGATATTTGTGTGGTCTTATTTTATTTTACCCTAAAAATCAGGCAAAACGACTTTTTTTTATTGGTTTTTACAATGATTTTATGATTTTGGATATGTTCACTAAACGTATCAACTTACTAAAATGCTCATAAACATCAAACTAAAGTGAAAATAAATGAAAGCAATAAATAAAAAAAAGTTTAAAAGTTTAATCCTGTGACAAAATAAGGAGATGTACTTCCTTCAAATACCATAAATTTTAAGAAAATATTAAAAAATAATCAACTTCAATCAAATGCAACTTCCACAGGCAGGTAATGATCAAAACAATGCATATGAAAATATAATGCTTTATAAAAAAATGGTACCAAATCTGTTTGCTACTTGTTGCAATTCTTTTGTTATTCCTTATATTATAAAAGCCTTAAAATGCTTTTTTATTTTTATGGCCCCACGCGTAATCTTAATGAAATTCGATATTTGAGCTTCTTTCTAAAAAGCAAAGTTCAAGTTCGAGAATGGGCTGAATCGGATAAAAACCACGCCTACCTCCCATAAATCACAATAATGAAAACTCTAAAGAGGATGATATTTAAGTTACAGAACTGAAATTCGGTGTTTAAGTATTCTATGTCAAAATTAAGATGTTTTAGAAAAATGGACATCACACACCTACTAACACGCCCACCTCCCATACCTCCACTTCCCAAACCTCAAATTTAAAAACTTTATAAATGGGCTTCTCTTTAAGCAACAGGCAAAAACTATAATACGCATGTATTTAATATCAAAAATAAATCGCGGATGAAAAGTAGGCGTCATTCGCCTACGGACACACCCACTTCCCATACAACCCACTATAGTGAAAACTCTATAAATAGCCTAATATTTAAGCTACAAAATTGAAATTTGGTATTTCTGTATTTTATTTTAAAACTGAGGTGTGTTAAAAAAATGGGCATTATAAATCCACTGACACGCTCACCTCCCATAGAGTCCATAATAGCGAAAATAGTTACGAAACTGAAACCACCACAAACACGCCAACCTCCCATAAAACCCCAAAATTAAAAACTTTATAAAAAACTCTTTAGAGATCTTTGGCAATTATTATATACATATATGAGCGATCTTATTTTACGTCTTTCCAGTCTTTTAATGTTCGTGCTAGTTTTCTTGTAGAAAAACCTGATCAATAAGTTACTCCATACTGAATTTTAATATTATCCGACATTTTGTTCCAAATATCTTTATATGAAAAGTTTGTATTGTATGGACGGTGCCACGCCCTTTTGACCACTGCTTGCTCACTTTTGCCAGTCAAAGTGTTTTAATAGTTATAGTTCTAAATTTATACCTAAAATTTGAGTTGATCAAAAAGTGACACGCCCCTTGTATAAGACCCATAAAATGTTACCAATGGGGGGCACTTATAAATTGTGATGTTATTCCTTATTCTGAGATTGTGGGACCTGTAATTTCAAAGTTAACTGATATTGCAATTTTGAGTTACAACGGAGGTGCTACGCCTATTTAATCGATCGGTACCAAACTTCACAGGGACACTTTCAAGACCTTGTGACAGGTACCCTGAAAAAAATCACATCACTTGGTTTAGCGATTTGGGAATCTATAACTAACATACAAACATACGTGTATTAATTTTTATATAAGTAGATTACTACATTTATATAAGTAGAGGACACTTAAAATTCTGAAAATCGTTAAGTGTAACGATATCTTTCTAATTTTATTTTTTTTTGGATTGTACTGTATTTTATATCATTTGTTCACCATTTTATCTATCAAAAATAAATTTTATTTTCAACTGTAGGGTATAAGTGTAGGCAAGGGCGTAGGCAGGATGAAAATTAGGGGGGCGGGGGCGAGACCTTATAAATTTATTTTTAATAAATAACTCCAGGAGTTGTCTTACTCTTGCTCCGTTTTGAAATCAAAGAGAATTTCAAAACTGCTTTTGAATGCTTTAGAGTTAAGATAGTTGCATTTGCATTTCACCGACTTGTGCGGAATTTTTTTCTTTAAAAGTCTGCATCAAAAAACGATTTTTGAAAAAAAGTGGAGTTATCCGGTTGTTGCTCTTTGTGCTTCAAATATGAAAAATACAGGTTTACTATTGTCAATTTGCAAGAATAGGTCTGTTAATTGTCGTGGAAATTTGACATTCAACACTTAAAAAAAATAAGCAGTATGTGTTAGTGTTAAATTTGTTAAAGATAATTGGAACAAATTAATTATTAGACTTATTTAGTTTTTAATGTGTATTTTTTGCCTTTTTTAAAATATAAAATTGTAGCAACAAAAATATGAATCTGTCAATTAGAACAGTCGGTGCTTTTTTCTATACGACAAAATTTCTCTTGTAGAATTATATGCCTAAAAATTTTCGTCTCTAAAGCATACAAGGCCTTAATGAAAAAAAATCAAACACTTCCAAACATCGAAGAATAGTTTTATTTTTTTATCAGAAAAAAATTCGTTTCTTGAGCGTATTCATCCGGTGGCGGTGTTTAGTTTTTTTTATTGTTTGCTTCAACTCAAAGATAGATGGCCCTGACTGCTAACCATATGGTAGCGCTCCTAAACTTGAAATGTCACTCTGTCCGTAGTTTCTAATGGAAAGTTTGCCACGATTCACGTACCACTGGCAATAGCCGAGAGGGTTATCGTTTTACCTGTTTTGTTTTGGCTATTTTAAAACTTGTAACTTTTTTGTGTGATCCGATCAAGTGCTGAAAAAACGGAAGTGAAACATATTTTGAAGCTGTTCGATATTAGCAATTTCCAGATTTTTTCAGTTACTACCGATACTCAAACCTTAATGCAAACCGCATTAAAAAAGCTTCGTTTCAAGAATGCTATTTTTTTCTCCATGCAAATATATAAATAAATAATTATCATCAAATTATACAATATCGCTTAAAAAATACTGACTTCCTTTTGACTTTTCCAGCTCTGGTTTCAAAGAAAAAGGAAAAACAAAATATTGAAAGGGAATTACATATAGAAACTACTTTCAAAGCCACCGATTATATACAAAATCTCAGACTTCAGCCCTCCCCTGGCTAAGCCCTTGAGTGTAGGGTGTATGCAATTAAAAAATTTTATAATGCCATTTATTCAAAACAATTCTTTTTCAGGTGTCAATATTTCAGATTTATATTTTAGTTTATATAGAAATTAGAGCAAAAACAGACTCATGCGTGCGTTTTACTCCATTTCTTACCAACGTGCATCGTGACAAAATTAATATAACCCTTACGCAGTACGCGTGGGGGTATAAAAATTGATTCTGTATCTATAAGTGGTTCCTCGAAGATCTGCATACTCAGATTGCGTCGAGATTCCAGGTTGAATAAAAATTGCTTCCTGCACACCGTTTACAACAGACATGTTTTCCCTACAAAGACTGATTTTTCTTATACTTCAGGGTAACTTTTTCGTTTAAAGTTAGAATATATAACAGTTTAAAAATCTGACATAATAATGGCTTTCTAAATGCTATACCAAAGAATCTTTGGCAAAGATTATACATACATTGAAAATAATCTGACTAAGTATTAACATACAAGTGAAGATAAAATCAAAAATAACCAAAACGAGGAAAAGGATTAAAAAAACAATATTTTTTTTATAATTTTGCTTTACCCCTTCTTTTAGTCAATTTTAAGAAGTGCTTCTATAAGGCCTCTTTTGAGCAGTGCGAGCGGAAAGTCAGAAAATTTTGCCATTTCATATAAAAAAGAAAGTGTACTTGTATATGAATGAGGAAGGTCTATGAAATCTATATGTATGCCAGCTTAAAGCGCTTCGAAGCCCTCCCATTGCCGACTGGGTACCTTTCCTCCTCATTCACAATGACCATTTAGGCCATTTATTAAAAGCAAGCGATGTAAGCCTTTCAATATCAGTGACGCCTTTTCAAAACAATTTATAGTAAAATCAGGGTGCAGTCGGTAATTACATACAGTATCAAGCAAAAGAAATTCACGCACAAGCGCGACTGTCGTTATATTTCAAATCGTTTACTTCATATTAATTTTTATATTGTTCAATCATCATTTATAATAATTTATAGTTATAAATAAAAAGAATACGTGTAACTTATATTAATTCCAATAAATTAATGGCAAATGTTTTTGACTCAACAATTTTTATAATTCCTCTATACTGCTTTATAGCTTTTTAGTTCAAAATCAAAATTGGTTCCATCTTTTTAAAGTTATGGCCGATAATATCAACCCTTCATTTACCAAACGCAGTTTTAGGCAATGTTTTCCTTTAGTACCATTAATTTTTTTTCTCGAAGAAAAAGTCATGATATAAACGGAAAAAAACTTAGCCCCCAAAGATTTCCTTTTTGTTGTAAAAGATGTTGTTAGAACTTATTGTGTGATATTTTTACCATATAAAAGAAACAAAATATTCAAAAATAAGTACATATATCTGACTTCTAAACATGTTTACAAAAATAGGAAATAGCATTTCAGTCCTTGAAAGGAATATGACCCAGCTATTTATGACCAATTGGGCTGAGGTAGTTGACTACATAA
Source organism: Tetanocera ferruginea (assembly GCA_958299015.1). Lineage (NCBI taxonomy): Eukaryota > Metazoa > Arthropoda > Insecta > Diptera > Sciomyzidae > Tetanocera > Tetanocera ferruginea. The sequence goes on along the minus strand of OY282642.1, from coordinate 68,030,059 downwards.
AAATAATAACGCAAAATTAATAATATAATAATAATGCCATGTTCACACAGAGAGTTTAGTTTGCGTTTCCAGTACAAAGTTGCGTTTTGCCCTTAAACTCAATTTAAACGCTGGCGTTTCCAGTACAATTTTGCAGGAGAAAACGCAACTAAACACAACTTGTTTTCTACGTTTACCAAAACTCAATTTGATACATGCCTAAAAGTATGCTAGTGTTTGATAAAAACATTCGTTCAGTTAGATTTTAGCTGTGTTTGATTCGATTGAACGATAAAAAATGCCAACAGCTGATTCTCAATTGTGCAAGTTTCTATTTGTATTTTATTATTAACAAAAATAAGCCAAAAAACAAATAAAATAACTTGGGAAAATTTAGAAGATGAGGGTTTCTCATCAATCAGTCAGTATGGGCCGAAAAAAGCTGAGTTTTGAGCGAAATTCCAAAAATTGGCGATCATTACAATCCACCGTAAACTCAATTCTGCCGACGCATCTCTGTGTGAACAGCTGTATTTAAACTCAAACGAAACGCAAACTAAACTCTCTGTGTGAACATGGCATAATATTCACAATAATTAATTACATTATTTTCTGAACATTGAAATTATAGCGTATATAATTGTATTAACATATGTATATATATATATATATTTACCCATTGAATCCAAGAAGTGGCCAAACTGCCTAACATTGCAAACAAGTTGAATGTTAAAAAACATGTAATTTGAGTAAAGAGATTTCCAGGAATAATAAAATCTGGGTTTGTCGGTTTAATATCTGAAAATTTAAATTAAAATAATGTTGAATTATTCACACTATATTCAAAATTCTATAAGGCAAAGAAAAATCTTATTTTTGTATAATAGGATGAAACGGAGGAATGTTGGTTTTGTTGTTTTTTGGGGTGTTGTGAGACATGGGGTGTTGTGAGACACGTCAATATCAGACATAGTGGTAATGTTATGAGTCTGTCTGTCTGTCCCATATAGGCTCGCGCACCGTTTATCCGATTGAGCTAAAATTTGGACACCGAGTACATTTGATAGAGAGAAAGAACATAGGGGGTGTAAAAAAGTGGGCGGAAGTATGTGTATGTACTATATAATAACTTCTAAGAATATAAAGTATAGGTAAAAAAGTGGGAGGAAGCATGTGGGCGTGGCACTCTATAATAACTCCTAAACACCTGGACCGATTAAATGCATATTAAATGCATGCTAAGAAAAACTTTAAACGCATTTTTCTCGAAATGACTTTTCAAACTGCACTCAGTAAAAAGTTTCTCGGAATATGATAAAAAATACATCATATTTAGAGAAAAATGGTCTATGGTCTATAATTCTATAGACTTTGCTTCAGAGAATGCCTTTCTCTAAATGCGATCCTAAAAATTCTCTAAAAATGATAAAAAGCTTATATGAAAAAGAGAAATATATAATTTTTAAAGAAAAAGACTTTTTATTTTTGAGAAAACATTTGTTTTTATTGAAGAAAGTAGTTCTCATAGTAATTTTTTTATCAATATAAAGGAACAATTTTTTAATTTTCAATAAATTTTTCTTTATAAATGCATGATATAATATCTCCAAGGTAGTATTGACGTTTCTGTTGGAAACGGACTTCTGTCAAAAAATATAACAAGAAAGAGCGCGCTCACAATCCGTCATTGCATACAATTAATTTTCACTGGTCACATTCAGCGTACTCAACAGTTGGCAACTGTTAAGTCAAAACTTGATGCACATAAATATGAAGTTGCGCATTAAAATTCATTTAAAAATAGAAAATTATTTATTTGTCGGTAAAATTTCTATTGGTATTTGATACAAAGCTTGACATTTCATAAACTTGACAACTTTTCTGAACCTTCAATGCCGATAACAGCGCTCCCCCATGTGATGCTGTCACAACAGTTGATACAGCTGAATGTGGCCAACGCATATCACAACAAACAGCTGTTTTTGACAAGAGTTCGTTTACTTCAACTATTGACAAGTGTTGAGAGAATCAACACTTGTTTATACTACCTGCTAAAATTATTATATCATGATATAAATGAGAATTTTTTTGTGCGAGAAAAGTATTTATCATTATAAGAACCATTGAAATATTTCCTTTTCCTAGAAGTGAAAAAATATTTCTTCGAAATTATGAAAATTTATTCTTATTCAAGAAAATTTTATTTGAAAAAGAGAAAATTACTATTATCGAAAATATAGATATTTTTCACCGGAGAAAGATATGTTTTTTCTGAGTGTGGGTGACCATTTTCCTCAAAAACCAGACGTCAGATCGAGACGTTGAAGATGTCTTTTTTTTAATCATGTCTGACAGGTACAATTTTACGGAAATTTAACTAAACACTTTCGACGGAAGGAGGGGCAAAAACCCAAAAAAACGATGATTTAAAAAATTTTAAAATATAATTATAAAATATAAATGCATATAAAATATCGACAAAGCCAAAAGGAAATGTGGCATCCATCCACCTAGTGGCAGCCATCAAAGAAATTGCCATAAAAAATAATTGTTTTCGGGCTGTCTGCAAATCATATAATCTTGATAAATCGAGAGTATATGGAACCCGTTATATGGAAAAGTTGATAACAAAATTTTTTGCACATCGGCTTCATATGATAAATAAGTCGATTTTGTTGCATAGCAAAGTGGCAAAACTGGCAGGAAACCAGTTTTTCAAATATTTTAGAAATTAAATTGGTTTTTAATGGCGTCTGAGCTGAGCATGTATACAATCCTATTAACAACTTCCAAGAATGTGGCATTATTGAGGAAAAAATCAGACCAAAAGAGAAAAAAGGAAAACAAAATAAATCGCTGAAGGAACCAGCAAAGCGTAGTCGTCATACGAAAAACGTACCGGCAAGAGTTTTGTTGACTTTTGAATGAAGATGTTGACTTTTTCATCATTTGTAGGGCAAACTTGCCAGAAAGTTTTTACGAAAATGAAACTGTTCATCTGCAGTGTGCCAAAATGATAACCGGTTATTTTCACTGTGCCCGCTGCGAATTAGCCAAATCAGATTAAAGCGAATAATTTTCTTGTCTGTATTTTAATTTTTTGCTATTTCAATAAAGACTTTTAAACAAAAAATGTAATTTTTATATTAATAGTAGTGTCTCACAACACCCCATAATTTTTTAAAATCCAAAAATCCCATATTTTTTCAGGCTTCAAAAAAATTATTAAAATTTTTAATTTAAAAAAATATCATCGCAGGTTGTTAGGCAATTGAATAAGCTAAACAAAAAATTTAAAAAAACAAAAAAAATATTAACTTTAAAAGAAGTTATCGTCCAAAAACAAAACCTGTCTCACAACACCCCACTCTCCCCTACTGATATAAAAATTAAACGTTTTAATGATTATCGGGGGGGGGGGGGGAAACTGCTAATAAAATGTATTTTACATAATACATAAACAAAATAACATAAATTTTATTGCATGAAGAACATTTTTTAATAAAAGTGTTCAGAAACTTATTCTAAATCCCTTCACGCATTCTTTTTCTAGAGTGGGAAATTATAGCATTTCTAATAATTTTACGAGTTGCTTTCAAAGCAGAAAGGGAACCTGCAAAAGATTTTTCTAATTTTGAACCAAAATTTAAAATTTATTTTAAACTAGCTGACCTGGCAAACGTTGTTTTGCCTTCAATTTTTATTTTCACTGAAAGTGTGATTCCGTTGCAAAGTCGTCGCGGATTGATATTTAGAAGAAGAATGGAAGGTGCACTGAACCTACAGATCAAATATTGTTCAAATACCGGTTACCGCAGCTGAAATTAAGTATTTTTTATTTTTGAAAGCTGACCCGACAGGCGTTGTCCTGTCCTCATAAAAAAAATTCGTGTTTGTTTTGTGAATTTGTGAAAATGTGTAAAAATAGTTAAAAAGGGGGAAAATAAGTTTTTTTAATGATAATTTTTATTCATATAGGTTTGGGGTATTTTTGATTTACATTTGATTTGAAAATAAGTACAATGAATCTTATGGTGTTTTATTTACATTTTGATTGAAAGATCTCTGGTCAGGTAACCAATTAAAACAAATAAATATTTTTTCGATTGCTTAGCTGTGATTACATAATTTCGTTCATTGCAATGCTCTATGACACACGAAATTTTTTGTTTTGTTATCTGGAGCGAAAACAAATGATGCTGATGGTGTTTATGGTGGCAATCGACCATGCGAGAAGCATGGATTTTCAAGATTAATGCCTCAAACATGTAATGACTGCCCTTGAGACTTGTTAATTGTCATTGCAAATGCAAGCCTTACCAGAAACTGCAAGCGTTTAAAATCGAATGGCATGTCGGACGGAATCATTGGGATCCGTGGTATCAAAACGTCTTCACCTTTGTACTTTCCTTTAAGTATTGTTGCTTCGATGATTTTATTCATCAGGTTTTTTACCGCAAGCCGGGTGCCATTGCAAAGACGTGGTTGATTTATGTTTCGTAACATTACACCGCGTTACAAAAATTAGCTTTTTTTCTGTCAGAAGAGGTATATTTGGTTCATAGATTGGATACACTACATTGGATACATGTGTATCGTAGTTTTTCATGTACACGTCAGATTTTTTTTTTTGTTACTGTTTTAAGTTCCGTTGTGCGAAAACGTATTTCTATATATTTTATCTTAGAAAAAATGCAGTGTTCGACTCGAAATAACTTTTGTAACGTTTTTGGATTATTTGCGCTTAGTAAAAATTTGCGAAATATTACGAAAACAGTGGTTAATTCGTTTCAGAAAATACTCAAGACTAATGTTCCCCAGCCGTGGCGAAAAAGTTTTTTAAAAAAAAAAAATTTTTCTGATCGGTCACCACCTCTCTGCAGACAATGGCAAACCTCAGAGAGTAAATAATGCCATGTAAAGCTTCTTGAGAACATGAACTTTAGCCGTTCGGAGTCGGCATAAAACATGTAGGTCCAGTTCTCGGTCAATTGTGTGCAAACATTTAATAACACACACAATACAATTGATCATAAGAAGCTCGGTCAAAGTCCTTTCAAGGGCTGAAATGGCCAATTTGTGTGTGTGTGTGCTAATGTTCCTTACTTGTGGTATACTCCTGAAGTCGTGTGCGACTATTGCTATAGAAGTTTATGCAAGTTAACTGATGAAAGGTTAACAATAAAGTACGCTGTTTCGACAATTTGGCTACCACGTAAGGATCACTGCAATGAGTTGTGCTACTTTTGCGTAACTTATACTCACACATCGGTTATTCCAGCGGTTCTGTACACACCAGAAGAACGTATATTAGCTTCAGTGGAGGTTTTTGATGATGTTCCCGAAATAAACGAAGGAGATCCAACAGCAGTACTTACATCATTAACACTGTCATCAATATTGCTTGCATCGAATGAGAGGGGCGAAGTCCAGAAGTATCGGAATTTATACCAACACGCAGTGAACTTGGGACTGCAGCGCCGCATTCAGTAACGCAAGCCGACTTCGTGATCGCGATAGCACTATTTCATATGACAAATTTTTTAAATTGCACGAAGTCAGGAAAAAACTTGGCTTATTGTGTTGATATTGATGCGATGTTTGCAGAAATCGGTTACCCTCATATTGCAGAAAAGTGGCGAGTTTTCCTCGTTGCATCGGTCAACAGCCTTTCCATAAAGGATAAGACATTACGCATATGCTTGGCGAATACTGCTGCATTTCTGAAATCACGACATAAAAAATTTAAGTTTTACCAAAATTAGTGAAAAAATTCGGTTTTTTAAAAAGCTGAAACCGGTACAAAAAAACCGATACCCATTTTGAAACCGGCTTATCATTGTACTTTTAGAAATTAAATTTCATCTAATTCCAACCACACCTTCTATTTTTTCCCATAGAAAATCCACCGTTTGCAGTTGGATTTATACTTCTCGCTGCCGTCTTTACTTATCTACATTCAAAAATTTTACATTTTGTATTTAGATCAGCGATGAGCACACACATACTATCACATTCTTTGATTGTGTTTAAAGCAGAGAAAAACGAAGATCAATTTAACGTTTTTTCTCGCTATATTTCAAAAAATTGCGCAAAGAGATGTTATTTCAACAAATGCAACTGAAAAGCAACTGACTTGATTTGCTGCCAAAATAAAAACAAAGCAACAGCCGAATGCACACGATCGCAAGCCACACGAAGTAGCTTATACTGTTCAAGGCATATTAATCCAGGTACTTTAATAAGAAAAAACTGAATGGGAGTATAATGTCAAAATCAGAAATGACAATGAGAATGTTGCTTCTGCACCAAAAACAAAACAAAAGGGGATTTTTTTAATTTAAATTAATTTACACCTAATATCAAAAGTTTAAAATTGTTCTTCACAATATCTCCAAAATACAATTAAAACATCAAGCCAAAATTCAATAATTAAAAAACTTATACATACAAAAATTAAAAAAAGGCTAGCGTAAAGTTTTTCTCTGAAAAACAAAAAAATCCCCCAACTCGTTTATAAGAGTGGGCATTATTTGATTTTGATATTAGACTCCCAAAAGTCGGCAGCGCAGTTGCATTTTATACTACCTGGATAAATATGACTTGATCCTGTTCATGTGTCGACGTCGCGCAAGCAGCTTTTTGCTTCCAATCCCATGGGATAGGAAATTTAATTTGTGCCCTTTTCTGATTTAGATAAAAAAAATTATATCAAATTTATATATTTCACATTTACGATGTCGCACGCTACAAACTTTAAATAAGTGCCAAGATCAAAGCTTTGATTATTTTTTTTTTATTTAATTTGCAATAAAAATATCTATTTGCTACGAATATTTTATGCACTTGCACAAGCACCTTTGACTCATAGCCGATACACATTGACTGCGGCTACAACATAACAACACGAGGTGAAAATGAAAATGTTGGCATGTTGTCTACGACTTGATTAATTTGGATGCAGCGCGATAAGCCGTATTTTCATATATTCTTATTATTAAACATAGAATTATCATTAAAAAACAAACATTTAACACAAACACAATGAGAATGAACAATAAAAAACACAAAAGAAGCACGAAATTCAGCGAAAACATTAACAAATGCCGATGTTCTTACTCTTGTCGCACGTCAAAATAGAAAAAGTTCTAAATCGACGACAGCAACATTGCTGCAATGACGCATTGTCGTTGCAACATTTTCACCACATTCACCTACATAAGAAAAGCATGTAAAAAAATTTGATGTTTGACGCAATGCTGCAGCCGCAGTCAATGTGAATAAAATATGTTCATTTTGTCCGCTGTTCATGTCAGCTGACAACGAGCAGGACAGTGTGGCGGTGAACCTGAATGAAATGTCAAATGTGTCCGCCTTTAATTTTCTGTCGTGTGACCAACCAGCGGAAAAGAGAGTAAAAAGTGTTCATTGCCGTCGAATAAACGGATATAGTGTAATATGGGTCTTACCAAGTTCCACTATCGAAACATGTACAACTCAAAACTTACAGTGGCTCAAAGTAATAATGGAACAATCTTAAAAATTGCATTCAAATCCAAATTGAAGTTATTTTGATGGTCCAACTAGCAAGTTTTTGTATATTTTCAAGAGTATTATGTGGTTTATATGAAATAATTAAAAGAATAATGAATTAACTGTTAATTGATTTAAAAAAATAAAAAAACAAAATTAATAACGAAAACCAACATCAAAGTAATAATGGAACACGACGTTTATTTATAAAATCATAAGCAAAATAATTTTAAAAAATGCAGAGTAAATATTTAGTTGGTACGTCTTTCTGTTTAATTACCGCTTCCAAATGATTTGGCATTGATTCACCAGTTTTCGGGAGTAGGACGGCTCCATATTCATCCACTCCTGAATAAGGGCTGTTTTTGGCTGATCACGAGTAAAAATTGTGGGATTTTTCAACTTTCCTTCGGGTTACTCCATGTCAGCTCAATGGGATTGAGGTCTGCAAAGCAAGTTGGAGTTTCCAGACATGTGGTAAATTTTTAAGTAGTCAGCTTCTCACATTATAGGACTTGTGTCTCGGATCGCTATCCTGGTCATATGAAAATTAACTCTCAATGCCCAACTTTCTCACATTTTCCGTCAAAATATTCTTCACTATTTTAAAGTATACTTGTCAGTCCATAATACCATTGATGATGTGAAGCTTCCCAGGACCTGCAGCTGACATGGCACACCATAGCACCATTGAACCCATACCGTGCTTTATTGTTTGACAAAGTTCGTTTTTCTCAAGTTCCGCATTTTCCTTTCTCCACATGTAGGATCCATCGTGAAAGGGATTTTTTCTAATTGGGAACAAGTTCTCATCATTTATGAAAGCACATTTAATGTTTTCCGGTCAGATGGTCGATCCTTCGTGTTGAAAATGGTAAATGCGAAACTTGAGAAAAACGAACTTTTTCAAACAATAAAGCATGGTATGGGTTCAATGGTGCTATGGTGTGCCATGTCAGCTGCAGGTCCTGGAAAGCTTCAGATCATCAATGGTATTATGGACCGACACGTATACTTTAATATATTGAAGAATATTTTGACGGAAAGTGTGAGAAAGTTGGGCATTGAGTGTTCATTATAATTTTGCCAGGCTAACGATCCAAGACACAAGGCCTATAATGTGAGAAGCTGACTTCTTAATAATTTCCCACATGTCTAAGAAACTCCACCCCAATTTGAAGATCTTAATCCTGTTGAGCATACATGGAGTAATCTGAAGGAAAGTTGAAAAATCACACAATTTCTACGAGTGATCAACGAAAAACAGCCCTTATTGAGGAGTGGGAGAATAGGGAGCCGTCCTACTGTCGAAAACAGATGAATCAATGCGAAATCATTTGGAAGCGGTTATTTAACAGAAGGGCTTACCAACTTAATCCAAACTCTGCGCTTTTTTTAATAATTTTGCTTATGTTTTTATAAATTAACGTCGTGTTCCATTATTACTTTGATGTTGGTTTTCATTATTAATTTTGTTTTTCTATTTTTTTAAATCAATGAACAGTTATTTCATTATTATTTTAATTATTTTATATAAACCACATAATACTCTTTTGAAAATATACAAAAACTTGCTAGTTGAACCATCAAAATAACTTCAATTTGGATTTGAATGCAATTTTTAAGTTTGTTCCATTATTACTTTGAGCCACTGTATAATGATTTATAAAAAATGGGCGTTGGTTGAGTGGAATCAATCTCATTTATAATGCAGCTGCCGACAAAAACCATACGTCTGAAAATATGGAATTTTTATTCATGGGCAGTAAAAGGGGGAGTGGAAAATTTATGATATCCTACTAGAATTTGATAAAAAATAAAATGTTTAATATCAATATTGTTGTAATTGGTTCAGTGGTTCTCGCGTGATAGTGGAATATACAAACACCGTCACAAGGGCTTTATATAATCGTATTTATATTATTTACAATATTTTGATGTTTGCTGTTAGCTTTAATTTTTAAGGAGCTGAATGCAATTTATTGAACAATTCATTAACTTCTATGTTCAAAATCAATCCACTGAATTAAACTTACCAGAGTGTATAGCCGGAAAAATTGAGAGTGTAACGAAAAAAGTGAAATATATATTGAACATTTGCACTCGAGCTTGATTAAATATTTTGAAGTAAGGAATTTTCTTTTTGTCCAAGACATTCGTTTTGGTCTCCTCTTCCATTGATTTTAACATCTCGTGATATCGAAAAAATTTCTGAAATAGAAATATATACTATATATAACAACGTTTTCAAGTATTAAGTTTCAAAATGGATCATATAGTATATATATCATAAAATTTTCAAAAAAATAATCATTTCCTAATTTTTTAAGGAGTAATTACGGTAATTTAGACGATAACTTGGAATGGTTATGGTAATGAAAGATATTTGTTAATATTTTCAAACTTCTTATTGCGAAGAATCATTAATTGAACTCTTATAAAATGTTATGTTAAACTGCATTTACATCAAGGGTGTCCAACCTTTTTGTTTCCCTGTGTACCATCGTAAGAAGACATGGTGTTGTGGTCCACAAGTATATTAAGAAAGCTGCCGAGCAAACAAAAATAAGCAAATTAATTAACATTTATTAGTTTATCGATTTTTTTCATTACAAAACGATAACTTGGAAAAACTAATGCGCCAATGTCTGGTTCTAGTCAGTCAATTTGGATCAATTCGCACATAGCCTTAATTTATTTACTTTTAACCAGTGGCATAGATAGCTTTTGGTTCTGGGAGGGGTCCAAAAAAGTTATGTCCTGTAATACGCTAAGTCAAGTACAGACATACTTGTTAGAGTACCCATGAAGAGTAAGAAATTTTCAAAAAAGGCCAATTATGTTTCGCTCCCCGCGAACTTCCACAGAGAATGGGTGCTAAAAATAAGATCTGCAAAAATAAACTTGATCTGGTCGCTTTTGAGTGCTAACATAAAAATTACTCAACACATACTTGAAACGCATGAAACGACCACACAAGTTTTCATGTAAAATTTATCGGTAAAGATTTTTTGGCCCTCACTTTTCCTTCTCAGTGTACTTTTAGTTTCATTTTAGCTCAGTTCATGAAAAATATTTGCATGTGAAATGTTTCCGGACCCGTGGACCACCCCATACCTACGCCGCACATTGGGAGAAATATAGGCAAAACCCTCGCATTCAGGGTTATTCCAAAGTAACGGGGTTTACTTATTTTTTCTACTTTTTGTAATCTAGACATATCCAACATGTAAAAAACACACTTTGCAAGTAATATGATCCCAAGTATTGGTCTCTATGGTCATCGAAAGTTGATCTTCTAAAAACGTTTTTTCTTTATTCCTACAATTTTGTTTACACTACTGTGTACGAATGATTGTAGAATTTTTAATTGTAAATGGAATTATCTCAAACTTATTTTGTAGAATAAAGGCACTTTAGACGTGCTTTTAAAAAAAAAATTTTTTCCAATTGTAATCTTTTGGCAATTCACATGTTCCTTAATTTACCCTTTTTTCAAGTTTTTTTTTTATTTTTATTAAGCTATAACTTTTGTGATTCCTCCTGATTCCTCGAAATACTTCGGATCTGATAACTTCAAACTTTCACCTTGAAGATGACACCAAATTTATTTGCGGAGAGCTGAGAGATTTAGAGAATTTTCAAAGGAAAGAGAGAGAGCTGCGAGAGTTAGATAATTTTCAACGCAAACCTGTACATAAGACCGTATCGAAAAAATAAATTTCGCCGCACACCAATTAATCTGAAGCATTATTGAATAAAAGTTTAAAAAAAACATTTTTTTTTACCGAACTAGGGGTCGCGCATCGACATATTTCTCTATAACTTCGTTATTTATCGTCCGATCTTAATGAATGTTGTGTTTTTGTTTTTGTCTCAGGGAGACCTATTTTTTTTTGTTTCTAGGACTCATTGACCCCAGTTGATTCCTTAAAGTACTGACCCACAGGACCACAGTTTCTAGTATCTTAACGTACCATTTTGATTTCAGAAATGGAAAGCCCGTAAAAAATCATGAAATTTTTACTTAAGAAATGTTTTCGCTTTGTTCACTAGAAATATTTTTAATATATTTTTTTGTAATTTTTTTGCAACTTTTAAATTTTAGAGACAAAAATAGGTCTCCCTGAGACAAAAACAAAAACACTTCATTCTTTTAGATCGCACGATAAATACCGAAGTTATAAAGAAATATGTCGATGCACGACCACTCACCTACGTTCGGTAAAAAAAAAAATTTTTTTCGAAACTTTCTTTCAATAATGCTTCAGATTAGCTGGTGTGCGGCGATATTTTTTTTTTTTTTGCCTATGAGGAGAAACGGTCTACTGTACATGTAAAACAGTGGTTGGCATTCGAGGTGAAGTTTTATACTTTAAATATTACATTATTTCAATAAATGGCCTCTAAGACCACTTAATTACCGAAATATAGTATTTTTATAACCATTGCAAGCAATAACAGAAATAGGAATTAAACTTTTTTCAAAATTAAAAAAACTTTTCCATCACAAAATATGTTCCACAAATGGTGAATTTAAAATGGTTTTAATGCCTCAACTTAAAAAACGCTGGAACATGGGAGTTTTTATTATAAACCAGCTATCCAAATTCATTGCCGGAATTTTGATATATTTATTTGACTTCACACAGCACAGTTCCTTAAAAGTCATAACTTCTGACTGTAGGGTATCATCCGCTGGCGAAGAAAAACCAAAATAGATTACATCAGTCTATTTCGTGAAGGATTTTTTATGAAATACCCAGAATTCAAGTTTCTAGCATTAATAATATAGATGCTAGCGTTGAAAAGAGGCGATGCGAGCGTATTTGCTATGTTTTTCCCAATGTGCGCCGCTGCTTTTAAGAAACACTTCACAATTTCCCAGCTTGAATATAACAGTTTTCTTTTGTAAAATTATTCCTCAGCAAAAAATGACATTCTCAGTCCCTTAAAATATTTTTGAGCCGCATTGATACTTGCCTTGGGTCGCATGAGGCCCTCGGGCCGCGGGTTGGACAGCCTTGATTTGCATTGTGTTTTACATGTGTATTTACAGTTTTCAGATTTCATATAATATAATTATGAATACTAATAACAATAATAATATAATAATGAATACAAATAATACTAATAACAATAATAAAACTAATACTAATACTAATACTAATACTAATACTAATACTAATACTAATACTAATACTAATACTAATACTAATACTAATACTAATACTAATACTAATACTAATACTAATACTAATACTAATACTAATACTAATACTAATACTTATGCTAATACTAATACTAATACTAATACTAATACTAATACTAATACTAATACTAATACTAATACTAATACTAATACTAATACTAATACTAATACTAATACTAATACTAATACTAATACTAATACTAATACTAATACTAATACTAATACTAATACTTAAACTAATACTAATACTTTTACTAATACTAATACTAATACTAATACTAATACTAATACTAATACTAATACTAATACTAATACTAATACTAATACTAATACTAATACTAATACTAATACTAATACTAATACTAATACTAATACTTATACTAATACTAATGCTAATACTAATACTAATGCTAATACTAATACTACTAATAATACTACTAATAATAATCACTATAACATAATTCCGTAAAATGTGAGTGCGGAACGCTTGATTTTTGGAAAAATTTCATAGCATATTTTCAGGCATTTTTTGTTTGTGATTTATTGAAACTTCAAAAACTTTTTATAATTTTTTCATTTTGAAATTTTCTGTTTTACAAGAAATTCCGTTTTTACTTCAAGGTATTTTATAAATATTTGGAACTCAAAATTGTTCTTTGCACAATTTAAAATCAAATATGTATGTGACCATCGCTGATTTCTAATTCAGCTTAAAGAAAATCAATACTTCATGTTTTTTCTGTATTGAAACCGGGCCCGTCATTTTTGACGGGAAAGAACTAGTACTAATAATAATACTAATAAAAATTATAATAATAATAGTACAAATAATAACAATAATAATAATAATAAAAGGGTAAGTTAACCGGTTGTGGGCATTATCCGGTTGTTGGCACCCCTATATAGCTTTTGACAGTGAGAACATGCAGTTGATCTGAAAATTGTCGTTAGTGCGCAATGTCTGGACGATGTTTTAGTGCTGACACGGCAGCAAACAGATGCATATGCGTAGAAGATACAGTCGATAATACATTTACATGTGTGAAAATCAGAAGTGATCTAATTTTTTATTGTGTTCAAAGTGCGATAAATTGAAGTTATTTTTATTGCAAAAAGGTTTGTATAATGTATATATCAGAAATAAATTCAATATATTTAATGATTTTATATTTTTTGATCAAAATGTTCGCACCGAAAAATTTACTGGTCATTTTTTGACAGCTATGTATTTTCCAGTTGTGGGCACAAAAATTTTCTGGTTGTGGGCACCTAATTTTTTAGCTGAATGGGTGTGTTTAGCTAAGAAACTGTTAAATATCGTTGTTTATGTTAACAACAACCCCCCGACTTATCATAACCCTGACGAAAACGGTAAGACTAAAAACAGTACTGCCATAGTCCTGTTACACTCGTCAGGTGGACTATTTTTATACCCCCACGCGTACTGCGTAAGGGGTATATTAATTTTGTCACGACGTGTATAACGCCCATAAGGAGGCGTGGTAGGTATAGAAAAGTATATACATTCTTGCTCAGCATCACCACCTGAGTTGATTTAGCCATGTCCGTCTGTGTGTCCGTCTGTCTGTCCGTCTGTGGACACGATTACAGCCGTAATTGTAAAGCTATCAAAGTGAAATTCGATATTTAAGCTTTTTTTCTATAAAACAAAGATCAAGTTCGAGAATGGGCTAAATCGGATGAAAGCCACGCCTACCTCCCATACAACCCAAATAATGAAAACTCCATAAAGAAGCAAATATTGAAGCTACAAAACTTAAATTCGGTATGTGTGTAGTCTGTGACAAAACTCAGGTATGTTAGAAAAATGGGCGTCATCCACCCACTAACACGCCCACCTCCCATACAACCCTAATATTGAAACCTTTATATAGAGGCTTGTGTCGAAGCTACAAAAATTAAATTAGATATGTACTATTTCTATATAAAAATTAAGATGTGAGAGAAAAATGGGCGTTAACCACGCACTAACACGCCCACCTCCCATACAACCCCAAAATTGAAAATTATATAAGTAGGCTTCTGTCGAAGCTACAAAAATAAAATTTGATATTTATTATTTTTATGTAAAAATTAAGACATGTTATAAAAATGGGCGTCATCCACCGACGAACACGCCCACTTCCCATACAACCCATAACATTGAAAACTCTATAAATAGGCTAATATTTAAGCTACAGACCTGAAATTGGGTATTTGTGTATATTATATCAAAATTGAGGTGTGTTAGAAAAATTGGTATTAACCACTCAAGAACACGCCCACCTCCCATACAACCGCTACTTGAAAAATTTATAAAGAGGCTTGTCTTTACTTTGCAGGAAAACAATTTTATATGAATGTATTTTAGACGTCATCAAAATAGTAAAATTTTTGAAGTCTCATAAAAAAGAGCTGCAATTTACAATGTTGTACCATTACGAAGCGTCCGTGGGGTATTTTAACTTCGGCCAGTCGAAGATATACCTTACTAGTTTAAAGTGTTGTTTGAGTAAATCTCATCATATTGTGTCTCATATGCGGATTTTTTTGTGTTTTTTAGCCATGTCAACTGCAAAAATTACTCTTGATCGGTACATCGAAGCCATTAAGCGGTGCAAAATCGACAATGAGCCCGTAAAACCGACTGCCATAGCCTATGGCGTTCCTCGGAGTACCTTGCAGCGCTACCTCAAGAAGATCGATGAGCATCTGGGCGACATTTCAAGCGTCGAAGATGGTGTTTTGTTGGCTTTGAGACACTGACATGCATGCCGGCTATGACACAAACAAACATTGCGATTCGGATGCAGACGATTAAAAATTTGATTTTAATTTATTTTACTTTTCATGTACATTTAATTTTTTCCCCTGTGAAGTGAAACTATTTTTAAATTGCTCTTTGCGCCATTGAAGGCTTTAAGAATAAATAAATTTCATTTTATTCATATTTAGTGGCGTTTTTACTTCATATTTTTCCATGTTCAGGGTATTTTACAGGGGTGCCCACAACCGGTTAAAAAAATTTCTTCTTACATATGTAGTACTCCATATATGGAGAGAATTGTGTGCAGAAATTATGCGCTATGGGCACAACTTATGCACAAATTGTTCACGAAAAATGACCAAGAACAGTTGTTCATAATCTATGCACACTTGTTTATAACTTAAGTTCAGCACTATGAGCATGTTTTATGAACAACTGGGCATAGATTGTGAACAACATTTTCATAGATTCTGAACAACTGGGAAAAGACTATGAACAACTGGGCATATTTTATGAACAACTGGACATAGTTTATGAACAACTATGCACAGGTTATGAACAACTATGCATATGTTATGAACAACTGGGCATAGGTTATGAACAACTGTACATAGGTTATGAACATCATTTTCATAGATTGTGAACAAATAGGAAAAAATATTTACACCTCCTGCTAATATCAAAGAAACTAAATTTAATTTTGTTTTCAAAAGTCTTTATTTCAAAGTACAATTGCTTAATAACTAATATTATATACATAGTATATTATATACATATTAAAATTCAATAAATCATATACTTCAGTATTAACATGTTTATTTATATAATTTATAAAGTCATTGATTTTTTTACATTTCTATAAAATTCTTATCATAAAACATAGTCTAGTGCTTAATATTGGATGAAGCTCAAAGGGTTTAGGAAATTCAATTTCTGTAATGGATTTTAATACATAATTTTCCGTTCTTTCCCCAATAATATAAGCATAATAATGCAAATAAAAATTTTTAATTTGGTATACATTAAGTAATATATATGTGGCGTCTTCTAATAAAATTATATCGACAATACTATAACACACTCTTAAGAATGAACACTTAGGAATGATCAAAAATGGTTGAAAATTTATGTTCTTGCTCACACAAAATTCTTTACGCTTGTTTATAGTACTTTGGTCAGCAGCGCTGTTTATTTCAACGACGATGGAATTCCTAGCGTCGCCTGTGCTAACCTTCCACGTCTGTTTCTCAATTGTTTTTCTTGCCACAGGCTTAAAAATTGCTGCCAGCACCTTCGAGACTTCAATTAATTAAATCTGAATTAAAAGTAAAAAAATAAACAGAAATGTATTAAAAAAAGTATATTGTCTAGCAACATCCACATGGTCTCACATTTTTGTATTAAGTGTCAATGCAGATTTCTAAAACTTCAATGTATGTACACTATTTCGTCATTAAAAAAACCATCGTTAAATGTCATAACTGCAGTGATAAATATATGATAATAACTCAATACTTACCTCTGGTTTTTTTTATTTACACAATTATATATTTCTAAATAATATTAAATGATTTATAACACACTACTGTCGCTTCTAAACACAACCAGCACTCTTGACGCAAAGAACATAAGTGAAACTAACTTGCAATTAATGCATACTCATTATCCATATGTGTACGCATTGTTCATAATCTATGCAAAAATGGGCACAACTTATGAACAAGATACACACATATCAAAATGTTGGGCAAAATCTATGCACAAGTAGGCATAACTCATGAACAATAAGTGTTGATAGTCGTTCATGCACAATGTTCATATATTATGATCAATAGAGTTTAATTTTCAAATAATTAAGCTATGAACAATGTTCACAAACTGTGCACATTTTTTGTGTATAACTTATGCACAATTTTAATAGATTGTGCAGAATTTATGATTATTAGGCATAATTTATGCGCAAAGCTGCATATTCAAAAATGTACCTAAACATTTTATAGTTATGAACAGCTTGTGCATTAATAATGCACAACAGTTTTCTCCGTGTACAAAGTTTGATAATTTGTTATTTTTTTATAAAAAAAAAAGTTACTGCAGGTAAAAATCATACTAAACATTTAATATTGATCATCAAAATGTGTCGCGTTCGCGATCATGCGCCGTTCTTTTAATACACTTTGTATGGGAAGTATGGAAAGGTTTCATTCGATTTTGCTGAATTTTTTTCTAAGTGTTAATAGTTCAAATTAAAGCTCATGAGCTAATTCTCAAGTCATTGGATTGATTTTTAATAGATTTTTAAGAAATTTTCCAATTTGAGAACGTCAGTTTGTATGGGAGGTATACGTGGTTTTCATCCTATTGGGATTATTTTCGAACATGATCTTTATTTTTACGATATAAGCTTAAATATTGAATTTCATTATTATAACTTAATAATAATGGCTATAATCATGTCAACAGATGGGGGACATACAAAAACAGGGATGCCATGGTTAAAACAACTTAGAAGGTGATACTACAGTATTATAATATTTTCACTTTTCTATATCTGCCACGCCGCCTTGTGGGCGTAAAAAGTCTTCATAAAGTAAATAACCACATACGTAGGACGGGTGGTGTTACAAAAAAATATAATATTTTTTCTCACTAGCCTCATATATTTTTTTTTTTTTTTATTAATATTACTAATATAAAACTCACAAATAATATTTACGATGTTTTTGGTAGGTAATGCAATATTTAGCTGAAATTACTTAAACTAATTCTTATTAAAAACGTGATGAGAAAAAATGTCGCGTGCTAGATGTCGCGTTCGCGATCAGGCTTAAGCTCAATAAAAAAAAAACTAAAGGAAATATGTCAAAATGACAAATATTTCTTGAAAGCCACATTAATCTTATTTAATTTACAATTAACCGCTTTAAAATATTATGTTACGTTTCGCAGATATTTGCATTTTTCTAGATGTAGTCGAAAACGAGTTCCATTTTTTGTCGCGTTCGCGATGCCATGTTTATTGCTAATATTTTGGAAACATAAAATCTAGAGAACCTAACTTTTTTTTCTAAATATAGTGCTAATAAAATGCTATATAAAACTTGAAAAAAAAGAAAATTTGTTTTGAGTTTTCTTTATTATTTTGCTCCTCAAAGGCGTACGAATGTCGCGTTCGCGACTATGGAAATGCCCATATATATGTCTGCATAAATATTTACTTGCTCAAAAGTTATGGCTGAAATACCTAACTGTGCCCACAACAGAATAAACTCCCCTTATAATAATAATAATAATAATAATAATAATAATAATAATAATAATAATAATGATAATAATGATATTAATGATATTAATAATAAAAATGATAATAATTATGATAATAATTATGATAGTTATTATGATAATTATTATGATAATAATAATGATAATAATAATGATAATAATAATTATAGTAAAAATGATAATTAAAATGATAATAATAATGATAGTAATAATGATAATAATAATGATAATAAAAATGATAATAATAATAATAATTATAATAATAATAATAATAATAATAATAATAATAATAATAATAATAATAATAATAATAATCATAATAATAATAATAATAATAATAATAATAATAATAATAATAATAATAATAATAATAATAATAATAATAATAATAATAATGATAATAATAAAAATAATAAAAATAATAATAATGATAATAATAATACTAATAATAATAATAATAATAATAATAATTATAATCATACTAATAATAATATTAATAATAATAATAATAATTATAATAATACTAATAATAATACTAATAATAATAATAATAATAATAATAATAATAATAATAATAATAATAATAATAATAATAATAATAATAATTATAATAATAATAATAATAATAATAATAATAATAATAATAATAATAATAATAATAATAATAATAATAATAATAATAATAATAATAATAATAATAATAATAATAATAATAATAATAATAATAATAATAATAATAATAATAATAATAATAATAATAATAATAATAATAATAATAATAATAATAATAATAATAATAATAATAACAATAATAATAATAATAATAATAATAATAATAATAATAATAATAATAATAATAATAATAATAATAATAATAAAAATAATAATAATAATAATAATAATAATAATAATAATAATAATAATAAAAATAATAATAATAATAATAATAATAATAATAATAATAATAATAATAATAATAATAATAATAATAATAATAATAATAATAATAAAAATAATAATAATAATAAAAATAATAATAATAATAATAATAATAATAATAATAATAATAATAATAATAATAATAATAATAATAACAATAATAATAATAATAATAACAATAATAATAATAATAATAACAATAATAATACTAATACAATAATAATAATAAAATAATAATAATAATTGTTGAAGCCGACTGATGACTACTAGGTCAAAAATTACTGTACAATAAATAAATTAAAGAAAATGTAGCTTTGTCTAAATTGTAAAAAAGAAAATTTTTGATCATATGAAAAATTTAGAATTTCTTTTGAGTCGAACAATTTCTATCAAAATATAAGCACGAGCTTGCATAATAAAAAATATAATTCATATTTAAAATAAAATTCCAATAAATCTTATAAGAAATAAAATCCGAAATAATATTTAATTCATGGGATTTGAGTTGGTTTTAATAAAGTTCCAAAAAAAAAAAAAAAAATTGGCCATTTCAGCCCTTGAAAGGACTTTGACCGAGCTTCTTATGATCAATTGTGTTGTGTGTGTTATCAAATATTTGCACACAATTGACCGAGAACTGGACCTACATGTTTTATGCCGACTCCGAACGGCTAAAGTTCTTGTTCTCAAGAAGCTTTACATGGCATTATTTACTCTCTGAGGTTTGCCATTGTCTGCAGAGAGGTGGTGACCGATCAGAAAAAATTTTTTATTGAAAAAAACTCTTCGCCGCGGCTGGGGATCGAACCCGGGCTCCGAGCATACTAAGCCACACACTTAACCTGCATGCCACGGCCACCCAAAAAGTTCCAAAAAAGCAGGTAAGATAAAAAGAAATACAGTCTACCCGCGCTCGCCAACTGGACGTTCGAATATGGTCCTTCGAGCCGGATCCTTGATCGGCGCAATATTCTGTGAAAAGGATAAGTTATCGGCATTTGTTTGATTTACATTCTGTGGGCGGTGGCAATGAATTCTTAAATGCTTGTATTAAACATACTGCTTCCTAGGAATGTTGTCTTAAATATATTGCTGACCACACCACAGAATTTCATTAACGGATATTATAGGACTCTACTTCTTTTTCCTTTAAATAGGTAAAGAAGAATATTGTCGTAAGGATACCTTCTCTGGATAAGATATAATTTGGACATGTCAAGAGGCTGGAAGGTAATTACCTTATAATCAAAACAACGGCATGTAAGTAAGATTATTGATCGAGTGCGCTGCTCGATTGGACGTTCGACAGTGATTGGATGTTCGACAGGGATTGGCAATTAAAAGCGCGATTAGCAGAGTAAGGACTGGCATTACATTTTTTTTGAGCAGACTGTCGAGGCTTTCGTTCATGCATTGTTCGATGGTCGACGGCAAGGCATAAGCAGATCCTGATGTAATCAACAAGGTAGAAACCACGTTGAATGCTAGCTGGGAATGTTTCCTCGTAAGCAAACTTCAATGTCAGTTTGAACCTTGTTAATTATATTATGAAAACCCACACATAACAAACACTAAACAGGCACCAAACAAACACAAAAAACACAAACGCAGAAAAGAAATTACATGTTTCAGATGCACAGAAGACGCAATAAGCATATATTTTTGAATAGAAATTCATTAATAATTATGCATGGCGCGATTATTTAAATGGAGATAAATATTTTGATATCGAAGCAAACAATCACTGTCAGCGATGCATGGGATTGCAATGCAATTTATATATATATAATAAATGTATATCGCCGTCATATTGAACGGCAATATTTTGTTTTATATTTTTTAATGGCAATATAATCAGCTGCTGCAGGTATATATGTGCTGATGACACCAGAATTGCAGGCGGAGATTGATGCAACAATCGACACAGAGGTAATGGAATTGGAAGATGATTGTTGTTCTTGGTCAGGAGAAGAGTCGCGATACCAACGTATCATGGATCGAGCGAAGGGTACCGTGCCGTAGATAATGAGCATGCCGAAAAGGAGTGGGATATTAAAGCGTAATAGCGGTCACTTAACGGAGACGCGACAAAATGATATTAAGCTGCCGCAATCATTACGTTTAAATTTAGCCATGTTACATAGATTTGTGGCTAGTTTTGATGAAAACAACCTGATAAACCGATCTGAATTAGATTTGGAACAACTGAAATGTCGATTGGATTGTGTTTGGAAACAGTTTGAGATGGATTGGTCTACATTAAGCTGAATTTCTATGTCAAATGAACAGATTGAAGCATGCAGTTAGGCATATAATCAAGCATCATACGAATACGCACAATTTAAACAAAAACTATTGAGAAACTCAGCAGAAATCTCTAGAGAAGTTTCCAATGAGGGTCAACGGGACCAAGCGCAATTGGCATTGAACAATGGTGGACAACTGATCCACATACAGCTATCTGAACCACCAAAAATAAAAAAATTTTCAGGTCGAGATGTATATTGGGCAAAATTACATGCTGTTTTTGAAGCAGATGTGCACAAAAACTCACGGCTTACCAATTCGCAAAAGATGCGTTACTTATTAGAATCTTTAAAAGGTCGTGCAGAACGCGCATATGGTGTGACGCCAAAAATCGACGTCGCCGATTTTGACGACAACAATCAAGAGCGACACTTGGTGAACACCACCACACACACTGAACGAATTTTTTTTACAAACACATACATGAATTGAAGAAAATAATAAATACATGAATTTCAATATATAAAGGCATTACCACGTTTTTCTTACACTTAGGCAACTCAGCTCAAATAAACAAAGAACACATAGACAAGAAAGAGAGGTACGACACACGCACAAGTATAACGCACATAGGGAAAGGCAAAGTGCTGTGCCAATCTAAGCAACTGGTTGCAACAACAAGGCGTACGGCGTACGGTATGTTGTTTACGCCAAACAACCGAGAAGTTTCGATTGCGGGATTTGGTTGACAACAAAGGCAACTATAAAAGGCAGCGCAACCACGGACTGAGGGAAGTCTTTTGATCACAATTTGTGACGATCAGTCTTTGATTATATTCAGTGTGCGAGAAAAGTCAGTTCGTGATTATTAACGTTCAGTGCGAAGCAGAGTGCAGAATAGCAGCAAGCAGAGTCCGAAATAGCAAAAGAACAACAAGCAGAGTCTGCATCGAGGAGCTGCAGCAACCACAAGGGAAAACAAGGTAAACTAAGAAGCGAGTGCAGAGTCGGTGGCTTGTAGGCCCACCTGCAAACAGTATCAAGCAGAGTCGGTGGCTTGTAGGCCCACCTGTTTAAACCCTTTTTGTTAGCAGTGCCCGTGGCTTGTAAGCCCGCCTGCTCAAATTAAACACTAGTCCGTGGCTTGTAAGCCTGCGTGTTTATTTATTTTTCCAGCTAGCAGTGTCGGTGGCTTGTAGGCCCAACTGTTAGACGACGGCAGAGCAGATCGGCGGAGCAGCAGGAGAAGCAGTGGAAAACACAAGCAATTGATATATTTAATATATATATAACATATATTATAGCAATTAAACAAGAAAACAATAAAACATTGCTAAACCTAGATAACTATAAAAAAAAACCCAACGTGTTATTAATTCTTGTCACGGACCCTGGAATCCCGCTGAGCGTACCTCAAAAAAACAAACAAAAAAACAAATTGGCCATTTCAGCCCTTGAAAGGACTTTGACCGAGCTTCTTATGATCAATTGTGTTGTGTGTGTTATTAAATGTTTGCACACAATTGACCGAGAACTGGACCTACATGTTTTATGCCGACTCCGAACGGCTCATGTTCTCAAGAAGCTTTACATGGCATTATTTACTCTCTGAGGTTTGCCATTGTCTGCAGAGAGGTGGTGACCGATCAGAAAAATTTTTCATTGAAAAAAACTTTTCGCCGCGGCTGGGGATCGAACCCGGGCTCCAAGCATGCTAAGCCACACACTTAACCTGCATGCCACGGTCACCACCTGAGCGTACCTCAGCGTTAAAAAAAAGAACCCAGGGAGGTTCGTTACAATGGAAGTTATGTGATAAGCGATAGTGGTTACGAAATTTTATGGAGAGAAATCTGTATGCAATACAGTAATGAGTATAACACCATTCGTGCACATTTGCAAGCCTTATATGTCTTGCGGCCAATGCAAAAGCCAGCATGTGAAGAAATGCGTAAGACCATAGATACAGTGCGTTACTCACTTCGACAGCTGCGATTATTGCTAACTGGTGATCAGGTGGCAGAGTATTTATTGCTGCATCAATTGGAAGGTTGATTAGATCCTGAGAGCAGATCACAATGGAACTTATGCCGAACAACGAATACGTAACCAACTTTAGCACAAATGCTTGATTTTATGGAAAATCGTTCTAGCGTTTTAGCGACAACGTTTAGTGTACCATCATCGCACAATGAGTTGCAGCGTCGTGTAGCGGCAGGCGGGCCAGCTGGCTTTTGGACTACGGGGCGGTCTGATGAAGCCAAACCAGCGTGCCGTTTATGCCCGGGACGTTTTCATTGGCCATTCCGTTGCGATGAATTTAAACGAAAAACTTATGCGGACCGTGTTGCAAACGTATCGGAACAGCGCATGTGCATGAATTACTTCAGCAAAAAGCATTCTGACAAAGAGTGCACGGATAGAAATCGATGCCCACGTTGTCGCAAACCACATAACAGTACATTATGTTCAGAAAATGTGATTTTATCTAGAATAGATTCTACTCGAAGTGCTTATACAGGACCACGTCAAATAGAAAGTGGTGGGTCAAAACGTGTACAATAGCAATCATCGCTTATTCAGGGACGCAGAGACCTCGGTGCGTCAACAATAGTGTCAGCAGTGAATCGAAAGGAGGAGTTAGAAACTATTTTGGCCGGATTATTGGCCACAGCGATGATAAGGATACAGGTAGCAGATGTAATATCACCACCTTTACGACCCATATGTGATATGGGGTCGCAATCAAATATGATGAATGCACTTTCAATAAATCGACTAAATTTTCCGACACAGTCATGTCCTATTCGTTTTAATGGGGTCAACGGTGTTTCTGGACGACCACATATTCGCAAAATAATTTGTAAAATATTACCATGCAAGGGTGATACACTTATAGCAATTATGGAATGTCATCGTACCTCAAGTAATGGTTATGTGGTTGCCACAGTCAACGTTGTCCGAAGATCTTATACCGGTGCAAATACGCAATTCTTTAGCCGATCCTACAGCGCCAGTCGATTTGCTACTTGGAGCTGGATTATGGTCAATTATAATCCAAGATGGCTGCTTTACGAACGAGCTTGGAATGGCGTTTCAACATTCACGTTTGGGCTGGTTGATATTCGGTGGTGGTATTCAAGAGCGTCAGGATCTCGCTACTATGAATGCAGTTTGTGAAAAGGAGCCTTAGTTGGACACGGACTAAGGAGCAAGAGCAGTGTGAGGAGATATTTATGCTCACACATCGCAGACTACCTAATGGTCGCTTTCAAGTAAACATTCCTATACGAAGTGACATACAGCAACTCGGTTCATCACGTAAGATTGCGTTGCATCGGTTTCGGCAGCTAGAGAAACGATTCCAACGCGATCCCGAATTATAGAAAAAATATTTAACTCTATCAACGACTTAATCAGCGCAAAGCAAATGCAATTGGTAGATCGAGAACCAAGAGGTTGGTGCTATCATATTCCTCACCATCCAGTCCTCAAGAAATTTCGTATTGTTAACG
This sequence comes from Tetanocera ferruginea, assembly GCA_958299015.1. NCBI lineage: Eukaryota > Metazoa > Arthropoda > Insecta > Diptera > Sciomyzidae > Tetanocera > Tetanocera ferruginea. The sequence goes on along the minus strand of OY282642.1, from coordinate 68,004,585 downwards.
ACGCATCATGCCGCACTGATATGGGCATATCACTTAATGAAGCTCAACTCATTGGTGAGAAATTACATGATGATCTGGCGCTTCTTATAATGCGCTTTCGCTGCCATCAAATCGCGATAACATCGGATATTAAAAAAATATATCTGCAGGTGCAGGTTAATCCTGAACAATGGGACTTGCAACGTATTTTTTGGCGACCATCTCCTGGCAGTGAAATTTGCGAATATTGGTTGACTGGTGTTACTTTCGGAGCAATGATTCAGGGGGCACGTGAAGGAAGATCGCAGTATCCATTGGGCGCAGCGGCTGTTGAGCATGACTTTTACATGGATGATTGTCTAACTGGAGCGTCAGACGAGACAGCAGCCAAGCAGGTGTGTAATGAAATGGATGCTCTATTACGTTCATGTGGGTTTGTATTAAGCAAGTGGCGCTCGAATCGTCCTAATATCGTACCTAGGGACGAGATAGACAGCTTGGATGATATTTTAGAACTGATTGAGTAAAGCGACACAACAGTATTGGGTCTACGTTGGTTGCCCCGCGAGGATAATTTGATGTTCAAATTCCAAGTGCCACCAACACTTGAATCAAAGCAATCAACAAAAAGGCGTCTTCTGAGTCACAAATATTACTTTGAGAGATTTAAATTTGCTGGAACGAGCATCCAGTGCATTTGAATTATGGCGGCTGACGGCGTATGTTCTCCGCTTCATCTTCAATCTGCACCATCGACAAGAGCGTAAAGTGTATCGGCGTATAGGATGGCTATAAAATCGAGAAATTGAGGAGGCACAAGAATTCTGGATACGAGAAGAATAAAAAATTTACTACGCTAAAGAGATTGCTGCAGTCAATAGTTCAGGCTGCAAGGAAATAGACTCATTCAGCGCAATTTTTGCATTTAATCCAAAACTTGATAGGCATGGTATCTTGCGTTTAAGCGGGAGATTAGATCGAGCATTATTACCGGCTCATCAGAAGAATCCGGCGCTGTTGCCGGATGTTAGTCCATTGGCAAAGCTTTTAATTCGAGAGGCTCACTAGCGTAAATTACACGGTGGGCCACGAGAAATGGCAGCATATCTACATCAAAGGATAACCAATTTACGACGAGCAATACGAAGCAGCAACTCACGATGTGTCGCATGCACGCGACAAAAACAACAAATGACGCAGCAAATAATGAGTGAGCTGCCATCGGACCGGGTGCTGCCTTGTCGGCCATTTAGACACTCGGGGGTGGATTATGTTGGTCCCTACTTATTAAAAGCACGAGGTGGCCGCTGCAAGATCTTAGAAAAGAAATATGTTGCTGTATTCGTCTGCATGGTCACAAAGGCAGTGCATTTGGAATTAGTAGACAGTCTCACAACAAATGATTTCATTTTGGCATTCTTACGTTTTACAAGTATTCGAGGGGCATGCAAACGATTGTGGAGCGGTAATAGTAAACATTTCGAAGGTGCTCAAAAGGAATTAAAGAGAATGCTGCGAAGCTGGATTGAGATGGACATGACTAACATGTTATTGGAATATGGAACGAAATTGTGCTTTATCACGCCAGCTGCTCCGCATCAAGGAGGTTTATGGGAAGCAGCAGTAAATCAATGAAGTTTCATTTGCGTCGGGTAATTGGGGCGCATTAGTTAACAGATACCGCATTTAGAACAGTGTTGGCGCAAACAAGTGCAGTCATGAATTCAAGACCGCTTTCAGCCCAAACCGAAACACCTGACGATCTATCGTTTTTGACACCAGCGCATTTTTTGATTGGAAAGTCGATTATTCAACCGTTAGGCGCAAACTCACAAGACATTCCGGACAACAAGCTAAAGTTGTATGCGCAAATTCAAAAAATTAGTCAATCCTTCTGGAAGACATGGAAGACCGATTACTTGAACGAGCTGCAACAAAGGACAAAATGGCGAAGAAAACAGCCGAGCTTGAAGATTGGAGATTTAGTAGTGGTGAAGGATGAGAACACGCCTCCAACTTTGTGGAAAACAGCTCGGGTGATTGAAGTTTATCCTGGTGCAGACGGACTCGTTCGAAATGTAAAAATTAAAGTCGCCAATGCAGATTGGAACAAAGGAACTTCGGAATTAACACGTCCTGTACAAAAGCTGTGTCGGCTGCCTTTAGATGATGTTGAAGCAGAGAATTCAAGGGCGCAGTGTGTTGAAGCCGACTGATGACTACTAGGTCAAAAATTACTATACAATAAATAAATTAAAGAAAACGTAGCTTTGTCTAAATTGTAAAAAAGAAAATTTTTGATCATATGAAAAATTTAGAATTTCTTTTGAGTTGAACAATTACTATCAAAATATAAGCACGAGCTTGCAGAATAAAAAATATAATTCATATCTAAAATAAAATTGCAATAAATCTTATAAAAAATAAAATCCGAAATAATATTTAATTCATGGGATTTGAGTTGGTTTTAATAAGATAAAAAGATAAAAAGAAATACAGTCCACCCGCGCTCGCCAACTGGATGTTCGAATAGTAATAATAATAATAAAAACTTTTTAACACAAAAAAAACCTACTTCAAAATAACTACAAAGTAAAAAATAATATAAAATTACTTTTCCTATTGATCGTGATAAAATCTGATAGTTTATTTATATACATTATTAAATTCAAAATCTTATAATTTCAATTTTTCTTGATTTGTTTTATTTTTATCAAAAATAAATTATTTTTTTTATAATAATAAAAGCTTCAAAGTACCCCTTTTTCCAATAACGCCCACTTTCTTGATAGTAATTTTCAATAATTGTGTCTACATCTGTACTAAATTTCAGCACTCTGATGTTAGTTTTATTCGAGAAACAGACTTTTTCCAATATTGCCACACCCTTTTTTCGAATAACGCCCACTCATTTAATAGTAGCTTATAATATTTGTACTTGCCCTTGTAGTTTTACTGTGAATTTTATTACCCTAGTGTCAATATTTACTGAGATACAGTGTTTTTCTTAAAGCGACACGCCCCTGTGTCAAATACCGCCCTCTTTTATAGAGGGCACCTCCGCGTTGATGGTCTCTATATGTGGACAAAAAATTACGGCAATCGGGCAAGTACTTTAGGAGAAATCGATGTACATACATTCACAAAAAAAAAAACACAGAAACCAACCAACTTGAGAACCTCCTACTTTTTGAAGTTGGTTAATAATAATAAGGATAGCAATTATAATAATAATAATAATAATAATAATAATAATAATAATAATAATAATAATAATAATAATAATAATAATAATAATAATAATAATAATAATAATGATAAATATAATAATAATAATAATAAAAATAATAATAATAATAATAATAATAATAATAATAATAATAATAATAATAATAATAATAATAATAATAATAATAATAATAATAATTATAATAATAATAATAATAATAATAATAATAATAATAATAATAATAATAATGATAATAATAATAATAATAATGATAATAATAATTTACTTTATCATAATTCCGTAAAATGTGAGTGCGGAACGCTTGATTTTTTTGAAAAATTTCAAAGCATATTTTTAGGCAGTTTTTGTTTTTTGATTTATTGAATCTTGAAAATATTTTATATTATTTTTATTTTGAAATTTTAAGATTTTCAAAAAAATTTTAAACTTATTTCATCGTACTTACTATGGTTTTCGTTTTTACTCATAGGTTTTGTATAAATATTTGAAACTAAAAATTGATGTTTGCACAATTTAAAATCGAAAATGTGACCATCCTTGATTATTATTTCATGTTTTTCCCTTATTAAAACCGGGCCCGTCATTTTTGACGGGAAATAACTAGTAATAATAATAAAATTGATAATAATAATAATAATAATAATAATAATAATAATAATAATAATAATAATAATAATAATAATAATAATAATAATTATAATAATAGTAATAATAATAATAGTAATAATAATAATAATAATAATAATAATAATAATAATAATAATAATAATAATAATAATAATAATAATAATAATAATAATAATAATAATAATAATAATAATAATAATAATAATAATAATAATAATAATAATAATAATAATAATAATAATAATAATAATAATAATAATAATAATAATAATAATAATAATAATAATAATAATAATAATAATAATAATAATAATGATAATAATAATAATAATAATAATAATAATAATAATAATAATAATAATAATAATAATAATAATAATAATAATAATAATAATAATAATAATAATAATAATAATAATAATAATAATAATAATAATAATAATAATAATAATAATAATAATAATAATAATAATAATGATAATAATATTAATAATAATAATAATATTAATATTAATATTAATAATAATAATAATATTAACTAGTAAACCTGTTGCCCGAATTCGAGCAATTCAATAAAAATTAATTGTTAGAAACATTATAGACGTTTAATATATGATATTCTATTCAATAAGTTATAACGAATAACGATATATTGAGTCTCAATAATGATATAAAAGATCATTATCTGAATGGTTTGACTTCAAACGTTTGATCTGACACAAAATTTTTTAATGTAACTGTCAAAAAACGAAGACGGACTTACACTAATATAACAACTGAGAAAAACATTATTACTATTCGAAAACATCGCAGCTTAACTGCATTACTGCTATAAAAAATAACTAATGTTAAAAAAAAACGCATTAAAAAAAAGATTTAAGAAATAATACTAAGATATATTTCAGAAATTAATAAACGGTACTTACAGAACACCTACAACATCGATTTATGACACATTTAGATAAAAAAACATCAAAAAACCCAAAAAAATGTTAAAAAAAAACGCATTAAAAAAAAGATTTAAGAAATAATACTAAGACATATTTCAGAAATTAATAAACGGTACTTACAGAACACCTACAACATCGATTTATGACACATTTAGATAAAAAAACATCAAAAAACCCAAAAAAAATTTTTTTTTTGAAAACCGTTAAAATTTGACTGACTTGTTTGCTCGGAAAGTGTAATTTTTGATTTTGGAACTGCATTTTTCGGACAATTGACATTTGAGGAATGCATAAAAGGTAATTTTGGTTAAAAATTTTTAGTTTTGAAAAAAATTCAAATTCGATCAATTCATAAGCTCTTTTCAAACTAAATTTCAAATCGATAAAATAACGGATTTTTGTACAAAAATTTTATTTCTGTTTTAAAAGGTTGGGAACCCCCTGAAGTGAAATCACAATTTTTAAAAGTGGTTTGCACATCTACAGCCTAAACCTGATTTAATGACATCTAAATCGATAGGATCGGTTCATTGGTCTGGGAGGAGTTGAAGTCACAAAAAAAACCTTAGCCTATTAATTATATAGATAAGCAGGATGATTAAAACAGATTCGTCGCTATAACTTTTAATTGGTTGTAGCTATAATGAAATTTTTTTCAAACATATTGTTTTTGAAGCTTGTTGAAGATTTAAAAAATATAAGAACAACATTTAAAAAAAAAAAAATTTCGAGTAAAAAACCATAGGGGGTAGCCTTGTTTTTTCGATGACACATAGTATTTATTAATTTTTCTGTCAAACAAAAACAAATTCGTCTTAAATAAACTATATACTATGAAAGAAAATCAAAAATGCAAATTTGAAATTTTTTTATTTTTACAACAAAAACAATTTTTAATACATTTTTTGAGAAAACATTCATTTTATTGGACTCTTTTTAAAGGCAATGATTAAAATATAAATAATAAAGTAACGGTAAAAACTTTATAATTATTTTAAAGTCAATTAATTGCAATTAAATACAAAAAAGAAATAAATTAAATTTTTTAAAAAGGTGCAGAGATATTCGCTTCCAAATATAGAACTTTAAATTTCAGACAGTTTTTTTCTCTGCCTTGGCGTTTGATAAAAATACACGTTAAACAACTAAAGTCAATTTTAAGAAAATTCATTAAAAATACATTTGGTAAGATACTGACTGTAATTGTCAACACATTTCTAAGAAAATTGAACAAAAATTTAGAAAAACAAAAAAATTTTGAAAACCGTTAAAATTTGACTGACTTGTTTGCTCGGAAAGTGTAATTTTTGATTTTGGAACTGCATTTTTCGGACAATCGACATTTGAGGAATGCATAAAAGGTAATTTTGGTTAAAAATTTTTAGTTTTGAAAAAAATTCAAATTCGATCAATTCATAAGCTCTTTTCAAACTAAATTTCAAATCGATAAAATAACGGATTTTTGTACAAAAATTTTATTTCTGTTTTAAAAGGTTGGGAACCCCCTGAAGTGAAATCACAATTTTTAAAAGTGGTTTGCACATCTACAGCCTAAACCTGATTTAATGACATCTAAATCGATAGGATCGGTTCATTGGTCTGGGAGGAGTTGAAGTCACAAAAAAAACCTTAGCCTATTAATTATATAGATAAGCAGGATGATTAAAACAGATTCGTCGCTATAACTTTTAATTGGTTGTAGCTATAATGAAATTTTTTTCAAACATATTGTTTTTGAAGCTTGTTGAAGATTTAAAAAATATAAGAACAACATTTAAAAAAAAAAAAATTTCGAGTAAAAAACCATAGGGGGTAGCCTTGTTTTTTCGATGACACATAGTATTTATTAATTTTTCTGTCAAACAAAAACAAATTCGTCTTAAATAAACTATATACTATGAAAGAAAATCAAAAATGCAAATTTGAAATTTTTTTATTTTTACAACAAAAACAATTTTTAATACATTTTTTGAGAAAACATTCATTTTATTGGACTCTTTTTAAAGGCAATGATTAAAATATAAATAATAAAGTAACGGTAAAAACTTTATAATTATTTTAAAGTCAATTAATTGCAATTAAATACAAAAAAGAAATAAATTAAATTTTTTAAAAAGGTGCAGAGATATTCGCTTCCAAATATAGAACTTTAAATTTCAGACAGTTTTTTTCTCTGCCTTGGCGTTTGATAAAAATACACGTTAAACAACTAAAGTCAATTTTAAGAAAATTCATTAAAAATACATTTGGTAAGATACTGACTGTAATTGTCAACACATTTCTAAGAAAATTGAACAAAAATTTAGAAAAACAAAAAAATTTTGAAAACCGTTAAAATTTGACTGACTTGTTTGCTCGGAAAGTGTAATTTTTGATTTTGGAACTGCATTTTTCGGACAATTGACATTTGAGGAATGCATAAAAGGTAATTTTGGTTAAAAATTTTTAGTTTTGAAAAAAATTCAAATTCGATCAATTCATAAGCTCTTTTCAAACTAAATTTCAAATCGATAAAATAACGGATTTTTGTACAAAAATTTTATTTCTGTTTTAAAAGGTTGGGAACCCCCTGAAGTGAAATCACAATTTTTAAAAGTGGTTTGCACATCTACAGCCTAAACCTGATTTAATGACATCTAAATCGATAGGATCGGTTCATTGGTCTGGGAGGAGTTGAAGTCACAAAAAAAACCTTAGCCTATTAATTATATAGATAAGCAGGATGATTAAAACAGATTCGTCGCTATAACTTTTAATTGGTTGTAGCTATAATGAAATTTTTTTCAAACATATTGTTTTTGAAGCTTGTTGAAGATTTAAAAAATATAAGAACAACATTTAAAAAAAAAAAAATTTCGAGTAAAAAACCATAGGGGGTAGCCTTGTTTTTTCGATGACACATAGTATTTATTAATTTTTCTGTCAAACAAAAACAAATTCGTCTTAAATAAACTATATACTATGAAAGAAAATCAAAAATGCAAATTTGAAATTTTTTTATTTTTACAACAAAAACAATTTTTAATACATTTTTTGAGAAAACATTCATTTTATTGGACTCTTTTTAAAGGCAATGATTAAAATATAAATAATAAAGTAACGGTAAAAACTTTATAATTATTTTAAAGTCAATTAATTGCAATTAAATACAAAAAAGAAATAAATTAAATTTTTTAAAAAGGTGCAGAGATATTCGCTTCCAAATATAGAACTTTAAATTTCAGACAGTTTTTTTCTCTGCCTTGGCGTTTGATAAAAATACACGTTAAACAACTAAAGTCAATTTTAAGAAAATTCATTAAAAATACATTTGGTAAGATACTGACTGTAATTGTCAACACATTTCTAAGAAAATTGAACAAAAATTTAGAAAAACAAAAAAATTTTGAAAACCGTTAAAATTTGACTGACTTGTTTGCTCGGAAAGTGTAATTTTTGATTTTGGAACTGCATTTTTCGGACAATCGACATTTGAGGAATGCATAAAAGGTAATTTTGGTTAAAAATTTTTAGTTTTGAAAAAAATTCAAATTCGATCAATTCATAAGCTCTTTTCAAACTAAATTTCAAATCGATAAAATAACGGATTTTTGTACAAAAATTTTATTTCTGTTTTAAAAGGTTGGGAACCCCCTGAAGTGAAATCACAATTTTTAAAAGTGGTTTGCACATCTACAGCCTAAACCTGATTTAATGACATCTAAATCGATAGGATCGGTTCATTGGTCTGGGAGGAGTTGAAGTCACAAAAAAAACCTTAGCCTATTAATTATATAGATAAGCAGGATGATTAAAACAGATTCGTCGCTATAACTTTTAATTGGTTGTAGCTATAATGAAATTTTTTTCAAACATATTGTTTTTGAAGCTTGTTGAAGATTTAAAAAATATAAGAACAACATTTAAAAAAAAAAAAAATTTCGAGTAAAAAACCATAGGGGGTAGCCTTGTTTTTTCGATGACACATAGTATTTATTAATTTTTCTGTCAAACAAAAACAAATTCGTCTTAAATAAACTATATACTATGAAAGAAAATCAAAAATGCAAATTTGAAATTTTTTTATTTTTACAACAAAAACAATTTTTAATACATTTTTTGAGAAAACATTCATTTTATTGGACTCTTTTTAAAGGCAATGATTAAAATATAAATAATAAAGTAACGGTAAAAACTTTATAATTATTTTAAAGTCAATTAATTGCAATTAAATACAAAAAAGAAATAAATTAAATTTTTTAAAAAGGTGCAGAGATATTCGCTTCCAAATATAGAACTTTAAATTTCAGACAGTTTTTTTCTCTGCCTTGGCGTTTGATAAAAATACACGTTAAACAACTAAAGTCAATTTTAAGAAAATTCATTAAAAATACATTTGGTAAGATACTGACTGTAATTGTCAACACATTTCTAAGAAAATTGAACAAAAATTTAGAAAAACAAAAAAATTTTGAAAACCGTTAAAATTTGACTGACTTGTTTGCTCGGAAAGTGTAATTTTTGATTTTGGAACTGCATTTTTCGGACAATCGACATTTGAGGAATGCATAAAAGGTAATTTTGGTTAAAAATTTTTAGTTTTGAAAAAAATTCAAATTCGATCAATTCATAAGCTCTTTTCAAACTAAATTTCAAATCGATAAAATAACGGATTTTTGTACAAAAATTTTATTTCTGTTTTAAAAGGTTGGGAACCCCCTGAAGTGAAATCACAATTTTTAAAAGTGGTTTGCACATCTACAGCCTAAACCTGATTTAATGACATCTAAATCGATAGGATCGGTTCATTGGTCTGGGAGGAGTTGAAGTCACAAAAAAAACCTTAGCCTATTAATTATATAGATAAGCAGGATGATTAAAACAGATTCGTCGCTATAACTTTTAATTGGTTGTAGCTATAATGAAATTTTTTTCAAACATATTGTTTTTGAAGCTTGTTGAAGATTTAAAAAATATAAGAACAACATTTAAAAAAAAAAAAATTTCGAGTAAAAAACCATAGGGGGTAGCCTTGTTTTTTCGATGACACATAGTATTTATTAATTTTTCTGTCAAACAAAAACAAATTCGTCTTAAATAAACTATATACTATGAAAGAAAATCAAAAATGCAAATTTGAAATTTTTTTATTTTTACAACAAAAACAATTTTTAATACATTTTTTGAGAAAACATTCATTTTATTGGACTCTTTTTAAAGGCAATGATTAAAATATAAATAATAAAGTAACGGTAAAAACTTTATAATTATTTTAAAGTCAATTAATTGCAATTAAATACAAAAAAGAAATAAATTAAATTTTTTAAAAAGGTGCAGAGATATTCGCTTCCAAATATAGAACTTTAAATTTCAGACAGTTTTTTTCTCTGCCTTGGCGTTTGATAAAAATACACGTTAAACAACTAAAGTCAATTTTAAGAAAATTCATTAAAAATACATTTGGTAAGATACTGACTGTAATTGTCAACACATTTCTAAGAAAATTGAACAAAAATTTAGAAAAACAAAAAAATTTTGAAAACCGTTAAAATTTGACTGACTTGTTTGCTCGGAAAGTGTAATTTTTGATTTTGGAACTGCATTTTTCGGACAATTGACATTTGAGGAATGCATAAAAGGTAATTTTGGTTAAAAATTTTTAGTTTTGAAAAAAATTCAAATTCGATCAATTCATAAGCTCTTTTCAAACTAAATTTCAAATCGATAAAATAACGGATTTTTGTACAAAAATTTTATTTCTGTTTTAAAAGGTTGGGAACCCCCTGAAGTGAAATCACAATTTTTAAAAGTGGTTTGCACATCTACAGCCTAAACCTGATTTAATGACATCTAAATCGATAGGATCGGTTCATTGGTCTGGGAGGAGTTGAAGTCACAAAAAAAACCTTAGCCTATTAATTATATAGATAAGCAGGATGATTAAAACAGATTCGTCGCTATAACTTTTAATTGGTTGTAGCTATAATAAAATTTTTTTCAAACATATTGTTTTTGAAGCTTGTTGAAGATTTAAAAAATATAAGAACAACATTTAAAAAAAAAAAATTTCGAGTAAAAAACCATAGGGGTAGCCTTGTTTTTTCGATGACACATAGTATTTATTAATTTTTCTGTCAAACAAAAACAAATTCGTCTTAAATAAACTATATACTATGAAAGAAAATCAAAAATGCAAATTTGAAATTTTTTTATTTTTACAACAAAAACAATTTTTAATACATTTTTTGAGAAAACATTCATTTTATTGGACTCTTTTTAAAGGCAATGATTAAAATATAAATAATAAAGTAACGGTAAAAACTTTATAATTATTTTAAAGTCAATTAATTGCAATTAAATACAAAAAAGAAATAAATTAAATTTTTTAAAAAGGTGCAGAGATATTCGCTTCCAAATATAGAACTTTAAATTTCAGACAGTTTTTTTCTCTGCCTTGGCGTTTGATAAAAATACACGTTAAACAACTAAAGTCAATTTTAAGAAAATTCATTAAAAATACATTTGGTAAGATACTGACTGTAATTGTCAACACATTTCTAAGAAAATTGAACAAAAATTTAGAAAAACAAAAAAATTTTGAAAACCGTTAAAATTTGACTGACTTGTTTGCTCGGAAAGTGTAATTTTTGATTTTGGAACTGCATTTTTCGGACAATTGACATTTGAGGAATGCATAAAAGGTAATTTTGGTTAAAAATTTTTAGTTTTGAAAAAAATTCAAATTCGATCAATTCATAAGCTCTTTTCAAACTAAATTTCAAATCGATAAAATAACGGATTTTTGTACAAAAATTTTATTTCTGTTTTAAAAGGTTGGGAACCCCCTGAAGTGAAATCACAATTTTTAAAAGTGGTTTGCACATCTACAGCCTAAACCTGATTTAATGACATCTAAATCGATAGGATCGGTTCATTGGTCTGGGAGGAGTTGAAGTCACAAAAAAAACCTTAGCCTATTAATTATATAGATAAGCAGGATGATTAAAACAGATTCGTCGCTATAACTTTTAATTGGTTGTAGCTATAATGAAATTTTTTTCAAACATATTGTTTTTGAAGCTTGTTGAAGATTTAAAAAATATAAGAACAACATTTAAAAAAAAAAAAATTTCGAGTAAAAAACCATAGGGGGTAGCCTTGTTTTTTCGATGACACATAGTATTTATTAATTTTTCTGTCAAACAAAAACAAATTCGTCTTAAATAAACTATATACTATGAAAGAAAATCAAAAATGCAAATTTGAAATTTTTTTATTTTTACAACAAAAACAATTTTTAATACATTTTTTGAGAAAACATTCATTTTATTGGACTCTTTTTAAAGGCAATGATTAAAATATAAATAATAAAGTAACGGTAAAAACTTTATAATTATTTTAAAGTCAATTAATTGCAATTAAATACAAAAAAGAAATAAATTAAATTTTTTAAAAAGGTGCAGAGATATTCGCTTCCAAATATAGAACTTTAAATTTCAGACAGTTTTTTTCTCTGCCTTGGCGTTTGATAAAAATACACGTTAAACAACTAAAGTCAATTTTAAGAAAATTCATTAAAAATACATTTGGTAAGATACTGACTGTAATTGTCAACACATTTCTAAGAAAATTGAACAAAAATTTAGAAAAACAAAAAAATTTTGAAAACCGTTAAAATTTGACTGACTTGTTTGCTCGGAAAGTGTAATTTTTGATTTTGGAACTGCATTTTTCGGACAATCGACATTTGAGGAATGCATAAAAGGTAATTTTGGTTAAAAATTTTTAGTTTTGAAAAAAATTCAAATTCGATCAATTCATAAGCTCTTTTCAAACTAAATTTCAAATCGATAAAATAACGGATTTTTGTACAAAAATTTTATTTCTGTTTTAAAAGGTTGGGAACCCCCTGAAGTGAAATCACAATTTTTAAAAGTGGTTTGCACATCTACAGCCTAAACCTGATTTAATGACATCTAAATCGATAGGATCGGTTCATTGGTCTGGGAGGAGTTGAAGTCACAAAAAAAACCTTAGCCTATTAATTATATAGATAAGCAGGATGATTAAAACAGATTCGTCGCTATAACTTTTAATTGGTTGTAGCTATAATGAAATTTTTTTCAAACATATTGTTTTTGAAGCTTGTTGAAGATTTAAAAAATATAAGAACAACATTTAAAAAAAAAAAAATTTCGAGTAAAAAACCATAGGGGGTAGCCTTGTTTTTTCGATGACACATAGTATTTATTAATTTTTCTGTCAAACAAAAACAAATTCGTCTTAAATAAACTATATACTATGAAAGAAAATCAAAAATGCAAATTTGAAATTTTTTTATTTTTACAACAAAAACAATTTTTAATACATTTTTTGAGAAAACATTCATTTTATTGGACTCTTTTTAAAGGCAATGATTAAAATATAAATAATAAAGTAACGGTAAAAACTTTATAATTATTTTAAAGTCAATTAATTGCAATTAAATACAAAAAAGAAATAAATTAAATTTTTTAAAAAGGTGCAGAGATATTCGCTTCCAAATATAGAACTTTAAATTTCAGACAGTTTTTTTCTCTGCCTTGGCGTTTGATAAAAATACACGTTAAACAACTAAAGTCAATTTTAAGAAAATTCATTAAAAATACATTTGGTAAGATACTGACTGTAATTGTCAACACATTTCTAAGAAAATTGAACAAAAATTTAGAAAAACAAAAAAATTTTGAAAACCGTTAAAATTTGACTGACTTGTTTGCTCGGAAAGTGTAATTTTTGATTTTGGAACTGCATTTTTCGGACAATTGACATTTGAGGAATGCATAAAAGGTAATTTTGGTTAAAAATTTTTAGTTTTGAAAAAAATTCAAATTCGATCAATTCATAAGCTCTTTTCAAACTAAATTTCAAATCGATAAAATAACGGATTTTTGTACAAAAATTTTATTTCTGTTTTAAAAGGTTGGGAACCCCCTGAAGTGAAATCACAATTTTTAAAAGTGGTTTGCACATCTACAGCCTAAACCTGATTTAATGACATCTAAATCGATAGGATCGGTTCATTGGTCTGGGAGGAGTTGAAGTCACAAAAAAAACCTTAGCCTATTAATTATATAGATAAGCAGGATGATTAAAACAGATTCGTCGCTATAACTTTTAATTGGTTGTAGCTATAATGAAATTTTTTTCAAACATATTGTTTTTGAAGCTTGTTGAAGATTTAAAAAATATAAGAACAACATTTAAAAAAAAAAAAATTTCGAGTAAAAAACCATAGGGGGTAGCCTTGTTTTTTCGATGACACATAGTATTTATTAATTTTTCTGTCAAACAAAAACAAATTCGTCTTAAATAAACTATATACTATGAAAGAAAATCAAAAATGCAAATTTGAAATTTTTTTATTTTTACAACAAAAACAATTTTTAATACATTTTTTGAGAAAACATTCATTTTATTGGACTCTTTTTAAAGGCAATGATTAAAATATAAATAATAAAGTAACGGTAAAAACTTTATAATTATTTTAAAGTCAATTAATTGCAATTAAATACAAAAAAGAAATAAATTAAATTTTTTAAAAAGGTGCAGAGATATTCGCTTCCAAATATAGAACTTTAAATTTCAGACAGTTTTTTTCTCTGCCTTGGCGTTTGATAAAAATACACGTTAAACAACTAAAGTCAATTTTAAGAAAATTCATTAAAAATACATTTGGTAAGATACTGACTGTAATTGTCAACACATTTCTAAGAAAATTGAACAAAAATTTAGAAAAACAAAAAAATTTTGAAAACCGTTAAAATTTGACTGACTTGTTTGCTCGGAAAGTGTAATTTTTGATTTTGGAACTGCATTTTTCGGACAATCGACATTTGAGGAATGCATAAAAGGTAATTTTGGTTAAAAATTTTTAGTTTTGAAAAAAATTCAAATTCGATCAATTCATAAGCTCTTTTCAAACTAAATTTCAAATCGATAAAATAACGGATTTTTGTACAAAAATTTTATTTCTGTTTTAAAAGGTTGGGAACCCCCTGAAGTGAAATCACAATTTTTAAAAGTGGTTTGCACATCTACAGCCTAAACCTGATTTAATGACATCTAAATCGATAGGATCGGTTCATTGGTCTGGGAGGAGTTGAAGTCACAAAAAAAACCTTAGCCTATTAATTATATAGATAAGCAGGATGATTAAAACAGATTCGTCGCTATAACTTTTAATTGGTTGTAGCTATAATGAAATTTTTTTCAAACATATTGTTTTTGAAGCTTGTTGAAGATTTAAAAAATATAAGAACAACATTTAAAAAAAAAAAAAATTTCGAGTAAAAAACCATAGGGGGTAGCCTTGTTTTTTCGATGACACATAGTATTTATTAATTTTTCTGTCAAACAAAAACAAATTCGTCTTAAATAAACTATATACTATGAAAGAAAATCAAAAATGCAAATTTGAAATTTTTTTATTTTTACAACAAAAACAATTTTTAATACATTTTTTGAGAAAACATTCATTTTATTGGACTCTTTTTAAAGGCAATGATTAAAATATAAATAATAAAGTAACGGTAAAAACTTTATAATTATTTTAAAGTCAATTAATTGCAATTAAATACAAAAAAGAAATAAATTAAATTTTTTAAAAAGGTGCAGAGATATTCGCTTCCAAATATAGAACTTTAAATTTCAGACAGTTTTTTTCTCTGCCTTGGCGTTTGATAAAAATACACGTTAAACAACTAAAGTCAATTTTAAGAAAATTCATTAAAAATACATTTGGTAAGATACTGACTGTAATTGTCAACACATTTCTAAGAAAATTGAACAAAAATTTAGAAAAACAAAAAAATTTTGAAAACCGTTAAAATTTGACTGACTTGTTTGCTCGGAAAGTGTAATTTTTGATTTTGGAACTGCATTTTTCGGACAATCGACATTTGAGGAATGCATAAAAGGTAATTTTGGTTAAAAATTTTTAGTTTTGAAAAAAATTCAAATTCGATCAATTCATAAGCTCTTTTCAAACTAAATTTCAAATCGATAAAATAACGGATTTTTGTACAAAAATTTTATTTCTGTTTTAAAAGGTTGGGAACCCCCTGAAGTGAAATCACAATTTTTAAAAGTGGTTTGCACATCTACAGCCTAAACCTGATTTAATGACATCTAAATCGATAGGATCGGTTCATTGGTCTGGGAGGAGTTGAAGTCACAAAAAAAACCTTAGCCTATTAATTATATAGATAAGCAGGATGATTAAAACAGATTCGTCGCTATAACTTTTAATTGGTTGTAGCTATAATAAAATTTTTTTCAAACATATTGTTTTTGAAGCTTGTTGAAGATTTAAAAAATATAAGAACAACATTTAAAAAAAAAAAATTTCGAGTAAAAAACCATAGGGGTAGCCTTGTTTTTTCGATGACACATAGTATTTATTAATTTTTCTGTCAAACAAAAACAAATTCGTCTTAAATAAACTATATACTATGAAAGAAAATCAAAAATGCAAATTTGAAATTTTTTTATTTTTACAACAAAAACAATTTTTAATACATTTTTTGAGAAAACATTCATTTTATTGGACTCTTTTTAAAGGCAATGATTAAAATATAAATAATAAAGTAACGGTAAAAACTTTATAATTATTTTAAAGTCAATTAATTGCAATTAAATACAAAAAAGAAATAAATTAAATTTTTTAAAAAGGTGCAGAGATATTCGCTTCCAAATATAGAACTTTAAATTTCAGACAGTTTTTTTCTCTGCCTTGGCGTTTGATAAAAATACACGTTAAACAACTAAAGTCAATTTTAAGAAAATTCATTAAAAATACATTTGGTAAGATACTGACTGTAATTGTCAACACATTTCTAAGAAAATTGAACAAAAATTTAGAAAAACAAAAAAATTTTGAAAACCGTTAAAATTTGACTGACTTGTTTGCTCGGAAAGTGTAATTTTTGATTTTGGAACTGCATTTTTCGGACAATCGACATTTGAGGAATGCATAAAAGGTAATTTTGGTTAAAAATTTTTAGTTTTGAAAAAAATTCAAATTCGATCAATTCATAAGCTCTTTTCAAACTAAATTTCAAATCGATAAAATAACGGATTTTTGTACAAAAATTTTATTTCTGTTTTAAAAGGTTGGGAACCCCCTGAAGTGAAATCACAATTTTTAAAAGTGGTTTGCACATCTACAGCCTAAACCTGATTTAATGACATCTAAATCGATAGGATCGGTTCATTGGTCTGGGAGGAGTTGAAGTCACAAAAAAAACCTTAGCCTATTAATTATATAGATAAGCAGGATGATTAAAACAGATTCGTCGCTATAACTTTTAATTGGTTGTAGCTATAATGAAATTTTTTTCAAACATATTGTTTTTGAAGCTTGTTGAAGATTTAAAAAATATAAGAACAACATTTAAAAAAAAAAAAATTTCGAGTAAAAAACCATAGGGGGTAGCCTTGTTTTTTCGATGACACATAGTATTTATTAATTTTTCTGTCAAACAAAAACAAATTCGTCTTAAATAAACTATATACTATGAAAGAAAATCAAAAATGCAAATTTGAAATTTTTTTATTTTTACAACAAAAACAATTTTTAATACATTTTTTGAGAAAACATTCATTTTATTGGACTCTTTTTAAAGGCAATGATTAAAATATAAATAATAAAGTAACGGTAAAAACTTTATAATTATTTTAAAGTCAATTAATTGCAATTAAATACAAAAAAGAAATAAATTAAATTTTTTAAAAAGGTGCAGAGATATTCGCTTCCAAATATAGAACTTTAAATTTCAGACAGTTTTTTTCTCTGCCTTGGCGTTTGATAAAAATACACGTTAAACAACTAAAGTCAATTTTAAGAAAATTCATTAAAAATACATTTGGTAAGATACTGACTGTAATTGTCAACACATTTCTAAGAAAATTGAACAAAAATTTAGAAAAACAAAAAAATTTTGAAAACCGTTAAAATTTGACTGACTTGTTTGCTCGGAAAGTGTAATTTTTGATTTTGGAACTGCATTTTTCGGACAATTGACATTTGAGGAATGCATAAAAGGTAATTTTGGTTAAAAATTTTTAGTTTTGAAAAAAATTCAAATTCGATCAATTCATAAGCTCTTTTCAAACTAAATTTCAAATCGATAAAATAACGGATTTTTGTACAAAAATTTTATTTCTGTTTTAAAAGGTTGGGAACCCCCTGAAGTGAAATCACAATTTTTAAAAGTGGTTTGCACATCTACAGCCTAAACCTGATTTAATGACATCTAAATCGATAGGATCGGTTCATTGGTCTGGGAGGAGTTGAAGTCACAAAAAAAACCTTAGCCTATTAATTATATAGATAAGCAGGATGATTAAAACAGATTCGTCGCTATAACTTTTAATTGGTTGTAGCTATAATGAAATTTTTTTCAAACATATTGTTTTTGAAGCTTGTTGAAGATTTAAAAAATATAAGAACAACATTTAAAAAAAAAAAAATTTCGAGTAAAAAACCATAGGGGGTAGCCTTGTTTTTTCGATGACACATAGTATTTATTAATTTTTCTGTCAAACAAAAACAAATTCGTCTTAAATAAACTATATACTATGAAAGAAAATCAAAAATGCAAATTTGAAATTTTTTTATTTTTACAACAAAAACAATTTTTAATACATTTTTTGAGAAAACATTCATTTTATTGGACTCTTTTTAAAGGCAATGATTAAAATATAAATAATAAAGTAACGGTAAAAACTTTATAATTATTTTAAAGTCAATTAATTGCAATTAAATACAAAAAAGAAATAAATTAAATTTTTTAAAAAGGTGCAGAGATATTCGCTTCCAAATATAGAACTTTAAATTTCAGACAGTTTTTTTCTCTGCCTTGGCGTTTGATAAAAATACACGTTAAACAACTAAAGTCAATTTTAAGAAAATTCATTAAAAATACATTTGGTAAGATACTGACTGTAATTGTCAACACATTTCTAAGAAAATTGAACAAAAATTTAGAAAAACAAAAAAATTTTGAAAACCGTTAAAATTTGACTGACTTGTTTGCTCGGAAAGTGTAATTTTTGATTTTGGAACTGCATTTTTCGGACAATTGACATTTGAGGAATGCATAAAAGGTAATTTTGGTTAAAAATTTTTAGTTTTGAAAAAAATTCAAATTCGATCAATTCATAAGCTCTTTTCAAACTAAATTTCAAATCGATAAAATAACGGATTTTTGTACAAAAATTTTATTTCTGTTTTAAAAGGTTGGGAACCCCCTGAAGTGAAATCACAATTTTTAAAAGTGGTTTGCACATCTACAGCCTAAACCTGATTTAATGACATCTAAATCGATAGGATCGGTTCATTGGTCTGGGAGGAGTTGAAGTCACAAAAAAAACCTTAGCCTATTAATTATATAGATAAGCAGGATGATTAAAACAGATTCGTCGCTATAACTTTTAATTGGTTGTAGCTATAATGAAATTTTTTTCAAACATATTGTTTTTGAAGCTTGTTGAAGATTTAAAAAATATAAGAACAACATTTAAAAAAAAAAAAATTTCGAGTAAAAAACCATAGGGGGTAGCCTTGTTTTTTCGATGACACATAGTATTTATTAATTTTTCTGTCAAACAAAAACAAATTCGTCTTAAATAAACTATATACTATGAAAGAAAATCAAAAATGCAAATTTGAAATTTTTTTATTTTTACAACAAAAACAATTTTTAATACATTTTTTGAGAAAACATTCATTTTATTGGACTCTTTTTAAAGGCAATGATTAAAATATAAATAATAAAGTAACGGTAAAAACTTTATAATTATTTTAAAGTCAATTAATTGCAATTAAATACAAAAAAGAAATAAATTAAATTTTTTAAAAAGGTGCAGAGATATTCGCTTCCAAATATAGAACTTTAAATTTCAGACAGTTTTTTTCTCTGCCTTGGCGTTTGATAAAAATACACGTTAAACAACTAAAGTCAATTTTAAGAAAATTCATTAAAAATACATTTGGTAAGATACTGACTGTAATTGTCAACACATTTCTAAGAAAATTGAACAAAAATTTAGAAAAACAAAAAAATTTTGAAAACCGTTAAAATTTGACTGACTTGTTTGCTCGGAAAGTGTAATTTTTGATTTTGGAACTGCATTTTTCGGACAATCGACATTTGAGGAATGCATAAAAGGTAATTTTGGTTAAAAATTTTTAGTTTTGAAAAAAATTCAAATTCGATCAATTCATAAGCTCTTTTCAAACTAAATTTCAAATCGATAAAATAACGGATTTTTGTACAAAAATTTTATTTCTGTTTTAAAAGGTTGGGAACCCCCTGAAGTGAAATCACAATTTTTAAAAGTGGTTTGCACATCTA
The DNA here is from genome assembly GCA_958299015.1 of Tetanocera ferruginea. Taxonomy (NCBI): domain Eukaryota; kingdom Metazoa; phylum Arthropoda; class Insecta; order Diptera; family Sciomyzidae; genus Tetanocera; species Tetanocera ferruginea. The sequence continues at coordinate 67,984,402 of OY282642.1, read as the reverse complement.
CAGCCTAAACCTGATTTAATGACATCTAAATCGATAGGATCGGTTCATTGGTCTGGGAGGAGTTGAAGTCACAAAAAAAACCTTAGCCTATTAATTATATAGATAAGCAGGATGATTAAAACAGATTCGTCGCTATAACTTTTAATTGGTTGTAGCTATAATGAAATTTTTTTCAAACATATTGTTTTTGAAGCTTGTTGAAGATTTAAAAAATATAAGAACAACATTTAAAAAAAAAAAAAATTTCGAGTAAAAAACCATAGGGGGTAGCCTTGTTTTTTCGATGACACATAGTATTTATTAATTTTTCTGTCAAACAAAAACAAATTCGTCTTAAATAAACTATATACTATGAAAGAAAATCAAAAATGCAAATTTGAAATTTTTTTATTTTTACAACAAAAACAATTTTTAATACATTTTTTGAGAAAACATTCATTTTATTGGACTCTTTTTAAAGGCAATGATTAAAATATAAATAATAAAGTAACGGTAAAAACTTTATAATTATTTTAAAGTCAATTAATTGCAATTAAATACAAAAAAGAAATAAATTAAATTTTTTAAAAAGGTGCAGAGATATTCGCTTCCAAATATAGAACTTTAAATTTCAGACAGTTTTTTTCTCTGCCTTGGCGTTTGATAAAAATACACGTTAAACAACTAAAGTCAATTTTAAGAAAATTCATTAAAAATACATTTGGTAAGATACTGACTGTAATTGTCAACACATTTCTAAGAAAATTGAACAAAAATTTAGAAAAACAAAAAAATTTTGAAAACCGTTAAAATTTGACTGACTTGTTTGCTCGGAAAGTGTAATTTTTGATTTTGGAACTGCATTTTTCGGACAATCGACATTTGAGGAATGCATAAAAGGTAATTTTGGTTAAAAATTTTTAGTTTTGAAAAAAATTCAAATTCGATCAATTCATAAGCTCTTTTCAAACTAAATTTCAAATCGATAAAATAACGGATTTTTGTACAAAAATTTTATTTCTGTTTTAAAAGGTTGGGAACCCCCTGAAGTGAAATCACAATTTTTAAAAGTGGTTTGCACATCTACAGCCTAAACCTGATTTAATGACATCTAAATCGATAGGATCGGTTCATTGGTCTGGGAGGAGTTGAAGTCACAAAAAAAACCTTAGCCTATTAATTATATAGATAAGCAGGATGATTAAAACAGATTCGTCGCTATAACTTTTAATTGGTTGTAGCTATAATGAAATTTTTTTCAAACATATTGTTTTTGAAGCTTGTTGAAGATTTAAAAAATATAAGAACAACATTTAAAAAAAAAAAAAATTTCGAGTAAAAAACCATAGGGGGTAGCCTTGTTTTTTCGATGACACATAGTATTTATTAATTTTTCTGTCAAACAAAAACAAATTCGTCTTAAATAAACTATATACTATGAAAGAAAATCAAAAATGCAAATTTGAAATTTTTTTATTTTTACAACAAAAACAATTTTTAATACATTTTTTGAGAAAACATTCATTTTATTGGACTCTTTTTAAAGGCAATGATTAAAATATAAATAATAAAGTAACGGTAAAAACTTTATAATTATTTTAAAGTCAATTAATTGCAATTAAATACAAAAAAGAAATAAATTAAATTTTTTAAAAAGGTGCAGAGATATTCGCTTCCAAATATAGAACTTTAAATTTCAGACAGTTTTTTTCTCTGCCTTGGCGTTTGATAAAAATACACGTTAAACAACTAAAGTCAATTTTAAGAAAATTCATTAAAAATACATTTGGTAAGATACTGACTGTAATTGTCAACACATTTCTAAGAAAATTGAACAAAAATTTAGAAAAACAAAAAAATTTTGAAAACCGTTAAAATTTGACTGACTTGTTTGCTCGGAAAGTGTAATTTTTGATTTTGGAACTGCATTTTTCGGACAATTGACATTTGAGGAATGCATAAAAGGTAATTTTGGTTAAAAATTTTTAGTTTTGAAAAAAATTCAAATTCGATCAATTCATAAGCTCTTTTCAAACTAAATTTCAAATCGATAAAATAACGGATTTTTGTACAAAAATTTTATTTCTGTTTTAAAAGGTTGGGAACCCCCTGAAGTGAAATCACAATTTTTAAAAGTGGTTTGCACATCTACAGCCTAAACCTGATTTAATGACATCTAAATCGATAGGATCGGTTCATTGGTCTGGGAGGAGTTGAAGTCACAAAAAAAACCTTAGCCTATTAATTATATAGATAAGCAGGATGATTAAAACAGATTCGTCGCTATAACTTTTAATTGGTTGTAGCTATAATGAAATTTTTTTCAAACATATTGTTTTTGAAGCTTGTTGAAGATTTAAAAAATATAAGAACAACATTTAAAAAAAAAAAAATTTCGAGTAAAAAACCATAGGGGGTAGCCTTGTTTTTTCGATGACACATAGTATTTATTAATTTTTCTGTCAAACAAAAACAAATTCGTCTTAAATAAACTATATACTATGAAAGAAAATCAAAAATGCAAATTTGAAATTTTTTTATTTTTACAACAAAAACAATTTTTAATACATTTTTTGAGAAAACATTCATTTTATTGGACTCTTTTTAAAGGCAATGATTAAAATATAAATAATAAAGTAACGGTAAAAACTTTATAATTATTTTAAAGTCAATTAATTGCAATTAAATACAAAAAAGAAATAAATTAAATTTTTTAAAAAGGTGCAGAGATATTCGCTTCCAAATATAGAACTTTAAATTTCAGACAGTTTTTTTCTCTGCCTTGGCGTTTGATAAAAATACACGTTAAACAACTAAAGTCAATTTTAAGAAAATTCATTAAAAATACATTTGGTAAGATACTGACTGTAATTGTCAACACATTTCTAAGAAAATTGAACAAAAATTTAGAAAAACAAAAAAATTTTGAAAACCGTTAAAATTTGACTGACTTGTTTGCTCGGAAAGTGTAATTTTTGATTTTGGAACTGCATTTTTCGGACAATTGACATTTGAGGAATGCATAAAAGGTAATTTTGGTTAAAAATTTTTAGTTTTGAAAAAAATTCAAATTCGATCAATTCATAAGCTCTTTTCAAACTAAATTTCAAATCGATAAAATAACGGATTTTTGTACAAAAATTTTATTTCTGTTTTAAAAGGTTGGGAACCCCCTGAAGTGAAATCACAATTTTTAAAAGTGGTTTGCACATCTACAGCCTAAACCTGATTTAATGACATCTAAATCGATAGGATCGGTTCATTGGTCTGGGAGGAGTTGAAGTCACAAAAAAAACCTTAGCCTATTAATTATATAGATATTAATATTAATAATAATAATAATATTAATATTAATATTAATAATAATTTTCGCCTGAAAATGAAGACGCATTTTCAGGCGAAAAAAACGAGAGGCGGAAATGCGTGAGTGCGAGAAAATTGAGATGCATGGCGACAGGAATGAGACTCGAAAATTTTTCGAAAAAATAAGACGCCTGGCCGATGGTTTTAAGACCGGAGCCTCTTCCTGCAAGGACGAGAATGGGAATCTAGTGACAGATATCCAGAGTACACTGATGTTATGGAGGGAGCACTTCTCTAGACTTTTAAATGGCGACGCTGACAACAATCCCGCCAGTGGAGATGATATCCCGGAAACCCCAATTATGGACGACAGCGTTGAAGTTCCGCTGCCCGATTATAACGAGGTCTTAACAGCTATAGCTCGGCTTAAAAACAACAAAGCCGCAGGAGCCGATGGCCTACCGGCTGAGCTGTTTAAGACCGGTGGCGAAGCTCTGTTTAAATGCATTCACAGACTTCTATGCAGAATATGGTCGGAAGAATGCATTCCAGATCATTGGAACCTCAGTGTGCTCTGCCCAATCCACAAGAAAGGCGATCCCACCATTTGCGCCAACTACCGTGGGATTAGCCTTCTTAATATCGCATATAAGGTCCTGTCGAGCGTATTGTGTGAAAGACTAAAGCCCATCGTCAACCAACGGATTGGACCTTATCAGTGTGGCTTTAGACCTGGAAAGTCCACCATTGACCAGATCTTCACGCTCCGACAAATCTTGGAAAAGACCCTCGAAAAACAAATCGACACACACCATCTTTTTGTCGATTTCAAAGCCGCCTTCGACAGTCCAATAAGGAGTCACCTCTACTCCATCATGTCTGAATTTGGTATTCCTGCGAAGCTAATACGTCTTTGCAGGATGACACTGAACAACACCAGCAGTGCAGTGAAAATCGGGAAGGACCTCTCCCTTCCGTTCGATACCAAGCGAGGTTTCAGACAAGGTGATTCCTTATCGTGCGACTTCTTTAATATAGTAATGGAGAAGATCATCCAAGCTGCTGACCTGAGACGCAGCGGCACAATTTTCTATTAGAGTGTTACGCTGCTGGCGTATGCAGATGATATCGACATCATTGGTTACAATACGCGCAAAGACAGTGCCGCATTCTCCAGGCTAGAAAAAGAGTCGAGTCGGATGGGTCTTGCAGTGAACGCAGATAAAACGAAGTATCTTGTGTCAACAAACAAACAGTCCCAGCGTCTTTGAAACCACGTCACTGTTGACAACTCCTCCTTTGAGGTAGTGAAGAACTTTGTTTACCTGGGATCCAGCATTAACTCCTCCAACGATATCAGTATTGAGATTAAACGAAGGATAACTCTTGCCAACAGGTGTTGCTTTGGGCTCAGTAGGCAATTGAGAAGCAGAGCTCTCTCTCGACGAACAAAACTGACGCTCTATAAGTCAATAATCATGCCCGTCCTACTATACGCATCACAAACCTGGACGATGAGCAGCTCTGATGAAAGGACTTTGGGAGCGTTCGAGAGAAAATTCCTTCGCAAGATCTATGGTCCAATCTGCGTCAATGGCGAGTACCGAATACGATGGCACCACGAGCTGTATGAGCTATATGCCGACATCGATATAGTCAAGCGTATTAAAATAGAGCGGCTTCGCTGGCTAGGTCATGTCGAGAGAATGAACGACGAAGCTCCAGCGAAAAAAATATTGGATTCGGTACCCAGCGGTGGCCAACCAGACGAGGAAGACAGCATCTCCGTTGGAAAGACCAGGCATTGGATAACCTGACAACGCTTGGAATTTCCAACTGGCGCCAGCAAGCACACGACAAAAGAGGCTGGCGCAAATTCTTAGACGAGGCCAAAACCGCCCAACGGTTGTAAGAGCCATAAGTAGTAAGTAGTAATAATAATAATAATAATAATTATTATAATAATAATAATAATAATTATTATAATAATAGTAATAATAATAATAATGATAATAATAATAATAATAATAATAATAATAATAATAATAATAATAATAATAATAATAATAGTAATAATAATAATAATAATAATAATGGTAATAATAATAATAATAATAATAATAATAATAATAATAATAATAATAATAATAATATTAATATTAATAATAATAATAATAATAATAATAATAATAATAATAATAATAATAATAAAAATAATAATAATAATAATAATAATAATAATAATAATAATAATAATAATAATAATAATAATAATAATAATAATAATAATAATAATAATAATAATAATAATAACCCAGGCCATAATGGATGATGAGTTTTGGTATCTTGACACATGCTTTTTGTCATTTGGGATGTCCTTGTATGATACTGCCCATAATCTGTCATTTTACATGTGGTGCCATGCCTCCAGAACGAAAAGTTTTTCGTCGGAAAAAACGATATCATCGCCAGCGTGACAAGAAAGGATAAGTTTCGATCTTTGGCTTAAAGATTCTCTGTTCATTCTTATATTTTTGGCCGTCTTTCGTGCTGAACAGTCACAATTTCGTCGCATTCGTTCTCTCACTATTATAATCGCAAGGGCGGTACGGACGTTCCTTTTTTTCCAACTTCTCTTACGATCTTGTATGAAGCCAGTATCCAGAAATCGCTTGATCGTAAAATATACATAATTTCTCTTCACTCCTAAATGTGACAAATCGCGGAAAATTACTCCACCACTTAAACTACTTTTGTATTTACATATTTACAATTAAGGAGCGTATATCAACCATACCGAATAACTTTTAACTGTCGCGACTTAAGCAATGTAAATGTAATTTTCTATATAACAGAAATTCTAACGAATATTTTGTAATGCAAATTTTTAAAATGTTACTATGTTTCCAAGAGATTCTGTGATACAAAGTTTTGTATGAACACATATTTGTCACACTGTATATAAATTACTTTTTTTTTTAATAAGCCCAATGCAATGATTCAAAGATTAAAATCCCCATACGAAAATCAACTAATTTAAAAGTATTTGAAAAAATAGTTTTTTGTCAATCACCAACTGGTTGAAATTCTGTGTTTTTTTCCATAAAAAAAAAACTCACACAATTTTTATGGCAATGTCCGCAAAATAAGTCAATTGACTTTCGTCTGCATATACAGTTTGTTAATAAAATGTTTTGACATACATAGTAAAATTTCCTTAAATTTTATATATTTCTTAAAAAGTAATGATGCCATATGATTAAATTTCACAAGGGAAGCTCCCCAATCACTCTCCGATTTGAATAGGCTTTGGATACGTGATAGAAGACAATATTCTTAGGTTGACGAATTTCAAGGTTAAGGCTCCAGTAAAAAATTTGCAAAAAATAATTTTTGCGCAATAACTTCAATATTACATATTAAAACATACGCAAATTAGGCATCAAATGAAAGGTATTAAGGCCACCTTTTACCTTGGAAAAATTTTTTTTCGAAATTTTAATTTTTTGCTTATATGACTAACATACTGTGGGAACATACATATATGGGAACATACTGTGAAAATTTCAAGCAAATCCTAAGTAGTTTTTTTTGCGAATTCTTTATGTAGGCAAGTCAGGCACAAAATTACCTCATATGCACATATTTGGTGATCTACCTTTTTTTTATTACATTGTTATGTATTCTTGCAAGCAAAGTACTAATGCAATGTTGTTTTTGTGTTTTTTCTCAAAATTGTGTTTTTGTTTATTCAAATATACATACAGTTGGGAGCTATTATTACTTATTATTTATCGCTATTTCTTTCTCTTAGAATGCATTTCTCAGGAGATATTAGGGCAGTTCACGACCTTATTTACACCAGATTGCAAAATAATGCAATTGAAAACATTTGTTATTAATTGTGAACAACTTTTTGGATAACTCTGCAACACTTGTTGCAAAACTAAACACAACTGATATGCAAAAGAAATGAAAAAAAAAAAATTCTAAAAAACTAGGCAGGCTCATTTTTGAAAGTCAAAAAGCACACTCAGTTTCTGAATCTTTGGGATGAAAAACTAAGATATCCTGAATTTGAGGGAAATTGGTTGAGTCTCTAGCCACCGGAAATGACGAAGAATTTTCCTCTGAAATCAGTTTTTTTTTATATTTTTTATCGTAATTTTTTAAACACGAACAAACTAACCCAAACTGTTTGCGGGAATTGAGTATCTAGTGGAGCCAAGTGATTCAGTAAAAAAATAATTTTGATTGACTTCCGTAAGTAGTGCAAAAAAAATGCAAAAATCGTAGTTTTTTCCCAATATTTTTAACGAAAATCTCTCAAAATTGCACAAATATTATCCAATTTTCGTTAAAAATATTGGGAAAAAACTACGATTTTTGCATTTTTTTTGCACTACTTACGGAAGTCAATCAAAATTATTTTTTTACTGAATCACTTGGCTCCACTAGATACTCAATACCCGCAAACAGTTTGGGTTAGTTTGTTCGTGTTTAAAAAATTACGATAAAAAATATAAAAAAAACCGATTTTAGAGGAAAATTCATCGTCATTTCCGGTGGCTAGAGACTCAACCGATTTCCCTCAAATTCAGGATATCTTAGTTTTTCATCCCAAAAATTCAGAAACTGAGTGTGCTTTTTGACTTAATTTTTTTCCATATACTTCGAGCCGGCCTAGTGTGTACCTTAGTGTATACCTTAGTGTATATCTTCGTTAAGTTGTTCTGGGAACATTTTTAAAATCATCGCCAAAATACTGGTTTTTCACCATATAATACGTGAATGGACGAGAATTATGGCCTTATTTAGGGGCCTCGTTAGTCGAGTGGTTAGCGTGTTTGACTGCCAACCCAGAGGTTCCGGGTTCGAATTCCGCTCTACCCTTGTTTGAATCTTTCTATTTTTTGTTTTATCTAGCAGAGAATGCTCCAAAGCATACAAATGTAAACTCTGTTTTTAGATAATGTGTTTTACCACTGCTATGGTACATCCCAAACATGTTGTTTCGAAATGAGTTAAAAATTTATTTTTTTTATGTAGTTTTTTATATCGTCTTCAAATGGATGTACCTCAAAATCTAACAGCAACTTAAGATCACTAAGAATTGGAAAAAACAAAAGATGGTTTGTTAAATAAAATATCAATTAATAATTTCTATTAAATTGAATGTTTCTGATAGAAAGTGAATTTATAATAAGTGACCTTTACAAGAAATTGTGTAATTTTAAAAGAAAACTTTAGTTAGAGTTTAAAAAAAAGTTCAAGAGAGTTCAAAAAAAAGTCATCATACATCGATAGAGCAATCATTTATGTGTTATTGCCACAACATCTCATATTGCGATTTTGTGCGATATTAAAAAAAAAATAATTTTTCTAACCTAAAAATAACAACATTTATTGAACTTTTTACCGCCTATCTGTAGAAATAGTAGGCGTGGCAAGTCAATTTTTGTATTGGAAGCTTACTAATTCGAGCCCAAGTGCTGGATCAAAATTCAAGCTGATAATTCAACTCTATACCTCCCACCTGTAAAAAAGTGGGCGTGGCAAGTATATTTTTGTTAGGCAAGCTTGATACTTCTTACATAAGTAATGGATCAAGTTTTAAGCTGATACTTCAACTTTTCGAATTTTGGCCACAAAATAGGGTAAAATTTCCCATAGTGCCATGGTCCTACGCTTTTACCTTTCCTTAATTCTTTCCTCATTTCTAATCAATTGAAATTAAACATTCATCAATATTTACGACTTTGGAAGTTGTAGTAGGTGGTAGAAATGTTTGTGGATTGAGGTTGCTTAATAGATCGAATTGACTGAGGTAAAGGCATAACACTTGCCTCAGGTTCAAATTCCCATGTTAATATAGCTCTCTGCCACACATACAACATTCTACACTTGTTTCTCTTGATTTCACTTTCTCTCCTACTTATCTCCTAATCTTCCGTACCAATGCAGACTTGACTGAATAGGTTTGACACCTGAAATCTTTGGTTGAAAGCTAAAAAAAAAAATCTAAATTCGTTAACTCTAGTTGCAAGCTTTATAGAAGTGCAAACCAAGCTTCAGCTGTCGAATATTTAACTTTCCTAGCCTTATCGAAGTTCATGTGTTAGTTGGGATATTTTATTTCATTTTACCGACTAAAAAAGTATTGATGTATTATTTTCATCTTATCGGTAGGACATTTTACTGATGGTGTCAACATCTGTCAAGCGGCATTTTAAAAAACACAAATTGAATAATTTTTTTGACCGAAAAACTAAAAGTCACAAAATAATTGTTACTTTTGACCGATAAAATAAAAGTAAAAAGTAACCTTTATTTTTCCCCGAAAAAAATACAAGGCTAAAAATAACAGTTAGCTTTTAATTTCTAAAGAATCAGTCGAAAATGTAAAAGCACTTTCGTGAGCTGAGTTGTGGACTAGCTGCAGTTGCATTCTTAAGGTACTTTTCTTAGCTTCGGGACATTTTTTGGCAAGACAAAAACGATTCGGCAGTCTTAATTATTTCACTTTCTACACTTCTTGTTTTTAATTTTATATCGTTTTAACTGTTTTGCATGTTGTCAATAACCTTTCAAGTTTTTGATAACAATCAACGTTATGATATGCTCTTTCATATTAAGCTTTAAGTTAGGATTCGATATTCAACAAAAAAATATGCACAATTGTTATATTTTGTTACGTAATGTACAGCATTCCAAGCATAAAGAAATAAAATTTCCGTGCATACTTGTAGGATGAAAATCAAATGGTACAGTACGGATCAAATGGTATAGTACGTTCTTCAGCCATGGTGTGTGTCTGTTTAGTGCAAGACACGGACTAAAACTCGTTGAATATTAATTGCATTTTGTTTGCTAATTTGTCATATGCCTATGTGGCGTAGTGATAGGGCTTCTGACTCTTATGAGATACTTAATAGAGAGCCTGGGTTCAATTCCCGCTGGAGACGATAATTTTTTTTAAATTTTCATATGAATTAAAAACGTTAGCCTAGCGTCACGAATAAGAGACCTTGAAATTTCACTCGCCGTCAAAGAAGTTTCACTTCAAAAATTCACAATTCATAATTTTGAATCCTACTTTTCCGAATCTGTTTCATAAAAATTTTTCTAAATTGCTAAATATTATCCGATTTTAGGAAATAAGGACTTATTAAAAACTAATGTTGGTTTGATTGTTCTGCCGTTCATCCGTTTATATCCAGTGATATATTAAATTTATATCAATAAGCATGAATAAGCAAATGCTGACTTATATCGAAATAAAATATTTTTTAACGATAAATCTGTACGACACTTTTCCAAAGAGGGATTTTCATGAAACAAATTTTGAAAATCTAATGGAAAATATGAATTATAAAATATTTTCCACCAGTTTCGGAAGCCAATCGGTGTTATTTTTGTTCCTTTGCTTGTGACCTGGATACTTGATTCCCACAAAGAATTTGGGTTAGTATATAAGTTTTATTATTACGATATAAAATAACGATTTTGGAGGAAATTTCATCAGTTATTTAAGTGGTGATAGCTCAAAATGTAAGAAACAAGTCGTAAAATTGCAGTACGAAGGGCGATTGCAAGACATTTTGACCGTACAGTTGTTGGAACAGCGTAAAAACAAATTTTTTTTTCTAGTCCGGCACGTCTAGTCTAGTTGCACGAACGATGACGGTATGAGTTTAAAAATTTTATTTTTATTCGGGGAGAGATCAAATTTTGACAACGGACAAGATTCATATGGACATATGGATTATATGGAGCGAAATATTTCAGTTGATACAAAGGGTGATTTTTTAAGAGTTTGATTTTTTTAAAATAGAATAAAATTTGCATAACGAGTAATATTTATTTGGAGAAATACATCAATGCCTGCAATTTACCTTTTAAGATAATTTCATGTCTCCGTCCATCATGTTAGTTACGTTCACCATTACGGTCCGTAATGTAATTTTGTAATTTATAGAACAAACTTAAAGTAGCCTAACCAAAAATAGTCTAGCGGGGTAAAATCGCATGATGTTGGCGGCCATTGGACTGTTCAAAAACGTGAGATTAATTTCTCACCAAACTCGCCTCTACGTAGATCTATGGAAGCGCGTGCCGTGTGGTATTGGGCACCGTTTGATTGAAACCACATGTCAAATAACAATAAGTGTAACTCTTCCATTTTGGGTACAAAAAAATCGGTAATCATCGCACGGTGCCTTGCTCCAATGGCTTTATCGTTGCAATTTTCATTATTTTTGTAAACGAACGGTTCACTGATGCAGCCACCCTACAAACCGCACCAAACAGTGCATTTTTCAGGGTGCATTGGCAGCTCCTAAACTGCCTCTTTCTTTAATTTACCAAATTCGGAAATTAAGTTTGTTGACGTACCCATTGAGCCAAAAATGAGCTTCGTCACTGAAGACAATTTTTGGATAAAAAAGTGGATCTTCATCCAATTTTTTAAGGCCCATTCACCAAACAAACGACGTTTTGGTAAGTCATCCGGCTTCAGTTCTTGCACCAGTTGTACGCACTTTTATATGGTTTTTATATGGTCGAATAACACAAGCCCAATTGTTGAGAACGGAAACGAATTGCAAATCGCGATATGCATTGACACTGGCCGATACAGCAGTTCGGTGTGTCGATTATGACAACCATAAACTGGAAGAATAAGCGAAACACATTTGTCTCAAGAGCACGAATTTTAATAATAAATTTCATTGCAAAAGCTGTTTGTTTATTAGTCTATTTAAAGTGCAATGGTAAACCTTACAGAGCATTTTTAGCTTCGAAACATGTTACTTATCACGCGTAAGAAGTCAACAAATGTACCCTAAAAAAAAATACCAAAAAATCACCCTTTATAAAAAAAAATATATAAGTAAACATATGCTTTGCTTGAACATTGTTGAAACTTATGCTGTGATATGAAGCCTTTGAAAAAAAAGTTTGAGAAAAAAAAGCCTGAAGTTTGAACAAGGAATCAACCGCTACATCACGGCCGCTATCTATACTATTATATAAAAATGAAACTCCGAGATTCGCTTTTTTCATGTATGTAATTCAGGATCTCCGGAACCACTGTACTGATTTGAATGAAATTTTCACTAATCGAACAATAAATTATTCAAGACGGTCTTTGTATACTCAGAATTTTAAGTTATAAAAAAGCTAAAAAGTTATAGGCCAATAATCTTACTTAAGTCAATATTTTTCATCAAATTAATCGCTTATTTTCCATATGCTGCCTACACCTTAACAGTTAGGTGGGTATGATATATGAGCAAATGAAAGATCTTGCCGTTTCCAACAAAAAAGTCAGTGGTGACATGTATCTCAGATCAATAGTTTTTCCGTAAAATTGATATTTTAGTTAAAAATTTATCAATTTTCCTACAAATTTCTTGCAAGCAGGTCGATTGTTGATAGCTTCGATGGCTATCGTTGTTTGCAGCGCACACATTGTTGTTTTCGCTGCAAAATGCTGCAACATGCTTCGTGCAGAAATTTAAGCCAAGTCGATGAACGAGAAGGAGACAATTTAGTTGCGACTGCGTAATCGACTGGTTATGTTGTGTTGATTTGGGGCTGCGCGCTGTTTTAAAAATAAATAGAGCAACATGGTTATGTGTTAAACATTAATATTTGCTTTATTTAGATATTTGCATTTGTGTCTTTGCTTTATTTTTTTCAATTGGAATTTCTTATTTTAGAAATTCTTATGAGTTTTTCGTTTGTTGCTGTCTCAACGTAATAATTATTTGCAGTGGGAATTTTTTCTGTACAAATAAAAACAGTAGAATTGTTACTCGCTCTCTACTGTGTGCAGAATAGAAAAGCTACAGAAAAAGGGGAATCGAAATTTTTGTTAAAATTTAAGGCTTAAATTAAAGAGCATGACGTTTTGAAGACTATTTGCCCTAAAAGGATACAATACAAAGATTCACTTAGGTTTTTTGTACTATGTATATTCACAAGCCTTTCATGGGTTTTTTATATGTTTATTTGTAAGTATTTTAAGGGATAAAGAATTATTTTTGTATTTATTTCCCAAAAGTTTAATATTTTAAAAAGGTATGAGTTTATTCGTATTACACACATTATTTTTAACACATCTTAGTTTTCATATAAAATATAAACCAAATTGTGTCTCTTTTGGCCAAACATAAGCTTATGTATGGAGTTTTAAATATTTGGGTTGTAGAGGAGGTAAGCGTGTCCTTGGGTGAATTCCAAAAATATTCAAAAGTGCAGATCTTGGACTCATTTCAATATGTCTACCAAAATGGAGCTATCTCAACTGCTTCTTATCCTATGCTTATGGACAACACACAGACGGACGGATAAACAGACATAGATAAATCGATTCATGAGATGACACCTAATCAAGAATATATATACTTTTCTATACCGGAATCGCTTATTTCTATGCGTTACAAACGTTTGCAGAAATTTAATCACATCACCTTATATTTTTATGGTATAAAAATGGTTTCAACTTGCAGTATAAAAGAGCTTGGATATATCTATGGAATTATGTACAAATTAATCTCAAAGATTCGTTTTTTTTTTTGTTTGTTTAATAACTCATGAATATGTATCTTGATTTAAATAAAATTTTCACTTCGAATTTTAAATTATTAAAAAGTGAAAATATCTTCTATCTACGATTTTAAACAATAGTTGAACATTTAACATGATATCTCATAAATTGCTTTATTTTTCATTAGGATTCTCTTTATTTGAATTGATATATAGGTAGTCAATACAATATATATGAACAAACTGAAGATCTTTTCGTACTATAAAAATAAGTCAGAAATAAAGTCATACTTCTTAAATAAATGATTCGATACTTATCAAAGTCGACTTAGTCTAACGGTTAAAATTTTGTACGGTTTTTGCTAAATCAGAAACGATTAAGAAATAATTTTTATTGAAAGAATAAATTATCGATATTGTCATTCATTTTGTAAAAAACCACTACAACGAGTTTTATTTCAAAGGCTGAGGTATAAAATAAAAAAGGGTAAAGTTTTTCAAAGTTGCTCTATTTGGTTTTCAGTTTTATTTAAAAATAAAACAGAGTCCCTTAATTTTTCGCGGCTATTTCGTGATAAAATAAAATATGTTTCCATAGAAGTGGGGTTAGAAGAGTATAAAAGTTATAATTAATCAAAGACATGCGGATTTTATGAGCAAATTTCTAATCGCAAACACACAATAACTTTTTTACATAGGGTCGGTAATAGTTATTTTAAAAAGCTATGTATGTTATTTTTAAGGTTTCTACAGTAACATTACTTACATATGTAAATCGAGAATAATAAGAACGAATTAATATCCTAAACGAAAGAGATATTCGTTCATTTCATGAAGCTCGGATAATTTTGTTTTTTTCAGGTGATTTCGGGCGATTTTAAAGAAGCTTCTTTAAAAGTCATTATTTTGGCATAAAGAGCAAGTTGTACAATTGTGCACGAATATTCGAGTGCAACTTCGCGGTAACTTAAAACTGGTACGTTTGCTTCAACAGTTCTGACAGTTGGATATTGGCATAAAGTTTACTTCATGCTTGAGCAATGCACTGAAAACAAACGATGACTTACTTTCGAATTTGTATGCAATGGAGTTCGGTTACGTGTTAATTGTATTATTCTGACTGGTCCAGCAGACGAGAAAATATTTTAATGCCTCGAATCCCTTTGATTCCCTCACATTTAAGGGGATATAAGTTTATAATTCTGTACCAACGAGTTTTACTTTGACAATAAACCAAGCACAAGGTCCATCCTTTTAAATGTCTGTGATTATCTAATGCAGAACTGTTTTTCCCGTAATATTTTGGTCTTTTTAGGATAGGAAATCCATCCAATAGATTTATTCTACCTGATATCAGAAAACAACCGAAAATAATGAATTTATATTAGATTCAAAATAATGTCAATTTTGAATACATATGACGATACTTAAACAATAATACAACAAATTACATAAGACATTGTTTTTTATAATAAAACATATCGCGAGCAAGGCCGCGGAGGGTTGCTAGTAATTACATAAAAATGTTCTCATGTATAAGGCCGACATTTGATAAAATCCCCCGAAAAAAAATTCCTGGTTGCGCCCCTAGAGTGGGTTGTAAAAAAATCGCCGAAATCACCTCGCGTAATTAATGGATGCTTTCTTTCCATTGTTATGAATTAAACATAATTAAAATTTTCGATTAATTTTTTTAATTTTTTCATTCAGTTAAACAATCTACATCGTGATAAGTGCTGCGTTTATTTTTGCTGAAGACGGAAAAACAGAAAATATTGTCCATCCTTAAATACTTAATGTAGTCAACAAAATAAAAATAACATAATGTATACTGTTTCATTATACATATTTCAACTTCAATAAATTATCGACAAGAATAAATATCCTTCTTTTTAAAATTCTTAATGAAACATAACCTATCCTATTTTAAACAATATTAACACAATTATAATTATAATTATGTTCTTTTCTGCGGCAGTAACGCGACGGGTACGACGGGAGTTAGTAAGTAAATAAAATGTGATGGACTCATAATATGATGATTATCTTCAAGATATTTGAAGATGTTTGGTAGTAAATTAGCGTAAGCATTTATATATCTATACCTAAAGATGTTTTACCCAAATCAATTTTTTTTGTTTAGTTTTTTAGTAAAGACTTCTAAGAAAATAAAAAATACTATACTTACATTTAGTGGTAGTGCAAAATAAGTGTCGAAGCAAATAAGCAGGATGAACATGGCAGTAATAAAATAGTATATAGTAGATGTTCTTAATGAAGAAAACATGTAAGAGCTGAAAATAGATATGATTGACGCAAAAAGACCACTGATGTTAGAGCCAAGTACTACAGCCCCAGTGTATTTAACAGGAAGTGTGGCAACCATGCCGTATATAGTATTTTGGTAAATACCGTTGGCCACTGAAATTACATGATATGTAAATGATTGATTTCAAATAATAACAACTTACTATTTAAGAGTATAACACTTAATATTGTTATCCAAAAAAATGCTCCGGGCCATTGCGATGAATCCAGCATTGCTAATACAACCGTTATTATTAATATTATGATTTCAATTATAATACTGTACACTATTCTTTTAGTAAGATCACCCCTAAGAAAGAAAAATTATTAGCACAATGGGTAAATTTATCTTTTTATCTCATCAATTTACCCTAAATTTACAAAAATATTCAACCAGTTGAAAATTAAATTAGGGATTTGTGATGCAAAAGCCATATATTGCATAAAATTCGTGGCATAATTTGACGAATCAGTTGTATTTTTTAAAGATGTACCAAATTTGAAATCCTCAAAATACTAAAAAGAAATTCAATTAATTTTTTAATTTATATGAAGAATATCACTAACACTTTTGGCAGTAATAAACATATTCCATGGCATCAGAGTTCCTAGCCCATGCAAAACAAATATAAAAAATACGATTTTCCATTTATCAGTTGGAGCTTTTAAATACATTTGCGCTCTAGACATTGTCAACCCTGAAATGAAAATAAATTTATAAAAAATATGATTTTTTAAGATGACAACTTTATTATTGTTTTGTTCGACTTTAACTAAGTAAGTAATTATAATAAACACATGCTAAAAAAACAAGTTGACCTATTTTTTAAAAAACAAGTATTGACCCATACTTGGTGACTTAAAACAACACGCGGTAAATCTTTACTTTAGCTTTTTTATTATTATTTCTTTAAAGTATCATCATGCTTCAAATGTCATTTTGAAATAAAAATTACTGACTCCTCCTTAAGTCTCATGCAGTAATTGTGTTTATAACCTTATCATTGATCTCACATATGTTCTCAATATTGCTCAGGGGACACACATACATGGACATATACTATATACTCGATTCATATATGTATGTATACGCTTCCAGTTTTAACTTGTATACTTAATATATATATATCCCACACCATTAAGCATCGTTGGTGCATATAGCGCAGTAATACTTATGCCTTTCAACTGCTAATGACGGACGTATTCATCAGAAACCGTTTGATCAGCATTTTTTGTGGTTAAACGGACTTTGCTTTTGTTTATTTCGTAGCCACATGCATAGAGTTTCTTAATCTACTAGTGCATACATGCTCAAGAAATTTTAAGCGCGGGCCAATGCTTAGAAAAACATGCACAAAATGTTGCACATCGCTGCGTTTGTCAAGAAATTAAGACTCAAAAGACTTAATTTCTATTATAATAACAAAACCTTCATGCTAAAATTATTCGACACACAAGAACCGGTACAACCAGCAGCGACATCGTCGTGTGCGTTTTTATACCCTAAACTTGAAAGGTGGGATTGCAACGCATAGAACGAAGCGAGGCCGGTATAGAAAAGTATATATATTAGAGTGTATCGACTTGTATGGGAAAAATCTGACCCCCAATTCCGGTACCAAAATTCAATAGTACATGAAAAATCCTGTCGATTGGTATACTTTTCTTTTATTTGAACTAATTTTGGCGTCCCCCGAAATGCATTTTTTAACAACTTTTGTACTGGAGACCCATTAATGGTTGGTTTAAAAGGAAAATCAAGCTTATCAATTAATTCCTTTCATATAAAGACACAGATATGCAAATTTTCATCCCTGTTGACAAATGCTCTGACGAGATATAACAGTTCTTTTCAACGGTAATCTACGTGTTATTTAATATTTGATATGTTTTTATTTACGCCAAAATTAGTTCAAATAAAAAAAAAAGTATACCAATCGACAGGATTTTTCATGTACTATTGAATTTTGGTACCGGAATTGGGGGTCAAATTTTCGATACACTCTAATATATATTCTTAATCAGAGTCACCTCGTGAGTCTAGCTATCCATTTCCGTCTGTCCGTCCGTCTGTGTGTTGTCCGTAAGCACAGGATAAGGAGAAGGAATTGAGATAATTAGATGAAACTCGGTACCGACGCTCTCATGGGTTCAAGGATCTACACTATTAAATATTTCTGGAATCCGCCCACGGGCACGCCTACTTCCCATACACCGCAAAAATTGAAAACTGCATAAATAAGCTCATAATTGACCTTAAACGATAAAATTCTGTATATTTGTATTTTATATCAAAACAAATATTTTTTCGAAAAATTGATGTCATCCGCCCACGGACCCATACAATACTAAAATTGAAAACTCAATAATTGTTTCGTATGTTTTTTTATAACAAACCGAAAATGTTTTTGAAAAATGGGTGTCACCCACCCACGGACACGCCCAGCTTCCATACAATGCAAAAATTTAAAACTCAATAAATAAGTTTGTGTTTAACCTACAGAAATAAATTTAGGTATGCACTTATTTTATATCAAAACAAAGACGTTTTCGAAAAATGGGTGTCACCCGCCCACCGACATGCCTTCCTCTCATATAACCTAAACATTTAAATCTCAATCAATAAGCTTTTGTTTATCCTAGAAAGATACAATTTGGTTCGTATGTTTTTTATAAAAAATCGAAGATGTTTTTGTGAAATGTGTGTCATCCGCCCACGGACATTGCAAAATCAATTAAACAAACTCAATAAATAAGGTTATGTTTGTCTTACAGAGATAAAATTCGGTACGTATGTATTTTATAAAAAACGGAAATGTTTTTGAAAAATGGGCGTCATCCAGCTACGGACACGCCTACCACCAGAACAACCCAAAACATTTAAAACTTCATAAATAAACTTATTTTTAACCTCCAGAGATAAATTTGGTATTTGGTTTTTGGAAAATGGTCGTCATCCAGCTACGGACACGCCTACCACCAGAACAACCCAAAACATTTAAAACTTCATAAATAAACTTATTTTTAACCTCCAGAGATAAATTTGGTATGTATGTATTTTAATTCAAAACTTCAATGTGTTGAAAAATTGGGCATTATCTTCAATAATGCCCAATGCGTTCACGAAAACGCCTACTTCCCATACAACCCACAACAGCGAAAACACTATAACGGCATTAACATGTCGAGGGCATTTATTCATTTGTCTCTATCTGCATTTTCGGAATTTTTTTTTAATGCCAAAATGATCCCTGGCCTCGGTTTCATTTATGGTATTAAAATTAGAGTGAAAAACCAATCATAACACCTTGTTTTAATGATTTTTTACTGACGACATAAACCTCTATCTGCATTAAAAACAAGTAGATTTGAAAAACTATGAAGATTTTTTTACTTTGAAACATTTTCTTATGTTGATACAACTAATTTCCAGTTACACTAGCACAAATGTTTTAGAGTTTGAGTTGCAGCTCTTATTTTAGATGGTTTAATGAACTCCACGTAAATAACAAAGGACTTGAGGAAGGATATTCGATTTTGTTAGGAAAAAGCTCTTATAGGTACCCACCGGCACAGTTAAATTCAAAGTTGATTTCGACCAAAATTATACCGACCTTTAAAATTAAAAAATACATTGGACATACGACACCTGCCCAGTTGCATACAACTCAACTTTCAATCGCATCGAACAAGTGGAAACATCTACAGGAACTTAAAGCTGTAATTCAACCGAATATCATCGTTTTTATGACAACAAAAATACAAATAAAATAATAAAATAACTTTACATGAGATTCCCATGTTAAAATATCAGCATCTTTGACTTTTAACTTTTTTTTTCATGTTAAATACGAAAATTGTTGAAAAAAACATCAACAATAAAAACAGCAACGTTTTAACTGTTGATTTCTTAAAACAAATTGTGTTTTTTGCTACTATACAAATATCTCCACTGCATTAATAGTAACTTTTTTCTGGACATAACCCACTATCTACCATAGCAGCTAAACTAGCGCAAAAATTAAAAAACATTGAAGAAAATTAAAAACCTTTGAATAACATTGAAGAAGATCGATTTTTCAAAAAATGTTAAATAACAAGATGAAACGGTTTTTTTCGATCTCCTGAAAACTTGTTCTTTTGTAGATAGAGGAAAATGAATATAGGCCCTCGATGTGAGCTACAGGAATAAAACTTGGTATTTTCAAATTTTTCATCAAAATTGAAATGCAAATAAAATATTGGCTTCAGCCGCCCAGGTACACGCCCATTTTCAATAATAAAATTGTATTTTGAAAAAGTAGGTTGAGGGTATTTCATAGTCGGGCTTAACAGACTTTAGACTTTCTTTACTTGTTTTATTTTGTCTTTGCATGCATTTGTTATTTTAAAGCATTTTGGAGTATGTGATGCAGGGAACGAGTGCAGTTTGAGTGTTTGTTTTGTGCAGTGTTCTTTTATTTGGTTTAGCACAAAGACAAAATCAAGATAGACAAAAATTTGTATGAAGGGCCAATAGGGCTACTACGTGGGCATGTTTTTACTAGTGTATGTAACATATCGTCGCGTGAGAAATTAAGTGTAGTATATGGCATTTTATCGGCTTTGAGATAGAAGGAACCGTCCGTATGTTAGGGTTTCTCCTTCGTTTGACATAGTCAGTTTTTCAATACCTTTAGGTTATTTTGAGATTCCGATGCATTGCGCCGAATGAATAAAAAAATAAGCAATCCCTTACAAGCTATTCTTTATAAGCTTGAGATATTGCTTACTTAGCAATAGCTTAGACAAGAAATGACCGGTTTATTCTCGTATAAAGGTACCTTTGCTTCCTTATGAAGGAAATGGTACGTTTGCCTTTAAAAAAGTGTATATGGGCATTTCCATCGTAACTCACGCGAAATGCAAACGTCAGTAAGCTTCGTTTTCTCGGAAGTTTATGTTATTAATGAAAACAAATTTCTAAGGTACATATATCTCAGAAGAAATAGTAATGGTATGATTTACCAAAATTTGTCGTTCCTGTAACTAATAAAGAATAGCAGTGGTAAATATGGGCGTAACCCACGCGACAAAAGAGATAATTGTATTTTACAAGCAAGTTTAGATTGTAAAAATTCAGGGAATTTTCCCAAAAAACTTGTTTTTGTTTTTAATTTTTAAATAAACGAAAAACAGTGAATTTTCATAATAAACCTACTTAAATGATGAACTTTACCTATTTAAATATATTAAGAGTTGCCAAAAAATCGTTGCCGTAACTCACGGGACATAACCCACGCGCCAAAATTTCCTGTTCGTTAGTAGCACTAGATTCAAGCATCTCAATATTCATAAGGCCACCTGGCTGTCCCCTGATCAAAAAACATGCCACCAAATTGATCATGTTTTGATTGACGAAAGGCATTCTTCTTCGTCGAAGCTAGACGTACGCACGATCCGTGGTGCTAACATAGACTCGCATAATTATCTTCTCGCAGTCAAGATCCACACAAGTTTGTGCGCAGCTAAGAATGCTCGCAATCCTTCACAAACAAAACTAGACGTCGACAAGCTGCAGTTAAAACGGACGGCCGAAGCCTTCGCTACTCGACTCTCACTTCTGCTTTACGAAAGCAATCCTCCGATCGATGATATATGCGGATAGTGGACGCACATCTCCCACTCTATTCGTACGGCTGCCGAAGAGGTGATAGGCTACCACCGCCCTCGCCGAAACCAGTGGCACGACCAGGAGTGTCGCGACGCCACTGCAGAGAAGGACGCCGCCTACAATGCCACACTACAGTCGGTTGTAACGCGTGCTGTTATGGAGCGATACCGAGAGAAGAGGAGGGAAGAGAGACGCATTTTCAGGCAAAAAAACGAGAGGCAAAAATGCGTGAGTGCGAGAAAATTGAGATGCATAGCGACAGGAATGAGACTCAAAAATTTTTCGAAAAAATAAGACTCCTGGCCGATGGTTTTAAGACGGGAGCCTCTTCCTGCAAGGGTGAGAATAGAAATCTAGTGACAGATATCCAGAGTACACGGATGTTTGGAGGGAGCACTTCTCTAGTCTTTTAAATGGCGACGCTCACAACAATCCCGCCAGTGGAGATGATATCCCGGAAACCTAAATTATGGATGACAGCGTTGAAGTTCCGCTGCCCGACAATAACGAGGTCTTAACAGCTATAGATCGGCATAAAAACAATAAAACCGCAGGAGCCGATGACCTACCAGCTAAGCTGTTTAAGACCGGTGGCGAAGCTCTGTTTAAATGCATTCACAGACTTCTATGCAGAATATGGTCGGAAGAATGCATTCCAGATGATTGGAACCTCAGTGTGCTCTGCCCAATCCACAAGAAAGGTGATCCCACCATTTGCGTCAACTACCGTGGGATTTGTCTTCTTAATATCGCATATAAGGTCCTGTCGAGCTTATTGTGTGATAGACTGAAGCCTATCGTTAACCAACTGATTGGACCTTATCAAACCTGGAAAGTCCACCGTCGACCAGATATTTACGCTACGCCAAATCTTAGAAAAGACCCTAGAGAAACAAATCGACACACACCATCTTTTTGTCGATTTCAAAGCCGCCTTCGACAGTCCAATAAGGAGTCATCATACTCCATCATGTCTAAATTTGGTATTCCTGTGAAGCTAATACGTCTTTGCAGAATGACACTGAACTACACCAGCAGCGCAGTGAAAATCGGGAAGGACCTCTCCTTTCCGTTCGATACCAAACGAGGTTTCAGACAAGGTGATTTCTTATCGTGCGACTTCTTCAATAAAGTCATGGAGAAGATCATCCGAGCTGCTGACCTGAGACGCAGCGGCACAATTTTCTATAAAGGTGTTATGCTGCTGGCGTATGCTGATGATATTGACATCGTTGGCCAAAATACGCGCGAAGTCAGTGCCGCATTCTCCAGGCTATAAAAAACAGTCGAGTCGAATGGGTCTTGCAGTGAACGCAGATAAAACGAAGTATCTTTTGTCAACAAACAAATAGTCCCAGCGTCTTGGAAACCACGATATCAGTATTAACTCCTCTAACGATATCAGTGTTGAGATTAAACGAAGGATAACTCTGCCAGTAGGTGTTACTTTGGGCTCAGTAGGCAATTGAGAAGCATAGCTCTCTCTCGACGAACAAATCTGACGCTCTATAAGTCAATAATCATGCCCGTCCTACTATACGCATCACAAACACGGACGTTGAGCAGCACTGATAAAGGACTTTGGGAGCGTTCGAGAGAAAAATCCTTCGCAAGATCTATGGTCCAATCTGCGTCAATGGCGATTACCGAATACGAACCGGCTTCGCTGGCTAGGTCATGTCGAGAGAATGAACGACGAAGCTCCAGCGAAAAAATAATTGGATTCGGTTCTCAGCGGTGGCCAACGCAGACGAGGAAGACAGCATCTCCGTTGGAAAGACCAGGCATTGGATAACCTGACAACGCTTGGAGTTTCCAACTAGCGCCAGCAAGCACGACAAAAGAGGCTGCGCAAATTCTTAGACCAGGTCAAAACCGACAAGCGCTTGTAAGCGCCATCTAAGTAAGTAAGTAAGTAAGTATGCTTAAACAAATACAGTGGTACTCCAGTATAACGAACACCGATTTAACGAACTTCCAATACAACGAACCCCTTTTTCGAATGCATTAGTGACTCTATATTACGAACATTTAAAATTAAAGGTTTTCTATATAACGAACATTTTGCTTTTCTAAGCATGCTTTGTTTGTTTTTGAATTTGTAACGACATGAATGCATTATTCTCAAGAAGTCCTTTTTTTTTATATATATACTGTGTGATTCCCCTTTTTAAGGAAAATTATACATATTAATTTTGAAATTGCATTTGTTCGCATTTGGAATGTAAAGAGCTGTTTGACAGTGAGCTTGTTAAAGCTTAAATTAACTTTAATCTAAAATTAAATCTTGTAAAAGATTTAATAATGTCAAAAACACGTTAGCGTCTCAATTTTGGTGAAAAATTAAAAGTTATTGATGAGCATAAGAAAGGCAAAAATATTTAGAAAATTTGTGTTAAGTTCGATATAAAAAAATCGACTGCTTGTACCATTATAAAAAATACTAAGAATGTAGAACGAAGTGTCAAAGACACACATGCTGGAACATAAGGAAGGCAATCATTAAAAAAGGCGAATTTCACTGGATGGAAATTGCTCTTTATATATGATTCGTCAGACAGCGGGAAAACCATATGACCATAAACAGCACAATTTTAACGGCAAAAAAGCTGCAAATTCATAAAAGGAAATATCCAAATTATAATTTTGAAGCCAGCAATGGCTGGTTGTGCAAATATAAAAAAAGTTTTGGAATTCGTCTCCTCAAAGAAACTGAAGAAAAATTGTCCTCAAATGCTTATGAAGTAGCAGCATTTAAAGAGAAATTAAATGAGATAATTATCAAGAATGATCTCAGTCTCGACGCAGTGTTCAATGCCGATGAATCAGGGTTATTTTGGAAGATGTTGCCTAACCAAACACTTGTTCATGCTGGCGAAGACTCTTGAACACTCCTGAACACTTATTTAGAACACTAGTGCTCCTGGACGAAAAATTTCCAAAGAACAGATTACTTTTCTTGCATGCTCAAATGCAACTGGCACTAAAAAAAAAGCCCTTAGTAATAAGCAATCAAAAAATCCATGCTGTTTCAAAAATAAGATACTTCCAGTGTATTCTGGCAACTCCAAG
This sequence comes from Tetanocera ferruginea, assembly GCA_958299015.1. NCBI lineage: Eukaryota > Metazoa > Arthropoda > Insecta > Diptera > Sciomyzidae > Tetanocera > Tetanocera ferruginea. Next base: position 67,959,537 of record OY282642.1, on the reverse strand, counting down.
TCGTCATGGATGAACACTGAAATTTTCAAAGACTGTTTTTTTTTAAATTTGTTCCTCAGGTAAGTAAAGTCCAAACATACATGTAATCCACTAAGTGTTTTCTTTGTTAATTTTAAGTTGATTATTTTTTGTAGAAACAGAAGATGTCTCAACCTGTCTAGAAACTTTAGATTCGCCAAGTCTATGTCCCCGCCCTCGTCGGTGTTGAGTTGTCTCCCCGGGGTAGGTGGTCCTGTCTTATGCTCGTCACTCCCTTAGCTTATCCTAGGTTCCGTCTTAGTTGCCGTTTTTATTGCTGTCAAAGTACCTGTTATAGTTGCAGTTGTTGTTGTATTTGTTGTTTTTGTGTTTATTATTTCGTTCCACGAGTAACTAAGGAAGGGGTCGTCCACTACGCCAGAGCCCCGCGTGCCGTGGTAAGGCCACAGTTACTCACTGAGGCGGCCAGGTATCAGTGAGGACGCCGTTCCAATACAGCCGGTATTACCCCCTGGCTGCAAAACCACCCAAGAGGCACGGTTCGACATGACACCTTGGGTTAGGGAGAACAGCTCTTCGTTCATTGCTCCACAATAGCCTGTATAACATGGGTGACCCTACCAGAAACTTTCGTTCCAGACATCGTAGCCCATTGTGTCCTTGCAACCTAAGCCTCTGCACCGCATCAATAATAATAATATGCTAGTTACTTATTACATTTGAAAAACTTTTTTGTTAAAAAATCAATTCTATCTTAAATTTATCTTCTGCAATAAATGATCATCTTGTGGTGTTCGAATTCTATTCTGTTTCGTTTGTGTATGGATCTTACTTTTACCGGTTAATCAAACACTTTCCTTGAGGAAACACTTTCAAACACTTTCCTTGTGTTACGCAACCATGTAAGAAATTTTTTGTAAAAATTTTATTTTTTTTTTGTTTTTTTTTTTTTTTGTTGACTTTTAAGCAAAAAAATTAATATAAAAGTAATAAAAGTAATGTCGGGTTAACTTTTATAAAATAACAACACAAAAATATATTTGTTAAAGTTTATTTTTAACAAACTAATTATTTGATAAAGGCGGAAAAAATTATTAAATGGATGAAAGCGATTAAATGATTGATTATATAATTAATTATATGATTAAAACAATTAATTAATTGTTAATTGCGACGTTTGCAATAAACAATTAATTAATTGTTAATTGTGACTTGTACAATTAGTAATTAATTAATTGTGATTTGTTAATATTAATTAGACTTAACAACTAACAATTAATTAGTAGAAAAATAATCTTTATTTCATCTTTTTAAATTTAAGACAATGAATTTTATTAATTTCTTTATAGAAATTTTCCATTACTTCAAAGCTTTATACAAAAATCATCATCTCCGTACATGAAGCATGCGTACATAGCTTTTATTGAAAATTTTCTAACAATCTTACAAAGAGCAGCAACAACAACAACAATGCATGCAAAAGCAGGTTAATTGCTATATTGGCTGCAAAGAACAAATACATACTTGCTGGTCAAACAAAACTGTGCTTTTTTCTGACGTGCGCCACGTCGCTTGTCGCTTGTCATTTCAGAATGAATGCAATAAATAGGCAAGGGAGGTGAGGCATGCGGCGAGAAGTATGTAAAATTTAAAGCACCGAAAAATCTACAGTGACGATCGAGTGACATGCTCACACAAGCGCAGTCGTCATATCTTCGTATACAGTTCGCACAAGTTACCACACTAATCCAATCAAACACAGCACATCGGGTGGACAAATTAATTGTTTTTTTTAATTGTTTGTACCTTTTTGTCAACGATTTAATTGTATTTTGTATTTTGAAGGCAAAACCAAGACAAACCTCAAAGTTTTGATACAGCAAGAAGGTTTACCTACCGAGGTGAATGAATTGCTCAATCTATTCACCAGTTTCCACGAGCAACTTTTCTTGACGATCCATCAAGTTAAAGAGGATCTTGACACATATGGTGCTCACGTAAGGTCAAAACATGTCTCTTACCTTCAAAAGTCCCGTAAAGAGCAACAGCAATATTATTCCTAACCAGCTAACTCATAATCCAAACCCTATTCCAAGCCCATTATTTGTATCTCTTTACTACCAAAACGTAAGAGGACTGCGCACCAAAATCTCTACAGTGTTCCTTAACTCTCTTAAGCTTCCCTACGATATTTTTGCCCTTACAGAGACTAATCTTACCCAGGACTTCAAGGATACTGAGGACTTTGCTTCTGATTTCGTGGTGTTCAGAGACGATGGAATCGATAAAATCGACCTTACCTCAGGTCGTGGTGTCCTTCTTGCTATTCACAATCGCTTCGATCCAACATTTGATAACTTCGATAACTTTGAATTTATTTGTGCCAAACTTTGTATTGCAAAACGAAACATATTCATTATCTGCTGTTATATTCGCCCTTCTCAACCAGTGAATGGTTATCAACTTGCAGTAGACGCAATCGATTCACTATTTGATCTTATTGATCCATCTGACACCGTTATATTTCTGGGGGACTTTAATCTTCCTAGCCTACAATGGATTTTGTCAGATGACGAGTGCTACTATTTTCCTACAAATGCCACATCTGAAAAAGAAATTCTCTTCACTAGCTGTCTTTCAGACTCCGGCCTTTACCAGTTGAGTGGAGTAACTAACAATATTGGTAGGCAGCTAGATCTTGTATTCTCTTCAGATTCAGATAATTGTGTTGTCTCCGCGAGTAACCATCTACTTTCAACACTCGATCAGTACCATCCACCTCTATCTCTTACCCTATCAATACAATAATAACATAATAAACACACACTTTGAGCACGGGTACAGTTTCGACTTTCGTAAAACTGATTTTGTAAAACTTGAAATGTTATTGAGTAGAATCGATTTTCAACATATTTTCGATAATGCTCATGGCAGTGTTGATAATACTGTTGATCTCTTCTATAACAAAATTTTTGACTGCTTCGCACAATCAGTCCCCTTTACTAAGCAAAAGAGTTTTTCGTCATCTCCTCCCTGGTACAATAAAGAACTACGTTCACTTCGTAATAAGAGGAACAAAATTTGGCGTACTTATTTACTTTCTCGTTCTTCTCTTGACCTCACAAATTATCTTCACGTCTATAATCTTTTTTCTACACTTTGTGAAAACCTATATGAGTCTTACCTTGCTCATATTGAAACTAAATTGTTGTTGGATCCTAAAAGCTTCTACAAGTTCATTAATATCAAAAGAAAATCTGACAACTACCTATCAACCCTTACTTTTTCAGATATCTCCTCAGACAACCCGGAAATAATTGCAAACCTATTCGCAAATTTCTTCAGTCAGTCATTCACAAGTCATAGCGATGAACTAGACTATGAATACTTTTCTTCATTAAGGAACTGTGCTCAAACGTCACTGATTTCTGTTGATATAACATTAGCTGATGTCTTAGCAAAGTTACATAATCTTACAAGATGATTATTCTCCTGGACCCGATGGGTTGCCTGCTATTGTCATCAAAAAATTCGCGAACTTTTTGGCTCATCCCCTTTTGACTCTCTTTCAACTTTCTATTTCTAACTCTGTTTTTCCAAAGTTATGGAAGAACTCGTACATAATACCTTTACATAAAAAAGGACCTAGAAATGATATTTCTAATTACAGACCTATCGCAAAACTGTCATGGGCTCCTAAAATTTTTGAAAGTATTATCTACGACATTCTCTTCTTCCATTGTAAATCTATCTTTCCCCCTAGTCAACATGGCTTCCTCAAAGGTAGATCGACTACCACCAACCTCACAGAATTTGTTTCAAACGCTTTATGCTCGTTGGAAAATGGTTACGAAGTTGATGCAGTTTCCACCGACTTTAGTAAAGCGTTTGACAAAATCTCACACTATCATCCTTCTTAAGCTCAAAGCCTTTGGTTTCCCACATCTGTTTATAACATGGATTAAATCTTATCTCGAAGAACGCAGTTATAATGTCATCTTTAGATTTTCCAATTCAAAATCTTTCACAGCTACGTCTGGTGTCCCACAAGGCAGTCACCTTGGTCCTTTGCTTTTCGTCTTAACTATTGCTGATGTTGATGGTATCATCAATGATTCTAATCTTTCTGTGTATGCTGATGATATGAAAATCTATCGGCGCATACAAACCAACGCCGATTCTCGCAATCTTCAAAACGATCTGGTCAGCTTTTCCACTTGGTGTCAAAAAAATCTTCTGGAGCTCAACGTCAGCAAATGTCAAGCTATAACATATTCTCGTAAGCGACTCCAACTTCCTCCGCGAACGTATTACATTCTCGGCAAGCCCGTTCCTTCTGTAAACTCTTTACGCGACTTAGGTGTTATTTGTGACAAGGAACTTAACTTTAGGCCTCATATTGATAATATCATTAGTAGAGCCAACTCTGCACTTGGTTTCGTGAAACACTGGTCCAGAGAGTTCTCCAATCCTTACGTCACTAAATCTCTCTATCTTTCCTTTGTTAGACCCATCCTCGAATATGCCAGCCAGGTTTGGTCTCCCATCTACAACACCCATTCAATGCGAATCGAAGCCGTTCAACGACGATTCATTCGTTTCGCTCTTCGTGGTCTTCCTGGTTCTGACAGTTTCAACCTACCACCTTATGCCAACCGTCTTAAGTTGATTAACATGCAAACACTTGCAAAGCGAAGGGAAGTTACCGATGTTCTCTTCATTCATCAACTTGTATGCGGAACCATTAACTGTCCAGAATTACTTCAATTAATATCTTTTAATACCAACCCACGCAACCTTAGGTCTATGTCTCTCTTCCACGTTAACTTTCACCGCACCGACTATGGATGCAGTGAACCCATAACCAGAATGCTTCGGGTAACCAATAGTTTGATCAACGAATTCGATTTTCATCTGAGCAGACCACTACTCCGAAATATCCTCCTTAACTCTCCAACACCACTTCATCCGCCTCTCTAATGTATTCTTCCAGTACATGATATAATACAATTGTAAATTAAGATACTCCCTGTTAATTATAAATTTTAGTTTTTAAGTTTATGTTTTAAGTATTTAAACTGCTTGTATTAAGCTTATCCAAATAAATATTATTACTTTTAGTATTTGGTAATATCTAATAACTAACATATTACTTTCCAAAGTAATATGTCACAACTCTGCTTATAATATTTAGTTTTCAAGTTTCTCAATTTTCTTAATTCATTTGTTTACCACTCAGGTCCAGAAATCGTAGAAGCTTTTCTTCGCGGAATGGATCTCAGGAAACAATCTATGAGCGTTGTATTAAACGAATAGACCGCATCATTTAGATTCAATAAATATAACCAATTTATAATGCGCAAGACTTTTTTCAAAAGAACATAATTAGTTTTTTAAAGTTGAATTCGACAAACGGTTGAATAGAACATGTGGGCACAGATGTTTTAGGATGGTGAGAATCTTCGGGAGCAACCATAGGATTGGACCTTGATACTGAAGCAATATTGCTCTCATCGAAAACTACCAGATCGAGCAAACGGTTATTCTTATTCAAATGGCAATTTAACTGGAAAAGACCTTGGCATGACAGTTCATTGAAAAAGTAATTAACAGATGAACTTTCAGACGAGGGTCTGAACAAAGAACACTGAAGGTTTTTCAGAAGAGCGGGTCCAAGAAACATTGGGTAGGTTAAAGTCACCAGTTATTAAAATGTAATCATTAGGATGCAGCTGTTTGCAAACTATACTAATAGAAAGCAAATGTTGACTATAAACTTCTAAGTTAGAAAAAGGAGGGAAGTATGAGCATCTAATGTACAGACTCAAAGCACCATACTTTACATAAACACAACAGAATTCTGTCTGCAGTAAACCTCTGCACGAGTGCCCTTGAAATGCGTTTCAAGCCATCGCGTTCTAACTTTTTTTATTTTCAACTTTTTCAAATTAAAACGAAAATTCTTTGTTTATTTTCATTTTTTTGACAGTGAAAAGTCAAAGTAACAAATTCTACATACGTTCCACAATCAAGAATAACAACAATGTATTGTTGTGAATCATAATAGCTCGAAACTGTTGTGTCTTCTTGACTATTGTATCTACTCTATAGAAGACACATTAGTTAATTGCTGTGAGTCGTAATAGGCCTATAAATTTTTTACAGAGAATTTCAGAATTTAAGGTGTTAGGTTTTAGCCAAGTCTCACTGAAAGCAATTATATCATAGTCAATGTTGTAACTCATAATGAATAAATTATTTAATTTAGTGTTAATTCCACGAACGTTTTGATATAAGATGCGGAATCAATCTATTTTTTTCAAGCATGTACACTTTTTTAGCTGCGACCTGGGAACAAATTCATGCACTACAGTATATAAGGCCAAAAACTTTGATGCATAACTTTATTGTAGGCTTCGACAGGCAAAGATATTTTAAAAGATTAAGTGACGCGTTCATGAGATAACTTGAATTAATAAAGTTATTGAATTTATTAACTTTATTTACTTGAATTAATAAAGTTAATAAATTAATAAATTTATAAAGTAAAGGATGTCATCCTCAGACGTATCAGCTGTAAATCGCGAAGCAAATTTAGATTTTGCAGGCGGAATTACTGCAAGATTTTTAAACACTGGCTGATTTGAGTGCTTATCGGTATTCGTTTAGGTATTTCGCGTATGTTATCAGTAATAGGTACCAAAATACCGTCACTTGGTAAAACGCAAGGCTTAGCATAAGTTAAAGCGCAAGGAAAAAACGGAGAATTTGTGGTTGAAATAATTGAAGGAATAACAGCAGAAGCCTCAACGAAAAGTAAATTCGGGTCGACAAATGTTGGAGATTTTGCAGTAGCTACATCATTAGAATTATGAACTTTGGCTACAATCTCAGTTTCTGTTGCTAATGCTTCACCTGAAGTATTTAAGTTGGGTGAAGGCTCAATATTACACCCAGTAGTGGCCTGTGGAGTTACATTGGTAGACGGCAGAGTTGGGCATCAATCAATTAAAATTTCAATCAATTAATTAATTGATTAAAAAATTAATTGCAATTGATTTAATTGTACTCAGCAATTAATTTATTTCAATTCAATTACTCAGCAATTATTATTTCAGAGAGTTTTTTCTCTATCTTGGCGTTTCGTAAAATACACTTTGAATAACTAAGGACAATATTAAGAAAATGAATTAAAAATACTTCTGGAAAGAGACTTATCGTGATTGCTTACACATCTCAAAGAAAATTAAACAGAAGGTTAGTAAAAAAAAATTTAAAACCGTCTAAATTCGACTGAGTTTTGCTCGGAAAGTGGAATCTTTTAAATTAAAGCTCTATTTTTTAAACAATTGCTATTGGAGGAATACATAAGAGATAATTTTGGTTAAAAATTTTTAGATTCAGGAAAAATTCAAATTCAATAAATTCATAACTCTTCTCAAACCAAATTTCATATGGATTAAATGGCGGCTTTTTAGAAAAATTTAGTTTCTCTTTTATGAGGTTGGGGCTTTTCCCCTCAAGCGAAACCACAGCTTTTAAAAGGGGTTTGCATATCTTTAGCCTAAATCTAATTTAATGACAAATGAACCATTCAAATTGGTGCATTGGTCTTGGAGGAGTTGAAGTCAAAAAAAAAACCTTAGCCTTTAAATTATATAGATAAGGTTCCGTTAGCTAGCCAACTTCTGAAGTAGGTTTTTCTATTTATATTTCGACACTAAGCACCACAATAGAAACTGTTTCTATTATTTTTTTCCACCACAGCATGTATATGTATGTATCAAAAACATACAATCCAAAGAACTCCACAGTGATAAGTTTTCAGAACTTCCTGAGAGAAAGTGACCGAGAAGTCACACATGCTTCATTCCTCGTTCCGTTCTGAAGAACGGAGCATGTTTCACTTCTTTTTGACTCATTGCCTTATCACGCGAAATTCTGCTAAAATAACATTTCGGAGGTCTTTTCTGCTAATGCTTTTATTTTGTAAATACAATTTTAGCAGTGGCTTATATTGCTTCAGATTGGCAATAGAATCATCCAATTTTGTCCAAATGTTTTATGGAACCCATAAAACTGGCAATGACCCATCTGTGACCTCAGATAAACCCACTGCATCCGATTGGCGAAAGAATCATCCAATTATGTCCAAATTTTCCATGGAACCCATAAAAGTGCCAATGACCCACCTGTGACCTCAGATAATCCCATTGCATCCGATTGGCCATAGAATCATCCTTTTAGGTCCAAATGTTCCATGGAACCAATAAAAGTGCCAATGACCCACCTGTGACCTCAGATAATCCCATTGCATCCGATTGGCCATAGAATCATCCTTTTAGGTCCAAATGTTCCATGGAGCCCATAAGAGTGCCAATGACCCACCTGTGACCTCAGATAAACCCACTGCATCCGATTGGCCAAAGTATCATCCAATTATGTCCAAATGTTCCATGGAACCCATAAAAGTGCCAATGACCCACCTGTGACCTCAGATAATCCCACTGCATCCGATTGGCCATAGAATCATCCAATTATGTCCAAATGTTCCATGGAAACCATAAATGTGCCAATGACCCACCTGTGACCTCAGATAATCCAACTGCATCCGATTGGTTTTTTTAAAATTTTCATATGAATTCAAAACGTTAGCCTAGCGTCACGAATAAGAGACCTTGAAATTTCACTCGCCGCCAAAGAAGTTTCACTTCAAAAAAACACTTGCACTCTCTGAGAACAAGCAGAAAGCAAAATAAAACAAAATAGCAAATATTAAATGTAGCAAATATATATTATTACATATTTATAATAGCAAATATTTAATGTAAACCAATTTGATTTTATATTAAAAGGATAATTCCAGCGCATTCACTGAATGCAATTGCAGAAATCCAACGATGATCTTTAGCAAAATACAGCAAGTTAAATTGAACTTAGTTTAAAAAGTTTACTTATTTACTTAGATGGGTCTTACAACCGTTGGTCGGTTTTGGCCTCGTCTAAGAATTTGCGCCAGCCTCTTTAGTCGTACGCTTACTGGCGCCAATTGGAAATTCCAAGCGTTGTCAGGTTATCCAATGCCAGGTTTTTCCAACGGAGATGCGATCTTTCTCGTCTGCGTTGGCCACCACTGGGTACCGAATCCAATATCTTTTTCGCTGGAGCTTCGATGTTCATTCTCTCGACATGACCTAGACAGCGAAGCCACTCTATTTTAATACTCTTGACTATATCGATGTCGGCATATAGCTCATAAAGCTCGTAGTTCCATCGCATTCGGTACTCGCCATTGACGCAGATTGCACCATAGATCTTGCGAAGGATTTTTCTCTCGAACGCTACCAAAGTCCTTTCATCAGAGCTGCTCAACGTACAGGTTTGTGATGCGTATAGTAGGACGGGCATGATTATTGACTTATAGAGCGTCAGTTTTGTTCGTCGAGAGAGAGCTCTGCTTCTCAATTGCCTACTGAGCTCAAAGTAACACCTGTTGGCAAGAGTTATCCTTCGTTTAATCTCAATACTGATATCGTTGGAGGAGTTAATGCTGGATCCCAGGTAAACAAAGTTCTTCACTACCTCAAAGGAGGAGTTGTCAACAGTGACGTGGTTTCAAAGACGCTGGGACTGTTTGTTTGTTGACACAAGATACTTCGTTTTATCTGCGTTCACTGCAAGACCCATCCGACTCGACTCTTTTTCTAGCCTGGAGAATGCGGCACTGTCTTTGCGCGTATTGTAGCCAATGATGTCGATATCATCTGCATACGCCAGCAGCGTAACACTCTAATAGAAAATTGTGCCGCTGCGTCTCAGGTCAGCAGCTTGGATGATCTTCTCCATTACTATATTAAAGAAGTCGCACGATAAGGAATCACCTTGTCTGAAACCTCGTTTGGTATCGAACGGAAGTGAGAGGTGCTTCCTGATTTTCACTGCACTGCTGGTGTTGTTCAGTGTCATCATACAATGACGTATTAGCTTCGCAGGAATACCAAATTCAGACATGATGGCATATAGGTGACTCTTTATTGGACTGTCGAAGGCGCCTTTGAAATCGACAAAAAAATGGTGTGTGTCGATTTGTTTTTCGAGGGTCTTTTCCAAGATTTGTCGGAGCGTGAAGATTTGGTCGATGGTGGACTTTCCATATATCCACTTTCCATATATGCGATATTAAGAAGGCTAATCCCACGGTAGTTGACGCAAATGGTGGGATCACCTTTCTTGTGGATTGGGCAGAGCACACTGAGGTTCCAATCATCTGGAATGCATTCTTCCAACCATATTCTGCACAGAAGTCTGTGAATGCATTTAAACAGAGCTTCATCACCGGTTTTTAACAGATCAGCCGGTAGATCATCGGCTCCTGCGGCTTTATTGTTTTTAAGCCGATCTATAGCTGTTAAGACCTCGTTATAGTCGGGCAGCGGAACTTCAACGCTGTCATCCATAATTGGGGTTTCCGGTATATCATCTCCACTGGCGGGATTGTTGTCAGCGTCGCCATTTAAAAGTCTAAAGAAGTTCTCCCTCCATAACATCAGTGTACTCTGTATATCTATCACTAGATTCCTATTTTCGTCCTTGCAGGAAGAGGCTCCGGTCTTAAAACCATTGGCCAGGCGTCTTATTTTTTCGAAAAATTTTCGAGTCTCATTCCTGTCGCCATGCATCTAAATTTTCTCGCACTCACGCATTTTCGCCTCTCGTTTGTTTGCCTGAAAATGCGTCTCTCTTCCCTCCTCTTCTCTCGGTATCGCTCCATAACAGCACGCGTTACAACCGACTGCAGTGTGGCTTTGTAAGCGATGTCCTTATCTGCAGTGGCGTCGCGACACTCCTCGCCGTGCCACTGGTTTCGGCGAGGGCGATGGTAGCCTATCACCTCTTCGGCAGCCATACGCATAGAGTGGGATATGTGCGTTCAATGTGCGCATTTATCGTCGATCGGAGTAGTGCTTTCTTGAAACAGGAGTGAGAGTCGAGTAGCGAAGGCTTTGGCCGTCCGTTTTGATTGCAGCTTGTCGACATCTAGCTTTCTTAGTGAAGGATTGCAAGCATTCTTAACTGCGCACAGACGTGTACGGATCTTGGCTGCGACAAGATAATGATCCGAGTCTATGTTAGTACCACGAAGCGTACGTACGTCTAGTACACTGGAAGAATGCCTTCCGTCAATCAAAACGTGATCAAACTAGTTGCATGGTTGTTGATCAGGGGACAGCCAGGTGGCCTTATGAATATTGAGATGCTTGAATCTAGTGCTACTTACGACCATGTTTCGTGCTGCGGCGAAGTCAATCAACCTCATTCCGTTATCGGATGTGTTGTCGTGGAGGCTGAACTTTCCGACTGTTAGACCAAATATGTTTTCCTTACCCACCTTGGCGTTGAAGTCATCAAGCGTCATTTATGTCATGACGGGGGCAGCGCCCGTATGCGTCTTCAAGGCGCTCGTAAAAACTTTCTTTGGTCTCGTCATCTTTTTCTTCTGTCGGAGCATGCGCACATATAAGGCTAATGTTAAAAAATTTAGCCTTGAAGCGGTTTATGGCAAGTCGTTCGTTCACAGGAGTGAATCGCAGGACATGATGCCGTATTCTCTTGTCAATAACAAATCCGCATCCAAATTCGTGCTTCTCCACATGGCCGCTGTAGAAGATATCACAGGATGCTTGCCGCAAGCAACCCTGTCCCTTCCATCGCATTTCTTGGATTGCAGTGATGTGAGAATTATATCTTTCCAAGATATCAATCAGTTGGATAGAAGCACCATCCCAATTAAGGGTCCGGACATTCCAGGTGCATATCCGTAAATCATTATCAGTTTTTCGTTTGCGGTCGTCATCAGATTTGGGGATCATTCTTTCATTTATTCTTTTACGTTTCATTGAAATCTTTTTTTATGTGGTGGGCAAAATCCAATGCGTTGGATTTGAACAACGCACAACCTTTGCTTGATGGCCAAAGGGAAACCCCGCCGCTTAAATTAGCCGCCAAAGTTTATCAGGCTATAGTTTTTGACGTTTCAAGGAGACACCACTTGGAGGTTTTGAGTCGACTTGAGACGATTTCGACATGGATAATGCTGGCCTCGCCAAATTGAGGCAGTCAGACACGTTGCCATGTGAAGATCGCCCCATTGTCTCCCTAAAAAAATAGTTTAAACTTGTTAAAAAAATGAATTTTAAATGAAACTTAAAGAGCTCAATAAAAATACGGCTTATAGTAGCAAGAGTTACAGCCAATCCTAAATATATGCACGAATTTATCCGTAAGCGGATAGTGGTGACCGTGGCATGCAAGTTAAGTGTGTGGCTTAGCATGCTCGGAGCCCGAGATCGATCCCCAGTCGCGGCGAAAGTTTTTTTTAATAAAAAATTATTCTTATCAGTCACCACCTCTCTGCAGACAAAGAAACCTCAGAGAGGAAATAAAGCGATGTAAGGCTACTTGAGAACTTTACCCGTTCGGAGTCGGCATTAAACATTTAGGTCGAGAACTGGACTGGTCAATTGTATGCAAACATTTAATTACACACACAACACAATTGATCATAAGAACCTCGGTCAAAGTCCTTTCAAGAGTTTTTTGTTTGGATCTTTTTTTACGCGGAAAAAATCTTGTATTCTGAACGATCGCACTATGGGAAATTTTACCATAGTTTGTGGCCAAAATTCGATAAGTTTAAGTGGACTTGGTCCATCACTTAAGTTAGAAGTATTAAGTATTTTCAAGCAAAAATATACTTGCCATGCCCACTTTTTAGACGTGGGAGGTATAGAGTTGAATAATCAACTTGAATCTTGATCCACTTGGGCTCGAATTAGTAAGCTTCCAATACAAAAATTGACTTGCCACGCCCACTATTTCTTTCCCCTACACAATTTCAACTCAATTTTAAATCGGAAATTGGCTTACTTAATGGTATTCAGGAATTTACACGATGCTTAACTGATAAAATCCTTAAAAAGCTTATTTTTAAAAGTCGTTACTTAATGACGCTTATATAAATTATTATATATGACACCTAACAGACGTAATTTTTAATACAGAAAACATAGTTTTTACCTTTAAAATTAAGTTCTTCATCAGTAACTTTTTGTGCCTCCCATGATGGAGTAAGAGAAACTGGTTTTTGACCGAGAAGAAAAGGCAATCTTTCATTTTCATTTCCATCTAAATGCAACCAATTTAAGTTTATGTAAATAGTTATTTTATTAGCATTACTTACTGTGCGTCATTTTCGAAACATAACTTCTGTGAGACTTGTAACTTGGGTCTAAATTTGTGGCCATTCCAAACTAAAATTAATAAAGTTTGTTAAGTTTAAAGAAAACACAATGATGTTTATGAATGAATGAAACAATGTCATGAACGAAAATATGATGGTATGATAATCAATGAGTCCTTGCAAATGTAAGTGCAAATATACGTAAATATAAATACACATTTTAATAAATGCAAGAATGTGATTCGCATTCTAACGAATTCACGATAAGTATTCACGACAGTTTTGATTTTCATCTAAATTAAAACGAAATCGCTGAATCCTGTTATACAAACTAAAAGATAGTACCTTGCTTGTATCACGTGAAATTCAACTTGAATCTCGATACAAAAAACGAGAGCTGTGGAACATGCGTGGAATTTTTCACATGTTTGTCAAGGAAGTACTCTGTTTCACTGCGTAAAATACTCAACATTTTTCTATGACAATATAATAAGACTGCATATTTATTTTGATGTGAATACTGGCAGTTGTAGTTAAACATCTCTGGCACTCATAAATCTTCCCCGCTTTTAGAGGACGAGTGGCATGAAAGAGCCAAGCTTTGAAAGAGCCACTGATAATAAACGGTGTTGGTGTATCGTATCAGGGTTTCGTCATCATTAAGTAAGTTTTTCAGAACACTTTATTTGTTTTTTGACGTCTTCACTTTCAAAACTAACAGTAATATTATTATCAGAGATGAAGAGAGGGGAAACTTCGTTTAAAATGAAAATACAAAATTTTGCTTGATAGCTGTGCTTGTTCTACCTATTTTTCATTGCACTCGCGTATTGTGTATGTGAATTAACCACATTACCTGTCAAAGTCTGGCAGATAATTAATTTTCTTTAAGCAATCTATTGGAAATTATTCTTTTTGTAAGTATTATTTAATTAATTTCTACTCTATTTATTTCACGTAGGTGGGACACAGAACACAGCCAGGCTGAGGATGATGAGCTAGAATTCGAAAACTCTGAGTCTTCTGAAGGAGAAGGACGCAATTCTTAAAATATAGCCGTGAAAATTAACACTAGCAACATAAATAAAAGAAGCTTGGAAGACTGATTTACGAGTGGAAGTTGAAGATAAAGTTAGAAGTAAGTTTAAAGAATGATACAAAAGTTCCTGAACATTTTATATCTTTTTCCCTCTTTCTGTCCACAGCCATTTAAAAACTTGCTCTGGTTTGATGTCACTATTGCTCTAACCATGTACAACAATTCACCGGATCAGCACATTAACCAATTATGGTAACTGCATGCAGAGGATAACTATGTGGTGCCCTCTCAGATTGGCTACAAACTTTATAGCAAAATCTTGGATAAGCGCGCATAATCCTGGTGACTTATGGAGTTTCATCGCATTAATGGTTCGCTGAAATATGGACATAAATATTTCATCCGTGCAGCTGAGCTGGACAAACGTTTTTTCGACAATTATCAAAATGAGGTATTAACTAAGTCACATATTGGTCATAAAATTTCTCAGCGATTTCGCTGATCTGAAAAATAATAAGAAAACATATAAATAAAGAAAAATAAATAATGTTTATTAACATAAATCCTGGTCAATTCGTCTCAGCACAAAAGGGTTGCACTGCTAAATAATAAAAACTTTACTAATATTAGTAAAGAGTTGCTTTGATTAGAGCTGATTAAAATGTTGTTTATTAAGAATGGAAAGAATAAGGAAACAGCATTGGAACAGGAATAACTTATTGGATGTGTTCGATGACTGCTCTAGATTGAGAATTCTCCCTCCAGATCAGTAAAAAGTGTTTAATGAGCATCTTTTCTGGTCTTACCTGCTTTTATTGTTCTTGATTTTGGTTTTTGAAGCTCTGAGTTACGCTTTCTACTCTTTTGTACGATAATATTTTTGTGGTGTTAGTTAGACGAGCAAATAGATTAACAAAATGTTTTGGTTTTTGTTGAAAAATTCAAAAGTTTGAAAAATGGAAAAGGTATTGAGTAGGTTTTTCTTATAAATTTGAACAGTTTGATGAAAAAAGTTTTTTTTTCTACTTTATTTTATCATTTGTTTACTTTTGACAGTTGCTTTCTTAAGCTTGCTCTTTTTTCGGTCTTTCAAATATCTGCTCTACTCTGCTCTTAAATCATTTTCGATGACTCAGCTGATCTGCTCTGTTTTACTCTGCTCTACAGTAAGAGTTTTTCACCGAACACAGCTATTTGTGAGTGACATTGAACAGTTGATAAATTTTCTGACATAAAAAGCAATAACGGAACTTAGTCATCATCGGGCCAAGATCAAGATGTTTTCATTACACATACTTTAATTCTACTACTTTCTACCATAAGGAACTGATCAATGCTTACTTAGATGCATATATCATATCAGTCGTTTTTTTAATTTATATCTAATCTCATCATGAAACATTTTACCCTCAGTGGAAATGGTCTTTTTTAAAAAATGTGTTTTCGAGCTGAACAAAGAAATGGTGACAAAATTAGTTAAAGTTTTGCTTACAAAAAAATTACAAAATTAATTATAACCTTCAAGTCATGTACGAAATTTTATGGTTTATAGCTTGTTGCGTTTGTCATCATATATACTTTCATTTGATACCCAAATTGCTTAATAAATATCACTTTTAAACCCTATTTTTTCAACTTTTGACCTCTATACCTTTTAAACCACTTGACAGCTAGCTTTATTTTTTTCAGAATTGGAATTAAAGAGCGTTAAAATGATATTTATAAATCTCTTAAGTGAATGTTTAATTTCCATTTAATTATATGTATAAAAATTTGCAATTGTGTAAGTGTAGTATTCAAGCTGTTATACACAATTAGTGTCCACAATTTTTAAAAACCAAATCTATTTTTACATCCCAATCAAAGTTCATTTATGAAAATGTAATATAACGCAATTCAAAGTAGTATAAAGTTTGTCTGAAATAGAACAACGTTTCGCTTCTTTGAACTAAGATTTTGATATCTAAGTATTTGTAAAATAAATTTTATGTACCGCTTGCTTTCGTTTGCATAACTTTGCCCAAATATCGAACGGATTATTATATAGAAGTTCCCCAAATAAAATATTTAGTACTAGTAAAAACCTACTCCAAATTGTACAAAACTACATTATTATGCAACACTGCTCTCAGGTAACAGACCGTGGTAGATTTAACTAAAATACTGTGGTCGCATTCAAGGGACACAGTTATTTTTGGTAGCAAAACTTAAGTTAGCGCTGTTATTCTATGATAATGTTCTTAAGTCAAACGCCAGAAATTGAAAATACAGGACCGTGTGTGAAATTGTTTGGGATATTAACAACAAATGCATATATTCTTGCAGTTTAAACGCATATTTTATGTACATATCATTCAATTATAGGTGAAAAATTATTTTAGCAAATTCAAACATAATTAATGTAAGCTCCTACAGTGGCACCAACTATCGTCGTAAGTGATTCTCCAAGTCCTTCTGGTAAGAAAAAAACTTACGCCGAAGCCTGTGTTGCTCCAATTTCGGCTCCTTCGTCTTCTAGTATCGCTTCTAGCTCTACTGGTGCTATACCTAAACAGATATTAATAAAAAACAGTGACCAGCCTATATATAAGGAACTTGTTATTGTCCAGCCTGTTAGGTCTATATTTGCCTCACGCTTTGCTCCTGATACATCTGAAGAAGATGTTTTACATCACATAAACTCAAAGTTGAAACTTGTTAATAAGAACATTTCGGTTCACAAATTCAAGTTTTCATATGAGCGGTTCTCTTCTTCTTTTAGAATTAATTTACCAGGTGATCTCTTTGGTAAAGTCATGGATCAACGTTTTTGGCCTGAAAATACCGTGGTTCATGAATTTATTCCTAGATCACCTCCTAAAATGTCTTTAGCTATTTTACCTTCCCACACCACTAACTCAAAAAACTAGATTGTTGCCATCAGTTCTTAGTCGTTTACCAGAATGTCCGAGGTTTAAATACCAAGTTGAAAGATTTGTTCATTTTAAGCCATAATCTTCACTTTGACATTATTGCTTTCAGTGAGACTTGGCTTAAACCTAATATTTTAAATACTGAAATTCTGTCTAACAATTTTAATATATACCGAAAAGATAGAAACGCTATTGCTGGTAATTTTTGCAATGGGGGTGGCGTTTTTATTGCCGTTAAGTCTTCACACTTCTCACAAGAAATAATAATATCTGAGTCTTTAGATATTGAATTTTGCTGTGTTCTTGTGAAGTTTGGTTCTTTGAGAATTTATATTACATGCTCGTATATTCCTCCTGCTTCTAATGCCGAGGTGTATGGGAAACATCTGTTGTCGATAAGTAAAATTTGCTCACAACTTCAGCCTCACGACCACATTTTAATAACTGGTGACTTCAACCTTCCTAACGTTTCTTGGAACCGATGTGCTGAAAATTCAGCAGTATTCCTGCCATCTTCAGAACATTCATCTGTTAACTCATTTTTAAATGAGCTTTCGAGTCAAGGACTTTTTCAAATCAACTATCACTATAATAGGAACAACCGTTTGTTAGACCTTATTTATTTTGATGATAGCAATATTGTTTCAGTTAACAGATCTGTTCCGCTTGTATATCCTGAGGATTCACACCATCCGACTATTGAAATCACACTGAATTTTCCTAAACAATCTAAATCAAATCGTTTGAATCCTCCCACAGAGTTCAACTTTAAAAGAACAAATTATGTAATTTTAAGAAATAGTTTGTCAATTATCAACTGGTCATCACAACTTAATATCAATACTACAAGAATATTGCCACAAACCCTTGATTCTGCTGTGTTTGCCTTTAACAATACTCTTAATAATTGCTTTTTAACTTCAGTTCCTCAGAGAAAAGCCTCTCTAATATCTGGTCCCACTTGGTATACCAAAGAACTGAAAAATCTGAGAAACTTAAAATCAAAATATTATAAAAAATATTTAAAATCTCATAATATTTGTGATTTTGCTTCTTATACCTCAACTAAATGTAAGTACCGTCAATTATGTAGGCAAGCTTATAGCATATATTTAACAAAAGTCAAATTAAACATCAAGTCTGATGCAAAATCCTTTTGGAACTTCGTTAATGCTAAACGTAAGATAAATTCATATCCATCTTTTATGAAATATAAAACATTTGAGTCGGATGTTGATATTACTATATGTAACCTTTTTGCAGATTTTTTTAAGAGTACCTACTCATCTGCTTCTTACGATAGTTTAAATTATTCTTTAAATCTGCAACCTGGCGATATTTGTTCTCCAATAATTGATATTAACACTGTTTCAACCTACTTGAAAAATCTTAAGACATCTTATAAAAGCGGTCCTGACAATATACCTTCTTGTATATTGAAATATTGCTGTGAAGAACTTGTAGTTCCAATTACTATGCTTTTTACTGCATCGTTGCAATCTTGCTATTTTCCAGTGGCATGGAAATCTTCTTTTATTATTCCGCTGCATAAATCTGGCAATAGATCTTTGATAGACAACTATCGGGGAATTGCAAAGCTCAGCGCCCTCCCTAAGCTTTTTGAGGCTATTGTAACCTCACAACTATCACATAGCGTTAAATCTTTAATATCTCCTTTTCAACATGGATTCTTATCTGGAAAATCTACTGTGACTAATCTTCTAGAATTTACATCCAAAACTATTGAGAATTTTGGAAAAGGTCTACAAACAGATGTTATTTATACAGACTTTAGTAAAGCCTTTGATGTTGTAAATCATAAGCTTTTAGTTATAAAACTGTCACTTCTTGGTTTTCCAACGCATTTAGTGCGGTGGATTGAATCATATTTATTAAATAGAACACAAAGCGTTATATTTAACCTCATAAAGTCAGATGAGTTTCTTGTTACTTCTGGGGTACCTCAAGGAAGTCATCTTGGTCCTTTATTGTTTTTACTTTATGTAAATGATCTTCCATCTGTAGTAAAGCATAGCAATATCTTGCTATACGCTGATGATGTTAAACTTTTTCTGTCATACAAAGATGTGCAACACTCTTTATTGCTACAAACTGATCTTGACCATCTTTGTAACTGGTGCGAAATTAATTGCATGAAGCTCAACTTGGGGAAGTGCAAACAAATGACTTTTTCTCGAAGACAACCTTCTCGAACTAATTACAAAATAGGTGACTATGCACTTGAGTTTTTGGAGGTTTTCGATGATCTCGGTGTAACTATGGACACCAAACTTCGCTTTCACATTCACATTAATAAAGCACTCAGCAGAGCTAATAGTACTCTAGGATTTATTAAACGATGGTCCAAAGAGTTTAATGATCTTTTTATAACTAAAACCTTATTCACGTCGCTAGTAAGGCCCATTCTAGAATACGCGTCAATTGTTTGGTGCCCTCGTTATGGGTGTTACATTGATGATATAGAATCTGTTCAAAAGCAATTTCTTCTGTTCTGCTTACGTGATCTATATTTTAATTCAAACTTTAATTTACCTTCTTATGAATATCGATTACAGCTAATTAATCTGCCTTCTTTAAAAAATAGGAGAACTATGCTAAATGTTAGTTGGATTTTAAAACTCTTACATGGATATGTCGACAGCCCATATTTACTGAGTAAAATTTACTTTAATGTTCCTCTTCGACCTAGAAGATCTTTTGAGCTACTTTTTATGAACTTTTGTAGAACTAATTACTTACAAAATGAACCACTAAGAAGCGCTTGCGGTGATTTTAATTCCGTTTCAGATGTTATAACATTAAATGAATCCATGTACTCAATTAAACTTAAAATTTTAGATTATCTGCAGTATCGCCGCTGAGTCTGTACTAACACAATTTTCGCTTGGTGATGGATACAAAACTACATATAATCTGAATGGACTTGAACCTGTTTGGACCTCCTCACTTAATCTAATCGAACATGCTTGGCGAATGTCAACTCATCTTTCGGCCGTTCCATGCTGGTTGTATATTTTTTCTTCAACCATGCTAGAACGATTTGTATTGTATTTATAATAATATAACTGGCCAATGACACCTAGTTGTCTAGTGCCTGCGTTCGCAACCATTTCTTGCTAAAGAATGAAATTGGTGTGGTGTATTTGACCTAGTTTGTCGAAATACCACCTTGCTTAGAAGAACAATTTATATTATATATATACATATGCTTATCAGTGTGGCATACAGACCTTGTTTGTCTTGTTACCTCCCACCGTTCTATGCCGACACCAAGCTATTTTAAGTATGGGTGGATATAACCTTGTTGCCACAATGTTCTTTGCTGTGTAATATTCTTATAAAATCTTATAATTTATGCGTACATATTTTAACGTAATTTTTAAATTTAAATTGTATGTACAATTTCAATTGTATTTATATAAATATGTAAATTTTGTATAATGCTAAAAAGTCTAACAAGGCTTAGCAAATAAATAAATAATGATCCAAATCTCTAAGCAGATATGACTAAATAGTATAAATTGTTTGCTTCATTAAATGGCAACAGCGACATAAAAATCCTACACATCAGTGACAAGCTGTCAACAATAGAGTCCGCTGAATGTAGTCACGATTTCTTGCCATGGTGGAAGTTTTACGCCTTAAGCATAGTACTATGTTCGGCTTCACGTGAAATTCCACTCAAATCTCCATACAAAAAATGACAGCTGTGAAACAAACGTGAACATTTCACAACTTTTTCGTCAAAGCTGTACTAGGCTTCGCTGCGGAAAATCTAGTACTATATTCCGCAACATGCATCTAGCAACATTTTTTTCACGGCAATTTAATTGAACCGACTATTTATTTTGCCGTGAAAAGAGACAGTTGCCATTTCATTTAAGAAAAAGAACAAACAAAAGAGCAATGTTTCTTATTGAAATTATATTTTTGTACTATTTCTAAAGTTTTGCAATTAATAACTGCAGTTGTTGGAAATTGTAAACACGGGTGCACCTTTCCGCGGTGTTAGCGGTCGCAAAACTTTGCAGCTTGGAGACTGCCATAAACTAATCACTTGTTCTGCTCCACAACAAAGGACATGCATACTTGTATAAAGATTTATTTTGCATTTATATAATCATAAAAATGAAAATTAAAGAACTTAAATGATTTTCTGCTTTTCCTCTAATAAATTGTGGTTGTTTATTTACATCTTGTCGAAATTTGTAAGCTGATCATCAGCTGTTCGTTCGCAACAAAATATCTGTCAAAATTTTCACGCAACAAATAATGCCAGTGAAATTTCACGCGAACGAGCATAGTACTAGGCTTTAGTGGTCAGATTTTACGCGAAAGTTTTTGGAGTTTACTCCTTTAGAATCGATTTGCATGAAAAGAAATTATATTAGGGGGTAAAGTCAAATTTTCAACTATTTTTCGTTACGTTTGAATTTTCAACTATTTTTTGCGTTATGCTTGAATTTTCAACTTTTTTTCGTTACGTTTGAATTTTCAACTATTTTTGCGTTATGCTTGAATTTTCAACTTTTTTTGCGTTATGCTTGAATTTTCAACTTTGATTCTATGACTCTATGGCCAATCGAATGCAATGGAATTATCTAAGGTCACAGGCAGATCATTGGCACTTAAATGGATTCAATGGAGAATTTGGACCAAAGTGGATGATTCTATGGCCATTCGGATGCAATGGGATTATCTGAGGGCACAGGCGGTTCCATGGAACATTTGGACCAAAATGGGTGATTCTATGGCCAATCGGATGCAATGGGATTACCTGAGGTCACAGGCGGGTCATTGGAACTTTTACGGGTTCCATGGAACATTTGGACCAAAAAAGATGATTCTATGGCCAATCGGATGCAATGGGATTATCTGAGGTCACAGGCGGGTCATTGGAACTTTTATGGGTTCCATGGAACATTTGGAACAAAAAAGATGATTCTATGGCCAATCGGATGCAATGGGATTATCTGAGGTCACAGGCGGGTCATTGGAACTTTTACGGGTTCCATGGAACATTTGGACCAAAAAAGATGATTCTATGGCCAATCGGATGCAATGGGATTATCTGAGGTCACAGGCGGGTCATTGGAACTTTTATGGGTTCCATGGAACATTTGGAACAAAAAAGATGATTCTATGGCCAATCGGATGCAATGGGATTATCTGAGGTCACAGGCGGGTCATTGGAACTTTTATGGGTTCCATGGAACATTTGGAACAAAAAAGATGATTCTATGGCCAATCGGATGCAATGGGATTATCTGAGGTCACAGGCGGGTCATGTGAACTTTTATGGGATCCATGGAACATTTGGACCAAAATGGATGATTCTATGGCCAATCGGATGCAATGGGATTATCTGAGGTCACAGGCGGGTCATTGGAACTTTTATGGGTTCCATGGAACATTTGGAACAAAAAAGATGATTCTATGGCCAATCGGATGCAATGGGATTATCTGAGGTCACAGGCGGGTCATGTGAACTTTTATGGGATCCATGGAACATTTGGACCAAAATGGATGATTCTATGGCCAATCGGATGCAATGGGATTATCTGAGGTCACAGGCGGGTCATTGGAACTTTTATGGGTTCCATGGAACATTTGGACCAAAATGGGTGATTCTATGGCCAATCGGATGCAATGGGATTATCTGAGGTCACAGGAAGGTCATTGGAACTTTTATGGGATCCATGGAACAGTTGGACCAAAATGGATGATTCTATGGCCAATCGGATGCAATGGGATTACCTTGGGTCACAGGCGGGTCATTGGAACTTTTATGGGTTCCATGGAACATTTGGACCAAAATGGTTGATTCTATGGCCAATCGGATGCAATGGGATTATCTGAGGTCACAGGCGGGTCATGTCAACTTTTATGGGATCCATGGAACATTTGGACCAAAATGGATGATTCAATGGCCAATCGGATGCAATGGGATTATCTGAGGTCACAGGCGGGTCATTGGAACTTTTATGGGTTCCATGGAACATTTGGAACAAAAAAGATGATTCTATGGCCAATCGGATGCAATGGGATTATCTGAGGTCACAGGCGGGTCATTGGAACTTTTATGGGTTCCATGGAACATTTGGACCAAAATGGGTGATTCTATGGCCAATCGGATGCAATGGGATTATCTGAGGTCACAGGCGGGTCATTGGAACTTTTACGGGTTCCATGGAACATTTGGACCAAAAAAGATGATTCTATGGCCAATCGGATGCAATGGGATTATCTGAGGTCACAGGCGGGTCATTGGAACTTTTATGGGTTCCATGGAACATTTGGACCAAAATGGATGATTCTATGGCCAATCGGATGCAATGGGATTATCTGAGGTCACAGGCGGGTCATTGGAACTTTTATGGGTTCCATGGAACACTTGGACCAAAATGGATGATTCTATGACCAATCGGATGCAATGGGATTATCTGAGGTCACGGGCGGGTCATTGGAACTTTTATGGGTTCCATGGAACATTTGGACCAAAATGGATGATTCTATGGCCAATCGGATGCAATGGGATTATCTGAGGTCACAGGCGGGTCATGTGAACTTTTATGGGATCCATGGAACATTTTTACCAAAATGGATGATTCTATGGCCAATCGGATGCAATGGGATTATCTGAGGTCACAGGAAGGTCATTGGAACTTTTATGGAATCCATGGAACAGTTGGACCAAAATGGATGATTCTATGGCCAATCGGATGCAATGGGATTATCTGAGGTCACAGGCGGGTCATTGGAACTTTTATGGGTTCCATGGAACATTTGGACCAAAATGGGTGATTCTATGGCCAATCGGATGCAATGGGATTATCTGAGGTCACAGGCGGGTCATTGGAACTTTTATGGGTTCCATGGAACATTTGGAACAAAAAAGATGATTCTATGGCCAATCGGATGCAATGGGATTATCTGAGGTCACAGGCGGGTCATTGGAACTTTTATGGGTTCCATGGAACATTTGGACCAAAATGGATGATTCTATGGCCAATCGGATGCAATGGGATTATATGAGGTCACAGGAAGGTCATTGGAACTTTTATGGGATCCATGGAACATTTGGACCAAAATGGATGATTCTATGGCCAATCGGATGCAATGGGATTACCTTGGGTCACAGGCGGGTCATTGGAACTTTTATGGGTTCCATGGAACATTTGGACCAAAATGGTTGATTCTATGGCCAATCGGATGCAATGGGATTATCTGAGGTCACAGGCGGGTCATTGGAACTTTTACGGGTTCCATGGAACATTTGGACCAAAAAAGATGATTCTATGGCCAATCGGATGCAATGGGATTATCTGAGGTCACAGGCGGGTCATTGGAATTTTTATGGGTTCCATGGAACACTTGGACCAAAATGGATGATTCTATGGCCAATCGGATGCAATGGGATTATCTGAGGTCACAGGCGGGTCATTGGAACTTTTATGGGTTCCAAGGAACATTTAGACCAAAATGGGTGATTCTATGGCCAATCGGATTCAATGGGATTATCTGAGGTCACAGGCGGGTCATTTGGACCAAAAAAGATGATTCTATGGCCAATCGGATGCAATGGGATTATCTGAGGTCACAGGCGGGTCATTGGAACTTTTATGGGTTCCATGGAACACTTGGACCAAAATGGATGATTCTATGGCCAATCGGATGCAATGGGATTATCTGAGGTCACAGGCGGGTCATTGGAACTTTTATGGGTTCCAAGGAACATTTGGACCAAAATGGGTGATTCTATGGCCAATCGGATTCAATGGGATTATCTGAGGTCACAGGCGGGTCATTGGAACTTTTATGGGTTCCAAGGAACATTTGGACCAAAATGGGTGATTCTATGGCCAATCGGATTCAATGGGATTATCTGAGGTCACAGGCGGGTCATTGGAACTTTTATGGGTTCCATGGAACATTTGGACCAAAATGGGTGATTCTATGGCCAATCGGATGCAATGGGATTACCTTGGGTCACAGGCGGGTCATTGGAACTTTTATGGGTTCCATGGAACATTTGGACCAAAATGGATGATTCAATGGCCAATCGGATGCAATGGGATTATCTGAGGTCACAGGCGGGTCATTGGAACTTTTATGGGTTCCATGGAACATTTGGAACAAAAAAGATGATTCTATGGCCAATCGGATGCAATGGGATTATCTGAGGTCACAGGCGGGTCATGTGAACTTTTATGGGATCCATGGAACATTTGGACCAAAATGGATGATTCAATGGCCAATCGGATGCAATGGGATTATCTGAGGTCACAGGCGGGTCATTGGAACTTTTATGGGTTCCATGGAACATTTGGACTAAAATGGGTGATTCGATGGCTAATCGGATGCAATGGGATTATCTGAGGTCATAGGAAGGTTATTGGAACTTTTATAGGTCACAGGCGGTTCATTGGAACTTTTATGGGTTCCATGGAACATTTCGAACAAAATTGATGATTCTATAGCTAATCGTATGCAATGGGATTGTCTGAGGTCATTGTCACTTTTATGAGTTATACGAAGTATTTAGACATAAATGGATGATTCTGTGGTCAAGCGGATGTAACTTAACTACGTGAGGTCTTAAAATTTTTGAGTCATAAGCATAATATAGATTTAGTTTTGGAAGAACACTGGGACTTCTAGATTTGGTTCAATCCTCACGATTTGTAAAAAATTTTACTTCAGACTTTCACGTTTCGAGTTTAAGTTATTTCAATTTTATTTCCTCAGTTTTTGGTAACGACAT
The DNA here is from genome assembly GCA_958299015.1 of Tetanocera ferruginea. Classification (NCBI taxonomy): domain Eukaryota; kingdom Metazoa; phylum Arthropoda; class Insecta; order Diptera; family Sciomyzidae; genus Tetanocera; species Tetanocera ferruginea. The sequence continues at coordinate 67,933,582 of OY282642.1, read as the reverse complement.
TTCATATTGGTAATGAAATTTATTATTTTAACTGTTTATACATGATGAGCTTATATATTTCCCCACTTTGTCTATTGTACATGGTTCTATTTAATTCCAAGACAATCGATGAGAAGTAAACTCCAATCGCGCGTCGGAGCTGACACGCACTCTTTTTTTTTCTTTGCGAATTGTTGTGAAAATTTTACCACTACAGTTAAAGCATTTGCATTAGTATTGACAATTTTTGACATAAGGCGCACATAATGCAATCCCTTTCGCATGGAAGTTTCCCATCTGTTTAGCTCTGATTATTTTACTATAATATTATGGATATATAAGGCCTAAAAATAACATATTTATTTTACCGGCAAAATCTTGATTTCATACTCATTTGGAGATTATGTTTCTTTGGTCAATATGTTTTGAAAGAACTGGATTGCGGTGGAATGAAAAAGCCGGTTCTTTCATTACCTTTTTTTCATTATAATTCCTGACCAATACTTTTTAAATAATTGACTTATTTAAATATTTTATTTAGAAATTTAATTACAATAGACTATTATTTTTACTTAAGAGGACGTGACGCCTTCCAAAAAAGTTTCTTTTACGGCCGGTTTGTTCACAGAGTTATAAATTTGCTTGTAACGCGTTATATCCAGTGTTGCCGTTTTGGTCAAATTAGACCAAAACTGGTTGTTTTGTTTTTAAAAAATAGCTTTTGGTTGTTTGGTTGGTATGTTGCTATTTTCCATTATTATTGGTTGCTTGGAAAGTAAAACAAATAAAAATATTTAAAATAAACTCAATTTTTAAATATTATTGATCAGCCTGTCTATCCAAAAAAGTAAATAATAACTCTGCCTTTGCATAAAAATTATTGTGAAAACCAACCTTGTTGTGAAAAAAACAACTCTGTGTGCAACACACGCAAATGCCATTACAAAAGAAAAACAACGCGAAGCAGAAGAAGGCGAGCATACAAATATAATATTAGCGCAGTTCTTTCTAGAACTTTTAAAATTCACATCCAGCTGGATAGATCATGGACAAGTTTTTATTTTTTGTGCATTTCAGATTTCTCTTTAAAGGTCCAAAAGCAAGCGAAGCAAATGCCGAAACTAATAATAACTGACCACTGTTTGGATTTATTTGTTTTGTTTTACTTTGTGGTGACCGTGGCGTGCAGGTTAAGTGTGTGGCTTAGCACGCTCGGAGCCCGAGTTCGATCCCCAGTCGCGGCGAAAAGTTTTTTCAACAAAAAAATTTTTCTGATCGGTCACCACCTCTCTGTAGACAATGGCAAACCTCAGAGAGTAAATAATGCCATGTAAAGCTTCTTGAGAACATGAGCCGTTCGGAGTCGGCATAAAACATGTAGGTCCAGTTCTCGGTCAATTGTGTGCAAACATTTAATAACACACACAACACAATTAATCATAAGAAGCTCGGTCAAAGTCCTTTCAAGGGCTGAAATGGCCAATTTGTTTTTTTATCAAATTGATGAAAAATTTACATTTAGAGATACATTTTGATGGCTGTTTATTATATTTTTATTATAATTTTGAAGGATACTTTCGAGAAGTTTGATCTTTTCGATGAAGAGTGTATTCGGTTTTAGAATGACAATGACACCGCATGACAATTGGTCAACACAAGCCCACGAATCAGCGCTTTCTTGACAATCTTGTAATTGAGTTTCTTCATTATATAACATGGAACGTACTCTAGCGCATCTTCATGTAAAATCAAACTTCTGGATTGTGTCTGAAACGTCACATTAATGAGAGCTTGAGAGCGAAAGTCACTCCGTCTCATAGCAGTAAACATTTGTTTTCATTGAAATTATTTCCGAGTTTTTGGCTTTATGAAAATAAAAAACATAAGTCTTATTTGCCTAATCTATATTTAAATATCTATACATAATATAAAGGAAAACAGTTAAGAACCATTTTCTCCCGTGTTTTTCAACCGATTTTGATAATTGATTTTTAAATGAATCAGAGTGCGGATAAGGAGAGCACCCGCTATTTTTTATAATTATAAAAAGGCAAACAAAAAGTTGGTCGAATTTCGACCCCAGGCGATACTAGTATACATGAATATTCATTATATCTGTAGTCAAAATAAATAATAATCTAAATTTAAAATCATGTTTAGAGATATCTTTCTTGAAGTAGAAGTAGTAGTCTCTATATAAATTCGATGATAGGTTTTTCGGTTTTTTTATTAAAACTTTTGCTAGGATCATATTTTTATGCGAACACACGACATAAAATATAGATTTAAAATAAAAACATTTAACTTGTGAATCTTCATATATTTCCAATTAGAATACTTACCAAAAATAAAAAAGTACTTATTTTGAGTACTTGACAGACTCAAAACAGCACCCTTAAAAACATGTATCTGAAACCCTTATAATTGTCAAAATAAGGCAGCATGTCAAAAAAAATAATAAAAAATGTCATGGGATGAGAATACCTTTAAATTATTTCACCATGTTCAAAATGTAAGCTTCAAAATAAATAAACAAAGAAAACAACAATGAATAGGAAATATCAAACGAAACTGTTTCCACATGTGGAACGCTGAATTTTCCAAGATTTCAAAATTTTATTTATCCAAAAAGTTTCTAATTAAAATAATAGAAAATGTCTGCTGCTATAAGATCATCCTAATGTTTTACAAACAACGTGCTGAGGACATGACCACCACCAAGGATGGTATCGTTATACCATAAATGCTGTCGCTAAAGTGTAACAGGACTCAGTTATTGCAATTCGTTCAGGTGCCAGGAACGGTAAAACTGGAAATCATAGTTCAATCAATGTGCAAGAAGGTGATCAATTTGTAACCACGAGTCGTTGAAACCAAAGTAGAATTGAACGATAAGAAGGAATTGCTATTCTTCCGCGAATCGGATATTCTTCCAAAATTGGAATTAATAAGTGCTGAACATTGAATAATTTTTGTGGGTTCGCTAGTTGGGCTCATGTTTATCTTTATTATTTCGCTCTTTTAATTAATGTTGGTTTGTAAATTCCATCAAAGATGTTTATATTTTCAATAAGTTGTAAAAGCGTTAAGATATTCTAAATAAATAAACGATTTTCCGCTTTAAAAAAGATAACTTTTACGTGATTACTCCTGAACATTTATAAAATTAATTATTTCTAGAGATTGTATGCAATTTCATTCATTATATGTGAAACTGTAGTGAAGGACATTGCCGAGAAAAGGGATAGAAATACTTTGATTTGTGAGCTTTATATTCAATTCAAAACTGAAAAGTTTAAAAGCTAAAGCTCCATCTGTTTATGGAATATGTAGAATTTTTCTCATAGCACAGTTTAAACTTTTAAATAGAGTTTAAGTAAACTGCCGATAAAAATTAGATAAGTTACGAAAATAATTTTAACTGTGTTTAAAATTTAAACTCTGTTTACGAAATGTGAGTTTAAGGGGGGGGGGGGAGGGGTACATGACATTGGCCGTTTTTTGAAATCGACTTTTTTTTATAATTTTGTATTTTAGTAAATTTCATGGGAAAAATGGAGCGCATTTTTATTTTTCTTTGCCTTTTTCTTTGTTCACAAACTTTGCACGCGTTTATCTCGAAACCATATTTTTCGTTCTGGTTGCAGCACTAGGTGGTGATCGTGGCATGCAGGTTAATTGTGTGGCTTAGCATACTCGGAGCCCGGGTTCGATCCCCAGCCGCGGCGAAAAGTTTTTTCAATAAAAAATTTTTCTGATCGGTCACCACCTCTCTGCAGACAATGGCAAACCTCAGAGAGTAAATAATGCCATGTAAAGCTTCTTGAGAACATGAACTTTAGCCGTTCGGAGTCGTTGTAAGACATGAAGGTCCAGTTCTCGGTCAATTGTGTGCAAACATTTAATAACACACACAACACAATTGATCATAAGATCCTCGGTCAAAGTCCTTTCAAGGGCTGAAATGGCAAATTTTGTTTGTTTGTTGTTGCAGCACTGGCGGGTTCATTTTTTGACGAATTTTGTTTTTTTTTGTATTTTTTAAAACTTGATTCGCTATCGTATGACACGAGCTTTATTTAAATTTTTTTTCGATTTTTATGAATTTTTAAAGTCAATATTTTTTTCGAAAAAACACACTTTCAAATTAGGAACATCACCAAAAATTAAAAAAAAAATTAAAAAAAAGCACCTGTCATACAATAACCAATTTTGTTTAGATTTCAAAATGTCATTTCTTCTAGATCGGACAATTTTGCGACTCCCAGCGCTGCAATCACGGACACGTTTTTTTCTCTGCCGCCAGTTTGGAGCTCTATAAAACCATGTTGGAGGGATATATATATATATTTTTTTGATATTTTTTCTTGTAATTTGTTCAATTCTCTACAAGAATAAAAAAAAAATTTTGCAAAAATATTTGTTTTTGACTGGATATGAATTTTTAAAAAAAGGTCTGTTTTCTCTGCCGCGAATTTTATGTCCGCGGCAGAGAAAACAGACCTTTTTTTAACGGGCCTGAGTTAACGGGCCTAATTCCTTTTTTCATGAAGTCGTTGTTAACGTCTCCGAGTTTCATTTTCTTAAAATAAAGTTTTTTTACGCCGGTATATCTGAATATGGCAATGGGAGCTGAAACAGCAGATGTTTGATCATCGTCTTTTTCATCTTCATCTGATGATTTTTCATATCCCTTGATGGATGATTTGTTTTTTTCATCTCTGTCTCTAGAAGCGATGTGGAGAGTTTTAACCTTGGTGTTTGTTCCTACTAACGTTGGGATGACGCGCGCATTGCGATGACATCTGGACTTTTTCTTGGTGTTTTACAATGATTTTATAATTTTGGATATGTTAAATGATAGCAATCCCTTTTTTAAAGGTCATAGGCGTAACCACTTTTTTATTTACCTCCAAAGTCGTGCCTAACTTCAAAAATATTTAATCAAAACTTTCACTAAACGTAGCACCTTACTAAAATGCTCATAAAAACTTCAAACTAAAGTCAAAATAAATGAAATTTTCAACAATAGATCACAAAAAACTCCACTTTGAATTTGTATGCCTAAAAGTTTGGCCCTGTGACAAAATAAGGAGATGTACTTCCTTAAAATAGCATTAATTTTAAGGAAATATAAAAAAATAATAAATTTTCTTTCAAATGCAATTCTACAGGTAATCGCGGGTAATGATCAAAACAATACATATGAAAATATAAAGCTTTATAAACAAAATGGTACCAAATCTATTTGCTACTTGTTGCAACCTTTTTGTTATTCTTTATATTATAAAAGCCTTTAAATGCTTTTTTAATTTTTTTAAAATTTGTTTTAATTAATAATTTTAAAAAATATAGATTTAACCAATAAAGCTATAAAGAATTCTTAATTTTATGATGAAATCAGCACTAAAAATTTGAAGGAGATTTAGAGATTTTCGGCAATTATCATAAATACTTATGAGTGATCTTATTTTACTGGGTGAAGCCACGCCCAGTTTTTCAATGTTCGTTCCAGTTTTCCAGTAGAAAAACTTGATCAATTATTTACTCCATACTAAGTTTTGTTATCATCCAACATTTTATTCCAAAAAAAAGTGACACGCACCTTGTATAAAGCTTACAAAATGTTACTAATGGAGCGGCACCTGTTCATTCAAATTGAGATGAAATTCCTAATTCTGAGATTGTACGACCTGTAATTTCAAAGCTAAGCGGTATTGCAAAATGGGTTACATGGGAGATGCCACGCCTCTTTTATCGATACTCTCCAAACTTCACAGCAATACTTTCAAGACCTTGCGACAGCTACTCTGAAATAATCATATCAATTGGTTCAGCGGTTTCGGAGTCTATAACTAACACACACATACGTACATCAGTTTTAATATAAAGGGTTTTCCATTTCTATTTCGAATAGCCGGCTATTTCGGTAGCTGTCACTTTTGAAGCTGTTATTTTTTTCTGAAAAAATGGAACAAATACGCTTCAACAACGCATTGGAATTATAAAAGTTCACTACAAAAATGGTGAAAATTTTGCAGTCACAATTCGCAAAACTAAAGAATTTTTTGGTAGTCGAGAAGCACCTTGTCGGACCTCAATACAGAAGTTGGTGGAAAAATTCGAGCTGTTAGTACCAGTTAGTGATGTGAAGGATAAAACCATTGCACGTCGCCCAAGAACAACTGAGAATATTGCTGCTGTAGCCCAAAGTGTTGAAGAAAACCCAGGTATGTCCATTCCTCGCCGTTCTTTGGAATTGGGCATTCCACAAACGTCATTACACCGTATTTTACATAAAGACTTAAGTCTTAAGGCTTATAAAGTTCAGTTAACGCAAGAACTCAAGCCGGCCGATCATCAACACGGGAAAAGTTTCCGGACCGTGTTATCTCTCGAAGAGGTGATCACAATTGGCCACCGAGATCTTGTGATTTAACACCATGCGACTTAGGTCTACGCCAACAGCCCAGCGTCGATTCAAGACCTCAAAGATGGAATTCGTGAGTCTATCGAGCACTAGGACAGCCACTTTGCGATTTTGTTATGGAAAATTTCATGAAAAGGATATGGTCCTGTAAGCGTGGTCGTGGTGGCCATTTGGCTGATGTTGTTTTTCATTATTAACGGCATACCTTCATCTTTAATATGAAATAAACATCCGATCTTTTATCTCAAAAAATGGCATTTTTCTTTGAATATCAAAATAACACCTCTTATTGGAAAACCCAATTGGCTCGAAACCACGCTCTGGCGAAGCGAAAAATGATAAATACACACACATCACGCAAACCCATTTTGTTCGTGTGCCGTGATTTGGAAAACCTTTTTGTACAAAAATATTTTCAGGCTATATATTCCTTTAGCCATCCATCGAGCATGGCTGGTAGATCCAGGTGGACGAACTGAATATCCTCCGAGATCTTCTTCAAGGATTAAAAGGATGAGTTAAAGAAATTGTTCGTTATCACGACAGGGTTGGTTTTCATTTAATTGAGCTAAAAAAATAAATCCGAGTGTCTGTTCATAAAAAATCTGTTTCATAAAAATTTCTCTAAATTGTCAAATTTAAAATTTAATTGAATAATAAACAATTCCAAGTAATTGTTTAAGGAATAAGGGCTTATTAGGTAAAAAGATGTTGGTTTGATTTTTCTTCTGTTCGCCCATTTATGTCCAGTGACATATTATAGCTATACGGTATAACTTATACCAGTGAACAAATGCTGACTAAAAGCGAAAATATATCTTTTTAACGATTGGTCTTTACTACACTTTTCCAAGGAGCGCCCATACATTAGAATCGTGTAATATTTCCAAAATTTTGTGGGATTTTCAGGAAACTGATTTTGAAAATCCGAGGGAAGATACTTGATTCCAACAAAGAGTTTGGTTTAGTATGTTAGAGTTAAAAACTACGATGTAAAAGTCGATTGTACAGGAAATTTCATCGTCTATTTTGGTGGCGAGGGACTCAAACGATTTTTTTCAAATTCAGGCTCTCTTTGTTTTTCATTCCAAGGTGTCAGAAATTAAGCGTTTTTTACTTTCGGAATTGAGCATAATTAGTACTCACCAAAGGACAAATTTTAAGGCTTATACCAACCAGAAATTTAAGGCTTGTGGGGAGAAAAAATTGAATTTTTCTGACTCTATTGGGACCCGAGGAAAAATGAAAATATTTTTGATCAAGCCTTACAACCTTCGCACAGTGCAACGAGAGGGATAAAATGCAAAACATCGACTTGTTTATTTGAGAAAAAAAAATATCAGAATGTGTTCAAAACATTTCAATTAAGTAAATTCCAAAAGGTTTTTAACTATTAATTTTAGTTTAACCATGAGAAGCTTAGAAACAAAGATTTTCCATCATTTTGAACTTTTTGGTTGATTCATTAAAAAATTGCCAAAATTGCGTAACAGACGTTAGTATTAAAATTTTTTTTAATATATTATTAATATATTTTAAAAACTAATAAAATTAAATTCAGTGATAATTGAAACATTTACGGCCGGTTTGTTCACAGAGTTACAAATTCGTTTATAACGCGTTATAGATAAAACGAGCTACAATATATAACTTTGTTTATAACGCATTATAATGTATTCAGTTTGTTCATTGAAAAAATTTGAAATTGTAACGTGTTTTATGTTTTGATTTATAATGCGTTACAAACTGAATTTTTTTCTTTCGTGTTGAAAAAAAATCAAATCAAAAAATCGTTTGTCAAACGATAAAAAAATGTTTGTCAAAAGTTTTTCGAAATATTTCAAATTAATTGTTCGGTTATAATGGCGGAAATAAAGAATCAAAGTGACCAAAACATACGACGCGTCCGAAGCATCACGCATCGAAATGCAAACTTTTCCAAGGAAGAAGAGGATTGGCTTTTGCGGTGCGTCCTTGGCAAAAAAGATGTGCTGCTCAACAAAAAAACGAATGCACTTACAGCGCAGCTGAAACAAGCCGCATGGAAAAAGGTGGAGGAAGAGTTCAATAGCTCATCGATGCCTAAGGTGAGTTGAAGGCTTTGTTAAATTAGTAATTAAATTTCTGCAGTCAAAGCAGCAAAAGCCGTAAAATTGTTGCCTTTTTAAGTCGCTGTCAATGCTTAAGCAAAAAGCGATCCCTGATAGACTGCAAAACATTTCAGCAGTCCACATCTTCGACAGTTTTTTGTTTACTCACTGAACTTTTCGCTAAATTCTTAATTTGCAGCAGCAGCATGATTTTCGATTTCGATATCAACTACTGTGCGCTTTTTTTTTTGTCTTTGATTTTTGTTTTCATTGTTTTTATTGCATTTAAGAAAGCCACTGATCTGTTTGATTCGCACTCACAAACTGAAGCAATTAAAAAAGCAGAATCAAAGACAAAATAAAAAGCACACAGCAGTTGATAGCGACTGTGACTGTGGTGACAATATTTGCTAGAGCTTCCAGTTTCACGTGAGTGAAAAAATCAAGTGAAAACACGAACCTCAACTACAAGTGTATTTATTCACGAACTACACGTGAGGTTCGTTTTCACGCGATGCACGTGAATAGTATTCACGTACTTTTACTTGAGCCGAACTTTTAATAGTTCTTTTGAGTATCTGAAAACTAAAATTTACAATGTTATTTATAAGACTTTCAGCTGCTTTTATATGATTTTACCTATCCCGTTTTTTATATTTTTATACCCTCAACCTAAAAGGTGAGGGTATATTAATTTTGTGCAAACGTTTTAAGTACCTAGATATAAGCGTCTGTCCGTCTGCCTGTCTGTTGTCAATAAACACAGGATAAGAAGAATGACCCCAAGGATCTGCACTATTCAATATTTTTTTAATCTGCCAACGGGCACGCCAACCTCCCATGCAACCCAAAAATTTAAAAATTCATAAATTAGCTAATTATTAACCTACAAAAACAAAATTTGTACGTATGTATTTTATCTCAAGACAAAGATGTGTTCCAAAAATGGGCGTCATCTGTCCGTGGACACGCTTAACTTCCACAAAAACCAAAAATTTAAAACTCAATAAATAAGCATGCGTTTAACCAACAAAAATGAAATTTGGTACGTGTGTATTTTATAAAAACAAATGTTTTTACCCTAAGCCTGAAAGGTCAGGGTATATTAACTTTGTGCAAACGTTTGTAACGCATAGAACGAAGCGAGTCCAGTATAGAAAAGTATATATATTCTTGATCAGGGTCACCTCGTGAGTTGAGCTATCTATGTCCGTCCGTCTGTCCGCCTGTGTGTTGTCGTAAAAAGGTCGAAACTGTCGACTGCTGAAGTGCTTTTCAGTCTTTCAGCCATCGCTTTTTGCTTTAACTTTGACTGCGAAAATTTTTAGAAGCAAAAGTTTAAGCAGCATGTTGAAGTTTTTAAACGCTGGTTAAAATGTTCGTTTTTATGGATTTCAATTAATTTCAGGTTTATCGGTCCACAAAACAGCTATCCGCAAAATTCAACTAGCTGAAAATGAATTTGCGAAAAACGTTTGCTGCAAACAAAATCGCGCGAGCATCAACTGGTGGTTGAAAAGCACCCGAAGACGTTGACGTAATGTAACGAGTTCTGTTAAATAGTTCAGTAGTGGGATTCGAGTTGACTCGGTGTTTACTCGGGGTTAACTCGCTATGGAAACGTGAGTTGAGTTGAGTTTCGTTAAATCTACGAAACTCCACGAAACTTGTAAGATTTGACTAGGTTCTATCTGTCAAAGTGATTGCTGTCATTAATATTGAAAAAATAATGAAAATTTTTATTTTAACAAAAATATTAAAATGTCGAATGCAAGAGTTTTTTGGAGTGCCGCAGAAACTAGTCAAAAAATAACAAAAATTACAAAAAAGAATTGACAAGTTCAACTCGACTCGGTGTTATGCATGGAAACACTATCGAGTCAGCAAAGTAAAATTGTCAACTCAACGAAAACCCAAACCCAGAGTTAACTCGCCATGGAAACTCAGTAATATTCTCAACTTGCGATCGGAATCGCAATCTAATCAATTTGCGAATTTTTTCGATTGCAAAACAGAAAACGGTATTTACTTACTTGTACTTTGCGAAAAAATTCGGAAGCCTACAAATTTCTTCGGTTGACTTTTCGTCAACAAAATATTCGAAGCAAGTTTCCTGCATAGTTTCGATAGTTTCACCGACAAAATAGGTAAAATTGTTTAGTGAATACCACTTTCCGAAAATTATCGCAAAGAAAACTTTGCGAAATCGAATATTGGCCGAAATGTGCTACAGAATTCCACTACAGATGCCTGATAGTTATATCGGTTGTTCGTGCCGTACTTTTTTCAATATTATTTACATCACTTATGTATGAGTTTAAAATCACTTACTGCAATGCTTGGCTTTAAATACTATTGCAGAAAGCATTCGAAGCGGTAGTTGACTTATAAGTTATTTTTAGCAAGGACGTTATTTATTAGCAAGGACGAGGTCAATAATAAAATATAGACTAAAAAACGTTAAGAGGATTAAACAGCGTTGACTATTTTGTCGCAACCAACTGTAACCTTTTCTGAGAAGATTTAAAAAACAAACATTTTATGCATGTTTGATTCATTTATTTGCACACTAGAAATAAACCGTATTTGGCATGTTTACACTATAACAATCATTGAAACTATTGTTCAACTTGCACTCTATTGACCAACAGATTATGGAAATATTGTCGAGTTAAAATATCCCGCATATTATTGTTAATATCTCGACGATTACGTGGGTTTGCATTTGTAATTGGAAAGGGTCCGTTCGATACAACAATGCTGGCCAACACTTCATCAAATTCTAATATTTCATCTAGTGGGATGATTTAATTTTCATCAATTGCAATATTATGTAATACTGCACAAGCGACAATGATCAATTGTGTCGCATTCAGTCGCACGCGTAGTCCCATTGAAAGAGCAGGCCACCTACGTTTCAGGATGCCATACGATCGCTCAACGACATTTCTGGTGCTAATTTGACTCATGTTGAACAAGTTTCTTCAGGCGTTGTTGGACTGAGGTGCGGAGTAACCATATAATTGCAATTACGGTAACCGCTATCGGCCACAAACAAAAATTGCCCAAATTCACCAGCTTCTAGTTTCTGAAATAATCGTGAATTTTGAAAAATAATTGAGTCGTGAGTTGACCCAGGCCAACGTGCGACAATATTAATTATGCGTGCGTTTGCGTCAGAGACAGTTTGGACATTAAGCGAAAACCATCCTGAAATCAAAATAAGATGAAGTGAGAAACAACTACTTCTAAGTTGCTACCTTTTCTATTCCGAAAAAGCTCTGCTTGGTTGCCACCAGGTGACTGTATTTTAATGTGAGTGCAATCGATTGCACCGATTACACTAGGAAATTTCGCAAATTTATAGTGTACACCTGGACTCCAGGACAAAGAGCCTGAAACCAGATCATGTCCAGATTTTCCGGGATTTATGGTAGCCCTACTCAAGGGCTATGTTGTGCTGGTGCTCATGGGCACATCATGGCCTCGCATGGTATCGCATCATAGTTGTTTCAATGTTTGTTAAAAGATTGAGAGCTGGAGCGAGAGAGTACATTTTCCCTCTACGGTAGAGGGGGGAAATGACTAAGCACATATGTATTTATATCAAATCACGGAATCAAGTGTCGCGTTTGATATTATTACCAACATTTGCGTTTTGACATGAAAATAGTACGCTTTTGGTACTAGATGTAGAATAGTTGTAATGAAATATGGTTAATAGCAACACTAAAAGTATTAAAAGTAGCAAAAAGTTAACTACTGTTTAGGGATCATTTGGCTGCAATCTGAACATAGCCCCTTCAAAATAGATACATCCTCTATTTTTGACATTAGAACTCATACAAGCCTGTTTTGCTCGCACTCCCATCAAACGTCATAGCTATTAAATGCTCGTCTGGCAGACACTTGCAACCGTCAGAATAGGCTGGCTGTTAAGATATACTTTTAAAACTATAGAAAGAATATGCCCTCAAAATTTCACCCTTGTGGGAAGCAGGTTATGAATGACCATCCCGATGACAACTTTGCTGTCTTCTGGCAGATACTTGCAACCATCCAAATAGGCTGGCAATTTTTTTTTACGCTTTAATATATGTAAATTACAACATGTTAAAATTTTATCCTTGTGGGAGAAAGTTCAAAAAAATGTTTTTTTTTACATTTTCAAACATGTAAAGGATAATGATGCAACCGCGAGACCCCTGCCAGAACGGTATTTTCTTAATAGACTGATAATAAATCATCACTTGAAAATTTTCTAGCTTTGGGGAAACGGGTTAGTCAGATGGTTCACTAGCTCCCCTGCAAAAGCTCAGGGACAGTCATTCAATGTTGTTGGTGTTGACTTGCGTAATGATGTGTTCTCGCATGGGAAATTGTACGTTGAACTTTCACGTATTGGAAATTCTTCAAACCAATTCATATTACATACTTACAAACGATGAAAGTTTTACCAAAAACATAGTTTATTCGGAAGTTTTTAGCAACTAAAAATTATGTTTTAACTAAGTTCTTTTATTATTCTCTTCTTTTCATACCAAAAGGTCCTTTTAGAATTGTTATTAACATTTCAAAAGTGGGCGTGTTAGTTCATTAACCTTTCATACTTCGTTTCTGCGCTTAATAATTGTATTTTGTATATGCTCCAATGTTTGATATTTAATGTTGTCATATACAAGTCTTATACAAGTAATATTATAAAATAATTTTAGGTGCGATAATTGGAGGACCTCCACCAGGTGTAATTATTGGGTTGAAGTTCCACACTATTGCATGGATGTCTGTCTATGATTTTCACCTAGCTTCACGCCAAAAAAAAAATTTTAAAGCTGTTATGACACTAATGCTGTTATAACACACTATTTGTATATAAAAAAGTAAAGAACAACTCTAAGGTTGGTCAAGCCCGATTACCCTAAAACCTCCTTCTCCGAAGACGAACACAATCATATTTATTGAAGTTTGGACAGGACAATGTCTGTCGGGTCTGCTAGTAGTTGTATAAAGTGGTTTTAACATTGATCTAGTAGCGGATTTCTGAACACTTTCCAATCTTAGAGTATGAACAGCATAGACAGGATTCCAAATTATGGAAGCGTATTCAAGCCTAGATCTGACAATAGAATTAAATAATACTTTAAGAGTGTGCGGGTCGCGAAAATCAGTACAGTTTATACAAAAATTTGTTCAAAAAGTTAAATTCATTACATAATGTGAGTGTTTCAGTTGATGATCTGAGTTATTAGTTACTTTAAATAAATTAAAAAATTTGTTCCGTAAATTGTTTAATTTTTTTAGGCCTGGAGTGTACCAGGGCAGCTTATACTTCTTTCGGGAAACTCGCGGTATATTATTATTGCAGATATTATGGACTGTAGATTTAAATATGTCATAGCACGTTGCGGTACTTTTTCCAAAAAACTGATTATCCCAATCACAATCATTCAAGAGAGACGAAATAGTATTAAAATTACAATTATTATAGTTAAAATAATAGTTATCTTGTACACAAGGCAGAAATTCATAAAACTCAAATTCAAGAATGAGAGGAAGATGATGAACAGTTACTGGTGAGAATGGAGATACGCATTCATATAAATTGAATCTTATATTTCTTGAAACAAAAATTAAATCTAAGATCTTATCAATTTTATTAAAAAACGCGTTAACTTGCAAAAGGTCAATACTCAGAAAACTGTCTATTTAATTGATTTCAAATGACTTATTTATATTCGATGGTATTAACTCGCGATCAAGATGCAACCACACTATATCACTGAGATTGAAGTCACCTAAAACAACCAAGTGACTGTCCGCCATTAAAGAGGTATGTAGAGCGAGAACATTATCCACATGAGAGGTATATAAAGCATCGGAGCTGTTAGGTGGCACATAGGAGACACATACAAAAAGAGATCCATTGGAACCTTCCATCGAAACACAAAGTTGATCCAGTAAAGAGTCAGCATTCCATAGATTATACATATTTGGGCGAAGCTTATGTTTCACAGCGATAAGGACCCCGCCACCACGAGAGAGGCCAGTCTTATTCGCATATATATCCTTACGGAAAACTTGGTAGATATTAGTGTTAATAAATTCAACATCATGGAAGTCCCTGTTTAGCCACGTTTCAGTGAACACAATGATGTCAAAATCACTATGCGATGTAGTGTTAAAGATAGAAGATCCTTTGGTCCTCATTCCAGACATATTTTGGAAATAGAGAAGGAGATTAGGCTTTGCATTAGATAGAACTTGACTTGGTACTAGTTCAACAGGTCTGTTATTCCCACACTTAGAAAATTTTTAAAAGGGCGAACGCGGACATTTTTGGCCACAAGGAGGGCTTTGTTATTTCATTGATGAGGTACTCGGAAATACCTTATTTGAAACTTATGCTTTGTAAACTCTCAACAGCAACACCTCGTTTGACAAGCTTATAGCAGCATATATGATCGCGAGCAATTGACGCATGTTTAACCACATATGCTATAATATTCTCTTCGGTGACATTAGACTTGAACGCTGAGAGATGTAAGAATTTTTTGACAAGTACGATGTCCAATTCATTATTGTCATTGGCCCCAACAAATCCAGATTGATAAGAAGTAGGAACATTAGTTGCATTTAACACAGAGGTTTCATCATAAATGTTGGCATTGCTTCCAACGCACTCATAACCATGGGAGACAACTTCAGCATACGACAGATTCATTGCATCAACACTAGCAGGAACTTGAGTGGCAGGATCAGTATTAGAGCGCATAACAGTATTTGGATTTAGAGATGGAGAAAGCATTGCACTAGGCAGAACAGTAGCAGCAGAAGAGAGAGTAGCGCCATGAACAGATATACCAGGAACAGAAGGCGGTACATTAGGGCTAGGTACGCGACCACTAGCATTAGCATCAAGAACTTCAGCAGTTTGTTTAGCTTTAGACTTAGCTATGGTTGGCTTTTTAGACAATTGTACGGATTCATCAGTACTAACCTTAGTGACGGAAATGGCATTGTCATACATCTTATTACAATGCCCCGCATGTTCAGACACTATTTTTTGCACACGGGCTACGTCTTCAACGATGCCAACCGACGATTTCATCAGCTCTGCCAACATTGTAATTAGAGTGCTAGTTGAAACCTTGCGATAGTCTTTGCATAGCCATTGAAGTCCAACATAAGAGGAACCAGATAGCTCATCACCAATTCTTGCAGACAGTCCAGCACATTTGGCTTGATAGATCTTG
Source organism: Tetanocera ferruginea (assembly GCA_958299015.1). Taxonomy (NCBI): domain Eukaryota; kingdom Metazoa; phylum Arthropoda; class Insecta; order Diptera; family Sciomyzidae; genus Tetanocera; species Tetanocera ferruginea. The sequence continues at coordinate 67,917,830 of OY282642.1, read as the reverse complement.
GATCAGCCAGCGCAAGAGATGAAAACACCCACTGTGTCCCACTCTGACTTGCAAATTTCACAAGCAGAACTCATTTTGCAACATAAAGTGAGGTTATGTTAGCAGACGAAACAAAGTTAACTACTGGCCACATAAATAGGTACGTTGAGGATACAAATTAGTTGCGTCGCTCGCTTTGAAAAATTTGTTTCTTAAAACTATAAAAGAAAAGATATAAGGGGTATTCACACTGTCTTGGGTTGTTGGGTAGATTGGCAAATACCATACATTTTGTTTTTGTAAAAGTGCCATTCTACCCAAGTACCCACCTACCAATCTACTGTAGCTGACCCCTGACTTGTTTGGGTAGATTGATTGAGTACTTTCTTCATGGGTTACCACCTTTTCCAAAAGTAGGCAATAATTGAATTGACAAAAAACTAAAGCCAAGTAAACAAATTATAAGTGAATAAAATAGACAAATGTGTTAATATGAGTTATTTTAAAATTTTTGAGATAAAAACTATTAAATGCCGCAAAGTTCACGTTAAAAATTACTCCTATATAAAATAACTTTTTTACGCCCGTACAATGAACTAAACTTTGCGCTCATAAAATGACAAATAATATGGTGGCAACTCTTTTCTAGCTGTCACTCATCTCCCATCAGCTGTTATTCTACAAAGTACTCAATTGCAGTTAAGGGTGCTCGCAGTAATCAAAAGTACTCAATCTAACCGTACCCAACTGCCAAAGTCACTGTGAATACCCCTATTATCTCTTCCGATTATCTTAAACGAAAAAATTAAATTTTTTTAATTTTTTTTTTTTCCAGTATTTTTTCCAGTTTTGTTTAGTATTATGGGTCAAAGTCACGTGTGAGGTCATTACTATATATAAAACAAGTATATATATTTTGTATAAATATCTCAAACAGTACAAGAGTTATGAACGATAAAATGAAATGTATGTCAAAAAAAGAAATTGCGAAAAAACGTGTAATTTGGACATCATAATTCTATGTTGGTGAAAAGTTTAATTTGTTTTTGAAATTAAAAAAAAAATCACTTTTTGAGATATAACCAAATAAAAGTTTTTTTTCAAAAAGTTGGCAACTTTAGCATACAAATATCAAAAATATTAAATTTTTTCTAAATCGCTTTTCTATAGCTTTCTAATGTTACTTCATTTACGAAAATAAGGTAACAGATGATGGAGATATGATTTATCGGAAATGACTGATTTTCAAATGATTTTTAACATTGTTTCTTTTATAAAAAATTGGTATCTCCATAATTTTTGAAAAAATTGCTATAAAAAAACAAATAACTTATATTCTTATAAGTAGAAAAGGAACCTATATACAACATTTCAAGTAAATAAGTCTGAGAGCATGTGATAAATTTTTGGAAAAAAACTTGCATTTGGCTTGAAATGGCCGTATATTTTTTTATGCAATGAATATGATAATTTAAAACAAAAACACTTACATATAACAATTTCATTATATAACGTTTTCACAAGTTGACAGACTAACGCTACTATTAGTGATTTTAGATTTTTTTAACTAAATCTAAAAAACAGAATTCTTTTATTTATTTTGCTTTTGAACTGCTCAAAGCTGCAGAAATATGATATTTAAGTGAATTAAGTGAACACTCCAATCTAGAAATGTTTAAAAACCACTTAAAGGCATTAAAAATTCAATTGGATTATTTCGATTTTTTCACACAATTAAAATAAAAACAACGAATGTTCGTTTGTTATCAATTATTCAAAATTAGCGTTTGAATTAATAATTCAGGAACTTTCTTCACGGCCGGCACTTAATTATCTAAATGTTTCTTCCTAACAGATTTCCTTACTTTTCTTTCTTATTTCTTATTGTTTTCATTTCTCCATAACGCAAAAACGAAAACTTGTAGAACAACAACAACGCAAACCGAACCGATGACGCATGCACAACAAAAAAAAAAATCACTTGACGATGCTGATGCTGATAGTCGAGCGCTGCATACAAAAGTTTTTTTCAGAACGGACGATCTATTCAAACGTTAATTTTTAATGAACGGTTAAAAAGAACGAGAAAAAAAGAAGCAGACAAATTTTCAGTGATAAAAAAAATGCGTTTTTCTCTTTCCATTGAAAACGAAATCGATCTGCTTTTAAATATGTGTCTTTAAAAATCATTTAAGAAATTTATTATCAAATATCTGAAATGGATTGCTGATGACAACAAAATAACATTCTGTTTCTCTTAAAATACTCTACGACAATTACGCGCTCATTGTTCCTTGCTCACTTAGAATTTTTTAATATATTATAGTTGTAACAGTAAAGAACAAAAATTGATTTGCATGCGCTGCAAGTTTCTTTAACAGCAAAACATTAGCAGCGCTGAGCTGAAATTTATGAAAATCCAGATGTCTGTCAAACAACAACAACTGTTATTTATGAAAGAAAATAAGCCTAAAATAAGAATTAAAACTTCAAATTTATTTTATTCTACATATACGGAGGGTGCGAATATAAACGGATTTCATGTTTTGCGTTTTATTTTCTAACAATTTTCTTTCATAAATAAAATGCGTACTCTTATTTTTTACTATTTTACTATTTATTGATAAATAGCTGTTGCAGCGAAAAACATTCGCGTCAAGATTTTTGCTGTCGTTTCATGTCGTTCGGTTTTTTCATTGACTGATACATACATACACAAGCATGTTAGAAGAAAACTATTTCAGCGAATGACAACAATAAAACTCACGGAAATATTATTTTCAATTAACTTTTAAACTAAATGGAATTTGAAAAAACTTTCTAAGGAAACTTCCTTCATTAGGAAGCGTAGAACAGTTCAGAAAAAGAAATTTTAAGATCGGTCAATCCATTCGAGAGTTTAAGGTCTCTAAACAGCTTCAAACAACCTGTTCCATGGGAGCTTCGCTCGTTCGCTCCAATAAATTAAGCTAGATCCAGATTGAAATCAAATCATTGTTATTTTTTTAAGCAACACAATATAGAGTTCAAATTATTTAATGGATTAAATCATTAATTCAAAGCAATTTGCAGATAATTTCAAAATAGAGCAGAACGAGAAGTAAAAGCAAGTGATTGCACGATAGCGTTGCCAGACTGCAATGAAGGTTCAACTGCACCCAAGATTACAAAGGCTATAAAAAATTCCAAAGACTTCCGCAAGAGGGCGCTTTAAGTAGTGCATTGTTAAGTCTCAATAACGTCTAAATGACTTAATCGATTTTACTAAAACTTGGTACGTGAAATAACCTGACCCTGCAACAGGATTGAGACTATTTAAATTTCAGAAAACTTCCGTGAGAGGGCGCTTTGTTCAATCAACTATGTTTGGCTCATTCACGTCAAAACGGATGAACCGATTTTGATGAAACTTGGTAAGCATTTGCATCTATTACTGAAATAGATCCTATGCTTTTAAAAGTTCTTTCGACAAAAATCAAGGAATAAGCCGAAGGCAAACGAAGTCAATAACCAAAGACTAACGAAAAAAAAAAAACCGCAGTTGAACGAAGACAATCCAAAAATCTAATCGATCCTAAAAGGATTTTTTAAAATTGGATTTTTTTTTTTTTGAGATAAAAATGCATATTAAATGCATGCTAAGAAAAACTTTAAACGAATTTTTTTCAAATTGACTTCTTCAAACTGTGTGACCATTTTCAGCAGAAACCAGACGTCAGATCGAGAAGTTGAAGATGTCATTTTTTTTGTTATCATGTCCGGCAGGTACAGTTTTACGGAAATTTAACTAAACACATCGACGGAAGGGGAAGAAGGGGAAGAAAACCCCCAAAAAACGATAATTTAAAAAATTTAATTGATAATTTGAAAAATGTTAAAAGGAGAGCAGTTTTAAAAATTGTCCTTTTTCTGTTTTATAACCCCGAGTTACACCGGATTACAAATTATTTTATTATTAAAAAAAATTCCAATTTTAAAAAATCCTTTAGTAAAATTTAAAAAAAAAAAAAGTTTGACAGCATTGAAATGCTCACTTTCATTGTCGAGTGGGACTTTTTGGAAACTTCACCAAACATTTAATTAGCATTGAAATTATTTCTAACAATTTGTGTATCAGTAGCTTGATGCGAAAGGAGTTTTTCAAAGCTTAAATTAATTAAGACTTACTAAGGCCCGTTAACTGATCTCCGAAGTTTAAATTCCTTAACCTCAGATTTCGTAAACAGAGTTTAAATTTTAAACTCAGTTAAAATTATTTTCGTAACTTATCTCATTTTTATCGGCAGTTTACTTAAACTCTGTTTAAAAATTTAAACTGAGTTTAAAAAACATATTTGAGCTGCACTGTAGTAAAAATTTTACAACTTTGACGTAGAACATCAAAATATATCAAAAATTTTTGATAAAATAATTAAAATTGTCAGTTCTATTGAAATATTTTCATTGAGAACGTCAAAAAATATTGAAAAATATTCAAATAAAAAAATCAAACGGAAAGCTCAGAATATCCAAATACTCTGCCTTTAAGTTTCAAGCCTTGATAAGCTGTTTGTTGGCCTGTGGACAAGTCAATAAACCTTGCAAATGTCTATTATACTAAAAGGACCGTTAGTGCACTAAATGATGCAATGAAATACGATGCAGTACTGCGATTAGATCTGACACATGATTTTAAAGAAAAAAACAAATTCACTGCACTGCATTGCACTGTTCTGATTGATGCTAACCATAAAAATGTTACAATAAAATGCATTGGAGAATTGAAGAGCACAGATTCATTGTTTTGTTATTGACTGTTGTTGTGTTTTGCTTATGAATTTTGAATGTGTTTCTTCTCGGTGGTTTTCTTGACTGTAGTTTCGTACACCACGAATATCACAACTGCACCTATTTGCTGAAATAATTTTTTTAAGAATAAATGTTGAGTAAACTACCACAAAAAATCACTTACGAAAAAGCGATCCATCTTATCCATTGTTATTTTTTGTTTTTTATATTTATTTTATTTGAAGTTTTGAATATTTATTTCTCTGAGAACATTGAAATCTTTTAATTTTTATTTTTTCCGACAAAAATAACAGTTTTTTGTGCCTTATAGTTTTTTTGGGCAAAAATAACAGTTATTTTCTGCCGTTTATTTTTCGGTCAAAAATATCAGGTAATTTATATTTGTTCAAGTCATTTTACCGATAAAAAATTTTGATATTATTTTCATCCCATCGGTGAGACATTTTACACATGGTGTCAACAGTTCAATCTGTCAAGCGGCCTTTAAGAAAACACAAATTGCTTGATATTTTTGACCGAAAAAATTAAAGTCACAAAATAACTGCTATTTTTGACCGATAAAATAAAAGTCAAAAGTAACCTTTATTTTTCCTCGAAATATACTAGGCAAGAAATTAACTTTTAAAGAATCAGTTTCAAATTTAAAAGCGACTTAATATTCGTGAGGCTAAGGACATTTGTAACATAATGGTGTATTTGAAAAAGTCTTTCGACAATTTTTTTCATTTGAAAATTGTAAAATAACAGTTATTTTCGGTACTTGTTTTAGTTCAGTTGGTTTTGTAGTTGCTTTCGAATGTCTTCTCAACATTGTTACTTTTTGAATGCTGGATTGCATTTGCATAGTACTCTTTGAAGGAGCCCCCGAAAGCAGAGGCAAATCTTGTTCATTATTACCTCCTGCTTCCTGATCATAATAATTGCTATGTTGATAAAGCAGGAAACGTTGATTGTTGAGTGCATCAACTTGGTTGGCTTTAAAATTTTGTGGGGATTGGTTCTTTGTAGATTCACCAAAATACACTGATGTTTCGTAAAAATGCATTTTGAAACTCAGCCGTTGTTGCAATCACCTTACCTTCATCATTAGTTGCAGACCCATCTGCGGCTGTATTCTTAAGAGCTCTAATTCGCTCTCTATATTCACGAACGCGTTCTGCTCCTGTTTTAGCTATTTTTCTATTTTTTATCCGTGCATACTTGTAGGATGAAAATTAATATTACGGTTATGTTATTTTCAGTATGTTACGCGTTCAGTTTTAATTACATTTTGTTTGGCTATTTATCATGTGCCTACGTGACGTTGAAGTATAGATTCCGGCTCATAAGCACCGATGTTCGGGGTTCAATTCTCGGCAGCGGCAGTCATTTTTTTTTAATTTTCATATGAATTGAAAACGTTAGCCTAGCGTCACGAAAAAGGACCTTGAAATTTAACTCGCCGCCAAAGAAGTTTCACTTCAAAAATGCATAAAAATTGCTCTAGTTAATGGTAATGAAATAAACTCACACAGTTACCGCGCATATTGTGCGCATATCTACCGTTTCTCTTCTCTTAATTTTTTGCTGTATTTCGGTTAGTTGTTGGTGTCAAACAACAATGGTAACGCGAAAAAGAGGTGGTCAGCCGAAGCCACTGAAAGTTATTGCTAGCACTTCACAGGTGCAAGCTAATATTAGTCGATCAAATCGGTTGAGTGAGTTGAGTAAAAATCATGATGCTGAAATGAATTCTGATAGCTTTGATGTTGACGACGCTGCTGCCAAAACAGTACCTTACAGAATCCCTCCTGTTCTACTCAAAAAAAATTTAATGGCTGTAACATGTTTTTTGCTTTGTACGTTTTTTTGAATTCTCCATGTTTTGTTTTATTGGAGCGAGCGAGCGAAGCTCCCATGGAACAGGTTGTTTGAAGCTGTTTAGAGACCTTAAACTCTCGAATGGATTGACCGATCTTAAAATTTCTTTTTCTGAACTGTTCTACGCTTCCTAATGAAGGAAGTTTCCTTAGAAAGTTTTTTCAAATTCCATTTAGTTTAAAAGTTAATTGAAAATAATATTTCCGTGAGTTTTATTGTTGTCATTCGCTGAAATAGTTTTCTTCTAACATGCTTGTGTATGTATGTATCAGTCAATGAAAAAACCGAACGACATGAAACGACAGCAAAAATCTTGACGCGAATGTTTTTCGCTGCAACAGCTATTTATCAATAAATAGTAAAATAGTAAAAAATAAGAGTACGCATTTTATTTATGAAAGAAAATTGTTAGAAAATAAAACGCAAAACATGAAATCCGTTTATATTCGCACCCTCCGTATATGTAGAATAAAATAAATTTGAAGTTTTAATTCTTATTTTAGGCTTATTTTCTTTCATAAATAACAGTTGTTGTTGTTTGACAGACATCTGGATTTTCATAAATTTCAGCTCAGCGCTGCTAATGTTTTGCTGTTAAAGAAACTTGCAGCGCATGCAAATCAATTTTTGTTCTTTACTGTTACAACTATAATATATTAAAAAATTCTAAGTGAGCAAGGAACAATGAGCGCGTAATTGTCGTAGAGTATTTTAAGAGAAACAGAATGTTATTTTGTTGTCATCAGCAATCCATTTCAGATATTTGATAATAAATTTCTTAAATGATTTTTAAAGACACATATTTAAAAGCAGATCGATTTCGTTTTCAATGGAAAGAGAAAAACGCATTTTTTTTATCACTGAAAATTTGTCTGCTTCTTTTTTTCTCGTTCTTTTTAACCGTTCATTAAAAATTAACGTTTGAATAGATCGTCCGTTCTGAAAAAAACTTTTGTATGCAGCGCTCGACTATCAGCATCAGCATCGTCAAGTGATTTTTTTTTTTGTTGTGCATGCGTCATCGGTTCGGTTTGCGTTGTTGTTGTTCTACAAGTTTTCGTTTTTGCGTTATGGAGAAATGAAAACAATAAGAAATAAGAAAGAAAAGTAAGGAAATCTGTTAGGAAGAAACATTTAGATAATTAAGTGCCGGCCGTGAAGAAAGTTCCTGAATTATTAATTCAAACGCTAATTTTGAATAATTGATAACAAACGAACATTCGTTGTTTTTATTTTAATTGTGTGAAAAAATCGAAATAATCCAATTGAATTTTTAATGCCTTTAAGTGGTTTTTAAACATTTCTAGATTGGAGTGTTCACTTAATTCACTTAAATATCATATTTCTGCAGCTTTGAGCAGTTCAAAAGCAAAATAAATAAAAGAATTCTGTTTTTTAGATTTAGTTAAAAAAATCTAAAATCACTAATAGTAGCGTTAGTCTGTCAACTTGTGAAAACGTTATATAATGAAATTGTTATATGTAAGTGTTTTTGTTTTAAATTATCATATTCATTGCATAAAAAAATATACGGCCATTTCAAGCCAAATGCAAGTTTTTTTCCAAAAATTTATCACATGCTCTCAGACTTATTTACTTGAAATGTTGTATATAGGTTCCTTTTCTACTTATAAGAATATAAGTTATTTGTTTTTTTATAGCAATTTTTTCAAAAATTATGGAGATACCAATTTTTTATAAAAGAAACAATGTTAAAAATCATTTGAAAATCAGTCATTTCCGATAAATCATATCTCCATCATCTGTTACCTTATTTTCGTAAATGAAGTAACATTAGAAAGCTATAGAAAAGCGATTTAGAAAAAATTTAATATTTTTGATATTTGTATGCTAAAGTTGCCAACTTTTTGAAAAAAAACTTTTATTTGGTTATATCTCAAAAAGTGATTTTTTTTTTAATTTCAAAAACAAATTAAACTTTTCACCAACATAGAATTATGATGTCCAAATTACACGTTTTTTCGCAATTTCTTTTTTTGACATACATTTCATTTTATCGTTCATAACTCTTGTACTGTTTGAGATATTTATACAAAATATATATACTTGTTTTATATATAGTAATGACCTCACACGTGACTTTGACCCATAATACTAAACAAAACTGGAAAAAATACTGGAAAAAAAAAAAATTAAAAAAATTTAATTTTTTCGTTTAAGATAATCGGAAGAGATAATAGGGGTATTCACAGTGACTTTGGCAGTTGGGTACGGTTAGATTGAGTACTTTTGATTACTGCGAGCACCCTTAACTGCAATTGAGTACTTTGTAGAATAACAGCTGATGGGAGATGAGTGACAGCTAGAAAAGAGTTGCCACCATATTATTTGTCATTTTATGAGCGCAAAGTTTAGTTCATTGTACGGGCGTAAAAAAGTTATTTTATATAGGAGTAATTTTTAACGTGAACTTTGCGGCATTTAATAGTTTTTATCTCAAAAATTTTAAAATAACTCATATTAACACATTTGTCTATTTTATTCACTTATAATTTGTTTACTTGGCTTTAGTTTTTTGTCAATTCAATTATTGCCTACTTTTGGAAAAGGTGGTAACCCATGAAGAAAGTACTCAATCAATCTACCCAAACAAGTCAGGGGTCAGCTACAGTAGATTGGTAGGTGGGTACTTGGGTAGAATGGCACTTTTACAAAAACAAAATGTATGGTATTTGCCAATCTACCCAACAACCCAAGACAGTGTGAATACCCCTTATATCTTTTCTTTTATAGTTTTAAGAAACAAATTTTTCAAAGCGAGCGACGCAACTAATTTGTATCCTCAACGTACCTATTTATGTGGCCAGCTTATGCATTTGCTAAGCGATTGCTACGACCTAGTTAACTTTGTTTCGTCTGCTAACATAACCTCACTTTATGTTGCAAAATGAGTTCTGCTTGTGAAATTTGCAAGTCAGAGTGGGACACAGTGGGTGTTTTCATCTCTTGCGCTGGCTGATCCAAGATCTATCAAGCCAAATGTGCTGGACTGTCTGCAAGAATTGGTGATGAGCTATCTGGTTCCTCTTATGTTGGACTTCAATGGCTATGCAAAGACTATCGCAAGGTTTCAACTAGCACTCTAATTACAATGTTGGCAGAGCTGATGAAATCGTCGGTTGGCATCGTTGAAGACGTAGCCCGTGTGCAAAAAATAGTGTCTGAACATGCGGGGCATTGTAATAAGATGTATGACAATGCCATTTCCGTCACTAAGGTTAGTACTGATGAATCCGTACAATTGTCTAAAAAGCCAACCATAGCTAAGTCTAAAGCTAAACAAACTGCTGAAGTTCTTGATGCTAATGCTAGTGGTCGCGTACCTAGCCCTAATGTACCGCCTTCTGTTCCTGGTATATCTGTTCATGGCGCTACTCTCTCTTCTGCTGCTACTGTTCTGCCTAGTGCAATGCTTTCTCCATCTCTAAATCCAAATACTGTTATGCGCTCTAATACTGATCCTGCCACTCAAGTTCCTGCTAGTGTTGATGCAATGAATCTGTCGTATGCTGAAGTTGTCTCCCATGGTTATGAGTGCGTTGGAAGCAATGCCAACATTTATGATGAAACCTCTGTGTTAAATGCAACTAATGTTCCTACTTCTTATCAATCTGGATTTGTTGGGGCCAATGACAATAATGAATTGGACATCGTACTTGTCAAAAAATTCTTACATCTCTCAGCGTTCAAGTCTAATGTCACCGAAGAGAATATTATAGCATATGTGGTTAAACATGCGTCAATTGCTCGCGATCATATATGCTGCTATAAGCTTGTCAAACGAGGTGTTGCTGTTGAGAGTTTACAAAGCATAAGTTTCAAATAAGGTATTTCCGAGTACCTCATCAATGAAATAACAAAGCCCTCCTTGTGGCCAAAAATGTCCGCGTTCGCCCTTTTAAAAATTTTCTAAGTGTGGGAATAACAGACCTGTTGAACTAGTACCAAGTCAAGTTCTATCTAATGCAAAGCCTAATCTCCTTCTCTATTTCCAAAATATGTCTGGAATGAGGACCAAAGGATCTTCTATCTTTAACACTACATCGCATAGTGATTTTGACATCATTGTGTTCACTGAAACGTGGCTAAACTCGGACTTCCATGATGTTGAATTTATTAACACTAATATCTACCAAGTTTTCCGTAAGGATATATATGCGAATAAGACTGGCCTCTCTCGTGGTGGCGGGGTCCTTATCGCTGTGAAACATAAGCTTCGCCCAAATATGTATAATCTATGGAATGCTGACTCTTTACTGGATCAACTTTGTGTTTCGATGGAAGGTTCCAATGGATCTCTTTTTGTATGTGTCTCCTATGTGCCACCTAACAGCTCCGATGCTTTATATACCTCTCATGTGGATAATGTTCTCGCTCTACATACCTCTTTAATGGCGGACAGTCACTTGGTTGTTTTAGGTGACTTCAATCTCAGTGATATAGTGTGGTTGCATCTTGATCGCGAGTTAATACCATCGAATATAAATAAGTCATTTGAAATCAATTAAATAGACAGTTTTCTGAGTATTGACCTTTTGCAAGTTAACGCGTTTTTTAATAAAATTGATAAGATCTTAGATTTAATTTTTGTTTCAAGAAATATAAGATTCAATTTATATGAATGCGTATCTCCATTCTCACCAGTAACTGTTCATCATCTTCCTCTCATTCTTGAATTTGAGTTTTATGAATTTCTGCCTTGTGTACAAGATAACTATTATTTTAACTATAATAATTGTAATTTTAATACTATTTCGTCTCTCTTGAATGATTGTGATTGGGATAATCAGTTTTTTGGAAAAAGTACCGCAACGTGCTATGACATATTTAGATCTACAGTCCATAATATCTGCAATAATAATATACCGCGAGTTTCCCGAAAGAAGTATAAGCTGCCCTGGTACACTCCAGGCCTAAAAAAATTAAACAATTTACGGAACAAATTTTTTAATTTATTTAAAGTAACTAATAACTCAGATCATCAACTGAAACACTCACATTATGTAATGAATTTAACTTTTTGAACAAATTTTTGTATAAACTGTACTGATTTTCGCGACCCGCACACTCTTAAAGTATTATTTAATTCTATTGTCAGATCTAGGCTTGAATACGCTTCCATAATTTGGAATCCTGTCTATGCTGTTCATACTCTAAGATTGGAAAGTGTTCAGAAATCCGCTACTAGATCAATGTTAAAACCACTTTATACAACTACTAGCAGACCCGACAGACATTGTCCTGTCCAAACTTCAATAAATATGATTGTGTTCGTCTTCGGAGAAGGAGGTTTTAGGGTAATCGGGCTTGACCAACCTTAGAGTTGTTCTTTACTTTTTTATATACAAATAGTGTGTTATAACAGCATTAGTGTCATAACAGCTTTAAAATTTTTTTTTTGGCGTGAAGCTAGGTGAAAATCATAGACAGACATCCATGCAATAGTGTGGAACTTCAACCCAATAATTACACCTGGTGGAGGTCCTCCAATTATCGCACCTAAAATTATTTTATAATATTACTTGTATAAGACTTGTATATGACAACATTAAATATCAAACATTGGAGCATATACAAAATACAATTATTAAGCGCAGAAACGAAGTATGAAAGGTTAATGAACTAACACGCCCACTTTTGAAATGTTAATAACAATTCTAAAAGGACCTTTTGGTATGAAAAGAAGAGAATAATAAAAGAACTTAGTTAAAACATAATTTTTAGTTGCTAAAAACTTCCGAATAAACTATGTTTTTGGTAAAACTTTCATCGTTTGTAAGTATGTAATATGAATTGGTTTGAAGAATTTCCAATACGTGAAAGTTCAACGTACAATTTCCCATGCGAGAACACATCATTACGCAAGTCAACACCAACAACATTGAATGACTGTCCCTGAGCTTTTGCAGGGGAGCTAGTGAACCATCTGACTAACCCGTTTCCCCAAAGCTAGAAAATTTTCAAGTGATGATTTATTATCAGTCTATTAAGAAAATACCGTTCTGGCAGGGGTCTCGCGGTTGCATCATTATCCTTTACATGTTTGAAAATGTAAAAAAAAACATTTTTTGAACTTTCTCCCACAAGGATAAAATTTTAACATGTTTTAACAATTTACATATATTAAAGCGTAAAAAAAAATTGCCAGCCTATTTGGATGGTTGAAAGTATCTGCCAGAAGACAGCAAAGTTGTCATCGGGATGGTCATTCATAACCTGCTTCCCACAAGGGTGAAATTTTGAGGGCATATTCTTTCTATAGTTTTAAAAGTATATCTTAACAGCCAGCCTATTCTGACGGTTGCAAGTGTCTGCCAGACGAGCATTTAATAGCTATGACGTTTGATGGGAGTGCGAGCAAAACAGGCTTGTATGAGTTTTAAATTTTTTAAACCTAGAATTTCTGTGTTTAAATTTAAACTTGCCTCACCAAGTTAAACTTAGATTTTTTGAGATGAGGTATCGGCGTTAAAATTTAAACTGATCAGTTAACGGGCCTAAAGGTCTTCCATGGGACAGGCAAGAGTTTCCGATCTTGCTATTTTATCTATTGAAAACGATCTTGAAATCAATATAACTGATTCCGATGAGGTTATTTCAAATATTGCAACTCTAAAAATAAGATATGTCAGTATTTAAGACAGCTCACAATGCATCGAAATGATACTAAAATAGTAACAAAATTTGTTTGTTTTTTTTTGTTTCTTAATTTTAGAATATTGAACCATATTATTAAGTTAAATAAAATTTAAGAGTTTTTTTTGACATATCTTTAAAACCTTTACAAAAAAAACAAATTCTTGGATTTTAGCAAAACTTTTTGAAATTTTATTTGAAGTATTAATTTATGATTTTCAAAATATTATCTGCGCCTTTTCATAAACAAGAAAGTTATGCAGGATAAAAAACAAGTAAAGAAAGTCTAAAGTCGGTCTAGCCCGACTATAGAATACCATAAACCTCTAAATATATATTAAAATACTCCAACAAATAAACATAACTTCCTATCAAAATTCATGTAATCTTTATACCTATAGAATTAATACAGTAATTACTAATCTGGTTTATATGGTAGGCGGGCGTGTTGGTGGGCAGATGACGCCCATTTTTAGCGCACACTTTAGTTGTTATATGACTTGCTCCTATACTAAATTTTATCTCTCTAGGTGAAATATGAACCTTTTTAAAGTGTTTTTAATATTGTCGGTTGTATGAAAGGTAGGCGTGTTTATGGGCGGATGACGGCCATTTTGTGAACACATCTTAGTTTTCATACAATAATCTCACATACTAAGTTTTGTCTTTGTAGCTCATATATAAACCACTTTATAGTTGACCGTGGCGTGCAGGTTAAGTGTTTGGCTTAGCACGCTCGGAGCCCGAGTTCGATCCCCAGTCACGGCGAAAAGTTTTTCAATAAAGAAATTTTTCTGATCGGTCACCACCTCTCTGCAGACAATGGCAAGCCTCAGAAAAAATAATGCCATGTAAAGCTTCTTGAGAAAATGAAATTTAGCCGTTCGGAGTCGGCATAAAACATGTAGGTCCAGTTCTCGGATAATTGTGTGCAAACATTTAATAACACACACAACACAATTGATCATAAGAAGCTCGGTCAAAGTCCTTTCAAGGGCTGAAATGGCCAATTTGTTTTTTGTTTTTTTTTTTTATAGTGCCGGTGAGTACATGGCGCCTATTTTTTGTACACACCTCAGTTTTGATCTGAAATTCCCCCATACCAAGTTTTATCTCTCTTGGTCAAATATGAACTTTTAAATAGAATTTTTAATATTGTGGGTTGCCACGCTCAATTTTTGAACACACATTAGTTTAAGTGTAAGACATATACATACCAAATTTCTCATTTCTCTAAGACAAACATAAGCATATTTATGCATTTTCAATTTTTTGGTTTGTATGGGAGGTAGGCGTGTCCGTGGGCGGATTACGTCCATTTTTCAAAAACGTTTTTTTTTGTTAAAAAACATACGTACTAAATTTTATCTCTGTAGGTTGAACAGAAGCTTATATATTGAGTTCTTAATTTTGGGGTTGTATGGGAGATGGGTGTGTCCTTGGGCGGATGACACCCATTATACGAGGACATCTTTGTTTTGATATAGAGTACATACATGCTAAATTGTATTGTTGTTAGTTAATTATAAGCTTAGTTATGCAGTTTTAAATTTTTGGGTTGTATGGGAGGTAGGCGTGTCCGTGGGCGGATTCCAAAAATATTCAATAGTGCAGATCCTTGGGACTATGTGTACCTAGTTTCATACAATTATCTCAACTCCTTCTTTCTATCCTGTGTTTACGCACAACTAACAGACGGACGGACGGAGGGACGGACGGACATGGATAGCTCGACTCACGAGGTGACTCTGATCAAGAATATGTATACTTTTCAATACCGGACTCGCTTCGTTCTATGCGTTACAAACGTTTGCACAAAGTTTATATTACTTTGTGCAAACGTTAAAAATCGCGGCAATTTTGAATAACAATTTTTAGACTTCGGCGCTTTTTCTTTTATAAAATATTGAGTTCTGTGAAACCTATAAGAAATGTTGAATCGCAATACGGCAAAAAACATTTTTTTAAAGGCTATTTGGCCAAATATATGCTTGTAAAGCAGTGCCACGCCATGAATGTGGATCCACTTTTACAATTTTTTAAAATTGCTGGTGAGCTGTACAATCCAGTTAGAGCTTATATGGAGGAACAGTCTGCAGATGAACTTGATACTTCTGATAAAGACTCAGACTCATGAATTTTTTTAATTAATATAAATATTGTTTTTTTAAAATTAAATAGTTGATTTTTTTGTTTAATACGCCGCAATAAAACACATTTTGGGTATCGTAAAAAAAGCTTAGGAACAATTGAAGAATAGTGGAAATGGTCTTTGTTCTTTTTTTTTTTTTAAATGCGTGTTTTGAGCTAACAAATTGAATGGTGAAAAAATTAAACGTCGCTCTCAAGTGGTTTAGAAGTTATAGGGGTCAACGTTTATGAAAATGGGCTTAAAAACCTGTGTTTTTTGTTGTTGTTTTCGAACATAAGTAAACGTAATGGATATCAAAAGAAAGGTTATGCTAAAACCTTTTTAATGAGCTATCAATCATAAAAATCTATGCATTATTTTGGATGATAAAACTGTTTTTGTACTCAAAGAATTTGAGGTGTGCTAATTTTGGTTGTCCTTTTGAAGGGTTTGTCTTTGAGACTAGAAAAATAAATTTTTTCATAGAAGTGTGTTATTTATTGTTATTTCGTAAAAGGCTGAACAGTCAAGTGTGCACAATATATAAAGTTTTATATTTTAACAATTAATGCTAGTACTTTTCAAGTTTGTTGTACACTTACATATAGTATATTGAGATGAAAAAAAGCGCCGCAGGTTCGCTTTTTCATTTCTGGATAGTTAGCATTAAATGGATTTTTTATAATTAATACCTAACTGAATAGGTCATGGTATGACCTCTTGCTACCCATATTGCTTAAAAATCGCGCGATTTTTTATAACAATTTTTCATTTTTGGATAGTTAGCAATAAATGGATTTTTTATAATTAATACCTAACTGAATAGGTCATGGTATGACCTCTTGCTACCCATATTGCTTAAATTTTATTAAAAAAAATCGAAAAACAGGCAAAAGTGTAGTAATTTTTCAACTCCCTACACTTTTCCCTATAATCCCTATAACTTCTAAACCACTTGAGAGCGACTCTTATTTTTTTCAGAATCGAACTTAGGAGCCCCAAATCCATGTAATTACATGTAAAAAAACACAAATTATGCATTTCCATTATTCTTCAATTATGCCAAAGCTTATATTAGCTTTCAAACACAAATTTGCACTGAATTTTCAAACTTTCGCGAATTTTATCACCTAAACCAATAAAAACCGACAATGTTTTTTCTTTCACCATTGGGTTAAGGGGGTCCATACACGTTTAATAAAAATAAGAAAATAAAATTCGGGCCTGGTCGCTAAAGTAAAATTATTCCGAAAATTTAGTATTAGTTGTTTTAGGTGCATGTTTCGTACGGTTTCAGTTGAATTTTAATTTTTATTTTATGGAACCTTTATGCGTACTACAAATAACTATGATAGTTAAAAATTCTGTAATATGTCAAAAAGGAGTATTATTTTGGTAAACAATTTGAAAATTCGAATTTATTTGCAATGTATAAACTCATTCTTGACATACTGTATCGTTTCTGAACTTTGATCCTTTGTTAAACACTTACCACAATTAAAACCCCTATTGACACTTTTAACCTAATTTCATTCCTACATCCGTTTGATTGTATATTAAACGCCTCACATTTCATTTACTTGCAGAACAAGTAATCCATTTACATTTGGTGTATCTCTAATACATATATTAGACATGTTAAGATTGATTAAAGTTATGAAGCCATGAATGTTGTGTGATATATTATAATGGACCATTTAAGCACGAAACTTATAAAAATTATGATGTATTTACTTACATAACAGGAAACAAACAAATTATTTTAATGTGGAAGCAAAATAACAAGACTTATTTTGAGCACCGCAAGGATAACAACGTCAACACAGCTGTCAAAAACGTTATCAAAATTTAGGCCGTGTGCCAAGATAATAATTTTCTCTTGAAGTAAGAGCCACTTCAAACCATGGTAGAATAACATGGTACACAGATAGAATGGTAACTGTTAATTACTAATGACAAGAGGTATTCACGATGTGGTGTATTCTTGATTAATTCATACAAAATTTACAATTTTAAAGGCATAATTGAAGATCACTGGAAGCTCAAATTTTACTTTTTTTTTTGTTGTTATTATATGTATTTAGAGCTTCTAAGTCCAATTATGGAAAAATTTCGGACCGCTCTCAAGTGGTTTAGAAGTTATAGGGCGTACAAAGTTGCAAAAATCGTACTGAAATACTTATGATTTTAATTAAATTTTCCTACAAATCTAAACATTATGGATATCGAAAGAAAGGTAATGCTTTAACCTTTTTAATGAGCTATTAATCAAAAGAATCCATGGTTTACTTTTGAAGATATCGCATTTTATATAATATGCACATTTGACAGTTTAGCCTTCCAGCTACATATAAATGGCAGAACATAAAAACTTTTATAAAAAATCGCGCGATTTTTTATAAAAGTTTCTCGCCTGCGTCGCTTGTTTTATCTCAATATGTAACGAAGTTTTTAGCCTGGGTATATCTCGCCGGATACCCAGGGTTCTGTACAAAAATATTTATATATTTGAGACCAAAAGCGTTTTTTAAAAGTAATAAAGTTCTGATTTATTATTTAAGTTCACTATTATGAATGCTATGATTACAAATTTGATTAATTTTTCATTTATATTATTAAGCTTATCATTCAACTATTATTATTTGACTATAGTTACTAATCTTCCTGTTGTCCTGCGATGTCCTGCGATGTCCTGCGATGTCCTGCGTTTTCTCGGTCTTCCGCTCCGTTTGCTGACTCGTGAAAGTGGGATTTTAGGAGTTTATGTGGGATTTTGAGGTTCCAGGATGTATCTAGTGCTACAAGGGTAACCGCTTAGAAAAGCTCGAAACCCGAAACATACAGTTTTCTCTAGTTCTACTAGGGTAACCGCTTTGAAAAGCTCGAAACCCGAAACATACAGTTTTCTCTAGTTCTACTAGGGTAACCGCTTAGAAAAGCTCGAAACCCGGAATAAAGGGATAGGAAGGGATGTCTTACCTTTCACGATCAGCGATCAAAGAGATCGATTCTGTCTTCAGCCTCCCTTTTTATAGCACAAAAATCGCTGCATTTGCTAACGGGATCTTGTTTGTGCGATTTTTCATCAAATGTTTTTGCACATCTAACTGTGCACCAAGATGTATTTAAAGAAGGTGGCAGAAGTAGATTGACGTCTATCATATCCACACCGTAGTGCTGTCAAACTTCATTGCAGTGCTGCCACTTTTACTTTTTCTTTTTTTATGTGCACTCAGAAAAAAGCTGCCATGTAAAATTAACGTTTTTTAATGTTATTTCCAATGTAAATCAGAAAATGTGGATTTTACGTAAGAAAATGTTAAGTTAACATGTATTGTGTTGAATTGATAAGAAAAATATCAAATTGATAATGTAATGTTTTACGTTGCAATATCAATTCTTAATGTTAAAATAACATTTAAAATGTTTTTAGTTCATCATTTTTTACTGTAAAATTGATAGTATTTCATATCCATTTAACATTATAAATGTAGATCTCAACAACAAGCAGATGTAATGTTTATTTAAGAGCTGAGCCGTTAAGACATACAGGTGACCGTGGCACACAGGTTAAGAGTGTGGCTTCGGATATCCGGAGCCCTGGTTCGAATCCCACTCGTGGCAAATTATTTTTCAATATATTTTTTTTTATCTGCATTAATTTACTGATACTTTTTGATATTTTAAGTGTTAAAATAACATTATTATGTGACAGTTATACATTTTTAAATGTAGGTTTCGTAATGTAAAAAGTACATTAGGATAATATCAATTTTAACATTTTTTAATGTCGGACGACTTTTGTCAACTAAAAATGTTAATTTTACGGTTGTTTAATGTCCTTTTTTTTCTGAGTGTGGGACAAACATTTTGAGAGGGTGTTTTGCAATAGAAAAAAAAGAGATTAAGCTACAAATAGCGTTTTCTTTACTCAAAAAAATTCTGCATTTTTCAAAACATATTTTTTGCAAAAAACAACAAACAACACACACAAGACAAATCACAAGCAAAGTAAACAAAAAGTCGCTTAAAACGCGTGTAGTTCACTCGAAACCGTAAGAATAAGTAACGAAATAACAGCTTTTCAACATATTTAATATAGATTTCGTATTAATCACAACAAAAAATTACATAAGAAAATTCACAAGAAATATACAAAATAATCGAAGCTGTTAGACGAAGTGACAAGGCGTCGGATTTTTCATAGGATTATTTTTCAAAATACGGCATCACTACGTTTTTTCGATTTTGACATTGCAGCGGTGTTGACTTCTGAGACGTCAACCTACTTCTGCCACCTTCTTAAATACATCTTGCTGTGCACCAGTTTCTTGTTGTTGTCCTTAACCCGCGTGTTTGCTTCTTAGCTTTGTCTCAAGCTCTGGCTCGCCTACGTTGTTCTTATTGTGCTGTGGCTTTGTTGTTGTTCATATTTCGGCGCGTGTTTAACATTGTTGTTCTAATTGTGTGTGCCTGCATTACATACCGTTGTTTGGTGGCGTGTGCAATTCTTGTAGCTATGTGTTTTTGTTTGTCTGCTATGCAGTTGTTGTTGTTGTTGCTGCTTGGCTTGTTATTGTTCAAAGCCTGCTACTATTTCTTCTTCATGTGCCCGCTGTTGTTGTTGTTGTTGTTGTTGTTTTTGCTAGAATTGAACTATTGTTGTTTTAATTGTTGTGGTTGTTGTTGTTCATGTTGGTGTTGTTGTTTAAAGTTCTTGTTGTTGGAAATAAAATATTGTTGATGTTGTTGTTGTTGTTGTTGGTGTTGTTGTTTAAGATTGTTGTTGTAAAAAGTAAACTATTGTAGTTGTTGTGGTTGTTGTTGTAGCGGCTGTTGTTGTTGTTGAACTTTCATGTGGGCTGAAATTTGTCCCAAATTTCAGTTCCTCACAAATATAATAAAAGTGTACAATAAACTTGAAAATTAAAAAATACTGACATAACTTGTTAAGACAGGTAACACTTAATTTATCGTGCAGTCTTGACTGTTCACCCTTTTACGAAATAATAGCTGCGTTTTTTCCAACATCCAAATCCGATTTCCATACAAAGAAAATCTTGCGTACGAATCAGATTACGTTTACTTGTATCACGGCCAGGTGGCGCAAGATCGCATAAGTGAACGTAAAAACCGAACAAAAAAAACAAACGACGTGAGCAAATGTAAACAAATGACAGCTGATTGAAAAATATGGAGACAGCTTGAAAGTAAGTGAAAATCCTTAATTTGTTTTAATTATTTTAATGTAACAAAAATAATTTTTTTTACTTAGATGGCCATAACAACGCGTGGTCGGGTTACGGCCGACTTCACCAGCTCTAGCCAGGGGCCTCTGCTTCGCGCACGCCTTCTCCAATATGTTTCATCAAGCGCTGTTAGGGCTTCCTCGGCCTGGTCAATCTATAGGAGACTTTGACTTTATTTACGTCGTCGATCCGCGACTTTCGCCTCGAACACCTTCGCTGGAGCTTCTTCTAAATTCTTATTGAATTGTTATGTACGCTGAACTAAGTTGTCGTTAAACGCATACAGCTCGCTGTTCATTGGAAAGCAACAGCAATTACCATCCATGCCTCAGTGTCATAAAGAAGCACAGGTATGATGAGCGTTTTGTAGAGTGTCAGTTTTGACGATCGAAAGAGGCTTTGGAACAAAATAAATAAAACAAACTCATTTGTCTGGCAGGATGCTAAACCACAGGGAAATGAATTTCAGCATGCCATCAAGAGGAATGTAGCAATAGCTCACTTTCTGGAGGAATCAACGATTGCGGCGAATTATGTTGTTGTATTTTTTGAATTTGTGTTGTAATTTTGAATGCCGTGTTGTATATATTTAATTTTAAAAGAAAATAAAAGTACTGCATTATATTTAAATAACCGAAATAACATTAATTCAAAGAAGCAAACACGGTAATAAACACGTTTGTTTTATTTTCAAGATCGGTTTTATTTCTGACACTGAGGGCCAGTTTTTGTTGGCAATCGTCAAAGAGTAAAATAAAACATGGCTAGTGGAATTTTGTTTTTGGTTACAGTGAAGTTGTTGCGAAGAAAAATATTGTTTTTTTTCTGAATTAATTTTTTAATTTAAACTTTCCACATTTATTTATGGAAAACATCCACTGTTTAAGTTTAAACTACTTATTGCAAAACTACGTTGGACCGTGTTTTGTTTGTGTCGTTATGATAGTATTGCTAGCTGTTTTGTTGACGCTGTTTGGAATTCAAGCTAACATCCATGTTAATTTCGCGTTACAAACCAACAATCTTGGCAAGATGCATGGACATTTTGGCAGTTTCATCCAAGTCGTGGCAAGGAATAATACTAAGTCCATACTTTCTAATCAATTTACGCGCCTCATTTACATTAGAACCCTGCGTGTGATTAAAAAGAATTCAAGTTTGCAGAGAAGTAACAAGACACACAAAATATGCATTTACCTGCAGCCTACAATCAGTTGGCAATTTCAGTTTTAACCTTAGCAGCGCCAATGACACCCTCAGCTTTGACATCATAACGCATTCCACCGAAAATATTTACCATAATTGTCTGCACTTAGAGTCAGCAGTGATAATATTGAAAGCTTCCTAAGATATTAAAATAAAACTCGTCCTTTGAAAACACTCAAAAACATAGCTGCATGCTAACCTTGACAGCATGAGCAGTAACGCCACCACCACATACAAGAAGTTAGCTGGTTCGCCACCATTTAATTTAACCATATCCATAGTAGCCATAGCTAAGCCAGGATCGTTCCACCATGCTTCCAATTGTCCCATCTACGGCTATGCAATTCAGTTCATATTTGGCCTTCGGTTTTTCTCTGGTTTGTTCTAGCGCCGCTCGATTGAATGATACATGATGCAGGAGCTGACCACCATGAAGTTCATCGGCTTATTTTATTTCAGAGTACGAATTTTTTGTATTTTAAATAGCACTGTTTATTGAAATGGTTGTACAGCTAAAATAAAATTTTATTGTAAATATTTTATGACAATGTGGTGACATGTCTTACGTTGTTTTGAAACGCCATCTAGCTGTCATTAGTTAACAGAGTTGCAAACCAAATCTGAATCCGATTAGGATGTTTTAAAAAATGCAGCTAATAATTAAAAACTATAAATATTATGCACTGTTTCTTAATCACAACAATATTTGCACGACTTTTATGAAAACATTTATTTATCTAGTCTCAAAGACAAACACTGCAAAGGGACATACAAAATTGGTACACCTCAAATGTTTTGAGTACAAAAACAGTTATATCTTCCGTATTAACGCATAGATTTTTAGGATTAATAGCTCGTTGAAAAGGTATTAGCATCACTTTTCTTTCGATATCCATAAAAATTACTTTTGTTCGAAAACAAAAAAAAAATCACAAGTTTTTAAGCCCAATTTCACAAACGTTGACCCCTATAACTTCTAAACTACTTGCGAGCGGCCTGAAATTTTTCACCTTTATCTTTTTTAGCTCCAAATACACATTGCCCAAAAAAAAATAAAAAAAGTCCATTTCCAGCGATCTTCAATTGTTCCATTTTAAAAACGTATTGTAAATAAACCTTCAATGAAGTCTGGACAGTTCATCAATTCGCAATACAAAACAATAACAGAACGAAACGATGCACTGAATTAAACAAAATTTTATTAAACAAATACAGAACACAGCTAGTACCTTCCTCCATGCTGAGTCAAAAAGCTTTTGCGATCAGTTGATCAAAATTACAACGAAATTTAAAACGAATACAATAGGGTTTCGTCATTGTATTTTTGCTACAAAGTTGTATTTTGAACACTGCACATTTTGTTTTTTAATTTTACTTCAAATATCAAATTTATCAATAATACACAATACAAGGCAAAAACATCACATTGTGAATACCCCCAAAGATTTTTATTGATATTTAACATAATTATTTTTGTAGATATAATAGGGGTATTCACGATGTGGTGTATTTTTGATAAATTTTTACAAAATTAACAATATTTACAACAAATTGTGAACAAACCTTCACTAAAGTCTGGATAGTTCATCGTTTAGCAGTACGAGAAAAGAAAGGAATTGAAACTAAGCACTTAATTAATAACATAAGATTAAAATTATAAAAAATTCAAAAAAAAAAAAAGAAAACGGTCTGGCTGAGGATAAAACCAGGCTATTTTGTTTAATCTCTTTTCTTCTCAGTTTGTTTCTCATCAAATACTTCTGCACTGACGCAATAACAAACCGTTGTTCTCTTAGATGCATGCATCATATCAACCGAATAGAAGCGCTATCTATTGGATAATAGCATAAAATGAAATATAATGCAAGTAGTTTTTTTCATAAGAGTTAAATCTAAGCGGATCACCCTCTTAACGTGGAGTAGAGAACAAATGCTGCGAATCAGTAGGTACGAAAAAACCAATACAATACTTCGTCGTTCATTCTCTCGACATGACCTAGCCAGCGATGCCACTCTATTTTAATACACTTGACTATATCGATGTGGAGAATGCTGCACTGACTTCGCGCGAATCATGGCCAATGATGTCAATATCATCTGCATACGCCAGCAGCATAACACTCTTTTAGAAAATTGTACCGCTGCGTCTCAGGTCAGCAGCTCGGATGATCTTCTCCATGACTATATTAAAAAAGTCGCACGATAAGGAATCACCTTGTCTGAAACCTCGCTTGGTATCGAACGGAAGGGAGAGGTCCTTCCCGATTTTCACTGCACTGCTGGTGTTGTTCAGTGTCATCCTGCAAAGACGTATTAGCTTCGCAGGAATACCAAATTCAGACATGATGGCATATAGGTGACTCCTTATTGGACTGTTGAAGGCGGTTTTGATATCGAAAAAAAGATGGTGTGTGTCGATTTGTTATTCGAGGGCTTTTTCCAAGATTTGTCGCAGCGTGACGATCTGGTCGATGGTGGACTTTCCATGTCTAAAGCCAGTACACTGAGGTTCCAACCATCTGGAATGCATTCTTCCGACCAAATTCTGCATAGAAGTCTGTGAATGCATTTAAACAGAGCTTATTTAAACAGCAGGTTTAAATAAGCTCTGCAGCTTTTTTGTTTTTAAGCCGAGCTATAGCTGTTAAGACCTCGTTAAAGTCGGGCAGCGGAACTTCAACGCTGTTATCCATAATTAGGGTTTCTGAGATATCATCTCCACTGGCCGGATTGTTATCAGCGTCACCATTTAAAAGTCACGAGAAGTGCTCCCTCCATAACATCAGTTTACTCTGGATATCTGTCACTAGATTCCCATTTTCGTCCTTGCAGGAAGAGGCTCCGGCCTTTAAACCATCCGCCAAGCGTCATATTTTTTCGAAAAATTTTTGAGTCACATTCCTGTCGCCATGCATCTCAATTTTCTCGCACTCACGCAATTCCGCCTCTCGTTTTTTTCGCCTGAAAATGCGTCTCTCTTCCCTCCTCTTCTCTCGGTATCGCTCCATAACAGCACGCGTTACAACCGACTGCAGGGTGGCTTTGTAGGTGGCGTCCTTCTCTGCAGTGGCGTGGTGACACTCCTGGTCGTGCCACTGGTTTCGGCGAGGGCGTTGGTAGCCTATCACCTCTTCGGCAGCCGTACGCATAGAGTGGGATATGTGCGTCAACTGTGCGCATATATCGTCGATCGGAGGAGTGCTTTCTTGAAGCAGGAGTGAGAGTCGAGTAGCGAAGGCTTCGGCCGTCCATTTTGACTGCAGCTTGTCCACGTCTAGCTTTCTTTGCGTAGGATTGTGAGCATTCTTAGCTGCGCACAGACGTGTGCAGATCTTGGCTGCGACAAGATAATGATCCGATTCTTTGTTAGCACCACGGATCGTTCGTACGTCTAGTACACTGGAAGAGTGCCTTCCGTCAATCAAAACGTGATCAATTTGGTTGCATGTTTTTTGATCAGGGGACAGCCAGGTGGCCTTATGAATATTGAGATGCTTGAATCTAGTGCTACTTACGACCATGTTTCGTGCTGCGGCGAAGTCAATCAACCTCATTCCGTTATCGGATGTGTTGTCGTGGAGGCTGAACTTTCCGACTGTTGGACCAAATAGTTTTCCTTACCCACCTTGGCGTTGAAGTTACCAAGCACGATTTTTAAGTCCTGTCGGGGGCAGTGCTCGTATGCGTCTTCAAGGCGCTCGTAAAAACTTTCTTTGGTCTCGTCATATTTTTCTTCTGTCGGAGCGTGCGCACATGTTAGGCTTATGTTAAAAAATTTTGCCTTGAAGCGGATTATGGCAAATCGTTCGTTCACAGGAGTTAATCGCAGGACATGATGCCGTATTCTCTTGCCAACTACAAATCCGCATCCAAACTCGTGCTTCTCCGCATGGCCGCTGTAGTAGATATCACAGGATGCTTGCCGTAAGCAATCCTGTCCCTTCCATCGCATTTCTTGGATTGCAGTGATATCAGAATTATATCTTTCCAAGATATCAATCAGTTGGATAGAGGCACCATCCCAATTTGGGGCCGGACATTCCAGGTGCATATTCGTAAATCATTATCAGTTTTTCGTTTGCGGTAGTCGTCATCAGATTTGGGGATCATTCTTTTATTAATTCTTGAACTTTTATATAATTAATTTTATAAAATGGTGGCATTCAAACCCAACGCACAACCTTTGCTTGATGGCCAAAGGAAGCCCGCCGCTCAGATTCGCCGCCAAGTATATCGGTGTGATAGTTTTTTGACGTTTTCATTCCAGGTTACTCCAATTAATTTCCACCGACTCATTAGGTCACATTTTCACAGTCCATCCAAGAAACGATGAGTGTTTCTATTTACGTTTGCTGTTAGTCAACGTTGCCCAATATCATTCCATGATATATAAATGGCGAACTATAAATGGTGAACTGTGTGACACATATAAAGAAGCGTGTCAACGTTTGTGATTGTTAGAAAATGCCACTCATTGGATATACACCCCCCCGAGATGCTGGGCTTTCGTCAAATCCTCATCAAATACGAACACTGTTTTCGATAATTATCTCGACATTCTTCCCATCCAAACCAACTGATTTTAATAGCAAATACAAAGGTTCCATGTGTGATGATATTTTGCATCAGATGAGTATAAGAACATCAAATCCAAATTTGCAACTGAGCGAGGAAATTTACAACGAGGCTTTGATATTAATTGAGGACATGTGCTTGATGATGTCGAACAAGGTATTATGTGACTTAGGAATTACAGGTCTCAATCGTCCGATGCACGATGCATTCAATCAAGAGTTGCGACGCGAAAAGCAATATGATTGTGATGCCTTGAGGGAATTAGTTTGAACGAGCGTTCCACTGTTGAGTCGACAACAAAAATATGCGTGTTATACGCATATGAAAGTTGTAAATGGAACTGGAGGGATTTTTTTTTTGACGCTCCCGATGGAACTGGAAAAACTTTTTTGCTACAAAAACAACAACATGCAAATGCATTAAGAAGCAATGATTTGACTTCAAACTAAATTCTTCGAATTACAACAATCATGAAAACATCGAAGTTGTTGTAAAGAGTGGAAAGAGTTAGGCGCTGGGCATCCTGGATATAAAATACCTTTCATATGGCGTTTCATCGATTTTACACCAGCCTCCCATGTGCCACCAAGGTGAGGCCCAGAAGGGAGAGAAAAATGCCACTGTATTTGCTGGTCGCATAATGCTCTGCTAATGCCCTCCTGTGTTGATGATGAACTCAAAAACTGATAAAGTTCACGCAATTGCTGGTTGGCTCCGATAAAATTGGTGCCATTACCCGAGCAAATGTGTATAGGCTTTCCACGCCTGGCGACAAAACGATGAAGAGATGATTTAATTGCTTATGATGATAACTCAGTAACCAATTCAATGTGGATAGCTTTAGTCACCAGACAAGCAAAAAGTGCGATCCAACACTTGTATAGTTTGGAGCCGCGTCCCTTCCAAGATCGAACAAGCACAGGACCAGCAAAGTCTACTCTGGTGTTAAAAAATGCGGATCCAGGATCCAACCGATGTTTAGGAATGTTACCCATATGCTGTTGGCACGTTATACCACGCTTTTTCTTGCAAGTAGTGCATTTCAATACAAAAAAACAAAAAAAAACAAATTGGCCATTTCAGCCCTTGAAAGGACTTTGGCCGAGCTTCTTATTATCAATTGTGTTGTGTGTGTTATTAAATGTTTGCACACAATTAACCGAGAACTGGACCTACAAGTTTTAAGCCAACTCCGAACGGCTAAAATTTATGTTCTCAAGAAGCTTTAGATGGCATTATTTACTTTGTGAGGTTTGCCATTGTCTGCAGAGAGGTGGTGACCGGTCAGAAAAAATTTTTATTGAAAAAATTTTCGCCGCGACTGGGGATCGAGCTCGGGCTCCGAGCGTGCTAAGCCACAAACTTAACCTGCACACCACGGTCACCATATTTGAATACTCATTGCTTAATAACGTATCCAGCACCTCGAATCCAATAGGCCCTTACTGGCGATGTACGGCGCAAGCGTTGCTAAACTATGTGAAATATGTAATTGGTTGCCACGAGATAGAGTTAAAATTTCAGTTGCAAATGATTCTGCCTGCGATATCTTTATTCAATTCTCATGTGCTAGTTTAAATTCATTCGTCGTGAGAAATCCTGTTTTTCTCTCAGTAATGTTTTTAGTTTTGCAGTTATGTATAAAACGAAGCAAGAATGCAGTAATGCGTGTGAGTCGCGATAGGCTGGAATAACGATCGATAATATTGTCGTCAGATATTGTGACTGCAGTCAAACATATTTCCTTTCTCCCCTCTAATAGCGTTTTCTTTTCTCAACGAAAAATTCTGCCCTCTGAAGTTGCAGAATTTTTTCCATTAGCACTGATTCAACAGAATTCTGACCTGTTTTTAGCTGAGAATAGATCACAACAAATGCAACATTTTTTTAAATGTTTTCAAGTTGGCACCCTTTTTGAAAAACTTCAAAAGAATTTTATTTTGTTTATTCAGTTGGTAGCAATTGAGTTCATAATTCTTCGAACCGTCGAAGTAGAGAGGGCAGAAATTCTGCATTTTTTCTACTTTTAAGGTCAAACTTTACGAGAAATGAACACGATTCAATTTCAAGGGTCAGAATTTTATTTGAGAAAAGAACGAAATAAATGCAAAAAAATCAAACGGAGCAGAAAAAATTCAAAATTTTTTTTGAGAAAAGAAAACGCTATAATGTTGTTCAATGTCGGTGTAGCTTGATATATAGATGTGAGTGGTTGTTTTAAGATATCTGGACCATGCCACCAAAGACCGTTGCTTACCAGTTTTGCTGGACAGATGCCTCTTGTGGCGAGGTCTGCGGGATTTTGTTGCGATGGAATATGACGCCACTGCTCAGAAGGTATGACATCGATTATTTGGGATGTTCTGTTTGCTATAAACGTTTTTCATCGGCGTGGATGATCTGCGATCCATGCAAACACCACTGATGAATCGCTCCAACCAAAAATATTTACATCAGCTAATATTGTGTAACTTAGTCATTAATTTGGTAAGTAGAAGAGCTACGCACAGCTCCAAACGTGGGAGTGAAATTTGTTTCACTGGCGCTACCTTAGTTTTGGCTGCAACTAAATATGTTGAAAAACCACCATCCATATGTTGTATGCGCATATAAATTGCTCCTGAGTACGCCAGTTCTGATGAATCTGAGAACCCATGTAGCACTACGATTCTCTCGTTTGCATAACACAACCAAAAATCTTCATTGTGACTACAACAGGTGCAAGTCGGCCTATTGGATCGAAGATTCTGGCGATGTCTGACAGCACTGCGCGCTTTGTAATTAGTTTTGACTGTGTTGACAAAGTAACACTTTATTTGAAAGTATCACTTGATGTCTCCCACAGGAGACCAAGTGTGTTGACTGCTTGCGTATTGTCGTTGATAGTGTCTGAGGATTGATGAATTTGAGGGCCATTTACGTAGGTGAAAACCCGCATCAGACAGTATATCACATATTTCATTTTTTAGTTGTATTGCTGCAAGCTCACTTGTTGCACAAGTCATAAAGTCGTCCACATAAAAGTTTTTTATGATAGCTGTTGCTGCCTCTGGATATTTTTCAAGATTTGCATATGCAATGTGCTGGAGTGATCTAACTGCTAAAAAAGGTGCTGCTGAAGTACCATATGTGACAGTTCGAATATTATATTCGACCGGTAGATCGTCTTGGGAATTTCTCCATAAAATTTTTTGTAACGAACGGTTAAAAGGATGCATAGTTATTTGCCGGTACATCTTCTCTATATCCCCTGAGATTCCAACTTTGTATTTTTGAAAGCTAATTAAGATATCAAAGAGATCCCTTTGTAAAGTTTGTCCAACCAGCATTCGATCGTTTAGTGACGTTTGATGTTTTGCATGACGTGTCGAAAACAACGCGTAATTTTGTTGTTGTGCTTGTCGGTTTAATTACTGCGTGATACGGCAGGAAGTATATTCTATTTGGGTTAGAGTCGGAGATTAGCTCCATATGATTCAGTTCCAGATACTCGTGCATGTACCTTTTATACTCGTTTTGCAACCATGGGTACTTCTTAAACCGCCTTTCCATTGCATGTAGCCTCGACATGGCGGCTGCACGTGAAAGCCTTAGGTTGTCATCTTGTAAACGAAATCTCACAATATATCTTCTAGTTTTGTCACGTTGGACATCTGTAGCTCGTTTCTGCAACTTTTGCGACAAATAGTCACTTTTTCTGTCGTCACACTATTTCGTTCCAAAATACTCACTTTTACGAAAGCTAGTGCTTCTGCATTAATACGTGAGAAAATATTGCTCTGTGATGAGAAAGATACACAAGTGATAGGGAATATATAAAATTGAAACAATTGACATTTTTTTTTTTGTTTTGATTTTTTCAAAAATAAAAAATAACAAACAAAACTAAACAAAACAAATTTTTCATGTTTTGACACTTAGTGATGTTGATATTTATAAAATAAACCCTATTCATGCGTTGAGATCCGAGTATTCTTTTCATGCGGTTGCTTAATGCAGTGATACAAATTTTTATCATGGAATAAATCTCATTAATAAAATATTTAAGTTTGTATATTCAATAATTTATACATTGTAATACTTATAATATTGTGTATATTATATATTTATAGTCTAAATGAAAAATTTAAGTTGATACCTTGTACCGGGGAGAAGTATTAGTAACCACTTCATTGAAATCGAAAGTTGCACTATCAACCAAAAATTGTTCTCACCTAATCAGAACATAGTGACAACTTCAGCCGACTCGAGTCGCATATTTTAGTTTACAGAAACACTTTGGCTATTGAATTCCTACGAAAATAGAATTGAAACAAGCGAGACGAGTCACCGACTTTTCTCATTTTATTACAGAGACGGTGCAAGTGAGAATGACGTCATTATGGCGTCAAAGTGAGAAAATATTGTGAGAACTGCGGTGACAAAAGTTGCAGAAACGAGCTACTGGTGTAATATGATCTATTGGGCTTTGCATATCTTCCACCACCCAAAATCGTTGAAGCTGCTGGCTTAAATCCATGAACGAAACATGCGCTGTGGTAAAATGCTGTTCAAATGAAGATGAGGTTTGACCAATAAGAAAAAAAAAAAAAACAAAACAAATTGGCCATTTCAGCCCTTGAAAGGACTTTGACCGAGCTTCTTATGATCAATTGTGTTGTGTGTGTTATTAAATTTTTGCACACAATTGACCGAGAACTGGACCTACATGTTTTATGCCGACTCCGAACGGCTCATGTTCTCAAGAAGCTTTACATGGCATTATTTACTCTCTGAGGTTTGCCATTGTCTGCAGAGAGGTGGTGACCGATCAGAAAAATTTTTTATTGAAAAAACTTTTCGCCACGACTGGGGATCGAACCCGGGCTCCGATCATGCTAAGCCACACACTTAACCTGCATGCCACGGTCACCACCAATAAGAACCCAACCAAATATTATACAAATAGCTGTTGGTGACCCACTTGGATGTGTGAATTTGTCTGATAGAAGGCAATCCGCAAACACATCAGCACCTAGGATTTTGTCAATCTTACTAGGCTTAGAAAATGAAGGATCAGCCATTTCTATAATCTTAAAATAATTTAATTTATGATCAGTTTTTTCATATGAAGGCAAATATTGAGTTAAACTGGATAAGCACAGGGCCTCTGTTGGTATGGTTTTGTTGTTCTGTTCTGCCTTGATGCATATTTCGACTTTACCTCTGGTATTATGTTCCTTTGATGAACCAACTCCATATAACATGGTTTTATCAAATCTGCGCTTGAGCTGAAGACGTTGCACACAAGCCTTCGAAATAAGAGTCACTATTTACGCTGATTGTTAAAAAATTTTAGAATTTAGCGGTGATGTATCAGTCCGCTGGACATCTGTCGCTGCTGCTTGGTGTAGTAAGGTATTATGCAAAGTAAGGTAATTGCAATTAATTGCAATTGATTTAATTTAATATTAATTGTACTCTGCAATTAATTTATTAAGACTAACCTGTAGCTCGTTTCTGCAACTTTTGTCACCGCAGTTCTCACAATGTTTTCTCACTTTGACGCCATAATGACGTCATTCTCACTTGCACCGTCTCTGTAATAAAATGAGAAAAGAGGGTGACTCGTCTCGCTTGTTTCAATTCTATTTTCGTAGGAATTCAATAGCCAAAGTGTTTCTGTAAACTAAAATATGCGACTCGAGTCGGCTGAAGTTGTCACTATGTTTTTATTAGGTGAGAACAATTTTTGGTTGATAGTGCAACTTTCGATTTCAATGAAGTGGTTACTAATACTTCTACCCGGTACAAGATATCAACTTGAATTTTTCATTTATACTATAAATATATAATAAACACAATATTATAAGTATTACAATGCATAAATTATTGAATATACAAACTTAAATTTTTTATTAATGAGATTTTTTCCATGATAAAAATTTGTATCACTGCATTAAGCAACCGCATGAAAAGAATACTCGGATCTCAACGCATGGATAGGGTTTGTTTTATAAATATCAACATCACTAAGTGTCAAAACATGAAAAAATTATTTTGTTTATTTTTGTTTATTTTTTTATTTTTGAAAAAATCAAAACAAAAAAAAAAATGTCAATTGTTTCAATTTTATATATATTCCCTATCACTTGTGTATCTTTCTCATCACAGAGCAATATTTTCTCACTTATTAATGCAGAAGCACTAGCTTTCGTAAAAGTGAGTATTTTGGAACGAAATAGTGTGACGACAGAAAAAGTGACTATTTGTCGAAAAAGTTGCAGAAACAAGCTACTGAAGTAATTGCAAAATACAATTAAATCGTTGGCAATTAACTTTTTTAAATTAAAGGTACATTTGGACCAAAATGGATGATTCTCTGGCCAATCGGATGAAGTGGGATTATCTGAGGTCATAGGTGGGTCAATGGCACTTTTATGGGTTCCATGGAACATTTGGACCAAAATGGATGATTCTATGGCCAATCGGATGCAATGGGATTATCTGAGGTCATAGGTGGGTCATTGGCACTTTTATGGGTTCCATGGAACATTTGCATGGATGCAATGGGATGATCTGAGGTCACAGGTGGGTCATTAGCACTTTTATAGAGTCCATGGAACATTTGCACCAAAATGGATGATTCAATGACCAATCGGATGCAATGGGATTATCTGAGGTCATAGGTGGGTCATTGGCACTTTTATGGGTTCCATGGAACATTTGGACCAAAATGGATGATTCTGTGGCCAATCAGATGCAATGGGATTATCTGAGGTCACAGGAAGGTCATTAGCACTTTTATAGAGTCCATGGAACATTTGGACCAAAATGGATGATTCTATGGCCAATCGGATGCAGTGGGATTATCTGAGGTCATAGGTGGGTCATTGGCACTTTTATGGGTTCCATGGAACATTTGGACCAAAATGGATGATTCTATGGCCAATCGGATGCAATTGGATTATCTGAGGTCACAGGTGGGTCATTGGCACATTTATGGGTTCCATGGAACACTTGGACCAACATGGATGATTCTATGGCCAATCGGATGCAATGGGATTATCTGAAGTCACAGGAAGGTCATTAGCACTTTTATAGAGTCCATGGAACATTTGGACCAAAATGGATGATTCTATGGCCAATCGGATGCAATTGTATTATCTGAGGTCACAGGCAGGTCATTGGCACTTTTATGGGTTCCATGGAACATTTGCATGGATGCAATGGGATGATCTGAGGTCACAGGTGGGTCATTGGCACTTTTATGGGTTCCATGGAACATTTCGACCAAAATGGATGATTCTATGGCCAATCGGATGCAATGGGATTATCTGAGGTCACAGGTGGGTCATTGGCACTTTATGGGTTCCTTGGATTATTTGGACAAAAATTATTAAAACTTTTAATTTCAGAGAGTTTTTTCTCTATCTTGGCGTTTCATAAAATACATTTTGAATAATTAAGGACAATATTAAGAAAATGTATAAAAATACTTCTGGAAAGAGACTTATCCTGATTGATAACACATTTCAAAGAAAATTTAACAAAAGTTTAGTTACAAAAAAAATTTAAAACCATCTTAATTCGACTGAGTTTTGCTCGGAAAGTGGAATTTTTTAAATTATAGCTCTATTTTTCAAACAATTGCTATTGCAGGAATACATAAGAGATAATTTTGGTTAAAAATTTTTAGTTATAGGAAAAATTCAAATTCTATAAATTCATAAGCTCTTCTCAAACCCAATTTCATATGGATTAAATGGCGGCTTTTTAGAAAAATTTAATTTCTCTTATATAAGGTTGGGGCTTTTCCTCTCAAGCGAAACCACAGCTTTTAAAAGGGTTTTGCATAACTTTAGCCTAAATCTAATTTAGGAACATTTGAACCATTAAAATTAGTGTATTGGTCTTCGGATGCAGTAGGATTATATTCCATTTTGGTCAAAATGTTCCATGGAACCCATAAAAGTGCAAATGACCCACCTGCAATTAATTTGTCCACCCGATGACAGAAAGACAAACATTTGATTTTATATATTAGAAGATTAAATAAAATTAATTGTTTTACACTGAATGGCATTTCGATTGTCAACAACGTAGCTGCAATTCCTGATAAAGCAAGTGCAAGTGCAATATCATTCTGTGAGCGTATCGTTGCCAAAATCAACGCGAGCAAAAAAGTTTTCCAGTTCCATCGGGAGCGTCAAAACAAAAATCCCTCCAGTACCATTGTTCACAACTTTCATAAGAGAGTTATACGCATATTTTTGCTGTCGATTCAACAGTGGAACGCTCTTTCGAACTAATTCCCTCAAGGCATCACAATCATATTGCTTTTCGCGTCGCAACTCTTGATTAAATGCGTCGTGCATCGGACGATTGAGAGCTGGCATTCCTGAGTCACATAATGCCTTGTTCGACATCATCAAGCACATGTCCTCAATTAATATCAAAGCCTCGTTGTAAATTTCCTCGCTCAGTTGCAAATTTGGATTTGATGTTCTTATACTCATCTGATGCAAAATATCATCACACATGGAACCTTTGTATTTGCTATAAAAATCAGTTGGTTTGGATGGGAAGAATGTCGAGATAATTATCGAAAACAGTGTTCGTATTTGATGAGGATTTGACGAAAGCCCAGCATCTCGGGGGGGTGTATATCCAATGAGTGTCATTTTCTAACAATCGCAAACGTTGACACACCATTTATATATCTTGGAATGATATTGGGCCACTAACGTTGACTAACAGCAAACGTAAAAAGAAGCACTCATATTTTCTTGGATGGAGTGTGTTAATGCGACCTAATGAGTCGGTGGAAAATAAATTGGGGGTAACCTGGAACTGGATTTCCTTGTTTCCGCCTTTGAAATTTCTTTGACGATTGATTCCAAGTGTAATACCTTGGAAGTGGACAATTTTTCTTTGTATAAAAAACTTTTGTAGACTATTACAAACACTTAAAAAAAATTAGGCAAACCAGCTACAATTTTAGATATATATATCAAAACAGTGGGCGTGGTCAATTTTTCTTTCAGTTAAAACTTAAATTGGAGTACTACTAACATTTAACAAAAAATAAGCCTAATCGGTGAAGCCGTTTTCCGATTTTAGATAAATCAAAAAGTGGGTGTAAAAGTGGGCGTAGTCAATTTTTTTTCCGTTAAAACTAAAATTGGATTTCTACAAACATTTAAAAAAACAATTAGCCAAATAGGTACAGCCGTTTTCCGATTTTAAATAAATCGAAAAAGTGGGCGTAAAATTGGGCGTGGTCAAAACCTAAGTTGGACTACAACGAATATTTCAAAAAAAAATTATCAAAATCGATCCTGCCGTTCTCAACTGATGCAATTACCAACGAACGACATTTGATTTTTATTTATATAGATTAAATTCCAAGTATTAAAACAGTTCCTGCTAATAAATTAACTACAAAAAATCTAAGTCATTCTTAATTTTCAAGATTGAAAGTAATTGCTACTGACTCGTTACTTTATTCTCTTCTCGTTTTTCGTTATAAGTAGTGTCCGACCGAATATTTGGTTTCGGTTTCGGCCAGTTTCGGCCCTTTTAATCAGTTTCGGCATCAATATGGCCGAAACCGAAACCGAGACCGAATATTTGGTGGGACACTACTAATTCGGTCATAAAAAGCTCGTTCAAAGGCCTTTCAAGGGCTGAAATGACCAATTTTTTTTTTGTTTTTTACTACTAATTCGGTTCTTTCATATATTTCAATCGTAGATTTGTATCGCCATAGAAAATGCCCAAAACATGGTTGTTATATCTCTTTAATAACTTAGGTAAAGTTCCGATCACAGGTCGCGTCGATATATCGACTCTCCGGTAATGCCGGTGTAAAAAAAATTGGAAATCCTGAAATTCACTTAATTGGTTCCTATAGGTTTTGGGGTCATTGGAAACGATGGTGATATAAGTTTTTGTGCAAAACCTGTTATTTTTAGACTATAATGAAGCTCCTTTGGCATTATACAGAGCCCACTACTTGGACGAAGAGAGACGGCGTGGCTCCACATTATTTTTTTAACTTTTTGATACATATATTTGCTTTAGTCATATCACATACTCTAAGTTGAGGTACATGTAGTGTCCTCATACACACTACGTATACATACACAATACATACAGATAACACAATCAATTACTACTTGCTTCAAAATTAATTTTTTATTTATAAGTTATCAAAATTTTGTATTCAAGTTTTTTAATTTTCATTCTCAGTTGTTGAAAATATTTTATAACAAAAAGTCATATTAAAATATATTTGTATTTAAAAAATATCAAAATAAAAATGGTTTAAATAAAAAATACACGAAACCATATACATATGTCCACGTAAGAACCAGTTTATATGATTATATATATATATATCAATATACACATGAATATACTCTTATTTATACTTTAATTATGTTATTCCACACTTGTATACATTTTTATGGAAGGTTATTGATTTTAGAGTTACCTACTCTACCGAGTTGCTATATCGATTTTCCGGTTTTGTAAAGGTGTTAAGTAGAACAAAAACGTGACACTCACAGTCATTTGATTGACCGTGTGAGTTTGACCCAACACAAAACGATAAATGTATTTTGTTTCAGTTTGTAAATGCAGCCAAGCTCTTATTTTAGACTATAATATTAAGTTATTTAAATTCTTTAAATACTAAAAAGTTCCTTAAAGTGGTATTAAAAAATGATCTTTTTATTTATTATTTTAAAGTTGAACTTTAATATTCAAAGAATATTTATCGTATATAAACGTTATTATAATTTGTTTGAATCGTTATGTTTTTGAAAGCTTTAAAAAAAAATTAAAAACTTAATGTTTTTTAAAAATTTTTCATGTAGACATTCAGTTTCGGTTTTGGTTTCGGCCGAATATTACAAAATGGCCGAATTTCAGTTTCGGCCAAAATTTTGGTTTTGGTCGGACACTAGTTATAAGTAACGAGTTGTCAAAAAGCGCAATTTACGCAAGCAAAGTTTAAATATTTTCAACATTTCTTGCGTAAATTGCACCAGCGAGTAAACGGAAGCATATGCATATGCAGTTAATGAACTTTCATCTAAAAGCTTTCACACATTCTATTGCATTACGCTCAACGAGTAGACAGATGCATATGCATATAGCCCTAACCAAAATAGACGAAACGAGACGATAGCAACTCGACGAGCATGTACACTCGTTACGTCTGTTTTGACATTTAACCCAAAATGAAACGTTCTTGAACTCGTCTAGACTGTCAGCTGCCAACTGTTTCAAATTCATATAAATGCCTTGTTCATCCTTAATAATGGCTATTAATTCATTAAAATATTGTTTCTTGAACTAATTGATAAAAATGCAACAACACTTGATGTAAAAATACTCTGCACTATTGTTGCGGACGAGTTGAGACGCTAAAAGTTCGGTTCTTACGGAACAAAACGTCTCGTCAACCCGTTTCGTTCAGTTTCGATATGTTTACGTTTGCTTATTTTGGGCAACAACATTGAATTGCATTCAAGCGAACATTTTCGTCTTGGCTCGTTACGGAGCAAATCGTCTATTTTGGTTAGGGCTTATGCAGTGAATGAACTTCCCACTTTAGTTTTACACATAGAACAATACCACAAAAATGTTCGACGTACATGTTTGGTCAACTTTACTGTAGTTTATTTCACAGTTATCATGCAGGCATGTATTGTTTGTTTTTTGGTGTCAATACCATAGCAATCGTTCCTTACCATATGTTCCTAATATTTGGCTTGAATCATAACTAAACTCTTATATGTGCAAATATAAATTCTTTTGAATTCATCACGTTGGATTTCATTATTGTGAAAAATGGCAGAGGCAGAGGTAGGAAAGGTATATTTTGTAAAAGTTAATTGAGTAAAAGTATTATTTTAGTTATCAAAAGCGTTGCGAGATTTACCAAATCGTGTTCTAAATGTTCCAGTGGAAGAAAGACGCGTGTTGTTTCAGAACGTTTCATCAGTTTTACGAAATCCCGGTATGTAAAATATATTTATAGCTACTTTAAATATTCAAGCAATTTGATTGATATGTATTTTGAAGGAATTAATTCATCAATATTGCGAGGAATATGTAAGGTCATAGGTACGACTCTAACAAAGTACAAGGATCCAGCATCACAATTACTTGTACGCAATCTTATCGTAGACTTGCTTGAGGCTCACACCGGAGTTACTATCGAACACTTTAATGGCGTTTTCAAATCAATTGTTCTTAAAGAGCTTCCAAACGCTTCTCCTCATAAAGCATCTAAAGTTGCAATAATTGCTTTAGGCTGGAGTGTTATAGTCATGAAAAGTGGTTGTATGAATTCAAATGTGTGCAAAACTGAAATTAACAAGTTAATGGAATATCAGGCAGCTATGTACGAAACCACACTATCAGCAACTAATGTACGCTTTTTAGATATGACTGAGAAAATGTTTTTCGACTTGTGGATTGATAATATATCTTTATATGAGGAATATATAAAGTTTTTTGTCGATAAGGAAGCTGGGAGTAAAATTGTCGTATTTTTAATGCTTCTGATGAGGTTTACCGAAAAATTTCAGAGCGACAAGGACTTTTTTAGCAAAAATCGTTCTAAAATTGTGGATCATTTTGTAAAAGATATTATAACCACAAAAATTAAACCGAATTGCAATTCCATTCTTGCGTGCCGGCCCTTGCTGAAAAGAATTACCAAAGATGATTTTGAAAAAATTATATACCCTGCGTTGCAACGATCAATGCTTCGTAGTCCTGAAATTGTATTGCAGGGTGTCGGAATAATTGTTCAAGAAATAAGCTTTGATTGCGATGAATACGTCTATAATTTAGGAAAAGTGTTAATACAAAATTTGTATTCTAAAGATGACACAACAAGATCAGAGTCTGTAGAGTCCATGAAGCAAATTTCACTGAAATGTTACAAAGTTAAAACTGTTAGAGATTTAATAACTGATATATTTGCAATTCTGTCCGGAGCCGATGGAAAAATAACAGTTGCTGAGTTCCGTATAAACTTACTTCAGGTAATCTTTTATAATAAATGATGAGGGACCGTGAAGGGTGGGTGTTTTGGTTATTTAAATGAATGAAATAAAAAAGAGTTAATCGCGCGTATATAACATAATTTTATCCCGCTAACACGCTTGAAAGAAGAGAATATATATCTCGAAAATTTCGAAATAGGCTGCAAGTACTTGCAAGCCAAATTATGTGTTGTATTCTTATAAGCTTTTATCCCCTAATGAGTTACAGAAAATTTCAATTTAAGTTAATATATAACGACATCGTTATTTCAAAATCATATGCATTTAGTGTTCCAAAATCAAAAAATCTATATGGAATCAATGGCTAGCTTCCAGGCAGAAGGATCTATCCGGACGATTAGCCAGGTGGGCATTATTCCAACGAATAATAAGGTGCTTATCAAAACTATACGACACCAAACAAGTTTTATTTTTTGAGGTTGGACAGGTCAATGGGGGTCCCATATAATATAAATGTAATAAGTTAAGTTTTTGTCATTGTATAAGAACCATTAAAAAATTAATAAACACAAAACGTCGTTTAGTTTTGATACGATTGCAACTTAGCAGCAATGAGAGCATTTGAATACAAACTAACGGTACTCCTTTAAATCAAAGCTTAGACCTGATAAAAAGACTTTGTTTTAAGCAGTACGCTTTGTTCTCTCATACAGTGTTTGATCTTTCTTCGAAATGTAATCAACATAGATTGAATGTCAAATTCTTGGAGCATATCTGATTGGATAATGCTTGAGCACACATGTGTGAGTTTATTTCAAATTGAACAGGTTCGATTTAAAAAGTATAAGCAAACTTAAATACAATTTCAAACTTGTTTTGCCCAGCAGAAATGTGGATATATCTGTTTGAAAGCTCGATTTAATGATAAAAAACACAACCATCTGCTTACTTACTTGAATTTTGGGTTTTTTTAATTTTTGGTGGATGCTGAAATCTGCACTTTATTTAGTTTAATTTTATACTAACTACTATTTATTATATTCTTATTATTTGTGTTTGTGTTTTCTATGTCAAAACTGAGGTGTGTTAGAAAAATGGGCGTCATACACAAACTAACACGCCCACCTCCCATACAACCGCAAAATTAAAAACTTTATAAAAAGGCTTATATTTAGCTGCAGGAAAACAATTTGGTATGTATGTATTTTAGACACATAAAAATAATAAAGCCGTGGGGGTATTTTAACTTCAGCCAAGTCGAAGATATACCTTACTAGTTTTTTTTTAATGTCGACCAATCAGAATGAAGAACGCTCTCAAAATTATTTTCTTATTCTCAAACATGCGCGAAAATGTTCTTCTCTTTTGAAACAGTCTATATAACATTCAAGCATTGGAACTTGTAAACAAATCTGAAGTATAAATAATGTGCACTATAACAACATACTGCACGATAGTACTATGTTATGATGTTTTGATTTTTTTTTTTTGCCAGGCGACTGTGCAATCTAGCAGCAGTGATGTCACTTACAAATATTTAATAGTGGTAGTTGGTGTCTAGAATTAGTGGTAAATTTAGAAATTGGATGGTAGATAAATTCTTCCCAAAAAAAAAATATTAACATGCTTCATTCTCATAAAAATTCTAATACAGTTTTTTTGTTAACCTGTATTTATTTTATATGCAGAATAGACACAAATAATTTTTAAATTATGTTATGTGTTTATTATAACTAAGGTTTTTTAAGAATTTATATAACATAATTCCGTAAAATGTGAGTGCGGAACGCTTGATTTTTTTGAAAAATTTTATAGCTATTGTAAGGCATTTTTGTTTTCTGATTTATTGAAACTTCCAAAACTTTTTATATAGTTTTCATTTTGAAATTTTCAGTTTTACAAAAAATTTTCGTTTTTGCTTTAAGGTATTTTATAAATATTTGGAACTAAAAATTTTTATTTGTAATCATCGATTATTCCCAATTCAGCTTAAAGAAAATCAATATTTCATGTTGTTTTTTTTTCTTTATTAAAACCGGGCCCGTTATTTTTGACGGGAAAGAACTATTATTTAAATAATATGAAAAATTCATATAGTTAAGCCTGGTTTTCACTATGTCAATTTCGATGGTCAGTTGTTGTCAGTCACATGAAAACTGCGAACACGTTGTCATTTTTTTTCTGTTTGACAATGGCAAAAAATAGGAAAAACTAATCTCTTCACATGTTTATAGCAAACATTGCAAAAAAAAAATGTTATTTATGTGATTTTTTAAACTTTTAAATTTCATGTCAAACAAAAAATGACTAAGTGAAAACCAGGCATTAGAGGAAAAGTGGCAGAAGTAAAAAAATTAATAGTAACAAACTTATAATAAAGTGACAGCACTAGCTATCATTCAAAATTTTTCACGCTGCTGCTGCTCAAAAGTGGCAGTGTTATCCATATATGTTATTATTGTTTTTGCATCCTTTTCTATACCTTGTATTCTAAGCAACCCTGTCAGTCTTATCCATAGCGTTGATGTTGTCTTCCTGTTGAAGAAAATGCAATTTCTTAATCTTCAGTACACAAAAATCAACACAATAGGAAATTCAAATTCATGCTTAGCCAGAGTTGTGACATTATACTCTGGAAAGTAAGTAACATATTACTTACATATTTCCAATTTATAAAAGTATAGCATATTACATATTAAATGCTTCCAAATAAAAGTAATAAGTAACATATTACTATTATTATTAATTTTTTGCTTAAAAGTCAACAAAAATAAAAACAGAAAACAAGTAACATTTTAAGTTTTTCTTATGCACTTATAAAAACATGTATACACTCCGCGTCAGCAGAATAGGTTTGCTGTTTCAATGATATACAAAAGATTTTTCCTCGCAA
This sequence comes from Tetanocera ferruginea, assembly GCA_958299015.1. Lineage (NCBI taxonomy): Eukaryota > Metazoa > Arthropoda > Insecta > Diptera > Sciomyzidae > Tetanocera > Tetanocera ferruginea. The sequence goes on along the minus strand of OY282642.1, from coordinate 67,875,485 downwards.
AATGAGCATAGCAGAAAACTTTTTGTTGTTGTTTTATTTTAAGTGTTTTATTATAAAAAATTAGGTAAAGTGAAATTTTAGATAAAGTAAACGTTAATTTTTTGTTGTTGTTAAGCTTTAGCATAAAAAAATTATGCACTTTTTGATACGTCATTAGAACAGGTTCATCACATTCATTTGAAGAAACAGAAATGAAAAATTTTTATATTTTATCTCAACTTATTATTTTTGTTAAATTTAATAATTTTTTATAACGAGTGCTAATTCCTTTACTTAATATAGTTTGGAAATCCAGTTCGGAATAGAATCATTCCAAGTTGCTCCAAGTACTTCAAGGAAATTTCACTCCAAGCCACTTTAATGGAAGAACTGAGTGACTTGGTCTTCAGTCTGTTTACCGGATTCGTACACATTCCGAAATAATCAATCCAAAACATTTTCAATAATGTTTAGGTCCTGAGGGTTTGGAGTCCATGATATTAGTTGAATATTTTGTTCACTGATCCAGCTTATAACGGAACGTGCCGTATGAATAGGAGCGTTATTATGATGGTAAATCCTTACCAAGGATCCAAACATATTTTCAAATCTTGGTAAATCTTAGTCTTGTATAGCTTTATACAAATTTCCCGTCATTCTGCAAGTCGGAAGCTCAACAGTTACAAAATATGATATGGGGGGATGTAGCCCTCCAAACAATTACATCTCTATGGCCATGGTGATGAGTTCAAAATCGTTTCTTCTTTAGCAAATTATGAAAGTAATAGTTATAATCAGCTGATTCATCCAAATTGAACTTTTTTTCGTCATAGAAAACTACTTACTGCCATTCTCCCTTCCAAATGATGTAATTCTTACAAAAATTCAACTAATTTTCCGGCCGTTCAGGGTTAAGTTGTTGTTTTTTCTCAATCTTATGTTTTTTTAGGTGCAGAGCACTATTAATTGCCCGTCGCATGGTTGAAAGACTGGCGTTTTCCGCAGCTTAATGCCTGATTTTTGTCGCCGACAGGCAAAAGTTGGTGGCTTAACGAATAATTGCTCTCTTAACTGCAGCATATGCCGCCGAATAAGTACACCTTTTCATGTTTTTACCATAGTCTGTTTTATTTCTTACAAAATTGCATACTACGTTTTGCCTTTTTCCGATTTTGCTAGCGATTTCATGAGTACTTAGATTCTGTTTCTTGTACATCTCAATTTTAACTTTTTTCTTCGTATATAAAGCTTTTCCGCGTCCCGTAGGTGGCCACGACAACCCGTTGTCGGGTTACGGCCGACTTCATCAGCTCTCGCCAGGTGTCTCTGCTTCGCGCGCGCCGTCTCCAATCTCTTTCACCAAGCGCGGTAAGGGCTTCTTCGGTTTGGTCAATCCATCGGAGGCATGGTCTTCCTCTGCGTTGTCGACCCTCGGCTTTCACCTCAAACACCTTTTTCGCTGGAGCTTCTTCATCCATACGAAAGACATGACCCAGCCAACGTAGTCGCTGAATTGTTATACGCTGGACTAAGTCAATGTCTCGTACAGTTCGTGGTTCATTCGAATGCGGCAGTCGTCGCTAACTCGCACAGGACCAACGATTTTGCGAAGAACTTTCCTCTCGAACACCCCAAGAGCGGCTGCATCTGTTTGCGATACCACCCATGCCTCAGCGCCATAGAGAAGCACTGACATTGTTATTGCTGTTTACGGCGGTGCCAAGGTATGTAAACTCCTTGACAACTTCAAAGTTATATTTGCCTGCTGTGACATGGGAGAATAGACGCCGCGCTTCCCTATTTGCAGACAGCATATACTTCGTTTTGCCCTCTTTCATTGTCAAACCCACTTTGGCTGATTTCTTTCCGATACACAGTGGGCTCGCTAAACACTTTTTATCTGGCCAAAATTCTGAAAACCTCTAGAAGGGGGTTTGAAATATTTTCTCTTAGATTACTACAATAAAGCAAAAAAACCAGAGTGTGAAAAATATAGGTTTTGGCCAGCAAAAGTGATCTGTGAAACCATTGTGCGATAGCGGTGAAAGCAGCAGTTACATATCTCTCGGTTTATCCAATAATATCGATATCATCAGCATACGCAAGGAGCTGGACATCTTTGTGGAAAATGGTACCATTTCGATGTACACTTGCCTTTCGTAGGATCCCCTTCATGATGAAATTGAAGAGATCGCATGATAGCGGGTCGCCTTGTCTGAAACCTCGTTCAACTTATCAACTTATCAACTTTGCAGGTATACCGAACTCAGACATTGTTGCGTACAGGCAAAAAAAAAGTATTTAGTAACGTTTTCTTTTTAGTAGTGTTAGTGTCGTAATTATGTAAATAGCAATTTTTGGATTTAATACTACGTTCACTTACGGCATAAATTACTTAATTTGTCATAAATAACTTTCCTTAATCAACTGCGTTCATACTAGCTGATCGAAATTTATTTTGAAATTTTCATGACAACTCGCATATTTGTTTACCTTATTTTATTTTGTTTGCATGATTTTATTTTGAATTTATTCTTTATTCTAAATGACACCTTGTGATGTGTCGATTATTAATAAAAAAAATTAGAGCCGACACAGATTGGATGTTAATTTGGAACTAATTTCAATGACAGATTTTCCACAACCAAATTACTTAATTAAGACATAATTTATGCATAAATTAAGAATGAGCCGTAAATTACGATAGTGAGAACATGGTATAACTAAACCCCTTGTTTGGATGAGTGAGGAACACGTAGATATTGCCAAACGATTACGACACTTGCTCTTAATTAAATTTTGAATCGAAAAATTCTCAACGTTAGCAGATGAGTGGGGAATTGATAAGATACCATGGGCAATTCTGAAAATGTTTGAAAACATATTTACATTTAACTCATTTTTAATAACTCCACTTCAGTCCCGAATTCGGAAATAGTCGAATCCTTAAATTTTTTCAATTCCTCAAAATCTGCCAGCGTATTCCGTGTTGATTGACTTTGCATTTAAAAGTTCTTGTTCTTGTCCAGTTGACTGGTCAAGAATTTTGGTAAGCAATTTATGACTTCATTTTCAAAACTGATTTTTTTCAAATCTTGACAAAATTTCAAGTAAAATTCTTTAATATTAGTTTTAAACTCAGCAACATTGTCAGCTGGTACCTTCTCTGTTATATAGTATACCCTTAGAATACCCTTTAAGTAAACAAATCAATTGTTATTGATTGATTAAAATTTTTGGTATGCTTAACCCACTACGCAACACAAGACATTGTCATATCCCAGTAAAGAAAAAAATCCCAGTTAAAATGGATTCACTCGTATCTAACTGATAGAACGCTAGTTGTCAAGATCGGTGAAAAATACTCCAGGCCCATCAAGGTTACATCCGGTGTTCCGCAAGGGAGTCACTTGGGTCCCTTGCTTTTTAATTTATTCATTAATGATATTACTCAGTCTTTTAAGTTTAGTAAGAGCCTTTTATATGCCGATGATTTAAAGATTTTTCTGGAAGTTAAGGAATGTACTGACTGTGTGAAGCTACAGAATGATATTTCATCTTTGCTGCGATGGTGTAATATTAACCAATTACATCTTAACTTTAACAAATGTAAGGTACTCTCATTTGGTCGGAAAATAACTCCCATTGTGTATGAGTATAAGTATAACACTAGTGATGTTTTTTGCAGGGTGAGTCAATTTAAAGACCTCGGTGTCTTTTTTGACCAAAAACTGTCTTTCGACACTCACATGGAATACATTATCGCAAAAGCGAACTCCCAATTTGGGTTTCTAAAAAGAAATACCATTGAATTTCTTGATCCTTTTACACCTAGGACACTCTTTTTCAGTTTGGTAAGATCTCAACTAGAGTATACTTCAGTTGTGTGGGACCCTATTTATGATGTCTCGATTACCCGTATAGAGAATATTCAAAAACGTTTCACAAGATTTGCCCTGAGAAGACTATACTCTTGGGAAACTATGCCTGCTTATAGGGTGCGCTGCCGTCTTTTAGGTCTAAGGCCCGTTAACTGATCTCCGAAGTTTAAATTCCTTAATCTCAGATTTCGTAAACAGAGTTTAAATTTTAAACTCAGTTAAAATTATTTTCGTAATTATCTCATTTTTATCGGCAGTTTTCTTAAACTCTGTTTAAAAATTTAAACTGAGATTAAAAAACATATTTGAGCGGCACTGTAGTAAAAATTCTACAACTTTGACGTAGAACATCAAAATATTTCAAAAATTTTTGATAAAATAATGCAAATTGTCAGTTTCATTGAAATATTTTTTTTTCAAAACTTAAAATATGTTTGTTTTTTGTTTATTGTTTTGATTTTTTGAAGTATGATTTTTTTATTTTTTATTTTTTGTTTATGATTGAGAATATTTCCAATGTTCTCAGAGAATTTTTGACAGAATCTAAGTTTAAATTTTTTAAACCTAGAATTTCTGTGTTTAAATTTAAACTTGCCTCACCAAGTTAAACTTAGATTTTTTGAGATGAGGTATCGGCGTTAAAATTTAAACTGAGGTTAGAAATTTTAAACTTTGTTTAAGCTAAACTTTGTTTAAAATTGAGATCAGTTAACGGGCCTAAGTAGTTTAACTGATAGACGAATCTTTAACAATATACTGTTCGTTAAAGATATAATCGACGGTAGAATTGATTCCCCCGATTTGTTAGCATTAATTCCATTCAATGTCCCGGCACGTTATTTGCGAAATCCAATTTTATTCTATACGTCTTACCATAGAACTAATTACGGTTGCAATGAGCCTCTTTCACGGTGCCTCTCTGATTGCAATAAATTTGCGAATCAATTAGATTTCAGCGTTGATAGAGATACCTTCATTAATAACCTCAAATCCATCATTATGTAGTCTCAAGCTTTAGATTAAGTATTTTTGTTATCTTAGTTTTTAAGTACTATCAAGTAATCTGTGAGGGCTTAGCCCAGTAGATGAATTTCGAAATAAATAAATAAATAAAAGAATTAGGTGCTGATGCAATTAGTTTACTTCTTATTTTGTGTGTGCTCTGCTTGCAGATCGTGAAAGCTATGCGTGATATTAGGAGTTTAATATGTAATTAATTGTAAAACTATAAAATATAAAAGTACCAGGGTACTTTTTCGGCAAGAAGGTACTCGGGTACTTTTGTAGAGTCAATAGTACTCAAAAAAGTACTATTCCACTCAAAATATCATCCCTGGTGCATATACATATATATATTACCGTAAGAATAAATTGGGAAAAAATTAACAACTGCTTGTGAATATTTTGACGTAGAATTACGTCTTACAGCGCGGTTTGTATGGGGTCGTTTTAACAGATTTTTTCAAGGTCATTAGGCAACGTTTTTGGCGAATACTTTAGGGTATACCTACAGCCTTTTATACTCGTCGTTCAAAGATAATATATATACTAAAATATCAGATATATCCTGCGCTGAATGAATATCTAATTTTGAATTTTGTAACTATTATATTAAAGTCACAAAATAGTAAAATATAAGAAGAAAAATGCATGTTTTTATATAAGAAAATCAATCATCAGCTGCTTATGTGCCTGCTGCCTTCTTTGTTTTTCTTTCGTTGTTTATGCTTGTATGCTTTAGTCTTGCAAGAACTGATTGGTTTGCTTTGGCAGCATTGTAAGCATTAGTTCGCATTGGGTTTATGTATGCACTACTGTTCTAGTATACTATTTTGAAACCAGAGTTCATGAACCTCTTTTCAACTCAGTCAATGAACTCAATCTGTCAAATTTAACGAAATGGGTCTATGATCCGGTAGATTTAACTCTTATGAAAAAAACGAGTTGGATCATATTTCTTTTTATGCTTTTACCCAATAGATGGCGTAAAATTTAAATTTTTGTTTTTAATGCAAATTAATTTGGATTCCACATCCCACTAGCACTAGCGAGTGTAGTTTGCAAACTATACATCGAACAGAAAGTGTAGCTAGCAAACTAAATATCAGACAGAAACGAGAGGAAAGGACATGTGCTCAGCGTGAAATATAGTAACCATTCGATTTTTTAAAAATCGGGGTCTTAATTATACCCTAAACCTGAAAGGTCAGGGTATATTAACTTTGTGCAAACGTTTGTAACGCATAGAACGAAGCGAGTCCGGTATAGAAAAGTATATATATTCTTGATCAGCGTCACCACGTGAGTCGAGCTATCTATGTCCGTCCGTCCGTCCGTCCGTCCGTCTGTGTGTTGTCCGTATACACAGGATAAGAAGAAGGAGTTGAGATAATTGGATGAAACTTGGTACACATGGTCACATGTACCCAAGGATCTGCACTATTGAATATTTTTGGAATCCGCCCACGGACACGCCTACCTACCATACAACGCAAAAATTGAAAACTGCATAACTCAGCTCATAATAAGTCTACAACAATAAAATTTGGTATGTGTGTGTTTTATATCAACACAAAGATGTTTTTGAAAAATGGACGTCATCCGCTCACGGACACGCCCACCTCCCATACAACCCAAAAATTGAAAACGCAATAAATAAGCCTCTGTTTAACCTAAAGAGCTAAAATTTGGCACGTATGTTTTTTATAACAAAAAAAAGATGGTTTTGAAAAATGGACATCATCCGCCCACGGACACGCCTACTTCCCATACAACGCGAAAATTGAAAACTGCATAGCTCAGCTCATAATTAGCCTACAACAATAAAATTTGATTTGTATGTGTTTTATACCAACACAAATATGTCTTCGGAAAATGGACGTCATCCGATCACGGACACGCCTACCTCCCATACAACCCAAAAATTGAAAACGCAATAAATAAGCATGTGTTTAACCTACAGAGCTAAAATTTGGCACGTATGTTTTTTATGACAAGACAAAGATGGTTTGGAAAAATGGACTTCATCCGCCCACGGACACGCCCATTTACAATAAATTTTTTTTTTTTTTTAAAAGTGGGTTTAGGGTATTTCATAGTCGGCCTAGACCGACTTTAGACTTTCTTTACTTGTTTTAATTTGAAATTAGTAGTTAAACTGACTGTAGCTCGCAAACTATATATCGGGCAGAGACGAAAGTGGCACCAATGGAAAGTGCATTTGCTTCGCCTTCTTTTCAACTAAGTCAATGAACTCAACCTGTCAAACTTAACGAAGTGATCGAAAAAATTTGAAATTTTGCTTGTTTCTTTTTGCTTGCTCATTTAATCATACTTACTATTTAACTTTTTCTTTGTTTTGGCATCAATAAGTAGTCCATAATTGAGTGTTATTCATTTATTTTTTAATTTTTAGAAGATCAATAAAAATACGTGCAAAATGAACAAAACAGTCGGACCAAAGAGACAAAGTAAAAGAGGTTACAACTTAAACGGAATTCTACGTCTTCACTTACGATACTATCGAAACTGTTTCTTTTTTTTTTACAAATGAAACTAAGAAAATAACTTAAAAAAAAATAAAAACAAACAAATTGGCAACTTCAGTCCTTAAAAGGAATATTGATATGATATTATGAGTGTTATAAAGGTTTGTACACAATGAACCGAGAACTGGGCCTACATGTTTTATGCCGACTCCGAACAGCTAAAGTTCATGTTCTCAAGAAGCTTTACATAGCATGGTTTACTCTGAGGTTTGCTTTTGTCTGCAGAGAGGTGAAGGTCTATCAGAAGAATTATTTTCAATTGAAAAAACTATCTGTCAGATGGTGATTCGGGCCCGGGTCTGCCAGGATTCATTGTCATGCACACCACACACTTAGCACGAACTTCCACGGTCTTACTTACTTACTTAGATGGCGCTTACAACCGTTGGTCGGTTTTGGCCTGGTCTAAGAATTTTCGCCAGCCTCTTTTGTCGTGCGCTTGCTGGCGCCAGTTGGAAACTCCAAGCGTTGTCAGGTTATCCAATGCCTGGTCTTTCCAACGGAGATGCGGTCTTCCTCGTCTGCGTTGGCCACCGCTGGGTACCGAATCCAATATCTTTTTCGCTGGAGCTTCGTCGTTCATTCTCTCGACATGACCTAGCCAGCGAAGCCGCTCAATTTTAATACGCTTGACTATATCGATGTCGGCATATAGCTCATACAGCTCATGGTTCCATCGTATTCGGTACTCGCCATTGACGCAGATTGGACCATAGATCTTGCGAAGGATTTTTCTCTCGAACGCTCCCAAAGTCCTTTCATCAGAGCTGCTCAACGTCCAGGTTTGTGATGCGTATAGTAGGACGGGCATGATTATTGACTTATAGAGCGTCAGTTTTGTTCGTCGAGAGAGAGCTCTGCTTCTCAATTGCCTACTGAGCCCAAAGTAACACCTGTTGGCAAGAGTTATCCTTCGTTTAATCTCAATACTGATATCGTTGGAGGAGTTTATACTGGATCCCAGGTAAACAAAGTCCTTCACTACCTCAAAGGAGGTGTTGTCAACAGTGACGTGGTTTCCAAGACGCTGGGACTGTTTGTTTGTTGACACAAGATACTTCGTTTTATCTGCGTTCACTGCAAGACCCATTCGACTCGACTCTTTTTCTAGCCTGGAGAATGCTGCACTGACTTCGCGCGTATTTTGACCAATGATGTCAATATCATCAGCATACGCCAGCAGCATAACACTCTTATAGAAAATTGTGCCGCTGCGTCTCAGGTCAGCAGCTCGGATGATCTTCTCCATGACTATATTAAAAAAGTCGCACGATAAGGAATCACCTTGTCTGAAACCTCGCTTGGTATCGAAAGGAAGGGAGAGGTCCTTCCCGATTTTCACTGCACTGCTGGTGTTGTTCAGTGTCATCCTGCAAAGACGTATTAGCTTCGCAGGAATACCAAATTCAGACATGATGGCATATAGATGACTCCTTATTGGACTGTCGAAGGCGGCTTTGAAATCGACAAAAAGATGGTGTGTATCGATTTGTTTTTCGAGGGTCTTTTCCAAGATTTGTCGGAGCGTGAAGATCTGGTCGATGGTGGACTTTCCAGGTCTGAAGCCACACTGATAAGGTCCAATCAGTTGGTTAACGATGGGCTTCAGTCTTTCACACAATACGCTCGACAGGACCTTATATGCGATATTAAGAAGGCTGATCCCACGGTAGTTGGAGCAAATGGTGGGATCGCCTTTTTTGTGGATTGGGCAGAGCACACTGAGGTTCCAATCATCTGGAATGCATTCTTCCGACCATATTCTGCATAGAAGTCTGTGAATGCATTTAAACAGAGCTTCGCCACCGGTCTTAAACAGCTCAGCCGGTAGACCATCGGCTCCTGCGGCTTTGTTGTTTTTAAGCCGAGCTATAGCTGTTAAGACCTCATTATAGTCGGGCAGCGGAACTTCAACGCTGTCATCCATAATTGGGGTTTCCGGGATATCATCTCCACTGGCGGGATTGTTGACAGCGTCGCCATTTAAAAGTCTAGAGAAGTGCTCCCTCCATAACATCAGTGTACTCTGGATATCTGTCACTAGATTCCCATTTTCGTCCTTGCAGGAAGAGGCTCCGGTCTTAAAACCATCGGCCAGGCGTCTTATTTTTTCGAAAAATTTTCGAGTCTCATTCCTGTCGCCATGCATCTCAATTTTCTCGCACTCACGCATTTCCGCCTCTCGTTTTTTTCGCCTGAAAATGCGTCTCTCTTCCCTCCTCTTCTCTCGGTATCGCTCCTTAACAGCACGCGTCACAACCGACTGCAGGGTGGCTTTGTAGGCGGCGTCTTTCTCTGCAGTGGCGTCGCGACACTCCTGGTCGTGCCACTGGTTTCGGCGAGGGCGGTGGTAGCCTATCACCTCTTCGGCAGCCGTACGCATAGAGTGGGATATGTGCGTCCACTGTCCGCATATATCGTCGATCGGAGGAGTGCTTTCTTGAAGCAGGAGTGAGAGTCGAGTAGCGAAGGCTTCGGCCGTCCGTTTTGACTGCAGCTTGTCGACGTCTAGCTTTCTTTGTGTAGGATTGCGAGCATTCTTAGCTGCGCACAGACGTGTGCGGATCTTGGCTGCGACAAGATAATGATCCGAGTCTATGTTAGCACCACGGATCGTGCGTACGTCTAGTACACTGGAAGAGTGCCTTCCGTCAATCAAAACGTGATCAATTTGGTTGCATGTTTTTTGATCAGGGGACAACCAGGTGGCCTTATGAATATTGAGATGCTTGAATCTAGTGCTACTAACGACCATGTTTCGTGCTGCGGCGAAGTCAATCAACCTCATTCCGTTATCGGATGTGTTGTCGTGGAGGCTGAACTTTCCGACTGTAGGACCAAATATGTTTTCCTTACCCACCTTGGCGTTGAAGTCACCAAGCACGATTTTTATGTCATGACGGGGGCAGCGCTCGTATGCGTCTTCAAGGCGCTCGTAAAAACTTTCTTTGGTCTCGTCATCTTTTTCTTCTGTCGGAGCGTGCGCACATATTAGGCTTATGTTAAAAATGTTTGCCTTGAAGCGGATTATGGCAAGTCGTTCGTTCACAGGAGTGAATCGCAGGACATGATGCCGTATTCTCTTGCCAACTACAAATCCGCATCCAAACTCGTGCTTCTCCGCATGGCCGCTATAGTAGATATCACAGGATGCTTGCCGTAAGCAACCCTGTCCCTTCCATCGCATTTCTTGGATTGCAGTGATATCAGCATTATATCTTTCCAAGATATCAATCAGTTGGATAGAGGCACCATCCCAATTTAGGGTTCGGACATTCCAGGTGCATATCCGTAAATCATTATCAGTTTTTCGTTTGCGGTAGTCGTCATCAGATTTGGGGATCATTCTTTTATTCATTCTTAAACTTTTCATTGAAATATTTTTATTACATGGTGGGCTTCAAACCCAACGCACAACCTTTGCTTGATGACCAAAGGAAGCCCGCCGCTCAGATTCGCCGCCAAAGTATATCGGTATGATAGTTTTTTGACGTTTCCAGGAGACACCACGCGGAGGTTTGAGTCGACTTGAGACGATTTCGACATGGATAATGCTGGCCTCGCCAAGTTGAGGCAGTCAGACACGTTGCCATGTGAAGATCGCCCCCTTATCTCCCACGGTCGCCACAAAATGAAAAACTACACAATGTTCCTATTTATTTGCACATAACTCTATATCAGCGATGGGCACACACATACTATCACATTCTTGGATTGTGTGTAAAGCAGAGAAAAACGTAGATCAATTTTACGTATTTTCTCGCTATATTTTAAAAAATTGCGCAAAGAGGTGTTATTTGAACAAATGCTGAAAAGCAACTGACTTGATTTGCTGCCAAAATAAAAACCAAGCAACAGCCGAATGCACACGATCGTAAGCCACACGAAGTAGCTTACACAATCAGTGCTGTCACTTTACCACAATTGTGGTAGATCTACCACTGTTTTCAACTTTTTTGACATCTACCACTTTAACCACCCACTATTTACCTTTTCCCAAATTCTACCACTATTTTATTTCTGTCACAATTTCTATCATCAATCTATTTTTAAAGAATAATATCTATTATTTGTTTCTTTAATTTAATTTTTATAATATTTTACCCAGACAGGCAATGGAGTTTTTTAAATGTGTGGTTGGATTTGAATAGTATTGCATTGGAATAAATCATAAAGTCTATGCAAAAAAAAAACTAAAAATTTGATTTTCAGTTCTTTTTCAATTATCCCGAAATTCTTTTTCTTAATTTCGCAGGACACGAAAACGTTACCTAAGTTACAACTCTGAAAAAGTTTTCAAATTCAATATAACACCTAATCTAACCATCTTTTGATGTGCATGAAAGCTTTGCTTGAAAGTTGCTTATTTTCTGGTTCGCGAGCAGCTCCTAACTTGGCTCTTGGCTTGCTCGCGGTCCAGTTTGTATTTTGCATCTCATGATAGGCAGTGGGAGTTACGGAAATTTAAAAAACGGCTTGGGCTACGCGCGTCTAAAAATTAGCGAGATCCAATAACGAGATTTTACGTTTATCAGTGTTTATGATCCGATATTCACAATTGAAAATTGATGTAATGCTATTTTTGGAAAATATTTTGAGAACAATTGTTTATCTTTTTTTTTCCAATAAAATTTAATGAATGTTAAAATAAAGCTATACCATAATTTTTATGAGATTACTGCAAGTAAGCCCAATTTTTTGAAGATAGGAAACAAATTTGCCACTAATTTTCTTAATCTACCACTCTTTTTAGACACAATCTACCACTATTTATAATTTTCAAGTGACAGCACTGTACACAATTCATGTGTCGACGTCGCGCAAGCAGCATTTTGCTTCCAATCCCATGGGATAGGAAATTTAATTTGTGCCCTTCTCTGCTCTATATAAATCCGTTGTGTAACTCTTGCTTGTTATATACTTGTTCATTTAAATTTTTAACTCATGAGAAATTTGTTAATATATGTTTTATCAATCAAATATTTTCCGAATAAAAATCATTGTATAACAATTGTCAACCGGTATCATTCGTCGGATAAAATTTCACGAGCTATTAAAAAATAACACAATACATAACTAACAACGTAAAAAACAATGCAATTCGAAAGTTCTCAATATACAAATTGTTTTTGCTAAATATGTGGTGAATTTACAGTGCTTAAACAAAGAAAACCGATCAGTGCCACTATGCGTTTAATTTACTTTAAGTACTTTGGCATTGATCCCATAATTTGCAGTCATTGTCTACTGCATCGATATTTCAGGACTTATGGAGGCTCTTAATATAAAATACGACAAAGCTGAGTGGTATATGTTTATTGACCGTGGTGACAGTGGCATGCAGGTTAAGTGTGTGGCTTAGCATGCTCGGAGCCCGGGTTCGATCCCCAGCCGCGGCGAAAAGTTTTTTCAATAAACAATTTTTCTGATCGGTCACCACCTCTCTGCAGACAATGGCAAACCTCAGAGAGTAAATAATGCCATGTAAAGCTTCTTGAGAACATGAGCCGTTCGGAGTCGGCATACAACATTTAGGTCCAGTTCTCGGTCAATTGTGTGCAAACATTTAATAACACACACAACACAATTGATCATAAGAAGCTCGGTCAAAGTCCTTTCAAGGGCTGAAATGGCCAATTTGTGTTTTGTTTTTGTTTTTTTTTGTTTTTATATGTTTATTGATTCCTCAAAAGTAAGCCTGAAGATAACACTTATAAATAAACACCTCTCAACGATTCCAATAGCATATTCCGTGAAATTTAAGAAAGACTTCGCATCGATGAAATTGATTGTACAAAAAATTAAACACAATGATCACAATTGGCTGATTGCCGGAGACTTCAAAGTGATTGGTCTTCTCTTAGGCCTGCAACATAGTACATTGGAAGCTTATTGGGTAATCACAGAGCAAAACACTTCAAAGACTTAGTAAAAGATATTATTTATGCTTTCAAAGAAATGAAAGTCCTTCTTTCATTGAAAATACATATGTTTCACAACCACCTTGATTTTTTCCACCAAATATGGGAGCATTATCTGACCAACATGGAGAGAAGTTCCATCAAGAAATGTTTCAGATGGAGAATCGCTACAAAGTAAAAAGTTTGATTGCAATGATTACAGGTATAAAACAAGATGACTTGGAAAATTCCTACAGCCGTCATCCAAAAAAACAAAAAAAAAAAAATATAACATTAATGTGTATAATACGGCTGACTTCGTAAATGCATTTATGCAAAGCATCAGTGTGTTTTTCTTTTAATTGGTGCTTAGTAGATTCACCAAAACTGTGCAACTAAATCGTACGTAAATATAACAATCCAGTTGCGCAGTTTTGGTGAACATACCAAGTACCAATTAAAAGAAAAAAAACACTGATGCTTTGCATAAATGCATTTACGAAGACATCCTACTTTAATAACCACACCAACATCAACAAAGGCAGCAGCAACAACAAAAACAATAACTGCAACAATAACTACAACAACAACAATAACTGCAACAACAACAATAATGTTTGCAACAACAACAACAATAACTGCAACAACAACAACAATAACTGCAACAACAACAATAATGTTTGCAACAACAACAACAATAACTGCAACAACAACAACAATAACTGCAACAACAACAACAACAACAACGGCAGCAACAACAGGAGCAGCAGCAACAAAAACAACATCAACAACGGCAGCAGCAACAAAAACAACGGCAGCAACAACAACAACAACATTAATAACGGCAGCTGTTAACGGCAACTATAGTTGTGTTGTTCTAATGGAAATAAAATGTTTAAGCGACTTGCTTCAAGCAAATAAATATTCAGTACATACTGATGTCTTATTTTAACAATAAAAAAGTACAATGCTTGCTCCCGACATTTATCAATAGCATGGAGACGTGGTGTCTCAGTCAACAACTATATACAAACAAATAAAACTTAACTTAAAAAAAAAGTTTTATATAAAAATTAGGTAGCAGTGGAGTGTTAAAAACCAAGTCAGTTGCTATCTCCTGATTTACAATCCCAATAGGAGACAAATTGTGGAGTGTAGACCAATTAAACTGTTTCTGAAAGTCAAAAATATTGCTTACAAGTTCATTATCGTGGAATGAGAGTCTGTCAACAAATTTTTTTAACGGATCTAATGCATAGCGACAAATTGGATTAACCAAGGCCCTTGCGTAGATAAATTTATTTGAATAACGTTTCACAAAGGATTTTCAATACATCATCAAATTCCTGTCAATACATCGTCTTAAAATATTGCGTTCCAATACCTTAATTTCTTTGTTAACCGTGGGTGATATTGTAAACCAAATGGGAAATGCGTAAAGCCAGATTGAACGTATGCTAACTTTGTATATTTCAAGTTCAACCTGGCGTGTTTATTAAATTTAAGCAAACTCCAAGATATTTTATATTTTTTTTAAAAGAAATTTCAGTTCCAAAAGTTTGTGCAAGCATTATCTGCAGTGAATTTTTTGCAATTATATGTTTGAAATTAAAAACAAAAAATTATAGACAGTTCAATTCATAGTAAGTGTAGGAACACTTTGTATTGAAATACTTTATAACTTTTTTGAATTCATAAAATTGTATACATTTTTATTTTCAATTTTTGTTAGAAAATTATTTTCATTAATAAAAAGATCTTGAATAGAAAATATTGGACAAAATATAAATTAAATAATAAAAACATATCTACAAATTGGCGATCCTGCAACGTTCCAAAAGATAACAAGAATATTAATTAAAAATATAAACAGTGCAGAAAATCAAACTATTAAAACGCACATACAGTTTTGTATACCAAAACAAAAATAAAAAAAAAAATATATATCAAAGGAACATCAAATAGTCAAGACCCTCTTCTTCATCAATTGCTTCATCGTTACATCTAGATCCAAAGAAAGACCAAAATGATTGGAAACCTTGTGGAGATTATAGACGGCTGAATTATGCGACAATACCTGATCGATACCCTCTTCCTCACATCCATGATCTTAGCATTGAATTAAGAATAAATCAATATTTTCGAAAATTGACCTTGTTCGTGCTTACCATCAAATACCTGTAGCACAAGGAGATATTTATAAGACAGCAATTACTACTCCTTTTGGTATGTTTGAATTTGTAAGAATGCCATTTGGACTAAGGAACAGTGCCCCAACATTTCAGAGGTTCATAAATTAAGTATTTTTTGGCTTAGATTTCGTATTTACTTATGTTGATGACATACTGGTAACAAGTGATAATGATATTCAACACGTTGAACACCTTAAAATTATTTTCATCCGATTAGAAAAATATGGTTTAAACATTAAACCTTCGAAATGTACTTTTGGCGTTCCAACTTTAGAGTTTTTGAGTTATCAAATATCAAAAGATGGAATTAAACCATCAACAGAAAGAATAGAAGCAATTAATAAATTCGAAAAACCTAAATCGATTAAAAAATTACAAAAATTCATGGACAGAAAATGCTGAAAATGCATTAAACGAAATCAAAACAAAATTTACTAATGAAACTCTTCTAACACATTTTTGGAAAAATGCAACTTTGTCCCTAGCCGTTGATGCTTCAAATATTGCAATTGGAGCAGTTCTTCAACAAGAAATTGAAGGGTCTTTAGAACTTCTAGCTTATTTCTCAAAGAAACTTTTAGCAGCAGTAATAAAATATTCCACTTTTGACAGAAAACTCCTTGCGATTTTCTCAGCTATAAAACATTTCCGACATTCTTAGAAGGACGAAATTTTATTATGTATACAAACCACTCACGTACGTTTTAAATTCAAAAGTTGAACGTTCTCCACGACAAACTAGACATTTAGAATATATTGCTCAGTTTACAAGTAATATTCAATACATTTCCGGAAAAAAACAATATTATAGCAGATGCACTCTCTCGAATACCTGAAATCGAAGAAATTACATCAAGCGAAATCAACATCTATACATTGCAAAAAGAACAAAATTCTGATGAGACACTTTCAGAACTTTTAAAAACTTCAAATTCAAAATTTAATCTGAAACTGATTAATATATCATGTTTGAAAATCAAAATAGGGTGTGATGTATCTTTTAAAAATTATAGACCTTATACTATGTTCACACTGGAAGCTAAATGCGCATTTAAAGGTTAATTCGCATTTATTTCATTAATGCTTCTCTAAATGCGCATTTACCCATAGAAAATTCAGTCAAGTTAATTCACTTAAATGCTACTTCTAATGAGCATTTAGCAGTTTGCGACCCTGATTCGATATTCGAAAAACTGCTACTCGCTACTTTTTGCTCATATCTGACTTGAACTCGTTTCATTAGTTGTCAATTTTGTTTACTGTCAGATTGTTTTGCTTAGGCTGTGTGCCAATCGGAAACTTTTGACTCGGATTGATACTCAGGGTATAGTATAAATTTTGACAAGAGGGAAGAGAATTTTTGACACAAGCGAAAATTAAAAAAAAGCATGTCTTAGTTGCACTGAAGTTTGGAAAAATTAAGAGGAGGGTTGTGTAAAATATATAAGCTACATTATTTTGACTTTTTTTTTTTCTGAGAAAATAGTATTGCTTGATGATTTTTCTGGATGCTGTTAATATTCAGAATATATTAATTTTTCATTAAAGCAATGTGCGGGCGGTGGTGTAGTGCTAAAAATGTAATGTATATAAGGATTTATAAATATAATTATAGAGTATAAATATACAGTATTTTGGATTTTGAAAATTTTACCTTCAGGTAAATTGCACACAAATGGGGAAGTAAAATAAGAGCCACACATTATTAAACAAAGAGCCGCACATGCCTATTGATGGTTTACAGTATTTTTCCGGCAGGTCTTTTCTCCAATATAATTTTTTTTTTAAATTAGTCCTTTTTGTTATTCGGTTTAAGCAATTCTGTCCAAAAATAAATGACAGCCGTCCAAACTTTTCTAATGGTATATTGATAACGAAGATTGTATAAGAAATAATGGAGTTATTTGAAGTTTTGTGAAAATAATCTAAAAAAAAATACATGAAAACATTATTATCACTAATGCAATTGCAAATATTTTCAAATTTTTGATGCAGATTGAACGAACTTTTTCAGGCCTATAACTTGAGACAGTTTATTTGCTTACAACTATTACACTTGTTAATATATACATTAGACCGGATCATTCTTATATGGATACAAAAAATTTCAACCGGTCGGGGTCTCAAAAGTTAGAGGAACTCATTAAAATGATTTCTGCATACTTTTTTTTCAAATCGGAGAAAAACCGCTGAAGCATTTTGATTCTCCTGAAGGTCCTTTTTAGTAAAAAACATGTTTTTTGCTTATAACTTTTTATTTTGCACAGAACGCATGCCCAAATCTTCTTAAATGTTAAACTTCTTACTCATACTAACATTTTGACATAAAAAAAATTGTTAAAATTTTGTTTCATTATAACTCTTATTGACCATCAAAAATTTAATTTTTTGCTATTTTTAAAAAGGCATTTTTTTAAAACCGCTGTAAAAGACAAATTTTTTATTAGATTTACGTGGAATTGATATTGTTGGAAAGGTATTAAGTTCTTCTTTCGTTCTGTGTATCGTTTTCATCAAAGCTATGTGATTAAAAAAAAAAAAATTTATCGAAAACTGGACGATAAAGCAGTGAAAAAATTAAATTTATTGTTTGTATGAATAAGAAATGCTTCATTTTATCAGATTTCTAAAGTCGATTTCTCACATTCTGTCAGTTTTCGCACACAGCTTTGATTAAAGCGATACAAAAAAAGAAAGAAGAACTTAATACCTTTCCAACAATAACAATTCCACGTAAGTCCAATAAAAAATGTGTCTTTTACAGCGGTTTTAAAAAAATGCCTTTTTAAAAATAGCAAAAAGTTAAATTTTTGATGGTCAATAAGAGTTATAATGAACCAAAATTTTAACAATTTTTGTATGTCAAAATGTTAGTATGAGTAAGAAGTTTAACATTTAAGAAGATTTGGGTATGCGTTCTGTGAAAAATAAAAAGTTACAAGCAAAAAACATGTTTTTTTTTACCAAAAAGGACCTTCAGGAGAATCAAAATTGCTTCGGCGGTTTTTCTCCGATTTGAAAAAAAAAGTATGCAGAAATAATTTTAATAAGTTCCTCTTACTTTTGAGACCCCGACCGGCGGAATCTAAATTTCGATCCGGTCTAATATACATATACGTAAAACATGATTTTTTGAGGTTTTTTGCAAAATGGTTTAGCTTACTGACGGATTTCACTATAAACAAAATATTTTGGGAATAACCGTAAAATACATCAAGGTTAATTTTAGAATGGGTACAACTGGAACTTTTTTTTCAAAGCACGTGTTCAAATTTTGTATGGTTTACTAAAAATTTCCAACTTCGGGTGTTGCAAGGTCAAGACTAAGTGAGATTTTTTCGGAGTGCGTGTTAAGTTTTAAGGTTTTTAGGTTCGGTGGACAAAATTTTAGCACTGCTACTGATTTTTTTTTTCATTAGTATATTTTATAAATGGAATATAATGATATCAAAAGCATGTTGAATAAAAATAATTATGAATAAATCGATGGTTAAGTACACTAAACTGATAAGTGAAAAATTTTACATGTGCAGAAACGTCGATTTTGTTTTTACATTTCAATACATTTCAGAACAAAATACTAATTTGAACTACATATGTACTGAGCAGCATTCATTGGTTATGCATTTTCAACAAATTAACACAATATAGATATTATATTGACGACGACCTATTTTTGTCAAAAGACCCAATGATTTTTGGTTTAATTTTTATACATGTTTACACAACTATTGCTTTAATAATCTTATTTTACGCAAAGCAACAGTATTTATTGAACATATATATTTTTGAATAAAAAAAAAATTAGAAAACGCAGCAGTTAACTTTTCATGCTTCATTTGGCACAGTAAAAATGACAATTCAATTTCAATAGACAGAAATTTTGTTCAACTCAGAATTTTCCTTCCTACCACGAGTGAATAGTTTCCGATTGGCACACAGCCTTATAAATGTTCGGCATGTTCGAATACTTGTCAATTCATGTTCGCATACTTGTCAATTTAAATTCGCATTTTACGCTTCTCCCTAATGTGAACACTTGACATTTGGTTGAATTTTCGAACTTCTAAATGCGCATTTAGAAATCAGTGTAAACGTACTATTATCTTCCACCATCTATGCGTCAAGTGATATTTAAAAAATTACATTGTTTATCCCATCCTGGTGTCCGAACAACGAGAAAATTAATTCAATCAAAATATTTCTGGCTTCATATGCGTAAAGATTTAAATGAATGGGCAACTAATTGCATTGAATGCCAAAAATCAAAAGTAACCGTATATACTAAATCCCCTGTTCAGAAGGTTGAAATTCCTTCTGGAAGATTTGAACACATTCACATGGATCTAGTAGGACCACTCCCTATCTCCAATGGATATCGATACAGGTTGACAATAATTGATCGGAATACAAGATGGCCAGAAGTTTATCCAATAAAAGACATTTCTGCATCAACGATTTCAAAAGTATTTGTTGATAACTATGTTTCACGCTTTGGCGTACCATCAAAAATAACAGTTGATCAAGGGGCTCAATTCAGATCAAAATTATTTTCAGATTTAACTACTTTTCTCCATAGATCCATACAACTTCTTATCATCCACAAGCTAATGGGATGATTGAAAAGTTCCATTGACAATTAAAAACATCTCTAATAGCATCAAAAGATTCAATCCATTAGTCAGAACAGTTACCACTCGTACTCCTTGGATTACGTTGTACTGTAAAAGAAGACTTAAAGTGCTGTCCAGCAGAACTAGTTTATGGACAAACTTCAAGGCTTCCAGGAGAGTTATTTATTTCAGATAATGAAAATAATTTCTCAGCAGATGAAACGCTTCGCTTACTGAAAGAAAATCTTTCTATTGTTAGAAATAAAGTCATTCATCATACTAACAGAAAGGACATTTATGTCCCAAACGAGTTGTCTAAATGTGAATTTGTATTTGTTAAAAACAATCGTTCTTCTGGATTATCGTTTCAGTTTGAAGAACCGTTTAAAGTTATTGTAAGAAATGAAAAATTTTTTTTAATTCAATGTGATAATCATATACGAAAGGTCTCTATCATTTACTTAAACCTGCACATCTTGAAAATACTCTACAGACAACATCTAATTGGAAAGAAACTCACAAATCAAAACCGTTACTTTTAATATTATTTAATAAATAATTATTTGTTTTAAATTCCTTTTTTGTTTTCTTGTTATTCTGCTTAATGATATATATTTTTCACTGAAAGGGGGAGTGATGTAGGAACACTTTTTATTGAAATATTTTATAAATTTTTTGAATTCATTAAATTGTATACATTTTTATTTTCAATTTTTGTTAGAAAATTATTTTCATTAATAAAAAGATCTTGAATAGAAAATATCGGAGAAAATCTAAATTAAATTAAAAAAACATACCTACAGTAAGTACAAGTGGTTTAAGTGGATATTGAAAAAAAAAATTGTTATTGCTGGCAGTTTGAATTTTCAAAATTTGACTCCAGATTTGTAATCATCAACCCTGAAAATGCGTGTATACCGATTTTATCTCCGTATGATGATTCCTTATAGTTTTTAGTTGAAATGTGCTCAATTAAACCATAGTGCAATGCAGAGATCGTCACGGCTACTCAGTCAGAACCTCTTAACAATAACAACAGTCATGTTAGTGAGTCATCAATAACATTGAAGCTCGTATTAAAAGAAACTCAAGCACTTAAAAAATGGATGCATATGCACTGTCCAAAATCTATCCCACTGTCCCACGCTTCCCTATTTGCAGATAACATATCCTTTGTTTTGCCCTCATTCACCGTCAAAGCCACTTTGCCTGATTTTTCTTGATAGCGGCGAAAGCAGCAGTAACATCGCTTTTAGTTCGCCCGAATCTATCAATATTATCAGCGTACGCACGGAGGAGAACATCTTTGTAAAAGATGGTGCCATTCCGATGTATCTTCTTTTCGTAGGATCCCGTCCATCTATCAATATCATCAGCGTACGCACGGAGGAGAACATCTTTGTAAAATATGGTGCCATTCCGATATATCTACTTTTCGTAGGATCCCGTCCATGGTGAAAGTGAATATCGGTCAACAAAATACTGAATATAAAAGCAAATAACTGAACGGAAAAAATTTGCTAAATAATATCAACAATTCAGAAATTTGCACGATAAATAATGTTTAAAACACTTATTAAAAAATTTTTAAACAACCCTATTGGCGCAATTTTAGTGAAATTTTACAGGTAGACAGTTAAAATTATAAGCTTGTATTAGAATTGCAAGAATTTTTTGGCTTATATTGAAATAAAAACTTTAAGGATAGGAATATAAATCCTCAAAAACAAGGCATTTCAACAACATGTCTTGCAAGCCAAAATGGATATCTGTTTGAAAATGTCTTAAACGACACCCATAGTAATGGATCGACCCGTCTTGCAAGAAACTGACATGTCACGAAGACGTTTTCGAAGACGGATCTATCCATTTCCTGCTGGGTTACTAAGAACACATATGTACTTGAACATAAACATATACATATAATGTACATAATAATACATAAATATATATATATATATATATTAGACCGTATCGAAAAAATAAATTTAGCCGCACACCAGCTAATCTAAAGCGTTATTGAAAGAAAGTTTCGAAAAATATTTTTTTTTTTGACCGAACGTGTAGGGGTCGCGCATCGACATATTTCTTTATAACTTCGTTATTTACCGTCCGATCTTAAAGAATGATATGTTTTTGTCTTAGGAAGACCTATTTTTGCTTTCTGAAACTCATTGACCTCAGCTGATCCCTTATAGTAGTGACCCACTGAACCCCAGTTTCTACCATCTTAACGTACCATTTTAGTATCAGCATTAGAAAGTCCTTAAAGAATCATTAATCTTTTACAAAAGAATTTTTTCGCTATTTCCGCTAGAAATATGAAAAATTTTTGTTGTAATTTTTTTTGCAAATTTTAAAATTTTTTGTCATATCGTATTATTTTTATAAAATATCCACCGAAAACGTTCACATCCGAAAAAAGCATCTTAATGTACAATTCTTAAGTAATGCAATTAAAGCCTGCAATAAACTTCCTTCGTATTAAACTTTCTGGACTATTCTTTCAGATCGTGCTGTTAATGTGAAAGGTTTGTCGAAGTTTAAAATAACGGCAACAATTGCAGAATGATTCGGATACACCTAGAAAAAAACTTAAGAAAAATTAACAAAAAAATCCATGTTAGTTTACCTAAGGGCTTGGTCTGTTTTAAGCCTACAAAGTTCTTGGATATGACAACAAAGTTTAATCTGCTTATTTATCGAATTTTATATTTATGGTGAATTAATGGTGAAAACCATTAGTTGTAAGCACATTTTCACAAGTAGAATTGCACTCTTGGGAAGTAATACAATTGATTGGGAAGTATTATCTATACATTCCGATGATTAACATTGAAAAATGGAAGAAATGTATTGATTGATTGATAACTATTTGCATCTTCCTTGTTCGCAGTGTTTGTGTAATTTTCTTTTTTAGCTACCAGCCATACTTTGAGTACTTTATACATGAATTTAGTTACTTTTACAAAGTTGTGCTTTGTGAATTTAAAAATTTTGTTTTTTGTATAAATTATCAAATTTTTCATTTTAAAACCATTTTCAGCTCACACAAAAACTTGTTATTATAGATAGTTATTTCATTTAGTACATTTATTATTCACAAAAGCCATTTTAGATAATTTTACTATGGTTTTTTTCTCAGTGAAGGAACGTTATCGGTGGATATTTTATAAAAATAATACGATTTGACAAACAATTTAAAATTTGCAAAAACATTAAATAAAACAATTTTTAAAATATTTCTAGTGAAAAAAGCGAAAAATTTCTTTCATGAAAGTTTAATGATTTTTTATGGGCTTTCCATTTCTAAAACCAAAATGGCACGTTAAGATGGTAGAAACTGAGGTCCAGTGGGTCAGTACTATAAGGGGTCAACTGAGGTCAAAAAAATAGACAAAAACAAAAACAAACAATTCTTTAAGATCGGACGGTAAATACCGAAGTTATAAAGAAATATGTCGATGCGCGACCCCTACGTTCGGTCAAAAAAAAAAAAAAATTGTTTTTCGAAACCTCCTTTCAATAATGCTTCAGATTAGATGGTGTGTGGCGACATTTTTTTTTTTCGCCTATAAGGCGAGACGGTCTAATGTATATGTTTATGTCCTTCATCATGCCTTTTTAATGCTTTTTAATGATGAAAAAAAACTCGCGTGTAGCACCGTACACGTGGCAGAAGTGAAACTTCTTTAACAGTCTCAAGTCTCAAGTCAAACCGTTCGGACGTGTTTATCATTAGCTCCCGCTTTTACGTGCAATATATACACTTAAGTTTAATTCAACTAAAGTAGTAGTGACATTATATAGGTCACCGCGTAAGCAAAAAAAAAACCGAAAACAAAAAACCAAAGTACAAAGTAAAAATAAACAATAAACAATAAAGTGCATTTTCGGCAAACTCGCTCGGTCACTAGCGAAATAAATCAAAACAGAAGAGACAAAAGTTATTGTGTCAACAAAAACGGCAAGTTCTACATTGTACGCTATAGTCGAGCTCTTCACTTCCCATATCGGTCACCTACAATCACCTAATAGACTAACTTTTGTGTCAATAAAAAAAAAAAAAAGGAAAAAAACAGGAATTTAAAAACTTTGCAAATTTTGAAAATGGAGTTCAACTGTGCCAACATAAATTGTTCAAACGACGAAAAAATGCTCTTAAACTTATATGTAATGGGCTTTGCGGCAAATCCTATCACTGTACCTGCGTAGGCATGAGTAAAAGAAGCCTTAATTACATGCAGGAATACGCTGTCCACTTCAAATTCTTTTGTGATGAGTGTAGTGAGATGCAACTTTCGCATATTCTTAAAGCAATTAAATGCTTAAGCGATACACTTAACGCGATCCACTCTGAGCAAAAGAAGCTACAACACAAACTTCCCAGTCTTGATATTTTATCAAACTTTTCTGTTGACATGGACAAAATTGAATCAGTGTGCAATGCCAACAAATCAGGCATTGCAACATTGTCAAAAAAATTGCACTGCATAAACGATGCAATAAATGAAAGCAACAGGAATTTAACATTTGAATCCGCGCTAAACGAACTTAAAAAAGAGCTTACGAGGAACTTAGAATCTTTCAAAATAAATAACCATAATCATGAGATTCTAAGCAACATTTTGTCTATGCGTAATGATATGGATATTGCGCTTCAATCAGTCAGCGAACCCAAACAACAGTCACAACAACCAGATCCAATGCTTGAAATCTTATTTCAAAAAATGAATGATATAAGCGACGATTTAGCGGTGTTTCGCGTTACGCTCGCCGATATAGCTGATGAAGTCAGATCTACGCACGACAGAGATGATTATACACCACGACATAATCAAGATTCTCCCCGCCGTCACTCTTCTTCTTTCCTGGAGGAAATATCGGAAGCAACACTTACAACTTCACCAGCTCAGTCTCCTCCTTCAACTACCTCTCCCGGAAAAACACAAAAGAAACCTCAGGAAAAACTCCAGTTGCTGCACCTCGTAAGATGGTTCATCAATTTGGAACAACATGGACCCAAGCTGATTGGGAAAATAGAATTAATAAGCTTGCGAGTGGGAACGCTATTCAGAAGACCGTATTATTTGTTAAAGGTCTCCCTTTAAGAACAAGTGTTTCTTGGGTCTGCAAGCTTTTCCAAAGAAAGTACAGAATTGTGATTCCATCTGAGGATTGCCGGAAAACGTCCACAAACCGCAGGAAAAGAAGCACAAATTTCAAAATTTACATCCCTTCTCAATTCGCCTGGCTATTTACCAAATCATCTAGTTTAAATGATAGTAAAGCTGAATAATTCCAACATTTCTAATGCTAAGAAAACTATATATAAAAATATTCCAACTTTACCTAATCCAAAAAACACCTTCCGAAAAAAAACTACCTTACACCAGTCCTAGCTCTGATCCTAACTGGAAACTTAAAACTAACATCTTTCCAACTTTCACTCGGCAGATCAATCACACTACAAAATCTCCTAACTCGAATCACACACTTCCATCTTCTAACCCAAAACGAGTCTCATTTAATCTCAATCCTAATTCTGATGCACCATCGGATAAAAATGAGAGCAACATTCTCCACACACTCTATCCTAACTTTGTTCATTCCCATACTATAAACCCATCTCCTTCCGCTTTAGTCACGAATGAAGCCCATAACCAACCTGGTAGCCCTACTTCTTTCATCGACCCTCTTCAACCACCAAAAGTTAAATTTATATAAATTTAGTTAATTTTTAAATTCTTGTGCTGACAATGAGAGCAGATATGCCCTCTCTCGTCTTAGAGAGAACAGTGTTTACAACAATGTGCGTCTATATCTTGCTTATATGCATAAGGCACCGGTATCCACCTGTATAGATGGTAAAACCAAGACAAACCTCAAAGTCTTGATACAGCAAGAAGGTTTACCTACTGATGTCGATGAATTACGTAAGTTATTTACCAGTTTCCACGAGCAACTCGGTTTGACGATCCAACAAGTCAAAAAAGATCTTGACACGTACGGTGCTCATGTAAGGTCAAAACATGTCTCTTACCTTCAAAAGTCCCGTAAAGAGCAGCAACAATATTATTCCTAACCAACTTTCGCATAATCAAAACTCTATTCCAAGCCCACTATTTGTATCTCTGTACTACCAAAACGTTAGAGGATTACGCACCAAAATCTCTACAGTGTTTCTAAACTCTCTTAAACTTCCCTACGATATTTTTGCCCTAACTGAGACCAATCTTACCCAGGATTTCAAGGATACTGAGGTATTTGCGTCTGATTTCGTGGTGTTCAGAGACGATGGACTCGATAAAGATGATCTCTCCTCAGGTCGTGGTGTCCTTCTTGCAATTCACAATCGTTTCGACCCATCCTTTGTAAAAAAATCCCATACAGCTAATTTTGAATTTATATGTGCCAAAGTCTGTATCGCTAAGCGGTTCATATTCATTA
The DNA here is from genome assembly GCA_958299015.1 of Tetanocera ferruginea. Classification (NCBI taxonomy): domain Eukaryota; kingdom Metazoa; phylum Arthropoda; class Insecta; order Diptera; family Sciomyzidae; genus Tetanocera; species Tetanocera ferruginea. Next base: position 67,848,922 of record OY282642.1, on the reverse strand, counting down.
TCTGCTGCTATATTCGCCCTTCTCAACCAGTGAATGGTTATCAGCTCGCAGTAGACGCAATTGATTCACTTTTTGATCTTATTGACCCATCTGACACAGTTATATTTCTGGGGGACTTTAATCTTCCCAGCCTTCAATGGGTTCTGTCAGATGACGAGTGCCATTATTTCGCTTCAAATGCTACATCTGAAAAAGAAATTCTCTTTACTAGCTGCCTTTTAGACTCTGGCCTTTACCAGTTGAGCGGAGTAACAAACAATATAGGTAGACAATTAGACCTTGTCTTTTCTTCAGATTCAGATAATTGTGTAGTCTCTGCTAGTAACCACCTTCTTTCAACACTCGATCACTACCATCCTCCTCTATCTCTTACCCTTTCTTACAACAATAATATCATAAACACACACTTTGAACACGCGTATAGCTTCAACTTTCGGAAAACTGATTTTGTAAAACTTGAGATCTTAATCAGTAGAATCGATTTCCAACATCTTTTCGATAATGCCCATGAAAATGTTGATAATGCTGTTGCTCTCTTCTATGACAAAATTTTCGACTGCTTCACACAATCTGTCCCATTTAATAGGCAGAAGAACTTTTTGTCATCTCCCCCCTGGTACAATAAGGAATAACGCTCACTTCGTAATAAAAGAAACAAACTTTGGCGCACTTATTTAACTACTCGTTCTTCTATTGACCTCACAAACTATCTTCACGCCTATAACCATTTTTCTGCACTCTGTGAACATCTATATGACTCTTATCTTGCTCATATTCAAACAAAATTGGTGTCGGATCCTAAAAGCTTCTACAAGTTCATCAATATTAAAAGAAAATCTGACAACTATCCATCTACCCTTACTTTTTCAGATATCTCCTCAGATAACCCGGAAATAATTGCAAACCTATTTGCAAATTTCTTCAGTCAGTCATTCATAAGTCATAAGGATGAATTAGACTATGAATACTTTTCTTCACTAAGGAATTGTGCTCAAACCTCGCTGACTTCTGTTGATATTACACTAACTGATGTCTTAGCAAAGCTACATAATCTAAAAGATGATTTTTCTCCTGGACCCGATGGGTTGCCTGCTATTGTCATCAAAAAATTCGCGAACTTTTTGGCTCATCCCCTTTTGACACTCTTTCAACTTTCTATTTCTAACTCAGTTTTTCCAAAGTTATGGAAGAATTCGTACATAATCCCTTTACATAAAAAAGGGCCTAAAAATGATATTGCTAATTACAGACCTATTGCAAAACTGTCATGTACTCCCAAAATTTTTGAAAGTATTATCTACGATATTCTCTTCTTCCATTGCAAATCTATCTTTCCTCCTAGTCAACATGGTTTTCTCAAGGGTAGATCGACTACCACCAACCTCACACAATTTGTTTCAAACACTTTATGCTCGTTGGAAAATGGTTACAAAGTTGATGCAGTTTCCACCGACTTTAGTAAAGCGTTTGACAAAATCTCACACACTATCATCCTTCTTAAGCTTAAAGCCTTTGGTTTTCCATCTCTGTTTATGTCATGGATTAAATCTTATCTTGAAGAACGCAGTTATAATGTCATCTTTAGATTTTCCAATTCAAAATCTTTTACAGCTACCTCTAGTGTCCCACAAGGCAGTCACCTTGGTCCTTTGCTATTCGTCTTAACAATTGCTGATGTTGATGGTATCATCAATGAATCCAATCTTTCTGTGTATGCTGATGATATGAAAATCTATCGGCGCATACAAACTAATGTCGATTCTCGCAAACTTCAAGACGATCTGGTCAGCTTTTCTATTTGGTGTCAAAATAATCTTCTGGAACTCAACGTCAGCAAATGTCAAGCTATAACATATTCTCGTAAGCGACTCCAACTTCCTCCGCGAACGTATTACATTCTCGACAAGCCAGTTCCCTCTGTATGCTTTTTACGGGATTTAGGCGTTATTTGCGACAAGGAACTTAACTTTCGGTCTCATGTTGATAATATCATTAGTAGAGCCAACTCTGCACTTGGTTTCGTGAAACACTGGTCCAGAGAGTTCTCCAATCCTTACGTCACTAAATCTCTCTATCTTTCCTTTGTAAGACCCATCCTCGAATATGCCAGCCAGGTTTGGTCTCCCATCTACAACACCCATTCAATGCGAATCGAAGCCGTTCAACGCAGATTCATTCGTTTCGCTCTTCGTGGTCTTTCCGGCTCTGACAGTTTCAACTTACCTCCTTATGCCAACCGTCTGAAGTTGATTAACATGCAAACACTTGCAAAGCGAAGGGAAGTTTCCGATGTTCTCTTCATTCATCAACTAGTATGCGGTACCATTAACTGCCCTGAACTACTCCAATCAATATCCTTTAATACCAACCCACGCAACCTTAGGTCTATACCTCTCTTCCACCTTAACTTTCACCGCACCGACTATGGATGCAGTGAACCTATAACCAGAATGCTTCGGATAACCAATAGATTGATCAGTGAATTCTATTTTCACCTGAGCAGACCACTTCTCCGAAATATCCTTCTTAACTCCAACGACACTTCCTCCCCCTCTCTAATGTATTCTTCTTATTAAGATATGGTACCATTGTAAATTAAGATACTCCCTGTTAATTATAAAATTTAGTTCTTAAGTATTCAAACTGCTTGTATTAAGCTTATATATAAATAAATAAATAAATAAATAAACAGTAAGAAATAAGAGAGATTTTAGTGTGAAATAGAGAGAGAAAGTATCTGAAAAGAAATTCAATCAATACTAAATGGAATAATAATTGTTGATTCAATATTTGCATCCAGGGACCGTACCGAATATGGTTTTTGTCGAAAGTGTCACATATTAACTTTTATCTCTTAATTTTTATTTTTTCCGACAAAAATAACAGTTTTTTGTGCCTTATAGTTTTTTTGGGCAAAAATAACAGTTATTTTCTGCCGTTTATTTTTCGGTCAAAAATATCAGGTAATTTATATTTGTTCAAGTCATTTTACCGATAAAAAATTTTGATATTATTTTCATCCCATCGGTGAGACATTTTACACATGGTGTCAACAGTTCAATCTGTCAAGCGGCCTTTAAGAAAACACAAATTGCTTGATATTTTTGACCGAAAAAATTAAAGTCACAAAATAACTGCTATTTTTGACCGATAAAATAAAAGTCAAAAGTAACCTTTATTTTTCCTCGAAATATACTAGGCAAGAAAATAACTTTTAAAGAATCAGTTTCAAATTTAAAAGCGACTTAATATTCGTGAGGCTAAGGACATTTGTAACATAATGGTGTATTTGAAAAAGTCTTTCGACAATTTTTTTCATTTGAAAATTGTAAAATAACAGTTATTTTCGGTACTTGTTTTAGTTCAGTTGGTTTTGTAGTTGCTTTCGAATGTCTTCTCAACATTGTTACTTTTTGAATGCTGGATTGCATTTGCATAGTACTCTTTGAAGGAGCCCCCGAAAGCAGAGGCAAATCTTGTTCATTATTACCTCCTGCTTCCTGATCATAATAATTGCTATGTTGATAAAGCAGGAAACGTTGATTGTTGAGTGCATCAACTTGGTTGGCTTTAAAATTTTGTTGAGATGCATCAGTGTGTTTTTTGGGGATTGGTTCTTTGTAGATTCACCAAAATACACTGATGTTTCGTAAAAATGCATTTTGAAACTCAGCCGTTGTTGCAATCACCTTACCTTCATCATTAGTTGCAGACCCATCTGCGGCTGTATTCTTAAGAGCTCTAATTCGCTCTCTATATTCACGAACGCGTTCTGCTCCTGTTTTAGCTATTTTTCTATTTTTTATCCGTGCATACTTGTAGGATGAAAATTAATATTACGGTTATGTTATTTTCAGTATGTTACGCGTTCAGTTTTAATTACATTTTGTTTGGCTATTTATCATGTGCCTACGTGACGTTGAAGTATAGATTCCGGCTCATAAGCACCGATGTTCGGGGTTCAATTCTCGGCAGCGGCAGTCATTTTTTTTTAATTTTCATATGAATTGAAAACGTTAGCCTAGCGTCACGAAAAAGGACCTTGAAATTTAACTCGCCGCCAAAGAAGTTTCACTTCAAAAATGCATAAAAATTGCTCTAGTTAATGGTAATGAAATAAACTCACACAGTTACCGCGCATATTGTGCGCATATCTACCGTTTCTCTTCTCTTAATTTTTTGCTGTATTTCGGTTAGTTGTTGGTGTCAAACAACAATGGTAACGCGAAAAAGAGGTGGTCAGCCGAAGCCACTGAAAGTTATTGCTAGCACTTCACAGGTGCAAGCTAATATTAGTCGATCAAATCGGTTGAGTGAGTTGAGTAAAAATCATGATGCTGAAATGAATTCTGATAGCTTTGATGTTGACGACGCTGCTGCCAAAACAGTACCTTACAGAATCCCTCCTGTTCTACTCAAAAAAAATTTAATGGCTGTAACATGTTTTTTGCTTTGTACGTTTTTTTGAATTCTCCATGTTTTGTTTTATTGGAGCGAGCGAGCGAAGCTCCCATGGAACAGGTTGTTTGAAGCTGTTTAGAGACCTTAAACTCTCGAATGGATTGACCGATCTTAAAATTTCTTTTTCTGAACTGTTCTACGCTTCCTAATGAAGGAAGTTTCCTTAGAAAGTTTTTTCAAATTCCATTTAGTTTAAAAGTTAATTGAAAATAATATTTCCGTGAGTTTTATTGTTGTCATTCGCTGAAATAGTTTTCTTCTAACATGCTTGTGTATGTATGTATCAGTCAATGAAAAAACCGAACAACATGAAACGACAGCAAAAATCTTGACGCGAATGTTTTTCGCTGCAACAGCTATTTATCAATAAATAGTAAAATAGTAAAAAATAAGAGTACGCATTTTATTTATGAAAGAAAATTGTTAGAAAATAAAACGCAAAACATGAAATCCGTTTATATTCGCACCCTCCGTATATGTAGAATAAAATAAATTTGAAGTTTTAATTCTTATTTTAGGCTTATTTTCTTTCATAAATAACAGTTGTTGTTGTTTGACAGACATCTGGATTTTCATAAATTTCAGCTTAGCGCTGCTAATGTTTTGCTGTTAAAGAAACTTGCAGCGCATGCAAATCAATTTTTGTTCTTTACTGTTACAACTATAATATATTAAAAAATTCTAAGTGAGCAAGGAACAATGAGCGCGTAATTGTCGTAGAGTATTTTAAGAGAAACAGAATGTTATTTTGTTGTCATCAGCAATCCATTTCAGATATTTGATAATAAATTTCTTAAATGATTTTTAAAGACACATATTTAAAAGCAGATCGATTTCGTTTTCAATGGAAAGAGAAAAACGCATTTTTTTTATCACTGAAAATTTGTCTGCTTCTTTTTTTCTCGTTCTTTTTAACCGTTCATTAAAAATTAACGTTTGAATAGATCGTCCGTTCTGAAAAAAACTTTTGTATGCAGCGCTCGACTATCAGCATCAGCATCGTCAAGTGATTTTTTTTTTGTTGTGCATGCGTCATCGGTTCGGTTTGCGTTGTTGTTGTTCTACAAGTTTTCGTTTTTGCGTTATGGAGAAATGAAAACAATAAGAAATAAGAAAGAAAAGTAAGGAAATCTGTTAGGAAGAAACATTTAGATAATTAAGTGCCGGCCGTGAAGAAAGTTCCTGAATTATTAATTCAAACGCTAATTTTGAATAATTGATAACAAACGAACATTCGTTGTTTTTATTTTAATTGTGTGAAAAAATCGAAATAATCCAATTGAATTTTTAATGCCTTTAAGTGGTTTTTAAACATTTCTAGATTGGAGTGTTCACTTAATTCACTTAAATATCATATTTCTGCAGCTTTGAGCAGTTCAAAAGCAAAATAAATAAAAGAATTCTGTTTTTTAGATTTAGTTAAAAAAATCTAAAATCACTAATAGTAGCGTTAGTCTGTCAACTTGTGAAAACGTTATATAATGAAATTGTTATATGTAAGTGTTTTTGTTTTAAATTATCATATTCATTGCATAAAAAAATATACGGCCATTCCAAGCCAAATGCAAGTTTTTTTCCAAAAATTTATCACTTGCTCTCAGACTTATTTACTTGAAATGTTGTATATAGGTTCCTTTTCTACTTATAAGAATATAAGTTATTTGTTTTTTTATAGCAATTTTTTCAAAAATTATGGAGATACCAATTTTTTATAAAAGAAACAATGTTAAAAATCATTTGAAAATCAGTCATTTCCGATAAATCATATCTCCATCATCTGTTACCTTATTTTCGTAAATGAAGTAACATTAGAAAGCTATAGAAAAGCGATTTAGAAAAAATTTAATATTTTTGATATTTGTATGCTAAAGTTGCTAACTTTTTGAAAAAAAACTTTTATTTGGTTATATCTCAAAAAGTGATTTTTTTTTTTAATTTCAAAAACAAAATAAACTTTTCACCAACATAGAATTATGATGTCCAAATTACACGTTTTTTCGCAATTTCTTTTTTTTACATACATTTCATTTTATCGTTCATAACTCTTGTACTGTTTAAAATATTTATACAAAATATATATACTTGTTTTATATATAGTAATGACCTCACACGTGACTTTGACCCATAATACTAAACAAAACTGGAAAAAATACTGGAAAAAAAAAAAAATTAAAAAAATTTAATTTTTTCGTTTAAGATAATCGGAAGAGATAATAGGGGTATTCACAGTGACTTTGGCAGTTGGGTACGGTTAGATTGAGTACTTTTGATTACTGCGAGCACCCTTAACTGCAATTGAGTACTTTGTAGAATAACAGCTGATGAGAGATGAGTGACAGCTAGAAAGAGTTGCCACCATATTATTCATGTCATTTTATGAGCGCAAAATTTAGGCCATTGTACGGGCGTAAAAAAGTTATTTTATAGAGGAGTATTTTTTAACGTGAACTTTGCGGCATTTAATAATTTTTATCTCAAAAATTTTAAATTAACTCATTGAACACATTTGTCTATTTTATTCACTTATAATTTGTTTACTTTGTTTTAGTTTTTTGTCAATTCAATTATTGCCTACTTTTGGAAAAGGTGGTAACTCATGAAAGAAGTACTCAATCAATCTACCCAAACAAGTCAGGGTGTCAGCTTGTGTCAAAGCGAGCGACGCAACTAATTTGTATCCTCAACGTACCTATTTATGTGGCCAGCTTATGCATTTGCTAAGCTATTGCTACGACCTAGTAATAATACTTTAATCCCTTTTTAATTAAGTGTTTGTGTTCATGTGTTCAAGTAGCGTGAACGTATTAAATTTTGACTTAACTGCTTTCTACACTTGACACTTAACTGCAAAATGTTATAAATGTAATGCAAAAACGGTTAAACGCCATTAGACGTTTTAACCCATACATTTTCAAAGTAAAATAATATGAGAGAACAATATTACGCAAAGCAAAAATCATGTAATAGTTTAAAACAAACATAAAAGTCTTAATTATCTCAAAACTATAAAAATGCAGTTAACTGTTTTGCTATGTAATACTTGTTTTGCACGGCAGTATTGTTGTGGACAACACTCATCAATTTATTGATGTTATTGAATTACCAAAACTGTTGCTGAACATGATTTCACAAGATTTGAAAGAAAGCTACAATATTGACATAAAATCGGTTAAAGAGATTGAAACAAAACGTTCTAACGTTAACGATGGTATATACATGTTTGAGTTTGATAGAAACGTCGTCCCTTACAGTCAAATTTTGAAAATAAGATTTCTGTGCGGTGTGGCTGTGCAATGGAGAAAACATTCAAATAAAAAGTATGGTCCAACTCTTTGCACCAAATGTTCAATGTTTGAACACAGCTCATCAAATTGTCATCGCACTCAATTATGTTTAGCTTGTGGACTTAACCATGATTTCGACAACTGTAAGTTAAAATCTCACTCGCCAATCGACTCTCACTCCTGCTTCAAGAAAGCACTCCTCCGATCGACGATATATGCGGACAGTGGACGCACATATCCCACTCTATGCGTACGGCTGCCGAAGAGGTGATAGGCTACCACCGCCCTCGCCGAAACCAGTGGCACGACCAGGAGTGTCGCGATGCCACTGCAGAGAAGGACATCGCCTACAAAGCCACCCTGCAGTCGGTTGTAACGCGTGCTGTTATGGAGCGATACCGAGAGAAGAGGAGGGAAGAGAGACGCATTTTCAGGCGAAAAAAACGAGAGGCGGAATTGCGTGAGTGCGAGAAAATTGAGATGCATGGCGACAGGAATGAGACTCGAAAATTTTTCGAAAAAATAAGACGCCTGGCCGATGGTTTTAAGACCGGAGCCTCTTCCTGCAAGGATGAGAATGGGAATCTAGTGACAGATATCCAGAGTACACTGATGCTATGGAGGGAACACTTCTCTAGTCTTTTAAATGGCGACGTTGACAACAATCCCGCCAGTGGAGATGATATCCCGGAAACCCCAATCATGGATGACAGCGTTGAAGTTCCGCTGCCCGACTATAACGAGGTCTTAACAGCTATAGCTCGGCTTAAAAACAACAAAGCCGCAGGAGCCGATGGTCTACCGGCTGAGCTGTTTAAGACCGGTGGCGAAGCTCTGTTTAAATGCATTCACAGACTTCTATGCAGAATATGGTCGGAAGAATGCATTCCAGATGATTGGAACCTCAGTGTGCTCTGCCCAATCCACAAGAAAGGCGATCCCACCATTTGCGCCAACTACCGTGGGATTAGCCTTCTAAATATCGCATATAAGGTCCTGTCGAGCGTATTGTGTGAAAGACTGAAGCCCATCGTCAACCAACTGATTGGACCTTATCAGTGTGGCTTCAGACCTGGAAAGTCCACCATTGACCAGATCTTCACGCTCCGACAAATCTTGGAAAAGACCCTCGAAAAACAAATCGACACGCACCATCTCTTTGTCGATTTCAAAGCCGCCTTCGACAGTCCAATAAGGAGTCACCTATACTCCATCATATCTGAATTTGGTATTCCTGCCAAGCTAATACGTCTTTGCAGGATGACACTGTACAACACCAGTAGCGCAGTGAAAATCGGGAAGGACCTCTCCCTTCCGTTCGATACCAAGCGAGGTTTCAGACAAGGTGATTCCTTATCGTGCGACTTCTTTAATATAGTAATGGAGAAGATCATCCGAGCTGCTGACCTGAGACGCAGCGGCACAATTTTCTATAAGAGCGTTATGCTGCTGGCGTATGCTGATGATATTGACATCATTGGCCAAAATACGCGCGAAGTCAGTGCAGCATTCTCCAGGCTAGAAAAAGAGTCGAGTCGAATGGGCCTTGCAGTGAACGCAGATAAAACGAAGTATCTCGTGTCAACAAACAAACAGTCCCAGCGTCTTGGAAACCACGTCACTGTTGACAACACCTCCTTTGAGGTAGTGAAGGACGTTGTTTACCTGGGATCCAGTATTAACTCCTCCAACGATATCAGTATTGAGATTAAACGAAGGATAACTCTTGCCAACAGGTGTTACTTTGGGCTCAGTAGGCAATTGAGAAGCAGAGCTCTCTCTCGACGAACAAAACTGACGCTCTATAAGTCAATAATCATGCCCGTCCTACTATACGCATCACAAACCTGGACGTTGAGCAGCTCTGATGAAAGGACTTTGGGAGCGTTCGAGAGAAAAATCCTTCGCAAGATCTATGGTCCAATCTGCGTCAATGGCGAGTACCGAATACGATGGAACCACGAGTTGTATGAGCTATATGCCGACATCGATATAGTCAAGCGTATTAAAATAGAGCGGCTTCGCTGGCTAGGTCATGTCGAGAGAATGAACGACGAAGCTCCAGCGAAAAAATATTGGATTCGGTACCCAGCGGTGGCCAACGCAGACGAGGAAGACCGCATCTCCGTTGGAAAGACCAGGCATTGGATAACCTGACGACGCTTGGAATTTCCAACTGGCGCCAGCAAGCGCACGACAAAAGAGGCTAAAAAAATCTAAAATCACTAATAGTAGCGTTAGTCTGTCAACTTGTGAAAACGTTATATAATGAAATTGTTATATGTAAGTGTTTTTGTTTTAAATTATCATATTCATTGCATAAAAAAATATACGGCCATTCCAAGCCAAATGCAAGTTTTTTTCCAAAAATTTATCACTTGCTCTCAGACTTATTTACTTGAAATGTTGTATATAGGTTCCTTTTCTACTTATAAGAATATAAGTTATTTGTTTTTTTATAGCAATTTTTTCAAAAATTATGGAGATACCAATTTTTTATAAAAGAAACAATGTTAAAAATCATTTGAAAATCAGTCATTTCCGATAAATCATATCTCCATCATCTGTTACCTTATTTTCGTAAATGAAGTAACATTAGAAAGCTATAGAAAAGCGATTTAGAAAAAATTTAATATTTTTGATATTTGTATGCTAAAGTTGCTAACTTTTTGAAAAAAAACTTTTATTTGGTTATATCTCAAAAAGTGATTTTTTTTTTAATTTCAAAAACAAAATAAACTTTTCACCAACATAGAATTATGATGTCCAAATTATTCGCAAATTCGCAATTTCTTTTTTTTACATACATTTCATTTTATCGTTCATAACTCTTGTACTGTTTGAGATATTTATACAAAATATATATACTTGTTTTATATATAGTAATGACCTCACACGTGACTTTGACCCATAATACTAAACAAAACTGGAAAAAATACTGGAAAAAAAAAAAAATTAAAAAAATTTAATTTTTTCGTTTAAGATAATCGGAAGAGATAATCGGGTATTCACAGTGACTTTGGCAGTTGGGTACGGTTAGATTGAGTACTTTTGATTACTGCGAGCACCCTTAACTGCAATTGAGTACTTTGTAGAATAACAGCTGATGAGAGATGAGTGACAGCTAGAAAGAGTTGCCACCATATTATTCATGTCATTTTATGAGCGCAAAATTTAGGCCATTGTACGGGCGTAAAAAAGTTATTTTATAGAGGAGTATTTTTTAACGTGAACTTTGCGGCATTTAATAATTTTTATCTCAAAAATTTTAAATTAACTCATTGAACACATTTGTCTATTTTATTCACTTATAATTTGTTTACTTTGTTTTAGTTTTTTGTCAATTCAATTATTGCCTACTTTTGGAAAAGGTGGTAACTCATGAAAGAAGTACTCAATCAATCTACCCAAACAAGTCAGGGTGTCAGCTTGTGTCAAAGCGAGCGACGCAACTAATTTGTATCCTCAACGTACCTATTTATGTGGCCAGCTTATGCATTTGCTAAGCTATTGCTACGACCTAGTAATAATACTTTAATCCCTTTTTAATTAAGTGTTTGTGTTCATGTGTTCAAGTAGCGTGAACGTATTAAATTTTGACTTAACTGCTTTCTACACTTGACACTTAACTGCAAAATGTTATAAATGTAATGCAAAAACGGTTAAACGCCATTAGACGTTTTAACCCATACATTTTCAAAGTAAAATAATATGAGAGAACAATATTACGCAAAGCAAAAATCATGTAATAGTTTAAAACAAACATAAAAGTCTTAATTATCTCAAAACTATAAAAATGCAGTTAACTGTTTTGCTATGTAATACTTGTTTTGCACGGCAGTATTGTTGTGGACAACACTCATCAATTTATTGATGTTATTGAATTACCAAAACTGTTGCTGAACATGATTTCACAAGATTTGAAAGAAAGCTACAATATTGACATAAAATCGGTTAAAGAGATTGAAACAAAACGTTCTAACGTTAACGATGGTATATACATGTTTGAGTTTGATAGAAACGTCGTCCCTTACAGTCAAATTTTGAAAATAAGATTTCTGTGCGGTGTGGCTGTGCAATGGAGAAAACATTCAAATAAAAAGTATGGTCCAACTCTTTGCACCAAATGTTCAATGTTTGAACACAGCTCATCAAATTGTCATCGCACTCAATTATGTTTAGCTTGTGGACTTAACCATGATTTCGACAACTGTAAGTTAAAATCTCACTCGCCAATCGACTCTCACTCCTGCTTCAAGAAAGCACTCCTCCGATCGACGATATATGCGGACAGTGGACGCACATATCCCACTCTATGCGTACGGCTGCCGAAGAGGTGATAGGCTACCACCGCCCTCGCCGAAACCAGTGGCACGACCAGGAGTGTCGCGATGCCACTGCAGAGAAGGACATCGCCTACAAAGCCACCCTGCAGTCGGTTGTAACGCGTGCTGTTATGGAGCGATACCGAGAGAAGAGGAGGGAAGAGAGACGCATTTTCAGGCGAAAAAAACGAGAGGCGGAATTGCGTGAGTGCGAGAAAATTGAGATGCATGGCGACAGGAATGAGACTCGAAAATTTTTCGAAAAAATAAGACGCCTGGCCGATGGTTTTAAGACCGGAGCCTCTTCCTGCAAGGATGAGAATGGGAATCTAGTGACAGATATCCAGAGTACACTGATGCTATGGAGGGAACACTTCTCTAGTCTTTTAAATGGCGACGTTGACAACAATCCCGCCAGTGGAGATGATATCCCGGAAACCCCAATCATGGATGACAGCGTTGAAGTTCCGCTGCCCGACTATAACGAGGTCTTAACAGCTATAGCTCGGCTTAAAAACAACAAAGCCGCAGGAGCCGATGGTCTACCGGCTGAGCTGTTTAAGACCGGTGGCGAAGCTCTGTTTAAATGCATTCACAGACTTCTATGCAGAATATGGTCGGAAGAATGCATTCCAGATGATTGGAACCTCAGTGTGCTCTGCCCAATCCACAAGAAAGGCGATCCCACCATTTGCGCCAACTACCGTGGGATTAGCCTTCTAAATATCGCATATAAGGTCCTGTCGAGCGTATTGTGTGAAAGACTGAAGCCCATCGTCAACCAACTGATTGGACCTTATCAGTGTGGCTTCAGACCTGGAAAGTCCACCATTGACCAGATCTTCACGCTCCGACAAATCTTGGAAAAGACCCTCGAAAAACAAATCGACACGCACCATCTCTTTGTCGATTTCAAAGCCGCCTTCGACAGTCCAATAAGGAGTCACCTATACTCCATCATATCTGAATTTGGTATTCCTGCCAAGCTAATACGTCTTTGCAGGATGACACTGTACAACACCAGTAGCGCAGTGAAAATCGGGAAGGACCTCTCCCTTCCGTTCGATACCAAGCGAGGTTTCAGACAAGGTGATTCCTTATCGTGCGACTTCTTTAATATAGTAATGGAGAAGATCATCCGAGCTGCTGACCTGAGACGCAGCGGCACAATTTTCTATAAGAGCGTTATGCTGCTGGCGTATGCTGATGATATTGACATCATTGGCCAAAATACGCGCGAAGTCAGTGCAGCATTCTCCAGGCTAGAAAAAGAGTCGAGTCGAATGGGCCTTGCAGTGAACGCAGATAAAACGAAGTATCTCGTGTCAACAAACAAACAGTCCCAGCGTCTTGGAAACCACGTCACTGTTGACAACACCTCCTTTGAGGTAGTGAAGGACTTTGTTTACCTGGGATCCAGTATTAACTCCTCCAACGATATCAGTATTGAGATTAAACGAAGGATAACTCTTGCCAACAGGTGTTACTTTGGGCTCAGTAGGCAATTGAGAAGCAGAGCTCTCTCTCGACGAACAAAACTGACGCTCTATAAGTCAATAATCATGCCCGTCCTACTATACGCATCACAAACCTGGACGTTGAGCAGCTCTGATGAAAGGACTTTGGGAGCGTTCGAGAGAAAAATCCTTCGCAAGATCTATGGTCCAATCTGCGTCAATGGCGAGTACCGAATACGATGGAACCACGAGTTGTATAAGCTATATGCCGACATCGATATAGTCAAGCGTATTAAAATAGAGCGGCTTCGCTGGCTAGGTCATGTCGAGAGAATGAACGACGAAGCTCCAGCGAAAAAATATTGGATTCGGTACCCAGCGGTGGCCAACGCAGACGAGGAAGACCGCATCTCCGTTGGAAAGACCAGGCATTGGATAACCTGACGACGCTTGGAATTTCCAACTGGCGCCAGCAAGCGCACGACAAAAGAGGCTGGCGCAAATTCTTAGACCAGGCCAAAACCGACCAACGGTTGTAAGCGCCATCTAAGTAAGTAAGTAAGTTAAAATCTGCTCCTTACAGTGGCTCTGTCGTATATAAATGCTCAAATTGTATTAAGAACAACAAAAAACCATCTAACCACGATCAGATGATCCTAAGAGCCCTTGTCGTGCCGAGTATGTCGAGCTCAGAAATTGCCTAACAAGTAAACGGAGTAAGGTCACTCCAATGTCAGTCAAGTTTGGAAATGTAAATATTCAATAAATTTTCCTGAAACCAGTTGAAATCTGTTCACTTCCAGCCCAAACCAAAGGAACTTATGCTGATGCACTCAAGATTTCCAATCTACTTACTTACATAGGTGACCATGACAACCCGTTGTCGGGTTACGGTTGACTTCCTCAGCTCTCGCCAGGCGTCTCTGCTTCGCGCGCGCCGTCTCCAATCTCTTTCATCAAGCGCGGTAAGGGCTCCTTGGCCTGGTCAATCCATCGGAGGCATGGTCTTTCTCTGCGTCTTCGTCCCTCGGCTTTCACCTTAAACACCTTTTTCGCCAACGTAGTCGCTGAATTGTTATACGCTGGACTAAGCCAATGTCTCGTACAGTTCGTGGTTCATTCGAATGCGATAGTCTTCGAATGCGCCAACTCGCACAGGACGTAAGATTTTGCGAAGAACTTTCCTTTCGAACACCCCAAGAGCGATTGCATTGCGATACCACCCATGCCTCAGCGCCATAGAGAAGCACAGGTATGATGAGCGTCTTGTAGAGTGTTAGTTTTGTCGATCGAGAGAGGGCTCTGAAACCTTATTGCTTACTTAGCCCGTAGTAGCACCTATTAGCAATAGTTATTCTTCGCTTTATCTCCAAGCTGACATTGTTGTTGCTGTTTACGGCGGTGCCAAGGTATGTAAACTCCTTGACAACTTCAAAGTTATATTTGCCTGCTGTAACGTGGGAGCCTCGACGCCGCGCTTCCCTATTTGCAGATAGCTTATACTTTGTTTCATACAAGCATATAAAATATTTCCAATCACTCCTCTCAAAAGAAAGAGATGATCTTTTTTCAATTGATGAGCTTTTTCAAATATTCACAAAAGCAATAACTGATCTTCGAAAGTGTAATTCGAAATTGGTGCAACTCAACGTTATTATGAGTATGCTAAAATATGCGTTATGATGTGAAAAGATTGAGCGGTCTTCATATAATTGGTGTTGCCAAGGCATTACAACATTTGATTCTTCAACTCAACTCCGTTTTATTAATGAATAAGTCTATTGACATATATCTGCTTAATAAAACGTTTAAAGTTTTACCATAAATTTCGACTCCCTGGATACAAACTCTACAGAAAGGACAGAGAAACATTCGGTGGTGGTGTTGCGATTGCTATCCGCTGCGGTATTGACCACGGTTCACTTAAATGGTTTCCAACTAAATTAATTGAAAATGTTAGTATTACCGTGAAAATCAACAATTAAAATGTAGTATTCATCTCTGCATATTGCCCAAAATACTTCAATGACTTTCAAAGCGATCTAAGTCTCGTTACGTCAGCCAGTAACGATTTCTTCCTTCTTGGCGATATCAATGCTCATCATACCAGCTGGAATTGCAGAACCTCAAATCGTTCTGGACGTGCTTTGTTTCATCATTTCATTGTTCATCAAAATTTATATAATTATTTTATCTATAATGCTTTTACTCCCACCAGATTACCACAAAATGTAAGCTATAGACACTCCTCAACTGTGGACCTGCTGTTGTCAAATGCTGGCCTGCATTTTTCTTACTACAGTGTATTTGCTTGTGAGTCGAACCCGGATCACGCTCCAATTACTTTTAACATTAATGAGCCCTTATTTGAGTCAGAAGAGAAGTACCCTGATTACTACAACACCAATAGGACAAATTTGAAGAGTGCTATAAGCCAGAGGTGTTGTGGCAGTGAGTTAAATTATAAATTTAAAAAAAAAATAAAAAATTATAACTTCGATGGCGACAAAAAAAAAAAAAATAAAAATAGCAAAACAACAAACAACATGTGTCCTCTGAGCTAATATGGTCCTTAAGCAAAATGAAAAAATGACAACAAAAAACTAGCCACCACTTTGAGTGTGAATACCAACAAAATACACGCAGCAGCGAAAACTTTGATAACAACGCCAGCAAGCAACAACAATGCCATGCAAATGTTTTTTCTTGCTGTAGCAGCGCGATGCGCCAGCGAAGACAATTCTCAGAATTACAACACACACGAAAATATTGAAGTTGTTGTAAGTGAGCAAATTGAGCTATGGGATTTACAACTCTGCTATAAACAATGAAATTAGATATTCAATTTTATTAAATTAAGATCCCTCGCGTGCTAATATTGAATCTCAAATATCTTGTTTTTTAAGGGGGTCTTCTCATTGAGCAACTTTTTTTTCGACTTTTTTTGCATTTATTTATAGCTTGGGTAGTTGTGAATATGCCCCTAAAAGGATTTTTAGAAATTCGAAATACTTTAGAAGATACAGCTTTTACAGATACAGATACTTTTTTGTGAAGCAAGGTCTTCGTCAAAATGAATTACTTCAAACTTTAAAAGCGTTTATCTCGAAACCACGTTTTTCGAACTGGCGGCCATGATATCTCCAGTTCAACTGAACCGATTTTCATGAAACGAAGTGGAATCGACGCAGAATTGTCACCATTCTCGGGTGAACCTCGACCATAATTTTAAAAAATTTAAACTGCACGACATATGAGTGCAGTGTTCTGAGTCAAGGCCAGGGTGGCTATTTTGTAATAGGAAAACTAGTGCAATGTGCTGAACAATATTTCTTTTGTTGTTATGCTTAAATTCAATCAATAATTTTATATACACATATACAGTCTTGCTCAGGCAATTGCCATGTAAAGTACTTCTCTCTCGCGTTCTCTGAAAGCACACTGCTATTGTTTTCTGATGTACCGCGTGTTTTTCTTTAAACTTAATTTTTTTTGTTTCAGTTTTGTTTTTGAACTTTTTTCTATTAATTGATTTAACAATCATCTAAAGTTTTTTCGAGCCGCACCATGAATGGGGTTGAACCCCCTTTTTCCAATAAGTTCAGCCTATTGGATCCTGATCCACCTCTAAATGCCGTCAATAATAAAAAGAGACGTTTAAAGCCTGATGATTTCGTACCACTCCCAGGAGTTGCACAGAATGATGATCACATACCACGCTACCTGGTGATATCTGCTGTCGGTAGAACGAATGAAGAAAGCGTCCGTGCTCTTGCTTCTTATAATATATTCCAATTGGAGAAAGGTCTGAAGTTTATTTCTAAAGATTATACTGAAGTGACCAAACTACGTTCAGGAGATCTACTTTTGAAAACCAAAGATCTGAAAACCGCTAACAAATTATTGAAGGCAACATTTATTGACAGCATTCCCGTTAAAGTTACAAACCACGCCAATCTCAACTCAACCCAAGGCCGTATATTTTCAAAAAAGATAATCGATATCTCTGAGAATGATCTGGTCGAATCCCAATCAAACCAAAAAGTTATCAGCGTTAGGAAAATCATGAGAAAAGAAAACGAAGCACTCGTTGCTACAGGCGCTGCCATAATAACTTTTGATTTGATCCGTCGTCTAGAGTCATTCAAATTAGGCTGGGAAAAAGTAAACGTCCGAGAGCATATTTCTAATCCCATGCGATGTATCAATTGTCAAAAGCTGGGGCATACCAAAAATAAATGCCGTAATATTGAGCTTTGCAAAGAATGCGCACTTCAGCTTCCTCACGATAGCTGCACTAGGAAATTCTGCGTGAACTGCGCAAAAGAGGACCACGCTTCCTACGAAGCTTTTTGTCCTACTTTTTTGAAACACAAGGCGGTGAACAAAGTAAAAGCTGATTACAGGTGTAACGCGCGTAATGCATGGAACATTTTTAATAATAATCCGGATGTTCATAGGCTGGAACCTTTTAAAAAAAGAAGTAACCCGACCATGGCGGAAGTCATAAAAAATGCTGCCAAACAAACAAATACACCAAACATTCCACGTTCAACTCAACCAACGGTACAAACTAGTAATATACCAACAGAAACACAAACAACAAAAACACAAGCTATTACGAAACAAAAAAACACTGATGAAACCCTCGCTTTTAATGCAAGCAATCCATTCAACACTAAAACAGTAAATTCAACATTACCAAAACAACAAAAAAATACGCAAATCAATGCTTTTACTAATACCACAATCATGAAAAGTAAAATCGAACAACAGGAACAAAACCAAAAATCGCAATTAGAAAATAACAACAAAAAACAAACAACTACAACTAGCACCCTAATAGAAAATTTATCAGGTGAAAATGAAATGGACACATACGAGTCCAACATTTCACCTTTACGACTTTCGTCCAACTCAACAAATATTGAACTTACACAATGCTCACAACGTTACCAAAATTTCCCAGAACTAAACGTTATAATTACACCAAACACACTAAAAGATACCTTGCCACCGCATCAAACAAATAATAACTAAGAAAAAGGATTTGAAGTAAACCGGCCCTGCTACGGGGTTCTGGATTTGGTTGAGTTTTTTTTGACAATTTTTTTTTATTATTATAAAAATTTTGTCGGGAGCTTAGTCTGGGTTCGGGGGTGGCGCTGGGGGCCTCTTTTTCTTTTTTAAAAATAAAATATATAATAAATTTGCAGCTAAATATAAAAATTCTACAATGGAATATGCAAGGATTCATAAATAAGTAATAAGTTTGCACTAGAATCTCTAGTAAGCAAACATCGACCAGACATAATAGCCATTCAGGAGACCCACATAACTGAAAAAAACACTCAGCTCTTACATCTGCCATACTACAATATTTTTAGACATAATAAAGATTACTCTTATGCTAAATCCGGTATAGCTTTTCTAGTCAAAAAAAAACATAAAAGTTGTGCAACATATTGTGTCGCAAGGTAATCTCTTGTTTCAATCCATCACAATAAAAGCCAACACGGATCTACACATAACAAATATTTACAAAGAATGTGACATCTATATAACACCCGAGCTTATAAGCGATATTCATATGTTCTCTTCAGGTCATCACCTCATATTAGGAGATCTAAACTCGCAAAATGTTTTATGGGGATCGCAAAATATATCACGAAGTGGTGTACTGTGGAAAAATTTCGCTGATGATAGATCTTTAACCATTTTAAATGACGGATCGCCTACACTATTGACCACCAGAAATACGCTTACTGCCGTTGACGTTTCTATGACTACAGTAGATATAGCTCCAACTCTTACTTGGTCAAGACTGCCGCAACCTGAGACAAGAGACCACTTTCCAATTTTAATTTTTAATAATATTTCTGTTGGAAGTCGTAATATTTATGTTATATAGAGAGGTTGGCAGCTCTGCTGTAATAATGAAATAAAAATTTAGTCTCTTGTTTCTCTGCTAGAATACACATCGTGTTTTTATTCTGTTTTGCTGCTGCAATATACAACAAAATTGGTGCGAAACGAAAAACGTTTAGTTGGGCCAATTAGCAACTCAGAATTTTTGTAAAAATAATTCGAGATGGCTGACGAGGAAAAGTTTGCTTTCAAACAATTCGAAGGACGTGAGTTCGACAACTGGTTTTTTCGACTGAAAATTAATTTGGAAGAAAAAGGTGTTGAAAAATGGCTGGAAAATGATGCCGCAGCAGCGGTAGTTGAGT
Organism: Tetanocera ferruginea; assembly: GCA_958299015.1. Classification (NCBI taxonomy): domain Eukaryota; kingdom Metazoa; phylum Arthropoda; class Insecta; order Diptera; family Sciomyzidae; genus Tetanocera; species Tetanocera ferruginea. Next base: position 67,829,162 of record OY282642.1, on the reverse strand, counting down.
CCGGTGTGAATGTTGAGAAAATTAACAAGGAGGAATTGTGCACCTTGCACATCACACGACGTGTTGCGGATTTACATTTGGAATATCTGAAGGACCGGCCGACAGCGTTTGCAATGATAAATTCATTGAAAACAATTTTTGAGCGGGCAAGTGTGGCGACTGAAATTGGTGTCAGAAAGCGTATGCTAACCATGCGTTGTTCACCTCACATTTTCTTGCATTCGATAAATTGATTCGTGAATTGAAGGCATGCGGTGCTAAGACGAATGATCGAATGCTGGTTGTCTCGCTCATGATAACGTTGCCGAAGCGACATGATATGGTGGTGACAGCGCTGGAGACGATTGAGCCGTCTAAATTAACGATGGAATTGGTACGTGCTCGTCTATTGGATGAAGAAAGTAAGACATCGAGTGGTCGATCAAATGGAGCTGCAGACAACGTCGCTATGTATGGCGGTGGTGGTACGAGGAAATTAAAGTGCTTTTTCTGCAAAAAGCAAGGTCATCGAGTGTGCAAAATTGAATCAGCGAAACTCGAATAATGGATCATCAAACAACAATTATGCTGGAAAATCAAATCAACGTTTTCAAAAGCAAAATGCAAATTGCGCATTGGACACAAATGCGAGTGGAGTGGTTTTCGTTGCTGATGCTGATAATTTTGCGCTACAGTGTGGAATGCAGACGACTATACGTTTCATTGTTGACTCAGGTGCTTCGGAGCACATGGCGAATGATAAATCATTGTTCAGTGAGCTGTGGAATTTAGCTGATCCGGTCGTCATTGGCATTGCAAAGAATGGTGCGTCGCTCACAGCAACGCAATGTGGTACAATTTTTGGAACTATTATTGTCGATGGCATCGAGCGCCAATGTACGCTCACGAATGTTTTGTTTATCGAAAATCTCAAGTATAATTTGCTATCTGTGAGTCGATTGGAGAGTGCTGGATGTCAAGTACTTTTCGATGAAGGTGAAGTTCGCATCACAAAGGACAATTTCAAAATGGCCGTTGGTAGGCGCAATGGTAAGCTGTATGTGTTCGAGTTGAAACGTGTACGACATGAAACAGTGAATGTAACGACATCATCAGGCATTGTTTCGAAAAAGTCGAATGGATTGGAGGCTACGCAAGTGAAGTCAAAACAAAGCATTTGCTTGTGGCATCGTCGGTTGGTACATTTAAATTACGCTGATGTTAAGCGTTTGTCGACTATGGTTATTGGAATGGGTGCCATGAACAACGATGCTGATGCTGGTTGCGAGCCGTGTGTTTTCGGAAAGCAGTCTCGAAAACCATTCAAAAATTCAGGCGGAGCACGATCGAGTCGTGTATTGGAGCTTGTTCACAGTGATGTGTGTGGACCTGTGACGCCTTCCACGTGGGATGAGCAGCGATTTTTGGTGACATTTATAGACGATTACACTCATTTTACCGTGGTATATCTGATAAAGAATAAGTCTAATGTTCTAAAAATGTTTCAGAGATACAAATCGATGGCGGAGACACACACTGGAAAGAAGATTGCAAGAATCCGATGTGACAATGGTGCCGAATACAAATCCAATCAGTTCAGGGCGATTTGTGATGAAGCCGGGATTCAGATCCAATACAGCGAACCTTACACACCACAACATAACGGAGTCGCCGAGCGAATGAACAGAACATTGCTTGAGAAGGCGCGCTCGATGATTGCTGACTCAAAAATTAACAAGGAATTCTGGAGCGAGGCTGTGTATTGTGCGGCATACATAACGAATCGCAGTCCGTCACGCGCTATTGTTTCGGATGCGACACCACTTGAGCTTTGGACAGGCAAGAAACCCAATCTGTCAAGGCTTCGTGTTTTTGGATCACCAGCGTATGCGCATGTTCCAAACCAATTACGCCAGAAATTGGATTTTAAATCAAGCAAAATGGTTATGGTAGGCTATGGTGTGAATGGTTACCGCCTGTGGGACCCATTGAAAAACGATATTGTAGTACGACGAGATGTTGTTTTAGATGAGTCGCAACCAAATTCTCCTAACGTTTTCTTCGAAACAGAGTCAATCACGGACGGTGTTGACGAGGCGGAGAGATCAGCGGATACCGATGCAACGAATGTCGGGCGAGAGGATGCTCGATCTACTGATGCAGATGCAATCAACGATCAACCATTCAGCGAGACATCGCGACCGCAGCGAAAGCGTCAACCACCGAAGCGTTACGATGATTTTATTGATACAGTAAAGCTCGGACTGCATGAGGACAACGATGACAAGTATTTTTCTGCGTTTGCATTGAATTCTGGCACATTGGACTATGCACTCGGTGCCGTGGCGTACGTCGACAATGTTCCACAGTCATTTGCAGAAATAGCAAAACGAGATGATGCAGATCAATGGATGGAAGCGGTTCATGATGAAATGGATTCACTCAAGCGTAATGAAACATGGACGTTAGTTGAACGTCCTCCAGATCGAGCAGTTGTCACCTGCAAGTGGGTGTTTTCTCGAAAGCGAAACGATGTGGGAAAGTTGGCATCGTACAAGGCGCGACTGGTGGCTCGTGGATTTACCCAGCGAGAGGGACTTGATTTCCACGAAACCTACTCACCGGTAGCAAGGATTGCTACATTAAGGGTCATGCTGGCTCTTGCTGTGAAACATGATTTCGAAATTCATCAAATGGATGTGAAAACGGCGTTCCTCAACGGAAAACTAAAAGAGGACATTTATATGGAACAGCCGGTTGGATTCGTACAGGGTGATTTTGTTTGTAAGCTGAATAAATCACTGTACGGCTTAAAGCAAGCGTCACGTGTTTGGAATGAGCGTTTTCATAGTTTCATGCTCGAGAATGGTTTTGTTCGCTCCGAATATGATCATTGCTTATATTATCGTGGCAGTGGAGAGGAAATGGTGTACCTGCTGTTATACGAAGATGATCTGATAATATTGGGCGAAAACATCGGAGAGATCATCAAGATAAAACAGTTGCTGTCAAAGGAATTTGAAATGCGTGACATGGGCGAAACGAAAAGTTTTCTTGGCATCAACATTGAACGTGACCGGAGCCGTGGAGTCTTAAGAATCAACCAACGAGGCTATCTAGAGGACGTTTTGCAACGTTTTGGAATGACCGACTGCAATCCTAGTTCGACCCCCATGGAATGCCAACTGAAGTTAGAAAAGAAGGCGGAGGTTGAATTTGTGGCCAAACCGTACCGCGAGTTAATTGGTTGCTTGATGTATGCGGCCTGTACGACTCGACCAGTCTTGTCAGCGGCAGTTAATTACTTTAGTCAATTTCAATCTTGTGCTACTGAAGAGCATTGGAAGGCAGCGAAGCGGATGCTCCGATACATAAAGGGAGCAATTGACCTGAAGCTGGAATATCGCTACGAAGGCAATTCGGTCGTGTTGACTGCATATGCGGACGCTGACTGGGCCGGCGACATCAATGATAGAAAGTCGATCTCTGGCAATGTGATGAAAGTGTTGGGCGCAACTGTGACTTGGTTGACACGTAAGCAGACGTGTGTTTCACTGTCGTCCACTGAAGCTGAATATGTGTCACTGTGCTTGGCGACATGCGAGATTATGTGGCTGCGTGGTTTGTTGGTAGAAATTGGAGAAGCCCCCGACGAGCCAATCATATTACACGAAGACAATCAGGGCGCCATTGCGATCTCATCTCAAGAAAAGGAAATGCAGCGAACGAAGCACATTGACGTCAAGTTGAACTTTGTGCGTGACTTAATAGCAAAAGGTATCATTGAGGTCAGATACATTTCAACGGATGAACAACTGGCTGACATCATGACAAAAGGACTACCGAAGAAGACATTTGAATATTTGCGAGGTAGACTCAATTTGATACAGTTTAAATAATTATTTTCTTTCTTTACTTAAATTTTAACTTTCATTAAAGTAAATATTTTCATTATTTTAACATTAATTTAAATTAATTTGTAATAAGAATTTTTGTATACGCAACTTGATATTTACCAATCGAACTTGAATTTATTATCGATAGGAATTGATGCGGAGTGTTGGAAGTCGTAATGTAAACACGTCTTTATATTTATGTTATATAGAGAGGTTGGCAGCTCTGCTGTAACAATGAAATAAAAATTTAGTCTCTTGTTTCTCTGCTAGAATACTCATCGTGTTTTTATTCTGTTTTGCTGCTGCGATATACAACAATTTCTCCAAGTTTAAAAAAGCACGTCCCCAGATTTTTAGAGAAAAAAGCAGATAAGAGCCAGTATTTGAATGACATCGAGTACCTGGGATAATTTTGCTGTAACAGAAAATATAAATAAAGAAGCAGCCCAAATAAAGAAAGTTATCAGGAAGTCTGCAAATGAATCGATGCCTATCACCTGTAAGCAAAAATATCGGAATAGTCCTGTTTGGTTCAACTCTGATATTGCCAAACTAAAAAATGAGAAAAACTTGGCTTGGAAACAATTTAAAAGAGTTAGAAATCTTTCAAATGGCATTAAATATTTATTTATTTATTTTATTTATTTAAATTAAGTCTACTGATCAAGATCTCACAGACGATTTCATAATTATAAAAATATTTCCACCAGTAATTAAAATAATAGATACAGTACTATAATATAATACTAGTGATAATTATTTATACATTTCAAAGACATTCCTTTTAAAAACATTAAAATCATTACTAAAATCAATGTTATTCGCAATGAAGTTACAATACATCAAACATCTAGATATTTTCTCATTCATGCCATAATTAGTTCTATGAAATGGAACGTAAAACAAAGCACTCTCCCTTCATGGTCTTATCGGGGCATAGAACGAAATTAAAATTAGTAGTTCCGGACATTTAATATTGCTATCTAAGATGCGCTTAATAAATAAAACGCTCTGTGCATGTCTTCTTTGCAACAAGTGTTGCAAGCCTAATAAGTTGCAACGCTCATTGTAAGATGGCATATTCTCGAGAGAAAACCTCCGGCGTAGAGCGAATCTTGTAAATTTTTTTTGAATTCGTTTAATACGACTGATCTCACATTCATAAAAAGGGTGCCACACAATACTTGAGTATTCAAGTTGAGATCTTACTAAACTTACGTAAAGTGTTTTTGCCGTCAAAGAATCTAAAAATTCTTTCGAATTTCGTTTTAGAAATCCAAGTAGAGAACAGGCTTTAGATACCATGAACTCACGATGGTGGCTAAAAGAAAGCTTGGTATCAAAATATAAACCTAAATCTTTAACAATTTTGTCTCTCAGGAGAATGTTATTGTTTCCATAAGAATAATTATATAAAATTGGATAGTTCTTATGGGAGTAAGTCAGAGCTTTACATTTAGAATAATTTAAATTCATTCCATTCTTATTGCACCATAAGAGAAATGATCTTATGTCTTCCTGTAAATTGAAGCAGTCAAAAATATGCCCAACTTTAATAAAGATTTTTAAGTCGTCCGCATATAACAAGCATTAACTGAACTTAAAAACTTGTGGAATACTATTTATAAACAAGTTAAAAAGCAGGGGACCTAAGTGACTACCTTGAGGCACGCCTGAATTAAGAACAATTGGGTTTGAATACTGGTTATTAACTCTAACAATTAATTGTCGATTCGATAAATAGGAAGAAATCCATTCCAAAAATACGGAATAAAACCCCAATTTTTCAAGTTTTAGCAATAGTATCGAATGAACCAAACTATCAAATGCTTTAACGAAGTCGGTATAGAGAACATCAACTTGCAAACCATTTTCGACAGAATTGATACAAAAATTTGTAAAAATTGTTAGATTAGTGCACATAGATCTACCCGCGAAAAAACCATGTTGTTGCGTTACATTATAATTTTTGATCTCAGAAAACAGTCTCATATTAACAATCTTGTCTAAAATCTTAGGAATAACTGATAGCTTAACAATCGGTCTGTAGTTTTCTATTAAAAATTTTTGACCAGGGGCCTGTTGCACAATTTACAAATATTACTAGTTTATTTTACAATTCACAATTTCTAATAATATTAGGACTAATAATTTGTGTTGCATAATGATTTCTATTGGGGTAATAATATAACGAAATTTTTACAAGTCAGCTGTTTAAAAAATACAAGTTATCTGTAAGTTTGACGTTATATTTTGAACTAAAAACAAAAATTAGAAAGCATTTTAAGGTGGGACATAACCCTACGGCAAAAGCAGGGTCAATTGCCCTAAAGTGACCGGTCCTGTGGCAGTTCTTATTTAACCTATCACAGGACAGGTTCGATTTTACTCAGAACGGGACCAATCATTTTTAAATGTGTTTTGCTATATTTATCTTATCGTTACCAATAGCTCAGTGGAAGTGCGTTGGACTGTCACGCGGTGGACGGTGGTTCGCCTCTTGGCTGTGCAAGTATACTACATATATCAACAATTTAAATTTAATAATTTAAGTTCTAACTCCGTTTCATTAACTGTTTAATCAAAAAACCTTCAAAATACGTTTGCTTTACACCTTGAAAAAAACTGTCAATTTAATTTTTTATTAAAAAAACATTTATTTTAAATTTAAAAAAAAAAATTTTGTGGTTCTGCCGGGGATTGAACCCAGGTCAGTCGATTACTAAACGTGAACGCTAGCAAGCTCGGCTAAACATGAATTTCCAAAACATTGATTCAATTTCATTATCAACGTGCGTATAAGTGTAACGTCTTCTATAAATAGACCGGCTACTGATTAGGTCCAAAGGTATCTATGAGGTGTCAATTGACACCTGCCGATATATTTTTGAACCGGTTCTAGGATTGGTTCAAAGGTATCTAGCCGGTGTCAATTTACCCCTGGCAATGACAACGCCATGTAAAAGGGACCGGTTGGTTTCATATGTTGGTGGCAGAATTGGGACCGGTTACTGTTACTTTGGAACCTATCACGTGATAGGTTCTGAACCGGTTCTTTTGTCCGTAGGGAATATTCGCGGCAGAGAAAACAGACTTTTTTTTTAAATATTCATAACTCAGTCAAAAACAAACATTTTTCCAAAAGTTATTATTATTGTAGAGAATTAAACAAATTACAAGAAAAAAAAAAAATCAAAAAAATATATTTTTTACTCCAACATGGTTTCATAGAGCTCCAAACTGGCGGCAGAGAAAAAAACGGGGCCTCGTGGTTGCGACCACGGAGTCGCAAAAATTGTCCGATCTGGAAAAAAATTACTTTTAAATCTTAACAAAATTGGTTATCGCATGACTACCGTTAAAGTGTTATTTTACTCTCATTTTATCTGAAATTTTTTCTTACAACTTTAAAATATCTCTGACAACTTAAAGTGTTTTTGAATTTTAACTTAATTCATTTCTTATCCATTTAAAAAAATTCTTTTTCTAATTCTAACATAACTTAATATGCCTACATCGTAATTACGTAAAACAACAATCTGTTAAAAATAAATTACTAAATGATCCTTAATTGTTGATCACAATTTAACATTTTATCTTACTCAAGCCTCTAAGCAGACTTTTTAAATTTTAAAAAAGCATAAAATCCTTAAAAAATCTAATTTACAAGTAAAATATACTTATATACAAGTAAGAATGTTCTTGTAAAAAAAAATACAAAATATTAGTTCTATCTTGACAACAATAATAATATTAGTGATACGTGAACCGTAAACTTGTAAAAGTCACAAATAATACAAGTAAATTTACTTGTATTATTAAAATTTTCATAAATTCATTGTGCAACAGAAATCACAAAATACAAGAAAATTGCTAGTATTATTAACTTGTAAAATATTGTGCAACAGGCCCCAGATTTAAAAATTGGAGATATAAATGCAGTTTTCCATTCATCTAAGAATATACCAGAAGAGAGTGATTTAAATGAGAGTCGAAGCGCATTTCTTAAAAAACAAATCAAAACCAGCACCTTTATTCGTGTCCAAATCTCGCAAAACTTCAAAGACTTCTTCGTATGAAATTGTCATACTTGACACATTTACAATTTGGGTAATGTTTGAGAAATCATCATGGTTATTTGGCAATGCAGCATTATTGAAAACAGACTCAAAAAAGTCTGCAAACAGTTCCCAAGATTCTTGTGAACTATTCGAAGATTTGTTTTTGTACTCCATAGATTTCGAAAGTCCATGAGATTTACGTTTGGATTTAATAAATACCCAGAAAGATTAAGGATTTGATTTTATTCCAGATTCGATAGAATTCAAATACTTTTCATATAAGAAGTTAGAAAGAAAGTCAAATTCCTTACGACGCACATTGGGAAAAACATAGCAAATACGCTCGCATCGCCCCTTTTCAACACTAGCATATATATTATGAATGCTAGAAACTTGAATTCTGGGTATTTCATAAGAAATCCTTCATGAAATAGACTGATGTAATCTATTTTGGTTTTTCTTCGCCAGCGGCTGATACCCTACAGTCAGAAGTTATGACTTTTAAGGAACTGTACTGTGTGAAGTCAAAGAAAAATATATCAAAATTCCGGCAATGAATTTGGATAGCTGGTTTAAAATAAAAACTCCCATGTTCCAGCGTTTTTTAAGTTGAGGCATTAAAACCATTTTGAATTCACCATTTGTGGAACATATTTTGTGATGGAAAAGTTTTTTAATTTTGAAAAAAGTTTAATTCCTACTTCTGTTATTGCTTGCAATGGTTATAAAAAGACTATGTTTCGGTAGTTAAGTGGTCTTAGAGGCTATTTATTGAAATAATTTAATATTTAAAGTATAAAAATTCAACTCGAATGCCAACCACTGTTTTACATGGACCGTCTCACCTTATAGGCAAAAAAAAAAAATATCGCCGCACACCGGCTAATCTGAAGCATTATTGAAAGAAAGTTTCGAAAAAAAATTTTTTTTTTTTTACCGAACGTAGGGGAGTGGCTGTGCAATCGACATGTTTCTTTATAACTTCGGTATTTATCGTGCGATCTAAAAGAATGAAGTGTTTTTGTTGTTGTCTCAAGGAGACCTATTTTTTTCTCTTTTTTGTGAACAAAGCGAAAAAATTTCTTAAGTAAAAATTTCATGATTTTTTACGGGCTTTCCATTTCTGAAATCAAAATGGTACGTTAAGATGATAGAAACTCCTGTGGGTTTGTACTATAAGGAATCAACTGAGGTCAATGAGTTCTAGAAACAAAAAAATAGGTCTCCCTGAGACAAAAACAAAAACACAAGATTCATTAAGATCGGACGATAAATAACAAAGTTATAGAGAAATATGTCGATGCGCGACCACTAGTTCGGTAAAAAAAAATGTTTTTTTGAAACTTTAATTCAATAATGCTTCAGATTAGCTGGTGAGCGGTGAAATTTATTTTTTCGATACGCTCTTATGTACAGCTTTGCGTTGAAAATTCTCTAACTTTTGCAGCTTCTCGCTTTGCGTTGAAAATTCTCTAAATCTATCAGCACTCCGGAAATAAATTTGGTGTCATCTTCAAGGTGAAAGTTTGAAGTTATCAGATCCGAAGTATTTCGAGGAATCAGGAGGAATCACAAAAGTTATAGCTTAATAAAAATAAAAAAAAAACTTGAAAAAAGCGTAAATTAAGGAACATGTGAATTGCCAAAAGATTACAATTGGAAAAAATTTTTTTTTTAAAAGCACGTCTAAAGTGCCTTTATTCTACAAAATAAGTTTGAGATAATTCCATTTACAATTAAAAATTCTACAATCATTCGTACACAGTAGTGTAAACAAAATTGTAGGAATAAAGAAAAAACGTTTTTAGAAGATCAACTTTCGATGACCATAGAGACCAATACTTGGGATCATATTACTTGCAAAGTGTGTTTTTCACATGTTGGATATGTCTAGATTACAAAAAGGAGAAAAAGTAAGTAAACCCCGTTACTTTGCAATAACCCTGAATGCGAGGGTTTTGCCTATATTTCTCCCAATGTGCGACGTAAAATAAAATTTGCTTTATCAACATCATCATTTGTTCAAATATAGAATGAATTGCGCAAAAGTCAGACGAGAATGTATAACAGCGAAGCTGAAAACATGGCAAAATATTCTCAACTCTCTCAATCCTATGATGGACGTTCGGATTCTTTGGCAAAAAGTAAATAAAATAAGAACCACAAGAGTAGACAATTTTCCTGTTATTCTTGATCATAATGGAGTTATTACACATCTGAAAGAGATAGCTGACAAATTTGCGGAATTCTGGTGCTCAATAGGATCTAATACTACGTTCGGTTCTAATATTATAAATAAAAAAATTTCTTTCAATACTAAAAACCTTGCTGAAGTCGCAAATTCAAACAGTTCTATTCAGAAAATCACGATATCTGAGCTAGAACTTACTCTTAGAAACACTAAAGGCACATCTCCTGGTAATGACAAAATTACTTACGCAATGCTTAAAAACGCTTCCATTAAGCTGAAAAAAAGGATTGCGATCTCTACAACAACATATTGTTAACTGGTGTATATCCTCATGATTGGAAGCACAGCATTTTATCACCAATACCAAAACATGGAAAAAGCCCAAACCAACTAGAAGGATACCGGCCCATTTCTTTGCTACCGGTTTTGTCAAAAACGCTTGAAAAATAATAGCAAAACAGTTGTTGGACTACTCCAAAGGCAAGCTACACCAAGGACCTTCCCAATCACGGCGTTCACACATTATGCCATCAATTAGAATCAAAACTAAAAGAAAGCTTGCATAATAAAAAACATAGCATTGTTTTGTCAAAAGACCTTGAGAAAGCTTTTGATTGTGTTATATCAATTTTCGTTTTAAATGAATTATATCAATGGGGAGTCCCAGCACGAATGCTGAAAGTCATTTTAGCCTTTCTTAATAACCGCCAGATAACAGTACGAGTTGATGGATTTTTTTCTCAACGACTTTCAATGGATAATGGTTTGCCCCAGGGATCGCCATTATCTGTCATCTTATACAATGCCTACGCAAACTCTTTATTAAAATTGCTGGATAACATAAATGGTATAGAATACATTGGAATTTATGCAGATAACATTTTTCCATTGCAACTGGAGCATCAGAAGAGGTATCAGTAAACCTAAATTATTTCGACGAGAAGCTGAGTCAGTGGGCTCTTACCAGAGGGGCCGTCATATCGGCCAACAAAGCTGAAATGCTTCATTTTTGCCGAAAACACAATTGCAGTTGCTCTGCAATATCACTCAGAGAAGAAAGAATTTCGGTTAAAAATAAAATGAGAATTTTAGGCTTGACCTTTACAAAAACTCTTTTATGGAATGAGCAAACCAACTTAATAGTGAGTAAGTTGAGTAAAATAAATAATTTACTGAAAGTCATTTGCTCAAAAAAAAGGGTCCTCATATTGAAACTGCTATCAAAATGTGCAAGGCATTATCTGTTGATATGGTTCAACACTGTATCACCATTTATAGCTGGACCAGCAAAGCAAATATAAATAAAATTAATGCTGCTATCAACAAGTGTTTCAGAACAGCGACAGGCGTACTTATGGCTACACCTTTAGATGCTTTAAGACTAGAAGCTCATTTTCCTGACTTCAACACTCTGCAAAACATTCGCAGCATTAAGCTTGCTTCAAAATCCTTAACGGCAACAAATACCTGCCTGCACAAACTATTCTGGTCGGGCTACCATGACGTCATAGCTCATGGATCCAACGGAAGAGACCTGTGTGGAATCAAGAGTATAATAAACCTTATGATTGAAAACAATTTGCCAATTCCAAAACAACCTGTTCAATGTAATTGTTATATTGTTATATATTGATATTTTGAATCTCGTATAAAGCTTAAATGTTATATATTGATATTTTATTGAGGATATCCCATCCTCGTCGCCAATTTGTGATGTATTGAAACGACTGCCTTAGTGATTGCTTAACGACTAACTTTATTAACGAAGTTCAATATTAAAATATGCTTAAGATTAGAGTAAAGCTTTAAGCTTTATACGAGATTCAAAATATCAATATATAACATTTAAGCTTTATACGAGATTCAAAATATCAATATATAACACGCTCCCTATGTTCTTAAATAGTTTATATCTTAATTAATTTTATTAACATACAATATGTTTCTTAGTTTATTTAATCTAGTTTAAATAGTATACATCTTCTTTTGTTTTATTATGATAAGTTAAAAATTCAAGCAATTATATTATAAGTATGTATTAATTATGATGTGAATAACATTTGAAAGTATATAGGTACATTATTTTGATATTTTTTTGTCTTTAGTTCTTGGCCTTAGTACTCTAGTAGGAAATGTATTTTGTTCATTTTCATTTGTTTCATTATTGTTATCAATTATATTATTTTCAAGTTCATTTCTTACATTAGATTCCTTATCTCTTCTAATATTTACAATATCACTTGAACTCTGTGACGGCTTAACTGTTAAACTCTCTGCATTTTGATGCGAAACAGAAGTTATATTGTCCAATGTATTTAGGTCTATAACATCTTTAACAATCTGACTTTTATCTACACCTGACCTAATTTGATCAGTGTGTCGCTTAATGATTCTGTCATTAGATAAAATGCAGTAATAGGAACGCGGACCAGTTTGGTCTTTTATAACAGCAGAACACCAAGATTTTTTATTAGGATTAGTGTAATCACGAATTAATACTTTTTGACCCCTTTTGAAGTTTACTGATCTCTTGCCTTTATAGTTCAACATACTTTTTCTTGCTTTTCAAGTATTGTGTTTTCAATGAGAGGTGGTTTAATTAAATCAAATCGCGTTCTAATCGATCTTTTAAGAAAAATTTGAGCTGGACTTTCGTCCGTAGAGCAATGCTTAGTGTTGCGATAATCCATCAAAAATCGGTTTAAGACAATATCAAAGTTTTCATTTTTATCAGAATTGAGATTTGCATAAACGCATTTCTTCAAAGTTTTGACAAAATTTTCTGCCTGCCCATTGGTCGCTGGATGTCCAGGGGCAGTCAGAATATGATTTATTTTATTTCTATTAGTAAAATTTTTAAATTCATCAGAAACAAATTGTCTCCCATTGTCACTTACAATGGTATTAACAATACCAAATCGACTAAAAAGTTCCCTTAATTTTGTAATTACAAAGTTAGAAGTTATGTATTTTGTTTTAAAAACTTCAACCCACTTAGAATATGAATCGATGATGACAAAAAGATAGACATTTTTTATCGGTCCAGCAAAGTCTATGTGGATTCTATGCCAAACAGAATTTGTTGGCTTCCAAGGGAGAAGCGGAGATTTCTCAGGACTGGGTAAAAGTTTTTGACAATAGACACAAGATTTTACTAAATCCTCAATATCTTTATCAAGTTGTGGCCACCATACAAAAGATCTGGCCAATGCCTTTGTTTTCACAATTCCCAAGTGGGATTCATGAAGTAGCTGAAGTATATATTTTCTTAGTTTTTGTGGTATCACAACTCGATACCCCCATAGTAGGTAATCATGATCTACCACAAGCTCAGTGTCTTTATTGATATAAATACAAAAATCGTCACCTTTAAGATCTTTTAATTTACCTTGTTTAACAAATTCACATACCCTTGAAAGAATTGGATCTCTTCTAGTTTCACGAGATATGTCTTTAAAATCAAGACATAAAATGTTGTCTTTTTCAACAAAATTTACATAAGTGCTATCATCAACGTCTTTTTCACAAATTTTTTGTTGAGGCATACGTGACAAGAAATCGGCTTCATTAGAATGTCCTTTGACGTATTCTATCTTGTAATTAAACCCAGAAAGGATAAATGCCCATCTTTGTAAACAGGCAAACCCTTATTTTCTCCAAAAATTGTAATGAGTGGTTTATGATCTGTTTTTAATGTAAAAACATTTCCAATCAAGTACTCCTTTAACTTCGTGACACAAAAAATTATAGCTAGCGCTTCTTTTTCAAGCGTACTATAATTTCGCTCGGCTTTAGTTAAAGCTCTTGATATAAAAGCAATCGGTTTTAAAGTGTCGTTATGGAAGGCATGTGAAAGAGTGCCAGCAATAGCATTATTAGAAGCATCAGTGGAAAGTATAATTGGTAAATTTGGATTAAAGTGCACTAAAACTTTATCTGAAGTAATATCACTTTTAATTGTATTATAAGCATCTTGACAGCTTTTTGACCATTCAAACTTAACATTTTTTTGTAATAAATGATAAAGAGGAACCAATTTGTTGGCAAAGTTGTCTATGAACTTTGAATAATAATTTACCATCCCTAAAAATGCTCTAAGCTCGGAAATATTGTTGGGAATTGGAGCTTTTAAAACGGATTCAATCCTTTCTTTATTTTTACTTAAGCCAAATTTGTCAATCGTGAACCCTAAATAAGAAATTTTACTTTTGAAAAATTCACATTTTGATAAATTAAGCTTAAGCCCTGCTATTTTTAATTTATTAATTTATTAAGTAATTTATTAAGTATTATTAAGTATCTCTACCTGATATCGTGATATCGTCTTGATATACAACTACGAATGAAATGTCACGTAATAAATTTTCCATCGTCTTTTGAAATATAGCAGCTGCCGGTTTAACTCCGAAAGGTAATCGTTTCATCTTTAAAGGCCCAATATGAGTTGACCAAGTACATAAGTTTTGCGATTTTTCATCAAGGATAAGTTGGTTATAAGCGCTAGTTAAATCCAACTTCGAAAATAGTTCACCTCCTTGAAGTGACGCAAATATTTCGTGAATCAATGGTAAAGGATACTTAAAATCCGACAAGAATTTATTTATGGTAACCTTGTAGTCGCCACAAATTCTAAGGTCACCATTTGGTTTTAAAATAGGAACAAGCGGTGTTCCCCATTCAGCATGATCAATTGGTTCCAAAACATCTTTTGCAATTAAATCCTTTAAAATTTCTTCAATCTTTATTTTCCATGCCAGTGGAACTGGACGCGGTTTAAAAAAAAATTGGTTTAGATTTATCATCAATATTTAAAGAAACCTTTCCTAGTTTATAACAACCCAGACTTGAATCAAAAACATCAGAAAATGAATTTTTAATTTCATCGATTATTATGGAAGATTGATCAGAATTATTTATCGAATTAACTTGAATGAGCTCAAAACCAAACTTTCGTAAAAAGTTTCTGCCAAATAAAGGAGAATTGTTATTGTTTGTAACAAGCAGTTTAACTTTCTTTTTAGCTCCATTGCACTCTATTACTTCATAATATTCACCTAATATTTCAATTCTGTTACCATTATAGTCGACATAAGGATCATTACAGGAATCAAGACTTACAGTAGTTTTCAGTTTGTTAAGAAATGATTTTGATACCAAACTACACGGAGCACCAGAATCGCAGACAACTTCTATAGGAAATCCATTAATTTTTACAGAGACTCTGTAGAGTTCAGTTGAATCGCCACCTTTATTTGGATTTATGCTGTAAATACAAAAATCAAATGAATTATTTCTACTTAAATTTTCAATGGATGAGTCAGATTCTGATACATAGTTTACAACTTTTTCTCTACATATAGATGCCAAGTGCCCAATTCTGCTACAATGATGGCACTTGCTTGCTTTATATCTGCATTCATTAGATCCATGGTTACGCCAACCGCAATGTGAGCATGCCTTATTGGATTTCGTTGTTGATTCACTTCGTTTTTTATAGCGATCATAATTGTTTTTGTTTTTGTTGTTGTTGTTGTTGTTGTTGTTGTTGTTGTTGTTGTTGTTGTTGTTGTTGTTGTTGTTGTTGTTGTTGTTGTTGTTGTTGTTGTTGTTACCTTTAAAATTTTTCTTATACTTGTTGTTTTTAACGTAGTTGATTTGAGTCTGGTTGTCAATTTTATGTGATATTTTCATTTCCATTATCAACGCTTTTCGCAGTGCTTCATCGAGACTTAATTGTTCGTCTTCTTCACAGAGTCGTTCAAATATTTTACTATTAATACCCACTATGAAACGGTCCAGAACAAAAGCTGATAAATTATCACGAAATTTGCATAAAAGCGCAAGCTTTTTTACTCTTGCATGCCATTCTGATACGCTTTCGCCTTCAGCTTGCGTTGCTGAGTAGAAGCTTTTACGCTCACGAAATATTATAGTAGGTGGAGTATAATGAGTATTTAGTAAATTGCAAAGCTCTTTATACGTCTTAGCAACAGGTGAAGCTGGGCTACACAAATTATGTAGAACTTCATACGGAGTTGGTCCGATTGCTTTTAAGAGGGTAGCTTTTTTTGCATTTTCCTCGATGCACTTAATATCAGCAAAGTGGATTTCAAGCTTTTCTTTCCATAAAACCCATGACTCATCTCGTGGTGAGAACGGCTGAATATTACTCGGCTGGTAAATGGTGACGGATTGACCTTCGATTGGCATTGTTACCTTTTGTTCTTTTCAGCTTCCACGATTTATTTTTTTATGAATATTTTTATTGGTTATTTTTTTATAGTTATTTAGTTATTTATTAAGTACTTAATATTCAGATTTTATTAGAGTTTTTGTGACATATTACGTCTATTATGTTTGTTTTGTATTACTTTAAGTTTTTAAACCTGAAAACGTTCGAGCACACTACACTTTATTTTATAGTGAATTAATTCATATTATGAACAATAAGTATTAAACAATTATCGCTATTTGTAATTACAAATTTTCGATTTAATCACGCGGTACTGTACTTTTTTTTTGTTTAATATGTGTTGCCACACATGAGTCTTTTCTTTTTTTTTTTTTTGCGCTCGCCGCCAATTTGTGATGTATTGAAACGACTGCCTTAGTGATTGCTTAACGACTAACTTTATTAACGAAGTTCAATATTAAAATATGCTTAAGATTAGAGTAAAGCTTTAAGCTTTATACGAGATTCAAAATATCAATAGCTGTGTTTTTTACCAAGCGAGTAGTCAAAAAACGACTGCTTACTCGCTTAAGAATTTTTTTAAAACTTGGAAGCATTTTCTGAAAAGTCAAAAACGTTGTTTATGTTCTGATCAAATTTTTGTAAACAATTTTTGACAAATTTATTTTATATATCAAAGTTCTGACAATAAGTGATGCATAAATTTTCTGATTTTCAGCATTGGAGACTCGGTTCTGAAAACAAATCCGATACTCAAAAGATTTTCAGTGCTAAAAGCTTAAGCAAACAATATAGTTTTACATAATGAGTATATTTGATAAATTTTGTTTATCTTACCTGTTAAATTATTATGTATTTTTATTGAAATATTGATCTAAAGCAAATTATGAGTATTTCGTGAAAAGTATTTGGTACAAAAAATGTTCATTTCATACATCACTATTGACTATCAATCAGATATAGTTGCCACCTTTGTAGGAAATTTATACAATTATTGAAACATAACTTGGAAGCATTTTTTTTCGTTTGGTCGGCAAACTTTTAAGCGAGTAACAGTTTCCTGTGTTATTTAAGCGAGTATACATATGATAAGCGGTCGTTTTTTAACTACTCGCTTGATAAAAAACATAGCTAATATATAACATTTAAGCTTTATACGAGATTCAAAATATCAATATATAACATTTAAGCTTTATACGAGATTCAAAATATCAATATATAACAGTAATGAAAACTTGGATGTTCATCATATCAGCATTGATACTTCATTGAGCCTTCATACAAAAACTAATGCAAATCCATCAATTTATAACCAATTTTTCAGCGAAGCTTTGGAAGTATTTGACTCTGAACTGACCCTTTACACCGACGGATCTTTTTCTGAGGGTGCGACATCGTATGCTGTTTGCAGACAGTTCTCCAATACTTTCGTCGAAATTCATCAAGCACTTCTGCCAATGGATTCTGGAATTTTCGCTGCAGAACTCTCGGCTATCCAGTTCGCCGTAAAATATGCTGCCCAGAACAAAATGAAAACTTTAATATGCTCTGACAGTCTCAGCGTAGTTAAGGCTCTCACGGACCACAAAAGCAGTGCTTTTAAATTTGTCATGAATAACATAATACTTGATTATCCTATTAAAATATTATGGATCCCCGGACACATTGGTATTTCAGGAAATGAAGTTGCTGATGTTGCTGCGAAGGAAGCACTTACGCTTCCCTTTATTATTGAAGTTCCATGCTTTGAGTCAATTATTATAAATTCTTTTTTGGGAATTAAACAATTGAAGTCTCAACAGGACTGGGAGTCATCAAACTCATTTCTAAGAACACACAACCACTCTCATTCACGGACTAATTATCATGCAGACTTAACCCGCGAGGAATGCATTACGCTTGCAAGAATGTGCCTTGGAAAAACACTGTTTTCGACAGAACATCTTTACACCAGAACTTCTCCTTTGCAATGTGAACTGTGCAACGCTTTGATGTCTACTCGGCACATTTTAATGGAATTCCCCATGTCGAAATATCACCAACAACTTGAAACTATTCTGGACTGCAGCAAAAAAGAATTTTCCATAATTAAAACTGCCATAAAAAAACCGGTAATATTCAAAAGCAACACTTTGAAGCGGGTGTTATTATTTCCAAGCGGGTTGAATAGGTTCAAGTGCCTAGTTAACCAATCAATCAAGCGGGATGAATAGGTTCAAGTGCCTAGTTAACCAATTAATAAAAAACAAAATAATTATTCTTTAGTCGAACAAGTTCAAGTGCTTGGTTGATTACACTATGGAACAAATTCTGGTTAGCAAAAGTTAGGTCGATTCTGACAGTGAGGGGTGAATAAAGAGGCTAAATTAGAAGACCCGTATCGCGGTGTTTGTTTATGTTAGTCCGAATTTTTTTTTAATCGACCTTCCAACTTGGTACCAAAATTGGTACATACAAAATGAGAAGTAATTTAATATTCCACCACAAAAATTTGTAATTGTTGCACAGGTTACAAATTCGAACTAACATAAACAAAGAATCGACCTAACTTTTGCTAACGAGAATTTGTCATAGTGTTATTGAATAATTAATCAATAAGAATTCGAGCAGGTTCATGTGCCTGATCAAATAATCCTTACAACAAAGTTATTGCAGTTGCGCCCACAAGACGCAACATTCTGGTGACCCCGACGTGATCATCATTGTTTCACGTTATTTTTGAAGCAATTCAACATATCATTCTGGTGGTTCAGATTCATCAGCATTCATCATGGAAGACTTTTCATCATTGGTCGCCTTACAAAAGGTAGCGGGCAATGAAATTCAGCAAATTGTGAGGAATTTCAAAAAGGATTCCCCAGAGCGCAAATCGACATCAAACTATTTTCCCACAAGCATCCCAATTGGAACCTTCTCCAAAGGCAACCCCAAGAGATACACGAGGATTCACAGGAGAAGCAGATTCGGTCGCATCAACAACTCAACAGGAGAAATCCGCATCAATTTCTCCAGTTAAAGTTAATTTTGAGGCCATGTGTAGGAGACAACAGGCGATGATGTCATCACTAGAACGTATACTAACGGGCAATTCAATACAAGAGGCTCCATTGCAGTGTCTGATCGTATTAAACAAGCTGTGGAGCCAAGTTGAAGGGATCCACTATAAATTATGGGAGCTGTTCGAGGATCCGGCTACAAAGGGATATGGCATACTGGCCTACTCAGAACTCGAAGCCAGAGTCATACAGTGGCAAGAATGTTTGACAACACATAAGAATGTCAACAATGAAGCTCATGCGATAAATCACCAATCGGTACATCTACCAAAGATGTCAGTACCGAAGTTTGACGGAAACTTCTTGACATGGCAAGCATTCGAAGGCATTCACGCGAATGATACATCAGCAACAAATTCCAAAAATCCAAAAAATGTGGTACCTAAAAACCAATGTATTCGGAGAGGCCGAACGTGCGATTGCTCATCTAGAGTTAACAGAAGATAATTAGGATATTGCATGGGAAGCTCCACAAGATCGTTTTAGCAATAAGAGAATGCTCACATCAGCTATAATACAACGACTGATATCCCTCCCAAACCTCACATCAGAAGCCAAGACTATTCGAAACTTTCATGGCACCATTAATGAAAGCTTAGCCGCTCTCAAGAATCTTGGAGTCGATACAGATCCACTGGGACAGACAGGGATCCACTGCTGTTGCACATGTTGATAAATAAATTTGATCACCAAACCCATATGCTTAACGAGCAATCACTTCAAGACCCCTGAAAGCTTCAGGAAAATAGCAAGTTTCTCAAAATTTTAAAGAATCGCTTTCAAGCATTAGAAGCCAACAAAAAAAGAGTGGTAACATCGACTGCCGTATCCAGTTAAGACAGTTGCAAGGTTTGTAAGCAAGGTAGCAAGGTTACCAGTTAACTATTGCCAACAGTTTCTCAAGACGTCTGTCGCAGAACGACTTAAAGGACACAGAAGCATCAATTATTTCAAATAATGGACTGTGCGTCAATTATTTCAAAGAAAATCACACAGCTCAGACATGTAAATCACGAAGCTGCGCAAAATGTTCATCAAAGCACAACACACTACTGCATTTACAAGGAGATGCTAAAATTCAGAAGACAACAATAAATCATCAAGGTCTATGTAGGAACATACTTGTTGTTATATGTACTTGTTTGTTATAAAATATTTTATATTTGAGTTTTCAATTCAAAGAATTTATTGTTTAAAAAATTTTCATTTTTATGTTTCAATATAATTGTGACTCTGAAAAATATGTTTCAATAGTTTTAGAATTTTATCAAATAAATTAATAAAAAGATAAATATGGTTCATTAACCCCCCATAGTCTAGATCAATCAAATAACAACACTGTACCTTTTACGGTAGCTGCGACTCAAACCAAAACTGACAAACACAACTATGTCCTACTAGCCACAGCAAAAATTCAAATCTCAGTTAATAATGGAAGGTCGTGTGAAGTTCGAGCAATTCTGGATTCCGGCTCTCAGATTAACAACTTTACTGATAGACTGATTAAGAAATTATCTCTATCAACGACACCTTCATGAGTATTTAGTAAATTGCAAAGCTCTTTATATGTCTTAGCAACAGGTGAAGCTGGGCTACACAAATTATGTAGAACTTCATACGGAGTTGGTCCGATTGCTTTTAAGAGAGTAGCTTTTTTTGCATTTTCCTCGATGCACTTAATATCAGCAAAGTGGATTTCAAGCTTTTCTTTCCATAAAACCCATGACTCATCTCGTGGTGAGAACGGCTGAATATTACTCGGCTGGTAAATGGTGACGGATTGACCTTCGATTGGCATTGTTACCTTTTGTTCTTTTCAGCTTCCACGATTTATTTTTTTATGAATATTTTTATTGGTTATTTTTTTATAGTTATTAAGTTATTTATTAAGTACTTAATATTCAGATTTTATTAGAGTTTTTGTGACATATTACGTCTATTATGTTTGTTTTGTATTACTTTAAGTTTTTAAACCTGAAAACGTTCGAGCACACTACACTTTATTTTATAGTGAATTAATTCATATTATGAACAATAAGTATTAAACAATTATCGCTATTTGTAATTACAAATTTTCGATTTAATCACGCGGTACTGTACTTTTTTTTTGTTTAATATGTGTTGCCACACATGAGTCTTTTCTTTTTTTTTTTTTTTTGCGCTCGCCGCCAATTTGTGATGTATTGAAACGACTGCCTTAGTGATTGCTTAACGACTAACTTTATTAACGAGGTTCAATATTAAAATATGCTTAAGATTAGAGTAAAGCTTTAAGCTTTATACGAGATTCAAAATATCAATATATAACATTTAAGCTTTATACGAGATTCAAAATATCAATATATAACATTTAAGCTTTATACGAGATTCAAAATATCAATATATAACAGTAATGAAAACTTGGATGTTCATCATATCAGCATTGATACTTCATTGAGCCTTCATACAAAAACTAATGCAAATCCATCAATTTATAACCAATTTTTCAGCGAAGCTTTGGAAGTATTTGACTCTGAACTGACCCTTTACACCGACGGATCTTTTTCTGAGGGTGCGACATCGTATGCTGTTTGCAGACAGTTCTCCAATACTTTCGTCGAAATTCATCAAGCACTTCTGCCAATGGATTCTGGAATTTTCGCTGCAGAACTCTCGGCTATCCAGTTCGCCGTAAAATATGCTGCCCAGAACAAAATGAAAACTTTAATATGCTCTGACAGTCTCAGCGTAGTTAAGGCTCTCACGGACCACAAAAGCAGTGCTTTTAAATTTGTCATGAATAACATAATACTTGATTATCCTATTAAAATATTATGGATCCCCGGACACATTGGTATTTCAGGAAATGAAGTTGCTGATGTTGCTGCGAAGGAAGCACTTACGCTTCCCTTTATTATTGAAGTTCCATGCTTTGAGTCAATTATTATAAATTCTTTTTTGGGAATTAAACAATTGAAGTCTCAACAGGACTGGGAGTCATCAAACTCATTTCTAAGAACACACAACCACTCTCATTCACGGACTAATTATCATGCAGACTTAACCCGCGAGGAATGCATTACGCTTGCAAGAATGTGCCTTGGAAAAACACTGTTTTCGACAGAACATCTTTACACCAGAACTTCTCCTTTGCAATGTGAACTGTGCAACGCTTTGATGTCTACTCGGCACATTTTAATGGAATTCCCCATGTCGAAATATCACCAACAACTTGAAACTATTCTGGACTGCAGCAAAAAAGAATTTTCCATAATTAAAACTGCCATAAAAAAACCGGTAATATTCAAAAGCAACACTTTGAAGCGGGTGTTATTATTTCCAAGCGGGTTGAATAGGTTCAAGTGCCTAGTTAACCAATCAATCAAGCGGGATGAATAGGTTCAAGTGCCTAGTTAACCAATTAATAAAAAACAAAATAATTATTCTTTAGTCGAACAAGTTCAAGTGCTTGGTTGATTACACTATGGAACAAATTCTGGTTAGCAAAAGTTAGGTCGATTCTGACAGTGAGGGGTGAATAAAGAGGCTAAATTAGAAGACCCGTATCGCGGTGTTTGTTTATGTTAGTCCGAATTTTTTTTTAATCGACCTTCCAACTTGGTACCAAAATTGGTACATACAAAATGAGAAGTAATTTAATATTCCACCACAAAAATTTGTAATTGTTGCACAGGTTACAAATTCGAACTAACATAAACAAAGAATCGACCTAACTTTTGCTAACGAGAATTTGTCATAGTGTTATTGAATAATTAATCAATAAGAATTCGAGCAGGTTCATGTGCCTGATCAAATAATCCTTACAACAAAGTTATTGCAGTTGCGCCCACAAGACGCAACATTCTGGTGACCCCGACGTGATCATCATTGTTTCACGTTATTTTTGAAGCAATTCAACATATCATTCTGGTGGTTCAGATTCATCAGCATTCATCATGGAAGACTTTTCATCATTGGTCGCCTTACAAAAGGTAGCGGGCAATGAAATTCAGCAAATTGTGAGGAATTTCAAAAAGGATTCCCCAGAGCGCAAATCGACATCAAACTATTTTCCCACAAGCATCCCAATTGGAACCTTCTCCAAAGGCAACCCCAAGAGATACACGAGGATTCACAGGAGAAGCAGATTCGGTCGCATCAACAACTCAACGGGAGAAATCCGCATCAATTTCTCCAGTTAAAGTTAATTTTGAGGCCATGTGTAGGAGACAACAGGCGATGATGTCATCACTAGAACGTATACTAACGGGCAATTCAATACAAGAGGCTCCATGGCAGTGTCTGATCGTATTAAACAAGCTGTGGAGCCAAGTTGAAGGGATACACTATAAATTATGGGAGCTGTTCGAGGATCCGGCTACAAAGGGATATGGCATACTGGCCTACTCAGAACTCGAAGCCAGAGTCATACAGTGGCAAGAATGTTTGACAACACATAAGAATGTCAACAATGAAGCTCATGCGATAAATCACCAATCGGTACATCTACCAAAGATGTCAGTACCGAAGTTTGACGGAAACTTCTTGACATGGCAAGCATTCGAAGGCATTCACGCGAATGATACATCAGCAACAAATTCCAAAAATCCAAAAAATGTGGTACCTAAAAACCAATGTATTCGGAGAGGCCGAACGTGCGATTGCTCATCTAGAGTTAACAGAAGATAATTAGGACATTGCATGGGAAGCTCCACAAGATCGTTTTAGCAATAAGAGAATGCTCACATCAGCTATAATACAACGACTGATATCCCTCCCAAACCTCACATCAGAAGCCAAGACTATTCGAAACTTTCATGGCACCATTAATGAAAGCTTAGCCGCTCTCAAGAATCTTGGAGTCGATACAGATCCACTGGGACAGACAGGGATCCACTGCTGTTGCACATGTTGATAAATAAATTTGATCACCAAACCCATATGCTTAATGAGCAATCACTTCAAGACCCCTGAAAGCTTCAGGAAAATAGCAAGTTTCTCAAAATTTTAAAGAATCGCTTTCAAGCATTAGAAGCCAACAAAAAAAGAGTGGTAACATCGACTGCCGTATCCAGTTACGACAGTTGCAAGGTTTGTAAGCAAGGTAGCAAGGTTACCAGTTAACTATTGCCAACAGTTTCTCAAGACGTCTGTCGCAGAACGACTTAAAGGACACAGAAGCATCAATTATTTCAAATAATGGACTGTGCGTCAATTATTTCAAAGAAAATCACACAGCTCAGACATGTAAATCACGAAGCTGCGCAAAATGTTCATCAAAGCACAACACACTACTGCATTTACAAGGAGATGCTAAAATTCAGAAGACAACAATAAATCATCAAGGTCTATGTAGGAACATACTTGTTGTTATATGTACTTGTTTGTTATAAAATATTTTATATTTGAGTTTTCAATTCAAAGAATTTATTGTTTAAAAAATTTTCATTTTTATGTTTCAATATAATTGTGACTCTGAAAAATATGTTTCAATAGTTTTAGAATTTTATCAAATAAATTAATAAAAAGATAAATATGGTTCATTAACCCCCCATAGTCTAGATCAATCAAATAACAACACTGTACCTTTTACGGTAGCTGCGACTCAAACCAAAACTGACAAACACAACTATGTCCTACTAGCCACAGCAAAAATTCAAATCTCAGTAAATAATGGAAGGTCGTGTGAATTTCGAGCAATTCTGGATTCCGGCTCTCAGATTAACAACTTTACTGATAGACTGATTAAGAAATTATCTCTATCAACGACACCTTCATCGCTCTGTATCGAAGGCATTGGAAAGGGTACTCATAAATCAACTCAACGAGTAAACGTTAATATATTCGGTTTCGGCGCTTTGTATTCACTACGGACATCGAAAAAATGTATCGTCAAAGTTTAGTAGATGCAGATGATCAACGATACCAATTAATTATGCGGAGAGAGAATCCAGCTTGTCCAATCAAATATTATCAACTGACCACTGTGCCATATGGTACAAGATCGGCACCGTATCTCGCCACAAAATGTTTACAGCGGATTGCAATTGCAAGTGCCAATATTTATCGATTGGGAGCTCAAATTTTACAAGATAATTTTTATGTAGATGACGGTCTGGGCGGTTCTGACACTTTGACTACAGCCATTGAAGCTCAACAACAACTTAGCCATATTTTAAAGAAGCATGGTTTCAACTTGTGAAAATGGTGTGCAAACCATTCGCAGCTTCTTAAGAATATACAACAATGCGACCAAAAAGTGAATCTGGATTTTACTAACCTCAACAACGATACAATTAAAACTCTGGGATTGATGTGGCTACCAAAAACTGATCAATTTTGCGTTAAGGTAAAATTGAACCCAGTTAAAGAAGTGACAAAGCGCACCGTCAGCTCTGATCTGGCTTAGTTATTCGACCCACTTGGATTATTAGCGCCGGTAACTGTCACGGCGAAGATGTTTATTCAACAGTTATACAGCTTAACTTATCATGGGACGAACCGTTACCGGCAGAACTGAAGAAAAAATGGCTCATATTTCGAGATAATTTGGCAAACTCAAACAACCTTCAAGTCTCTAGACACATTTCAAGGAGAAGTACCAACCGCAACTCAGCTTCATTTATTCGCTGATGCATCTGAAAGGGCTGTTGGTGCTGCAGCATATATTCGAGCAACTCTTAAGGATGGTAGAGTAATAGTACGACTATTGTGTGCAAAAACTCGGATAGCTTCACTCAAAACGCAAACACTACCTCGGCTAGAATTATGCGTTGCTGTGTTCGCCTCACAGCTCTTAACTAGCCTTAGGGATGATATGAAAATCGAGGCTCAACCATTATTTCTGTGGAGCGATTCAAAAATTGTGCTCAGTTGGATCAATGCTCAATCATCAGCATTCCAAACATTTGTGGCTAACAGAGTAGCAACAATTCAAACATTAACCTTGCCGGAGCAGTGGCATCATGTCGGCTCAAGAGACAATCCAGCAGACGTGCTGTCAAAAGGATTAACAGCTAAAGCTCTTGCAGCATGTGAACTATGGTTTCAAGGACCATTTTTCTTGCATGGGAGACAGGACTTGTGGCCTACACGTTTTTTAGCTCAGCTGCAAATTCGGCTGCAATAACGGAGAATTAGTGTATACAATAAAGCATAGAGATTCGTTACGAACATTACAAGGAATCATAGGGTATATGTTGCGATTTATAAACCACACAAAAGGCAAAGGGAATTTGGGGCAATAACAACAACAAATATCGCTCAATCCCAAAGAAATGGATGAGGCTCTTTTTATCATCGTAAAAAGTAAGCAGATTTCTGACTTTAGTTGCGGGCTAAAACAATTGAAAAATCATCAAGATCTCGACAAATCAAGTCAATTAGCAGTCTGACACCATTCATTGATGATAAAGGCATCATTCGAGTGGGTGGACGGCTAGAAGCATCAACACTACCCTACGACTCTAAGCATTCTATGCTTATTCCCTACAACGACCACTTAGCAAAACTCTTATTCATCATGGTACACAAAGACAACAAGCACTGTGGCTCCCAGGCATTATAAGCAACAATCAGGCAACGTTTTTGGCCAATCAAAGGAAAGTTAACAGCCAGAGCAACTGTACAACAATGCATACGATGTTGTAAGGGCCGTCCAAAACTATGTCAACAGATCATGGGTAATCTACCCCACACTCGAGTGACCCCGGCAAGACCATTCATCACCTCGAATCGGTAAGCGGTTAAACAACGAATGCGTTCATAGGCGCATTAAAACGATTTATCAGTCGTAGGGGACATTGTAAAACCCTCTTCTGCGACAACGCTGCAAACTTTGTTGGAGCTCGAAACCAACTCCATGAGCTAAATGAAGCAATCTACTCCCAGAAAGCCAATGAATCAATAATAAGGCTATGCAGTGATAGGGGAATTGATTTCAAATTCATTCCATCTCGGGCTCCAAATTTTGGTGGACTCTGGGAGGCTGCAGTTAAATCAGCCAAGCATCTTTTAATAAGGAGTGTGTCTACAGTGTCGTTAACCTATGAAGAGCTAGAAACAGTGTTGGTTGAGATTGACGCTATACTCAACTCAAGACCACTCACTCCAATGTCATCCGATCCCAAGGATCTTGCTGCATTAACACCTGGTCACTTTCTGATCGGCGAACCATTGACAACATCTGTAGACTCATTTGCCACGCCAAACAACGCATCGCTACTAACAAGATGGAAGTTAGTATCCCACCCTTTACGATGTATGTGTAGTGATTTTAACAATAGCTACAGCTTAATTAATTTTTGTGATTCGGTGGATGTCTTAAAACGGAAAATGATTTTACATTTAAATAATTAATACATTTTAAAATTTCGTTTCAAACATTGGAAATATCCAATCAATAGGCATGGATGGAAATCCCAGATTAACGGAACTTGTTTGTGTTATAGATGTTGTTGGAGCGTATGACTGTGCTGGAGTCAGAACATGAGACCGAATGATATTGGGATAACTTTTACTGGTATGCATGTTATATGTAGGTTGGGGAGTTAGTGTTGTGGAAGCCGTTACTATGGGGAGTGTGGGAGTGTACTGATTAAGGATGACATAAGATTGGCTTTTGGTGCAAGGTTAAAAGAGACTCAGTTCTGGTTCGGTGTTCTTGGCTTAGATGGCTGTTGCACACCTTTATCATATGCGAAGAATGAAGAGGTAAAAGGCTGCTTATAGTGAGAAGATAAGTTAGGGATGATATTAGTTTTAGAAGTCCAGTTAGAGTCTGACAAAGGTTTTTTGGATACATTAATTCTACCATTAATCTTAGGAATGCTTTTAACATAACGAGAGGTAGGATAAGATTTAGAATTTGAAGTATAATTGTAATTATATTTATCAATAAAAGTAATATTATAATGAGTCTTATTAGAATTAGAAGGGGGTAATGTTTTATTTTTGATGATCGATTTTTTTAATCTTCGATTTATTTCTAGGCTTATCGATCCATTCGGAAATTGTCCACTTTCCGAACCCTACACTGCCACCATAGGCATTCAGAAGCATCCACGCATATTGAGTTGAAATGTTCAGCTTAAAACTACAAAATTTTCCTCTCCTGCTAAGGCAGTTTGAATTTGAGATGCCAAAATTTTCCAGAAATTAATTGCGCATCCAGGACACACTTGTTCTCACTGGAGTGCCCTTAATGAACAGAGTGGTTTTTTCATTTCCGTTCACACTATTCAACTTTTTGAACCTATTGTCCCATTCAGACACTGTCCATGATGATCCAAACTGCTGCTGTATAAATTTCCTTGGTGCAGCGACAGGAGTTGCTGGTATTTTTTTAACACTTTTAGAGGCAGAAGTCGGTGGTTGTGAAAAAGAGTTAGCTGATGGAGAAGTAACAGTGGCTTTCAAAATTTGTTCAAAGATGGACGAAATGTTCTGATTAGGAGAATCTGGTGTGTTGTGAATTCTTTCGGGAGCAAGCCTGATGATATTAGTTATTTCTGCAAGCGACACGCGGAGCATGCCTAGATCGTCACTGTTTTCATTTATTTTATTGTATAAAACTTCTATTAATGGATCTGGCTGCTGTGGTTGTTGCGTATATTTTTTGAAGTTGATTGCTGAAGTTGGTTGATATAATATCTTAAAAGTTGTAAGCTTTCAGTTACCTTTTTTAAACTACCACTGTCAGTGTTGTTATTCCTCCCAATAGTTATTTGCTTGACGCTATTGATCGAGGCTTCTAATGAGTTCATATTACTCTTGAGATCGTTGATAAAATCTGTTATTTTCGCACACTTTTCGATAATTTACCAATCTTAAGATCAAAGCCTTTTTTTGCAGATTCAAAGAAGCTTGCGAGATCTTCCGCAGTTTTCATTACTTCATCAAGCTTCGTAAAGTGGTCAACTATTTTTTTTACACATTGTTTATTATCCAACCGAATGGAATTTGTTGTGTCACTCAGACACTTCACTGCACGGAGGACATGCGAGTTTTGTTTACTGTTTCTGCTTATTGACTGAGAAGTGGGTCACTGAAGCGAACTGTTTGAGAACTTTTAGTAGATCGCCGAAAAAGTACTCGAAAATGTAAAATTGCAGTTTTAATACAAAACACTGTAGATTTTTTTAAGTTTTGATTTTATTGTTGCAAAATTGCATTTTTTAATCAAATTAACACTGTAGATTTTTTAACTTTTACTTTTTCGTAGATTTTATTGTTATGTTGGGTTGAATTTTTAATATTCAGAAACTTAATTTTTATGGCGAATGGGGAAAGAACGAAACTTTTGGTGCTAATTTAATCACGTCCGCACGGTTTGACGGGTAATTACTCAATGTTACAGAATTATGTTATAGTAATAATAATTATAATAATAATTAAGAAAAATATAAAATTTTTCTATCCATAAAAATATATCCTTTATTTTTAACAATACAAATGTAAAATATTACTTCAAACAATTTTTTTTTTGTTTATTTTTAGGGTGCGGGAAATTTGAGTTGCAATTCTATACCACCAAAGCAAATAATGGAAATCATGGAAACGGTGGTGGACCTATTTGCGAAAACTTTAGCAACAGAAATACAAGAAAAAGTTATATGTCATACCCTTGAAATGTTTAGTTTGTGGTCTATGAAATTAAGCGGGACTTTACCTAATATCATTACGGACATATTCAAAAAAGGATTGGAACTAAAATCAACTACTCAATATATTCGCCTAGCATACTTACAGTGGCTCCTAGCTGCGTTGCACAACGCTAAATTTAGTTCCGATATAAATCTTATTCCATTGCTTTTAGCGATTATGGAAAAAGCAATGAAAAATCCAACACAAAGTCAAACTGTTTCAGAAGCAGTTTGTGCTGCCTGCCTTATTCTCAAGACGGATAATGCATACGCTGATAGTACTCTAAGCTCATTTTGGGCTTATTTGTTAGATATGAATAAGCAAATATTTTTTTCCGAGCGTTTTGTGCTATCTGCTCCAGCTGAAACAATGTGTTGCATAACACTCTTGGCCGAAAGATTACTCACGGAGCATTTTAGTAAACTGAAGGGCTCACTTCAAGTAATTTTTAAAGCAATTGTATATAGTATAACTTCGAATTCAAGTAAAGTCCGAAACTATACAATGGATTTAATACCAAAAATAACGAAAGCAGATAATGGAGTTACTTTTGCAAAAAAAATTATCGGAGAACTTGAAAATTATATTAACTCTGCCAAGATTGATTATGATAATGATGTTCCTATTGATGAAAATAGTATACCTTCTTACGTCTTTGTAGATGCTTTAAAAATTATTTGCGATTTTGATGATTTATCCTGTGCAGATGCACATATATTAGCATTGCAAACTATTTTAACGTGCCACCATCCTGCTATTATATCTAATGAACCTGATCTTTGGGTTAATATCCTAAAGTTTCAATTCGGGTTGGAGCCAAAGTCTTTTATTTCTCTGAATATAAAGCAAATAACGGAAATTCTAATTTCAAATTATACAATTAGTGAAATGTTTATAAATGCAGTAGCTACAATAACCAGACTCAGTCCAGATGCTTTCTTGCCTATTCTTATAAAACGCGTTACAACAGATTTAAATGACGCCGACATGAGTAATGTATCCGATGATGAATATTTTACCTATCTTACTCCAACTGGTGAATTATATGATAAAAGTGTCATACCTAGTGCCGATGATATATATGCAACAGCAGGATTAAAGCGAGAAAACAAAGTCTACAGTTATAAAGAACAGTTGGAGGAACTGCAGCTTCGCCGCGAACTCGACGAAAAACGACGGAAAGAGGGTAAAACTAGGCCTCCCCAGTTGACACCTAAACAACAAGAAACTATTAAAATACAATCAGAGAAAGAGAATGCAATAAAATTGCGTTTAGGCTTATTACAGAAAAAATTGGAATGTTTAATTTCACTTCTCAAAGCAGCTTGTATTGGAAGTTCAACACATGTTTCACTGTATTTTTCAAAACTCCTTAGTTCAATACTTCGAGTACTACAATCACCGTTAGCAGCTAGTCCTCTTATTGATCTTTTCTTTTTCTTAAGAACTTCATGCTTCTATGATGATAATATTGATTTGGGAACGAGTATATCAATAACAACTATTCGACTAGCTAATCCACGCTGTGATTTAAAGGAAGAGTGGATAAAACAAGAAATAACTGAAGCTACCGTTGATACCTTATTAATGTTGCATAAGTTGACAGTTGCACAAGCAAGTGATGTCAACGAAGTTAATGATAATGGTGTTAGTTCTCTTCTCTCTGCTCCTGCGTTTTCTTATGCTTTTGAATTCTTGAAACGAACTTTAACAAGTAGTTCCATATCGAACAACGAAGAATTTATTCTGATGGGCATTCAATTAATAGAAAGACACGCACAAATAAAGGGAAACTCTATAAATGGAGAAATTTCAGATATACGACATCCTAAGTTTATGCCTCGTCTTGAAATGTTTAAATTTCTGCTGTCAATCATAAGTGGTTATCGCGGACTTATACAAACACATGCAGCAGCAGCTCTTTTAGAAGTTGCAAAAATAAGTTCCGGAGAAGATTATTGCGCATCAGCGGAAAGAGATGAAGTTGAAATTTTTTTGGTTGCTTTGCAGAGTAGTCTCGAAACAATTAGAGATGTGGCCCTACGAGCATTACGACTAATGGTAAAATCGGTTATTTCTTTCGAAAATACGAACACTGACTTATCTAGGCGTATTATACGAAGGTTATGGATTGCAAAAAATGATGTGTCTGCAGAAAATCGGACCCTCGCTAATGATCTTTGGGAGTTGACTAGTTTAGAACTTCCCGTTGCAATACTGGAAGACATTTTAAACGAAAGTATTCACCCAGAATTATGTATTCAAAAGGCCGCTGCTTGTTCTCTAATTCCAATTCTTACGCAAGATAGCACGCTTATAAGTGGCGTTTTAAAGAAGCTTTTGGAGATATATAATGAAAAATTAACTATGATTCCGCCAAAACTTGACCAATTCGATCGAGAAATAGAACCAGCTATTGATCAATGGAATCCGAGGAGAGGAGTTGCAGTTGCAATATCACAAATTGCGACATTTTTTTCTGTAGAGAATGTTAACGAAGTAATGCAGTTTATGGTTTCGCGTGGTCTTGGTGACCGTGAAGAAGTTGTACACAAGGAAATGCTAGCAGCAGCATTAGTAATAGTGGATTTGCATGGCAAGGAAACAATTGTTAACTTACTTCCAGTTTTCGAAGATTTTCTAGATAAGGCACCAAAGTCGCAAAGTTACGATAACATTCGTCAAGCTGTTGTTATATTAATGGGTTCTTTGGCACGCCATTTAGAAAAAGATGATAAACGTATCGAACCCATTGTTCGTAGACTTCTTGCTGCACTGTCAACGCCCTCACAGCAGGTTCAAGAAGCAGTTGCTAATTGCTTGCCCCATCTTATGCCGTCAGTAAAAGACGAAGCCCCTGCAATGGTTAAACGATTACTTCAATTACTGGTAAAATCAGATAAATATGGCGAACGGCGAGGTGCAGCTTATGGAATTGCTGGCATTGTGAAGGGTTTGGGTATTTTATCTCTCAAACAATTTGATATAATGTCTAAACTTACAATTTATATTCAAGAGAAGAAAAATTATAAATCTCGCGAGGGCGCTCTTTTTGCTTTTGAAGTATTATGTACAACTCTCGGTCGTTTATTTGAACCATACATTGTACATGTATTACCTCATTTACTTCAGTGCTTTGGAGATTCATCACAATATGTAAGACAAGCTGCCGACGATACAGCAAAAGTTGTAATGGGGAAGCTTTCCGCTCACGGAGTAAAACTTGTGCTACCTTCCTTACTTGATGCCTTAGATGAAGATTCCTGGCGAACAAAAACTGCTTCAGTTGAACTCCTTGGAGCAATGGCATTTTGCGCTCCAAAGCAACTTTC
This sequence comes from Tetanocera ferruginea, assembly GCA_958299015.1. NCBI lineage: Eukaryota > Metazoa > Arthropoda > Insecta > Diptera > Sciomyzidae > Tetanocera > Tetanocera ferruginea. Next base: position 67,795,831 of record OY282642.1, on the reverse strand, counting down.
TTCATGTTTACCAAGCATTGTACCGAAACTCATTGAAGTTTTAGGTGATTCGCACACTAAAGTTCAGGAAGCTGGAGCTGATGCACTTAAAGTTATTGGTTCAGTTATAAAAAATCCTGAAATTCAAGCAATTGTTCCAATTCTTCTCAAAGCTTTGGAAGATCCTTCGAAAAATACTTCTTTATGCTTGCATAGCTTGTTACAAACAAAATTTGTACATTTCATTGATGCTCCTTCATTGGCATTAATTATGCCAGTTGTTCAAAGAGCATTTATGGATAGATCTACCGAAACGCGAAAGATGGCAGCTCAAATTATTGGAAATATGTATTCGCTAACTGATCAAAAAGATCTTACGCCATATTTACCAAATATTATACCAGGACTTAAAATGTCTTTACTGGATCCTGTTCCGGAAGTTCGTGCTGTATCAGCTCGTGCATTAGGTGCTATGGTACGTGGAATGGGGGAGTCTTCGTTCGAAGACCTTTTACCTTGGTTAATGCAAACATTGACGTCAGAAACTAGCAGTGTCGATCGTAGTGGCGCTGCACAGGGTCTTTCTGAAGTTGTTGGTGGATTGGGAGTAGAAAAATTACATAAACTTATGCCCGAAATAATTGCCACGGCGGAGAGAAATGATATAGCGCCTCACGTCAAGGATGGTTACATAATGATGTTTATATATATGCCTGGATCATTTCCACAAGAGTTCACTCCTTATATTGGGCAAATAATCAATCCAATATTAAAAGCATTGGCAGATGAAAACGAGTATGTAAGAGATACTGCTTTGAAAGCAGGACAAAGGATAGTTAACTTGTACGCGGAAACTGCTGTAACACTTTTACTGCCAGAATTAGAGAAAGGACTTTTCGATGATAATTGGAGAATTCGGTTTAGTTCTGTTCAACTACTTGGTGATTTATTATATAGAATATCAGGTGTATCTGGTAAAATGACAACAGAAACAGCAAGTGAAGATGATAACTTTGGAACTGAACAATCCCATACAGCTATTATTCGGTTTTTGGGTGCTGAGCGACGGAATCGGGTTTTGGCTGGACTCTATATGGGTCGAAGTGATGTTTCTTTAATGGTTCGCCAAGCTGCATTACATGTTTGGAAAGTTGTTGTAACAAATACACCTCGCACACTAAGAGAAATACTACCAACACTATTTAGCTTACTGCTTGGATGCTTAGCTAGTACAAGTTATGATAAACGACAAGTTGCAGCGCGTACACTAGGTGATCTAGTTAGAAAACTTGGTGAACGTGTGCTTCCTGAAATAATTCCAATCTTAGAGCGTGGCCTGAATTCAGAACAGGCAGACCAAAGACAAGGCGTATGTATAGGCTTGTCGGAGATAATGGCTTCTACATCGAAAGACATGGTACTCACGTTTGTTAACAGTCTCGTTCCCACTGTGCGAAAGGCTTTATCGGACCCATTGCCAGAAGTTAGAGAAGCAGCCGCAAAAACATTCGAATCCCTTCATTCCACTGTTGGTTCACGAGCTCTCGATGATATATTACCATCTATGCTTGAAAGACTTTCTGACCCTGATCCAGATATAGCAGAAAACACTTTAGACGGCTTGCGACAAGTTATGTCTATTAAGCCTAGAGTTGTGTTACCTTATCTTGTTCCACAGCTGACTGCAGCTCCAGTAAATACCAAGGCTTTGTCAATTTTAGTATCTGTTGCTGGAGACGCTCTTACAAAATATCTTCCAAAAATATTGTCGGCCTTACTTCAAGCTTTGTCCAATGCTCAAGGAACTGCAAGTGAAAACCAAGAACTTGAATACTGCCAAGTAGTAATTTTATCTGTTAGTGATGAAGTTGGCATTCGAACTATAATGGACACATTAATGTTATCTGCAAAATCAGAAAATGTTTCAGCACGTAGATCTGCTGCAAGTTTGCTCGCAGCATTCTGTACTCATTCTCCTGGTGATTATTCTCAATATGTTCCGCAGCTATACCGATGTCTTTTGCGCCTTATGGCTGATTCTGATAGAGATATATTACAACGTTCTTGGGACGCATTGAACGCAGTTGTAAAAGCATTGGACTCTTCTCAACAAATAGCCCATGTTTCTGATGTAAGACAGGCTGTACGATTTGCTGCTAGTGAATTGAAGACACCAGAACTTCCGGGGTTCTGCTTACCAAAGGGTATAACTCCGCTTTTACCAATTTTTCGGGAGGCTATTTTAAACGGTCTTCCAGAGGAGAAAGAAAATGCTGCCCAAGGTTTAGGTGAAGTTATTTCACTAACAAATGCACAGTCCCTGCAACCGTCTGTTGTTCATATCACTGGACCTTTGATTCGAATTTTGGGTGACCGTTTTAATGCTGGTGTTAAAGCTTCAGTCCTTGAAACACTTGCTATTTTGCTGCATAAAGTCGGAGTTATGCTTAAACAGTTCCTACCACAACTGCAGACTACATTTTTGAAAGCCTTGCACGATCAGAATAGAAATGTGCGGATGAAGGCAGGGCATGCATTGTCTGAATTGGTTATTATTCACTCACGTGCTGACCCTATTTTTACTGAGATACATAACGGAATCAAAAGTAGTGACGAATCTTCTGTTCGTGAAACGATGCTTCAAGCCCTACGTGGAATTATCACACCTGCAGGGGATAAAATGTCAGAACCATTAAGAAAACAAGTATATACCTCTCTTTTAACCATGTTAAGCCATAATGAAGACATTACTCGAAGTGCAGCAGGTGGTTGTTTAGGAGCATTAATCAAATATTTATCTAATGAACAGTTAGACGAAATTCTGAAAAATCATATATTAAATGATGATACAGCAGACGATTGGGTACTGAAACATGGCCGGACTGTTGCTTTATTTGTTGCTCTGAAAGAATGCCCAGAAACTATTTATAAATCAAATTATGAGCTAAAAATACAAAAAGTAGTAGTGGCATGCATTTCATCTGATAAAATACCTATTGCCAGTAATGCTGTTCGAGCTGCTACATACATCTTACAGTATTGTCTAACAAAAGAAATTTTGGTAGCGCAAGCATTAATTGTACCATTTGCCCGCGCTATGAATCATCCAAGTAATGAGATAAAACATCTTGTTGCTAAAAGCTGCAATTATCTTGCTAAGGTTATACCAGCTGACCAAATGTCATTCGATATAATGAAATATTTAGTGCCCATGCTTGTTAATGGTACTAAAGAAAAAAATGGATATGTCAAATCCAACTCCGAAATTGCACTCATTTCAGTTTTACGCTTGCGCAACGGCGAGGAAACATACCAAAAAACATATCATATGTTGGAGGTAGGAGCAAAGGAGTCCTTAAGTGAAGTAGTGACGAAAGTTTTACGAAAGGCTGCAATTCAACCTGCTGGAAAGGACGAAGAATTAGATGACACTATTTTATCTTAATTTGTTTATGTAAAAACGCATAATTCGAGCTATATATAAAGAAATTAAGTACTGTAATTTGGTTATATGATTACAAGCGTGCTTTTAATAATAGGATCAATAAACTTATTAATAAAATTTTAAAAAATCGACAACCGATTAAAAATATAAATTTAGTTCCTTTCACATTGCTAAGATTCCATGGCTTGGTTCATTACAGTATTAATTTAATCGTGATGTTAAACAATTGAGATTTATGAAACAATATAACTAGATTCGGATTTAACGACTTGTTTAATGACATATTTTTAGATTTGTGAACATTTTTCGTTTGAATAAAAAAGCGTTTAATATCCCTATCACCGTCCGCGAATCGAATAAAAAACATATAAAATTCGCCAAGTTGGTATCATTGTTCGCGAATTTCAAAAATTCGATTCGACTTAAAATTCAAAAACAGACGAATAAAAATACTTGGTGAGCAGCTGGCGAATCATAACAAAATAAAAAACTTTTGCATAAAAAACTTAGAAAATAAACAAAAACGTAAGTAACGTGCAATATTTTTATATTTCTACCGTTTCTTTCTGGTGTTTAGCAAATTTTAAATTAATTTTAGCATAAAAAAAAACCAACAGGCAGTTCCCTATAATTGTGCAGCTTATGGAGCAAAATTATAACATTGCGTCTGAACGAAGAAGATTTGGATCCACAAAAGTCAGCCACAAAGACGTCACGGAACAGATTTGCGTTGGAGTTAAATCACTGGAACTGCCGCTACGTGAAAGAAAAGAAAAGCAAAGGGCTGTGGGCCCTTTCACTCTTCAAACTGGCTGTTGATGCTTTACTAAACTTGAGGCATGCTGCAGCCCATCGGACAATAATTTGGCAAGAACCAAATTGCGACAGTTCCGGCTTCCACAGAAGTAAACTCCTTTGAAATCAACGAAGAAGCGGCTGATTAAGAAGAGGATGATGTAGCTGTTGATGAATATTATCTTTCTGTAAGAAAACCTTCACCGTAATCTGCACAAAGTTTGTGTTTCCTCAAGTTATCCAAAGATAAGCTCCGTGCTGCTTAATATTTTGTTTTTTTTTTTCATATTAAAGAATTAAATACAAAATTTGAACTGAACTACATTTTTTTTACATTTGTTTATATATTTTAACCGCAAGAATAATAGTTCGCCAGCTGAGTCGATTCGACTGCAACATTCGACTCGCGGACGGTGATAGGGGCATAAGTATGTTTTCAATGTACTGGAAGACAAGCTTGGTCCTAGTCGACCCTAGTTGGGTCATTTAGTTGTTTTGATTCGCTTCTTGGCTGAAGGTGCTTACCAACACGGGGTTGGAAAGGACCAAGAAGTTGGGAGCGCAATCAACAATGTCAAAATCAATAAAAGCATCTCTAAATATTTTGGAAGGATAGCTTATATGCATAGATTTATATGCCCAAGTTGGATAAATCTCAATATGACCGACGTTGAAAAAAGATCAGCCAAACATGATTTTAATACAAAATCAAGATTTCCTAGTGTTGTTTTGTGTGTCGATGTCACTCATGTCAAACTGATTCCTCCAAAAGAAGAAGCGTTTTTGTATTACAACCAGAGTTCCTAAATACTTATCATTGGGGAGTAAAATATCTCTCACTCACCGCAATACTACTCAACTCAGTGCATTTAATTTTTTTTTTCTTTCATTGGAAACGAAAAACAACGAGCGACCATTCGTTAATCTCCGAATGAGCGCGCGAGTCGTTTATTTACATTTCTCTTACGTAACTGTTCACAGTATGCACTTTTGAATAGCATAAGCCGATATGTGTACTCGCTCTTTTTTTTCTCACGCAGATTATTTGAAAATGATGAACTCTTTCAATGAAAGTTATATAGTGTGAGTACGGAGTGGGTTTTATTTTGATGTCATCATTTTTTTATCATTCGTTTCTTTTGCAGTTTGGTTGTTTTCTTTTTGTAAGCATTGAAGGATGGGAAGGTTTTCAAATATTGACAAATCCATATATATATATCATTTAATGAGAAAAAAAAAATGAATCGACATGCCTTGAATGTTCAAAAAAGTTGAAAGGTCAAGTGCTTCACAATATTAAAAGGCATGATAGTACAGTGCATGTACATCAAACACCATTTTGATAATAATCAATCTGCAAAAGCTGTAACTTACTTACTTAGGTGGCCATTACAACCCGTTGTCGGGTTACGGACGACTTCAGCTCTCGCCAGGCGTTTCTGCTTCGCGCGCGCCGTCTCCAATCTCTTTCACCCAGCGCGGTAAGTGCTTCCTCGGCCTGGTCAATCCATCGGAGGCATGGTCTTCCTCTTCGTCGTCGACCCTCGGCTTTCGCCTCAAACACCTTTTTCGCTGGAGCTTCTTCATCCATACGAAAGACATGACCCAGCCAACGTAGTCGCTGAATTGTTATACGCTGGACTAAGTCAATGTCGTCGTAGAGCTCGTACAGTTCGTGGTTCATTCGAATGCGATAGTCGTCGCCAACTCGAACAGGACCAAAGATTTTGCGAAGAACTTTCCTCTCGAACACCCCAAGAGCGGCTGCATCTGTTTGCCATACCACTCATGCCTCAGCGCCATAGAGAAGCACAGGTATGATGAGCGTCTTGTAGAGTGTTTGTTTTGTCAATTGAGAGAGGGCTCTGGAACCTAATTGCTTACTTAGGCCGTAGTAGCACCTATTAGCAATTGTTGTTCTTCGCTTTATCTCCAGGCTGACATTGTTGTTGCTGTTTTCGGCGGTGCCAAGGTATGTCAACTCCTTGACAACTTCAAAGTTATATTTGCCTGCTGTAACATGGAAGCCTTGAGGCCGCGCTACCATTTTTGCAGACAGCCTATACTTTGTTTTGCCCTCGTTCACCGTCAAACCCACTTTGGCTGATTCCTTTTCGATAGCGGCGAAAGCAGCAGTTACATCTCTCTTGGTTCTGCCGATAATATCAATATCATCAGCATACGCAAGGAGCTGGACACCTTTGTGGAAAATGGTACGATTTCGATGTACACCTGCCTTTCGTATGATCCCCTTCATGATGAAATTGAAGAGATCGCATGATAGCGGGTCGCCTTGTCTGAAACCTCGTTCGGTATTAAAGGTTTTGGAGCGGTCATTTCCTACCTTGACGGAGCTGCATGTATTGCTCAACGTCATCTTGCAGAGCCTTATCAACTTTGCAGGTATACCGAACTCAGACATTGTTGCGTATAGGTAATCCCGAATCGGGCTATCGAACGCAGCTTTGTAATCAACAAAGGGATGATGGGTGTCGATTTTGCTTTCGTGGGTTTTCTCCAGAATTTGGCGTATTGTAAAAATCTGGTCTATGGTGGACTTGCCAGGACGAAAGCCACACTGATAAGGTCCAATAAGTGTTTTGGTATGCGGTTTTAATCTTTCACACAATACGCTCGAAAGAACCTTGTATGCGATGGAACTAAGACTGATACCTCGGTAGTTGGCGCAGATTGTCGGGTCTCCTTTCTTTGATGCCGTCAGCTCCTGCGGCTTTGTTGTTTTTGAGTCGCTGGATAGCAACTTCAACCTCATCATGGCCAGGTGGTGGAATTTCCACTCCATCATCGTCGATTGGTGGGGTCAGACTGCATTGTCCAGGGGCGGAATTGTTGGTATCGTCGCCTGCAAGCAGATTGGAAAAATGCTATCTCCATAATTTCAATGCGCACTGCGTATCTGTAACCAGATCACCATTCTCATCTCTACAAGTAGATGCTCCGGGCTTGAAACCTTGGGTTGGACGCTTTACCTGCTGGTAGAATTTTCGAGCATCCTTCTTGCCCTGGTACACCTCAATTTTTTCTCGCTCAAGCTTTTCCTGCTCTCTTTTTTTACGTCTGAAAAGACATCTCTCTTCCTTCATCTTATCGCGATAGTTTTTGCGTCTTTTTATATGCGACGTATTTTGCTGCTGTCGTATCGCTACACTCCTGGTCATACCATTGGTTGCGAGGTTCTTCAGCAGCAGTGCGCATGGAGTGGGATCAGGCGCGGATTTAAGTGGGGGATAGGGGGGGCTGCAGCCCCCGGCCCCGAGCAGGTAGGGGCCCCGCAGTCGCTTATTTATAAAGTGCTTATTGTAAAAACATAATATGCGATATAAAACATATTTCGAAGTAATCGACCTTAAAATTATAGGTTATGCTTAAAATTTCTTTTAAGTATAGAGCCTGAATACATCTGGTAATGGTCGCAATATTTTAAGTTGATGTTGATAATGCACAAGAGATGCAAAGTTTCAATGCAACCAACTAATATTTGCAAAAAATAGCTGCTTTCTTCACTTATCGAATTCGTAGCAGATTTGCGAAGTGAATTTTCAGGGTTTGAGAATAGTGAAAAATAACTAGAAAGAACAGCATGAAGAACCCGAAACAATAAATTTGACTGGTGCTGATAGATTCAAAAACGAACCTTTTTGCTATAGTTGATAAGCTATCGATAGAATTGAGAAAAAGAATTGAAGCATATGGACACATAACAAAACTATTTGGATTCTTGTGCAAATTAAAAGGATATTGAAAACGAAAAATTAGAAGTGAGATTAAAACTCCTTGTTGAAGTATAACCAACTGATATTTAAATGGAATTACTCTGTGAATTAAATCATTTAATTCCGCTTATGAAACATCTACCTGAAGGATCTCTCTGAGAGATGTTTTGTTTTTTTTTTTATAGATACCGAACTATTAAAAACAGGAATAATATGGTCTCAGGCATGATCGACATTTTTAAAAATGTTAATATAGCCTTCCGATTGCTTGTAACAGTACCGATAGCAAATTGTGAAGCTGAAAGGTAATTTTTAGTATTTAAAAGAATAAAAAATGTTCACCGGTCTTCTATGTTACATGAACGTTTGTCGTCAATAATGCAACTTTGTATTGAAAATGTTTTGTAGCAAACGATTAACTTTGGCGAGTTGATAGAACGTTTAACCTTGAAAGGATCTTTCTGTTGGTGTCATTTCTTTATAGTTCTATTATGGAAAACCTTCAGAACGAATGCCTAAATGCGGTATTATATTAAAATGGTGAAAGAGTTGTTGCGCCGACTGTGAAAAATATGATGATAAATTTCGGGAAGAGAAAAAAAAAATTGTTTAAAACTAAAATAACTATAAACAATAAAATAAAATAACTATAAACAATTGACACCACCAAAGATCCAATCCATTGAAGGTATTTAAACTATTTATTTATTTATTTTCTGCACGTATTTCAGTTAGGAGATAGAGTTGTTTAAATGCATGTATCTCCTTAATTTATTTATAATTTTTAATGTTTTTGACGGTGTTTAACTTTGCAAAAAAAAAATTTCGCAATAATAAAAAACATGTTTTAAAATGTAAAAAAACTAACCTACAAAGTTTGAAGCAAATCGAAAGCACTAAGATCAGATTTTGCCAAAAATTTTTCGAAATGATATGGAATCACCGATATGTAAGTGGGTAAAAAAAAAATAATATTTTTATTATTAAAAGATCCGAGCTAAATGCTCTGACCTTGAGTAGGCCCCAAGTCAATTTAAGCCCCAGGCCCCGCCATGTCTTAATCCGGTGCTGAGTGGGATATAAGCTTCCAAAGTCCGCCAGCGTCGTCGAGGCAAGAGTAAGGTTAGTTGAGCTTAACCGAGAGTTGAGCGGAGTAGGCCTCGGCGGTCCGTTGCGATAGCAGCTTATCGACATCGAGCTTTCGTTGCACACCTGTGCTTACATTCTTCGCATTGAACAATCGCATGCGGATCTTGGCTGCAACAAGATAATGGTCGGAGTCAATATTGACCCCCCGAAATGTGCGCACATCCAGTACACTTGAAGCGTGCCTTACGTCGATCACAATATGATCAATTTGGTTTCGCGTTTTTTGATCCGGGGACAGCCAGGTTGCCTTTTGGATATCGAGGTGTTGGAATCTGGTGCTACTAACTACCGTGTTTCGTGCCGCGGCGAAGACCGTTATTTGAAGTGGTCTCGTGGAGACTGAACTGACCGGCAGTGGAGCCAAAGATGCCTTCTCTTCCGACCTTCAAATTCGAAGGCGAAGTTCAAATCGCCGAGAACTTTTTTTACGTCATGTGCTGGGCAGCGATCATACACGTCCTCTAGGCTCGCGTAGAAGGTGTCCTTGACAGCATCGTCCTTTTCCCCCGTCGTTGTATGTGCGCAAATTAGGCTTATGTGGAAGAATTTAGCCTTGATGCGGATTGTCGCCAGCCTTTCGTTCACAGGTGTGAACCGGGAAACAAGATGGCGTAGTTTTCGACTTGCGACAAATCCGCATCCAAATTCGCGCTTCTTCGCATGGCAGCTGTAGTAGATATCGCAGTCTGCTCTCTTAGAGCAGCCTTGTCCTTTCCATCGCATCTCCTGGATGGCGGTGATGTCAGCCCTACTTTTTTCGAGGGCTTCCGTTAGTTGGACAGTGGCACCTTCCCTATAAAGGGTCCGGACATTCCAGGTGCATATCCGTAAATCATTGTCCGTTTTTCGTTCTCGGTGGTCGTCGACGTAGTGAGGGTTCATATCCGAGGTTGATTTAGTTTTCATTGGGAAGTTATAATGTGGTTGGGACCCAAACCCTACGCAAATTCCATTCTTAAGGTCTTGTAGAGACCCCTCAAGTTTATAGTCTGTCTCCCCTGCAAAAGGTGTATACAAATTTAAAATTGGACTTGATCGGCATCAATTCATGAAGTGCTGTGTTGAGCTATTTACTGTGAAAGCTATGCCATTTCCACTTTTTGTTGGTATAGCTTTCACAGTAACTTTTTTTTCGAAGAATATTTTCAAAAAATTATAAAGCCATATGAAAATGCTGAACTCATAATGCCATATACAGGCTGAACTTTGAAAATATCAACTATTTACTTGTTATTTGAAATGAAAAGTTATTTTTAAATATCAAGTTTGATGACGTTCAAGTTTAATGAATTTTTATTTTTATTTAAATGAATTTAAGTTTATTTCTGCAAACGTGTTTTTTCTATTTAATAATTCAAATTTTTTGGATAACGTATGCGTTTTATTTCACTTAAAAGCAAATATTAAACTGATAAGTATCAAAATACTCATCATTGATGAATTCGAATAGTTTTTATGTGAAATAAAGAGTAGATCTTTTGGAGAGCTCGGAGGATGAAAACAGTGACGATATTCTCAAAACGATAAGCGCTCTTTGTAAACAAACGAATAAACAATACATGTGTTTGAGGAGTTTATGCGAGAGCGTAGTGTTTAACGAGTTGCTCTGAAGAGCTTATTCAGTCCCTTTTTTTAAATGATGACTCGAAAGAGCGAAAGCGAATTTTTAGTGCTCTACGCACTCTGATTACAACCGAAAAAGTTTCTACAGTATTAATGTGATGTTGGTAAATTAGACAAACACAAATGCTCATGCTTATTCGACATCTAATGTTTTTATCAGTTATGTGATAACAAAATGAGGATAAGATATGTGGATGCTCAGTACCCTTTAATTTACCATGGCTCACGTGTGGAATTCAAACGATGCTAAAGCATTCTTTGAGCAGAAATACAATGAAGGAGAACAAAATACTTATATTTTAGGCAGGTATAAAATAACCTTGATTCTCAGACTTTACATTATATATGCAATATTGTTATATCAAGTGATGCAGGATATCCTTTGCAACCTTGGTTAATAACACCGTTTCGTTCACCAGAGGAAAGACACCGTGAAAGTGATTTCATTAAAAAACATTAAAAACAAGAAATATTATAGAAAGAACAATAGGTGTATTAAATAATCGTTTCCGTTGTCTACTGGGCGCTCGCCAGCTGCATTATCACCACAATAAGTAGTTCAGATTTTCAACGTTTCATGTGCATTACATAATATTTTCCTGCACTTTCGCGTTGAAGATGTTGCACTGCAGAACGTCACGAAGAGGCTCATCATCGATTTTGAAGAGGCTCCATCAAAGTATATTAATCCGGCGTCACTTATAAGAGAGAACATACTCAGATCATTTTTAAGACAATTCATTGTAAGTAAAATGTATTAATTTTATTTTATAATTCAAAATAATTCATGAAGTTACAGGTTGCTACAACAACAATTCGTTTGTTGAGATACTGTTAAAATTAACATTGGAGATTTGAGAAAGCTATTTGATATCAAGTGCATCTCAAGTTTAGAACTAAAAAAAGGTTTATTGTGTTTATATCTGCGGTGTTCAAGTAAAAGGATACATGTCAAAATTTGTTGATATTAATTTTAGTTTATAATTCTTAAAAAACACATTCTTTAAGAATTATATTTTGAGCTTTATGCCAAATAATTCTTGAAGTATTAGGTTTGCTACAACAACAAAACTCTTTTGCAGAAGAACCGAACAGACTAGACCATGGTTTCGTCGGACGCTACTCCGACTCATCAGTAGTCTCTGTGGTTCATGCAGTCCACTTACTTTGAGAAGCTAATAAGTGCAACTGCCGCAAAACCAAAATGGAATTACGTAATGTATTTTATTAATAAATATTTTATTAAAGTATATTTTTATTAAATAATATTTCGCAGTTTCCTTGTAATGTGCATAAGAAAATACTAACAAATTTGAAAAAACGCCAAAGTTTATGGCATCACATTTTCTTGAGCTGAATTTGCAGCATCTTAGTTTTTATTTCAAGCTCCTTTTTTAAAAATTTCAACTGCCACAAAACCAAAATGGAATTACCCAATCCACTTTTCACTTTATCAAAGCAGTGTTTTTCAACTCTGTATACAACAACAAATGACAACACTAAAATTTTCCCCAGCAAAACCGAGCAGAATAGACCATGGTTTCGTCAGACGCTACTCCGACTCATCAGTAGTCTCTGTGGTTCATGCAGTCCACTTACTTTGAGAAGCTAATAAGTGCAACTGCCGCAAAACCAAAATGTAATTACGTAATGTATTTTATTAATAAATATTTTATTAAAGTATATTTTTATTAAATAATATTTCGCGGTTTACTTGTAATGTGCATGAGAAAATACTAACAAATTTGAAAAAACGCAAAAGTTTATGGCATCACATTTTCTTGATCTGAATTTGCAGCATCTTAGTTTTTATTTCAAGCTCCTTTTTTAATAATTTTTTCTTCTCACGATTGTGGCGTCGAATTTCGGAAAGGTTTTCTTTTTGAAGTTCGAACATTTTTCATTAACCCTATTGAGGCGCTTCATACTTGTTCCTATTTTTTCTGACCTCTATTGATTTTTCGTAAATATCTTGTCATGAAATTTGTCACTGTACAAGACTTTTGCTGTTGCTCCTTGCTTTTTGGGTGCAGCTTGTAATTGATCGACAGCTGGTTGCGATCTCATAGAAGCGTCCAAATTATTTTCAGCATCTTCTCCCTCATTCCACAAGCTTTCTTCGTCAATTTATTCTTCAGGAACGTTAACGACTTTAGAGGTTTCTGCACGGCATTTCTAGGCCGGTTATCCTAATAACAGCTTCTTCCAAGTCGTTAAACGTTTGCATTTTGTTGCTTCCGTCACCGGTTGCTTTTGCTTCCAACTTGTTTATGGACAATTTACGTTTAATATAACATTTGTAATAGATCCACACCTGCAAAAAACAATAATTGGCTTATGATGAAGCATGTTAAAATCAAGTAAGCCCCATTTTGTTCACAAGAGGAATAAATATGCTTTAGCTCGTGGATAACTATCTCTAGGTAAATTTTATTCCAAGCGTATATACAAAATTCATTTTGTTCACATTTTATACCTGATTTATGCTTAGAGCATAACTGAGAAGAACATTTTTTAGTTTCATTTTTCGATGCGCAGTGAGAAATTATTTCTAAAGCTAGAAAATTTGTTGGAGCGTAATTTTTGGCTTCTTTTGTTTGCTGAACTTTATGTTTTCTTTTTTATGTGTTTTTTTATGTTTTCGACACAGTACTTCAAAAACCACCGATAAATTTTATTATGTTACTACGAAACCCGTTTTGCGCCGCAGGATATCACAGCCGAAGCATGCAGCACGATCTGCATCAACCTAGAGCTTGGGAGAGAAAATTAAACAAATTACATAAAAACAAATTATTTTCTTAAGAAAAAATTTTTGAAGTGAAATTTTGGCTGACAAATTATTTTCTCACATTAATTTTTTTTTCAATTTTCATTGGTTGATTTTGAAAAATAAAATTCAGTACTTCCGCAGCGCAGTTGCGATGAACAACAAAATTTAGGAAATTACATTCATTTTTTTCATTTATTTTGTTGCTCTGAGAATATTAAATTTTATTTTTAATGTCAACCAATCAAAATGAACACTCAAAATTATTATCGATAGAGAAATATGGACGTTTACTTACTTTTTTCCAACATGCCTGTTCTTTAGTTGGCGGACCAAGGCTATTCAGCTGCACGCTGACATTCCCAAAAGCTTTGCACATTTTCTTTTGGTGCTTTAACGAAACCGTTCGCAATATCTGGTCAGTCAGACATCATGCTGACCAATCTTTAATATTGGTTGCTGTTTGTTGTAAGCTTCTACCTATTAGAAATTCAATTACAATTTTAGCCTTCTCCACATTTATTAAATTTTTATTGCTCCAAAGTCTGTGGCACACCTTCTTTTTTAATTTATTGTAAATTAAAATTTAAATTTTGCACTTTTAAAATTAAAATTTTTCTAAATTTATTTAAATTGTTTGCTCTCCGCCAATGTACAACAAACTTAGAATTGCCTCACAAAAATATGTCAAAATAACATCTTTTGCATTTTCGTTTTTTCAAATTTCGAATTCAACGGAGAACATTTCGAAACAAAAACGTAGTGCATGATAGCAGTCTTACGAGCGTAACTAAACGGAGATTACGCCGTAGTGCGATTATGTTATAAGAGGGAAACATTCCACTCCGCTGTATAAAAAATTAATGTGGACACATTCCTTTCCGCTTCTTATGAGTGAATATGTAAGCATTCCTGCTAGCATTTTCTCTTAATTTTATTATTTGTTGATTTATTTATAAAGAACTTAATAACAATTAAAAATGTAATAAAATTCAGCTTCTAGCAATTAATAATCGTTAACAAGTCAGATAACTGAAACGAAAATTCGTTCCATCAGGCCATTCGAAGATCGAAAGCAGCTCATAATATGGGCCAAAGTGTTGTTTTTGGTGTTTGCATTTTTAGATACCTTGATCTTCCCTATACTGTATACCCGATCTTCTTGAGAGGGTAATTTGGAAAAAAATTAAATAAACCATACTGTATGCTCCTTGGATACTTTATACTTTTTTAAAAGATTGAAAAAACACCGAGCAGCTTCGATAAAAACGCGTGTTTTTCGTTTGGATTTTGTATGTCATCTCAAATTCTTTATTCAAAGTGACTTCTTTGTCAAGAGCAATAAGTAATAAGAAAATATCTATTTACATATGAATTAACGGAATAAGCCACTGATGCATGTGTGAGTTCATGATTTACAGAGTGATGTCGAAAATAATTAAAATTAAAACATTTTGTATTGACATATAAAGCAGAAAATATAAATGCAAAAATAGAATATAAGTTGATTTTACAGAACAGAATATTCTCTTTAAGTTTAAATAATTTTAAAACGGCTTCAACATTCCGGGCGCGTAGAAAGAATCGCCTTTCATTGATATCAACACCGCTACTTTTCATATAAGGCGACGAAAAAGACCTCTAGAAGTTTGTACGTCCGCAACTCTAGTTTTCCCACCTTTGCCAGGGTGTGTGGTTACAACTCCACCAGTTGCCCACTTTTGAGGTGGCAAATTATCTTCGTGGGAATGAGGATGAGAGTATCGCTGCGGAGATTGGATTCGTTGTTCGTCCAACAGTGGCATTGCAGGATGTCATTTATGTAGTACTCAGAGGTCAGGGTCCGCCAACCAAAAAATGTTCAGTAGTCAGAAGTTCGAATTCTTTATGATCGCTCGATAAGGGAGCTATGGGGCGCGAATTCATTATAGCTTCTGTTGCAACCAGCGCCAACGTTAGATAGAAGAGGAGGTAAGAGAGACGCCTGTACAGGCGAAAAAACGAGATGCAGAAAGGCGTGAGTGCGAGAAAATTGAGATGCATGGCGACAGGAATGAGACTCGAAAATTTTTCGAACAAATAAGACGCCGGGCCGATGGTTTTAAGACCAGAGCATCTTGCTGCAAGGATGAAAACGGGAATCTAGTGGCAGATATCAAGATAAGAGATGTTATTTAGGGACCACTTATCTAGTCTTTTAAATGGCGATGCTGAAAACAATCTTGCCAATGGAGATGATATCCCGGAAACCCCAATTATGGATGACAGCGTTGAAGTTCCGCTGCTCGACTATAACGAGGTCTTAACAGCTATATCTCAGCTTAAAAACAACAAAGCCGCAGGATCCAAAGACTTACAAGCTGAGCTGTTTGAGAACAGAGGCAAAGCTCTGTTTGAATGCATTCACAAGCTTCTATGCAGTAAATGGTGGGAAGAATGCATTCCAGATGATTGGAACCTCAGTGTGCTCTCCCCAATCCACAAGAAAGGCCCTCGAAAAACAAATCGACACACACCATCTTTTTGTCGATTTCAAAGCCGCCTTCGACAGTCCAATAAGGAGTCACCTATATTCTACCATGTCTGAATTTAGTAAAGTTAATACGTCTTTGCAGGATGACACTGAGCGACACCAGCAGTGCAGTGAAAATCGGGAAGGACCTCTCCTCTTCGTTCGAAACCAAGCGAGGTTTCAGACAAGTGGATTCCTTATCGTGTGACTTTTTTTATGTAGTTATAGAGAAGATCATCCGAGTAGCTGGTTTAAGACGCAGTGGCACAGTATTCTATAAGAGTGTTAAGTTGCTGGCTATGCCGATGATATTGACGTCATTGATCTTAACACTCATAAAGTCAGTGCAGCATTCTCCAGGCTAGCAGTGAACGAAGATAAAACGAAGTATCTTGTGTCGACTAAGGAACAGTCCCAGCTTGGAAACAACGTCACTGTTGTCAACACCTCCTTTGAGGTAGTAAAGGACTTTGTCTACCTGTGATGCAGTATATGTTTATCAAATGATTTCAGTATTGAGATTAAATGAAGGATAACTCTTGCCAACAGGTGTTAATTTGGGCTCAGTAGGCAATTGAGACGTAGAGCTCTCTCTCGACGAACAAAACTAACGCTCTATAAGTTAATAATCATGACTGTCCTAATATACGCATCACAGACCTGGACGTTGAGCAGCTCTTATGAAAAGACTGTGAGCGTTCGAGAGAAAAATCCTTCGTAAGATCTATGGTCTAATCAACGGCAATGACGAGTACCGAATATGATGGAATCACGAGCTGTATGGCGCCAGCAAGCGTACGACAAAAGAAGCTGGCGCAAATTCTAAGACGAGGCCAAAACCGATCAACGGTTGTAAGCGCTATCTAAGTAAGTAAGTAAGATGCGATGCAAGTGCGCCTTTACGGCAGCTTCCCAGATACCGCCAAAATGGGGTGAAATGAAGTTTAATTTAGTAAATTGTTTTGAACATAATTCTTCAATACGATTTTGAAAGTTTATTGGTTTAAAATAATTGTTTTAAATCAGCAAGTGGAGCATTAGCAAGTTAAGCATTGGAACCAGCAAAATTTGTAGCGTTGTCAAAAAAATATCTAAGGGTAAACCGCGTCGTCTAATAAATTTTTTGAATGCAGCAATAAATGCCTCAGTTGATAAGTTCTGTGACTGCTTCGATATGGACTGCTTTGGTCACTTCACTGCTTCATATGGACTGCTATAAGTAGCTTCCACGAATTTTGAGGCATGTATAGATGGGCCCACAAAGGCCGCGCAGGTGTGACTCGCTCTGTTGGTGTGTTTCCCATGCCAAATTGACTTTATTTCTTTTTCAAATGGATATAAGTCCGTATCCACAAATTCGGCCTTATTTCCACTTAAAGTGAAGTTGGCCTTATTGCACCCTGCCGCTTGGGCCGGAAACGTATGCAATTAACGCATGATCTTACGTTTTTGCGCGCAAGATTACGAGCCCCGATGATCCAGAATGTTTGGCGTATGAAAGATAGCAATCCCTTCGGACCAGCATGAAAATTAGTGATGTGCAGATGGTGGACCAAGACTTCAACAAAATTACAGTTTTGCTGGTGCAGAAATGAATGTTTTCTTTCTATATTCCAATACTAAACATCCACGTGACACAATGTTTGCTGGGCAGTGGGATTATGCATCCAATTGCAGTCGTTTGTTTTTTCTTGGATTTGATAATACGATTTCCAACAAAAGTTGTTTGTGAAGATGTGTGCATGGGCAGTAAAGTCAACAAGACTTGTTTATTTTTTTTTATTATTTAAAATTGTTACAATTGAAAATCAGAAATCGAATGCAAAATTTTTAATGACAAAAAAAAAAAAAGTATTGAACTTAAAGTAAAACTTTAAACAATTTTAAATAATTTTTCAAGTAATACAGTTAATATAATATATTATAATAGCTGTGTTTTTTATCAAGCGAGTAGTTAAAAAACGACCGCTTATCATATGTATACTCGCTTAAATAACACAGGAAACTGTTACTCGCTTAAAAGTTTGCCGACCAAACGAAAAAAAATGCTTCCAAGTTATGTTTCAATAATTGTATAAATTTCCTACAAAGGTGGCAACTATATCTGATTGATAGTCAATAGTGATGAATGAAATGAACATTTTTTGTACCAAATACTTTTCACGAAATACTCATAATTTGCTTTAGATCAATATTTCAATAAAAATACATAATAATTTAACAGGTAAGATAAACAAAATTTATCAAATATACTCATTATGTAAAACTATGTTGTTTGCTTAAGCTTTTAGCACTGAAAATCTTTTGAGTATCGGGTTTGTTTTCAGAACCGAGTCTCCAATGCTTAAAATCTGAAAATTTATGCATCACTAATTGTCAGAACTTTGATATATAAAATAAATTTGTCAAAAAATGTTTACAAAAATTTGATCAGAACATAAACAACGTTTTTGACTTTTCAGAAAATGCTTCCAAGTTTTAAAAAAATTCTTAAGTGAGTAAGCAGTCGTTTTTTGACTACTCGCTTGGTAAAAAACACAGCTATTGTTGACGAGTCTCTATACAGCTTCTCCTCCAGTGAAATGAACATAGTTTGAAATACAGTGGAATTCTGTTATAGCGACCCTGAGGGAACCGGATTTTTTCGTCGTTACAACTGAATGTCGTTATATACAAGCATAATTTTGTTGTTGTTTATTATTAATTTAATTCGTGTATTATCAGGAAAATTAATTCCAACTATCAATAGTAAAAGCTTAAACATAAAACTTAGTGCAAATAAATACAAAGACGATACACGTTATAGAAGTATGTTTACGAATAATATAATAACATATGCATATGTAATAAACTTGAATTCTTTAAATAATCGGTAATAGCTGTGTTTTTTATCAAGCGAGTAGTTAAAAAACGACCGCTTATCATATGTATACTCGCTTAAATAACAAAGGAAACTATTAGTCGCTTAAAAGTTTGCCGACCAAACGAAAAAAAAATGCTTCCAAGTTATGTTTCAATAATTGTATAAATTTCCTTCAAAGGTGGCAACTATATCTGATTGATAGTCAATAGTGATGTAAGAAATGAAAACTTTTTGTACCAAATACTTTTCACGAAATACTCATAATTTGCTTTCGATCAATATTTCAATAAAAATACAAAATAATTTAACAGGTAAGATAAACAAAATTTATCAAATATACTCATTATGTAAAACTATGTTGCTTGCTTAAGCTTTTAGCACTGAAAATCTTTTGAGTATCGGGTTTGTTTTCAGAACCGAGTCTCCAATGCTTAAAATCTGAAAATTAATGCATCACTAATTGTCAAAACTTTGATATATAAAATAAATTTGTCAAAATTGTTTACAAAAATTTGATCAGAACATAAACAACGTTTTTGACTTTTCAGAAAATGCTTCCAAGTTTTAATAAAATTCTTAAGCGAGTAAGCAGTCGTTTTTTGACTACTCGCTTGGTAAAAAACACAGCTAATCTTGACTTTCACTGTGTAAGTTTCACTTTGCAGTGTAAATCCGCTCTAACTCTCGTTCAAGTTTAAATAGGTATTCAAGAGACAAATTTTCTGCACCTGAACCAAGTAAAGGAAACCTTTAAAAACTCTTAAAATTAATGTATACCTTGTCTGTAATAAATACAAACGTTTTAAAAAAATATAAAGCATTAAGTGCTTCTCTGGCTAAAGGAATTTGATCTTCTAACGCAATCTTAGTGTGAATTTATTTTATAACTTTTATTCCGGTTTCAACAAAGCGAGAATTTCAAATATTTTGTTTCATTTTGTTTTTTACATGGATTCGTTGTCGCTATATGTGAATATATTTTATGAAAACTGTGTCGTTTTATGCGAACTCGTCGTTTTATCCGACAACGTTACAGGCGAACTCAGTTTCTAAGGAATAATCAATTAATATGTGCGAACTTCAATGATACGACGTTTTAAAAGAAATGTTGTTATAACCGAGGTCGTTATAAGTGAATTCCACTTTAATTCTGAAAGAATCTAAACAATATTAAATATTACCTGATTCTACTTTTCTGGTTGTGTATTAATGTTGTTTTAATTTTTGTTTTGTTCATGTATGCAGGTTAAAGCAATAGTACGTGTACATATAGAGATAAAGCCTTTAAGGAGATTAACTCGCTAATCTTGTTGAATTTAACGAGATAAGCCATCCCCTCAGAAGGAGATTAAAAATTAATTTATACTATGTTTACATATGGAGATTAAGAGCAAGTAGATTAAGCTAATCTTCTTCCGTAATCTAAACTGTTTACACTAGCTTAAAGAGATTAACTTTGAAATTTTGTTGTTTTGTTCTTTTGTCTTCAGCCTTATAGATTCTGATTAAGTTCAAATCAGTAAACATATTTGCAAACAAGCACACAAACGAATAAAAGTAACATTAACTTTATTTATATAGTTAAACGATTACTAAAAAATATTAAAATAATTTATATATGGTGTATGTGACTGTTTCGCCGATTGGTCTGGTTGAGGCACTGGTCTCTGTCCACAATAGAAGGTATTTTCTTTTGCTGCGTGACCTATGATTTTAAAAAAGCAATTACATTATTTAATACTAATTTTTTAATTCAACAATACTTTCGTTTTTCAGTAATTTTCAACAATTTATACAATTATATCTTCGCCGCAGGCAAATATACAAATAAAATAGAAGCAATTGTTTGAAATTTCGTTTCCTTTCTTCTTTACAGGGTTGTAGTTTTTTAAGGAATTGTCGCTACTCACAGCGTTGCAAACCTTTTTTGAGGAGATTAGCAAGTAGATTAGTTTTTAGTCTCGTTCTGAGGGGATTAACTTTTGTATGGATAATCTCGTCAAATTCAACAAGATTAGCGAGTTAATCTCCTCAAAAGAGTTAATCTCGATTTAATCTCCATATGTAAACGTACTATTACTTGCTAATCTTCTCAAAAAAGGTTTGCAGCCCTGTCAGCAGCGCCGGATTAAAACATGGCGGGGCTAAAATCGACGCGGGGCCTACTCAAGTTCAGAGCATTTAGCTCGGATCTTTTAATATACAAAATATTGATTTTACGCATTTACATATATCTTAAAGTGAAACAATAACTCTTGAATTCTTATTTAATATTTTTCTCGATTTAACTGTTGCAAAACTTTCTATCAACTCGTCAAAGTAAATCGTTTGTAACAAATCATTTTCAATACAAAGTTGCGTTATTGACGACAAACATTCATGTAACATAGAAGAACGCTGAACATTTTTCATTCTTTCAAGGGGACGTGACCCCTTCAAACATTTTTTTATTTTAACGTTTTTAAAATGCGTATAAGGCCCGTTAACTGATCTCCGAAGTTTAAATTCCTTAATCTCAGATTTCGTAAACAGAGTTTAAATTTTAAACTCAGTTAAAATTATTTTCGTAACTTAGTTGCGTATAAGGCCCGTTAACTGATCTCCGAAGTTTAAATTCCTTAATCTCAGATTTCGTAAACAGAGTTTAAATTTTAAATTCAGTTAAAATTATTTTCGTAACTTACCTCATTTTTATCGGCAGTTTGCTTAAACTCTGTTTAAAAATTTAAACTGAGATTAAAAAACATATTTGAAAGGCACTGTAGTAAAAATTCTACAACTTTGACGTAGGACATCAAAATATTTCTAAAATTTTTGATAAAATAATGCAAATTGTCAGTTTCATTGGAATATTTTTTTTCAAAACTTAAAATATGTTTGTTTTTTGTTTATTGTTTTGATTTTTTTGAAGTATGACTTTTTTATTTTTTGTTCACGATTGAGAATATTTCCAATGTTCTCAGAGAATTTTTGACAAAATCTAAGTTTAAATTTTTTAAACCTATAATTTCTGTGTTTAAATTTAAACTTGCCTCACCAAGTTAAACTTAGATTTTTTGAGATGAGGTATCGGCGTTAAAATTTAAACTGAGGTTAAGGAATTTTAAACTTTGTTTAAGCTAAACTTTGCTTAAAATTGAGATCAGTTAACGGGCCTAAGTTGAATAAAAAATTAGATATAATTTTGAAAAATTACAAATATATTTTTTTGTAAAAAAATTACGCAATAAAAAAAGTGGAATTTTTTTAAAAACCATTAAAAAAATCATGGCGGGCGTGATAAAACAAAAACTACTCGACCGATAGTACTGAAATTTTAATATGTGATTAACCACAGATGGTTAATCATTTAAAAACAAAAACAAATTGGCCATTTCAGCCCTTGAAAGGACTTTGACCGAATTTCTTATGATCATTTGTGTTGTGTGTGTTATTAAATGTTTGCACACAATTGACCGAGAACTGGACCAACATGTTTTATGCCGACTCCGAACGGCTAAAGTTCATGTTCTCAAGAAGCTTTACATGGCATTATTTACTCTCTGAGGTTTGTTTGCAGAAAGGTGGTGACCGATCAGAAAAATTTTTTATTGAAAAAAACTTTTTGCCGCGGCTGGGGATCGAACCCGGGCTCCGAGCATGCTAAGCCACACACTTCACCTGCATGCCACGGTCATTATGCATGTAAAACGGATCATTATGTAAATCATTTACATAAAGTAAATACAATTAAGGACCAAGATGGCTTTCTTGAGGTACACCAGAAGTAACATGAAACTCATCTGACTTTACGAGGTCAAATATAACACTTTGTGTTCTATATAATAAATATGATTCAATAAGCAAAATAATGTTTCGTTTATTTATTAAGAAGCGTAGCCTGAACGAACGAACATTTCATTGCCAAGAATTTATTGTGATACTGCGTACTGTTTACACCGCTCGAACATCAATCGGGAACGAACATTATCCGCCATCTTGTATGTTCAGGCGGTCTAAGCAGAAAGTTATTCATTCGGCCGAACATGAATTAATGCATGGTTGATGGCTTTTCATTTCTATATTAGTAGTAAAACTTGTACTCCTTTTCTCAACAACAAATTCGTCTCGCAAGCATTGAGTAATACATAATAGCGATTTCACTTTAATGTTTCAATTTATTAATTTATATTCCAATATTAATAATAAGTTAATTAATTTTTAATATTTATATATTTTCCATAACAATATTGCAATCTTTTAGCTATTGCATAATATAATTATATAATTTTATTATTATTATAATTTTTAACTTAGCACAATTGAATTCCAGCGAAAATTGGCAGAACACGTTAAAACCATAATCAAACCTTGAACAGTATTGCTTTGCGTTGTTTTGATATTAAAGTTACTACGAATTTTGGTACTTTTCAAGATTTAAGCTACTCCTTTTTGATACTTTTCTGTTTTTAAAAACAGCGCAACATCAGATTCGCCCGCCCAAAAAGATTGAGCGACGGCCGACCAGTCCGAACTAATTTACTGTCTACACCGGGCGAACTGTTCGTTCGGGCTAAGTATTTCTTAGAAGCTTTGATCAGGAGAAATCTCAGCTCTGGCTATGAAGATTGCTCTGCTCTTAACACATAAACGAAAACGCCTAATCCACCCCTCGAAAAGCGTTGGTAAACCAAGAAGAGACAGTTTTATGACTAAAAGCTTATGATTAACAACATCGAAGGCTTTGCTAAAGTCTATATAAATAACATCTGTTTGTAGACCTTTTCCAAAATTCTCAATAGTTTTAGATGTAAATTCTAGAAGATTAGTGACAGTAGATTTTCCAGATAAGAATCCATGTTGAAATGGAGATATTAAAGATTAAACGCTATGTGATAATTGATATTTAATTTGATTTTGTTGCCTACATAAATGCCGGTAGTTGTACTTAATTGAAGTATAAGAAGCAAAATCGCAAATACTATTAGATTGAAGATATTTTTTATAGTATTTTTATTTTAAGTTTCTCAGATTTTTCAGTTCCTTGGTATACCAAGTGGGACCAGACATTAAAGAGGCTTTTCTCTGAGGAACTGAAGTTAAAAGCAATTATTGAGAGATTTGTTAAAGGCAAACACAGCAGAATCAAGAGTTTGAGGCAATATTCTTGTAGTATTGATATTAAGTACTGATGCCCAGTAGACCGTACCACCTCCTATGCAAAAAAAAAAGTGCGCCGTAAACCAGCGAATATGACGCATTTGTGCAAGACAATTACGAAAAAAAATTTTTTTTTTTTTTGACCGAACGTAGGGGTCGCGCATTGACATATTTCTTCATATCTCTGGTGTTTACAGTCGGATTTTAAAGTTTGGTACAACGATGTTTTTGTCTCAAGAAGATCAATATGACCTCTTTAGAAGTCATTGACCTCAGGTGTACCGTTCTAGTACTTACTCTCCAGATCTCAGTTCCTACCATCCTAATGTACCATCCTTATATCAAAAAAATAAAGCTCTTAAAATATCATTAATCTTTTGCCCAGGAAGTATATCGAAATTTCAAGCAGAACTATTTTTAAAAAATTTTTGAAAATTTTTTTGCCGAACGTAGGGCTCCCTTTTTTCATTTTCATCATATCTTCGGTATTAAAAGTCTGATCATATTGAATGACATATCGATGTTTTTATTTAAAAGAGACCAATTATTTTTTTCCAAAAAAAAAAAAATATTCCTGCAAGTCCTTGGAAGGCCTCGAATTGATTTTGAGGAACTTTAAAGCTCATAAAAGAATAAAAAATAATGCCAATGCTAACAGAGGTATCAACACTATTTTTGTTGTGATTTTCTAATTATACAATGTATAATTATTTTCACAGCCACATTGAAAATAGCAAAAGAGTTTTATAGAGTTTTTATAGAGAGTTTTATAGAGTTTTATAGAGTTTTGATAATTTTCAATGCAAATTGGCCAAAAACATTTCAAAAAAATGTCTTTTATTGCGATTGACTTAAATAATACCAAATTACCAACGGAGTATGATGTTACAAATTTTTTATTGTATCTGCGGCATAACAGTGATAAAAGTGGATAGTTGGATGTTTTTAAACAAGAAGCCATAAGATATTCAACTGGCAGTTCGTCATTTTATAAAAAACAATGCGTACCTACTTCTCGCACCCGAAGAATATTTTGTTAAGACCAGCAAGAATCATTGCAATATTCAATCGAATTAATCAAATTACCAGGTTCGCACAATGAAAATGACTTAATTTGATTATTTTTTATAGTAAACCTATATAACTTCACAGCTTATCCATGCCATTCTCAAAACACCGAGCGTTTTGTTCATGTAGTAAATGAATCTGCTTTGGCGGTCACCGATGAACAACGCATGGGCCACATTTTATCAAAACTCGAGAGCTGTCAGAAATTTAGCCAGTGTTTGAAATTTATATTTTCGATGTGGCTGTGAAAATAATAATACCTTGTACATTTAGAAAATCACAACAAAAATAGTGTTCAAACCTCTTTTAGAGCTCTTTACGAGCTTTAAAGTTCCTCAAAATCAATTTAAGACCTTCCAAGGACTTGTAGGAATATTTTTTTTTTATTTTGGAATAAAACTAATTGGTCTCTTTTAAACAAAAACATCGATATGTCATTCAATATGATCAAACTTTTAATACCGAAGATATGATGGAAATGAAAAAAGGGAGCCCTACGCTCGGCAAAAAAATTTTCAAAAATTTTTTAAAAATAGTTCTGCTAGAAATTTCGATATACTTCCTGGGCAAAAGATTAATGATATTTTAAGAGCTTTATTTTTTTGATATAAGGATGGCACATTAGGATGGTAGGAACTGAGATCTGGAGGGTAAGTACTAGAACGGTACACCTGAGGTCAATGGCTTCTAAAGAGGTCATATTGATCTTCTTTAGACAAAAACATTGTTGTACCAAACTTTAAAATCCGACTATAAACACCAGAGATATGAAGAAATATGTCAATGCGCGACCCCTACGTTCGGTCAAAAAAAAAAAAAAATTTTTTTTCGTAATTGTCTTGCACAAATGCGTCATATTCGCTGGTTTACGGCGCATTTTTTTTTTTGAGGTACGGTCTAATGCCCAGTTGATCATTGACAAACTTTTTCTTAAAATTACATAATTTGTTCTTTTAAAATTGAACTCTGAGGGAGGATTCAAACGTTGATATAGATTGTTTGGGGAAATTCAGAGTGATTTCAACAGTCGGATGGTATGAGTCCTCAGGATACACAAGTGGATCAGACCTATTAACTGAAACAATATTACTATCATCAAAATATATTAGGTCTAACAAACGGTTATTTCTATAAGAGTGATAGTTGATTAGAAAAAAAAATCCTTGACTCGAAAGCTCATTTAAAAATGCGTTAACAGATGAATGTTCTGAAGATGGCAGACATACTGAAGAATTTTCAGCACAACGGTTCCAAGAAACATTAGGAAGGTTGAAGCCACCAGTTATTAAAATGTGGTCGTGAAGCTGAAGTAGTGTACAAATTTTACTAATCGACAACATATGTTTCCCAAACACCTCGACATTGGAAGCAAGAGGAATACAGGAACATGTAATATAAATTCTCAAAGAACTTAACTTCTCAAGAACACAGCAAAACTCAATATCTAAAAACTCAGATGTTATTATTTCTTGTGCAAAATGTGAGGACTTAACGGCAATAAAAACGCCACCACCACTGCAAAAATGACCAGCAATAAAGGTTCTATCTTTACAGTATATATTAAAATTGTTAGACAGAATCTCAGTATTTAAAGTATTAGGTTGAAGCCAAGTCTCACTGAAAGCAATAATGGCAAAGTGAAGATTATGGCTTAAAATTAACAAAT
This sequence comes from Tetanocera ferruginea, assembly GCA_958299015.1. NCBI lineage: Eukaryota > Metazoa > Arthropoda > Insecta > Diptera > Sciomyzidae > Tetanocera > Tetanocera ferruginea. The sequence continues at coordinate 67,769,088 of OY282642.1, read as the reverse complement.
CTCTCAACTTGATATTTAAACCTCAGTCATTCTGGTATACGACTAGGAACCGATAGCAACAATCTAATTTTTTGAGTTAGTGGTGTAGGCAGGTAAAGTAGATAAAGACATTTTAGGTGATGACCTTGGAATGAATTCATGAACCACGGTATTTTCCGGCCAAAAACGTTGATCCATGACTTCATTTTTTGCATTTATCACACTTTGGTCCCGTTTTCAACACGGCAAGTTTTATTGCCAGCTTCAATTCAAGAAGTTTTCAATTCTCTCTTGGACCTACCACTTGCGTCTCCACTCAGCAAGATTTCTTGAACAATTCTGAATAAAACTAAAGCGAAACTTCAAAGAAAGAGCAGCTCAAAAGAAAACATGCCGGTACGAGCAAGTCTGTACTCGTCCCCTCTCCTCACGTTCCGATGCCAACAAACTCGACTTGCAAGCAATAAAAATTGCAGTGTGGAAAAGGGGACTAATAGCGTTTTCTTTTCTCAAAAAATTCTGAATTTTTTTTTGCCCTCATTGAGTATCTGACCTCTGAAATTCATGACCTCTGACGTGTTCATTTCTCGAAAATTTTGACCTCAAAAGTACAAAAAATGCAGAATTTTTTTCTTTTTTACCATTGTGAGAGATAAAGTTAACTATTTTCCACAAATGTCATTTATTTTGTTAATTCAGTTGGTAGCATTTGCGGTTAGAATTTTTTTAACCGTCGAAGTAGATGACGATGGATTCCATGACTTCTCTTAATAAAAATAAGAATACCCAAAGGAAAGTTTATTTATCGATTTGTTTTCGAGTTATCGATTTTTAAAAATTTTGTTTGCTATAAGGTCTATGAAGAAAATTATATTATTCTAAATACATAACCGACATATATGATTAAGGCATTATTTAAAAGGCTTATTATAAAGCTTTTAGAAAAATTTTAAATGAATGAAATATCCCAAGTAACAATTTTAGCCATATATTAGTTCTTGCAGAGTTTATAGAGCTATAGCATAAAGCAACAAGCTTAAACTTTAGCTTTAGTAGCGCCACTAAGGCTCTTACAGAGAATATATAAGGCTACTTTCTTAAGCTTAAAAGCACTATTTTTGCTTCATATGAAAAGCAAAAGTATCTGCTAGCTTTTAAAAGTGTCTCTGTCAAAACCAAATAAGAATTCATGCAAAGCTCTTTTTTATTCAGAATTTGTCTTGGTATCAGCGTTGTCAGATAAATTTACCTCAAAAAATACGTTATTCTCGCTTTTAATTCTCTCAAATTACCACACGTCAAAAATACCTCAAATTACCTCAAAATCGTGCAAATTACCACAAAATTACCGCAAGTCAATGAAATACCTAAAATTACCTCAAAATCGTGCAAATTACCACAAAATTACCGCAAGTCAATGAAATACCTCAAAGTTGCTTAAGTAGTATGAAATTATGTAACGAAAGTAAACTTAAATTGCAACATATTAGGTCTGTTCCCGTACTTGAACATTCGTACGAATTCGCACGAATTCGTGCTATTTTCTACGATTTCCTGTTCCCGTACCCAAAAAAATCGCAAAAGAGAGTGAAAATGTGAAATCCAGTCCTTGTCAAATGTTGCTATTTTCTGCTACACAAATTTGGAGTTGCAAAACTCGCAGCAATTAGCATGTGCAATATTTTGACAGCTTATGTCAGCCATTAAAGCAACATGTCGAGAAAAGTAGAAATTAATTGTTCCACATACACATTAAGCAGAATAAAATGTGAGTATATTTTATATAATTTTTTCCAATAACAACTAGCGTATTTTCCTCCTTAGATATCAACTATAGCAATTCTGCCACCAAAAATTTGTTGAAGTTTCATCAAAAGTTGCAACTTTTTGCAAAAAACCTGTTCCCGTTCTTTTTGCAATTTTTCACGCAAAGAGAGCACTTTTTTACTTACTCTCTCAAATTTTTCAACTTGCGAATTTCTGCTACAAAAGTACGGGAACAGACCTATTAATTAACAACAGTTTGTGTTTCGTTTTTATTAAATTCCTACCAATACCAAAGGTATCCAAAATAATTCAACAGATGTGTGCAGTTGCTGATATATTTTATAACATCTTTATCTTTGCAAGAATTAAACAAAATAAAGTGCACATACATACATTCGCAAGCAAACGCTTGAAAAAATGGTGCGATGCGTAAGCTTGCGAAACTCTTGCGATAACAGCTTTGAAACGCATTGAAACGCAACGCTCATATGCTTCACTATGCGCACTGTCATAAGGAAGCTCGAAACAGTTTTTTCGCAAGCAAATCGCTTCGCTCACAGCAACGCTTATATGCTTCACTATGAGCTCGGCCTTAAGAGAGAATATGAAAATTGTTCATGTTTGATGCCTGGAACCACCAAATTCACATGACATAAGGTATTACTGTCAAGTGCATTACTGGCAGCAAAATGATTTGACCTTGCACCGAGTGTTAAAAACGAAAATACTGATTTGGTGGCAATAATGTTGTTGGCATTAATTCGAAACCTAATGTGTATTAGTGCAAATGTGAGAGCACATCAACAGTCAAATATTGAATACTTTTGGTAATTTTACGTAGCAATTTAAACCCTGCTTTTGTCCATTTTTTACAGGGTCCGAAATCCAGACCGATCAATTTATCGACGCCAGAATAGAGTTGGACTACTTGTTCACCAGCAAGGTTGTTGACGTAAGATCTGCTTGGGAACGAGTTGGCGAAGAAAGCGGTTTGAGGAAGACTGGAGTCGACTTAAGAAATAGTCCAATTTTTTGGAGAAATATAAAAATATAAAGGAACCTCCGACTGGCACTGGAACGGAGAGGCAAGAAATTGCCATTACTTGGCCGCATTTCGAAAAAATGCATATTTATTGTTCGCAACGCCTCAAAATTTATCCACTGCTAGTGGTAAATAGTGAAAGAGCAACAATGAACAAAGTTGTCTCTCCAACATCCACGGATGAGGCATCCCAGGATGTCGAAAAGACTTCACCAACTCCCACTTCAAGCACAAGAATTTCTTCTGCTCAACGACAGAAAGCAGATGAAGAGTTGAAAAAATCGTTGCTTAACAGTAGACCCTAATCGAATGCGTATTGCGTTGCGCTTCCTAGCGACACGCAAATTTTGTATACGCTTAGCCTAAACAAAAGCGCTGCGTACAATCGAAAACATATATGTTCCCAGTCGGAAAAATCGTAAGGTGCTTACTAAATAATTCATGTTTAGCTTATGGTGGTGAAAACAGGATCATGCTGAAGAAAGTATGTTGCTTGTTACATAAGGAGCACTTTATATCTTCACTTACGACTGCAACTGCAAAAGGAATGCACGTTTAAGCCGATCATGTCTTCGTGTGATCATTTCCATATGTACATTATTGCGTAAAGCAAGAGACATGCAGTGGTATGATGACATAACGGTATTTGACTATCGTTACGAAGATGTTAAGTGTAGCAAAAAACCAAAAGAAAAAAACGAATAAAGAACAATCTTATGGTGAACGGCGGTGTAGTAAGATCATTCGTCGTTGCACATACAAAAATGGCTATGTGTAAAAATAAGATTTTTTATTTATTTTACTGTTCAATAGCCATATGTATGTACAATTATATATCTTCTCTATAAAAATTACGATTTAACCCTTCATTTAAACCTTCTTCGCAACGGAAATTGTAAGCACTGCTTCCGTTTACACTTACAAAAAAATGTGAACGTAAGGCCACAGCTTACAATTTCCGTTGCGAAGAAGGTTAAAATGGATTATATGCACGTCGTATATCAATACAGTACGGGTGCCTTACGCTGTCATGCATACATCCTGCTTATTAAATAAAGTGCATAAGCATGGAAGCCCGATTGATTCCGATTGTCGAAAGTACATTCCCTGCACTTTATTTTAGTAAAGGGTCACATAAGCATGTATGATGCATATCATACATTACAAAAGGAAGCTTATAGTGGCGATCATGCCTGTGTAAAAGTAATGGGCATTTGGTATTGAAGTTTTCATGCCTCGGATGAAAAATAAGTAAAGAATAATTCATTATGTAAGGATGGATTTTCCCACTGGGTTTTCCTTGTTGCTTTTATGTGTTTGTTGCTCTCTGTTCGAATATTTTTGTTTTATGCAGCCAACTTCACAACCGAACGCACTGTCAAAATAGGAAATTCGAATCGAGTTGCGCTAGTGCGTTGCGCATTTCGGTAGGCTTCATATAAAATATATGTGCATGAACCAATTCTGATAGAAGCGCAACGCAACACGCATTCAATTAGGGTCTACTGTAAAACGGACAAAGAAGTTCGGAAAGCTGCAAGGGGTTTTAGCAGTCTTCAGAGTCAGATTAATTTTTATACATTCTCTATATTTTTGAAAATCATCAAAATTTCATCTTATTTTTGTTTATACTTTTTGAGCGTTTAATTATTTGAATAAGACTCTGGATTAATGGCGAAATGTTGTTGAAGAAATGTACTAAAACCTCTCACTATTTTACGAACTTCTTCGTCAGAGTAAAATACAGATTTTTAACTATTCATCTGCTTTTTGCTTTTAAGCAGCAGTTTAAACTTTAATGTAACTATTCGATTAATATTACTTAACGTTCATTTTCTTATTAGTACTTGTTCATGTTTTGTTGTTAATAATTTATGTAATTATATACTTTTCGTTACTTTTTAAATATATGTACCATTTGAATAAATTTGTTTATTTTATTTGTTTTTTTTTATTTTTTATTTGATTAAATAAAAAAAAACAATAAATTACAAAAAAATTAAACTGCAAAATTTACATGTGGATAGAATTTGCAATTTCATCACGCATACCACTGGCGTTTGAATTTTCAATGATCAGTTCAATAATTTCATCTAATTCAAAATCTTCTACTTCATAGGTCAAGTCAAATCCGTCATTAATACAAATATTGTGCATAACACATGCCACAGCAATCGCTTTCACACAACGCGTGATTTCTAAGCGCAGTACTTTATCGAAAATGCAACGCCAACGTGCTTTCAATATTCCAAAAGCTGATTCGATCACACTGCGTGTCTTACTATGAAGTCTTACTATAATTTTTTTTGTCGGGCAGTTAAAAAAGTAATTCTTTTATAAGGAGTTAAAATTGATATCGGGTTAATTCGACATTTAAAGCCACTATCACCCAACAGATCCAGGATACCCGCAACAAATGCTTATAAACTCCATATTACTGGAACATACGGCTTGAAGTTGAATAGAAGTGTATGACTTGCGATTCATGTACTGATCTCTTACGATTGTAGGTACAGCTATACGTACATGTGTTCCGTCAATGGCTCCTAATGCACCGTCGAATATACTAGTCCCGGCTCTCCGATTAAAGTTCAAAGCTATTGCAGGAAACTCATTTTCTCTAGGATATTTTACAACAGTTGGCATTAGAGTTAAAAAGCCTTTGAGACATTTATGTACAATGTCCCGCACAGTGTATCTTGAAACACTGAAAGATGCTCCAGTGACCCGATAGCTAGCTCCACAACCAAGCCAGTAAAGGAATACGGTTACTTGAAAATATTGACTCCAACCATTTCCACTGTTTAGAAAGCCTTTGGCATAGTGCACAACTTTTTCTAACCCAGTAATCGTCAGATGCAGATGCTCTTTGACAACAGCGTTATTTCTTTTTATGACGGCTTGGAATATTTTTGACGAATAACCATCCATGCAATATAATCCACGCTAAAAACATTTTAAATTATACATTTGCATGACATGTTTTTTTATTTTCATACTTGACTAAATTGGGTCTTCCGGCCAGCACATTGCTTGTATTTTCTTATTAATTCATGTCGTTTTCTGCATAAATTAATGAAGTTTATTTTTAAACCAATTGCAATAACTATATTTTCGTTTGCATTATTCATTTTAAAGGAATCGCACACAGAATAGAATTTAAAAAATTACATAAAGCAAAACAAATGCTACCGCAATATATTTTAGTTGTCAAAAATTTAGTTGTCAAATTTGAGTTCGCACAGTTTTATCAGCTTTTTTTCTTAATTATTGCAGGGCTGGAAATTTCCAATGAAAAGAAAAGTAATTTTCTATATTTTAGATCAATTCGCACACAGCCTAAATACCTTTCGAATATCATGTCAATCTTTAAGATTCATTGGACATTGGCAAAGATATAGAAAATTTTTTAACAGATTGTTTCACAAACAAAAAAATTGGAAAAGTTAAATTTTATGTAATATAGTGTGAAATTAAATAAAAGAGACATGTTTTTTTAAGTCAAACAGAAGGTCTAACTGTAAGCTTTTCAAAAAAATATATCTTAAGTAACTTAAAAACATACATTTTTTTAGAAAATAAGTTTTTTATTTATTAAAAAATTCAAATTTGGAATAAATTCACTTATAAAACTTAAAATATTGTAGCAATGATAGTTACAATAAATATATTATGACCTTTCAAATGACATATCAATCTTAAAGATCCATTGAGTAACGGAAAAGATACAGATGTTTTTTTGAACAGATCTTTTAACAAACAATTTTTTTTTAAATCGATAACTAATAGAGTTATCGATATTTTATTTGGCGAATCATGTTTTTTTGTTGTTCTTTACCAAAAATCATCTTCAAATCGCGGCACCCCGGAAATCGTAGTTGTGCCAACAATCGCGCATGCGCAGTGAAACTTTGCATTTATTACGCAGTGTTGCTGAATTACATGCATTTCCGAATAAATTAAAATACTTTAGTGCCTGTTTAGACCTTCATGCCCATGATGAAAAGTGTGAGCAAGTACGGATAAGAAATGGGTAGTGAAAATGAGATGAAAGATTTTGAGCCGAAAGGCCGTTCAGAAACTTAAAAATTTTCAATTTCATGCAGGTTTCAATTTCATTTCGTTTCAGTTTGACAAATTAAAAAAAAAACAAAACATTTCGTTCATCAATTTTTTTGTGCATAAATTAATTCAAAAGTTCAGTAAAAACGTACGCGCATTGATACAACTACAGATGCTAGTTAGTGTTTTCGGTTGATTTGTAACAAAGTGCATTTAACAACGATCAAAAAACCAGAAAGATTGCCAGCGACTTGACGAACTGCAAATATAAGACTCTGTCCAAGAATTGTTGATTTTATTTCAGTTTCTGTGAGCGTGTTGTGTTTTGTGTTAGAATATTAAGTTTTATATACATATTTATGCATGTATTTTTGCAAGCAATAAAATGTTATTTTGTATATTAAATATTTTGTATTTCATCTATGTCAAAAATTAGATTTTCTTTGCCTATGAGTTGTCAAAAAATGTTTTATTCCATTGTTTCACTTGTTATTATGAAAAAGAAACAGGCATGCCCATGCTCAATTGTGGTCACGAAGGGCATGGAAATGCGGAATTTCAATGACGAATTTAAACAGTCTCTAAGAAGGGGATAAATAAAGTTGTACTAGTACGAAAAAGTTTGTACTTCGTATCTAAATAATTAAAACGTATTCAAAATGGTACGAAAGTAAGTACGTGTGCAACCTTGTGCCGGTGTTTTTTAATCGACGTGTCATTTCATCGTTTTATTCAGTTGTGAAGGCCTGTAAAAAATAGTTTGAACTTATAGTTTTTATAATTTGGCAAAGGCGCTCTTCAGGTTCATACCATGAATAGGCCAAATAAGCTCTTGAACAGAAAAACTGCTGGCTACAGCAGCCTCATAACGTTTGTTATACTGTTAATTGCTTGGTTGTCTGGATTTTCATCACGATTGTTTGCAGTAATTCGTTTCGAATCAATCATTCACGAATTTGATCCATGGTTTAACTACAGAGCTACCGCGTATATGGTTCAGCATGGATATTATAAATTCCTTAACTGGTTTGATGAACGAGCGTGGTACCCGCTAGGACGCATCGTTGGTGGAACGGTTTACCCAGGACTTATGATCACGTCCGGAGCAATTCATTATATACTTCATGCTATAAATATCCCTATACACATACGCGATATATGTGTCTTCTTGGCACCAGTTTTTAGTGGGCTCACATCTATATCTACATATCTTCTAACAAAAGAATTATGGTCTCCCGGTGCTGGGTTATTTGCAGCGAGCTTTATCGCAATAGTTCCTGGATACATAAGCCGTTCAGTTGCTGGATCATATGATAATGAAGGAATAGCCATATTTGCTCTACAGTTCACTTATTACTTATGGGTTAAAGCTGTTAAAACTGGATCTGTATTTTGGTCAGCTATGGCGGCCTTGTCGTATTTTTACATGGTCTCTGCTTGGGGTGGATATGTATTTATCATCAATCTCATACCATTGCATGTGTTTGTGCTATTAATAATGGGACGATATTCTCCACGACTCTTGACAAGTTATTCAACATTCTATATTCTTGGTTTACTATTCTCCATGCAAATTCCGTTTGTTGGATTTCAACCTATCCGAACCAGCGAACATATGGCCGCAATGGGAGTATTTGCATTATTATTGGCTGTTTCTGTTCTCAAGCATTTGCAATCAGTTCTATCAAAAAGTGAAGTAAAAAAACTATTCATTGTTGGAGGTTTTATCTCAGCGGGCATAGTTTTCTTAGCAGTAGTAGTTCTTACTATGATGGGAGTTATAGCGCCATGGAGTGGACGTTTTTACTCTCTGTGGGATACAGGATATGCTAAAATACATATACCTATAATAGCTTCGGTTTCAGAACACCAGCCTACAACATGGTTTTCTTTCTTTTTCGATTTGCATATTCTGGTTTGCGCTTTTCCAGTTGGGGTTTGGTACTGCATCAAAAGAATTAACGATGAGAGAGTTTTTGTCGTACTTTATGCTATAAGCGCTGTTTACTTTGCTGGTGTGATGGTACGTTTAATGCTTACGTTGACTCCTGTGGTATGTATGTTAGCAGGTGTGGCCTTCTCTAGTTTGCTTGAAGTGTTTTTAAAAGAGGAAAATTCAGCGGCCACGCCATCTTCTGGAATTTCAATTAATACCAACGCAGACGAAAATGAGGACAACTCTGTGGAGAAGAAAACGTTATATGACAAGGTAGGTTTTATTGTAATTTGAAGGGAAAAATAATTGTAACATTAAAAGATGAAAAATTCAAGCGAATCTAAATTATACTTCGATGTTGCTTAAAATTTAGTTAAAAATTTAAAAATAAAATATTAAATTAGCTTTCAGATGTGGAAGAATGACTTATGAAGTTCAATTAAAAGATATTCCAACTAAAAGGTCTCTATAAAGCACCCTGATTTTGATATAAGAAAGACTGCGGAAAATGTTTCAAAGAATAAAATGTTCCTAAAATATACAATTTTTTTAAAGTTAACCCTACTTCCCTATAGTATAATTTTTGATACTATTTCTTTGGTTTTTTAAGTTTTTTCTTTGCATGGGTCAACGAATTTCAAAAATAAACTTTTTGTTCTAGCTTTGTGACAAATACACTCGAAAAAAAGTTGATGATTTTTTTTTATTTTTCTCACTAACGTATGGTTGCGCATCTCTCACAAAATTGTCTGTTATCGGTCATTCCACGTTAATGAGGAACGAACGAGTCAAAAATTTTTGTCCGATAATATGAATCTTTTATAGCTAAATCTTACCTTAGCATTCTATATTTTAGTATTTTTGAATAATTAACAAAAAAGTTGCAATTACTACTGTTTTTTCGCATATAGCACTGACGATTTTTCTAAAGTTGGCGACGCTATTTTCCTCAATTTTGTTTTACAATTCGATCATTCCACGGTGACGGTTGGGACATTTTTACTAATTTTTGAGTACATTTTCACAATACACTTGGTTATTAGGAACAAATTTCGAAAATGCTTTATGCAATTTCATAGCAAATTAAATGCTTTAAAATACGGCACCCAAAAAAGTTCGAGTTTATGCCGCGGGTGTGTTGAATTCATTTCCCAATCAAAGTGATGGTCGGGACACGCGCAAACTTACTTTCCCTACATAAGAAGATAAAACGTTGAAAATCAGTCAAACCATAAGTCTCATTCTGAAACTTTTTTCATATGTTAGACCTAAAAAGTGCAGCAATATTTAACTGTAAGATTTGCTCATAAAGGAATGCCATATTTTTTTATATGTATTTCCAAAGTTTGTGCTGGTCGGGACAAGGAGTTGTGATGGTCGGGACAAGTAAAAAATTCATTCAAATAAGTGCAAATCAAGTAAAAGTTTTATTTAAACTAATTATCCGTAAGCAATTTTACTGTAATAAAAAAATATCAAACATTAAAATTCAAAATTAAAATTAAAATGCCATTTCTCACAAAAACAAAAATTTTTTAAATGGGCTAGCGATTTTAGTGATTTTCCGGTGTTTCCATGTCCATTACGTTGAACGTGTTGAAATCCTTGCATTCAATTGAAGGCTGTTTCTGAATCAAAAGCAGTTTGTTCTTTTTAGTGGAGTAAGATGTTATGCCAAATGCTATAAAGTTGTAACTGAGAGCCCGAAAACTATGTTTTTGGTGAAGGTATGGAATAGGTTGTACGCGGTCCCACCTGCGTTGAAGATTTTTACGGTGAACATTATGGTTATAATTTCGTTAAAGCACATTTTGACAACAAGTGTTTAGTCTTTTGAGACCCATTGAATGGCATAAAATGTATTTTAACGAAAAAAGTTTTTCTTAAAAAAATCAAAGCATTTTAAGATCAATATTTTTTACTGTTTTTCTCAAAAAGCAACTTTCTCCTTGCGGGAGAGGAAGATGTCCTTTCATTTTCATAAAAATTTTTTTTGCAGATCTTGACAACCACATGCAACTTTTGAGACCTCTAAGAATGTGAAATTCGAAAAAATAATGTAATTCGATACGCCCTAGTGTACATCAATATCTGCTATAGAAATAAAAATTATGTGCATTTCAATGTCTTTGGACCTTAAATAATGAAAGCCTTCCTGCTCATTATAGCTGACCACAACATACGTTTTGCTGTGGCCCCGAGACCATCGACTGCACCATGACTTGATGCAAAGAAATTCCACTCTACAGTAGTAGAGTATCTGATCTGTATCTCTCTACACTATCTGACCCAGTCAGATTTCGCGTGGCATATATAAGACAAAACAAATATATTTTTGAATAGAGCAGCGCAACTGTCTGTATATATGCAAATTTTTTCGAGTTCCGGGTAATGTATTTTTATATTCTGAATTATTCTTTTTAACAATTACTGCCTCTAAACCTCTGGATTTTGCTTCATTTTCTCCACGGAGTGACATTTTCTTTTGCTGCATCTATGCTATAGAAAAATATTACCACTTTATGTATGAACATCATGTTATGGAGAGATTTGTACAGCCATGAAAACTTGCACCTCACAAATGTCTCCTGAAACATTTCATGTCGGCAGAAATCTCTCGTGAAGTAATTTTTGTGATGGTCGGGACAAAATTAAAAGTCCAATTAGGTATTCTGTTGAGCCCTCACAAATACAAAAATCAGCCAAAGATATGTGTCCATAGTTCACTCTTACTTTGCAATGGTTTTTTGCTTACTCACATGTAAATTTTGAAGTTAGTAAAAACTAATGTCTGTTTTGTTGTTACGGTCGGGACAAGGAACACTCGCGCTTCAGGAGACGAAAAATTTGATATGACCTTACCTTTTTAGTACATTTTTTCTGCAGAAATGTTAGTTATGTTATTTTAGTATTTTTTTTATAAACGCACGTAGCAATTGTAAAACAAAATTGAGGAAAATAGCGTCGCCAACTTTAGAAAAATAATGTAGAACACTTCGTAGAGAAAGTCGTCAGTGCTATATTCGAAAAAAACAGTGGTAATTGCACCTTTTTTTGTTAATATTCAAAAATACTAAAATATAGAATGCCAAGGCAAGAAGATACAAAAAAACAGTTAGACGTGTGTTATCGTTTTTAAAATTTAAATGTAAATAAGTTTTTAAGTAGGTTAAAAGTTTACACTTTTTGCACCCTTTACCAGAACAGGCCAAAAACAGGCAAGCAAATTTTGTTCCATGAATTTTATTTCCAATTTTCTTTTAAAAAAAACAACAAGTTCTCAAAAATTGATTAATTACACAAAAACTAATCCTCGGATCCGAAAGTAGCATGAGAACAATTGACGAAGAATTTCAATACCTTTAGTTTTCTCTATTGGTTGTAAAGATCGTACAACTTGTTTGCGAGATATCTCTAGAAACAGACGTGGCAAAAGGCCAAAATTGACCATTTGGAAAAACACGGTTTTCTTAAAAATTTGAGCCAATCTTACTAAACCAAGGACACAGTTGTGCTTGGGGAACTCCCTCAAATCCGAAAATGTTGGTCTTATCGCAGAACCAAAAATTTCGTGTCAAAAACTACAACAGTGTAATAAGCAGGAAGGCAATAATAAACAACAGCTGGGATTGCTTTCATTATTTAAGATCCGAAGACATTGGAATGCACATGATTTTTATTTCTATAGCAGATTGATGTACACTAGGGCGTATCGAATTACATTATTTTTTCGAATTTCACATTCTTAGAGGTCTCAAAAGTTGCATGTGGTTGTCAAGATCTGCCAAAAAATTGTTTATGAAAATAAAAGGACACCTTACTCCCCCGCAAAGAGAAAGTTGTTTTTTGAGAAAAATAGTAAAAAATAATGATCTTAAAATGCTTTGATATTTTTAAGAAAAACTACATGTGTCTTAAATCAAAAATTTAAATACAGTTTAACTTACAATATCTTACCAAACACGATGATGCTCGCGATTTTTACCTACATTATCCTGTATGAAAAGTTATACTCGAGATAGCACATAACTTTTGACTGTAACCATTTAGTCGAAATTTCGATGACATTGATTATAGCGTTGGCGTATTCCTTAAATATGATGAATTAATAATTTGCATAGTTTTTGCAAATGTATTCTCTTGTTTTAGAGAAATGTATACTAGTCTAGTACTAGAATACTAGTTGTATTACTAGAACACAATTTTTTAACTTTTTCAAAAAAATTAATATAAGATTTTATATCACGCGCATCAGAAGTGTTGTCGAAGATAATCTTCTCATTTTGGATTTCTTAAAAATTTCTTAATACTATTCTGCCTACAAAATATTTATTTAATATTCTGGCAAGACCACGAATTTTGTTTCTATTTCGATATTTTAAAAAAAAGTTATTTCCTAGCATCAAATTTCTCAATTTCAGTTAGTCCCTTTTATGTTTATAATTTCGTTAAAAAAAATTTTATGCCATTCAATGGGTCTCAAAAGACAAAACTTGTCAAAATATGCTTTAACGAAATTATAACCATAATGTAATGTATAACCGTAAAAATCTTCAAAACAAAAAACATTTAATGGCTATTACATGTTTTTTGCTTTTTAATTCTCCATGTTTTGTTTTATAATAATAATTTTGTCCCTTTTTAATTAAGTGTTTGTGTACGTAATTTGAACGTTTTCAATTTCCACTTAACTGCTTTTTAACTTAACTGCAAAATGTTATAAATGCTAAGCAAAAAACGGTGAAACGCCATTACACGTTTTTACCCATGCATTTTCAAAGTAAAATGAGATGAGTGAACAAAATTATGCAAAGCAAAAACCAAGTAAAAGTTTGAACCAAACACAAAAGTCTACTTATCTCAAAACTATGAAAATGCAGTTAATTGTTTTTTGTTTTGCTAGGCAGAGGTTGGACAGCGTACAACCTATCCCACACCTTCACAAAAAACATAATTTTCGGGCTCTCAGTTACAACTGTTAGCATATGGCATAACATCTTACTCCACTAAAATGAACAAACTGCTTTTGATTCAGAAACAGCCTTCAACTGAATGCAAGGATTTCAACACGTTCAACTTAAAAGACATGGATACACCGGAAGTTCACTAAAATCGCTAGCCTATTTTTAAAAATTTTTTTTGTGAGAAATTGCATTTTAATTTTAATTTTGAATTTGTGTTATGTTTTTAATTTTTTTTATTACAGTAAAATTGGTAACGGATAATTAGTTTAAATAAAACTTTTACTTGATTTGCACTTATTTGAATGAATTTTTTACTTGTCCCGACCATCACAACTCCTTGTCCCGACCAGCACAAACTTTGGAAATACATATAAAAAAATATGGCAGTCCTTAATGAGCCAATCTTACAGTTAAATATTGCTGCACTTTTTAGGCTTAACATATAAAAAAAGTTTCAGAATGAGACTTATGGTTTGACTGATTTTCAGCGTTTTATCTTCTTATGTTGGGAAAGTAAGTTTGTGCGTGTCCCGACCATCACTTTGATTGGGAAATGAATTTAACACACCCGCGGCATAAACTCGAACTTTTTTGGGTGCCGTATTTTAAAGCATTTAATGTGCTATGAAATCGCATAAAGCATTTTCGAAGTTTGTTCGTAATAACCAAGTGTATTCTGAAAACGTTCTCAAAAATTAGTAAAAATGTCCCAACCGCCACCGTGGAATGACCGATATATAAAAAAAGGTTTATTTTTGTTTTTGTATTTGTTGTTTATTTTCAAGAGGTCGTTGAAGTTGGCGTGTTTAAAAAAAGGTTCTAAGTTGGTATCTTGTCTCCAGCATTTTCAATGCATCGGAAAGTAAAAAATCAAAGTGCTTTCTTCAGTTAAGGGTTGAAGTTGAGCACTCTACCTACACAAATAAAAAAAAATTAAAAACAAAAAATATGACATGCGTTGAAAAACAAATTTACAAAAAACCCCTCTTTTTGGCAGAAATTCTTAGCCGTAAAAAACAAAATATAAAAGTTTCTCGGATTTTTATAGGTAGAGTGCTTAACAGAGTCTATGAAGATCACAGTGAATCAAAATTCATCGAAATCGATCAAGCAGAACTCGAGATATCTTAGAAACCAATTCGAAAAAACTTGTTTCAAGAAAAACGCAATTTGATTTTCTTCTATGAACGATAGATAATATATGAAAAAATGCACTCATACGAATATAATGTATGTTATATCTTTTTTGTATTTGATTTTTTTTCTCAAATTTCGTATACGCATTCTTTAGACCTTAAGAAACCAGATTCTAAAAAAAAAGAAAAAAATATTTTTATTTTTTACACTAGTACCTTAATTCTGGTAAATTTTTAGACTGCTGGAAAACCTGCTTTATTGTACCCATATTTAAATGTGGTGACCGGGTTGATGTATGTAATTACAGACCTATTTTAAAACAGTCAACGTTTGCTAAAATTTTCGATCACATCATAAAAATTAAGCTTTATGACCATATCAATGGGGCTGTCTGTAATGCCCAACACGGGTTTTTACCCGGCAGATCCACTTTCACTAACTTAATACTGGTATCTAAAAATATAGTTGATGCCTTGGTTGACCGCTGTCAACTTGATGTGATATATACAGATTTTTCAAAGGCTTTCGATAAAGTTGATCATTCTATTTTATTACTTATATCAATGAACTACGGGTTCTCAGATTTACTACTAAAATTTTTTTAAAACTTTTTATCTAATCGCAAGCTCTTGTTAAAAATTGATTCAACAGTCTCAGAAGACGTTATCATTGCCTCTTCCGGTATTCCTCAAGGTACACATTGTGGACCTTAATTGTTTTCAGTCTTCATAAATGACTTCATAAAGTCTCTAAGTGTTTATTGTTTGCCGATGAGGTGAAACTTTTTCTTAAAGTCTCGACTTCTACTGACTGTCATTGCTACAAAATGATTTAAATATTTTTGGTAATTGGTGTTCGATTAATAACTTAAATCTGAATACAAATAAATGTTGTGTAGTCTCTTTTACTTAGTGCAAAAATCATATTGTTTTTGACTACTCAATAAATAATCATATTTTAATCCGCAAACATGAAAATTGGGACTTAGGAGCAATCTTCGATGCTAATTTTAGCTTCAAAAGCCACTATCAATATGTTATAGCTAAATCATAAGCCATGATAGGTTTTATAAAAAGGAATTCCCAAAGTTTTAAGGTCCCTTTGACAATCAAGGCTCTTTACGTTTTGTTGTGTGGAGGCCCGGTGAAATCCTACCGGCTGCGCCATAATGTTGCGTGGGGTCATCCTTTGAACCCACACAACTCTGTTGTGTAACGTTAAATATTAACTGTTACATCGTTATATTTATACTCACCAAATAATCCTTTCCTTTATCGGTGGAACCTGAAAGTTTAAGATTAAACTGCACTTCTTTATTGTTTAATTAACACTCTTCCTTCTTTATTAATTGTACTCTTATACATACATATTATATTATTTACAAATAAACATTCATCGTTTGGTCACCTCGATATACAACGATATATCGTTGGCACCACGAATTGGCTTATTCCGCGTGTTATATTTCGACACACATATTTTCAACAACAGCGGTTTATTAACCTAGAAACAATACATACTACAATCCACAAGAGTTCATTTACTTCCGCGATCAATTTCGAGCTATGTTAACAGAAGCGCAGCTCAAATAGCTGGCCCGTGCTTAATTGCTATTTTAATTGAGTCGCAACATTCCTCCCCCCTTTGACAAAGAAAAATTATGCTATTCATTTAGCAATAATTTTTCGCCACATGAATTTATCAGAATTTGGCATTATGTATGTATTTAAGGTTAATTTTAATCTTTAATACATTAATATTTAATCCTTTTTTCGAATATAGTTTTTTTTGAATTTTATATGCAGTTTTTATTTGCAGTGTTTTTTTATTTGAAATTTTTTTATAATAATAATTCTTTTAATTTTGTTTTTAATAATAATAATTCTTAATAGAAATTTGTATCTTATATTTTCCTTTTATACATTTATTTTTCTTATTGTATACACACTTTACTCTTCTTTTTTGTTGTGTATATTCTCTTAAATGAAGTATTTTTGATTATTTATTTTTTTTTTTTTATGCATAATCGTAATTACGTGACAAATTATATTGTAGGTTTCCTTCACCCTTATGAAAGAAAATTTTTAACTTGAAGAGGATTAATTTTCTTCAAACTTCAAGTACTTATATGTGAGAAGAGACAGGCATCTCTTTACAGTTCATTTTTTAAAATTCCTTACATGTATTCCTTACATTACTTTATTAATATTTATTTATTGTCAATCCAAAATAGTTGTGTGCTTAATAAGTTTAATTTAAGCTATCTAATATTCTATACTTTATTTATGTGTATCTGTTCGTGGGTCCTAGTAATTTTGATGATTATTAATTTGATTGTCGATAAAGTTGTTCCTCTTCCTGGCATTATTATGATGACTCTGCCGATGTTCTGTCTTTGATGATCATTTGATAACCGTCACTGATAAGAATATGTCACCCTTTTCTTCTCTATTGAAGTATTTAAACTACTATACTTCGGTGAAGTCTAGAAGTTATGAACAAGATGCCAAATTTCGTTTTTATTTCGTGTTTTGTGTTGTTCACATTTTCGTAAGCTTATATTAAAGTTCGACAAGCTATGTTTGCTAGTGTTGTTAATTGGGAAGTGCCTCGATAAATTTATCAAACACTTTGGTTTCGTTCTGGTTAAGCGTTTTGTTAGAAAGGTATGAACTAAATGCAGGTATTTCACATAATAGACGTACTTTCGTGGTTTTCTGAAACCAGAATGCATTTTGTAAATACAAATTATGCATATCCGAATTCATTTTTAATCGTTGTACTTGTAAGCCTTTCAATCATAACGAAATTTTACGACTTCATTGATTTTCTTGCTTAAATGGAAAAAATAAAAATTGTTTGATTCTTTGTGTTTACAATCTGTCGCTGTAAATTTAAAATTTTTAATAACACTTTGTAACCCTCAACCAACCTTCCACAAACATTTAAAAGCTTGTATATTTTCTTGTTATTTTTCAGCTTTCTTATGTGTTTTACTTGGAACATGTTTTGCTTCATTATTTAGCCTTTGATACTTATAACTCTTTTGCGTCTAAGGCCTCGAACTTCGTCAGAATAGCTCCTTTCTCTTGTATAGCGTTGTCCACCTGATCGACTCAGTTTTATTGCTGTTACCGCCAACTCGAACCAGAACTAGGACCACGATTATTGATACGGAAAAGTTTCATGTAATAAATGTGTAGTTTTGATTTTTATAATCATCTTATCTTAAATATTAATTTTTATTTTTTAGTATGGTTAGTTAAATTTGTGAGTTTTCTCTTGTAAATAATTTTAATTTAATTTCTTACATATCTCTTGAAACTTTTTAATCTTTTGAACTTTTTTGTCCTTTGAAAACTTCTTAATCTTTTGAATTTTAACCCTCTATTAACAAATAATTAGTTAGATATTGTTTATTGATTAAAATCAATTTCTTTTCATTTAATGTTTGAAAACTTATTTTCAAAAATTAAAAATTTTATTTTCAAATTATGTTAAATTTTAAAAAAAATTAATGAATACCTTTGTCTCATCTAATTTAAAAATTTTTTTTTTTTAATTCAATATCTATTAGACCGGATCGAAATTTAGATTCCGCCGGTCGGGGTCTCAAAAGTTAGAGAAACTCATTAAAATTATTTCTGCATACATCATATTTTGATTCTCCTGAAGGTCCTTTTTGGTAAAAAAACGTGTTTTTTGCTTGTAACTTTTTATTTTTCACAGAACGCATACCCACATCTGCTAAAATATTAAATTTCCTATTTATACCGATATATTGACATAAAAAAAAAAATAAAAATTATGTTTTATTATAACTCTTATTGACCACCAAAAATGGATTTTTTTGTTTTTTTCAAAAACACATTTTTTTAAAACAGCTGTAAAAGACACATTTTTTTATTAAATTTACTTGAAATTGTTATTTTGGAAGAGGAATTAAGTTCTTCTTTTTTTCTGTGTATCGCTATCATCAAAGCTGTGAGCGAAAACTGACAGAATGTGAGAAATCGACTTTAGAAATCTGATGAAATGATACATTTCTTATTCATACAAACAATTAATTTCATTTGTTCACTGCTTTATCGTCCAGTTTTGGATTTTTTTTTTTTTAAATCACATAGCTTTGATTAAAGCGATACACAGAAAAAAGAAGAACTTAATACCTTTCCAACAACAACAATTCCAAGTTAATCTAATACAAAATGTGTCTTACAGGGGATTTAAAAAAATTTCTTTTTAAAAATAGCTAAAAATTCAATTTTTGGTGGTCAATAAGAGTTATAATGAAACAAAATTTTAACAACTTTTTTATGTCAAAATGTTGGTATGAGTAAGAAATTTAACATTTTGACAGATGTGGGTATGCGTTCTGTGAAAAATAAAAAGTTACAAGCAAAAACCATGTCTTTTTTACCAAAAAAGACCTTCAGGAGAATCAAAATTGCTTCGGCGGATTTTCTCCGATTTGAAAAAAAAGTATGTTGAAATCATTTTAATGAGTTTATCTAAGTTTTGAGGCACCGACCGGTTGACATTTTTTGTATGCATACAAGAATGATCCGGTCTAATATCTATGTTTAAAATTTTTTTTTCTGTCACTCCGTTTTCGAGATATTGCCCACTGTAGGGTTTTCAACGAAAAAAAAAGTTGGTTCCACTTAATTGCATATATCTCCAGAACCAACAACAGTAATCAAACAAATGATACATCAAATAAAAGCTTATAAAATTTCTTACAAACAATGCAAACATCATTTTTTGGTTGAGCTGTTAGTTTTGGCGTAATAAATTCAAATTTCGGGGATTTTTTTTATTTTTCAGAAAAATTTCCAAAAAAAGACAAAATAGTTGCAAATTTCGTTAAGAAATCAAAATATTTTGTTACTTTTGATATTTTTTACTAAGAGCCTTTATTTTTCCAAAAAAAATAAGCTATTGTTGAAGAAAATCTATTGAGAAATGAAAAAGTTGTGTTTTATGAAACGAAATCACCCAAATTGTGTGATTATCAATTTATGCATTTGGACTTATTTTATTGCCAAAAAAAAAATGAGAACTAAAGGTTGTTGTAATAAAATCATATATTATTCATTTTTATTGTTCTTTTAATAATTTACATTATTTTTACATTATTTAAATTGTATATAATTATTATTAATAATTTTTATTGTTCCCTTAAATCATTTATATTGTTATTTACATTGTAAATTATTTTTATTTATCATTCAGAAATTCAAAATGATTAGAGTTCTTGTTTTGTCGTTTATTTAATTCGGGATCGGTTTCTCTGATGAGAAACCAAGAATAGTTGCCCATCATTCCTTCGTCCCAAAATCCTTGGTACCGATTCTCAATTGCATTCATCTATTGGTGGAATCTTTCCCCATGTTCGTCGCTCTCGTCACCGAGATTCTTCGGAAAAAAATTCAAATGGGAGTGCAGAAAGTGAATTTTCAGAGACATAATTACGCCCATTTTTTTATAGTTCTTGAGCAACTCGTTGATGTCTAATGCCTTGAAAAAGTTTTTCATAAATACAAGTTTGATGTGCAGAGGTGGGAGAATTATGTTTTCCTTTTTGACGAGTGGAACGTTTTTGACTCTCCAACTTTTGACTCAATTCTTTCTGGCCAGTCCTTTTTGTAATAGTGGTGTTCACGTCCTCGACAATCCCACTTGCAGAGAAAACAGCAGTACTTTGTGTAGCCACTCTGTAAACCACAAAGCATAACAACGACTTTGAGATCAGAACATATTTTCCAGTCGTGTTGTTCATATTTTATACATGTCAATAGCTTCGCCATTGTTTCGTACGTTTCCTTTGTGTTGACTGCATGTGCGATCGGAATCGATGGCTTTTTGTATCCTATATGAAGTAATACCGCCTTCAAGCTCACTTTGCTGCCATCAATAAACAAACGCCACTCTTTGGGAATGTACGGCTGACCAAAGGTATTAAATAAGTCAGGAATGTCTACGCAATAGCAGATATTGTCATTCTTAGTAAAGTGTATAGCAAACGGTTTTTCACGATTTCTGTAGTATGTCACCTTAACATCGGGTCTCAAAAAGTTGAATTGTTCATACGAGAAGCATGCAATTCCGATTTTTCCTTTGACAGTTCCAATTCTCTTATCCAATCATTCAGCTGCGCTTGCGATAAAATGTGAGTTGTGCTTTCAGTTGTAATAGTACTACCACCTGTGGTTCCTTCCGACTCCACTGAATCTACGGATTTTCGATTGTTTTCACGCGTTGAATCGGGACAAGTAGGATATGGAATATCGTCAGAATGAGATACTGGTAATGAAACATTCGGCACAGTGGTGTATATCACTCGTTTGTGTTTTCCAACACCAGTCACTTTGGCCCGACAGAATTAGCAATCGTGTAGGTGGCAAAACGGTTGTCTCTAGATCAGGGGCGCAACCAGGAATTTTTTTTGGGTTGGGTTTTATCAAATGTAAAACTTATATATAAAAATGATTTTACGTAATCATAGCGGCTGTGTTGTAGCGGTTAGTGCGTTAAATTTTTCACGAATGGTGTCTTGTTCAAACTTCAGGCATGGCCAGCAACATTTTTTTTTCAAAAAAAATGTAAAATGGTCACTGTCAGGACATTTTGTCCGTCCGGTAGCGGTTGTTTTAAAATAAACTTGCTTCAGCGTTGTTTAGGATCTGTACGGCCAAAATGTTTTGGAAGCGCCAGTTTAACGCCGTTTTACGGATTGTTTTCTTGTTTGGCAGTTGTTCGAAGGTTGTAGGGCTTTAACTAAAATATTTTCAGTTTGACACAATAGGGTCAGCAAAAATGAAATTTTTTCTCCGCAAAGTGAAAATTTTTCATACAAACTGCACTTCGTTGTATAAACAACACTAGCCTTAAAATTCTTCCTTTGGTGAGTATTTATTATGCTCAATTCCGATAGTAAAAAAAAAGCTGAATTTCTGACACCTTGGATGAAAACCAAAGATCCTGAATTTGTAAAAATCGTTTGAGTCCCTCGCTACTAAAATAGCCGACGAAATTTCGTCTGAAATCAACTTCAATATTCTCATTCATAATTTTCAATTGGATTTTCAAAATTAGTTTCAAATATTATCCGATTTTAATGAAAGAGGGCTCTTTGGAAAAGTACGGTAAAGACCTATTGTTAAAAGATATTACATATTTCGATTTAAGCCAGCATTTGCTAATTGTTATAAGTTATACCGTATAATTTTAATTTGTCACTGGACATAAACGGGTAAACAGAAAAAAAATGAACTCAACAACTTTTTACCGAATAGTCCCTTATTCCTAAAAATCGGATAATATGTGCCAATTTAGAGAAAATTTTTATGAAACAGATTCGGGAAAATACGATGGAAAATAAAGAATTGTGAATTTTTTCTCCAGTTTCGAAAGTCAATAGGAATTATTTTTTTACTGAATCACATGACTTCACTATAAACTTAATTCTGCAAAGTTTGGGTTATAGATGTTAACAAAAATAACTGTAAAAAAAGAACGAAAAATAACAATTTAAGAGGAAATTTCTTCGATTATTTCGGTGGCGAGGGGATAAACCGATTTTCCGCAAATTCAGGCTTTCTTATTTTGTCTTATTTTAAATTAATTTTTTTCCAAATATTTCAACTTGCCTTAGTGGGTTCTATTTTAGAAGTTGAAAATATAACTGGAATCGAAGTATTGCCAACAGAATGAGAACATAACAAAAATGAAACATATGTAGTAAGTCGGATCGTAATTTAAATTTCACCGGGTACCGACTTAAAAGTTAGAGGGACTCTTAAAAGACTCTCAAACACAGTTTCTGTATACAATTTTTTTGTTTTTATCAAAGAAATCCCCATGGAGCGGTTTTGGTTCTTTTTTTTAGAAGACGAAGTTTTTGCATATAACTTTTTTTCTTCTGAATGCAAAACCAAGATAAGCAAAAAACTAAAGATTTTCATGGCACACATATATTAACTAAAAAATTTTTCAAATGTTTGGTCTTTACAAACCCTTGAGATCCCAAAAATCGATATTTCGACATTTTCGAAGAGAAGTTGTTTAAAACACGTGTATAATATGTACGTATATAATATAACGTATTTTTCATAATACTCAGTTTTGATTAAACCAAACCATACGATACACAAAAAAAAAAGAGCTCAATGCTTTTCGAATTAACTTAAATGCATGAAAATACCATGAAAAATACATGTTTTATGGGTGTTTAAAAAACATTAAATAGTTTTTAAGAGTACCTCTTACTTTTGAGTCGGTGCCCGGCTCACTTTTTTCTCCATACAAAATCGATCTGGCTTAATGTGCAGTCTGAAGGAAAACTAGTAAGCTATATCTTCGACTTGGCCGAAGTAAAAATACCCCCACGGCCGATTCTTAAGGTTGGAAGAATCTTTAATTGGAGAGCTTTTTGGCCTTTTTATAAAGTTTTAAATTTTGGGGTTGTATGGGAGGTGGGCGTGTTAGATTGTGTATGACGCCCATTTTTCTAGCATACCTCAGTTTCGACATAGAATTATAGATTTATAGATTTTTCAATTTTGGGGTTGTATGGGAGGTGGGCGTGTTAATTGGTGGATGACACCCATTTTTATAACACACCTCAGTTTTGACATTAAATACACAAATACCGAGTTTCCATCTTGTAACTTTAATATTAGCCTCTTTATGGATTGTTCAATTTTGGGGTTGCATGGGAGGTGGGCGTGTTAGTGGGTGGATGACGCCCATTTTTCTAACACACCTCATTTTTGACATTGAAAACACAAATACCGAGTTTCCGTCTTGTAACTTTAATATTAGCCTCTTTATAGATATTTCAATTTTGAGGTTGTAATGGAGGTGGGCGTGTTAGTAGGTGGATAACGCCCATTTTTCTATGACATCTTAGTTTTGACATAGAATATACATTTACCAAATTTCAGTATTGTAGCTTTAATATTAGCTTCTTTGCAGAGTTTTCAATTTTGGGGTTGTATGGGAGGTAGGCGTGGTTTTCATCCGATTTAGCCCATTCTCGAACTTGACCTTAGTTTTAAAAAAAAAAGCTTAAATATCGAATTTCATTACGATATCTTCAAAATTACGGCTGTAATAGTGTCGACAGACAGACGGACAGACAGACGGACATGGCTAAATCAACTCAGGTGGTGAAGCTGATCAAGAATATATATACTTTTCCATACCTACCACGCCTCCTTTTGGGTGTTACACACGCAGTACGCGTGGGGTATATACATATATACGACTTATTTAGTATATTTTGATCAACCAGAATCTATTTGAAATATACATTTGGGGTTTCCACTCATTTGATAAGACGTGTGATTGCTTTTCAAGGGACTCACTTTGATTCAATGCTATTTTGCTTGGTACTACAATAATTTTTGGGCGGGTTTACACCCCGAAACCCCCCTTTGGTTGCGCTTATGCTCCAGATCATCGGAACATCGAATTTCATGTATCGTTTTTTACCCGAGCTCCATTCAGACAATATTAATTTGCACGATTGACACAAAATACTTGGCGTCCATGATTCACCAATGTTCTCAGCCGCAATACCAAAATAAGGAAGATATGACATTTGCAGTAAATTCGTAAATTGACGCGTTTCTTTTCGAAAGTAAATTCACCGCACACGAAGCAGAAAATATCAGGGTCGTTCTTACACTGGAATTCTCGCAGTCTTTTACTCATTTTATTTTGAAGTATATCTTATTTTTTTATTTTTTTCTTTCGTTACAAATTGTACGTCCGTTTGTTTGCCACGTTTTTTAGTATAATGCATGAATGTTTTTGCTTTTATACATTTCGAAAGTGCTGCAGATATGGTACAATGAAAGGTAGGTAGGTCCACGACTCAGAGCGCGACCGCCGAAACTGTCAAAAAACACAAAATAAGTATTCACATGGTATAATAAAAACAGGTAGGCTCTCTTTCTTATAACCATAAGTGTCGAAATCAGGTGTTTTGCTGTGACGGTTTCGACGGTTGCACTCTCAGTCATGAGCCTACCTGTTTTTATTGTAGCCTGTTTGTTCTTATCTTTTCTTTCGCAAAACCCTTGACTTGATTCCTATGAACAATAAAAATGAAAAATAAAAAAATTATAGTACAATAACGCAATTCATTTGAATAATTTTATATGACAATAAAATTTTTAAAAATAACATAACTTGGGTGCTTTCGTTCCATTGAACACAACTTTTTCATTTCTCAATAGATTTTCTTCAACAATAGCTTATTTTTTTTGGAAAATTAAAGGCTTTTAGTAAAAAATATCAAAAGTCACAAAATATTTTGATTTTTTAACGAAATTTGCAACTTTTTTGTCTTTTTTTGGAAATTTTTCTGAAAAATAAAAAAAATCCCCGAAATTTGAATTTATTACGCCAAAACTAACAGCTCAACCAAAAAATGATGTTGGCATTGTTTGTAAGAAATTTTATAAGCTTTTATTTGATGTATCATTTATTTGATTACTGTTGTTGGTTCTGGAGATATATGCAATTAAGTGGAACCAACTTTTTTTTTTCGTTGAAAAAACCCTACAGTGGGCAATATCTTGAAAACGGAGTGACAGAAAAAAAATAATTTTTTTTTCGGAATTAGCGACCGATTTTACATGAGAAAAGGATAGTGGCATTCAAAGTACATATTGGCTGTAAAACAGTGTAATTAGTTTCGCTTGAATTTATTTTCATATTTTTGGTTTATTTAATGTCTGATTGAGTTTTTTATTTTAATTCTAATTTTAATTTAATTTAATTTTTACTTTTATAACATAACCTATTTTCTTAGCTTTTCCTTTTATTAAAATCTCAGTTGTAACCGGACTTTTTATTGCTACGACCTCATATGGGCCTATCCAAATTGGTGAAAATTTATTTTTTCTAGCCTGATTTTTCATCCGTACTTTGTCACCAATTTTTAATTCTACAATATTTAAAGAGTTATCATACTGTATTTTTGATTAATCTTTTGCTCGCTCCTGGTTCTGTCTCACTAGTTCGTGAGTTCTTTGGAATTGATATTTAAGGATTTTTGAAGGATCTTCGGTGTTATACACCGGACTACATTTACGTTTGAGATTAGTTGGCATTTCCGAATTGAACCCATACAAAGTTTTGAATGGAGTTTGTTTGGTGCTCATGTGCGGTGTGTTATTGTGCACATGCATTACAGATGTTAACCACTGGTCCCAATTTGACCCATCCTCTTTTGCAAAACTTCGTAAGTATTCTGATAACGGACCATTGCTTCTTTCCAATGAGCCATTAGCTTGTGGATGGTATGGAGTTATGTGTAATTTCTTAATTCCTAACATTTTACACACATCCGAAAATAATTTCGATACAAAATTTGAATCATTATCGGTAATCAGAACTTTCGGAGTATTGTGACGAGTTATAATTTCGTCGAAGAACGCTTTTGATACTGTACTAGTTTCAGCATCTGGTATTGCGACACATGCCATGTATTTTGAAAAATCTATGTCCATGTAAACTTTATCAAATGGACGCGTCGGTGTATCTGTTAACACCATGGGCGTTTTTGTTAATTTAGAACATTGATTAACCTGGCATTTTTGACATTTCTTAACATATTCCTTGATTTGCTTTTGCATGCCTTTTAATTTATATTCTTGCCTTATTCTGAAATAGGGTTTTAAAGCTCCTTGGTGCCCACCTAGTGGTAGATCATGAAAATCTCTCAAAATGCTTTTAATGTCTTTTGGATCGGTTAGAATTACTATTTCTTTATTCTGTTGGTCTAACACCTCATTATATTGTTCACTAGATTTCTCTGCAGTTTCTTCCGTTTCAATTTTCTTTTCTTGTTCTTTAGCCTTTGACCTTGTTTGAACTATTACTATATCCTGCTCTTGTTGGGGTATCCTACTAAGCGCATCCGCATTTAAATTTCGTTTACCTGGTTTATATATAATTTCATACTCGTATTATGAAAGTTTGTGCCGGATTCGTGCTAAACGCGATGTTTGGTCTTTCAGATTTGCTATTCCCCTCAATGGTTGATGATCTGTATATATCTTAAAAGGCCTTCCAAACAGATAAGCCCTAAAATTTTTCGTTGCCCAAACAATTGCTAAAAATTCTTTTTCTATTGTCGAATAGCGTTTTTCTGCGCTATTTAATGTCCTACTCTCGAATGCATTTGGCCTTTCCTCGCCAACTTTGCCTTGTGATAAAACCGCACCTAGTGCCTCTCCACTGGCGTCTGTAGTTAATAAGAAAGGTTTTTCAAAAACTTGATAAGCTAAAACTGGAGACGAGGTAACTGCTTCCTTTAACGTTTGGAAAGCTTGCTGTGAGTTATCTGTCCATTGAAACTTTACTTCCTTTTTAAGCAAATTATTTATTGGTAACACGATTTGTGACATATTTTTTATAAATTTTCTATAGTAATTTACTGGGTTCAATTCGGGGTTCAATTCGGAATAGTTTGCGCAAGTCCACCAGAGCGCAGGTTGCCGCTACAAATTCTAAACAGGCTGATCCTGTATCTGATAATACTGCAAGTTATCTATGTACGGATAGCGCTTCCACTTTTGGAATCTCTGATAACGAGCCGCTTGCCGTATCAGATTTGCATAATTCTAACTCCATGGCAGATCGAATTCCGGATAAAACTCACCAAACTGATCAAACTGACCCTCTTACTACAGCCACAGAAGTATTGCCTGTAAGTGATTCACCTTTAGACAATTTGGTGGTCATCCCACGCACTCGGCATAAATCTATATTTTTATCTAGACTTGCTGCGGACACGACTGAAGAGTCTATTTTGTCCTATATCAGACAGAGATTGCCTTCTACTTCTTCATTTGCGTTAAAATGCAGGAAATTCAACTTTAATTCACCGCGTGTAATTTCGTCTTTTCAACTTACCGTGCCAACCGAACAATACAATGATATTCTATCCAAAGAATTTTGGCCAAAAGGCATTATTGTTCACGAATTTGTGACAAGTAAGCAATATCCGTCATCAATTAGTGAACCGATTGTTTTGATATCTCCGTCAAAAAACTAAAATTGCACTCCTATCATCATCTTCACCATCATTGCCAACATCTTTAGCGTTTTCACCTCCATCATTGGTAGCGTCATCAGGCTCCTTCATTACTTTCTTCATCATCATCAACATCATCATCATCAGTATCTTCTTCATCATCATCAGCTTCATCATCGTCATCATTAACACCATTATCATTGCTATCATTGTCATCAACTTTAGCAACAACAACATTAACGTCCTCGAATTTATCAACAGCACCAAAAATAATCGAAACTGTTACATCCTCAGCATTATCATCTTCACCAGCATCTTCACCATCATCATTATCATCATCATCATCATCATCATCATCATCATCATCATCATCATCATCATCATCATCATCATCATCATCATCATCATCATCATCATCATCATCATCATCATCATCATCATCATCATCATCATCATCATCATCATCATCATCATCATCATCATCATCATCATCATCATCATCATCATCATCATCATCATCATCATCATCATCATCATCATCATCATCATCATCATCATCATCATCATCATCATCATCATCATCATCATCATCATCATCATCATCATCATCATCATCATCATCATCATCATCATCATCATCATCATCATCATCATCATCATCATCATCATCATCATCATCATCATCATCATCATCATCATCATCATCATCACCACCATCACCATCACTATCATTGCTATCATCGACCTCATTCTCTTCAACAACTACAAACACTTTGTCTAACTCATCATCAACAACAATATTTGAAACTGCTTCTGTAGTGTCTACTACAACAGCATCAACATCTTCTTCATTTGTTTATCCTACATCTATAATACCTCATCTGCGGCCTAATAGCAACAACAACAGTCAGAAATCCACGTATTCAATTTATTATCAAAATGCGAGCGGTATTCGTTCGAAATCTTCTGAATTCCTACTGGCGCTATCTAATCTGGATTATGACATCGTAGTAATTACGGAGATTATTTAAATCTCAGTTGTAACCGGACTTTTTATTGCTACGACCTCATATGGGCCTATCCAAATTGGTGAAAATTTATTTTTTCTAGCCTGATTTTTCATCCGTACTTTGTCACCAATTTTTAATTCTACAATATTTAAAGAGTTATCATACTGTATTTTTGATTATTCTTTTGCTCGCTCCTGGTTCTGTCTCACTAGTTCGTGAGTTCTTTGGAATTGATATTTAAGGATTTTTGAAGGATCTTCGGTGTTATACACCGGACTACATTTACGTTTGAGATTAGTTGGCATTTCCGAATTGAACCCATACAAAGTTTTGAATGGAGTTTGTTTGGTGCTCATGTGCGGTGTGTTATTGTGCACATGCATTACAGATGTTAACAACCACTGGTCCCAATTTGACCCATCCTCTTTTGCAAAACTTCGTAAGTATTCTGATAACGGACCATTGCTTCTTTCCAATGAGCCATTAGCTTGTGGATGGTATGGAGTTATGTGTAATTTCTTAATTCCTAACATTTTACACACATCCGAAAATAATTTCGATACAAAATTTGAATCATTATCGGTAATCAGAACTTTCGGAGTATTGTGACGAGTTATAATTTCGTCGAAGAACGCTTTTGATACTGTACTAGTTTCAGCATCTGGTATTGCGACACATGCCATGTATTTTGAAAAATCTATGTCCATGTAAACTTTATCAAATGGACGCGTCGGTGTATCTGTTAACACCATGGGCGTTTTTGTTAATTTAGAACATTGATTAACCTGGCATTTTTGACATTTCTTAACATATTCCTTGATTTGCTTTTGCATGCCTTTTAATTTATATTCTTGCCTTATTCTGAAATAGGGTTTTAAAGCTCCTTGGTGCCCACCTAGTGGTAGATCATGAAAATCTCTCAAAATGCTTTTAATGTCTTTTGGATCGGTTAGAATTACTATTTCTTTATTCTGTTGGTCTAACACCTCATTATATTGTTCACTAGATTTCTCTGCAGTTTCTTCCGTTTCAATTTTCTTTTCTTGTTATTTAGCCTTTGACCTTGTTTGAACTATTACTATATCCTGCTCTTGTTGGGGTATCCTACTAAGCGCATCCGCATTTAAATTTCGTTTACCTGGTTTATATATAATTTCATACTCGTATTATGAAAGTTTGTGCCGGATTCGTGCTAAACGCGATGTTTGGTCTTTCAGATTTGCTATTCCCCTCAATGGTTGATGATCTGTATATATCTTAAAAGGCCTTCCAAACAGATAAGCCCTAAAATTTTTCGTTGCCCAAACAATTGCTAAAAATTCTTTTTCTATTGTCGAATAGCGTTTTTCTGCGCTATTTAATGTCCTACTCTCGAATGCATTTGGCCTTTCCTCGCCAACTTTGCCTTGTGATAAAACCGCACCTAGTGCCTCTCCACTGGCGTCTGTAGTTAATAAGAAAGGTTTTTCAAAAACTTGATAAGCTAAAACTGGAGACGAGGTAACTGCTTCCTTTAACGTTTGGAAAGCTTGCTGTGAGTTATCTGTCCATTGAAACTTTACTTCCTTTTTAAGCAAATTATTTATTGGTAACACGATTTGTGACATATTTTTTATAAATTTTCTATAGTAATTTACTGGGTTCAATTCGGGGTTCAATTCGGAATAGTTTGCGCAAGTCCACCAGAGCGCAGGTTGCCGCTACAAATTCTAAACAGGCTGATCCTGTATCTGATAATACTGCAAGTTATCTATGTACGGATAGCGCTTCCACTTTTGGAATCTCTGATAACGAGCCGCTTGCCGTATCAGATTTGCATAATTCTAACTCCATGGCAGATCGAATTCCGGATAAAACTCACCAAACTGATCAAACTGACCCTCTTACTACAGCCACAGAAGTATTGCCTGTAAGTGATTCACCTTTAGACAATTTGGTGGTCATCCCACGCACTCGGCATAAATCTATATTTTTATCTAGACTTGCTGCGGACACGACTGAAGAGTCTATTTTGTCCTATATCAGACAGAGATTGCCTTCTACTTCTTCATTTGCGTTAAAATGCAGGAAATTCAACTTTAATTCACCGCGTGTAATTTCGTCTTTTCAACTTACCGTGCCAACCGAACAATACAATGATATTCTATCCAAAGAATTTTGGCCAAAAGGCATTATTGTTCACGAATTTGTGACAAGTAAGCAATATCCGTCATCAATTAGTGAACCGATTGTTTTGATATCTCCGTCAAAAAACTAAAATTGCACTCCTATCATCATCTTCACCATCATTGCCAACATCTTTAGCGTTTTCACCTCCATCATTGGTAGCGTCATCAGGCTCCTTCATTACTTTCTTCATCATCATCAACATCATCATCATCAGTATCTTCTTCATCATCATCAGCTTCATCATCGTCATCATTAACACCATTATCATTGCTATCATTGTCATCAACTTTAGCAACAACAACATTAACGTCCTCGAATTTATCAACAGCACCAAAAATAATCGAAACTGTTACATCCTCAGCATTATCATCTTCACCAGCATCTTCACCATCATCATTATCATCATCATCATCATCATCATCATCATCATCATCATCACCATCATCATCATCATCATCATCATCATCATCATCATCATCATCATCATCATCATCATCATCATCATCATCATCATCATCATCATCATCATCATCATCATCATCATCATCATCATCATCATCATCATCATCATCATCATCATCATCATCATCATCATCATCATCATCATCATCATCATCATCATCATCATCATCATCATCATCATCATCATCATCATCATCATCATCATCATCATCATCATCATCATCATCATCATCATCATCATCATCATCATCATCATCATCATCATCATCATCATCATCATCATCATCATCATCATCATCATCATCATCATCACCACCATCACCATCACTATCATTGCTATCATCGACCTCATTCTCTTCAACAACTACAAACACTTTGTCTAACTCATCATCAACAACAATATTTGAAACTGCTTCTGTAGTGTCTACTACAACAGCATCAACATCTTCTTCATTTGTTTATCCTACATCTATAATACCTCATCTGCGGCCTAATAGCAACAACAACAGTCAGAAATCCACGTATTCAATTTATTATCAAAATGCGAGCGGTATTCGTTCGAAATCTTCTGAATTCCTACTGGCGCTATCTAATCTGGATTATGACATCGTAGTAATTACGGAGACGTGGCTTCACGAAAACATCTATAACTCTGAATTCTTTGGACATCTTTACAATGTTTTTTGCCTTGATCGCTGTTCTATTTCATCAGGCCGTAATAGAGGTGGAGGCGTGCTAATAGCAGTAAGAACTATATTTTCTAGCCATAACATATCACTTCACGACACAAATAGACTCATCGAGCAGATTTGTGTGCGAGTAGATTTCTTTGATAAAAATTCAATTTTCTTTATAACTTCTTATATACCACCTGATAGCTCGTATGAGTTGTATAAAAGTCATTTGGACAATATAAATTATATATCTGAATCATTACATGTAAATCAGCATATGTTTGTATTAGGAGATTTTAACCTCGGTAACATATTGTGGATTTTTGAATGTAAACATTTAATGCCTTACAATTTTAACTCGGATATAGAAACTCTTTTGATCAGATTTTTCTTGGCTAATGGCTTCAATCAACTAAATTTCATTAAAAATGATATTGGTAGAATTTTGGACTTAATATTTGTCACAAATGACTTAAAAGCTAATTGCGAACTCAATTTGTCTCCTATTTCTAATAACAGTTTGCATCATAAAGCACTTACTATTAAATTTGAATTTTATAAGCTAAGTGCAGCTGAAGCAATTACTTCTAACCGGCTTGACTTCTCTAAAGGGAATTTTGATTTGATTAATGAATTTTTACATTCCTGCAACTGGGAAATTCTTGAGTCTATGAATGATCCCCTTGCTGTTTTTTCCTATATATGTGATAAGCTTTTGTTTGCTATATCCCTGTATATTCCAGTCAAGAATTTTGTTTTAAATAATAAACCACCTTGGTTCAATGCTCGCCTTTCGAATCTGAAAAATATCAAAAATAAAGCATTTAAGAGATTCAAACATACCAACAATGATGTCGATTTTTCTTGCTTTATTCAACTTAGAAATGAATTCAATTTTTTGCAAAAATTTTTATATAATCAATATATTTTAAATACGGAAACCCAATTGAAAACTAACCCTAAGGCGTTTTGGCTTTAC
The DNA here is from genome assembly GCA_958299015.1 of Tetanocera ferruginea. NCBI lineage: Eukaryota > Metazoa > Arthropoda > Insecta > Diptera > Sciomyzidae > Tetanocera > Tetanocera ferruginea. The sequence goes on along the minus strand of OY282642.1, from coordinate 67,735,853 downwards.
TTGAACGCTAAACGTAAAACTAATGGCTTCCCTGCTAGTATGAGACTCGATAACCTTACATCTAATACCACACTGAAATCTTGCAACTTGTTCGCTAAATTTTTTCAGGAGGTTTATGAACAACATTCGGATGCGGTAAACGCTGACTTTTTAAACTTTGAAGTTGGAGGTTTAAAAGACATAGATAATTTTTTAATTTCTGAAAACGACGTCTCTATAGCAATTACAAGCTTAAAACCAAGCTTGAAACATGAGATTGGTGATTTCCCTCCTCTGCTTTTTAAAAATTGTGAAACTAACATAATTAAACCTATAACCTATCTATTCAACTTGTGCCTTAATTCTGGTCAATTTTTAGACTGCTGGAAAACCTGCTTTATTGTACCCATATTTAAATGTGGTGACCGGGTTGATGTGTGTAATTACAGACCTATTGTAAAACAGTCAACGTTTGCTAAAATTTTCGATCACATAATAAAAATTAAGCTTTATGACCATATCAATGGGGCTGTCTGTAATGCCCAACACGGGTTTTTACCCGGCAGATCCGCTTCCACAAACTTAATACTTGTATCTAAAAATATAGTTGATGCCTTGGTTGACCGCTGCCAACTTGATGTGATATATACAGATTTTTCAAAGGCTTTCGATAAAGTTGATCATTCTATATTATTACTTAAATTAAAGAAATACGGGTTCTCAGATTTACTTCTCAAATTTTTTAAAAACTTCTTATCTAACCGCAAGCTCTTGGTAAAAATTGATTCAACAGTCTCAGAAGACGTCATCATTGCCTCTTCCGGTATTCCTCAAGGTACACATTGCGGACCTTTATTGTTTTTAGTCTTCATAAATGACTTGCCCAGTTTTTTTCAAGTTTTCAAGTGTTTATTGTTTGCCGATGACGTGAAACTTTTTCTCAAAGTCTCGTCCTCTACTGACTGTCTATTACTACAAAATGATTTAAATATTTTTGGTAATTGGTGTTCGATTAATAACTTAAATCTAAACACAAATAAATGTTGTGTAGTCTCTTTTACTAAGTGCAAAAATCATATTGTTTTTGACTACTCAATAAATAATCATATTTTAATCCGCAAACATGAAAATAAGGACTTAGGAGTAATCTTCGATGCTAACTTTAGCTTCAAAAGCCACAATCAATATGCTATAGCTAAATCATATGCCATAATAGGTTTTATAAAAAGGAATTCCCAAAGTTTTAAGGACCCTTTGACGATCAAGGCTCTTTACGTTTCATTGGTTCGAAGTAATCTAGACTACTGTTCTATTGTATGGGATCCATTTTCCGCTGAGCATTCAAATCGCATTGAAAAAATTCAAAAGCTCATTACTAAATACGCGCTTCAAAAGATGCATTGGCCTGACGGCCTTCCTTCTTATGTCGCTAGACGTAAATTGCTTGGGTTGCAGTCATTATCTGATAGACGTTCATTTTGTTCCTTGTTATTTGTCTTTAATGTCTTATCTGGTAAAGTCACTTGTGAAAATATCCGAAGTCTATTCGTATCTCATCTTCCAACTAAATCTCTAAGAAATCATCGTATGTTTGATGATGTAGTTCATACAACCAATTATTCTTTAAATGAAGCTATTGCTAGATGCATTCGTTTATGTAATAATCATTCTCAATTTCTAGATCTTAATGTTAATTTAAATGAATTTCGTTTAAAATTGTTTATTTTATTCAATTAGGTTAAGATCTGTATTAGTCTGTAAGATTTTATAAATCCGTAAACCGTAATAAATAAATAAACCTAAAAATGCCTGAACTCCCTTTCTATTTCTCGGAACTGGTATATTTTTCACACATTCCAGTTTTTGGGGATCTGGCAAAGCTCCCATTACCGAACATTTATGCCCTAAACATGCTATCTCACGACGTAAAAATTGGCATTTCTCTGTGTTTAACTTTAAACAATTCTCCCTCAATTTCTGAAAAACTCTTCCAAGTCTTTCCTCATGTTGCTGTAAATTTTTACCATAAATAACAATATCGTCTAAATATACAAAACAATCTTTCCCTTGTAGTCCTGTGAGTATGTGATTCATAAGCCTTTGGAATGTAGCTGGGGCTCCAAACGGCATTCTGTTAAACTCATAGTGACCTCATTCTGTTAAACTCATAATGCCCTAACGACGTACTAAAAGCTGTCTTTTCCTTATCCTTGCTATTCACTAAAACTTGATGATAGCAACTAGCAAGATCTAGTGTTGAAAAATATCTACAATGACCCAACTGATCCAGAATTTCATCAATTCGAGGAATAGGGAAAACTCGTTTACTTTTCTAAAATCAATAACTAATCTCCACTTTTTCAGTCCGTTTTCCCCGGCTTTCTTTGGAACAAGCAACATTGGTGAATTCCACGGGGACTTGCTTCGCCTGATTATGTCGTCATCTAAAAGTTTTTCTACTTGTTTTGTATCTCCGCCCTATGCATTTGTGGTAACCTGTACTGTCTTTGATTAATTAGTGCTTGATCTCTTTGCATTTGAATCTCATGTTTTAAAACAGAAGTGCATGACAATTCATCTCCTTCAAGCAAGAATGAAGGAGAAAAGACGTCATGAAAAGACAATACTTAATTTTCTATTGATGCTCTTTCTTCATTGTTTAAGCTTTTGTCGAATTTAACTGTTTCTATCAATCTATTAACCCTTTCTCTTACGTCTACTTCCCTTGCACTATACGACGAGCTCGCATCCACTATGAACTCTTTAAAATTTGAAAAATTTGGTCTAAAATCCTTAGGTATGACACAGTCATCCTTATTCGCATTTAGCACTGTAGCATATGCCATTTTATTCTTCACAGTTGCTAACGTTAATTACTTACTTAGATGGCGCTTACAACCGTTGGTCGGTTTTGGCCTGGTCTAAGAATTAGCGCCAGCCTCTTTTGTCGTGCGCTTGCTGGCGCCAGTTGGAAACTATAAGCGTTGTCAGGTTATCCAATGCCTGGTCTTTCCAACGGAGATGCGGTCTTCCTCGTCTGCGTTGGTTATCGCTGGGTACCGAATCCAATAATTTTTTCGCTGGAGCTTCGTCGTTCATTCTCTTGACATGACTTAGCCAGCGAAGCCGCTCTATTTTAATACGCTTGACTATATCGATGTCGGCATATAGCTCATACAGCTCGTGGTTCCATCGTATTCGGTACTCGTCATTGACGCAGATTGGACCATAGATCTTGCGAAGGATTTTTCTCTCGAACGCTCCCAAAGTCCTTTCATCAGAGCTGCTCAACGTCTAGGTTTGTGATGCGTATAGTAGGACGGGCATGATTATTGACTTATAGAGCGTCAGTTTTGTTCGTCGAGAGAGAGCTCTGCTTCTCAAAGTAACACCTGTTGCCAAGAGTTATCCTTCTTTTAATCTCAATACTGATATCGTTGGAGGAGTTAATGCTGGATCCCAAGTAAACAAAGTCCTTCACTACCTCAAAGGTGGTGTTGCCAACAGTGACGTGGTTTCCAAGACGCTGGGACTGTTTGTTTGTTGACACAAGATACTTCGTTTTATCTGCGTTCACTGCAAGACCCATTCGACTCGACTCTTTTTCTAGCCTGGAGAATGCTGCACTGACTTCGCGCGTATTTTGGCCAATGATGTCAATATCATCAGCATACGCCAGCATATCATCAGCATATCATAGCATAACACTCTTATAGAAAATAGTGTCGCTGCGTCTCAGGTCAGCAGCTCGGATGATCTTCTCCATGACTATACTAAAGAAGTCACACGATAAGGAATCACCTTGTCTGAAACCTCGCTTAGTATTGAACGGAAGGGAGAGGTCCTTCCCGATTTTCACTGCGCTGCTGGTGTTGTTCAGTGGCATCCAGCAAAGACATATTAGCTTCAAAGGAATACCAAATTCAGACATGATGGAGTAAAGGTGACTCCTTATTGGACTGTCGAAGGCGGCTTTGAAATCGACGAAAAGATGGTGTGTGTCGATTTGTTTTTCGAGGGTCTTTTCCAAGATTTGTCGGAGTGCGAAGATCTGGTGGATGGTGGACTTTCCAGGTCTGAAGCCACACTGATAAGGTCCAATCAGTTGGTTAACGATGGGCTTCAGTCTTTCACACAATACGCTCGACAGGACCTTATATGCGATATTAAGAAGGCTAATCCCACGGTAGTTGGCGCAAATGGTGGGATCGCCTTTCTTGTGGATTGGGTAGAGCACACTGAGGTTCCAATCATCGGACCATATTCTGAATAGAAGCCTGTGAATGCATTTAAACAGAGCTTCGCCACCGGTCTTAAACAGCTCAGCCGGTAGGCCATTGGCTCCTGCGGCTTTGTTGTTTTTAAGCCGAGCTATAGCTGTTAAGACCTCGTTGTAGTCGAGCAGAGGAACTTCAACGAAGTCATCCATAATTGGGGTTTCCGGGATATCATCTCCACTGGTGGGATTGTTGTCAGCGTCGCCATTTAAAAGACTAGAGAAGTGCTCCCGCCATAACATCAGTGTACTCTGGATATCTGCCACTAGATTCCCATTCTCATTCTTGCAGGAAGAGGCTGCGGTTTTAAAACCATCGGCCTGGCGTCGTATTTTTTCGAAAAATTTTCGAGTCTCATTCCTGTCGCCATGCATCTGAATTTTCTCGCACTCACGCAATTCCGCCTCTCGTTTTTTTCGCCTGAAAATGCGTCTCTCTTCCCTCCTCTTCTCTCGGTATCGCTCCATAACAGCACGCGTTACCATCGACTGCAGCGTGGCTTTGTAAGCAGTGTCCTTATCTGCAGTGGCGTGGTGACACTCCTGGTCGTGCCACTGGTTTCGGCAAGGGCGGTGGTAGCCTATCACCTCTTCGGCAGCCGTACACATAGAATGGGATATGTGCGTCCACTGTGCGCATATATCGCTTCAAGAAAGCATCGGAGGATTGCTTTCTTGAAGCAGGAGTGAGAGTCGAGTAGAGAAAGCTTCGGCCGTCCATTTTGACTGCAGCTTGTCGATGTCTAGCTTTCTCTGTGTAGGATTGCGAGCATTCTTAGCTGCGCCCAGACGTGTGCGGATCTTGACTGCGACAAGATAATGATCCGAGTCTATGTTAGCACCACGGATCGTACGTACGTCTAGTACACTGGAAGAATGCCTTCCGTCAATCAAAACGTGATCAAATTGGTTGCATGGTTTTAGATCAGGGGACAGCCAGGTGGCCTTATGATTATGATTATTATCGTAAAAGCTTTCTTTGGTCTCGTCATCTTTTTCTTCTGTCGGAGCGTGCGCACATATTAGGCTAATGTTAAAAAATTTAGCCTTGAAGCGGATTATGGCAAGTCGTTCGTTCACAGGAGTGAATCGTAGGACATTATACCGTTTTCTCTTGCGAACTACAAATCCGCTTCCAAACTCGTGCTTCTCCGCATTGCAGCTGTAGTAGACATCACAGGATGCTTGCCGTAAGCAACCTTGTCCCTGCCATCGCATTTCTTGGATTGCAGTGATATCAGAATTATATCTTTCCAAGATATCATTCAGTTGGATAGAGGCACCATCCCAATTTAGGGTCCGGACATTCCAGGTGCATATCCGTAAATCATTATCAGTTTTTCGTTTGCGATGGTCGTCATCAGATTTGGGGATCATTCTTTTATTTATTTTTAAACTTTAATTGAAATAATTTTATTACGTGGTGGGCTTCAAACCCAACGCACAACCTTTGCTTGATGGCCAAAAGAAGCCCGCCGCTCAGATTCGCCGCCAAAGTATATCGGGTGATAGTTTTGTGACGTTTCCAGGAGACACCACGCGGAGGTTTGAGTCGACTTGAGACGATTTCGACATGGATAATGCTGGTCTCGCCAAGTTGAGGCAGTCAGACACGTTGCCATGTGAAGATCGCCCCTTATCTCCCAGTTGCTAACGTTTCACCTTAATAAACCCCCGGCATAATCTCTTGTTTATGGATTACAACAACTGAAATATTTGTTTTTATCGGAATTTTAACCGTTTGTATTGTTCTTGCTTTAACACTTATCTCCTTATTGAACTAATCAAAGAACTAATCTCGTTTATTTGTTTTAGAGGTAATTCCACCCTAGTCTCCATGTGTTTACCATAGACTGTTAACGTCGTATTAATCTCATCTATAACTGAATTATTCCACAAACTATCCCGACCTAAAATAACATCTGCAAGCAACCCTTGTTCTAGTGCCACTACGTGTAACTTAAAACTAAAGTTCTTTATCTTATCGTGTTGGATCTTTACAGACCCCAATGTATCTACAAAACCTCCAAATGCTTCACTTAAATGTTTAATTTCCCTTGTATCTTTATTCAAATTTTTCTTTAATGGATTCAGTTTAACTACACGGGCTTCAGCCCTGGTATCCACAAGTAAAATGAGTCGTCCTTCTATAGAATCCTTACAGGGAATTTCTATGAACACATCATTGACTTTGCGAAAACCAAAACTCCTACCTTGTTCGTTCCTATTTCGAATCTTAAAATTCTTATTGTATAACGAGTTTGCTAAATCTGTATCTCTTTCCTGAGAACTACTTAATATAGCTTCTTTTCCTACTGTATCTTTACCTGTTGATACTTCCGTCTTTGGTTCAGTGGTGAGGATGTTTACTATCTTTTGCGACGTCAAATCATCCTCCACTATTTTTTCTTGCTCTGTTACCATAAATTCGTCAATGTTTGAATAAAAATTGTTGAATAAAAAATTAGCTGTATCCTCTTACGTACTTTTTACTGTCGAAGTGCTTTCCATTACTTCATTAGTTACCAAAACTTTAGTCTTATCTACCGATGTACGATTTTCTGGTATTTTGTTTCCCATTTTCCTTGGTGTACAGATGTTTACAATATTTTGTGACGTGAAATCATCTGTGACAACCCTACTTGGCCCAGTTTTCCTTAATTTTTTGGGTTCCCAGCTCATTGAGCTTGGCTGGGCCCTCAATAGTTTCCCTGTTTCGAATCGTATTCTCTCTTTGCAACACAATCCTGCATTTTGTGTCCTAACCTTGCACACCATTCACATTTGACCTCATTTTTCTTTGATACTTGAATCATGTTACCATTCCTTTTTTGCTTTATGTTATAATTATTCTGACTTCTGTAATAACCGCTTTAATTTCTATTTGTTTCATTGTTATTCATATTTCTGCTAGCTGAACAGTTTAAATTATATTCGTGACCATAATCTGTACACTGCTGACAATAAACTTGATTTTTTACTGCGTAGCACTCATCTCTTGTGTGCCCTATTCTACTACAAAATGAACATGTTAAGTTAACATTTCTAGACCTTATATCCTCATAATTTCTTGTTATTTGAATTCCTGGCAGGTCCTGTGATTATGAGTAAGCCCTATGACCTGCTTCAACCTCATGATCAACCAACCTACATGCAACATTATTTTTACTGAAATTTATACCAAATGCCCTTTGATTTGGTCTCGTATTTTTCCCTCTTTCGATAAGCTCAAATGCACTTATCGCTTCTTCCACTACACTCTCAAATGTTCCTGTTTCAACGTTTAGCATATGTATTCTAAGAGTTGAATCCTGCAGACCAACCCTGAAAGTTGTAATCACAGTTTTATTTAGTTCACTTAAAAGTGCGGACACACCATCTTTGTATTCGTTATTAATTATATCTTCTGCTGTTGTTTTTAAAGCAATTAACCGTCTTGCATATTTTCGTATTTCTTCACCAGGTTGTTGTAATGTCTTCTGTATTTCCTGCCATACTACATCTAATTCTTTTCGTTCCAAATACGTTTTCTTTATAAGTATAAATAATTCATTAAGATTATTAAATTGTCTTGGTCTTACTAATTTGAAAGCATCTCCATAAAGTCTAATTTGAAAGCATCTCCATAATTCACACATTGAATAAATTTTTCTAAATTCGATTCTCCTACCACTTGGGAAGCTAATTCTGTTCCAAGTATAAACTTATACACTTCCTCCTGTAGCTCAACGGAGTCTGCTTCTGAAAATAGAGCCACAAGCTCCGATACTTTTTTCGTTATCTCGCATATGTTCATTCTGAATTTTTTTTTTTATTATGATTTCATTATCTTTTCGTTGCCCTTAAAATTTTCTGTGTTCTTCAACAATTCTCACTCTATAATATAGTTTCACTGGGAATTTAATTCTGTAATCTAATCTACAAATTTTTTATTTCACTGGTTTTACACCTTTTTAATTATATTCTGGAGGGTCCGGTCAACTACAAGGAATTGGCTACGGAATCGCAGAATCATTCGGTCCAGTCGTTCAGGCGTTATTGAGCCATATATATTTTATTACTTTAAGCGCCCTCTATCGAAAGTCAAAAAAATCTTCGTACAATTTTATCAAAATCGCTCCAGTCGTTTAGCCAGTCGACCGTTTAGCCAAATTATTACATAAAAAAAATAATCTCACAAGCAAAGCAGCAACACAACCTCACACACAAGCGAACAAAATATTTTCAATGCTAAAAACAAATTATCTGCTATTCATAAAAAATGCGCTACGTGAAAATTAACACAAACTTAACAAAGCTACCGTCTAATCGCGATGTTATTGAGTATCTTCTGTTTCTTCAGCATGAAGGTACCGAAAGTGTCGCCAAGCAGAGAAAACTTTCATATTATAAACTTTCTATAGAGAGCGCTTAAAGTAATAAAATATATATGGCTCAATAACGCCTGAACCGAATGTAAAGAAATTTGGTATGAAAAACGAACCAATTCATAAGAAATGATTTATCATTTGAATAAAATTTTCAACGAGTGAACACGAACTCATGAAAGAACAGAAAAGGAGAGAAAAACAAAACAAACAATGGAAAATGTTCCAAATGTGGAATTATGAACGGAGTTCACTGAATAATTCAAAAAAATTCTAAAAACTTATAAAAAAACTGTTTAGCAAAGCAAAACCATTCGGCAAAAATAACACTGGTTTACAAATAACGAAAAGTTGTTTGTACTTTGAATGCCACTATTCTTTTCTCATGTAAAATCGGTCGCTGATTCCGAAAAAATTTTTTTTTTTTTTTCTGTCACTCCGTTTTCGAGATATTGCCCACTGTAGGGTTTTCAACGAAAAAAAAAGTTGGTTCCACTTAATTGCATATATCTGCTGAACCAACAACAGTAATCAAACAAATGATATATCAAATAAAAGCTAATAAAATTTCTTACAAACAATGCCAACATCATTTTTTGGTCGAGCTGTTAGTTTTGGCGTAATTAATTCAAATATCGGAGATTTTTTTTATTTTTCAGAAAAATTTCCAAAAAAAGACAAAATAGTTGCAAATTTCGTTAAGAAATCAAAATATTTTGTTACTTTTGATATTTTTTACTAAGAGCCTTTATTTTTCCAAAAAAAATAAGCTATTGTTGAAGAAAATCTATTGAGAAATGAAAAAGTTGTGTTTAATGGAACGAAAGCACCCAAGTTATGTTTTTTTATTTTTTATTTTTTTTATTTAAAGAGTTTTGCGAAAGAAAAGATAAGAACAAACACGACTGAGAGTGCAACCGTCGAAACCGTCACAGCAAAACGTCTGATTTCGACACTTATGGCTATAAGAAAGAGAGCCTACCTGTTTTTATTATGCCATGTGAATACTATTTTGTGTTTTTTTGACAGTTTCGGCGGTCGCGCTCTGAGTCGTGGGCCTACCTACCTTTATTGTACCTGCAGCACTTTCGAGATGCATAAAAGCAAAAACATTCATGCATTATACTAAAAAACGTGGCAAACAAAGGGACGCACAATTTGTAACGAAAGGAAAAAATAAGATATACTTCAAAATAAAATGAGTAAAAGACTGCGAGAATTCCAGTGTAAAAACTACCCAGATATTTTCTGCTACGTGTACGGTGAATTTACTTTTGAAAAGAAACGAGTCAATTTTACGAATTTACTCCAAATGTCATATCTACATTATTTTGGTATTGCGGCTGAGAACATTGGTGAATCATGGACGCCAAGTATTTTGTGTCAATCGTGGAAATTAATATTGTCTGAATGGAGCTCGGGTAAAAAACGATACATGAAATTCGATGTTCCGATGATCTGGAGACAACCGTTTTGCCACCTAAACGATTGCTATTTTTGTCTGGCCAAAGTGACTGGTGTTGGAAAACACAAACGAGTGATATACGCCACTGTCCCGAATGTTTTATTGCCAGTATCTCATTCTGACGATGTTCCATATCCTACTTGTCCCGATTCAACACGCGAAAACAATCGAAAATCCGTAGATTCAATGGAGTCGGAAGGAACCACAGGTGGTAGTACTATTACAACTGAAAACACAACTCACATTTTATCGCAAGCGCAGCTGAATGATTGGATAAGAGATTTGGAACTGTCAAAGGAAAAATCGGAATTGCATGGTTCTCGTTTGCAACAATTCAACTTTTTGAGACCCGATGTTAAGGTGACATACTACAGAAATCGTGAAAAACCGTTTGCTATACACATTACTAAGAATGACAATATCTGCTATTGCGTAGACATTCCTGGCTTATTTAATACCTTTGGTCAGCCGTACATTCCCAAAGAGTGGCGTTTTTTTATTGAAGGCAGCAAAGTGAGCTTGAAGGCGGTATTACTTCATATAGGAAACAAAAAGCCATCGATTCCGATCGCACATGCAGTCAACACAAAGGAAACGTACGAAACAATGGCGAAGCTATTGACATGTATTAAATATGAACAACACGACTGGAAAATATGTTCTGATCTCAAAGTCGTTGGTATGCTTTGTGGTTTACAGAGTGGCTACACAAAGTACTGCTGTTTTCTATGCAAGTGGGATAATTGAGCACGTGAACTCCACTATTACAATAAGGACTGGCCAGAAAGAATTGAGTCGAAAGTTAGAGAGAGCAACGTCAAAAAGGAAAACATAATTCAGACAAAGAAAGCGAAAAATCTCGGTGACGAGAGCGACGAACATGGGGAAAGATTCCACCAACAGATGAAAGTAATTGAGAATCGGTACCAAGGATTTTGGGACAAAGGAATGATGGGCGACGAATAATGTAAATTATTAAAAGAACAATAAAAATTAAGAATATATGATTTTATAACAACAACCTTTAATTCTCATTTTTTTTTTAAGGCAATAAAATAAGTCCAAATGCATAAATTGATAATCACACCATTTGGGTTCTTTCGTTCCATTGAACACAACTTTTTCATTTCTCAATAGATTTTCTTCAACAATAGCTTATTTTTTTTTTGAAAAATAAAGGTTTTTAGTAAAAAATATCAAAAGCAACAAAATATTTTGATTTCTTAACGAAATTTGCAACTATTTTGTCTTTTTTTGGAAATTTTTCTGAAAAATAAAAAAAATCCCCGAAATTTGAATTTATTCCGCCAAAACTAACAGCTCGACCAAAAAATGATGTTTGCATTGTTTGTAAGAAATTTTATTAGCTTTTATTTGATATATCATTTGTTTGATTACTGTTGTTGGTTCTGGAGATATATGCAATTAAGTGGAACCAACTTTTTTTTTCGTTGAAACCCTACAGTGGGCAATATATCGAAAACGGAGCGACAGAAAAAAAAAAAAATTTTTTTTTCGGAATTAGCGACCGATTTTACATGAGAAAAGAATAGTGGCATTCAAAGTACATATTGGCTGTAAACCAGTTAATCGGCTATCTCGGCCGAAGCCGAAGCCGATGCCGAAGGTCAAATATCGGCCGATTATGCCGATTACCGAAGCAGAATAATCGGTCGGACACTAATATTAACGCTTATATTCACTTCAATTTGCTTTAATGGTTTTAGATTTTTAATGTTTATTTTTCTTTTTGATATTATTATTTAGTTTCTGGATATGATTAATATAATACCTACTGAAATTTTAAGCCATAACATAATAAATGTTTCGCAATTAACAGACTTTTGTGTTTTTCTATTATTATCTAGAGAGGTTGGGCCAAATTTGTTACACCCGCGATAGACCTTTAAACCTTCCGCCTGGCTATCATTACGTTCCATTAACATACCTTTAAACGAATCAAAAGGGAACATGTTAATCTATAGCACTTCCAAGAATAATTTCATTAAATATGTTTTTTATTTCATTGCTATGAAACTTTGCATACATCTTAATGTTGCACCCGCTATTTTGGAATCGCACAGGTTCTCAAATATTATATAATTTTAACCAACAGTTCTTACGTAGGTCGGAAAGAGATAAATGCTTTTTTTTAACCAGGGTTATTACCAATGTGAGGTGTCAGATGTTCCATATCATATGCGACTACTGTAAGGCTCGCTCGTTTTTTTTATTCTTATCCTCGTCCCAACACATATCTATCCTGCATCAATCTCATCGCACAACTAGTAAAATATAATATAAATCTTTCCAAGTCTTTTATTAAAGAATGCTCATATATTTTCCAATTATTTCAGGCTGGTAAATTAAAGCATCGTCCAAAGCATGAATCGCCTCATGATAACGGAAATGGCATTGGGTCGAATTTGAAGAGTATTGTTATATTAGCAATTTTAATGATTCTAATGATGTTTGCTGTTCATTGCACATGGGTCACAAGCAACGCTTATTCGAGTCCTTCTATTGTCTTGGCATTCCACAATAGCCATGATGGGTAAATATATGTTATATAATAATTATGCTAGTTAGAATTGTTTTATTAACAAACTTTAGTTAATACGTATTTTAAATAATTTTTCCGTTTAAACAGTTAATTATTAGTTTTATTCTTGAGTATCATTTATAAAATTTGTTTCAATGTGTTTCTGTAAATTTATAATTGATAAATTTGTTTCAATGTCTGTATTTCGTCTGTGTAGATCTCGGAATATTTTAGACGACTTTCGAGAAGCTTATTATTGGCTCTCACAAAATACAGCAGATGATGCCCGAATTATGTCATGGTGGGATTATGGATATCAAATTGCTGGAATGGCAAACCGAACAACTCTTGTCGACAACAATACTTGGAATAACAGTCATATAGCATTAGTCGGAAAGGCAATGTCTTCAACCGAAGAAAAATCTTACGAAATTATGACGTCATTAGATGTTGACTACGTTCTTGTTATTTTTGGGGGAGTGATTGGATATTCAGGTGACGATATCAATAAATTTTTGTGGATGGTCCGAATTGCTGAAGGTGAACACCCTAAGGATATTAGAGAAAGTGATTACTTTACTGATCGAGGCGAATTTCGTGTTGATTCAGAAGGTTCTCCTGCACTTCTTAATTGTTTAATGTATAAGCTGAGTTACTATCGTTTTGGTGAACTGAAGTTAGACTACAGGTAAGCTTTCGAACCACTTTATTAAAACTTTTGATTGTTTAATGCTAACTTACCGTTATTCCGGTTTTATCCGGGTTAATATTATCAATTTTTTCTTCGTTTCTGTTAATGAAATATGAAATAACATCCACGATATTTCACGTTTGGTTGACGTTGGGTGTAATTGTGGGTGATTTTGTACCATATTAAATTGGATGCCTCCCAAATATTCTTACGATGTATTTTAATCCAAATATCAGAATCATAGATTGGCACACTGCAGTATTTACTTACTGCATTAAACCTATCAGTTATCAGCAAACTTTTATTGGTAATGAAATTTAATTTGCATTACCAGTAATATTTTACTGATAACTGAAAAAAATTACAGTAAAAATAAATTTTTACTGATTACTGAAAAACTTTAGTAAAAAAAAAAATTTTACTGATTACTGGAAAAAATTGCAGTAAAAATAAAATTTTACTGATTACTGAAAAGAATGACTGGTAGTTACAAATGCAAAATCCAAATTAAATGAATCATGTAAAAAATGGGTTTAATCAAATATTTATTAATATAAGGTTGAGGCCAGAGTGAATCCAGATTCGGACAGACTGGCTGACCGGCACAGACAGCAACCTGCACGGCAAATAAGTCGTGCAGAGTCAATCCGGTACAGTTCAGTATAGGTTGTCGTACGATCAGTACGTCAAAACAGACTGGCACTGGTTTCTCATAGCTGATTTTAGTTTTTGTGTCGTTTTTTTGTAATGTTTTTAAGAAACTGGGTTTTAAACAAAATTTCAGCTAAACAAAGCAATAAATAATAATACAAAAATATATACATTAAGGTGGCCCTATTTTTAAAAGTGTCTTTTTTTTAAACGATCCCCCTCAAAACATGCGAATACATAAGAAAGTATTATATGTGAAATTTCAGATCGATCCGAAGCGGTTTAGAGGTAGCTCAAGCGCGTTTTCAAAATTTTGAAATTATGAATTTCTTTTAACAACCCCAAAAAAATATATTACGACGCTGTTAATGAAAATAAATATTAATACGGCCATTACCTTTGCAACAAACCAAATATCATAAGAATCGGTTGACAAATAAGGAATTTATCGTTAATTTGAATTTCCTCAAATATACTTCGCATGTAATTTTCAATAAAAACGAATTAATTATTTTAATTTGATAAATATAAAAATATTTAAAAGTAAAAATAATATAAAATTAATGGTAATTTGTAGTGCTACCACAACCAGCTGCAATAAATATTGCTTCTCGTCTTCTTTTTTTGGTTAATATTTTATTATATACTTCAATTAACTTCACTCCACGTTCGGCTGCATAATTCACTACATTTAAATTATGAATTATATTCCTTCCTTTTTTTGTCATTATCATTCCATTTAAAAGGGTCTTCATATAAAAGACCGCTTGCGCTTTCATGAATAGTTAGTTTTACAATAGTGTGATTATAAAAAAACACTGACAGAACTTGTTTGTTTGAAGGCAACTTTGCACCAAGAATTTGGGAATATTCACTTCCAACCAAATATATATGTGAACGTACATTTTTTTTGTCTAATTAAGGGGACGTGACACGTTAAAAAAAAATTTTTTTAATGAATGCCTATAAGTTCAATAAAGAATAAGATTTTTTATTTTGAAAAATCAAATACATATTTTCTATTTTGTTCCAAATAAAGAAAAAAGAAAAAGGGACAATTGAAAATGCGATAAAAACATTAAAGGAATAAAGGCAATAAAGTAGTAATAATGGACAAAAAAGAATACGAAGAGCCAAAAATCTAATAAACGAGTGTGGATACAAAAAGATTAAAAAATCACCATTATCAGCGATGGTCAAAGAAACGAATGAGGTCCGCAAAAATATTAGCAACATTTTTGGAGAAAAGTTTAAGTGGAGGTTATTGGTATCCAATCCCCAAGTACCTCGAATATATTTCTTACCAAAAATTCATAAATCTGGTAAAAAAGTTCGACCAATAGTGAGCAATATAAATGCGCCAATGGAAAAAATTGCAAAATGATTAGTGAGTGAACTCAAAAATGTTCCGAAAGTAAGGAGTCTTTCAAAGAATATAAGCACATAAAAACTATTGCCTTGAAAAATGGATATAATGTAGATTTCATCGACAAATTAATTAAGCGGCATTCTAAGAAAATAATGCAGTCTAGAAGGACAACCTTTTTTACACAAAATCAGGGTATAAATAAAGAAAATTAAACTAAACGAGTTGCCTTGCATTTTGTACCAGAAATAACAACAAATTCAAATCAGTATTTAAAAAACACAACATGACAATGGTATTCACAAATAACAATAAAATTAAACAATTTTTAGGATTAACAAAAGACAAAACCTCTGATTTGGATAAAGGTGGAATTTACGAAATAAAGTGTGGTGACTGTAACAAAAAACATTACGGTCAAACACGTAGGGGGATTCTAAAACGTTTCAAGGAGCATGTAAGCTACATTGAGAAAAATCTGCCTGCGGATCATGTCCTAAGTAGTGTCCGACCGAAACCAAAATTTTGGCCGAAACCGAAACCGAAACCGAATTTCGGCCATTTTTGTAATATTCGGCCGAAACCGAAACCGAAACCGAAACTGAAAGTCTACATACAAATTTGTTTTTAAAACATTTTATTTTTTTTTTTTAATTTTATTAAAAGCTTTCAAAAACAAAACAATTCAAACAGATAATAATAACGTATACATACGATAAATATTCTTTGAATATTAAAGTTCAACTTTAAAATAATAAATAAAGAGATAATTTTTAATACCACTTTAAGGAACTTTTTAGTGTTTAGAGTTATTCGGTTTCGGTTTCGGTTTCGGCCATATTGATGCCGAATAGCCGAAACTGACTAAAAGGGCCGAAACTGGCCGAAACCGAAACCGAAACCGAATATTCGGTCGGACACTAGTCCTAAGTAATTCACATTGGAATTTTTCTAATAAAAATGTAATTTTAAAAAAACATGTGAATGATTGCAACAAATTAGATGCATATGAAAGCATTTACATTCAGAATGATAAGAATGCAATGAATTTAGACAAAGGAAATATTATTTCTGATTTATTTAGTTTTTGCAACTTAAAGTAACTTTAAAATTAAAAATTTCTATAATACATTACTTATGTTTTTATAATTGTTATGAGAAATTTGTTTGTACTCTTGCACTCTCTCTATCGCTCACTTGTGCGTTACACAGTGTTTAGTATTGTATGTTTAGTATTAGTGATTAGTATCTTATTCTATTAAACGAGCAATATTTGTATATATATTTGCAATTGCGTTCTCGAAAACGGCTCTAACGATTTCGATGAAATTAACTATATAGATAAAAAGGGGGGTGAAAAATCGATCCAGCTAGGTCTAGATCTCTGGGAAAAGCATTTAATAAATACGTTAATTTTGCTGCCGAATATGTTATGTTAAGTTTGCTCGTGTTGATATACCAGTGATAGCTCAGAGGATAAAGCTTCTGTCCAACAATATCAAGGTTGTGAGTTCAAATCCCGCCGTGCGCACTAATTTTATTGTTTTTATTTTTTAGCTTCACCAAACAGTGATTTGGTGAATTTGTTATATTTTTAATTTATTTTTTTATTTTTTAGAAACGTTTTTAATACAGTGGTGATGTACCAATTTTTGATATAAAAAAAAATCTTACGAATACATAAATTTATACTAAATCTTAAACAAATTTTTAAAAGGAAAATATTTTTGTAAGAGTTTCCTATGCTAGAGTTTCCTACGTTTTGAAAAAAAATCTAATTTGCTCATATCTCAAAAAGTGCACGTTTTTTGAGTAATTTTAAGAAACAAATAAAGTTTCCAACAAAATAAAATTATAATGGCCAAATGATATGCTTTTCGTAATCTCAATTTTTTCTGATGTACATTTCACTTAATCGTTCATAACTTGGGAGTAGAGCACCAATGCTGCGAATCAGTTCGTTCAAAACAAAACCAACACAAGCAAAAACAACAAAACAAAAACAAAGAAAGCAGCAGACACAACATGCAAGCAGCTAATGATTGATTTTCTTATATAAAAATCTAGATTATTCTTCTAAGCTTTTGCTATTTTGTGGCTTTAATATAATAGAAACAAAATCCAAAATTAGATATTCGTATAGCGCAGGATATATCTGATACTTGAGTATATATATTTTGTTTGAACGATGAGTATTAAAGGCTGTTGGTATGACCTTAAAAAATTTGTTAAAACGACTCCATACAAACCGCGCTGTAAGACGTAATTCTACGTAAAAAAAACCGAAAATCCATTTTTTGAGATATGAACTTTTTTTGAAAAAGTAAGCATCTCTAGCAAAACAATTCCAAAAGTATTTTATTTTTTATTAAAAAATTGCTTTTCAATTGCTTTCTAACGATACTTTATTTACAAAAATAGGGGTAACGAATGACAGATATGATTTATTGAAAATGACTCCATTTTCAAGATTTTTTCTTTGATCAAAAATTGCTATCTCCATAACTTTAGAAAAAATTGCGACATATAAAAATAACTTCTATTCCTGTAAGTGGAAAAGGAGTATGAGGTAAATTTTGGGAAAAAAAAAATTTGCTTAGGCTTGGAATGGCTTGGCCGGCATAAGTTTAGCATAAGTAAACTATCGAAATAATTTAGTATTTGTGAAGGGATAAAAAAACCAAAACAAATTTCGTTTAGTTGAAAAACGAAGTTATCATAAAATAGAAATGCATTTCAAGTTTATTGAAAAATATGATCTTATATGTTGTTTCTAAGATAAAGTTGGCATTTTCGATAAATTAAAAACTGTAAAACATTTGAATATACAGTAGGAATCTGAGCGGAGCTCGGTCGCCCAGGTACTTAGTATAATGTATGTAAGTTTATAAATATATGTATTTTTACCGCATTTGTCATATCTTACTTTGTTTATTTTATTTTCATCCGTGTTGCAGGAGATGATCAGCAGGCTGATCGAAATGCATTCAAATTGTAATTGCTTAAAATTAATGTAATAAAATTGTATGCAAAATCAACTTAAGGTGTTTTTTGTCATTTAACCCTTTGTATGGCGGTGATGCATTTCTGCATCATACCGTTTCAACTTATTTATTTCGCAATCTATATTCAAAAACTGTTCTAGCTGCATTTGATGTTATTCGGCATCGTATGTTTTCTCAATTGTTTCAGACAGCAGCACCAAAATCTCTTCATTACTTAGCAAATGGTTAATTTTCTCAGAAATTTTTTGTTTAGTGCGTTTCTGCTGTATCGCCAAATTTCTTTAAAACTAGTAAGGTATATCTTCGACTGGCCGAAGTTAAAATACCCCCACGGACGATTCGTAATGGTACAACATTTTAAATTGCAGCTCTTTTTTATGAGACTTCAAAAATTTTACTATTTTGATGACGTCTAAAATATATTCATATAAAATTATTTTCCTGCAAAGTAAAGACAAGCCTCTTTATAAATTTTTCAAGTAGGGGTTGTATGGGAGGTAAGCGTGTTCTTGAGTGGTTAATACCAATTTTTATAACACGCTTCAATTTTGATATAATATACACAAATACCCAATTTCAGTTTTGTAGCTTAAATATTAGCCTATTTATAGAGTTTTCAATGTTATGGGTTGTATGGGAAGTGGGCGTGTTCGTCGGTGGATGACGCCCATTTTTATAACATGTCTTAATTTTTACATAAAAATAATAAGTATCAAATTTTATTTTTGTAGCTTCAACAGAAGCCTACTTATATAATTTTCAATTTTGGGGTTGTATGGGAGGTGGGCGTGTTAGTGCGTGGTTAACGCCCATTTTTCTCTCACGTCTTAATTTTTATATAAAAATAGTAAATATCTAATTTAATTTTTGTAGCTTCGACACCAGCCTCTATATAAAGGTTTCAATATTAGGGTTGTATGGGAGGTGGGCGTGTTAGTGGGTGGATGACGCCCATTTTTCTAACATACCTGAGTTTTGTCACAGACTACACACATACCGAATTTAAGTTTTGTAGCTTCAATATTTGCTTCTTTATGGAGTTTTCAATTTTGGGGTTGTATGGGAGGTAGGCGTGGTTTTCATCCGATTTAGCCCATTCTCGAACTTGATCTTTGTTTTATAGAAAAAAGCTTAAATATCGAATTTCACTTTGATAGCTTTACAATTACGGCTGTAATCGTGTCCACAGACGGACAGACAGACGGACATGGCTAAATCAAGGGTATGTTCGAGCTGCAAACACTGCGGCTGTGTTGCATGATTTGTCAAAGCATCACGTTCTATGCAAATTTCTGGCAACATTGGCCAAAGCAAAACGTTCTAGCGAACAAAAATTTTACATTTGATGCGCAGGAAATACGAAAAAGCGGCAACACAAAATTTTTGTCTGCAGAATAATACTGCATGAAGAAAAGTAAGACAAATGTTTATTTATTTTATTTTTTATTATTATTATTGGCCACGTATATAAATTTACTAATAATTCAATCGGAAATGCGTGAAAATTATATCACCAGGATATAATTGAATGGTTTTAAAAAAAATTCTTCTCTTCTTAAGTCTCTTAATTCTTGTTTCTTCTAATTTCAATAACAAACTTTTATCATTTTCTATGCTATACAAAATTAAACTTGCACAAAAATCTATTCTTGCTTTAATTTATGGAAATTGTGCAAAATACGTGCAGAATATCAGCAAAGTATCAGCTGAGCATCTGCAACAGTGTTGCAGGCGTGTAGAAAGGCCGCAGTATTGCCGCATTTATTGAGTGCCTCGAACATACCCCAACTCAGGTGGTGATGCTGAGCAAGAATATATATACTTTTCTATACCTACCACACCTCCTTATGGGCGTTACACACGTCGTGACAAAATTAATATACCCCTTACGCAGTACGCGTGGGGGTATAAAAATATTAGTTATAAACGAAGTAAAATTATTTGACATTTGAATAATTTGGAAGGTAAATATTATATTTGTGTATTATTTATCACTTGTTTTTGACTATTGCCATATAGGAGGTGTAAATAGAAAATTTAGCTTTGTTGCAGATATGCATCAGAACAGTCCCTTGAGTTGAAAAATAGTAAAATACTTTATGTTCAGTACTCATTTATTTGTAGCTATAATGGCAGCAAAACGGTTTTCTTCATCGCAAATAGCTGGGATTATAAACAGTCATAGCGAAGATGAATTGGACTTCTTTAGAGATGACAATAGCTAGTTATAGCCTGACGAAGAAGATGTGAGTGATACGAATTATGAAGGTCAAGGCGAGGGCCAAAGTTACTGTGGTGTGAATGCTGAGACTATTGAAGACCTAATATAAATGCCGCGATACATTCCAATGGCAATGCAGCCAGCACAAATTAGCTCAGAAGCAAACTCGTATGGAGAAAACGGAATTTAATTTTCACTGAAAATTAGCTGACATTTCTGGGCAGCACCGTCTTGCCTCCTGAAATAATGGAGCTATCATGTCATCACTATTTGAGACAATGAGGAATGAAACAAATCTTTACGCTCATCAAAAAGACCCTAATAACCATATAAATATCACTACTTTAGAAATCCGGCACTTTGTTGGCATTATCCTTTTTATGTCGATTGCACACATGCCCAGGGTTACGAAATACTGGTCAAAAAATATTAGGATGTCTGCAGTTCAAAACGTTATGTCACAAAAAAGGTTCGAAAAAATCAAACGCCACATACACTTCAACAATAATGAGAACCATGTGCCTGCTTCTAATCCTCGTCATGATCGGCTATTCAAAATAAAACCGCTTGTAAAAGAACTAAACAACAATTTCGCTAAAGTTCCAATGGAGCAGTTCTTGACTGTTGATGAACAGATTTGCTCACCCAAAGCCAGGCATCACATGAAAAGATATAATCCAAACAAACCTCATAAATGGGGATATAAAATTTATGTGCTAAGCGGTAGTTCAGGCTTTTGCTATAAATTTGAGTTTGAGACAAGCAAGGAGAACATCGTCATGTTACATGAGCCAGACCTTGGGGCCTTGAGGCCTCCAATTGCGTTATGAGATTAGCTAGGGGGGCTCCAAAGCATCAAAATTACCGCCTGGTTTTCGACAGTTATTTTACTTCATTACCACTTTCAAAATATTTATCGGATGATGGAATTTTAGCTTTAGGCACAATAAGAAAAAACAGCATTCCAAACTGTAAACTGCCAGAAAGTACAAACTTCAAAAAATGTGCTCGTGGTACTTCTATCGAGTATGTCTATTCTTTGAAAATGTCTACTTAAATCAATAATTTATCATCTCTTCAACACATTTGTTGCAGAAATGCATCATACTATGTTTTAATGAAAAACATTGCTCAAATAAAAAAATTTGCGAAACCATGAAGAAACGTAATCATTTTTCTTCAAAAAAACAAAAGATCATCCCAATCGGAGCAGTTGCCATACGAAGGGTTAATTTAAATATACATATTTTCTAGTAAAAAAATTACACAAAAAAAAATTTATTTAATTTTTTTATTTAAATATATGGCTACTAGAATTCTTTTAAAAAAACATCAAAAAACTTTGGCGGGCGTAATTACAACTCACTGGGACTCCGGAAAAAAAAAACAAAAAATATATTTGTAATTTTTCAAAATGATATCTTATTTTTTATTCAACTTATACGCATTTTAAAACAATAAGATACAAACATGTTTGAAGGTGTCACGTCCCCTTAAACTCATTTTTGAATATTGATCTTTAAATTAATATCAAAAGTTATAAGCAATTAATAACACCAAACCGTTTCTATTTGCGTAATATCGGTAATATCGAATAAAATCATTCGGTTAAATCGATTGTTAAAGTCATGCATAATTCATTATTCATCTAAGAGAGAGATGATTGATAGTCCTGAAACGATTTTTTTAGAATTTAAATGATAACAACTAAATTTAACATTATACATTTTTACAGTTTTTCAATATAATATATTGTCAGATAGCTTACACTAAATTTAGAGATGTTTTTGTTTTTGTTTATAATGATGGGCTTTCCAATTGCTGAAATATTCGCATGAATTATTCAATTGTTGAAAGTATTCAAAAGTTAAATATCTAAATATAAATGCTTTCCATATTGTTCATCACTAACACGCTGAATAATTACAATTATGAAGTTGATGAGTTTCTAATGGCAGAGCAGCAGGCTCTTCAAAAAGGTGAGGTTAACGGACTGGGTTTCTATGTAGTTTTGAAAATTATAAATAGTCATAACTTCCTTTTTTGTCGACCGATTTGAATAACCTTTGAAATGATGAAAAGGTAATCGATTATAGAATATTTATTGGTATTTTTTATTCAAGGTTATATATATTATAATATATTTCAGGGTTGTTTAAATAAAAAAAACGAAAAAAATTATATTTTTCGAAAATTCGACCGGCTTGAGCTACCTCTAAATCACTTCGGATAGACCTAAAACTTCATATATTATCATTTTTCATCTATTCGCATATTTTTGGGGGGATCGATTAACAATGCTACTGAAAAAATGTTTTCGAATACAAGCAGGGGCCACCTTAATATACATATATAATAATTCGCCATATTCTTAAAAATGCGTTTTTGTTTTGATTTTCTCTGCAGTTTTTTTGAAACGATTATAAAAACAATTGCATGTATACAAACAACAGCAACAAATGCAGTCATAAACGGTAATTTGCTAACGCCATGCATAACAAGGTGGAACTCACTTTATGATTCCGTAAAGAAGTTGCTGCAACACAAAACAAATTTAGCCGAATTGTGTTATCGTCTGAAAACTCCCACCATTCTCAGTGATGAGCTTGAGTACTTGGAGGAATACATGAAGCTTATGGTGCCTATAGCAGGTGGGATCGATTTTTTTCAGGGCGAAAAGACCATGTATTTTGGTTACTTCTATAGTGTCCTTTAGAATAAAACTACGTCGTTTGAAATCTGATAGCTTTAAGTATTTAGCCGAAGTTAACGCAAAAATGGAAGAAGCTTTGCTTAAAAGATTTCAGAAATATTTCCAAATGCTGCCTGGTGCTTGGTATGCTATTATTGCGGCTATATGTGTTCCTGGTATAAAATTACGATTTTTAAACTGTCTCTTAGAAACAGCAACAACGCAAACAGAAGAAGAAGTAAAAAAAGTTTTCAACACTAATGTGGTGAAGTTTGGCAAAATAGCCGATGCCGAAATTCGTGTTCTGCCTCATATACCGCAAAAAACATTCCTTGATTTTGGTGAAGAAAAAACCGGTAAAGTTTTACGCTTAATTTCCATTCAATATGTGTATTGATATATGCATTAATATATATACTTAAACAGATGTTTGCACACAGTATGTTTCGACTGACTGGAGAAGTTATCTCAAGGAAACAATTTTATACTTGGTATCAATTCAATAATCAGTAAAATTTTATTTTTACTGCAATTTTTTTCAGTAATCAGTAAAATTTTACTGGTAATGCAAATTAAATTTCATTACCAGTAAAAATTTACTGCTTACTGCTATTATTTGCAGTAATCAGTAAAAATTTCCTGAAAGTAATCAGTAATAATTTATTTTTACTGCAATTATACTGGTACTGCAATGTGCCCATCTATGATCAGTGCCATCTATGATCAGAACCACAGTGGTCAAAAACTTTTTTGGAACAAAGTTTGCAGCTTTTGAACAAAAAAAAAAAATATAAAAACGTTTCATGCCACCCTACATACATTGCTACAGCTATGAATTATGTTCCATTTTGTTGTGTGCGATCAAATGTGTTGTGTGTGCACAATTATAAAAAATACCACACTATCAGATGCTCGGTCACTAAACCCTCATCATCATTACTAGCTTTGTTTACTAAATCCACAACATCACATTCACCACTTAATACAGCAGCTGTATTAGCTCCACCTTCATCTTCATTAACATTACCATCTTCATCGTCATCGACATCATCATCATTGCCATCGTCGTCGTCGCCACCACCATAATCGTCATCAATTTTACTACCTTCGTCGTCATCACCACAACCTTCGTCATCATCTTCTCTATGATGACCATCTTCAACATCTGCGTCATCATCTTCAACACCGTCAAAATCTTTAACTAGTCTTTAACAAAATCTTTAATAATCTCCACCTTTGCCATAACCAACAGCACCAACAACACCATCTTTATCATCAGCGTCATCGACATTTTTATCATCGCCATCTGCGCCGTCATCTTTAATATCACTACCATCTTCAATAACTGTGTCAGTATCTTTAGCACCACCAAGAAATTCAACTTCAGTTTTGTCATCGTCATTGCCAACACCAATTTATGCGGTAACATCTCCACTTTCAACCTCGATTGCTGCTTCATCAAATATTAAGTATTCACTCTACTACCAGAACATTGGTGGCCTTAGATCTACAATTAATAATTTTTTTAAATTCTTCTTGTTCATTAGATTATGATTTTATATTATTTTCTGAAACCTGGCTAACTGAACATAATTTTACCGCGGAATTGTTTAATGGAGTTTTGGTTGCGATCAAAAATTTGTTCCCAAGTGAACAACTACAGCTTCCTCATAATAATGCTTCTCAATCAGTTGTTTTCGACGTCGATCAGATCATTGTCAAACTTTCTATCTCTAATTGCGTTGAACTGTTCATCGTCTTTCAATCTTTCACCTTCTCAGCATGTAGTATTTGCTGGTGACTTCAACCTGGGAAGCATTATTTGGAAACCCGATTGTAATGAATCTGTGGCGGTACCTTCAGTCCCTTCACTTCCCCGTTACACTATCTATTAGTTGATAAGCTATTTATAGTGTTTCGGCTCTTCGAGCTTTTGGCGACACTTTGTCGTAATCAAACACCCCATGCTATCGCAACGATTTCGATTAGCGCTGCTTGGTTCGTCACACAAGTGATGAACCAAGCAAATTCCTAACCGCTTGAAACGTTGTTGCCACTGTTGGATCTGCAGCTAACAGTTGGAATTTCATAATATAAACTTTGTACATTGTCGCTGTTGTTATCACCACAGCAGACATTTGAGACGGCAACTTTTAACTAAGCATCGAGTTGTTTATACAATTCCTCTGTGCATAACGAATCGCCACCCGTCTGACTGACAGAACGTCAGTCTAAGTTTGAGTGTTGTTGTTGTACATACGTTTGTTGTACAACAACAATCGCTTGCTGTGCGCCACTTATAAGGAAAGCTGCCTGTGGGTTGGAGTAGCTAACCAACACACAGGCAAGCACGCCGCCAGTAACATTGACTGGTGTTTATAAGTCAGCATAAGCTATGCTTAGGAACGTTCGCCCGTCGCTAGCGCTGGTGAGAGAGCGTTCTGTTATAAATATTGGCTCCTCTGCAAGCAGGCGGAGTCAGTATCATAATGAAGGAAATTGCGATAGTTCTATAGGCTATGGGGTGTGTGGCATGACTATAATCCATGTTACATGGATAAAGAATTAATCGTAGCACTTGAGGTCCCGCTTTTACCAATTTTTAATTGCGCTAATCATCACGAACCTCTTCTTCTAGAATTTTCATTTTATCAATGACCAAAAACAGGTCATTAATCACGATCATCACTTGACTTTAATAAAGCTAACTTTGGTGCTATGAATTGGTGCTCCTGGGAATTTATCTGACGTGGTATTGATCTATCCGCGGCCTATGACAGCTTTTTATCAATATTGAATCACTCAATTGATCTATCCGCGGCCTATGACAGCTTTTTATCAATATTGAATCACTCAATCCGTCAATTTGTACCCTTGAAACAGTCGATCAATAGTAATAACCCTCCTCGATTTAACAAGAGACTCGGACACTTGAAAAACAAAAAGACCAAAGCTTTAAAACACTTTAGACAAGAGCCTTTAAATCTGAATCTAAAATCCATCTACTTGTCTCTTAATCATGAATTTAACATACTTAAAAAATTTCTTTAAAATTCGTACATCTCCTCAACTGAACAATTACTCAAGGAAAAAAGTAAATATTTTTGAACTTTCATTAACAACAAAAGAAAATCTAATGGATTATCTAGCTCTATGTTTTATCTCGACTCCTTTTCGGATAATACCAAAACTATATGTAACTTGTTTGTCAGTTATTTTATGTCTGTTTATTGCCTGGCTTCAAGTCCTGATCCGGTATAACTTGTTAGCCCCTCTGATTCAGTCTTGAATCTTGGTGATCTATCTTCTTCGATTGATGATATCAAATCTACTCTTTCTAACCTTAAAAATAGCTCAACGGCAGTCCCTGATGGTATAGCTCAAACTGTATTGAAAAACTGCGCCCTATCTCTGGCTACACTGATTTTCTTGATATTTAGGAATTCTTAATCCGCGGGTTACTTTCTAGACAACTGGAAACATTCTTACATCGTCCCAAACCATAAATGTGGCTCTTAACAGGATATAACAAATTATAGACCCATTTGTAAACTATCCTACATCCCTAAAGTCTTTGACAAAATCATTTATGACAAAATGTCCTTTCATGTCAAAAATGTTATATCCCCTGAACAACATGGGTTCTTATCCGGTAAATCAGCATTGACTTATCTGGCACTCTTTTGCAATTTCTTTGTCGTTTAACTTTGAATCTGGCCTTTAAACGACGTCATATTTACGGATTTTGCGCAGGCGTTTGACAAGGTCTGTCACAGTCTGTATTAATAAAGGATATTACATCAAATAAGGGGGCGATGTTCACATGGCAATGTGTCTGACTGCCTCAACTTGGCGAAGCCAGCATTATCCATGTCGAAATCGTCTCAAGTCGACTCAAACCTCCGCGTGGTGTCTCCTGACAACGTCAATAAACTATCGCCCGATAGACTTTGGCGGCGAATCTGAGCGGCGGGCTTCCTTTGGCCATCAAGCAAAGGTTGTGCGTTGGGTTTGAAGCCCACCACGTAATAAAATTATTTCAATTAAAGTTTAAGAATAAATAAAAGAATGATCCCCAAATCTGATGACGACCATCGCAAACGAAAAACTGATCATGATTTACGAATATGCACCTGGAATGTCCGGACCCTAAATTGGGACGGTGCCTCTATCCAACTGAGTGATATCTTGGAAAGATATAATTCTGATATCACTGCAATCCAAGAAATGCGATGGCAGGGACAAGGTTGCTTACGGCAAGCATCCTGTGATGTCTACTACAGCTGCAATGCGGAGAAGCACGAGTTTGGAAGCGGATTTGTAGTTCGCAAGAGAAAACGGCATAATGTCCTGCGATTCACTCCTGTGAACGAACGACTTGCCATAATCCGCTTCAAGGCTAAATTTTTTAACATTAGCCTAATATGTGCGCACGCTCCGACAGAAGAAAAAGATGACGAGACCAAAGAAAGTTTTTACGAGCGCCTTGAAGACACATACGAGCGCTGCCCCCATCATGACTTAAAAATTGTGCTTGGTGACTTCAACGCCAAGGAGGGTAAGGAAAACATTATTGGTCCAACAGTCGGAAAGTTCAGCCTCCACGACAACACATCCGATAACGGAATGAGGTTGATTGACTTCGCCGCAGCACGAAACATGGTCGTTAGTAGCACTAGATTCAAGCATCTCAATAATCATAAGGCCACCTGGCTGTCCCCTGATCTAAAACCATGCAACCAATTTGATCACGTTTTGATTGACGGAAGGCATTCTTCCAGTGTACTAGACGTACGTACGATCCGTGGTGCTAACATAGACTCGGATCATTATCTTGTCGCAGTCAAGATCCGCACACGTCTGTGCGCAGCTAAGAATGCTCGCAATCCTACACAGAGAAAGCTAGACATCGACAAGCTGCAGTCAAAATGGACGGCCGAAGCCTTCTCTACTCGACTCTCACTCCTGCTTCAAGAAAGCAATCCTCCGATGCTTTCTTGAAGCGATATATGCGCACAGTGGACGCACATATCCCATTCTATGTGTACGGCTGCCGAAGAGGTGATAGGCTACCACCGCCCTTGCCGAAACCAGTGGCACGACCAGGAGTGTAACCACGCCACTGCAGATAAGGACACCGCTTACAAAGCCACGCTGCAGTCGATGGTAACGCGTGCTGTTATGGAGCGATACCGAGAGAAGAGGAGGGAAGAGAGACGCATTTTCAGGCGAAAAAAACGAGAGGCGGAATTGCGTGAGTGCGAGAAAATTGAGATGCATGGCGACAGGAATGAGACTCGAAAATTTTTCGAAAAAATACGACGCCAGGCCGATGGTTTTAAAACCGGAGCCTCTTCCTGCAAGGATGAGAATGGGAATCTAGTGGCAGATATCCAGAGTACACTGATGTTATGGCGGGAGCACTTCTCTAGTCTTTTAAATGGCGACGCTGACAACAATCCCACCAGTGGAGATGATATCCCGGAAACCCCAATTATGGATGACTTCGTTGAAGTTCCTCTGCTCGACTACAACGAGGTCTTAACAGCTATAGCTCGGCTTTAAAACAACAAAGCCGCAGGAGCCAATGGCCTACCGGCTGAGCTGTTTAAGACCGGTGGCGAAGCTCTGTTTAAATGCATTCACAGACTTCTATTCAGAATATGGTCAGATGATTGGAACCTCAGTGTGCTCTGCCCAATCCACAAGAAAGGCGATCCCACCATTTGCGCCAACTACCGTGGCATTAGCCTTCTTAATATCGCATATAAAGTCCTGTCGAGCGTATTGTGTGAAAGACTGAAGCCCATCGTTAACCAACTGATTGGACCTTATCAGTGTGGCTTCAGACCTGGAAAGTCCACCATCCACCAGATCTTCACACTCCGACAAATCTTGGAAAAGACCCTCGAAAAACAAATCGACACACACCATCTTTTCGTCGATTTGAAAGCCGCCTTCGACAGTCCAATAAGGAGTCACCTATACTCCATCATGTCTGAATTTGGTATTCCTTTGAAGCTAATACGTCTTTGCTGGATGCCACTGAACAACACCAGCAGCGCAGAGAAAATCGGGAAGGACCTCTCCCTTCCGTTCGATACCAAACGAGGTTTAAGACAAGGTGATTCCTTATCGTGCGACTTCTTTAATATAGAAATGGAGAAGTTCTTCCGAGCTGCTGACCTGAGACGCAGCGGAACAATTTTCTATAAGAGCGTTATTCTGCTGGCGTATGCAGATGATATTGACATCATTGGCCATCTGCATATGCGTGAAGTCAGTGCAGCATTCTCCAGGCTAGAAAAAGAGTCGAGTCGAATGGGTCATGCAGTGAACGCAGATAAAACTAAGTATCTTGTGTCAACAAACAAACAGTCCCACCGTCTTTGAAACCACGTCACTGTTGACAACACCTCCTTTGAGGTAGTGAAGGACTTTGTTTACCTGGGATCCAGCATTAACTCCTCCAACGATATTGAGATTAAAAGAAGGATAAGTCTACCCAACAAGTGTTACTTTGGGCTTAGTAGGCAATTAAGAAGCAGAGCTCTCTCTCGAAAACTGACACTCAATAAGTCAATTATCATGCCCGTCCTACTATTCGCATCACAACAAGGTTGCCACAGCCTAAAATTTTCTTTTACCAAAATTTCCAAAAAAATTTCACATTTAAGAAAAAATTTTACATCCAAAATGGAACTCAAAATTTTTCTTCTGGAAGGCTCTTTATTTTTGTTGTGACGATATATAAGAAAACGAGTATCATTACCAAATATATGAGTTTTGACGGTCTTCGATACTACCACGGTTTTATATTTTAAATACCTGTATCAGTATTTCATTATCAGTGTCTAATGACTCTGAGTCTTGTTTTCCTGCTGGACTTTTAATCGCGACCTTTTGACACTAGAGCTTCTTATAAAGCGTGGTTAAATTTTAAGGGCCGATATTGAATGTGAACCACACCCAAACGTCAAGTTTTGTCTGCATTTCATTTGACATTACCCAATTTCAGACTAACTCATTTTGAACCATGAAAAGATACACAATCGAGCAACGCGTTAAAGTTATTCAGGCTTATTATGAAATTGGGCGTTCAAATCAAAATGCATATCGTGCACTTCGTGAAGAAAATCATCTTTAGTGATGAGGCACATATTCACTTCATTTCACCTCAATTGCAGCATTTGGGCGAATGATAATCCTGGAGTGATTGTCAAAAAACCAACGCACCCACAAAGAGTGACTGTTTGGTGCGGCTTATTTGTTGGCGGCATCATCGGGCCGTATTTTTCCCAAATGAGGCCGGTCAGGCAGTTACTCTGAATGATGTTCGCTATCGTGAATGGTAACGAACTTTTTATGGCCCGAATTGGTAGATATGGATGTGGACAATATGTGGTTTCAACAGGACGGTGCCACTTGCCGCACAGCTAACGAAACAATGGCTCTTTTGCGCGACAAATTCAATGGCCGTGTTATCTCACGTGTTGGCGATGACAATTGGCCGCCAAGATCATGTGATTTGACACCGTTGGACTTCTTTCTTAGGGGTTATTTGAAAGAAAGGTATAAAGGTTCAAGACCAGGCATTGGATAACCTGACAACGCTTGGTGTTTCCAACTGGCGCCAGCAAGCGCACGACAAAAGAGGATGGCGCTAATTCTTAGACCAGGCCAAAACCGACCAACGGTTGTAAGCGCCATCTAAGTAAGTAAGTAACGTTAGCAACTGTGAAGAATAAAATACGATATGTTGGTAAAATTGATTTTCCAATTGAAGTAATATAATTCGAAATCACTTAATAATGACGCTCATGGTTTTTTATTGAAGGAAAATGATGCAGCAACTTCCACTGTTAAAACTCGTTAGGTAAGGTTGAGCTTTCTTAGCCAAAGTTTTTTTCGTAGCAAAATAATGCGATACATTGAAAAAGGCCGTCCTTTTTCTACAATCGGCCGACCTGCTTACAGTCTATCCTTTAACTTTTTGGAAAATTTTCACAAACATGTTTTTGGTTTTCACTGCAAAACTTTACCAAAATTTAACTTAATTTCACGTTTTCACATCGAAAAAAAAATGTACCAGTTTTGGTAAATTTTTCACATTCTGACAACGCTGATCACAAACCTGGACGTTGAGCAGCTCTGATGAAAGGACTTAAGGAGCGTTCGAGAGAAAAATCCTTCGCAAGATCTATGGTCCAATCTGCGTCAATGGCGAGTACTGAATACGATGGAACCACGAGTTGTAAGAGCTATATGCCGACATCGATATAGTCAAGCGTATTAAAATAGAGCGGCTTCGCTGGCTAGGTCATGTCGAGAGAATGAACGACGAAGCTCCACCGAAAAAATTATTCAATTCGGTACCCAGCGGTGGCCAACGCAGACGAGAAAGACAGCATCCCTGTTGGAAAGACCAGGCATTGGATAACCTGACAACGCTTGGAGTTTCCAACTGGCGCCAGCAAGCGCTCGACAAAAGAGGCTGGCGCAAATTCTTAGACGAGGCCAAAAAACGACCAATGGTTGTAAGCGCCAACTAAGTAAGTAAGTAAATTTATGATAACTTTGTCAGAACAAAATTACAGATTTTTTATAAAATTGTTTAATGGAATCATCGAAACAAATAAGAGTTTTCAAAGTCTCTTATTTATATCTTAAAGTTTATCTTAATAGATTTTGGTGAAACTGAACAGAAAAACTAGTGCTTTAAATATACGGGAACACATTTTACCTTAAAATATTTTTCATGAACTGAGCTGAAATGAAATTAAAAGTACACTGAGAAGAAAAAATACTTTAAAATTAAAAAAAAATTTTTTAAATAGATATTTAATGCAAGCACAACTGTTTTTTAAGTTAAATTTAAAAGAAAAGTGTTTCTTTTTAAAACAATTTTTTAAATTTTTTTAAAACTTTTTAGTTTGACCTTTAAAAAAACCATATTTGACAGTACGTTAGACGCCCTTCTAATCAACAATTCAATGAAAAGTACACTGCCAAAACTATAAAGCATGGCGGTCTCAGGCTGAAGCTATGGGGGTGCTTTGGGTGGAACGGCGTTGGACCTCTAGTTCAAATCATTGGGATGATGGATGCCACCTATTCCGTTCATTATATTTTAGAAGCCGTAATGTTGCCTTAAGCTGAAGAGGAAATGCCTTTGCGATGGGTGTTTCAGCAAGACAACGACCCAAAGCATACCTCAAAGAAAGCAGACCGTTGGTTGCAGGACAATAACATCCATGTTATGGATTGGCCGGACCTAAATCCAATTGAACATCTTCGGATTGATGTAAAGAAAGGTGTTAGAGATGCAAGGCTTAAAAATAAGGAGGAACTTTGACATGCAGCGAAGAATACGTGTGAAAATATTCCACTCTCCAGATGCTAGACTTTGATAGCTTCTATGTGGTCCGGATATGCCGAATTAATCATTAATCGTGGAGGGGCTACTTCATATTAATATCATACACACAAATAATAATAATCTGTTAATTTAATAAACATTAAAATTGAAATTATTACCAATTTTCCAATTTGTTCTTCTTTTTCGAATAACTGATTTTGCACATAGTTCAACATTATTACCAGCACAAAAAAAATTATATGAGTATTACCATACAAAATAAGTACAATAAAAATAATAGAAAGCCATACTTTTAAAACTAACTTATAAAATTTGTTAGAACGTTTTCTATTTTCACTTCGCCTGTTCTTTCGAACACGTCTGTATATGGGTATCTAGATACCCAGTTGGCAGTTCGTTGTCGTGACATACTTCTTGACGGGGATCTACGCCCTGAAAATCTTCGAAAATTAGTCTCTCTCAAGTTCGAACGTGAATGATTACGGTATCGTTCGATTCTTAACTCTTGGAACTCAATTGCTAGTGTGTTTAAACTTTCTAGTATTTTGGACGTTGTTTCAGTAAACGATTGCGTTATCATCGCAAGCTCAGAGGTTTAGCTGATTTTTGCCATGTGATGGGCATTATTGTTAACTGAAGCGACTTCGGACTCTGACATAACTTCCCACAATTTGTCAGCTAGTTTCAACAGTTCTTTTAGTTCTTTTACCAGATCCGGTCAAAGCATTATTAAAGCTTCTGGGGAGTTTGCGAAGCCAAAATTTTATAAACTAAGTCGCACGGTGTGTTGACCTTGGCATGCAGGTTAAGTGTGTGGCTTAGCATGCTCGGAGCCCGATTTTGATTCCCAGTCGCGGTAAAAGTTCATTCAATAAAAATTTTTCTGATCGGTCACCACCTCTCTGCAGACAATGGTAAACCTCAGAGAGTAAATAATGCCATGTAAAGCTTCTTGAGAACATGAACTTTAGCCGTTCGGAGTCGGCATAAAACATGTAGGTCCATTTCTCGGTGAATTGTGTGCAAACATTTAATATCACACACACCACAATTGATCATTAGAAGCTCGGTCAAAGTCCTTTCAAGGACTGAAATGGCCAATTTGTTTTGTTTTTTTTTTTTAGTCGCTACCGACTGTAGTACCGGCTAACATTATAAGTGACCTATAAAATTGAGATGGCTTTTGATCACCCATCTCAGTGCCAGACAAAATTTTGTCGAACCTCATTTAAAGAGTGTCGGTCAATCATAGCCCTTTTTAAACCTTCATACAAATTTGAGGACAGAGGTTTTTGTATGAGCCTAGTACTGTTATAATTACCTCTTGAGGTAAAGCGGTTACGAGGTACTCGTACTTAGTCTTGTCAGTTGTGATTCCTTTTGCCTGAAATTGTATTTCTGCATTAGCGAACCATACGTCGGGACAAATGGTCCAGAATTGTGGCAATTTTACTGACGCCGCTTGTATATCTGGATACATTGGTGAATTAAATGGATTGACTAGATCCGTTTGTAATTGTATGAGGGTTATGATCACCTTCGCCGAAATGAGAGAGATTTGAGAGAGGGTTAGAAGTATGGTGGTGATGTGTGTGAAAGACTCATAGTTTATTTTAAAATGTGTACCTACAATGTGTTTCCCTAGTAGAGTAGAATGCCTACGGATGTGAAACAATAGGTTTCTTTCGACCCTATTGTCTTACATACGTTTTAAAAGCTACGGTGTGTGCCTCGTGAAAAGCTTAAAATAAAAACAACATGTCGAAAAAACATTTTACTTAAATATAAAAAAAAATAAAAATTATAAAATGCTTCTGCTGTTGTTATTTCTACTGCTACTGTTGCTGCTGTTTTTTTTTTATTGCTGTTGCTAATTCTCCTGCTGCTGTTGTTATTTCTCTTTTGTTGTTGTTGTTGTTGTTGTTGTTGTTGTTGTTGTTGTTGTTGTTGTTGTTTTTGTTGTTGTTGTTGTTGTTGTTGTTGTTGTTGTTGTTGTTGTTGTTGTTGTTGTTGTTGTTGTTGTTGTTGTTGTTGTTGTTGTTGTTGTTGGTGGTGGTGTTGTTGTTGTTGGTGTTATTATTATTGATGTTGCTGATTGCCTGTGTCACCTTACCGGCAGGTGTAGGGTTTTGCTCGTTGTTAGAGTTGCTTCTGAGTTTGATTTTTGTTGCAACTGTTGCTGTTGTTGCAAATTATGTTGCTGTTGCAAGTATTGCTGTTGTTTAAGTTTATGTTGCTTTTTTTTAGCAGCCGGTGTTTTACTGTTTGTATGCAAAGCAGAAGTTCTAAAATTGCATTAGAAATTTGAAGGAAAGCTGTTGGTACTCGCTGAAGTTATAGAAGGTTGCTGCTTTGATTGCTTTGACGGACCATTCGTGTGATTCAACGATAAATTCTGTATGCTGTTTGTTAAACCGGGTGCTGTTGAATATGGATGTGTCGTATTCGCCGAAACTGTTGTTCAAATTTTTTAATGAATTAAGGCACAACCATAATAGGCTCGAGCTGGCTGCAGTTAACATCCAAACTTTACGAAAAGCCAACTTGAGATCTGTCAAACCGTTCATTTAACCAAAACCATGATTGAAAAATTATAAGGTTATTCGTATTTATTGATGTATGCTTATTTTTTGTAAACAAAGAAATTTTGACAATCTGCCAGCAGTGTTTTGTGATGCTGGGGAAAAAAGGGTACTTTTCAGTGTTTCATTGTACAGTTTTCGTGTGTAAAAAATAGTTCAATGATTTCTTCTCAAGTTAACAAAAAAAAATCTATGAAGATGCTGTATCAAGTGTATGCTTCAAATTAATCTAAAGTTAAAAGTTCGTGTGCAAATTTTAAATAAACATTAATTTTGTGTGTTGTTGTTTTAAACAAGGTACCAATAAATTCATTCAGAATTGATTGAAATGCGGTTTTCACGTTCGTTTTTTTCTTTTTCAATGAATTTATGAAACAAATGCCGTTGAGCTTTTCTTTCAAAAAAAAAAGTCTCAACTGGCGTTGTTTTTTCATAATTAATAATTTTTCATATTAGTATTTTTTGGATGAATTTTACACACATCAATAAAAAGCAAAAAACGCTCGTCATTTTGTTCGGTGTTGTGCAAGCGTCATCGAATTCGTTTTGTGTTGTTGCATGTTCATGTTTTTATGTTATTGTAAAGAAATTAAAACAAGAAAATCTTTCAAAGCAGTGTGAAAAATACGTTAGTGATTAAAATGCGATATTCTTCTATGGTTTTTGCTTTGTGAGGGAATTTTCAAACAAACATGCAAAAGCAGGCGAACAATTACTAACGAACGTTCTTTTATCAAGTTACTTTTCTTGTTTCAATGCAAATATTTATAGCAGGCATTACGTTACTATTTTGCATTTATCTTCAAAAGTAAAATTTTTCTTCGTTAAAATAAACACCGTTATTTCCTGCTGAACCTCTCTCATAGAGCTTCATAGCTCTAAATTCTTGATGAATGAATTCCAAATGCGTTTGAAATTGCTTATTTTTCTTTTGATGGATATATAAAAATGATATTTAGAGAATTCGCTGGTTTAACTTTTTATATAGTTTTTATGACTAATATTATACATAAGTTCTTTGACATTTTTTTAGACAAATGCAATTAATTTTAGTCCCCTCTAATATTAATGCTTAAAAAAACGGAGCATTAAAAGTAGCAATAAAATTAATTGTAGTCAATTTAGTATTAAATAGTATGATATTTAGGCAACCGTATGCATTTTTCGACCCAATGACATAGCTCTCATGATCTCATTCTGCTCTCATTTTAAAATAAGCATATCAAATAGAGAAGACGTCAAAAATACGAATAACCTTTTTTTCATTGAATCATGACCAAAACGACTTGAGCAAGCTCGGGCTTATGTCAATAGCATTTCTCTATTATTTAACAGACGTGCCTCATTTTTCTTGCTATTTTTTTTTTTTTTTATAAGAGCACAAAATTAACACAACATTTCTAGTGTTTTTTATTTTTTATGAAATATTCACAAAAACACTTAATCATTGTAGTTTGACATAAACTCAAGCAAAATGCAATTTGAATCGCTCTCTGCAGCCAGCTCAAGTTAACGAAACTTGACGAAAAACTGTCTGGAGCTATTATGGCTGCTACATAAAGTTTCTATGCGTTCGTAGAAAATTTGACATTGGCTGCAGCCAGCTTGACTCTATTATAGTTGAGCCTTTAATATACAAAATTTTTGATTAATAAAAAATTACAGTTTTTTAAATCTTAAATAAAATTTTTGTGAAAGTGAATCTTTTGTAAAGTGTGTGTTTTGTATGTTTTGATGTTGGTGTTTGTATGTTGTGATATTGAGTCAACACACACACACACCGAATATAAGTTTTGTAGCTTAACCCATTTTAACCAATTTAACCCATTTTCGAACTTGATCTTCGCTTTTAAAAGAAGCTCAAATATCGAATTTCATAACGATAGTTTGTGAATTACGGCTGTAATCATGTCGACAGACGGACAGACAAACGGTCATGGCTAAATGAACTCAGGAGATTTCAATCATTATATTCAAATCAAGAATATAAAATTTCTAGTTTTTTCGTCAATTCGGACGCTCAAAAAGAGAAGTACTTTTAAGACTACGCCCAAACTTAGCATAATCTACGAAATTGTCGGTCGCACGTTGTGAACAATTACAAATAAAATTCACAACGTGAGTTCAACTCAACAACATCTTAAAAATTTTAATATTAAAGTCACAGATGAGAATTGTATGTGTTCGGAAGTTACGTGTTGGACGTTACACATTTTCCCCTCCATATTGGGAATTTTCATAAATGATTATAAAAACTTATATAAAAACATAAAAAAATACATCTTCGCTTAGTGGGACGTGACACCTTCAAAAAAAATTTATTTGAATGTTTTAAAATGCCTATAAGTTGAATAAAAAATAAGATATCATTTTGAAAAATTAAATATATACTATATATTTTTTAGTAAAAAATTTACAAAAAAAAAAAAAAAAACATTTTTATTTATATTGTTATTTACATATATGGCTACTGGAATCATTTAAAAAAAAAACATCAAAAAACCATGGCGGGCGTGATTACGACTCACTGGGACATCGGAAAAAAAACAAAATTTGGGGTTTTAATCAGCATCAAAACCGCCTTGGAATGAACTAGAAGAAACAATTTTGATTGAAAAATAACAAAATAGGTCAAAAACTCAAAAACTATAAAAGCGATTTTTCTGTCCGTAGTTCATTCCAGTTCGACAAGTGTAAAACAACATATTAAAATTTCAGTACGATCGGTTGAGTAGTTTTTGTTTTATCACGCCCGCCATGATTTTTTTAATGATTTATTAAAACAATTCCAGTAGCAATATATGTGATTAAAATAACAAAAAAAGGTAAAAAAAGGATTGCTTAATTTTTTTTTCCCCAAAAATATGTTTTTAATTTTTAATAATGATATCTTATTTTTTATTCACTTATACGCATTTTAAAGTATTAAAATAAAAAAATTTTTGAAGGCGTCACGTCCCATTAAATATATAAGTTTCTGCAGTTGTTGCTGCTCTATTTATTATTTGAACATTTTTTAAATTTCTGGTTGACCATTTTCTGGATAATACACTTTGCTCCATAAATTTGACTACAGTATTTTTTTAATGTAGGTACTTCTTAACTGTAAATTTTCTCCTATAAATTGAGTACTCTCATCCAAATTGATTTTAAAGAAATTAATTACATTTATTTTATAATTCATAGGGGACCCGCTGGCTATGACAGAACTCGAAATGCAGTTATTGGAAATAAAGATTTTGATCTTACCTACTTAGAAGAGGCTTATACTACTGAGCACTGGCTTGTCCGCATATATCGTGTAAAAAAACCGCACGAATTTAATAGGCCATCATTAAAACTTACCGAAAGAACAATAAATGGAGCTAATTATGTTTCAAGAAAGGTAATTTTTTTTAAATAATATGGAAAATAATTAATTTTTAATTTTTCAGAACACAAAAAGGCGAAAAGGTTACATTAAGAACAGGCCAACTGTTATAAAAGGAAAGCGAGTTCGTAAATAAATCAGTTCACAGTTTATGAAGATCATATAAAAGGGTTATTTATGAAATATTTTCTTCGACGTTGCAAGAATAGTAAAAAACAAATAAATAAAAATTAAACCTGTGTCGATAGAGTCCATTTATAAAATACTTTTATAGCATAACTAAGTAAATATTATTTTATTCAACAAATGTTCCCAAATTATAAATATAAATTTTATGAGGATCATTGTTGTTTTTCTATGGTTAGTAAAATATTGTGGTGAGTAGTGTTTATATACTATTTGACCGAAGTCAACATATTTTATTTACTTGTAAAGAACTTAATGAAATTTATACTCTTTGTTTACAGGTTTGTCTCAAAGTAATAATGAACAAACTTGAAGATTTCATTGAAATCCAAATTTAATATATATTGATGGTCCAACTAGCAAGTTTTTGTATATTTTCAAAAGAGTATTATGTGGTTAATACAAAATAATTAAAAGAATAATGAATTAACTATTCATTGATTTAAAAAAATAAAAAACAAAATTAATAACGAAAACCAACATCACAGTAATAATAGAATACGACGTTAATTTATAAAATCAGAATCAAAATAATTTTAAAAAATACAGAGTAAATATTTAGTTGGTAAGCCCTTCTGTTTAATAACCGCTTCCAAATTATTTGGCATTGATTCACCACTTTGCGGCAGTAGGACGGGTTTATATTCTTCCACTCCTCAATAAGGGCTGTTTTTGGCTGACCACTAGTAGAAATTGTGTGATTTTTTAACTTTCCTTCAGGTTACTCCATGTGAGCTTAATACGATTGAGGTGTGCAAAGCGGGTTGGAGCTTCCATGTTGTGTGATCAATTATTAAGAAGTCGTAATTTAAATTATTAAGTAACGCTGCAACTACACGTTCAAGAAATTGCTTTCAAGTTGATCACACATAGTGTTTGTCAAAATTCATTCGAATTGATAGCTGTGACGTAGGCTGTGCGCAACTTGATAGTCAATTCAAGATGCCATCGTCAAGGCAACAACTCAAAATTTCACAACGAAGCACGAGAATTTATTTACAAAAACTGTGATCAGCTGTTTAACTTGACCGTCAAGTTGCCTCACGAATTGAAAGGAAAAATTAATATCAACCAATTGATTGATGGTTGGTTGTCAAGTTCGAAAAGTTTCGGAATTCATTTCCGATTGTAACAATCAAATCCACAGGAATATCATACTTCTGAACTGTGAGTTAATCACCACTCACAAATAAAGCCAATAAAGGATTTTCGTCAGCGAGAAAAAAACAATTAGAATTTGGATTTTTAATATTTAAGAAAAGTTAAAGTGTATTAAGAAAACTATTTTTTAACAGCACATAACAAAAAGAATGGATTATTTTACAAATCTTGTTGCTAGTATGTTTCTGTCTATTCGTTTTCTTCTTTTTTTTCTCTCTCTTTACAGTCGGCCACTCCTGAGATTGTAGTGACCTCGCTGCTCATCACCAGAATCTTCTGAATTTTGAACAAGATCATCGTCGTCGTCTTCTGGTAAAATGCACCATGGCTTAAGTTTATCTGAAGCAAACACGGATTTATATTTGCGTTGCTTTCTTTTCGATTCATCTTCTATGATGTATCAGTCGTTATTAAGGACTTCGGTGACAATGAAAGGTCCTTTAAAACGAGGTTCTAACTTTCGCGATTCTGCAGTGCTGCCGATTTCATTTTCAGCCAGCACGAGATCTCCTTTTTCAAACTTTTTAGGTTTACTATGAAGTTGATCATATCGCTCTTTAGCTTGTTTCCGCTGTTTTTGGATACGTTCGGCAGCATCTTCTCAAGTTTTCGTCGATGGATGTAACTACATCATTTTGAAGAATGTGTAACAGTTTGTTTGTATCTCGGGGCTGGAAGCTTTACAAAATTTCATGTGAACTTCGTCCAGTTGAACCGCTTTTTAACGAATTTAAATTCCATTGAATATCTCGCAGCTTTTTGTCCCAAAATGTATCTTCTGGTGTCGATGGTCTCAGCATTGAAAGTATTGTTCGATTCATTCGCTTGACTTGTCCATTCGCTCGAGGGGTACGGACTGCATTCAGGACATGTTTAACATCATGTTGTTTGCAATAGTTTTCGAAGTCTTTGGATGAGAAAACGATGCCTCTGTCACTGATAATTCGCTGTGGCATTGTAAAGAATCCGCTTATCTCATTAAGAACATTTAAGACGTGCTATGTTGATGTATTCTTGACTGGTCGTATCAACACATACTTAGAGAAAACGTCCGTGATCACTAAAATATGTTCGTTTCTGCGACAGCTTCTGGGAAATGGTCCCATATGGTCGATGTGAAATTATATTCACCTTTTCTTCCGCCAAGTTGTTTAGCAAACGCACAGTCGACACATGCTTTCAAATATGTTTTCGTAAAATTTCGCATTCGAGGGAACCAAAGATGTTGCTTAAGCTTTTCGAGCGTTCTTTCCAAGCTTAGATGACCTGAATTCTCATGAGCGTCGCGCAAAACTTGCCAACGCATCGCTTTCGGAACTACCCACAACTTTTTACCATCAACTTTTCGATATAATCTACCGTTCTCAATTGCGTAGTCGGTGATCATGTCTTTTTCATTATTTTTAAATTTGTTAATGATTTCTTGTAAATTTTTGTCCTGTAATTGCATTGAAAATAAAATATCATTTTGATCTAGCACCATTTTTCCAACTTAAAGCAAAGCCGTATCTATCTCATGTGGTTGTTCGTTTGGCATGTGGCTTAAAGCGTCCACATGAGCCATTCGTTTCTATGTTCAATGTCAATATAGAATTCTTGTATTCGTAGCCACCAGCGTGCAATTCGAGGTATGAATTCTTTTTTTGTCATAACTGTCTTCACTGCACTGCAATCAGTGATTACTTTTATTTTTTTACCACAAATGTAATACCTAAACCTTTCCAACGATTCAACCACGGCTAACTTCTCGAGCTCCTAACTGTGAAATTTCATTTCATCAGCACTCGTTGAGCGACTAAAATAAGCTACTGGCCTCCAGTTATCACCATCGTTTTGTAATAAAACACCAGCTAAGCCAATGGAGCTAGCATCTGTATGAACTTGATGCTCAGCTTCGACGTCGTAGGCTGATAAAACTGGCTCGGATACTAGCGCATTCTTCAGTTTTTCGAAAGCATTCTTTTGACTCAATGTCCATTCGAAATGTTGATCTTTGCGCAAGAGTTTTCGTAAAGGTTCAGAAATTATGGCGTATCCTGGAACAAATTTCCTGAAGTAGCCACTCAGCCCTAGAAATCGTCGTATTTCAGTAACGTTCTTAGGAGTTGTAAAATTTTTAATAGCAGCTGTCTTTGCCAGACCTGGACTTATGCCATCAATCGTCAATTTATGTCCCAAAAATTGGAGTGACTGCTTCATAAATTCACATTTGGTCAAATTTGACTCACGCAGGACCTCAAGGACTCTGACCAGTTTATCAAGCCGTTTTTCTTTTTTAACGAGGAGTAGTGGACTTGCGTATTCTGACTCAAAATTTGTAATTATGTCATTACCGATTAGTTCGCGAATCATTTCACCAAGGACAATTTTTTGGTTTCGGGCACACGGTAAGGAGCTTGCGCTATCTGTTTGTCGGAGTCTAAGTTTATTTCAAATTCTATCAGACATGTTTTTCCGAGTTCACTAAATTTGAGATTATTTATTTAGCACTTTTATCAAATCGTTTTTAATTTTCGAATTTCCAACATTACACTGTACATTATTTTCGTTTATTTGTTTGGACGGAAGCATTGTTTTTGTTTGAACATTTTCTTCAAATATCATTGAACTATTTTGGACAACTACACGAATTTCGTTTTCAGTAAACAAATTTTGTCCTAGCAGAATATCGGTGGACAGGAAGTCATCATCAACCACGTAAAGTTCAACGTTGAACTTAATATTGTCGATTATTAAGTTTATTTTGATTTTCTGATTTGAGTGGAAAACTCCCCCACAAATGCCATTAATGTTTATTGAACACGATTCGCGTTTGCAAGGTATCATTTTAGCGTCCGATTCACCAACCATAAGACACTGGCTACCTGTGTCAACAAAAGCTTGAAAATATTTCTCACCCACCAACACTCGTTTTGTAAACATTTCGTCTAGCTTGTTGCATTTTGCTTCACGCACGGTCACATAACAGTAGACCCTAATTGAATGCGTGTTGCGTTGCGCTTCTATCAGAATTGGTTCATGCACATACATTTTATATGAAGCCTACCGAAATGCGCAACGCACTAGCGCAACTCGATTCGAATTTCCTATTTTGACAGTGCCTTCGGTTGTGAAGTTGGCTGCATAAAACAAAAATATTCGAACAGAGAGCAACAAGGAAAACCCAGTGGGAAAATCCATCCTTACATAATGAATTATTCTTTACTTATTTTTCATCCGCAGGGCATGAAAACTTCAATACCAATTGCCCATTACTTTTACACAGGCATGATCGCCACTATAAGCTTCCTTTTGTAATGTATGATATGCATCATACGTGCTTACGTAACCCTTTACTAAAATAAAGTGCAGGGAATGTACTTTCGAAAATCGGAATCAATTGGGCTTCAATTCTTATGCACTTTATTTAATAAGCAGGATGTATGCAAGACAGCGTAAGGCACCCGTACTGTATTGATAAACGACGTGCATATAATCCATTTTAAACTTCTTCGCAACGGAAATTGTAAGCTGTGGCCTTACGTTCACCTTTTTTTGTAAGTGTAAACGGAAGCAGTGGTTACAATTTCCGGTGCGAAGAAGGTTTAAATGAAGGGTTAAATCGTAATTTTTATAGAGAAGATATATAATTGTACATACATATGGCTATTGAACAGTAAAATAAATAAAAAATCTTATTTTTACACAGCCATTTTTGTATGCGCAACGACGAATGATCTTACTACACCGCCGTTCACCATAAGATTAGGGGTATTCACGATGTGGCGTATTTTTGATAAATTCTTACAAAATTTACAATATTTACAACGCATTGTGAACAAACCTTCACTAAAGTCTGGGACGTTCATCATTTAGCAGTACGAGAAAATAAAAGAATTGAAAAGTGAAGATGTAAGGTGCTCCTTATGTAACAAACAACATACTCACTTCAGCCTGATTCT
Source organism: Tetanocera ferruginea (assembly GCA_958299015.1). NCBI lineage: Eukaryota > Metazoa > Arthropoda > Insecta > Diptera > Sciomyzidae > Tetanocera > Tetanocera ferruginea. Next base: position 67,691,979 of record OY282642.1, on the reverse strand, counting down.
GTTTTCACCACCATAAGCTAAACATGAATTATTTAGTAAGCACCTTACGATTTTTCCGACTGGGAACATAAATGTTTTCGATTGTACGCAGCGCTTTTGTTTAGGCTAAGCGTATACAAAATTTGCGTGTCGCTAGGAAGCGCAACGCAACACGCATTCGATTAGGGTCTACTGTTAGGTTTACCACAATTTTCCGGTTCATTTCGAGGATGAACTCTCTAGCAGTCCTTGCATCGCTTCCGTCGTTGTGGTTTTGCACACTTTGTTGATATATGACCGGTTTCAGAACAATTATAACAAACAATTATCTTTTATTTTGTCTCATTTTCGTTCACTTTGAAATCGGTACTTTTTTGATCATTTTAATTTTTCTCACTAAACTTGGTAAATTTATTGTTTGAACAGTTCGACACATTTTTTAAAAAATCGTCAACCGTTTCGCGCATGTGTTTCATAGAATTGAAATGTAATGCAGCTATTGCAAGTTGCAAATCGCGGTGACTTAACCCGTCACCGGGTTATATACCCGTGTATATTTTATTATTGTCGATTCATTTAGTTTATGTCGCTTCCCTAATGCACTCATTCTAAAACAATACTCAGTTATTTTTTCATTTTGTTGTCAAACAGCACTGCTCATCTTAAAGTGAGTTTTAGCTTCATCCAACACGGTTCCAAATTCTTCTATTAATGCCCTCGCGAGATCGTTCCAGTTTGCATACAGTTCGCACGTTGTGTCTAGCCACAATTTTGCAGGACCTTTTAATTTTCCATACACAGCCAATATTACGCACTTATCTTCCCAACCATACGCGACAATAGACCTATTAACACGATCCACAAACTGTTCAACAGAAAATGTTTCTTTTACTGAATCAAAGTCTGGTAACGTTTCTGCGATTTCCTTAACCGAAAACTGATTTCGCACTGATGTAGAACTTAAACGCGCCACTGAGTCAAAACCTTGAAAATCACTTGTCTGTTCGGTGTTGTTTGGTCTATTTTCATTATTTTCACATGAAGCTTGAACAGGCGCACGTGAATTCTGGAACACTGTCACAACATTTTGCATCATTTGTCGCAATTCAATAATTTGAGATTGCAACGACATTTCATCATCATCGATGTCAACTTTATCACTGTTGAGTGCCTCACTTATCTGCTGCACCAGCTCAGCTTTCGATCCGACGGACGAAAGATTTTGTTCGCGAAGTAGTACTTTTAATTTTTCCACTTTTAGCGTCGAAATTTTGGCCATTTTAAAAACGTTCAATTGTTTTCTTTTTAAACAAACAAACTAATGCACCAACACGCCGTAGCAGACACAACAACAGCAACAGCAGATCAACCAAATAAGCACCAACAACAGCTCACAAAAAAAAAATCTTGTATGAAGTTTTAATTCTTTTTTTTTTATTCCGATTCTCGTTTTTATTATTCATTCGCTTCACGTTTTTTTTATTCTTTTTTCATTACTCGTTATTATCGTCGTTTCGTTTACTTCATTTTTTTTCGTTACTTCTTAAGGTACTATTAAGCTGGAAGTTCATTCGATGCATTTGCGTTTTTCATCCGTTTACTGGGGAGATTACGATTTCCGGGGCGCCGCGATTTGACGATGGATTCCAAGAGTACTCTTAATAAAAATAAGAATAGCCAAAGGAAATGTTTTGTTATCGATTTGTTTTCGAGTTATCGATTTTTTAAATTTTATTTTTTGCTATAAAGTCTATGAAGAAAATCGGCTATATTATTCTTAATATATAACCGATATTAATGAATAAGGTGTTATATAAAAGGTTATATATAAGGCTTTTAGAAAATTTTTAAATTAATGAAATCTGTTGAGTACTTTGTATTTTATAGGCATTTTTGTTCAATAAAAAAATATTTTCTTACACAAAACCGTTATTTTCTCAAAAATTACCGTTATTACTATGAATTATAAAAAGTAAATTATTAAAGCTTGAAAATTTATCTTTCATTTGATATATAAAATATATAATTTATTTGACTTTTTGTGGTGTTTTTTATGATACAATGATTTGCCCTTGTACGGGAAATTGCTTATTTCACTCATTTGTACCTTAGATGTTTTGTTTTCTTACTCCATATTGACAAATATTGCCATTACAATAAATAATTGTTTTTAAGGCAACATTGTAGCTACAATATTTATATGAATTAACGGGATTTTCAAGTCAGTGAAAAAAATTTGGGGAGATTACGATTTCGGGGCGCCGCGTTTTGACGATGGATTCGAAGAGTACTCTTAATAAAAATAAGAACAGCCAAAGGAAATGTTTTGTTATCGATTTGTTTCCGAGTTATTGATTTTAAAAAAATTTTTTTTCTATAAGGTCTATTAATGATTAAGGTAAAATATTAATGATTAAGGTAAAATTTAAAAGGTTATATATAAGGCTTTTAGAAAAGTTTTAAATTAATGAAATCTGTTGAGTACTTTGTATTTTATAGGTATTTTTATGCAATAAAAGAATATTTTCTTACACAAAACCGTTATTTTCTCAAAAATTACCGTTATTACTATGAATTATAAAGAGTAAATTATTAAAGCTTGAAAATTTATCTTATTTAGCTTATTTCACTCATATTTACCTTAGATGTTTTGCTTTCTTACTCCATATTTACGAATATCGCCATTACAATACAATATTTATATGAATTAACGGGATTTTCGAGTCAGTTAAAAAAATTTGTATTTTTTGGTCGACCAGTTAATAAAAAAATATAAATATTTTTATCTATCGAAAAAAAGGTAAAACTTTCAGCTTATCAAAAAATATATATTTTTAGTACCTTAAAAACGAAAATTTTGCAGAAAAAAAACGGTTCCTTTAACTAAAAAATTCAAATCTAATATATATTCGCTTATAAATTTCAAAACATTTTTGAAATTATATTTGTATTATATATCGTTGAAAAGGCATTTAATTACCTTTCGAATAGCACGTCAATCTTTAAGATCCATTGGATATTGGCAAAGATATAGAAAATTTTGTGAACAGATTTTTTAACAAAGAAAACACTTGGAAAATTTTAATTTTATGTAATATAGTGTGAAATTAAATAAAAAATGTATATTTTTATATGTCAAACAAAAGGTTGAACTGTTAGCTTTTCAAAAAAATATATTTTTAGTAACTTAATAACGTAAATTTTTTAGAAAATAACGGTTCTTTTTATTAAAAAATTCAACTTTGGAATAAATTCGCTTATAAAATTAAAAATATTGTAGCAATGATATTTATAAGATATATATTTGCAAGGTCATTTAATGACCTTTAAAATGACATATCAATCTTAAGGATCCATTGAGTAACGGCAAAGATATAGATGTTTTTTTGAACAGATCTTTTAACAAAATTTTTTTTTAAGAAATCGATAACTCGATAACTAATAGAGTTATCGATTTTTTGTTCGGCGAATCATGTTTTTTTGTTGTTCTCTACCAGAAAACATCTTCAAATCGCGGCGCCCCGGAAATCGTAATCGTGCCCGTTTACTCGATGGCGTTATAAAATATAAGTATGTGAAAGCTTATGGGAGCGAGTTCAATGGTTGTGAACGTTACGCTGGCAAAACGCTAGTTACGCAAGAAAGTTGAAATTATTTCAACTTTTCTTGCGTAAATTGCGTTTTTTTTTGACAGCTCGTTACTTATAACGAAAAGCGAGAAGAAAGTAAAGCAACGAGTCAGAAGCAATTGCTTTCAGGGATGTCTCTTGCACATAGATCTTGAAAATTTTAAATGTCTTATAGTACGTTTACACTGATTTCTAAATGCGCATTTAGAAGTTCGAAAATTCAACCAAATGTCAAGTGTTCACATTAGGGAGAAGCGTTAAATGCGTATTTAAATTGACAAGTATGTGAACATGAATTGACAAGTATTCGAACATGCCGAACATTTATAAGGCTGTGTGCCAATCGGAAACTTTTCACTCGTGGTAGGAAGGAAAATTCTGAGTTGAACAAAATTTCTGTCTATTGAAATTGAATTGTCATTTTTACTGTGCCAAATGAAGCATGAAAAGTTAACTGCTGCGTTTTCTAATTTTTTTTTTATTGAAAATTATATATGTTTAATAAATACTGTTGCTTTGCGTAAAATAAGATTATTAAAGCAATAGTTGTGTAAACATGTATAAAAATTAAACAAAAAATCATTGGGTCTTTTGACAAAAATAGGTCGTCGTCAATATAATATCTATATTGTGTTAATTTGTTGAAAATGCATAACCAATGAATGCTGCTCAGTACATATGTAGTTCAAATTAGTATTTTGTTCTGAAATGTATTGAAATGTAAAAACAAAATCGACGTTTCTGCACATGTAAAATTTTTCACTTATCAGTTTAGTGTACTTAACCATCGATTTATTCATATTTATTTTTATTCAACATGTTTTTGATATCATTTTATTCCATTTATAAAATATACTAATGAAAAAAAAAATCAGTAGCAGTGCTAAAATTTTGTCCACCGAACCTAAAAACCTTAAAACTTAACACGCACTCCGAAAAAATCTCACTTAGTCTTGACCTTGCAACACCCGAAGTTGCAAATTTTTAGTAAACCATACAAAATTTGAACACGTGCTTTGAAAAAAAGTTCCAGTTGTACCCATTCTAAAATTAACCTTGATGTATTTTACGGTTATTCCCAAAATATTTTGTTTATAATGAAATCCGTCAGTAAGCTAAACCATTTTGCAAGAAACCTCAAAAAATCATGTTTTACGTACATATATGTATATATTAATAAGTGTAATAGTTGTAAGAAAATAAACGGTCTCAAGTTATAGGCCTGAAAAAGTTCGTTCAATCTGCATCAAAAATTTGAAAATATTTGCAATTGCATTAGTGATAATAATGTTTTCATGTATTTTTTTTAGATTATTTTCAATAACTCCATTATTTCTTATACAATCTTCGTTATCAATATACCATTGGAAAAGTTTGGACGTCTGTCATTTATTTTTAGACAGAATTGCTTAAACCGAATAACAAAAAGGACTAATTTAAAAAAAAATTATATTGAAGAAAAGACCTGCCGGAAAAATATTGTAAACCATCAATAGGCATGTGCGGCTATTTGTTTAATAATGTGTGGCTCTTATTTTATTTCCCCATTTGTGTGCAATTTACCTGAAGGTAAAATTTTCAAAATCCAATATACTGTATATTTATACTCTATAATTATATTTATAAATCCTTATATACATTACATTTTGAGCACTACACCACCGCCCGCACATTGCTTTAATGAAAAATTAATATATTCTGAATATGAACAGCATCCAGAAAAATCATCAAGCAATACTATTTTCTCAGAAAAAAAAGTCAAAATAATGTAGCTTATATATTTTACACAACCCTCCTCTTAATTTTTCCAAACTTCAGTGCAACTAAGACATGCTTTTTTTAAATTTTCGCTTGTGTCAAAAATTCTCTTCCCTCTTGTCAAAATTTACACTATACCCTGAGTATCAATCCGAGTCAAAAGTTTCCGATTGGCATACAGCCTAAGCAAAACAATCTGACAGTAAACAAAATTGACAACTAATGAAACGAGTTCAAGTCAGATATGAGCAAAAAGTAGCGAGTAGCAGTTTTTCGAATATCGAATCAGGGTCGCAAACTGCTAAATGCTCATTAGAAGTAGCATTTAAGTGAATTAACTTGACAGAATTTTCTATGGGTAAATGCGCATTTAGAGAAGCATTAATGAAATAAATGCGAATTAAGCTTTAAATGCGCATTTAGCTTCCAGTGTGAACATAGTATAAGATTTTTTTTTGATAATTTGTTAAAATGACGTGTTTAATACTTAGAATCTCAATTTTTATGATTATAAATGAAAACATTTTGAGTATTTTTGTGTAAAAATGATGAAAATTATTGAGAAATATGACTATAAGAACATAGAAACTGTTTTATAATGTTGCAGCCCTTGCTTGCTCTGAACGTAAAACGCAGTGATTGAACTCTAGCATAATTTTCTTGCGTAAATTGCTGTAGCGAGTAAACGGATGAAAAACGCAAATGCATCGAATGAACTTCCAGCTTTACAGTGTGGAGCTATTAAAAACCACACCTTTTTTATTAATTTTTTTTACATAGTTTTATTAAATTATTTAATTCAAATTTATTTACATTATGTACAGTTAAAGTTGAAGATATAAAAAAAATTTTTTTTGTTTTTGTATTTTTTGTTTATTTTCTAGAGGTCGTTGAAGTTGGCGTGTTTAAAAAAAGGTTGTCGGTTGGTTTCTCGTCTCCAGCATTTCCAAGGCGTCGGAAAGTAAAAAATCAAAGTGCATTCTTCAGTAAAGGGTTGTAGTTGAGCACTCTACCTACGCAAATAAAAAAATAAGGCAAACAAAAAAAATGGCATGCGTTAAAAACAAATTTACAAAAAACTCCTCTTATTGGCAGATATTCTTAGCCGTAAAAAACAAAATATAAAAGTTTCTTTGCTTTTTATAGGTAGAGTGCTTAACAGAGTCAGAGATAATGAGATGGGAAACTTCTATTTAATGATGTTTTTTTTCATGTTTCCCTCCAAATTCATGCTTCTTCTTCAATTTTTTGGGTACTTTTGTGAGTCTCATATATTGTATACATGATTCACCTCATAGTTGTCAAGTATTATTGTCAGATTCTATTAAAAGGGTTGCATTGCAAAAAAAATAAAAATGTACTATTATATCAAAGTTGCTTCGAACTTAAATGCTGTTTGCGGTAGAACAATGGTATTTTCTTTTCCCGATAAAAGAAATCAAGAATATATTCCATTTTTCTGCACCCTCTATGCAAAGAGTGCAGAATATATTACAATTTTTATTAATTCCAAAAACTTTGCCCTGTTCTAAGTAGATAAAACACAAAAAAACCAAATTTTGTCATAATTCTACTTTAGGGCCCACGTCTTTTTATTTTTTTTTTTTGAGTTGGAATAGTTAGATTATATGTATTTGGACTCGCTACGCCCAATGGTGGCAAAATAAAAGGATTTTTTTTTGTCTAGGAGATAAAATTCATCAAAGTTCGAAAAAAGCTTATACAAATCTGTGATTTTTTATAATTTTTTAACGAATATTCAATATTAAACAACAAGTTTTAATAGAGAAACTTGCCTTTATTGTTAATTTATTTTAGCAACAAATTATTTACCGTTTTAATCAGAGTGGCACCAAAATGCATAGCCTCATACTTTTGCTTTAAGTTAATCGTGCCCTTCTAGTTTGAATATTTGGAATATTTTTCTCTTTTTAGTAGAAACAGCTTTGAGAGAAGAAAGTTAAATGAAGGAAGTAAATATTTTTACCAACAAAACAATATGAAAATGTTTCAAATCTAGTTTTTTATCTAATGAAATCTTTAAGTGAAACGTATTGCTTATTTTATGTTTCGATTTTATAACAAAAACGTATTCATTTTAGCTTCTGAATTTACAGATAAATATTTTTTATCTTCCAAATAAAAGTATTTTTCATTCTAAAGAAGAAATTCATTAACTTTTAAAATTTGTGGTTTTACACTTTCGCCCTGTTTACCAAGAGTTATACAATGATCTCTATTCAATATTTCAATCGCTTTCCTAATTTGCGTAAAGCAATATCTTATTCACCAACTTAAAACTTGTTAAAAAATAATTGGTGAATGGTAAAAAGTTGTTCAACACAATGGGTTCCGTAAGCGAGAAGGTAATCAGTGATTTAAATAATCTGGATTACTCTCTCAATTGCATGTTAGTAGGATTTTGTTGGGGCTTTATGTTCAATATTTTCTTAAAATGTCACTTTTCAGTTCCTTCAGTTGACATTTAAAGGTAGAATTTTAAAATCGTCAATTTAAAGAAAGAACTGCAATTTATCTTACTTTTGAGATCAACATTTTTGTGAAAAAAACATTATTAAATTTAAAAGGTCAGAATTTGTTTGAGAAGAGAACCAAAAACTGCAAAATTCTTAAAGAGGGCCAAAATAATAAAAAGTTATTCTGTACCTTGATTCTATTCCTAGTGGAGACGTTCTGTAACAAAAACCGGGCTGTATAAAATTAATTCCGAATAAAATAGTACTAGTACAATTCTACTATAATTTCGTACTTATTAATTCGTAGTGAATAATACCTACTCTAAATAGTACAAAACTACGTTTTTATGCAACTCTGCTGTTGGCTTTCATGCCAAGGTGGGTTTAAGATTAAGAGCACGAACAGAACCAAAGCGGATGACGGCTGGCGGATTCGCCGTTCAGCAGAATACATTAAAATGTATGCACTCGGCAAAAACGAATTCGCTGGGCGAATCCGCGACGGAAAAACGCCAGAATAGAATCTATTCTATTTTTGCTATGGCGGCTGGCGGTCCTCTCTCTGAGTAACATAAATGTTGCCATACTTTTGCTAAGAATTGGCTGTGTTTAATGTAATTTTTTTAGTTTTTAGTATATTCTGACGTTTGGTTTTTTGTGTCTGTGTTATATTTATGTGAATTCGCAATAATATACGAAATAATTGTCTTCATAATGGATTTTGATGAACACTTAATTGAATAAGTCAAAATTTTTTCATATATGTTAATCATGTTGTCCGTCTGTTGCACCCCTATCAGTCAATTGTACCACTACCGTGACAAAAAGCAACTCTGTTCCGACAACCGCCAGCCGCTCTTGTTGTAGACGTGTTTCAGCTCAATTCGCCGAGAGAGGACCGCCAGCCGTCAGTCGCTTTGGTTCTGTTCGGGCTCTAAAGCAGTGAGCGCTTTCAAGCGATACAACTGTTCCAGTAGAAAACCTTATTAGCGCTTTTTTTCTATGACTGAGTTGATAAGTCAAACATCAAAAATATTGGCAAGTTGTTAAAATGCAATGCCGTGCAACATAAATTTTGACAAATAACAATGAATGCGCATGTTCTTGTAGTTTTGAGAGCATATTTTTAAAATTAATACTGAATAAATTAACTTAAAAGAGACAAAAATTACAATTTCCTGGTTAAGCTACCAATTTATTCAATAAACTGTTCTGCATTTCATTAATTTGACAACTATTTTGACGTTTCAAATAGCAAACTATTCAGAAAATATTACTTATTGAGAGCGCTGGACGTGGCCACTGAGTTTTCACCAGACTGCTTAAATTTAAGGAAACTGTTGAATTATGTATTTAATTAAGGTAACTGGGGAGTATGTCAAAAATTGCACTAACACATTTGTAGAGTTTATGTTGGTATTGTTGCCATTTTGACAGAAGGCTATCTCTTTCTTGCCGAAATTTGTCGAAGTTTCCCATCTCATTATCTCTGACAGAGTCTATGAAGATCACAATAAATCAAGTTTCATCGAAATCGATCAAGCAGAACTCGAGATATCTTAGAAACCAATTCGAAAAAACTTGTTTCGAGAAAAACGCGATTAGATTTTCTTCTATGAACGATAATATATGAATAAATGCGTGACATACGAATATAATGTATGTTATATCTTTTTTGTTATTTGATATTTTTCAAATTTCATATACGTATTCTTAAGACCTTAAGGAACCAGATTCTAAAAAAAAAACAAAAATTATTTTTCATTTTTTACAAACTAAAATAGTACCTTAAGCATAAGCTTCGTTTTCGTTTTGTTCTTTATCACTTTATGTTTTCATTGACCACATATTTTCGCTTCGTATTTTTCATCTCTTTGTTTCTCTTAGGGTAAGTGATATTGTTATTGACACCCTAAAATTTCGGCACAGTTATTGACAACCTTCCTTTGCATAACGTTTGCTGCAATTTTAAAGAATGAATCTGGCAACGCTTACAAAAAAAAAAAAAAAAAATATGTTTATTTTTTATGGTTTCTTTGCTGACCTCTTTTTTGTTATTTTAGTGCTGTAAGAAAAGTTGTGATGAATATACTCATACGAGCAATTAAGATCAAAGGTATTTTTTGTTGTGATTTTATTAAGAAAAGTGTAAAGTAAAATAGTCGACTACACTTATTACAATTAATTTTTTGTTTAAAAATTATCTTATTTATACATGTTGAAACGTATTTAAAGTTAATATTTCTTAAAATAATATATTTTATCGTTAATATAAAAATAAATGCTGTTGCCAATAATTGTCTTAAATTGTTCACTGATTTCAGTTGTTGGCAGAGGGCTGTCAATAACTGTCTCATATGAAGAGTACAATTATTGTCATCGCTAATTGTTGTTACTTTATACAGTCAATTTTACACAAATTTTTTTTCAATTTTTTTTAGAACAATGCCAAAAGTAACGCGATCATACAATGAAGAAATGCTTAAATCTCAGAACGAAAATAATTTTTAAAATTTTATTGAGCATTATATCGCTATTGACAATTAGGTAAATTTTATTTTTTTTTTTAGTAAAGGTTTTTTATTTAAAGTAATTTACTACTAACGTAAGAAAAAAGCGTTTTTTTATAAAATTTATGAAATATCTAATCATTTAAGTGCCTATCTACGGTAAAATGAAATAAGTTCTTATTATTATATGATGCCAATAACTATACATTAAGTCTATGGCAATAATTGTACCATGTTGCCAATAATTGTACTAACTCGAGTGTCAACAATTATACCAAGTGGCCAATAATTAAACTCCGTTGAGATGCCAAGAGTTGTACTCACACTGTCAATATCTATCACATTGGATACTTTTTTAAAAATTATGCATTTTCTATTATTGAAAAATATTTTATAAAAAATTTTTGCAATTATTTAAATTCAAGAATTATTAATGATACAAATGAGTATTTGCTTAACTACTCAAAATAAATCATTTTTTAATGAAGTGAATTCAAATATGAAATTTCCTTATGGGTGTAAACAACTATACCGCTTACCCTATGCACGTTTCTTTTTGTTATGTAGCCATTTTCGTTATGTTATAATATTTTTTTTTTAAGTTTCAACCAACGCTACGTCCAACTTGAAACTTGAAACTGCCGTTACATTAAAAATGATTGTCCTTGAACACCGGCGCTCCAGTTAAATGTTCGCGGAAGTCTCAATTGACTCGATTGCCACTTTTCACTTATGATTTTTTAAAGTTTCTTATTGGATTTCGGATCCCACTTCTGAACTGTAACAATCAAATCCACAGGAATATCATACTTCTGAACTGTGAGTTAATCACCACTCACAAATAAAGCCAATAAAGGATTTTCGCCAGCGAGAAAAAAAAACAATTAGAATTTGGATTTTTATTATTTTAATATTTAAGAAAAGTTAGTGTATTAAGAAAACTATTTTTTAACAGAACATAACAAAAAGAATGGATTATTTAACAAATCTTGTTGCTAGTTTGTTTCGATTCCGATTTCAAAAGGTGTTCTCGATTCCGATCGGAAAGCAATCGGAATCGAACTTGTATTCAAACATGTTGTTTTCCGAACGTATCAACTAAATTACAGCAGATCTGACGTTTCTATTATATTTTGAAAAAAAAGCCTTTTAAAAATAAAATAAATTAATAAAAATGAGTACTGTAGTTATCGCTACACTTTACACAAATGAAGTGAAAGATTATATACGACCATCCTCAATGCTGCAGTTAGAAGCAACTTTGCGTTTTTAGCGGAAGATGGCTAACAAAGCTCTGTTGGAAAGGATGCCAGCAATTTTTTGAGTGTCCAAATTATAAGCAATTATGTTAAAAATATTTTAACGGAGACTGTCGTATGTTAGCCCATCCACAATGACGACAACGAGCGACGAGCGTCAAACGTCACTTTTTTTTCACATGTATTTCTTATGGGATGAACTTTTGGAGACAATCGCGACGACATTGTTGCCCGACATCAAATGTAGCTGTAGCCAGCTTCAATTTAATTCTAATTTGGCGACAAAAACAGACGACAAAAGTAAATGTCAGCCATTGTTTACATTCGTGTTTTTCATGCCGGCTGTTCGAGTGCTCGTTTTTGTGTTCAATTTATATATTTAATTGCAAACTTTGATGTGAGTTTATTAAATAATATATTTTAATTTAAATTCGATTCAATAACCTGAAAAAATATTGCTGATTTCACTAAGCACTTTCTGCTGTAGCTTGTTGTTGTCGCGTTTAAAAAATTCAAGTCGCCCGAAATTCTCTACAACGACAGAGTGGAGATCTGTCGCCCGTTGTCGTCATTGTGGATGGGCTATGTAAAATAAATTTTATAAATCAAATAAAAATGTCGTATGTCATTAAAATACAGTCGTCAAATGATAAAAAAGCATTTGTCGGTATGGAAACTTTTTATTTCATCTTATATTACTCAAATTTCATTAAAACAATCAGAATCTTCCAGTAAAAATTTCAGCGAATTTAAATTTCGATAAAGCGGATTACAGAACACCTACAATCCGCCAAAAAACATATATCAGATTCAAAGATCGGAATCGGATTGCAGAACACCTTTCAATCAAATGTCATCGGAAGTAAATCTGATTCCAACGTAAATCGTATTTCAGAAAATACTTGATTATTCTTGCTCACAAAGCACACGCACAGAGCACTGCAAAAGTCATCAGAGTAAATTAACCCATTAACGCCGACGGGTGCGAAAACGCACCAAAAATAGAGGTGTAGCTGAAAATACATAGAATATGTTTGGTAAATGGTATCGCTTTGCCATCTTTTGATATCGATAATACATGGAAAGGTCTACACATGCCACCTGGACAGGTAAGGTATAAGAAGTCATCTACTAGCTGATTATATCATCGCCAGGTACCAGTTTTCCGACACGTGAAAAAATCTTCATCCAAAACCCGAAAACATGCGAATATTTTTTATTTTTTAAATATGTATTGGTGGGGATTGGTAGTCATTGAGCTTATCTCATAATATTTTAAAATATTTAGCTGTAAAGGTCTTTGTACAATTTCATGTTGTGCGTTTACGCACCCATCTGCGCTAGTGAGAACATTTTTAATTTAGAAAATTTTACTCTTAACTAAGCACTTTGCATGCAGTGGTATTATGAAGCAAGTACCTTGCTGTGTGTTTATCAGTGTTTTTGGTGATAGAGTCTCATTTCTCATTTCATTCGTGAATTGGAAGCCATATTAGAGAATGAGTGGTCGAAAAATTGTCAGATGCAGCGGACGGCTTAAAGGATATAAAAGATGTCCCAGACGACCTAATATTTACTGATGAAGGTGGATCTTCCAATACTGATAATGACTTGCAATGTATACCCGATACATGTGGTACCGCAGAAATGCACATTGAGTACCACACGTTGCAGTGGCCGTCCCTGCTCGGAACAACAGCCAACGCAGGCGCTACAAATGAAGTCGACGAAGTGACGCAAACGCAGCCTGCAAGTATATCGGACACGAACGAGTCGGAAATTGCAATGAAGAATTTGGCAGAAAAGTATTGTTAGTGTTTGCGCTCGTTCGATATTGTTTTTGTGTTAAATGTGTTCAACTCTGCATTCCAAGCTTGTGCTCGCCTATGCAATTGTTGGGGTTGTTCGTGGATGATAAGATAATCGATCACATTGTGGAAAACACCAACGCTTATGCAGGAAAATTGAATAGTTGCACTCATTTTCACATAAAGTGCATACATTTAATAATCACTATTTAGTAGTAAAAATGTACTCACTAACGTCGATGGGTGCGAAAACGCACCAGTCACGGGGAAAAAACTAATAGTGGGTAGGAAGCTAATTTTTTGTGCGCAAAATCCGACAGAACTTAAGGGGTCCCCTCAAAGTTTCAACCCTCTACGCCCATGAACAAGGGAGCCAACATTAATGGGTTAAAACTAGTATTACTAGAATTTTTGCCGAAGCCGAAGCCGATTCTTCGGCAAAATGAAAATAATCGGCCGAAGGCCGAAGCCGAAGCCGAATAAGAAACAAATGTTTTCAAGTAAAAAAAATTATAAAATTAATTCTTTGCTTTTGTTAAGGGCCGATGTTGAATGTGAACCACACCTAAACGTCAAAATTTTTCTGCATTTCATTTGGCGTTTCTCAATTTCAGACTAACTCAATTTGAACCATGGAAAGATACATAACCGAGCCACGCGTAAAAGTTATTCAAGAAATGGTAACAGTGGATGATCAATTTTCGAAGAAAATCATCTTTAGTGATGAGGCACATTTTCACCTCAGAGGATTCGTCAATAAGCAGAATTGCTGCATTTGGGCGAATTATAATCCAAGAGTGACTGTCGAAAAATCAATGCGCCCACAAAGAGCGACTGTTTTGTGCGGTTTATGGGCTGGCGGCATTATCGGGCCATATTTATTTCAAAATGAGACCGGTCAGGTAGGTACTGTGAATGTTGTTCGCTATCGTGAGATGATAACGAACTTTGTATATCCCGAATTGGTAGATATGGATGTGGACATTATGTGGTTTGAACAGGACGGTGCCACTTGCCGCACAGCTAACGAAGCAATGGCTCTTTTGCGCGACAAATTCAATGGCCGTGTTATCTCACGTGTTGGCGATGACAATTGGCCGCCAATATCATGTGATTTGACACCGTTGGACTTCTTTCTTAAGGGTTATTTGAAAGAAAGGTATACGTCAATAAGCCAGCAACAGTTGAAGAGCTAAAGGATGAGATAATTCGGCACATTTACGGCATAGAACCTCAATTATGCCTCAACGTCATCGAAAATTTGAACCATCGGATGGAGGTGTGCCACCGAGGTCGCTGCAGCCATTTGGACGATATTTTGTTTCATACATAATTGAACTATATCAATATTATTTTAATAAAAAGAAATTACAGTAATTTTCTGAATAATTTGTATTTTATTCAAAATCAACATCGGCCCTTTAAATTTAACCACCCTTTTTTTTTATATTCATTTCAGTGCAAAAAAACTTACTAAAATCATTAAATTCGAGTTAAACGCAAGAGTTTTTCTGCAAAATTCGGATTTTTCTGTAATCGAATTATTGACGTCAGGATAAAGTAGAAAAAAATTGAATATATTTTCGATCCAGTCGAGAAAAGCTACATAAATGTAATACTAACTAAAATTTGGCAGAAAATTGGTAGCGTTAACTCGACTTTTATATTTCAGTCCATAACAAAAGCAAAAGAGTAACAGTCGGACTCGCTGCATTTATCATTTGAATAAAATTTTCAAAGAATGAACACCAACTCATGAAAGAACAGAAAAGGAGAGAAACACAAAACGAACAATGAAAATGTTTCAAATGCATACTGAATAATTCAAAAAAATTCAAAAAACAAATTGCTTAGCAAAAACATTCGGCAAAAATAATCGGCTATTTCGGCCGAAGCAGAAGCCGAAGATCAAAATATCGGCCGATTATGCCGATTACCGAAGCCGAAGCCGAATAATCGGTCGGACACTAGTTAAAACAGAAAGCGCTACTAACAGTTGGTCAATAACTGATTTCACGATATTAAAACTTGAATAACAACTTTCAAGTTAATAGCGAAGGTTTGCAGTGAATTCTTACAGATTAAATTTTAATTATTGCATTAGCATTTACGTTATGCGTTTTAGAATCAAATGAAAAACAAGGCCTAACGAACAATTTTGTTGGGCATTGATATAGCTGCTCAAATGTTTAGATTTACGCAAATAATGCTGTGAGTGCAACAAACGTCAAACGAAAAGGCAACAACAACTGAACAACTCAAATTCGCACAGCTGACTTTGACACCTTGCTCACTTCCTCGCCAATAAGCGTCTTCCTTGTTATTCTATGTATCATGCATAGCAGCAATGATGCAATGGGCGTATTTTTAAGTATTTCGTAGTAGCATCGGGATCAATACTAAATTATCATCGAATCCGATAAAACACCAAAAAACTCTTGTATAATTACAAAATATTGTTTTCAGCTGAAAAAGAATTTCGTTAATAAACGTTCATAAAGAAATATTGTAAATGCAAAGATGTGAGTGTTGTTGACAAGAATATAATTGATATAAAAAGATTGTTTTGAAGATTTTCAATAAAAATATTATACACTCAAAACAATTCTGTAGTAAAAATAAATAAAAATATATTTAAAACAAATGTAAGGTAGTAGCTCGCCGTCCAAATAAAAATGTATTTATTATGACTAAATTAATTTATTTATTTTTACTACAGAATATAAGTAGTAACAGTTTATTGCATTTAATTTTACTACAAGTATAGTTTTTTATACTACATATTTATTTAAACAAAATTCGAACACGCACTTTTGTTTGCAGTATTTTAAAATAGTTTACTACATGTGTAGCAGTGTTGGGCAAAATTAAATTGTTTTTAAAATTAAATGATTACAATTAATTAATTGTTAATTGTGCGCCCAACAATTAGCAATTAATCAATTGTTAATTGCAACTATTGAAATTAACAATTAATCAAATGTTAATTGCAACTTTTGCAATAAACAATTAATCAATCGTTAATTGCAACTTTACAATTAACAATTAATTAATTGTTAATTGTGACTTCAACAATAAGCAATTAATTAATTGTTAATTGCAATAATTAATTAGACTAAAAAACTAACAATTAATTTGCGGAAAAATGAAGTATATTTTTTTCATTCGTTTAAGTTTAAAACAATTAATTTTATTTAATCTTGTAATATATAAAATCAAATGTTTGTCCCTCTGTCATCGGGTGGACAAGTTAATTGCAGGTGGGTCATTTGCACTTTTATGGGTTCCATGGAACATTTGGACCAAAATGGATGATTCTATGGCCAATCGGATGCAGTACGATTATCTGAGGTCACAGGTGGGTCATTGGCACTTTTATGGGTTCCATGGAACATTTGGACCAAAAAGAATGATTCTATGGCCACTCGGATGCAGTGAGATTATCTGAGGTCACAGGTGGGTCATTGGCACTGTTATGGGTTCCATGAAACATTTGGACAAAATTGGATGATTCTATGGCCAATCTGAAGCAATATAAGCCTATAAGACCTCCGAAATGTTAGTTTAGCAGAATTTCCCGTGATAAGGCAATAAGTCAAAAAGAAGTGAAACAGGTTTCTTTCTTCGGAACGGAACGAGGTCAAATTCTCTCGGGAAGTTCGAAAACTTATAACTTTGGAGTTCTTTCGATTGTATGTTTTTGATACATACAGTGCTGTGCATATGCTAAGCAACTCGCACCAAGTTTCAATATACTGATTATAGACTCTGAAAAAAATAGTCAAACGGCAAGTATTATAATTTTTATTTATAACTTATACGAGTACAAAAAATATATAATGACCAAAATAACAACAATTTCTTTCTCAATTAAATACATTAACAAAAGAAAATTAACTCAATTTTAAGCTGTGCATAACTTAAGCAACTTTTCAATATTTTGTATATGACCCTGCATTTCTTATGACTGCAGCACATCTTTTTGGCATTGAGGCAATTAAATTTCTTAAAATAACTTTTGGGATGCTTTTCGACTCCTTTTTAAATCCTTTGAACAAGGCCTTTTTGTTGGTATATCGATAAGACCCCATTCGCCGTTTTACAATAGCAAACAAGTTCTCGAACGGATTCTAGTCAGGTGATTGTGCCGGCCAATCAAGCACTTGAATCCTATTCGCATTGAACCAATCTTTAACCAACTTCGATGTGTGTTTCGGATCATTATCCTGCTCCACCATGTTTCACAGTCTGCTTACAATAACGTGGATTTAGTCTGTTACCCTTCTGATGTCTTACTGTGCACATACCGTCCGAATTAAAAAGGTTGACTTTAACCTCATCGCTGAATAGAACCGTATTCCATTTCTCAACACTCCAATCAATATATTTTTTTGCGAATTCAAGACTAAAAATTAGAAAAACAATGTTGTTGTTGTTTTATTAGAAACTTAAAAATAACAAACCGTTTCTTCATATGCTTCTTTGTCAACATTGGTTTACTACAGGCTTTATAACTTTTTAATGCAAGTTTGGTTGCATGTCTTCGTATTGTACTTGAATCAACATTCAAATTAAGAGTTTTAAGTATTTCTTTTGAAGAAATAAATGGGTTTTTTTTTTAATCATTTTTTTAATTGGAATATCGTCACGATAAGATAGTTTGCGTCCAAAGTTAAGATTTAGAAATAAACTGTGGATTTAGTGTTTTTTTACATAAAAAACAGTCACTTTAACTTTGGACGATTATAGCTTCGCTAAAACAAAAGATACAAAATTTGGCGATATTTCGTTTGATTATCTCTTAATTATAGCTCCTCTACAACACATAAGACAATAAAAGCTGATATACCGTTGGAACGTTTCATAGTTTCTCTAAAATACAAAATTTAATTTTTTATCTTATGGTGTGTTGTTTAAATTCTGGATTAATAAAACTAGACAAGTGTAAAAAGTGTACAACACCCTGAATCTTGAAAATCCTACCACAACAGTAAAAATTGAGTACAGATTCGGAATCAACGTTGAAAGGTCATATAGAAATTATTTTGGGTTCTCCGGATCCTACTTTTTTAGACTAGTATTATTGATTCAAGCATGTCTGAATTTTAGAGCACTGCTATTATTTTGACCGCAGCTGTACATATACATACAGTGGAGGAAAAAAAAATAGAAACAGTTTCTATTGTAGTGCTTAGTGTCGAAATATAAATAGAAAAACCTACTTCAGAAGAACTATCACAACTGTATGCTATGGCTAACTAAAGGAACCTTATCTATATAATTTAAAGGCTAAGTTTTTTTGTGACTTCAACTCCTCCAAGACCAATACACCAATTTTAATGGTTCAAATGTTCCTAAATTAGATTTAGGCTAAAGATATGCAAACCCCTTTTAAAAGCTGTGGTTTCGCTTGAGGGGAAAAGCCCCAACCTGATATAAGAGAAATTAAATTTTTTTAAAAAAAAATTTGGTTTGAGAAGAGCTTATGAATTTATAGAATTCGAATTTTTCCTATAACTAAAAATTTTTAACCAAAATTATCTCTTATGTATTCCTCCAATAGCAATTGTTTGAAAAATAGAGCTATAATTTAAAAAAGTCCACTTACCGAGCAAAACTCAGTCGACTGAGTTTAATTTGTTCATTTACTTTTGTTTAATTTTCTTTGAAATGTGTTAGCAATCAGGATAAGTCTCTTTCCAGAAGTATTTTTAATTCATTTTCTTAATATTAACCTTAATTATTCAAACTGTATTTTACGAAACGCCAAGATAGAGATAAAACTCTCTGAAATTAAAAGTTTTAATAATTTTTGTCCAAATAATCCAAGGAACCCATAAAAGTGTCAATGACCCACCTGTGACCTCAGAACTAATCCCATTGCATCCGATTGGCCATAGAATCATCCATTTTGGTCCAAATGTTCCATGGAACTCATAAAAGTGCCAATGACCCACCTGTGACCTCAGATAATCCCATTGCATACGATTGGACATAGAATCATCCATTATGGTCCAAATGTTCCATGGAACCCATAAAAGTGCCAATGACCCACCTGTGACCTCAGATAATCCTACTGCATCCGATTGGCCATAGAATCATCCATTTTGGTCCAAATGTTCCATGGAACCCATAACAGTCCCAATGACCCACCTGTGACCTCAGATAATCCCACTGCATCCGAGTGGCCATAGAATCATCCATTTTGGTCCAAATGTTCCATGAAACCCATAAAAGTGTCAACGACCCACCTATGACCTCAGATAATCCCACTGCATCCAATTGGCCATAGAATCATCCATTTTGGTCCAAATGTTCCATGGAACCCATAAAAGTGCCAATGACCCACCTATGACCTCAGATAATCCCATTGCATCCGATTGGCCATTGAATCATCCATTTTGGTCCAAATGTTCCATGGACTCTATAAAAGTGCTAATGACCCACCTGTGACCTCAGATAATCCCATTGCATCCGATTTGCCATAGAATCATCCATTTTGGTCCAAATGTTCCATGGAACCCATTAAAGTGCCAATGACCCACCTGTGATCTCAAACAATCCAATTGCATCCGATTGGCCATAGAATCATCCATTTTGGTCCAAATGTTCCATGGAACCCATAAAAGTGCCAATGACCCACCTATGACCTCAGATAATCCCATTGCATCCGATTGGCCATAGAATCATCCATTTTGGTCCAAATGTTCCATGGAACCCTTAAAAGTGCCAATGACCCACCTGTGACCTCAGATAATCCCATTGCATCCGATTGGCCATAGAATCATCCATTTTGGTCCAAATGTTCCATGGAACCCATAAAAGTGCCAATGACCCACCTGTGACCTCAGATAATCCCATTGCATACGATTGGACATAGAATCATCCATTTTGGTCCAAATGTTCCATGGAACCCATAAAAGTGCCAATGACAAACCTGTGACCTCAGATAATCCTACTGCATCCGATTGGCCATAGAATCATCCATTTTGGTCCAAATGTTCCATGGAACCCATAACAGTCCCAATGACCCACCTGTGACCTCAGATAATCCCACTGCATCCGAGTGGCCATAGAATCATCCATTTTGGTCCAAATGTTCCATGAAACCCATAAAAGTGTCAACGACCCACCTATGACCTCAGATAATCCCATTGCATACGATTGGACATAGAATCATCCATTTTGGTCCAAATGTTCCATGGAACCCATAAAAGTGCCAATGACCCACCTGTGACCTCAGATAATCTCACTGCATCCGAGTGGCCATAGAATCATTCTTTTTGGTCCAAATGTTCCATGGAACTCATAAAAGTGCCAATGACCCACCTGTGATCTCAAACAATCCAATTGCATCCGATTGGCCATAGAATCATCCATTTTGGTCCAAATGTTCCATGGAACCCATAAAAGTGCCAATGACCCACCTATGACCTCAGATAATCCCATTGCATCCGATTGGCCATAGAATCATCCATTTTGGTCCAAATGTTCCATGGAACCCATAACAGTGCCAATGACCCACCTGTGACCTCAGATAATCTCACTGCATCCGAGTGGCCATAGAATCATTCTTTTTGGTCCAAATGTTCCATGGAACTCATAAAAGTGCCAATGACCCACCTGTGACCTCAGATAATCCCATTGCATACGATTGGACATAGAATCATCCATTTTGGTCCAAATGTTCCATGGAACCCATAAAAGTGCCAATGACCCACCTGTGACCTCAGATAATCCTACTGCATCCGATTGGCCATAGAATCATCCATTTTGGTCCAAATGTTCCATGGAACCCATAACAGTCCCAATGACCCACCTGTGACCTCAGATAATCCCACTGCATCCGAGTGGCCATAGAATCATCCATTTTGGTCCAAATGTTCCATGAAACCCATAAAAGTGTCAACGACCCACCTATGACCTCAGATAATCCCACTGCATCCAATTGGCCATAGAATCATCCATTTTGGTCCAAATGTTCCATGGAACCCATAAAAGTGCCAATGACCCACCTATGACCTCAGATAATCCCATTGCATCCGATTGGCCATTGAATCATCCATTTTGGTCCAAATGTTCCATGGACTCTATAAAAGTGCTAATGACCCACCTGTGACCTCAGATAATCCCATTGCATCCGATTTGCCATAGAATCATCCATTTTGGTCCAAATGTTCCATGGAACCCATTAAAGTGCCAATGACCCACCTGTGATCTCAAACAATCCAATTGCATCCGATTGGCCATAGAATCATCCATTTTGGTCCAAATGTTCCATGGAACCCATAAAAGTGCCAATGACCCACCTATGACCTCAGATAATCCCATTGCATCCGATTGGCCATAGAATCATCCATTTTGGTCCAAATGTTCCATGGAACCCTTAAAAGTGCCAATGACCCACCTGTGACCTCAGATAATCCCATTGCATCCGATTGGCCATAGAATCATCCATTTTGGTCCAAATGTTCCATGGAACCCATAAAAGTGCCAATGACCCACCTATGACCTCAGATAATCCCATTGCATCCGATTTGCCATAGAATCATCCATTTTGGTCCAAATGTTCCATGGAACCCATAAAAGTGCCAATGACCCACCTATGATCTCAGATAATCCCACTTCATCCGATTGGCCAGAGAATCATCTATTTTGGTCCAAATGTACCTTTAATTTAAAAAAGTTAATTGCCAACGATTTAATTGTATTTTGCAATTACTTCAGGTAAGTCTAAATAAATTAATTGCAGAGTACAATTGATGATTAATTGCAATTAATATTAATTGCAATTAAATCAATTGCAATTAATTGCAAATAAATCAATGGCAATTAATTGCAATTGGTAGTATTCGATCCTGGTCCCAACACCTTATCCATAAAACGCTGAAATGTAGCCGGGCTGTTTGATAATCCCATTGGAAGCCGTTTGAACTGAAATAATCCTTTTCCAGGAATCGTAAACGCTGTGTAATGTCTTGAACGTTCTGCCAATGGTATTTGAAAATACGCCGAACGAATATCGAGCGACGTCAGATATTTTGCGTTTCGCAGCTTGTCGAGTATAGACGAGATATAGGGAATTGGATATGAATCCCTTTTCGTTAGCCTATTTAATTTTCGAAAATCTACGACAAAACGATAGGACCCATCCTTTTTCTTAATGATCAAAATCGGTAAAGACCAAGCACTGGTTGATGGTTCAATTTCTCCATCTACTAACATTTCCTCTACGGACTCGTTAATATGACCCTGAACGATAAGAGAAACTGGGTAGTAGCGCTGTTTTATCGGACTAGGATCAGTCTCGATTTCATGCTCAATCAGCGTCGTACAGCCTAACTTCTTCTGAATACCACTAAAAGAATTTTCTACCATACTGTCTAAAATAGATTTCTGCTCGTTCGTCAAATGACTTTTATCTTCTAATACACAAATGCTAGGGGAGAAATCCCAAACTCGACTATTTAAGTCCATCCGTATTTTAAATTTTTCCCAAAAATCAGTTCCAAATATTACAATATGCGGCAGTCCTGGGATGACTAGAAGTTCGAAAACGTGTTCGACTTCTTCCACAGCTATTGGTACCTGTATTGCCCCTAACACCTCCACCTTGTTAACATTCGTCACAGTAATAAATTTTACCGAAGGATTAACCCGTAATTGACAATCTTTAAGAAGGTCCCATCCTAGACCTCCGACTTTCGATCGGGTGGCTCCCGAGTCCAACAACCCCAGCAAACTAATCCCATAGATTTTAATTGGTAAATATGGCCTATTATCATTCTCTCTTGAGGCGAGTATATAGTCACTAGAAACAGATTGGTTATTTTCTAAAATTTTTGGGCTCACAGCGGACACCTTACTAAGCGTGCTCAATAATCCGCCCTTTATTGAGCAGGCCTGGCGTTTCCCTGTGGATTGCAACGCGGGCAATTGCGGCGTATGACACCTTCAGTGTTACAGCCATAACACCTAACTGACTGAGAACATTGGCTGGCCACATACCTATGCGCCGACATCGAAAACACTGGATACTGCTTACTGCTTCAACTAATGGAGTATCCCGATTTGAAAAAGTATGGCCGTCGACATAGGACAAATCTGGTTCTAGAAGGGAGGCATGCTTGCGAGAGGGAGGTGGCTGGTAACTTTCTACCTGGTATCGGGCGGCTTCTAACTTTCTTCCCACGCTTACTTATTGCTGTAGGGAGGAAATTTCTACCAAAGCCAGTTGAGTAGAATAAAATGGAGCCAAATTTCTTCTAATAATGCTCAATTTTTCCGCATCTTCGCACTGTTCACCCAATCTACCAAACAAACCCAACATTACGCTTACAAACATTCCAATGCTTTCATTGGTACCTTGCGTTTGATGTCGAATTTCATTCATTAGCCTTTCGTGGTAACCCGGTGGTAAGAACTCTTCTTATAGCTTTTGAACTAACTCGTCCCAATGTTTAATAAATGGCTTATTGGCTCTTAGCCAAATTAGCGCTTTTCCATCAAAGAGGTCTATCGCCGATTGGTATAACGTATATTCAGAGCAGCCCCTGGCCTCTCTCAACTCTTCCACTCGCTCTAGAAAACCGCTTACAGATTCTCCTGGTAGCCCTGAAAACTTTACACCCCACTTAACTATCGGAATCGTATTTCTTAACCCGTCCCCTACTGTCCGACCTTCTCGGGCGGCATTCATACTTAATGCAGTAACGGGAGGCGACCTAGCTGTTGGTACTATGCCTTGACCAAGTTGACCTTCATCGTCAACGCTTTCCTCTTCTCTGACACCAATTTTTGTATCTAACCCGTTCAAATATTCGGGTACTCGCTGCCGGGCTCCCTCGACAAACTTTTTCTCCTCAATATTAGACGTAGGAATACGACTTAGCCTCCTTAGCACCGAGTTTATTTTGGTGTCTATTTTCTTATAATCTGAAGAGTTCTCGTCCCCTTCGAAGCTTCCTATTAAATTAAAAACTTCTTTTATCTTATCTTTTCTTCCACTACAACCTTGTCCTCCTCGAAAGAAAAAGGATAATCTGGCAATGAAAAACTAGCCTCCCATTTTAAAGTCGACCGTAGCAACTTACGCATTTCATCCACCATTTCTCCTGTTAGCCCTAATACTGATAACTCATATCTGAGTTCATCTACCGTCAGACTGTTTATATCCATACTTATAACTTTATTTACCCCAAACTATGAACCTTTTTTTTTAACCAGCGATTACCTGAGGTTTCTTTCTTTTCTTTTTTTTTTTTTTGTGCAAAGGCGTTTGCATAGGTTCTAATTATATAAATTTTCTATAGTTATCCGATCTCCAAATAAAATAAAAATCATGTGGATACCTGGCCACGCTGGTATCATCGGAAATGAAAAAGCAGATACTGCAGCAAAAGAAGTGAGTAAGAAACCAACTTTTTATATTCCTACAGCAGAAAAAAACGACACATACCTGATTATCAACAAAAACATTCTAAAAGCACAACAAGAATCTTGGAATCAATATCAACACCACTACTCAATTATGAATCCGTCATGCAGTCGACCAGTGTATCCATCATCACTGACTTGCACTCACATCAAATCTTTCATTCGTCTACGGTTAGGCCACACAAATTTAACTCACCAACATCTACTCAAAGGTATCGGTACACCGAATTGCATTTATTGCCAATGTGACACAATGACAGTTAGCCACATACTCAACACCTGCTTGACGTTTAACTCCATAAGAAGCACATTGTTCCATAACATCAACCCCACAGAATTTCTCAAAGCTTGTATCCCGGAAAACATACTATTAATTAATAATTTTCTTAAAAAAACAAACTTATTACCTCATATATAAAATATTTTAATCACAATAAAATTAGTTATCTCCACTCAAACTGTTCACTCCAATTTTTTGCAAACACTAATCAGTAAACACAACTAATTTGTATTAATATTAATTTAATCTAAAGTTTTTATTGTACCAGAGAGCTGAAAGCCATAGCAGCTATGCTCCAATGCAAATTGTATAATAATTAATTATTGTATAATTTATAATAAATAAATAAATAAAAAAAATAAATAAATTTTCTATATATTATTATAGTTATGTAAAATATACACATATATTATATATTGTTCATACCCGATTTAAAACCATAAATATTACTGAACATGTATATATGTAAAACAACTCTGATTTGTTCAATCACAAAGCCACTGGTATAAAATATTTTTTTTTTGTTTCCACAATAATTGCTTCTTTTTTTTTTTTTAAATTGTTAAGGCCCCACGTTGGGCGTCAAAAATGTTACGGTTTTTTTCTTAGTCGCTGCAAAAAAATATATTTCTTGACGATAACTCAGGGTCGGCTGGCTCAATCGTGATGGGTCGTGAGCCAAAAATATGTTTGTTTAAATTAAATCTGGGCGCCACGCGATATCCTGAGATCCGCCCCTTTTGTAAAAACTATCGCGAATTCCTACTAAAGTTGCAGCTTACTTTTAGTTAAATAACAACAACAAACGAGATTATATTCTTAACAATTTCATTTATTAAAATTAGTATTAGCGTTACAATTAAGCTTTATAATTATAAGCTACTAGAGTCCCCTTTCCCCAAAGTGCCACAACCGGTTGTTTCATTGGGCTTACAATGATTATGACTCGGCTTTAATTTCCCCTTCGAATGAATACCCTTCTTAACTTTAAATTTCAAAAATAATGGGTCAATACGCTATCCCCAGCACTTTATAATTATAGAAAGTATCTTCTCATAAATGTTTTATAATTTTCCAGCATGAATATAACAAACGCGTGCAACTTAATTAAAACAAAATTCGTATTAACTGTTTGTTCTTGTTACAAAACCAAGACTGAGAAAATTTTCGTCAAGCCCAAGTGGTTGCTTTGCAATTGAAAAAAAAAATTGTACACATACAAAATAAAAATATTCACAAAGAAAAAAAAATTTTGTACTCGCCGCGACCAGGGATTGAACTTGGGTCTCCGAACTACTGGGCGAATACGTTCCTCATGCGCAAAACCCTTAACTATGTTGATGTTGCTTAAAGAGCGTTGAATCCGTATAGTAACTGATGTTTTATAGTAACTGATGAATACGACCCTCTGCCTACTAGCTAGGGCGCCAGACACAACAAAGAAAGAAGAAACCTCAGGATCTACTGTTCAAAAACAAAAACAATTTTATTATAGCCAGCCGATCTTTATTTTCTTTAAAAAAAAAACAGAGTAATGATTTACCTGTTTTCCTACTAGTTTAACATTTCCATGCTTCGATATTATATTAAGTCTTCTTTTAGCTTTTCCAAAAAAACTCCCCAGAATTTCCTTCTTTTCTTTCCGAATAAGCACGTAAGCGTAACTTTTCCAATAAAAAACTTTTCTCGTGGTTTTTTTTTCCTTGACTTATTAACTTTTTTTTTTTCGAAGGCCGTTAGACTTCTTTTTTTTTCACTAATCTGTCACCAACTGATCATTTCGTTTAAGTGAAGCTTTAATCGAAGCTAATCGCCTGCTGTTCATGCGGTATTTATGTTCTTATTTTATGGTATTTATTTGAGTTATTTCCTTTAGAATTATGTGTTTAATTTATTAAGTAGATTATGTAGTTTAAGCCTATTTATTTTATTTACCAATTTTATTCCCGTTTCCACTTGTCTATAATAATTTTTATTTGATTTTATTTTATATATTTACTTAAGTTTAGTTATATTAAGACAATTAAATTTCTTAAATATAGTTGAACTAAAAAAAGAAACAGTTTCGATAGTATCGTAAGTGTAGACGTAGAATTCCGTTTAAGTTGTAACCTCTTCTACTTTGTCTCTTTGGTCCGATTGTTTTGTTCATTTTGCACGTATTTTTATTGATCTTCCAAAAATTAAAAAATAAATGGATAACACTCAAAGTTAAATAGTAAGTATGATTAAATGAGCAAGCAAAAAGAAACAAGCAAAATTTCAAATTTTTTCGATCATTTTGTTAAGTTTGACAGGTTGAGTTCATTGACTTAGTTGAAAAGAAGGCGAAGCAAATTCACTTTCCATTGGTTCCACTTTCGTCTCTGCCCGATATATAGTCTGCGAGCTACAGTCAGTTGAACTACTAACTTCAAATTTAAATTAAGACCCGATTTTTAAAAAATCGTATGGTTACTATATTTCACGCTGAGCACATGTCCTTTCCTCTCGTCTCTGTTTGATATTTAGTTTGCTAGCTACACTTTCTGTTCGATGTATAGTTTGCAAACTACACTCGCTAGTGCTAGTGGGATGTGGAATCCAAATTAATTTTCATTGAAAACAAAAATTAAAATTTTACGTCATCTATTGGGTAAAAGCATTAAAAGAAATATGATCCAACTCGTTTTTTTCATAAGAGTTCAATCTAACCGGATCACAGATCCATTTCGTTAAATGTGACAGATTGAGTTCATTGACTGAGTTTAAAAGAGGTTCATGAACTCTGGTTTCAAAATAGTATAGTAGAACAGTAGTGCATACATAAACCCAATGCGAACTAATGCTTACAATGCTGTCAAAGCGAACAATCAGTTCGTGCAAAACCAAAGCATACAAGCATAAACAACGAAAGAAAAACAAAGAAAGCAGCAGGCACATAAGCAGCTGATGATTGATTTTCTTATATAAAAGCATGCATTTTTCTTCTTATATTTTACTATTTTGTAACTTTAATATAATAGTGACAAAATCAAAAGTTAGATATTCATCCAGCGCAGGATATATCTGATATTTTAGTATATATATTATCTTTGAGCGAAGAGTATTAAAGGCTGTAGGTATACCCTAAAGTATTCGCCAAAAACGTTGCCTAATGACCTTGCAAAAATCTTTTAAAACGACCCCATACAAACCGCGCTGTAAGACGTAATTCTACGTCAAAAATAACTTTGAATAGTTGCCGGCGGCGGGTTCGAACCCGCGTTCGCGAAATTCCAGTCGTGCGTTCTTACCACTGAGCTATCCGAGCTATTGGTAACGTGATCGATTTTCGTTGGTGGGAATCTACGAGTGGTGAAACTATCACCCCATCTATAAATTGCTGCGCGAACAGTGAAAACTTCTTTCAAACTAACACAAGTTGTAACAACTAGTTAAAATAAAACCTAAAACCTTTACTAAACCTTAAGATTAAAATATACTGTGTAATTGATAATTAAGCTTAAAAATAGGTCTTACAAAAATTTTACACAATTTTAAATCAAAAATTTAAGAATTAAATTTAAATTAAATTTGGAATTAAAATATAATGGATTTAAGCCCAATGTCGAAGAAAACATCAAGCAAAATATATAATAAATAACTAAATTAAATAATAGTATAAAACCTAAAACTCAAAAAAAAAACATAAAATTAAACCTAAGACCCATAATAAAACCTAAAGGTAAAAATTTGAATTAAAACCATAAATTGGAAATAAACCATAAATGAAATCATACTTAAAATTAAAGTTAAGACTTCAGATCAATTTTAAAAACTAATATTCTAAACATTAATATTAATATTAAATAAGGACACAATTCGAAATAATATTTTAATGTAACATTTCGATAAAGTTTAACAAAAAAAAAAGTGAGACAATTAGTAGTTAGAGAAATATGACATAACAGAAAGCTTAAAGTTATTCGTGCTGGCAGAAGATTTTATGGAATGAGGTAAAGAATTCCAGAGTTTTATAGCGTTGATGAAGAATAATCGTATAGAGTTCAAGCAAGTAAATTTGGGAATAATTAAGTTGCATGTCCTAGTAGAAGTACTTAAATGGAGTTTATGATATAGATAAGTTGGAGTCTTAGAATTTATCAACTTATGCAGAAACATGCAATTTCTATCCTTCAAGTTATCAATTATGTTACACCCTAAAATTGCTTTACTTAAAGGCGAGACATGGTCAAAGCGTCTCATGTCAAAAACATATCTTATTGCAAACAACCTGTATCTTATGGGCAGAATGGGAATCAAGATCACTGTAAGCAAACTCTGAATAAGTAATAAGTGGAATTATTAGCTGAAGAACAAGTCTCTTTTTAGTTTCTATTGGGATGTATTTGGCTGATAACCATGTATGGACAAATGCAAAATGAAAATGCAAAAAGATCGAACCATGTACACAAAATGGATAAGAAAGCAAAAGAGCATAAAACCAACAAATACAAACGTAAACAAACCAATACAATGACACAAATGCAAAGCTTTCAATGTAGTGGTGCCCATACCTGCTGATAACCGGTAGCAACGTAGTGTACAATATATTCTTTTAAGAACGTTACTGATATGATCAGAACATGAAAGTTTGGAATCAACATAAAAACCTTAACTTTTAACTTTATCAACAAGCTGAAGTTGATTAACATTTAAGTATATAGGTGGAATATAAACTAGTTCCAGTTTGTCCTTAAAAATAGGCAATATAAAGGATTTTTTTGCATTAAGGCAAAGGCCATTGTCTAAGGCCCACTTAGAAACAGAATCTTATTCTTAGTTTAATCTACAACCTAAATCTTCAACAAGCCCAATACGATTAGAAAAATACAGCTGAATATTATCAGCATAGGTATGTATTTTCACATCTTTGCACACAGTGAAAATGTCGTTTATAAATATGCTAAAGAGCAGAGGTCCAAGAATCGATTCCCGAGGAACACTAGATAAAATTATCTTATAGTCAGAGAATGTGTTGCCCATCTTAACTCTTTGCATTCTCCCTCCGACATAGTTAGTTATAAGACTGAGAGCACTGTTATTGAAACCAAAAAGAAGCTTTAATTTTCGAACAAGTAATGAGTAATTGACACAGACCACAGATTGACATAGTCAAATGCTGTGTTTAGATCTAAAACCAGATTGATTCTGTGATAAAAGATTGTGCTTATCTGACTTATAAAATTGTGGCATTTTAATTGTTTATTTAAGTTTATAATTCTTAAAAAACATATTTTTTTAGGAACTATTTTTAGAGCTTGTTGCCAAATTATTTATTGAAGCCAAACAGGTTGCTACAACAACAATGTTCTTTGCAGAACAAACCGAGCAGACTAGACCATGGTTTCGTCGGACGCTACTCCAACTCATCAGTAGTCTCTGTGGTTTATGTAGTCCACTAATTTTTTTAAGCTAATAAGCTCGACTGCAGTAAAACCTAAAAAGAATTACCCAGAAGCTTTTCACTTATTCAAGCAGTGGTTTCTACTCTTTTGCTAGTTGCAAAATTTCCAAAAATTTACTACATTTATTCTGCAAAAATTTTGTTGCTGCGCTTTTTGTTTACTTCTTTATGACGTGACAAAATGGTGCGAGCATAACCTACGAAAACATGATGACAAATTATATGCTTGGGCATATAATAAACATCTGCTTTAAAAAAAAAAACTTTTTCACGCCTTCTGTGAATAAAATATTGGAACCTAGATGGACACGAGATATAGAAGTAAACAAAAAGCGTGAATCTTTCACCTTGTTCATCGCTCTCTGCACCGGAATTTGCTAAAATTTTTAGACTTCTAGATAGAAATATATCGTTTTTAGAAAAAGACTTTTAGTTTTGAGAAAATATTTGTTTTTTTTAAGAAAATACTTCTCATAGTGAATTTTTTATCAAAATATAGGAAACATTTTTCATGTGCAATAAATTTTTCTCTATGAATGAGAATTTTTTTGTACGCGAAAAATAGTTAACATTATAAAAGACATTGAAATATTTCCATTTCCTATTCTAATTGAAGAAAATTTTATTTGAAAAAGAGAAAATTGGTATTATCGAAAATAGAGAAAATATTCACCATTTTGCTCAGAAACCAGACGTCAGATCGAGACAATGAAGATATCATTTTCTTTTTAATCATGTCTGGCAGGTACAGCTTTACGGAAATTTGACTAAACACTTTCGACGGAAGGAGGGCCAAATCCAAAAAAAACAATAATTTAAAAAATTTTTAATTTTTCTCATTTTAATGTTAACATGAGAGCAGTTTTGATAATCGTCCTTTTTCTGTGCTCGAGGCACAACCCCGAGTAACACCGGGTTGAATCCGCTAGTAATAAATAAAATATATTAAAAAAGTAAACCATCGTGTTTAAAACTAGCTTTTATCTTGCTCCTCATAACAGGCAACAATATTAAGCTACGTGAATGTCTGCAAAAAAATGTATATGTATTATTTATATTGTCTTTCTTAAAACTAAAAAAAAATATATAAACCATATGCTATAAAAAAAAGAATAATAAAAGTTAAATAAAAACCAAATTATTGCAAGCATGCATTTCTTAATTTAAATGCAATAAAATATTTAAAAAAAAAATTTTGCATTGATGTTAAAAAAGTTAGAGAGTTATGACTTTTCTTTAGACTTGTATATACTTGAAATTTTTGTAATAAAATTTTCTATCACATAAGAGGGCTAACTTATTCTCTCCTAGATTATTATTTCGAAATATAGGGCCTCAAACAAAAAAAAAAACGAAAAAAGTGATTTTATTTTACCTGTTTGCGATCATAACAGCCTGTTGGCACATATTATTCCTTAAAATTTTCATTTGACTCTCCTCAACTACATGCAATTATATTAAAATCCATTGGCTGAACATGTAAGTTTTTACAAGCATTTATGTAAAGTATTTGTTCCCCATAGTGGATGCTTTTATATTTGTCATTTACAAAAACAATTGGGGCCAATCAAAAAAAATCATTATGATATTCGGATTCTAATATAGAAAATGTTATCGCAATTCGTTGTGGAAAACCTTGTTGAGTAGTGTTATAAGACAACAACGTATAACAATAATATATTTCAATAACAATATTTTGAATAAAAAAATGAATGCATTATTCAGAATAACGAAAAATGAATAATAGAAATGAATAATATCAATTTTTTAAAATTGAATCTGAATTATATTGAATGAATTTTATTCATGGATCAATTTTGCATTCATTAAATGCATTCGTTTTTTGTAACTCACTGATTCAAATTTTTGTAAAAGCAATCAAATTGAATGCATTTTTTTTACAGCTCTGCTAGAATGAGAGTAAAACTGAAATTGTTTGGCAACTTCAAAAGAAAAATTCATAAGGTGAAAATAAAGTTGTACTAGTACGAAAAAGTTGGTACTCCGTATCTTAATAACTAAAACGTATTCAAAATGGTACGAAAGTATGAAGCCTGTATTTTATTATGTTGTTTATTAGTAATGGGCAAAACTGCTAATGTGTGCATTCGGCGGAAAATTTTATAAGTAGCTGCTTCACAACGTTCCGGCTGCATGGTATGTAGCATAAACCGCTCACACAACATGTTCCCTGAGCGGTCGCCATCTTAGGTAGCGAAAATATTTTATGCTACCTCGGTTGAGCAGTTTTTTTATGCTACCAACAAACCCATTCAGCAGAAAGTATCTGTTTATGCTACTTCGCTACCTGAGCAATTTTTCGGATTGAATGCAGTCAATTACTGTGATTGCTAATTCAGTAGGTAGATTCCAGTAGGTGGATTCCAAGACTTGCTATCGCTAAAACTCTAAAAATTGCTACAATGCTAAAAATCTTGTATTATCCGAAATTTTAGCGATTTCGCTAAATCGCGATTCTGAACTTCACATCGCTTAGCTAAAAACTAGTTGTTTTATCCACCGTAGTGGCGCACAAGTTTTTCAACGAGAGCTGTCAAATTTTCTGTTTGTGTGTGTAAGCATTGAGGTTTAAGTCGGAATAAAAAATTCTTGTGCGCTTCAGTGTCGGTAAAATTTATTATATAAGAAACATTATTAATTATAAAAACAGTATGAGTGTCTTATCAACTGTGTCTTATTAAATTCGCGTTCTAAACATTGGAATAAAAAAAAATTTTGCTTTTTTGTTTATACGTTTTCTATTGGCGTACATATCTTAAAAAATATTTTTATGAAATAAAATTAGAAAAAGACAGCGTTACGTTGTTGATAACTGAAATTTGCCTTGTTTTCATTCCTTTATAAGTACTATAAGGTTTTTAAAAATTTTAGCGGCTAAAATTTCTTGTTGCTAAAAATTTGATAATTTTAGCGATTTTTAGCGATTGAAATACACTCAGAATCGCAAATTAGCAACTTTTTAGCAATAAATAAATGTCAAAATCAGCTGTTCTTATCCGGCTCATTTTTTTCATTGCTTAATTTAAGCGACGAAAATAGGAGATGATCTGTGAGTCAGAATAGCGATTGTCGCTAAAATTTGCTAAAACTGACGTTAGCATTTTTTAGCGATCGATATTTAGCGATAGCAAATCCTGGAATCTGCCTACAGAATCGCAGTAAAATAATGCCAGTGATTGCTACTCTAGCATATTAGAAATTACATTTAATGCTACTGGGATTTTTTTCTTATATGAAAGTGAATTGATTACCTTAATTTTAAAGCAAAAAGTTTTAATTTAAAGCAAAAACTCAGGAAACTAGAAACCTTCCAAAATATTCGAAATTATCTCCTCCAAATTTTATGAATTATTGAATTATGAAAAATAGGAAAATTTAAAAGATAATACTATGTTCACACTTAGGCCGAAAAGCCGCTTTTCGGACAATAGTGGCTTTTCAGATGAAAAGCTAGCTTTTCGCCATAGAAGAACTGTCAAATGAAAAGGTGCTTTTTGTTGGCTTTTCAGCGAAAAGCTTTGAAAAGTTAGAAAACAACCCTGATTCTGAAGTCTGTTTGTTGAAGTAAAGTCAAAATCTATTACTAAAATCCAAGATGTCAGTGATATTTGACATTTTGTCCGTCTGTTGATCGTTGTTTACAAATTAAAAGTAAACTTGATAAAAAATAAAAATATTAAGATTCCAATAAGAAAATAGACAAAACAAAAATACAAAGAGCGTGTGAAGTGAAGTGAGCTGCATGAACTGATCTTTGTCGAGCTGTAGGAAGAAAAAGCTGAGAAGTTTCGAGGTGCACGCAAAAATAGCCACATATTTGCGGAAATGTCCAGCGACATGCAGCTCCAAACACTTTAACAATGTGCATAGTTGTCCAAAGAAGACGCGACTCATGCGAAAAGTGTTCTCAAACCCTTCATCTTTAAGTGATTTGCAATCGACTTCAAAATAAGTTTTTGAACGTTGCTGTATAAGTAAGCTTATATTAATAAACAATATGAACTTTTTCCAGTACAAACAATTAGTTGAAATAAGTGAGGCTGCAACAACCATCAGGGTCAACATTTCCTTCTGATGCAAATGCAATATAGCTGCCAAGGCCTGTCGACATTCACTTTGGCGCTTACAAATATTGCTATCCAGCAATTCGGTGTTTTTTCTAGTTATCTTTTAAAGTTAAATATAACGCATAAGCCATACAAATCCAACTAAATGGAATCATTTTTGCAGCACAATAGTGGATTTAAATAATTTTATTTACTACGACAAAACAAAACACAGGACGTAATAATAATAACCATATGACTATATGTCAAATGAAAAGCGCCTTTACCAGTGTGAACACCTGTTTCTGAAAAGCTGCTTTTCAGCTGAAAAGTGTGAACATAGTATAACAGAAAATAAAAATAGTTAAAACAAAAAAGAGACAAGGCAATACAAGACACGAAAAAGTTATAAAATAAATAAATACCAAGTTACTATTTTACAATAATTAATAATTATATAAATTATTTTAAATTGTATATTAATTATATATTAAGTAGTTAAATAACTAATTTTTAATGAACACAATAAATAACTCAAATAAAAAGAATATAACAATCCACGTATTATTACCTGTAGGAAGATTCCAGGATTTGCTATCGCTACAACTTTAAAAATCGCTACAATGCTAAAAATCTTTTATTGTCCGAAATTTTAGCGATTTCGCTAAAATGCGATTCTGAACTTTTCATCGCTTAGCTAAAAAATAGTTGTTTTATCCACCGTAGTGGCGCACAAGTTTTTCAACGAAAGTTGTCAAATTTTCTGTTTGTGTGTGTAGGCATTGATGTTAAAGTCAGAATAATAAATTCTTGTGCGCTTCAGTGTCAGTAAAATGTATAAAATTATAAACATTATTAATTATAATAACAGTATGAGTGTCTTCAGTGTCCCCAGCCGCGGCGAAAAGTTTTTTTCAATAAAAATTTTTTTTCTGATCGGTCACCACCATTCTGCAGACAATGGCAAACCTCAGAGAGTATTAATGCCATGTAAAGCTTCTTGAGAACATGAACTTTAACCGTTCGGAGTCGGCATAAAACATAACACACACTACACAATTGATCATTATGCAGGCTTCAAATCTGCATTTTTGTGTGCCACTCGGCGGCCATTTCCACACAAGTTCAATAGCTAAGAAGCTTGTTCGCTAGTTTGGCACACTAGTTGGCTTTCTCGAGCTATCTCGAGCACATACAAGCCGCCATATTGCTTGCCACACAAGTTCCAGTGAAAGCCATAAGAAAGCCACATAAGAAGCTCGGTCAAAGTCCTTTCAAGGGCTGAAATGGCCAATTTGTTTTGTATGAGTGTCTTATCTACTGTGTCTTATTAAATTTGCGTTCTAAATATAGGACTAAAAAAAATGTTTGCTCTTTCGTTACACGTTTTCTATTGGCGTACATATCTTAAAAAATATGTTTATGAAATAAAATTAGAAAAAGACAGAGTTACGTTATTGATAATTTAAATTTACCTTGTTTTCATTCCAATTTTAAGTAGGTACTATTAGGTTTTTAAAATTTTTAGCTTCTTGTTGCTAAAAATTGGATAATTTTGGCAATTGAAATACACCCAGAATCGCAAATCAGCAACTTTTTAGCGATAAATAAATGTCAAAATCTGCTGTTTTTTATCCGTTTCATTTTTTCATTGCTTAATTTAAGCGATGAAAATAGGAGATGATTTGCGATTCAGAATCGCGCTTGTCGCTAAAATTTGCTAAAACTGACCTACGTATTTTTTAGCGATCGAGATTTAGCGATAGCAAATCCTGGAATCTACCTTCTGATATTAAAATCACTGCTCTTATTGAGCACAGTAATCGAAAGTAGCAATCACTGTCTATAAAAAAAAATGTTATACTCACAGGGATTGCTACTCCGATATTTACATGCAATAACAAAAGAGTTTAGCTACTACAGATTTTTTCGCACTTTCTCAGCATAAACTCATTTGAAGACACAATCCAAAGCATCAAAAAGTTTTAATGATAAAGATTCCAGTGGCTAAAAACAAAGTTAATGTGGAAAAAATTTATCCACCAAAGTTTGAGTTGGGCTCAGGGACAACACAAGACGTAACTACTTACCATGCACACATAGATCTAATTACAGAATAGCTTTCAATCTACTTTTGAGTTGACCTTTTGACAAGTTAACATCAAAAACGCTACAGTTGTTAACAAAGGTACTCATGTGGTTTAAAGGAGCAGTTGACATATAGTTCGTTCTACTAAAAGGTAAATAAATTAAAGTGTTAGCGTTTCTACTGCTTCTACGGTTAGAGTTAAAATTAATGAGAGAAAGAATTTCCGGAGAATCGAAAACACCGGTCATGAGTTGGTGTAAATATACGATTTCTGCGGACCTCCTTCGCTCACTTAGTGACTGCATTCTTAATAGTTTCAAACGATCCTCATAAGGAGGAAGGTTTAAGATATCAGTTCCACTTAAGCCCCTTAGAGCAAACCGAACAAAACGTTTTTGGATCCTCTCTATTCGTTCAACATGCACATTATAACTTGGGGACCAGACTTGACTTGCGTACTCCAAGTGAGGACGCACAATTGCATAATATAACGTTGTAGTTGTAATCATGCTATTGAATTCTTTGGCCCAGCGTTTTATAAATCCAAGCATTGAAGACGCTTTTTTACATATATTATCAATATGAATGTTGAACGATAACTTAGGATCCATGCATACACCAAGGTCTTTGACCACATCTACACGACTTAAAGCAGTAGCTTTAATATTAATATATTCAAATAATATATTATTCCTTTAGGATTTACCTCTCCTAGTAAATGCCTCTTTTAGGCATTTACTAGGATTGAGAAACATATTATTTTTAGAACACCAAACTTCAAAGGATTTCAGATCAGCCTGGAGTAGTTTAGAATCATTTTCAGTATTTATTTTTCTGCATATTTTCATATCGTCTGCATAAATCAGCAGACGAGAGTAATCAATTACGTGTGTGACGACATTAATTGCTAAAATAAACAGAAATGGACCAAGGTGGCTACTTTGAGGAACACCTGATTCAGCAATAAATTCTGAAGACAACACCCCTCGGAATCGTATTTGATAAGATCGCTCAGTCAAATACGATTTTATCCAGCATACAAAATAATGTGGAAATCCCATTAACTTTAGTTTGAATAAGATTAAATCATGAGGTAATTTATCAAATGCTTTACTAAAGTCAGTGTAAATACAGTCGACTTGGTTACCAGATTCCATTGAATTTAAGCAGAACGTTGTAAAATCGAGAAGATTAGACACAGTGGATCTTCCATTAACAAAACCATGCTGACGAGTTGTTATGACTTCTCCACAGTGAATTTTAACACGATCGTACACAATTCGCTCAAAAAGTTTGGGAATAGACGAAAGTTTAGCGATGGGCCTATAATTATTAACATCATTCCTGCAACCTTTTTTATATATAGGACTTATAAATGATTTTTTCCAAAAAACTGGAAAATAACATTCTGTAGTTGATTTATTAAATAATAAAGAAAGTGGTTGACACAAAACGGATCTGCATTGAGTTAACACTGCGGCAGGAATTCCATCAGGTCCAGCGCCAAAATCCTCATCGATTGTCCCAATATACTTAAAAATATCCTCAGAGGTAAAGGATATAGATTCCAAAGAGACCCTGGGTGAAGAGTTCATGTAGTCAAAGTAACCTTCATCAGGGTTAAATGAATCTGAACAACAAGATTCCTTGAAAAGATTGGCAAAAAGGCCACAAATTATAGAAGGATCGTCCGTAAATCCATCAAGAGTTTTGAAGGATGAAGGAAATCCATCAGATTTTTTCTTAGTATTTATGAACCCCCAAAATCTCTTTGGATCAGACAATATTCTCAGCCTAAAATTGTCTAAATATTCATTATACAAAACAGCTGAAAGATTTTTAAATTCCAGAAACAAACGTTTGTAGATTTCTAGGTCATTTGAGTCCAAACTACAGACATATCTCTTCCATGCCCTATTCCTGTTATTGCGAAGTGTTTTCAACTCTTTTGTGTACCAAGGGTACGCCGAGTTCTTTGCAAATTTGAGGCTATATGGTACAGACTGAGAAATTACAGCAAAGAGTTCCAAATAAAAAAAATTAATGGATTCATCAAGATTATGTTCATTTATATATTTTAAAATAACGTTAAGTTTACTGTGAAGGAAATGATTCAATTTCAAAAAGTCAGCTTTTTTAAAATTGAATTCATAAACCTTGTCCATTGAACTCGAATTAACTATATTCTCCCTATCCGATTTATACCATATACTCAATGGAGTATGATATACATCAATAATAGTAAGAGCATGGAAGGCCCTCTTAACAATGACATTGTTACTGTTCGTAGTTAAGACCAGGTCAAGAAGTCTGTCCAGACTATTATAAATACAACTCACTTGTTGTAAGTCAGAACATATACTGTCAACAAATATATGCTCCCCAAGAGTCTTCGCATTAGATGCACAAAAAAATGTATCATCGTCAGAAGAATGCCATTTTAAGTCGGGCAGATTAAAATCACCCAACAATAAAATGTCGTCATTAACGTCAAGAATATTAAGAATATAGTCTAGACAATCAGCCAGACTTGTATACACCTCTACACTACTGTTTGGAGGAACATATGCATTAATTATGTATACATTTGAGCTACAATGTATAACCTTAACGCATATTAGTTCAATATTAGAAGCGCAGGGCATATCAACAAAGGAACTAACAAAGCAGTTCCTTACAGCTATAAGAACACCACCCCTAACAGAAGAAATATTGCTGGCGTATCTATCCTTTCTAAATACTTGGAAACTATTGTCAAACAATTCCAAGTCAGTAATGCTTTCATTCAACCACGTTTCAGTAAACGCGATAATGTCCTCAGAACAATTCTGAGTAGAAAGAAATAAGTCTCGCGTTTTGGAGCGCAATCCCCTTACATTTTGATAGTAAAGGGACAGCCTATTTAGTTTTTTTTGGTTCCTACGGGCTATATTATTTGAGCGCCTAGCCTTGTTTTTAGGTTTAAATTCTGAAACGAGAATATTATCGGCCCACATATTCGAATTGAGAACAGCTGTAAAAATTTCGGCTGCAACTGTGAGAATAAATGAGGCGTGGGTGGGCTTATTGCCAATTTTCTTACAAGTTACATTGTTCGACAAACGTCAGAATATCATAAGTTGATGTGTTGGGTTGTAATCTCGAAATGAAAATGTTCTTAGTCCTCGAAGCTGCTCTTAGAGTAGTTGGCTCAGTTGAAGGTTGAAGTGCAATGGATGGCGCAGTAGCCAAATTTATGATAGGAATATCTGAAATTTCAGATACAGCATTATCATTAGTTACAGAAATAACTGGCACTTCAGATAAAGGGGCAATCAACTGAGGTCCTACAGTAATATTATTATCATTATTTTCATTAGTATTATTATTATTATCATTGTTATTTTTATTATCATTATTATTATTGTTATTATTATTATTATTATTTTTATTATTATTATTATTATTATTATTATTATTATTATTATTATTATTATTATTATTATTATTATTATTATTATTATTATTATTATTATTATTATTATTATTATTATTATTATTATTATTATTATTATAATTATTATTATTATTATTATTATTATTATTATTATTATTATTATTATTATTATTATTATTATTATTATTATTATTATTATTTTTATTATTATTATTATTTTTATTATTAATTTTATTATTATTATTATTATTATTATTATTATTATTATTATTATTATTATTATTATTATTATTATTATTATTATTATTATTATTATTATTATTATTATTATTATTATTATTATTATTATTATTATTATTATTATTATTATTATTATTATTATTATTATTATTATTATTATTATTATTATTATTATTATTGGAGCGAGCGAGCGAAGCGAGCGAAGCTCCCATGGAACAGGTTGTTTGAAGCTGTTTAGAGACCTTAAACTCTCGAACGGATTGACCGATCTTAAAATTTCTTTTTCTGTACTGTTCTACGCTTCCTAACGAAGGTTGTTTTCTTAGGAAGTTTTTTCAAATTCCATTTAGTTTAAAAGTTAATTGAAAATAATATTTCCATGAGTTTTGTTGTTGTTATTCGCTGAAATAGTTTTCTTCTAACATGCTTGTGTATTTATGTATCAGTCAATGAAAAAACCGAACGACATGAAACGAATGTTTTTCGCTGCAACAGCTATTTATCAATAAATAGTAAAATAGTAAAATATAAGAGTACGAATTTATTTATGAAGGAAAATAGTTAGAAAATAAAACACAAAACATGAAATCTGTTTATATTTCCATATGTAGGTGAACCCTGTTAAATAAAATAAATTTGCAGTTTGAATTCTTATTTTAGGCTTATTTTCTTTCATAAACAACATTTGTTGTTGTTTGACAGACATTTGTAGTTTCAAAAATTTCAGCTCAGCGCTGCTGTTTTGCTGCTAAAGAAAATTGCAGCGCATGCAAATCAATTTTTGTTCTTTACTGTTCCAACTATAAAATATTAAAATATTCAGTGAACGCGTAATTGTCGCAGAGTATTTTAAGAGAAACAGAGTGTTATTTTGTTGTCATCAGCAAGCCATTTAAGATATTTGATAATAAATTTCTGAAATGATTTTTAAAGATACATATTTAAAAGCAGATTTATTTCGTTTCCAATGGAAAGAGAAACGCATTTTTTTTATAACTGAAAATTTGTCTGCTTCGTATTTTCTCGTTGTTTTTAACAGTTCATTAAAAAGTAACGTTTGAAAAGATCGTCCGTTCTGAAAAAACTTTTGTATGCAGCGCTCGACTATCAGCATCAGCATCGTCAAGTGATTTTTTTTTTGTTGTGCATGTCATCGGTTCGTTTTGCATAGTTGTTGTTCTACATGTTTTCGTTTTGCATTATCATGGAGAATTGAAAACAATAGGGGTATTCACGATGTGGTATATTTGCCCTTATATTGTGTATTTTTGATAAATTTGATATATGAAGTAAAATTACAAAAACAAAATGTACAGTGTTCAAAATACAAACCTGTAGCAAAACTACAATGGCGAAACCCTATTGTATTCTTTGTAAATTTCGTTGTATATTTGATCAACTGATCAAAAAACTTTTTGACTCAGCGTGGATGAAGGTACTGGCTGGGTTGTGTGTTTATTTAA
This sequence comes from Tetanocera ferruginea, assembly GCA_958299015.1. Lineage (NCBI taxonomy): Eukaryota > Metazoa > Arthropoda > Insecta > Diptera > Sciomyzidae > Tetanocera > Tetanocera ferruginea. The sequence continues at coordinate 67,650,120 of OY282642.1, read as the reverse complement.
TAAAAGTTTATTTAATTCAGTGCTTCGTTTCAATTCTCTTATTTTCTCGTACTGCTAAATGATGAACTTCCCAGACTGTAGTGAAGGTTTGTTCACAATGCGTTGTAAATATTGTAAATTTTGTAAGAATTTATCAAAAATACACCACATCGTGAATACCTCTAATAAGAAATAAGAAAGAAAAGTAATGAAATCTGTTAGGAAGAAACATTTAAATAATTAAGTGCCGGTCGTGAAGAAAGTTCCTAAATTATTAATTCAAACGCTCATTTTGAATAATTGATAACAAACGAACATTCGTTGTTTTTATTTTAATTGTGTGAAAAAATCGAAATAATCCAATTGGATTTTGAATGCCGTTTTAAGTGTTTTTTAAACACTTAAAGTTTGAGTGTTCACTTAATTCACTTAAATAACATATTTATGAAGCTTTGAGCAGTTCAAAAATAAAATTAATAAAAGAATTGTTTTTTTAGATTTAGTTGAAAAAAAAGTTATAGTAGTGTTAGTCTGTCAACTTGTGAAAACGTGATATTATGAAATTTATATATGTAAGTGTTTTTGTTTTAAATTATCATATTCATTGCTGCAAAAAAATATACGGCCATTCCATGTCTAATGAAAGTTTTTTTCCAAAAATTGATCACATACTCTTAGACTTGTTTTCTTGAAATTTTGTCTATAGGTACCTTTTCTACTTATAAGAATATAAGTTATTTGTTTTTTTATAGCAATTTTTTCAAAAATTATGGAGATACCAATTTTTTATAAAAGAAACAATCTTAAAAATCAATTGAAAATCAGTCATTTCCGATAAATCATGTCTCCGTCATCTGTTACCTTATTTTCGTAAATGAAGTAACATTAGAAAGCTATAGCGATTTAGAAAAAAATAATATTTATGAAATTTGTATGCTAGAGTTGACAACTTTTTGAAAAAAATTTTAATTTGGTTATAACTCAAAAAGTGATTATTTTTGTTTTAATTTTAAAAACAAAATAAACTTTTCACCAACATAGAATTACGGTGCCCAAATTACACGTTTTTTGCAATCTCTTTTTCTGACACACATTTCACTTTATCGTTCATAACTTTTGTACAGTTTGAGATATTTATACAAAATATATATACTTGTTTTATATTTAGTAATAACCTCACACGCGACTTTGGCCCATAATATTGAAAAAAAACTGGAATAAATTAAAAAAATTTAATTTTTTCGTTTAAGATAATCGGAAGAGATAATAGGGGTATTTACACTGACTTGGGTAGTTGGGTACGGGTATATTGAGTACTTTTGATTACTACGAGCACCCTTAACTGCAATTGAGTACTTTGTAGAATAACAGCTGATGAGAGATGAGTGATAGTTAGAAAAGAGTTGCCACCATATTATTTATGTCATTTAATGAGCGCAATATTTAGGCCATTGTACGGGCCTTAAAAAAGTTATTTTATATAGAAGTAATTTTTAACGTGAAATTTGCGGCATTCAATAATTTTTATGTCAAAAATTTTAAAATAACTCATTTCAACACAGTTGTCTATTTTATTCACTTATAATTTGTTTACATTGCTTTAGTTTTTTGTCAATTCAATTATTGCCTACTTTTGCAAAAGGTGGTAAACCATAAAAAAGTACTCAATCAATCTACCCAAACAAGTCAGGGGGTCAGCTAGAGTAGATTGGTAATTGGGTACTTGGGTAGAATGGCACTTTTACAAACACAAAATGTATGGCATTTGCCAATCTACCCAACAACCCAAGGCAGTGTGAATACCCCTAATATATTTTCTTTTATAGTTTTGAGTAAAAATTTTTCAAAGTGAGCGACCCAACTAATTTGTATCCTCAACGTACCTATTTATGTGGCCAGCTTAGGCATTTGCAAAGCGATTGCTACGACCTAGTTATTATTATTATTATTATTATTATTATTATTATTATTATTATTATTATTATTATTATTATTATTATTATTATTATTATTATTATTATTATTATTATTATTATTATTATTATTATTATTTTTATTATTATTATTATTATTATTATTATTATTATTATTATTATTATTCTTATTATTATTATTATTGTTATTATTATTTGTGCTATCATTATTAATGTTATTAATATTATTATTATTATCATTTTTGTTATGAATATTATTTATATTATTACTATTATTATTATATGAAACAAATTCAGAGACATGTGACGAGGAGGTGGGAACTGAAAAAAGCTTAGCCTGGGGAATAGAAGACAGGCTTTGATTGGCACGTTTGCGCTTATTATTTTTCGTTTATTTTTAGAGTTCGTTTGTGGATATGATTGCTGAACCGAGAGTTTCGGACTCCGTCAAAAGAACGTCAGCACTGGTTGGCGAAAAAATTTTATCCGTTATACTGTCACAGTGGTCAACACTTAATTCGCTTAACGACGTCATAATGAATTTAAAATTATTATTAAGCGAATTAAGGCTTTCCCCAAAGAGCTTTATTTTTGAGTATAATTTAGCTGGGGAAACGACCCTGCACGTAGGACAGTACCAACGAAGTCCTGAGTGTGCCGAAATTAAATCATCAATGCATGAATTCGAAATTTTAGCACACGAAGCGTGAAACATTTGCTCGCATGGTCCAGAACAATGAAACATAGTATTCAAAATGTTCTGGAATTTATGTATTTTTAATAAACAGATACTCTTATTCACAGTAGCAGTGTCTGTGATTCCCAATGGTTTGAGTATCGAATAATAACTTCTTTGGTGCTTCCCTTTTACAAAGTCACAGTAGCAGTGATTTTATTTCAGGGAATACTAGTAGAATATATTATTCGATACCCAAAGCATCTGCTACTGATAATAATATGTTCTGATTATTATTTGGCTTTCACATCTGGAACTCGTGTGGCAAACAATATGGCGGCTTGTTTGTGTTCGAGAGAGCGAGCGTTCAAATTACGGAATTTGTTTGGCACGCACAGGGTTACATTTGAGAAGAGTAGAAATGTACTCTTAAAAAAGTATTTATTGCTTCGAAATAAAAATATTTTTGTGTTTTTAAAATTAAGAAAAAATGCTCTCCAAGTCTTCCACACCTGCTTACTTTTTTCGAAACAAATTTTTTACTGAATCCAAACAAAGTTATCATGTATACTGTATGCAATTTACATGGAGTACTACCAAAGAGAAAACAAAAAGTACCAAACATTTCGCATATCGTACTTAAATCATTAAAATGTACTCCACAAGTACTACATTTATGTTTCAATACAACCCTGGTTTCGTAATGTCTATAGAAACAGGGTAAACTGAATAAGGTAGCCGGAACACGGAGAGTGCGACTGCCGCAAATGTAAAAGCGAACTGCTTCAGCTGTTGTTGTTGTTGTCCTTCTTTTTCGACAGCCAGTTGATTTTGACAGTTTCGGATATGCGAAAGAGAGCACAGTCAGTTTTGCAGCAACCTTGTTATTCAACCATGTATAGAAATGTTATTTTTTTTTTTGCTTTGTTGGACAGAGACATAGTACAACATGGAAGGTAGTATTATTACTGACTGCGCTGCCGAGCTGTGGGCATTGAGTGTCAAAAAAGAGTGATGTACACCGAAATAAAAACAAAAGGGTATTTTTTCTTTAAGCAAATCAAAATCATTTTGTATAGATTTTTCTTCCCATCATTGCGCTTAATTATATTATTCTATTGTTGATTTTTCATAAGTTCCGCGTGCCTTTATCAAGCCCCAACCACTTTTGAAAGATTGTACGCATTCCTGTTCCAAATTTACAACACAAGTATTTGTAAATCAAATTCTTCTGTTTTCAAACTCTTCCGCCTTATTTTGTGTTTTTTAAAGCAATGCAAAATTAACTTATTTTAATTAACAAAAATTAAAAATTTTGCCCATTTTAAAAATTTTGTTTTCCCCCTTCTCACAAAAATCCTATTTTCTCTTAAAAAAAACAGTACCGTCAATTATCATCCTAGCATTTTGACACTATATGCCTAAGCTAAACAGCTGTTTCAGTCTTATTAATACTACCTTCCTTGTTGTACTATGGAAAGAGAAAATCAAAAATTTTTGTCAACTAGAAAACTAGTGTGCCAAACTGGCGAACAAGCTTCTTAACTATCGAACTTGTGTCGAAATAGCCGCCGTGTGGCACACAAAAACGCAGATTTGAAACCTGCATTAAACTGTACGTGCCAAACCCATACCATCATAGATGCCAACCAAAATTCACACTCGAAATCACTAAGTCACACAACATATATGTAAAAATCGGCACGATTACGATTTCCGGGGCGCCGCGATTTGAAGATGTTTTCTGGTAGAAAACAACAAAAAAACATGATTCGCCGAACAAAAAATCGATAACTTTATTAGTTATCGATTTTTTTAAAAAATTTTTTGTTAAAAGATCTGTTCAAAAAACATCTTTATCTTTGTCGTTACTCAATTGATCTTTAAGATTGATATGTCATTTCAAAGGTCATTAAATGACCTTTCAAATATATTTCTTATAAATATCATTGCTATAATATTTTTAATTTTATAAGCGAATTTATTCCAAAGTTGAATTATTTAATAAAAAGGACCGTTATTTTATAAAAAATTTACGTTAGTAAGTTACTAAAAATATATTTTTTTTGAAAAGCTTACAGTTAGACCTTTTGTTTGACATATAAAAATATACATTTTTTATTTAATTTCACACTATATTACATACAATTTAAATTTTCCAAGTGTTCTTTGTTAAAAAATCTGTTCACAAAATTTTCTATATCTTTGCCAATATCCAATGGATCTTAAAGATTGACATGCTATTCGAAAGGTAATTAAATGCCTTTTCAACGATATATAATACAAATATAATTTCAAAAATGTTTTTAAATTTATAAGCGAATCTATATTAGATTTGAATTTTTTAACTGAATGAACCGTTTTTTTTCTGTAAAATTTTCGTTTTTAAGGTACTAAAAATATATATTTTTTGATAAGCTGAAAGTTTTACCTTTTTTTCGATAGATAAAAATATTTATTTTTTTCACTGACTCGAAAATCCCGTTAATTCATATAAATATTGTATTGTAATGGCGATATTCGTAAATATGGAGTAAGAAAGAAAAACATCTAAGGTAAATATGAGTGAAATAAACAATTTTCCGTAAAAGGGCAAATCATTGTATCATAAAAAACACGACAAAAAGTCAAATAAATTATATATATTATATACCAAATGAAAGATAAATGTTCAAGCTTTAATAATTTACTCTTTATAATTCATAGTAATAATGGTAATTTTTGAGAAAATAACGGTTTTATGTAAGAAATTCTTTTTTTATTGCATAAAAATACCTATCAAATACAAAGTACTCAACAGATTTCATTAATTTAAAATTTTTCTAAAAGCCTTACATATAACCTTTTAAATTTTATCTTAATCATTAATATCGGTTATATATTAAGAATAATACAGCCGGTTTTCTTCATAGACCTTATAGCAAAAAAAAATTTTTTTAAATCGATAACTCGGAAACAAATCGATAACACAACATTTCCTTTGGCTATTCTTATTTTAATTAAGAGTACTCTTCGAATCCATTGTCAAATCGCGGCGCCCCGGAAATCGTAATCTCCCCTAAAAATCACTCGTGTGACACTCACAGCAAAAAAATCACGCACATAGAAAAAAAATCACGCAAAATCACAAAAACAGAACAGAAAATCATGCAAAAATCACACACAGAGCAGAAAATCACTCAGAAGCAATTCCAATATTACAGCATACAAGAGCATTTAATGCCATACAATTTTACAAATAAAAAGACATTTTCTGTTATTTGGTAATATCAGCAAAAGCTTATTGTTAAAAATTTATTAATATATTTAGGGTATTCACTTCAGCGCTGAAATTTCCGAAATCTGAAATTTACGAAAATTTCAATGCAATTGTTGTTGTTTTGGTTCTCCGAAGTTTGCTTAAATTTAATCATCTATTGAGTTGATGAAAATTAATCGTCGTAAATTTGCGAGGAAAAGATATGTTCAGTAGTCGTTAGTAGACCTGTTCGATTGATGTGAGTCATTGTGAACATGCAAAATATTATAAGAAGAAGAACATTTTGTCTGTTCTTATATGAATTCGTCAAATTATGCATCATATTTAGCATCATATTATGCAATAACTAAATTATTAATTAAGAATAATTAAGACGGCAAACAATATTTTTTTAACAAACGGTTGACACGATCAATTGTTTTGTTGGCGTTCGATAAAAAGCCCTAACCAAAATAGACGATTTGCTCCGTAACGAGCGAAGACGAAAATGTTCGCTTGAATGCAATTCAATGTTGTTGCCCAAAATAAGCAAACGTAAACACATCGAAACTGAACGAAACGGTTCGACGAGACGTTTTGTTCCGTAAGAACCGAACTTTTAGCGTCTCAACTCGTCAGCAACAACAGTGCAGAGAATTTTTACATCAAGTTTTGTTGCATTTTTATCAATTAGTGCAAGAAACAATATTTTAATGAATTAATAGCCATTGTTAGGGATGAACAAGGCATTTATATGCATTTGAAACAGTTAGCAGCTGACAAGCCAAGACGAGTTCAAAAACGTTTCATTTTGGGTTAAATGTCAAAACAGACGTAACGAGTGTACACGCTCGTCGAGTTGCAATCGTCTCGTTTCGTCTATTTTGGTTAGGGCTAAAGCCAGCTATGGCGACTTTCATGCTGACAGAAGCATTAAAAAAAATTAAAAACGGTCGCTCACTTCAACTCGTCGGAAATTTGCGATTTCGGAAATTTCAGCGTTGAAGTGAATACCCTAATTATTAACTAGATCAAAATTAAGAAGATATGAAAATTTTTGGTTATGCAATATATATTATATATCAGTGGAACTAATATAAATTGTTTGAATTTGTAATATAAACTTAATATTAACTTTTTAAAAGTTTCAACTTTATACCTGCGTTAACAAATTTCAATTGCAGTGTTGGGTTTGTTTGTTAATATACGTGTTTTCGCATTTACTTGCACGCACTCTTCAATAATAAAGTGAGTGATTAAAAAAATCACGCATGAGTGAAAAATCACTCGCTTCATTTCAGAAATCACACATTGTCACAAAAAATCACGAAAAGTGATTTATCACACGAAACTGGCATCTATGCACAGTGTGACCAGATAGTTTTTAGAAAAAGCGCGAACTACAAAATTTTTATCGCCCAAAAATCGCCCAATTTTTCAGTTTTTAATATTTTGTAGCCCAAAAAAGCGCAAATTGGGGGACTTTTACAATATAAAGTCCCAAAAATGTTCTCTTAAGCTCATTTTTAAAACAAATTGTTTTTATTTGTATGTATTGAAAATTTGCAATGTGTTAAGAAGATATAATATAAATTAAACATTTCTTTAAAAAAAAAAAACAATTCAAAGAAATTTACATAAAATAAATAAATTTTTCTTTTAAACACAAATAATTAAAACATATCAGGGGCATTCCATCGTGACGTACACGACATTTGTACGACTTTTTCTATGTTTTAAAGGTGCTTGCTAAATATTCAAGTAATTATTCATTATTCTTTTGCATTATATTAATAATTTAAGACCTCTTACACTTTTAGAAATAAGTTTAAGCAAATTTCTCTTGATGGTTAAAAGAAAAAAATGATCAAATGTTGGGTGACGTACACGACAATGAATCAACCAGTTTTAATGTTATAACGATTTATCACGAAAATTTAGCTAAACCGTAAATGCAAAAACAAAATATGGATATAATAATAAAAATATGCATTTTGAAGATAACTATACAAATTCAAATTCAGAAATTAAACTTAAAGAAAATGTGAAAATTTATGAAAAGCAAGCGTGACGTACACGACATACTGTGTGACGTAAGCGACACGTACGAATTTAAACTACTTTATTGGTGTTTTTTACTTTGAATATTGGTGTTTCGGCATTCATGTTGTATTCTTGAGTGTGAATTTCGTCTCCAATGTACTGCAGAATGCGAAGTTTATATGTCGGAGAGGGGTTGCATAGGCATCCATGGGGATTTCTCATTGGCCTGTCACTATTACAAAAACTCCGTATCTCGGTTAATATTGACACTATGGTACTGAAATTGAAATGATATGGGGGAAGGGAGATTCAGTACAACGCACGATGAAAAAGTGGGATGAATTATACATAGGGCGTGGCACTTTTAAAAAATTATTTTTTTTGATTAATATTCATACTAGGGTTCTGAAATTCGGTAAAGGTATAGGTAGAATTTTTACAAATCACGATTAAGAAAGTTGGTGGGACTCACATGGGGGCGTGTCACTATTAGAAAAACTCTGTAAGCTGGTTTATATTGTTTCAAGGATAGCTATTTGGTACATTGAAACATTTTTCAAAATATCTCTAAAACTGCCAAAGATTGAGATAAAAAATATATATTTTTGATAAAAAGTTTTCTGTAAAGTTTTTATAAAGAGTTTTACACCATATAAAAAACAATTTTTAAAATTTAAGAGAGGATAAAAAGTTACAGTCTCAAAATATGTTAAAATTTTAATATTTCTCAGCTTTCAAGGAGTATATTTCGCAAACTAAAGAAGATAATTAAACTTTGGGTTCACAAATTGAAATAACTTATATTTTAAATATAAAAAATTTTAATACGATCGAAATCCGTCCCCGCATTTAAAAGATATAGTGCAATTATTGAAAAAAATAAAAATTTTCAGATTTTTGCCTATAACTCCTAAGTTCGAACTGATGATGAAAAACGAATACCATTTTTAAAATCTGCGTTTATAATTCGTCTAGAATTGATAGCACTTTATTCTGCAACTTTTGTTGTTTTTCCATATTGTCCTTACGCAAAAACTTCCATTAACTGTGTGACGTACGCGACAAATAATTAACTGCTAATTTTAAATACATTAAAAATGAAAAACTACTGGACATTCAGTAGTTTTACAATTGTTGACACTTTGTTAAGTAGTGATGTGAAAAAATTCCACCTTCACTCTTACTCTAGTGATGACAATATAAATCTTTTTGGCGTGACGTACACGACATCGATTTACCAATTATAATGTTATCGATTTTACTCAAATGGAACTATTCCTTGGAGAAATGAAGGTTGTGATAGCAACAACACGATATGCGGTATTGAATAAAATCAATTACATAACAATTAGTTACGTAAATAAAAGAAAAAATTGAGAAAAACGTTGAGTTCCTTTTAGCATTTATATCTTTGACGATATCATAAGTATGTATATATATATTTATTATTGCAGTGATGAGCCAGAAAAAAGATATTGTACCATTAGGGACTTAACTCATGTAGGTTCACTGCCCTGTTGTTAAAAATTAGAAATTTTGCTTTTTTTTTTTTGCTAAAATATACCGCTTTTCGTGGAATGCCCCATCAAAAGTTTCCTGAATAAGATATTCAATATCTTCTTCGATTTCATCAACTTCCTCTTCATCTATTTCTTTTTTTTCATATATAGAGCTATTGCACTTATTTAAATCATATTTTCTGTTGTCGGAAGAGTCTTACAGCAAACGTTTCAGAATTTCATGTGACATTTTATTCGTATAATAGATTCCAATATCATAGGATTTCTCATGTTCGTTTTAGTAGCATTCATCACAGAAAATACTCTTTCAACAAAAGTGTTTGAGTGAGGCAGCGATAGTAAAATAAGTGCTATCTTAGAAATAGTTTCCAGCATTTTGCCTCCACCAGCATTTCTTTAATCGTTCGCTTTCAACCAAAATTCTTCGGTATCTGACATAATGTTTTTTTTTAAAATATCTTTCCATGGAATAACCAATAGCGAATCGTATTCTAGCTCTGCTGCACGTCTCTCCAACTGACTTAAATAATGAAGAAAAAGTTCAGAAAACGGTTTTCTAAAGTGGTTTAAACATTTCTGAAATGAATGGAATGACTGAATATATGTAATTTTTTCTCGAATCTTCTGACAAAAGTAGCCCAAAAAAGCGCGAGGCGCTTTGTAAATAAAAATAAGCGCAAAACTATAAAAAATATCGCCCAATTGGCGCTTTATCGCCCAATCTGGACACACTGTCTATGCATACCATTGGGGATCACAGCTACTGCTACTGATAATAAAATGTTCTGTCATTAAAAAAAATATCGTAGTAGCAATCACTGCGAGTCAAATATTTTATTAATATTCTGTGTTGCTACTTTTGAGTAGCAGTGAAGAAATCACTGCTACCAAAATATCGACCTATCACTATTGTTTATTGTATAAAGACAGTAAAACTTTAAACTTGTAAAATAAATTGAAATTGAATTAAGTATAACTTTCGAAATGCAGGAGGATTGTGTTAGAAAATCAAGAAGTAATGGCAGTAACGTTAAATTACGTCGTTTAATGCTGGAGTTCAAAGCAAAATCACTAAAAAAAGAGAAGTCTCACTTGCAGATTAATTCACCATTAGCAAAATATCCTTTTATACCGCGTTAAATATAAAAGAATGGGCATAATTTTACTAATAATAAATAATTTAATAATTTATTAATTTAATAATATTTTAATTTAGTGCAAATGTTTACGTGTGTGGAAGCTAATGTAAGCTTTTACATTATGATTTCTTAACCTAAATGTGGATTTTTAGGGCTAATTAAAGGAAACAATGCGATATCGTGAAAAGCACAAAAACTTGAACCTTCATAATACCAAATTGAGTTAAAAGAAAATTGGTATATTTGAAGGAGAATAGAAAAATTGTTATTAAAAATCGCCGCGATTTTTAATAACAATTTTTCGCCTGCGGCGCTTTTTTCTTTTATCAAATATTGAGTTTTGTGAAACCTGTAAGAAAAGTCGAAAAATTAGAGCTCATATGGAGGCACAGTCTGCGAATGAACTTGATGCTTCTGATACCGACTCAGACTGATGTATTTTTTAATAAATATATATATTTTTTTTCTTAAAATGAATGAATTTTGTGTTTTTTTTTTTTGTTTAATACGCCGTAAAAAACCCCCTTTTTGGGTAAGTATAGTAAAATTAGCTTATATTAGCTTCCAAACACACACAAATTTGCACTGAATTTTCAAACTTTCGCGAATTTTATCTCCTAAACCAATCGAGACCGACAATTTTTTCTTTCACCATTGGGTTTAGGAGGTCCATATACGTCTAATAAAAATAAGAAAAAAAAATTCGGGCATGGTCGCTAAAGTAAAATTATTCCAAAGAATGACTTCCAAATGCTCCGAAACTGCGCATCTAGACTTTTATTACTAAACACACTTTATTTGCACATTTTCGGTGGCTATCCAATAGGAAAGCGAGCGCTCCATTAGTGCATTCATAGCGCTCCCAAAAAGTAGTAGAGCTCTTCATTCTCCTTGTGGTTAGCTCTATGTTGGTTTTTTTTTATAATAAATGCAATCTTTATTAAACCGTTTTAATATGTTGTTTAATATTGAATATTAGCTAAAAAAACTATCACATATTTTTATGAGCTATTTTTAAAACTGATTAATTGCAATTCTAGTTTGGGGCCCACGCCCCCTTGTTTTTTTGGAGTTGGATTATATGTTTTTGGCTCTCCTAAATGCAATGGTGCAAGAGAAAAAACAGCTCTCTTCTGGTTAAGCGATTTTTCATCAAAGTTTGAAAAATCGCTCTTGAAAGAATGTGATTTCTCGATAGTTTGTTAACGAATATTCACTATTAAACAACCAATTTAAACGTAAAAACTTACCTTTTCGATAAAAAATTAAAAAGAAATATTTGTTTATCCTTTGAAAAAATGTTATATTAATAAATAATGTTAATCAGAATCCCAATCGGATTCACTTTCCGGAAACAGCTTAAACCTCGTAAACTGCTTAATTTTAAGAAAATGGGGAATGATGGAAATATTTTGGCGATTTTTTTACGATGTTAAAGCTACAATTTCAGTGCTTAAACAATGTAAAAAAGTTTGGTTTAACTTCCAGCTGTCAAACTGTCAAAACTTGTGTGGTAGTTTTTTTATTTATTTTGTCGCTTATTTGATCCTAATTGGCAAGTATAGAAGTGGATAGTGGCAAAGCTTGAAAAAGGAAGAGGAACACTTCGACACATCGTTGGGTGCTCTGTCATACAGTATAAATGCTGCAATTGGTATTGGATGAGGTTAAAGATTACCCCGAAAAGTTTGGAGTAGATATATAATAAGCACTTAAGTTTGGCAGTTAACTCAATTATTCCCATTTCAGAAACCTAGAGCAAACAGATTCCACGAACAAATTTTCGGTCGATTTGTTACAACATGATGAATAATGAAGTTATATTATTTTTAACTTTTTTTTTAGTGATCAGCTGTTTTTGACATATGAATGACAAATTTATCAGATTTCTAAAGGTGCGTTCCTTTAACAGGCACGATTACGATTTCCGGGGCGCCGCGATTTGAAGATATTTTCTGGTAGAGAACGAGAAAAAAACATGATTCGCCGAACGAAAAATCGATAGCTCTATTAGTTATCGAGTTATCGATTTTAAAAAAAAAATTTTTGTTAAAAGATCTGTTAAAAAAAACATCTATATCTTTACCGTTACTCAATGGATCTTTAAGATTGATATTTTATTTGAAAGGTCATTAAATGACCTTTCAAATATATTTGTTATAAATATCATTGCTACAACATTTTTAGTTTTATAAGCGAATTTATTCCAGAGTTGAATTTTTTAATGAAAAGAACCGTTATTTTCTAAAAAATTTACGTTATTAAGTTACTAAAAATATATTTTTTTTGAAAAGCTTACAGTTAGACCTTTTGTTTGACATATAAGAATATACATATTTTATTTAATTTCACACTATATTACATAAAATTGAAATTTTCCAAGTGTTCTCTTTGTTAAAAAATCTGTTCACAAAATTTTTCATATCTTTGCCAATATCCAATGAATCTTAAAGATTGACATGCTATTCGAAAGGTAATTAAATGCCTTTTCAACGATATATAATACAAATATAATTTCAAAAAAGTTTTTAAATTTATAACTGAATAAATATCAGATTTGAATTTTTTAATTAAAAGGACCGTTTTTTTCTACAAAATTTACGTTTTTAAGACACTAAAAATATATATTTTTTTGAAAAGCTGAAAGTTTTACCTTTTTTCGATAGATAAAAATATGTATATTTTTTTATTAACTGATCGAATAAAAAATACAAATTTTTTTCACTGACTCGAAAATCCCGTTAATTCATATAAATATTGTAGCTACAATGTTGCCTTAAAGACAAGTATTTATTGTAATGGCAATATTCGTCAATATGGAGTAAGAAAGCCAAACATTTAAGGTACAAATGAGTGAAATAAGCAATTTCCCGTACAAGGGCAAATCATTGTATCATAAAAAACATATCATATATTATATACCAAATGAAAGATAAATTTTCAAGCTTTAATAATTTACTTTTTATAATTCATAGTAATAACGGTAATTTTTGAGAAAATAACGGTTTTGTGTAAGAAAATATTTTTTTATTGAACAAAAATGCCTATAAAATACAAAGTACTCAACAGATTTCATTAATTTAAAATTTTCCTAAAAGCCTTATATATAACCTTTTATATAATACCTTCATTAATATCATTAATATCGGTTGTATATTAAGAATAATATAGCCGATTTTCTTCATAGACTTTATAGCAAAAAAAAATTTTTTAAAATCGATAACTCGAAAACAAATCGATAACACAACATTTCCTTTGGCTATTCTTATTTTTATTAAGAGTATATTTCGCATCCATCGTCAAATCGCGGCGCCCCGGAAATCGTAATCTCCCCCTTTAACAGAGGTTCGGAATTTTACGAGTTTACGAAATGGGAAATTTTGACTGTTAAGGAAATACCATTAATGTGATTAAGTGAGCTCTTACAGGATCGTACAGCTCTCCTGCTATTTTAAAAAATTTAACGAGCGGGTTAACTGACGGTCTTATTGATTTAACTTTTTTATAGCTATTTGGCCAAATAGCCTTTAAACTGAATAATTGTTATAAAAAATTGCGCGATTTTTTAAAACAATTTTTCGACTGCGGCGCTTATTGCTCAAACACGTAACTATTCCTTCGTCTTTTTTTTTTTATTTTTACTTTTTGAGTGTTTTATATATGAAACATTTTATTTACCTTTTATAACGTTTTTAACTCCAAGGAGGGTGTGGAGGGGTGGGGGGCCGACAACAAAACCACCCCTTATAGGTGTACCCGTTTGCTTTGCTTCCAACTTTGGTTTGCTTGCAAAAATAAGCATTCAGATAGCATATTTCCATACAAAAATGACATATATTTTAACTGGAATTTCGCAACTTTGATGAATTGTTTCTACCAAACCATAAGAGAGCGGCCTTTTTTCTTGCACCATTGCGTTTAGGAGCCCAAAATACATAAAAAAAAGTCGTGGGCCGCAAACAAGACTTATTCCGAAGATAATCTCAACATTATGATGGTTGAAAATCAGGAGATTGAGGGTGCATCTGCTGCCAATTGTATAGCTCACTGGCAAGTTTGGCCACCCAAATTTCAACATCAGTGGCCGCCACAGCATTTTTATTCTATCTTTTCTCCGGATTTTACTTTGCATTTGTGCCCTACTTTGGAAGATATCTATGACAGATTCTACGGAACCAACAAGACGTAGTGCACGAAACATCAAAGGTAAAACTCCGAGTCATCTTAAGGATTTTTTACTGCTAGTGCAAGTGACGGGAAAGAGTCTGAGAATGAATCAAATATGCATGAAGATAATCTCAAAAATACGATGGTTGAAAATCAGGAGATTGAGGGTGCATCTGCTACCAATTGTATAGCTCACTGGCAAGTTTGGCCAACGAAATTTCTGCCATACAAGTAACTAAGTCCGCGACAAATGCAAAACTTGCCACTGCCAGAAAAGAATAGCTAAATGGACAGCTGGATAGACGCAATGGAACTGTGCCTGTAAATGTGCAAAATTGCAATGGAGTTGAATCAGCAAATAGCATATATTTATTATATCATAGAAGAGCTTGCAAATAATGATCTTGTTTCACAATTCGGATCGTTCCAACGCTCAATCAAATTTTTCCATAGTACTTATGGAAAACAAACAAGCAAAAACTTTTCAAATTCAAGACCAATGCCGCCGTATCTTCAACACCACGAACAACGCCTCAAACAGCAGTGCCAAACTTTATTCAAAATTCTCAGTAGTCAAACGTAGGTGATCGTCGTAAGTTGCATGACTTGCCTTTCGGAAAAGTTTTCGGAAAGGCCTGAGGATTGGTCAGGATTTATTGCCACCTTTCATGAGCCTACAGCGGTGATTGGGTACAATGATTTGGAGAACACAATTAGGTTGCGAAGTGGTTTGACTCGTGAAGCTTTGAAATGCTTATGCTTATTTATCAAACAAATTTGACTGAAGTTCTCAGTGAACTCGAGTTTCGTTTCGGTAGAACTGATCTTATTGTTAAAAGCTAAATTGAAGAAGTGAATGGTATTATTCCGATACCAGAAAATGATCTTGGACGGCTTGTTTCGTTTGCCACCAAGGTTAAGAATATGACAAAATTTGTCAGAGAATGGAATGTTGTCAGAGCCATCTAAATCTCTCAATCCCAACGCTTTTAGAAAATCTAGTGGGAAAATAACCAGATTCAAAAAAATACCAGTGGGCAAAAAACGTTAAAAATATTAACACAGGCAGTAAAGGAAATAATTGAGAACCACTATGTTGACGACTTTGTCATCAGTTTTAACACCGTAGATGATGAGGTGGATTTAATCTAAGGGGGGTTTATTTCGAATTCGACACGACTTACGCGTAAACTTAATGAACAAGAAAATATTCAGCCAATAATAAACATGATGAATATCGGAGAAAATAAAGCGGACAAAATTCTTCGGATGCTTTGGTACACTGCAACAGACACATTCATTTTTCGTTTTAAATTTCATAAAGTCGATAATAATATTTTGACACAGCAGCGTAGACTGCTTACCATCGTGATGTCAATTTACGATCCTTATGGGTTTCTGGCCAAATTCGTTATTTATATGAACATTTTTTTTTTATTTTTTTTTTTTTTTTATATATCATTTCATCAATAGAGTTTAACTCTTACAGACTACTTAAGTAATAAATGAAAAATATACAAAACGAAAAAATACAAGCTTTAGGCTGAAGGCCTATATTTATAGATGGTATATAAACGGTTTAAAATTTAATTTTAATTCATTTCATATCAATTCATTTATTCAACATGAAACTAAGTATATGCTATTTAGAGAACATAATGGATTACAATGATGCTTTCTTTCTTAAATGGTTTGCTTAAATACGTACAAATTTGAAAATTTTTTTTATTTATTGAGTATGTTTTTTTTTAACATAAATAAAGATAAATTGAATTATTTTTATTGTAGCAACAGTAAAATTCATAAAACAAATTCGATTTAGGGTATAGGTACTGGTGCGAGCAAGAGAATTTTCTTGCTTCTTATGTTCTCCAAAATTCAAACAAAAATATTTTAAAAAGATTTCATATTAAACAATTTATTTGTGTTTGCTTCGCTCTATGTTCAAATTGCAAGTGAGCTAACCAACAAGAAAAACTCAACAAAAATACTTAATTTAACAAAATATCATAAATTTACAGTAAGCTTCGACACCATTCGTGCCCTAAGCTACGTTTTTTCTACATATAGTTCTGTATTGTGTCGCATTAAACGGTTTCTCTTTGGCACAAAGAAAAAACAAGATTGTTTTTGTGGCCAGTTGGTATATGCTTTTTTGTTGTAGATCTTGTTGTTAGTGCGCTCGATATCAATGCGTACATGGAGTGCGGCAACCCTGTTGGAAATAAAGATTCCAACATTCTCCCCGCCTTGAAATGTTAATTTCAATTTGAATGGTTGTCGACATCAGTTGAGATAGGGAGTTTACAATTTTTAGTCACAGCTCGCTTGAAAATTCCTTCTGCTGTCTTCACGCTGACCACTCGAACCTGCTTATCGGAACCTGGAATGGCTTCAATTATTCGGCCTATTGGCCATTTAAGAGGTGGACAACCTCTGAAGATTGGGTCTGGAGGACCACCATTTGACCCTTTGTAACCCCTTCAAATACTCACGATGCCAGCGGTCCCAAAACCGTTGATGGATCCACTGTATCCGCTGATATCTTCTCAACAAGTAAGGGTTATACTTCATACTCGATGGTTGTGCAATGGCTGTGAGAGTCCGACCGACCAGAAAATGAGCTGGTGTCAATGGACGCAGATCGTTGGGATCGCTCGAAAGTGGAGTAAGGTGACGACTATTTATAATAGCTTCGGCCTGGCAGCATACAGTTTCTAGCTCATCATATGTAAGAATACACAATCCAATCGCACGTCGCAAATAGTGTTTTACTTGCTTCACTGCACTCTCCCACAACCCACCAAAGTGTGGGGAGCGGGGAGGAATGAAATTCCAAGTAATTCCCTTTCTCATATTTGCTGCACTAAATCCTTATGTTGCTGTGATGCAAACGCTGCTAGTAACTCCCGCAATTCCTTATTGGCAACGTCCGCGCCTTGCAACAAACCGTTTCAGAGCGCCTATGAACGCTGCTGATGTCAAATCGGCGACGCATTCCAAATGAACGGCCTTAGTTGCAAAACATATGAAGAGCGCTACATAAACTTTGATTGGCGACCGTCCACGAATTCCTTGAGTTATGTAGAATGGACCGCAATAGTCGACACCTGCCACTTCGAATGGATGCGATGGCTCTACTTGTTCTCTTGGCAGATGATTTGGCTCTCTGTTATTGGGCGATATCGATAACAAATTAAACATTTATGTATTACCTTTTTTATTGTATTGCGCGCATTAATTATCCAAAATTGATCGCGCAGTATATTGTGAAGAGTAAGAGCTCCGGAATGGAGGTTTTTGCGATGAGCATGTTCGATGATTGTGCGTACAAAAGGATGCGATGAAGGTAGAACAATTGTTAGAAACATTGTTTCATATGGAAGTGTAGAGTTTTTGAGGCGTCCACCTACGCGAATGAGATTATCATGCAAGAAAGGAGTCAACTGCAAGAGTTTCTATCCTCTGTCAAGTGGTCGATTTGACGATAATTTTTTAAATTCATTTACAAAAACAGCTTGCTGAATAATGGGGCAACACGTAAGCAGCGCTACTTCCAGTTCTTGACAGGTTATGGTTCCAACATTGTATTCCTTACCAAACTTTAAGTTGATGAATCGTCTTACGTAAGCAAATATACGTAAGATCTTGTTGTAGTCGTTAATAAACTTGTGTTCAAGTAGTAGATGCGAACTTTTTGTTGTTACGAGAACCGTTTTAGATTTGCGTAGCTCACACACTGTTGTTGTATTATGGACGTGTTTAGCAGGCCACATTGATTTGTCTGATATCAAGAACTGTGGCCCATAAAACCACAGCTTGTTTTCAATTAGATCCTTGTGAAAGAAGATCCGCGGGATTTTGTGCAGATGGTACATGCCGCCAACCAAATTGTGATGTTAATTGTTGAATCTTTGTAACACGGTTTGCTACAAATGCAACCCAACGTAATGGTTCACCAGCGATCCAATCCAGGGTTATAGTAGAGTCAGACCAACAGTAGACTTCGAATGGGTTCGACGGCAGAGTCTTCAAAACAGATTCCAGCAACTCTGACAGCAAATTTGCAGCGCACAACTTTAGCCTGGGCAAGCTTATTTGCTTCAGTGGAGCCACTCGAGACTTTGGATGCCGATGGACTTTCACATCCACGATTGACAGCGTAAATGCATGCGTCGTATGCTTTCGTGCTCGCATCTGCAAAGGCATGAATTTCAGAATGGGTGCTAAAGTGAACATACCTTCGAATTTTGTGTTGTCCGAGAGTGTTGAGCTCATACAGTAATTGCTGCCATTGCGTAGCTATGTTTTGAGGTACACTCTCATCCCAGTGTAACTTTAACGACCATAGTTCTTGCAGCAACATTTTGCATTGAACGATTGTAGGATTGAGGAATCCAAGTGGATCAAACAAGCTGGCCACTCGTGATAATATTGCACGCTTTGTTATCTTAGGTGATTTATTTGATTGCATGTATGTAAAACTGAAGCTTTCATTGGCTGGTGACCATCGAAGTCCAATAGTCTGAATGTACTGCATATCGTCAACTTCAACCATTGCTTCCCTTTAATCTTGGGGCAGGTCTTCTACAAATTTGAAAATTTGCGGAGAGAAAATCCACCTCGATCTAGCAAGGCTATGACCTGCCGCTTTATTTCCACGGCTTCTTCGATAGATGCACCGCCAGTAATGAGATTTTCGACATAAAAGTCTTTGAGGGTTACTGCTGATCCAATCGGGAACGATTCCATGTTTTCATTTGCAAGTTGCTGCAGGCATTTTGTAGCGAGATAAGGTGCACAACTGGTGCAATATGTAACTGTTTTTAACTGATATGTTTCTATGATATCAGTTGCTTTCTCTCTCCATTGGATACATTGCCAGCGAGTGTCCCTCGAATCAACAATCACTTGGCGATACATCTTAGCTATATCCGCCATTAATACATATTTGTGGAATCTTACTCTGCTCAGAATAGTAAAGATGTCGTCTTGCAAAGTGGGTCCCACTGCTAGAAAGTCATTTAAAGACTTGCCATTTGAAGTGACACATGGGGCGTCGAATACGACACGCAGCTTGGTCGTCGAGCTATCCGGTTTTATAACGCAATGATGTGGAATGTAGTTAATGATGTTGACGTCAGGTGATGATATCGGTACGATGTGATCCAAGCTGCTGTATTCGCGCAAAAAATTGCAGTATTCCGTTCGAATGCCTTATGTCGATTCAGTTTGGTTTCTAGAAAAGAAAAACGTTTTAGTGCGATATTGTATGATCGTCCTAAGCTAGCTTCTTTAAATGCTTCTTAAATGGAAGGAGAACAATAAACTTATTGGTTTTTGGACACCTCGTAGTGGTCTCTTGAAAGAACCGTTCGCACTCCATCATTTCAGGAGAGAGAGATTTCAATTTGTTTTTTTGATGGTGTTCTAGCGACCAAAATCGTTCTAACAGTTGATCCAATGTTGGCTCTTGCGAAGTGATGATGAATGATTTGTGTGAGTGGTTTGGTGACTCCAATCCAATGCTTGGAACCGGTGATGAAATCGAGCGCATTGAGTTTGACGATTTTGATGAGGAACTGTCCTGACGTGACCCGAAACTATCCAGCCCAGCTGGGTCTTCTGCAGGATGGAAGAATTGGTACCTTTGATTTGGCCTACACACAAAAGATCATAAAATAATCCAGCTCCGATTAGAACATCTACTACTCCGGGTTTGTTGAATGTTGGATCAGCGAGAACGATATTCGATGGAATGTCCCAATCGGCTTGAATTTGTCTTTGGGGTTGGTACGACGTAATCGATGCTATGATTGCATCTATGGAAGTCTCAAATCCGGATGCATGTGATTTGACAATTACAGAACACATATAATGCGTGTTGGTTGTACTAGATCCGATGCCATTAATCTCCATTGTGACTTTTCTGCGTGGTAGTCGGAGATGTTGTGCCATACGCTCTGTGATGAAATGAAGCTGTGATGCAGAATCTAGCAAAGCGCGACCCGTCACAGTAGCACCGTTGGCTCTGCAGAGATGGACTGCAGCAGTGCCCAGAATCACCTCGCTGCCACCTTGTGTAATTTGTAAGCTTATAGAGGCATCAAAATTAGCTTGATCACTTAATAAAGGCGCATTTAATCTTGGCGGTTGTGATATCGTTAAATTGGTTCCCTGTTCCCTGTGCAATAGTGTGGTTTGGAGAGGGACAGGTGCTTGCGACATGGCTGTCTCGCAAGCAGTTAAGACACAATTTATTAAGCTTAACTAAATTAAACCGCTCACTGGGACTCATGGCTACAAATTTCGTGCATTTGAATGCGATGTGCCCCGGGATGCTATTGCAAAGGTTGCACGTCGATTCTAACGTAGTTGCAATGACGAATGATGAGTGAGGTGGCGAACGAAGTTTCACCATAGAACGATTAAGAGTTTGATTACCTGATGGATGCAAGCCTTTGTAAATCTCCAGCGATTTACAGCCGCTCCATGTATGCCACTAGATCATCCCATTTTGGAAGCCTAAACTCCTCCGACGGCGTGGTGCGACTCCAATGTATAGCGGTTTCTTCCTCCCACTTTGCTTTTGATTCGACGTCTAGATTCAAAACTGCGTGGTGTAAAATAATTCCATCAGCGATTTGAGTTTTGCTTACGAATGTTTGCAATGCGCGAAGATTCGCGTTAATGCTGTCGATAAAGCTCCTTAGTGCCGATACACTAGGCTTGGTGACCTTTGGAATTTCAAAGATGTTTTGGATGTGTTACTTGAAAACATATAATTTGTTATCAAATCTAGCTATAAGTAAGTCGATTGCTTTTTTATAATTTTCGTTGTTAACCTCTAGCGACTCTATTAGCCGCGCAGCTTCCTCTGATAAGCACGACCGCAAATGCTGAAATTTTATTACTGGTAACAAATCGGTGTTATTATGCACCATAACTGAATACACGTTAAAAAAGTCAAACCAATCGCGTTGTTGTCCACTGAACTTAGATAGTTGCAAGTTAGGCAAGTGTATGCGATGATGTTGAGAATCCACAGCGGATGCGTGTACTGGCACGGTTTCCGTTGCCTCCAGCTTGAGCGCTTCTATTTTGTCCATAGTACGAGCCTTCGCAACACAATAGAATTCGTTGTAACTGCCTCGATGATCCACCTGAAATTGCGATTCATCCAGCTCTTCCAATTGAGCTTGCAGCTGGTCAAATGCGTAAAAATTATGCTCTATTAGCTCTAGTCTCACCTCTAACTGATTCGCAGACAATGCTTCAATTCCATTCGAAAAATTCTTCAACCTGTTGAGGAGTTGATTGCGTTGTAGTTCTTTTGTACGAATTCCAACTGGCCGTGGTGGCGGTGTTTGAACATCATCTGATGCATTTGGATCAAGCATTATGGTTGATTTTCAAACGACTTGCCTTGGAGCTCAAGCTTCAAAATAATTTTTTAATCCGGCTCGAAGGACCAATGGTGCGAGCACGAGAATTTTCTTGCTTCCTATGTTCTCCAAAATTCAAACAAAAATATTTTAAAAAGATTTTAAATTAAACAATTTATTTGTGTTTGCTTCACTCTTTGTTCAAATTGCAAGTGAGCTTAGAGAAAAACCCAACCCAACAAGAAAAACTCAACAAAAATACTTAATTTAACAAAATATCATAAATTTACAGTAAGCTTCGACACCATTCGTGCCCTAAGCTACGTTTTTTCTACATATAGTTCTGTATTGTGTCGCATTAAACGGTTTCTCTTTGGCACAAAGAAAAAACAAGATTGTTTTTGTGGCCAGTTGGCCATTAATTAGCATCACGTGCCATAATACTTAGTATAAGATGATCTTTAAAGGATTTACGTGAAATCTCCATAAATAGGTCAGATCTATTTAGGAGTTCATTGGTATCATTAATGCAGCGAGTTATCGGCTTATTTAGATTATAATTCGACCTTTGGACCGCCTCCCTGAATTGGAATTGACTACGAAGATGACGAGCTGGAGTGTAGAAATTCAGCAATGCTAGAATATTGTGGTGGATGATATCCCATATGAACATGACTGAAAAGACTTTTCGTCTGATTTCAAGGGGACGAAGGTTAATTAGGGCACAGCGAGTGTCGTAGGATGGGATTAATGGCAGATTCCAGTTAAGTTTTTTACAAACATATCGAGTAAAATGTCTTTGAATAGATTCTATTCTCTTAGATGGATGAAGATAATACGGGTTCCAAGTATTAGAGCAGTATTCCAAATGAGGCCTTACAAGTGACGTGTAAAGGGATTTAAGAGTATAGGGATCTGAAAAGTCTTTTGAATTACGTTTTAAGATGCCTAGCATCGAATTAGCTTTTCCAACAATAAAATAAATATGCTCTCTGAAGTTCAGCCTATGATCAAGGAGAACGCCTAAATCCTTTTTCATAGTGGTTCTACCTAGAGTGGCTGAATTTATTGTGTAATTCCAGATAATAGCAGAGGACAATCTAGTAAATGAAAGTATCTGACCTTTAGAAATATTCAGTGGGAATATCATTTATAAAAATTAAAAATAGAGGGGGCCCTAAATGGCTGCCTTGTGGGACTCCTGACGTTACGCGAATCACATCTGAAAAGCAATTATTGATTTTAACAAACTGTTGTCGATCCTGGAGATAAGGTTTGAGAAGGTTTGAATGAAAACCTAGTGCAGTTTGTTTAGCAAGTAGGGTTTTATGGTTAACTTTGTTGAAAGTCTGTAAAGATAACATCTGTTTGAAGACCTTTAGAGAAATTATTAATTATATATGTACAGAATATATTCAAGTTGGTAGAAGTTGATCTACCTGAAATAAACCCATGTTGATATAATGATATTATATTTTTTAAACCGAAAGATAGTTTATTGAAGACAATTTTTTCGAAGATTCTAGGGATAGTTAATAGTTTACTGATCGGTCGATAATTACACAATTCATGCTTAGGACCTGATTTGTGAATAGGTTAAACATATGAGACCTTCTATTCCCTCAGAAAGGTGCCGGAGATTAAAGATCTATTAAATATTCTTGTAAGTGGTAAAGAAACTTTCGCTGCGCAGGATTTCAGAAGAATAGGAGCAATACCATCTGGGCCCTCGGAGGGGACGGACTTAAGATTACTCAAGGCTGATTCTACTTCACATTCATATATACAGAGGTCTCCGTAATCTAGGTCAGTTACCGTATCAACAAAATAAAAGGTTGGGTACACTGAAGTGGAGAATACAGATTTAAAATAGCTAGCGAAAAAATTGCAAATAGTTGCCGTATCATCAGAAGTTGATTCTAGATATTGCATAGAATTTGGTATTCCATTTGATTTTCTCTTTTCATATATGTAAGTCCAAAAAAAATTAACATTTTTCCTTCAGCTTGCTCTCAATACTTGCTAAATGCTATTTAAAGAGAAATTTATTAAGAATTTTAAAGTCTTTTGCGCAGGTTAAATAGTGTGATTTAAGTTCTGGGTTTAATTTGTTGTTTCTAAACTTTTTATACGATTTATTCATTCTGTTTTTTAAGTTAATTAATCTTCTATTGAACCACACGGGGTATTTAGAGTTTCGGATTCGCTTCTTAGGGACATATTAATCAACTACATCTTTGAGGATGTCCAAAAATGCTGCATACATCTCCGTTTATTCCAGACCAGAGAAAACACTGTCCCAAAGGATTGAGTCTAAATAAGCATTAATTTCCTTAAAATTTGCACGGTTGTAGTCTAACATACATGAGATTGTATTGCTTTGATATTGAGTAGTGTTGCTTTGATATTCCAATGCATAAAACTCAGGCATAAGAGCCACGTGATGCAGTGTTCTTTTAACAACTTCAAAAGAAGGGCACTCTATAGTTACAATAAAATCATTGTCTATATAGATTTAATCAAGAATGCGATCGAGATCATTGAATGTGTTATTTATTTGACTTAAATCAAATTGAGCAAAATAATCAATTACAAGTATATCAGTTTCTGTTGAAACATTAAAAGGAACAAAATAATATTCATCACATACTGGTTTCCATATTAAGCTACTTAAATTAAAATCACCTGTTATTATCAAATGTTGAGACTGAGTTAGGTTCTCGAGAAAGAATTGACAATTTTCTAGATGTATTAGATATAGTTCAATAGGACTCCTAGGAGGAATATAACTTACAACTACGAACAGCGTGAAGTTGTTTTTTAAATCTACTCTAACTATTAGTTGATCAACATCGAAATTATCTACTGTATATGAATTTAAATGAGGCAATTGTAATTGACAGCTGGATATTGTATTGCGAAGTGCAATTAATACCCCACCACCGCGCGATAAGCCTGATGTAAGTGAGCAACGATCTTTCCGAAATATTTAAATATAGTACAATCAAATAGTTCAGAATTAAAATGATTAGGTGTTAGCCAAGTTTCTGTAAAAGCTAATATATGATATTGGAGAGCATGTAAGGAAATGTGTTTTACATGCGTGTTTTTAGCACTATTTGCGACTTGGTGAGTTGAAACTGGCGAGCTGATAAGAGTTGATTGCGAATGTCCAATTGGCTGGACAACTGGCGATGTAGTAACCACGGTAGAATTTGTTGGAGTAATAGAATCACACGTTTTTTTCTGTTTAGATTTAGCAGACCTCTTTTCTGATTGACGAGGAGGTTCATCAGATTTCCTTTCAGCTAAAGTAATAAGTTTAGCAATATGGTTACATAGAGCAAAATGTTTAGCGACAATCTTGAGAAGGCGTTCCAGCTCAACTGAAATATTAATTGAAGAATCCATAGCATCTAACGTAGCCTTTTGTAGAGCTTCATTAACGGCACTTCGACACTCGGTACAATGCCATTGCAGTCCATTAATTGAGGAATTGTTCAAGGCATCAACCACCTTCGCAGACAATCCTGCGCACTTAGCATGATATGATTTTTTACATCCGAAGCACGAGATGAATGCACCAACAGTATCCCATTCAGATTTATAAAATTCGCAGCAAGTGCCCATATTGCGCAGCAAGTGAGGTTAAGTTCACAGTGCAATGAGAATGCACAAATTTTTTCTTGGATGATTTTCGAATAGATTAAATTCGATAATGATGATGTGCGGAAGTAGTTTAAATGTTGATTTATGATGAAACAATGAATGAATATTTAATTAAACATTAAAAAGCAATAAAATAAATTTTTTCAGTCAAGAGCAGAACATTTTTACGTTTGATGTTATCGAACAGAGTTGCCTTATTTTACTTCAAGAAGTATGGAAATGTGGAATAGATTTGGACGAAGTATTGCCTGAAGCGTTAGCAAGGAAGTGAATGGGATGGCAGTACGAAATAGAGAAAATTAAACTTTTCAATATACAAAGATGTTATTCGCTTAATATGCATAGAGCTAGTCGCGTCGAGCTGCATACTTTCGTAGATGCAAGCGAGATAGTTTATGTGGCTGTGTCATATCTAATAATTGAAATTCAAGGATTAAAATCTGAAGTGAGATTTGTGGCTGAAAAAACCAAATGTGTGCCGTTAAAGTATTTGTCTATTCCGAAGTTGGAGCTCATGACAGCTTTTCTGGGCGTCAGACTTAAGAACAGATCATCGCAAGTATAAACCGTTTGTTACGAATCGCGTTTCCGAAATTTTGGACAGTACTGACATCCATTCTTGGTTATGGGTGCCATCCAATTTAAATGTGACTGACGATGCAACACGAGATGTGTATCCGCCGAAATTTGATACCGAAAGCCGTTGGGTATTGTGTCAAGCATGGTAATTGGAAAAGAACTTGTGGCAACAGCAACTGAAGTCTTCAGTTACTCTTGATAGCGAGGTAGAGCTTCGTAGCCGTGCGCATTATACTTTAATGAGTAGTTTAAGCACTTGTTTGCTACACAGAAAAAATTATTCTGAATATTCGAAAGTTAAACATATCATTGCAGGGGCCTAACATGGTTTTTCGTTTAACATTGCGACGAAATATATCTTTGTTGACAAGCTCAGGCTGAAGAATAAGCTGAAGAGCGCGGTAGGCTAATAATGAAAAAAAAACATTTCGAAAAACAGCAAAATCTACAATTTAACGCCATATATCGATGAGGAGAATGTTATGAGACCATCAGGAAGAATCGACAATGCAAGCACAATCCCTGATTCAACGAGAAAACCTATAATATTACTTAAAAATAATTATTTTACAAAACTCATAGTTAGCTACTATCACAAAATATTGCGCCACCAAAATGAAGATCTGATCATCTGTGAGAATCGTCGAAAGTTCTGGATTGAAAGCCTTCGTCAGCTTGCACGAAGCTCCAAAAAAGACTGTCAGTTTAAGCCAAACTAATGTTTAAATGTTTTGGTGGTATAACGTGGGCTTAATTCTTGGTTTTTCAGACGCCTAACCCATCTTTTTCTATCGCTTGCAAACATGTTTACCTACATCGTCTCACAGTCCGAGACGAAATTGGTACTGCTATTTGTTCTTTGATAGCTTCAGCAAGTTTGTTAAAGACTTCTTACTAGCAATTAATTTTTAAAACACGCTTGATTTAACAGTGTTATCGCACTTTATTTTCTTTTGATTCTATTTTTATGTCGCTTCAAAAAAAGACTGCCACCTAACGGGATATTTGCAAAAACTCGTTGCATTTGGATACAAATTGAATTTACAAATGTTTAAAAACAAATTGGTGATTCTATTGTTTTGTCCGTAACTGTATATCTATACTATTATATAAAAATGAAACTCCAAGATTCACTTTTTTCATCTTGTCATTTAGGATCTCCGGAATCGCTGTACTGATTTGAATGAAATTTTCACTAATCGAACAATAAATTATTCTAGACGGTCTTTGTATACTCAGAATTTTAAGTTATTAAAATGATAAGAAGTTTTTGGCCAATAACCTTACTTAAGTCAATATTTTTCATCAAATTAATCGATTATTTTCCATATACCTTAACAGTTATAGCCTAGACACATTGACGACGGCGGCAACACAACAACAAGAGGTGAAAAAGAAAATGTTGGCATGTTGTCTACGACTTGATTATTTTGGATGCAATGTGTCCAGGCTATTAGATGGGTATGATGTATAAGCAAATGAAAGATCTTGCCGTTTCCAACAAAAAAGTCAGTGGTGACATGTATCTCAGGTCAATAGTTTTTTTGTAAAATTGATATTTTAGTTAAAAACTTATTAATTTTCCTTCAAATTTCTTTCAAGCATGTCGATTGTCGATAGCTTCGATGGCTATCGTTGTTTGCACCGCACACATTGTTGCTTCGATTTCGCTGCAAAATGCTGCAACTGCCTTGTACAGAAATTTAAGCCAAGTCGATGAACGAGAAGGAGATAATTTAGTTGCGACTGCGAAATCGACTCAATATGTTGTGTTTATTTGCGGCTGCGCGCTGGTTTGCAAAGGGATAGAGCTACATTCAGTGCATTCAGCAGAAAATTTGCTACGTAGCTGCTCCACAACTTTCCGGCTGAATGATATGTAGCATAAACCGCTCACACAACATGTTCCCTGAGCGGTCGCCATCTTAGGTACCGAAAATACTTTATTCTACCTCGGTTGAGCGTTTTAAGCTCACTTCATTTTGACAGATGAACAATCAGTTTGTGGGAAATTTGACATTTCGCAAAAAAACCCATTCAGAAGAAAGAATCACTTTATGCTAATTCGCTACCTGAGCGCTTTTTCGGATTGAATGAATGCACTCATTGTTTTATATTGATTGATTTGAAACAAGTTTTAAACATTAGTATGATGTCTTTGCTTTATTTTTTCATTAGGAATTTTTTATTTTAGAAATTCTTATGAGTTTTTCGTTTGTTGCTGTCTCAACGTAATCATTATTTGCAGTGGGAATTTTTTCTGTACAAATAAAAACTCGCTCTCTACTGTGTGCAGAATAGAAAAGCTACAGAGAAGGGGTCAAAATTTGTTGTTAAAATTTAAGGCTAAAATTAAAGAGCATGACGTTTTGAAGATATGATATCATGATATCATCAATATTTGGTTGGAAAACCGCTGCATATCTCCGAGGCCAATGCCTCAATAAGCAACTATGTAGATTCTCGCAGACAGTCTTAGGAATGCTATTCCACACCCTTTGTACCTCAGCATACAGTTCTGTAAAATTTGTAATTTTGAATGCCCCAACACGTTCCTTTACAACTTGCCAGAGGTTTTCAATCGGATTTAGATCCGGACTACAAGTTGGCCAATCCAAAACAGTCACCATGTTCCGCTTCTTAGTATGACCAGCAGTATGTTGTGGATCATTATCCTGTTGAAATATCCAAGTTACGGGTAATTTTTCATCGGCATATGGAATGAGATGGTTCTGTAATATGTCGGTATATTGGAATCTATCCATGCGTTCCCTCAATTTTTGTGATTGGGCCAACACCACGCCATGACATACCGCCCCATACCATAATGTTACCTCCACCGTACTTTATTGTTGGGCGTGTGTACCTGGGGCTTAACTCAGCTCGTACAGGGCGCCTAACGTATGACCTACCATCTGACCACACTCTATTTATTATAGTTTCGTCAGTAAATAACACCTTTTTCTAATCATGAAGGGTCCAATGTCCATATTTCATTGCAATTCTATTCTTCTTTTCCGGTTTTGCTTGGATACTAAAGGTTTTCTTCCTGCAAACACGCCCAAACAGCCCAGCTTCTCTCAAACGACGTTTTACGGTGTCAACGGAAGGTCCACAGCCATTTTCACCAAAAACATCTACTGAAACCTACCTTGCTGATTCATGTGGAAATTTTTTTGGACTCACGAACAATCATTTTGTCTTCCTTTTCAGTTGTTATACGAGGCTTACGTTTTCGGGGCACATTTTTTGGTGTTAAATGCTTTCGACAATGCTGAATAGCATTGAAAATCATCGTTTTTGAACATTTATTACTTTTGCTATTTCACTATAAGACTTTTTTTTTATCAAAAAGTTTTAAAATTAACTCACGAGTTTTAGGGTCACAGGATTTATTTTTTCCCATGCTTTATTTTTTGTTTTAAACTTTTATTAACAAAAATAGATAGTGTACAACAAATAAATGTCAGATCTTATTGACTGACAACATAGATCGTTCTTAATTATATGCACGCTTCATTTACGCATCAAGTGTGGAAAAAATTCCCAGGAAATTTGTTTGTGAGCTAGACAACAAGCAAATAACTGTTTTCTGAAATTTTGTCACTTTGTTACAGTAGCGGATGATAAAAGAGTGATTTTTTTTAAATTTAAATAGAAATTTTGGATGAAATATGAATAAAATGGCATCGTTCCTAATTGTGTGCACGGAACTGTATGTTTATTTTTAAGCATTTTTAAGTGATAAAGAATTATTTTTGCACTAATTTCCCAAAAGTTAAATATTTTAAAAAGGTATGAGTTTATTCGTATTACGCACGTTATTTCTAACTCATCTTAGTTTTAACACAAAATACAAACCAAATTGTATCTCTTTTGGCCAAACATAAACTTATGTAGGGCGTAGAGAGAGGTGGGCGTGTCCGAGCTTGAATTAAAAAAAATATTCAATAGTGCAGATCTTGGTTCCATTTCAATATGTGTACCAAGATGGAGTTATCTCAACTCCTTATCCTAGGCTTATGGACAACACGCAGACGGACGGATAAACGGACATGTTGGTACCTATAAATCGACTCAAGAGATGACACCTGATCGAGAATGTATATACTTTTCTAGTCTCGCTTATTTCTATGCGTTACAAGCGTTTGTAGAAAGTTAATATACCCTCACCTTATATTTTTATGGTTTAAAAATGGTTTCAACTTGCAGTATAAAAGAGCTTGGATATATCTATGGAATTATATAAAAATTAATCTCAAAGATTCGTTTTGTTTTTTTTTTAGTTTGTTAATAACTCACGATTTATTTCATTGATTTAAATTAAACTTTTACTTAAAATTTTAAATTATTAAAAAGGTAAAATATCTTCTATTGATTTCGAACCAATTGTTGAACATTAGCATTATATCTTAGAAGTTGCTTTGTTTTTCATTAGGATTTTCTTTTTTTAATTGATATATAAATAGTCAGCGCAATATATATAGACAAACTGAAGATCTTTTCGTATTATAAAAAAAAATGTCAATGAAGTAAAGTCATACTTTTTGAATAAATGCTTCAATAATTATCAAAGTCGCCTTAGTCCAACGGTCCAAATTTTCCTGTTTTTTTCTTTACTCACAAACGTTTAAGAAATAATTATTATTGAAAGAAGGAAATTACCGATTTTGTCCTTCATTTGGTAAAAAACTACTGTAACGAGTTTTATTTCAAAGGCTGAGGTATGAAATAAAAAAGAGTAAATATTTTAAATTTGCCCTATTTGGTTTCCGGTAAAATAAAAAATGTTTTCATAGGTGTATGGTTAGAAAAGTATAAAATGGTATAATAAATCAAATACAACTTGAATCATGCGAGTTTTATAAGTAAATTTCTAATCTTAAACACACAATAACTTTTTTTTACACAGGGTCAGTATTAGTTATTTTAAAAAGCTATGTAGGTTATTTTTTTAAGGTTTGTACAGTGACAGAAATTACATATTGATGGTTAAGCGCACTAAAGTGATAAGTGACCTTTTGACGAAAAAAGGTTTACTGCATTTTTTTTCAATGCATCAATATAATATCTACCTTGTGTAAATTTATTAAAAATGCATAGCCAGTGAGTGCGTGTCAGTACACAGTTAAAACTAGTGTTTTGTATTGAAACGTATTGAAATTTAAAAACAAAATCGACATTTGTGAACATTTGAAATTTTTCACTGATCACTTTAGTGAGCTTAACCATCGATATGTAAATCGAAAATAATCTCTCCTTTACAAAAGAGATATTCGTAGATTTTATGTAGTAATGCTCGGATAATATTATTTTTTCGGGCGATTTCAGGCGATTTTAAAAAAGCTTCTTTAAAAAATCATGAAGGGTATTCATGCAACTGGGCAAAACCCTTATAAACGGTATAAACCGTATAAGTTTATTCTCCTTACAAATGAACTGTCGAAGTTTGTATGAAGAAGCTTTTGCACAAACCAGATATCTTTGCTCAACGATTTAGCTGAGCAAACGAGCAGGCAAACTTATAACATCAATCAGCTGATTTATTTTATTCAAGCAAAAGAAAATATTAGAAGCAGGAGAAGATATAGTCAAATTTAAATCTAATTAAATAAAATGGACTAATTCCAATTAATATTCCTGCCTCTTTGCATGAATACCCTTATTGTTTTGGCATACAGTGCAAGTTGTGCAATTGCGCACGAATATTCAAGTGCAACCACATTTATTAAAAATTTGTTTTAGGGTATTATTCTGCCTGGTCCAGCGAAAGAGAAAATGTTTTAATGCCTCAAATCCCTTTGATCCCCTCAGATTTACCCTTCCAGTTTAAGGGATTACAATTCCTGTACCAACGTGTTTTACTTTAACAAAAAATCAAGCACAAGGTCAATATTTTGATCTTTTTAGGATCGGAAATCCAAATCAATTTATTCTTCCTAATATCAGAAAAACAACCAAAAATAATGTACTTATATAAGATTTAAAATAATTTGAATTTTGAATACATTAGAGAAATAAGTCCCTTCGGACAATAATGCAACAAATCACATTAAACAATGTTTCTTATATTAAAACATATCACGAGCAAGGCCGCGGAGGGTTGCTAGTACTTATGTAAGTATAAAACAAACAAACAAACAAATTGGCCATTTCAGCTCTTGAAAGGACTTCGACCGAGCTTCTAATGATCAACTGTGTTGCTTGTGTTATCGAATGTTTGCACACAACTGACCGAGAACTGGACCTACATGTTTAATGGCATTATAAACTCCCTGAGGTTTGCCATTGTCTGCAGAGAGGTGGTGACCGACCAGAAAAATTTTTATTGAAAAAACTTTTGCCGCGACTGATTATAATAGACGAAACGGAACGCTTTCAAACGAAGTGACGATTATAATAAAAACGGAATAAATCGTTAAAATGGTCAAATAAACATAAACAAACATTGAAAAACATCAATCTCCTTTCTTTTAACTTCATTTCCAAAAATTGTGTTCAAAATAAATATGAATTCATTATAAAAAAAAGGCGTCAGAAAATCAAATTAAAAGATATTTGTTTAAGCATTTGTCAAAAGCATTTGTTTATTCTCGACGGAACGGAACGCAACGCAAAAATAAAAAATCTATAGATCTCAACGTCGCACATAGGGGTATTTGGCTCGAAAAACCGCTGAAAAATATTTGTTTGTCCTAAGCAAATGAAACTTACCCAAAAGAACTTGAAAAGGGCTATAAAGCTTGTTTCGATCAAATCAAGGTGTAAATTAAGTTTCTTAAGGGGGGACTTAACATTCGCGGCAGAGATAACAGACCTTTTTTTGAAAAATTCATAACTCAGTCAAAAACAAACATTTTTCCAAAATTTTTTTTATTATTGTAGAGAATTGAACACATTACAAGAAAAAAATATATTTTTCACTCCAAAATGGTTTTATAGAGCTCCAAACTGGCGGCAGAGAAAAAAACGGGGCCTCGTGGTTGCAGCTCTGGGAGTCGCAAAAATTGTCCAATTGGGAAAAAATGACTTTTTTAAATCTTAACAAAATTGGTTATCGTATGATAGGAGCTTTTTTTAACATTTTTTTTTTTCACTTTTTGGTGATGTTCCAAATTTGAAAGTGTGTTTTTCGAAAAAAAATATTGACTTTAAAAATTCATAAAAATCGAAAAAAAACTAAAAAAAAGCTCGTGTCGTAAGATAGCGAATCAAGTTTAAAAAATACAAAAAAATCAAAAAAAAAATTCCTCAAAAAATGAACCCGCTAGTGCCGCAACCAGTACGAAGAACATGGTTTCGAGATAAACGCGTTCAAAGTTTGTGAACACAGAAAAATGCAAGGAAAGATAAAAATGCGCTCTCACTAATCCGGCTT
The DNA here is from genome assembly GCA_958299015.1 of Tetanocera ferruginea. Classification (NCBI taxonomy): domain Eukaryota; kingdom Metazoa; phylum Arthropoda; class Insecta; order Diptera; family Sciomyzidae; genus Tetanocera; species Tetanocera ferruginea. Next base: position 67,616,413 of record OY282642.1, on the reverse strand, counting down.
CAACTTTTGAACCCGTAAAAATTTTTCAATGAAATTTTTTTTCTTAGTATCTTAAGAATATTTACTAAAATACAAAATTATAAAAAAAGTCAATTTAAAAAAACGGCCAATATAATGTCACCCGTTAATTGTATTTTGGACTTCAAACTAGACACTTATCAAAGACAATGAAATATGGGGGGGGTGGTTTCGGGCAGCATTTTTTTTCAGTTTTTGCTTTTTGACATTTTTCTTCATTAGCTTATACCAAAAATGTTACCCAATAACACCAAATAACATAACAAAAGGAATATACTAAAAAAAAAAATATTAAAAAAATTTCCCATTTTCATACATTCATAACAAATTCTATATCTATATAAATAAAGCTTCAATATCCATAAAAAAAGTTTTATTTTAAAGTACACACCTGCAGCAAAATCTTCCATAGCAACAAACTTTTTTCACAATATTAAAAACAAAAAAAAAATATTTATTTAGATGTGATCTTTTTCACTCAAATTAACTCAATCACAATGCAAGCTTACGATCGATGACTTTCAACTGATGCTGCGACGAAGTGTGTGCATTAAAATTAAAAAAACAAACGGTACCTTATTTAATGAGTATTTACAAAAGCTAGAAAAGAATTTCACTTCTCAACTTAACATTTTGAGAAATTGATTAATGAGCGGTTTTTCGAGCCAAATACCCCTATGTGCGTCGCGTGCCGTTCCATTCCGTCTTATTATAAACGCTCACATAAGAAGTTCATGTAATAGATTGCAAAGTGACATTTCTCAACGTTCTACAACGTTCCGTTTCATCAGCGCTTAAGCCACACACTTAACCTGCATGTCACGGTCACCACACTTATATAAGTTTAAGAAAGCGTTAACAGTATTAGATATTCAAGTTCGAGGTTTTTCAAGACAATTGTATTTGAAATCAAGTCGTATTCACATTGTTTTTGTTTTCTATTTGAAAGAAAAATACATTTTTTTTAAATCTTTCAAATAAAAAAAAAAGGATGTGAATACGACGAAAATATGAATATAACGATACAACTGCTTATTTCAAGTTGTGAAAAACCTAAATGTGATTGGCTTATTGTCGACTTCAATAAAACTGTAATTTTAGCATAACTATTATATCTTTTTTAAAAATGGTTTTTCTTACATTATATATTACATATGATAATTTAGGAAGGCTTCAATGCATTATTTGTAGAACTGTTATTCGTAATGAGAACGTGTGGAGGGTGCACATAAGCAGCAAAGCGCATAAGCTGAAAGTAGAATCTATGAGAAAACAGAAAGATACTTTAAATTTGAACGCTTCAGATCGGTTCAGCTATAATACGACTAAAATATCAAAAGCTCCCTCCTTACCAGAATTTTTCCATATATGTGACCTGCGTCAGAATCCTGCACAGCCAGCTGAGATCGATAAATGTGATTTAAATCCTAGTAATCCAGATGAGTCTATACCAGAAGGATTCTTTGATGATCCTATAAAGGATGCAAAGGCGCGTAATGCCGAATTTAAAGATCCTAAAGATGAAGAGTGGGAGCGGTTTCAACGTGAAATAAAACAACAGTCTTATTTTTCGAATGCAATTATAGCTGGTGAACAAGATGAAGCATCGGTTGATCGTCAATTAGAGGAAATAGACGAGCAAATTGAAAAGTGGTCAAAAGTGATTAACTTGGAAAAAAAGAAAGAAATAATAAGTAGACAAAACCAAAATAAAAGAGTGATGAAATTAGAGTCAATGGAAACATATTCAAGTGATGAATGCAATTCAATAGACGAGTTTTCAGATTGGAGATCAAAAAAGTCATTTCGGTAATCTCTGTATTGTTAAATAATGATTAAACTTTTATTTATCAATAAAGTATTAATTCATATAAAGAATTAATAAATAATTTTTACTTTAAGCCTATTTTAATTATGTTAATTTAATTAAAAAGCTTATGAAAATAATCAGTTGAAATAACAAGCAAAAGTGTGGTCACTTTTTCAAATTTAAAAAAAAAATAATTAACTTTGTAAATAATTAACAATTGAATCTTTACATGGAAATCTTTTCATATGCATCTATAATTTCTATGAACAAAATATTTTTTCTTGTCTATACGCACCCGTAGAAATATTTTCAGAAGTTTAATTAAGGAACTATATTATCAGCAATTGGTTTCTGCCTTGAAGTTGTCTCAGCCCTCAGTAGCTTTTTTATTTGGAATCTTAAATGTTAATACTCAGGTGAATATTACCGGATAAGTGAGTATATTCTTCTTGAGTTCATCGCAATACCATTTATTTGTAAAAACCATCTCAGATTTTAAAATATATCATGAAATCAAAAAATCTTTATAAATAAAAATCAAATGTCGTTCGTTGGTAATTGCATCAGTTGAGAACGGCTGGACCGATTTGGAAAATTTTTTTTTTAAATGTTCGTTGTAGTCCAACTGGGAGATAAGGGGGGCGATCTTCACATGGCAACGTGTCTGACTGCCTCAACTTGGCGAGGCCAGCATTATCCATGTTGAAATCGTCTCAAGTCGACTCAAACCTCCGCGTGGTGTCTCCTGGTAACGTCAAATTACTATCGCCCGATAAACTTTGGCGGCGAATCTGAGCGGCGGGCTTCCTTTGGCCATCAAGCAAAGGTTGTGCGTTGGGTTTGAAGCCCACCATGTAATAAAACCATTTCAATGAAAAGTTTAAGAATAAATAAAAGAATGATCCCCAAATCTGATGACGACTACCGCAAACGAAAAACTGATAATGATTTACGGATATGCACCTGGAATGTCCGAACCCTAAATTGGGATGGTGCCTCTATCCAACTGATTGATATCTTGGAAAGATATAATTCTGATATCACTGCAATCCAAGAAATGCGATGGAAGGGACAGGGTTGCTTACGGCAAGCATCCTATGATATCTACTACAGAGGCCATGCGGAGAAGCACGAGTTTGGATGCGGATTTGTAGTTGGCAAGAGAATACGGCATCATGTCCTGCGATTCACTCCTGTGAACGAACGACTTGCCATAATCCGCTTCAAGGCAAAATTTTTTAACATAAGCCTAATATGTGCGCACGCTCCGACAGAAGAAAAAGATGACGAGACCAAAGAAAGTTTTTACGAGCGCCTTGAAGACGCATACGAGCGCTGCCCCCGTCATGACATAAAAATCGTGCTTGGTGACTTCAACGCCAAGGTGGGTAAGGAAAACATATTTGGTCCAACAGTCGGAAAGTTCAGCCTCCACGACAACACATCCGATAACGGAATGAGGTTGATTGACTTCGCCGCAGCACGAAACATGGTCGTTAGTAGCACTAGATTCAAGCATCTCAATATTCATAAGGCCACTTGGCTGTACCCTGATCAAAAAACATGCAACCAAATTGATCACGTTTTGATTGACGGAAGGCACTCTTCCAGTGTACTAGACGTACGCACGATCCGTGGTGCTAACATAGACTCGGATCATTATCTTGTCGCAGCCAAGATCCGCACACGTCTGTGCGCAGCTAAGAATGCTCGCAATCCTACACAAAGAAAGCTAGACGTCGATAAGCTGCAGTCAAAACGGACGGCCGAAGCCTTCGCTACTCGACTCTCACTCCTGCTTCAAGAAAGCACTCCTCCGATCGACGATATATGCGGACAGTGGACGCACATATCCCACTCTATGCGTACGGCTGCCGAAGAGGTGATAGGCTACCACCGCCCTTGCCGAAACCAGTGGCACGACCAGGAGTGTCGCGACGCCACTGCAGAGAAGGACATCGCCTACAAAGCCACCCTGCAGTCGGTTGTAACGCGTGCTGTTATGGAGCGATACCGAGAGAAGAGGAGGGAAGAGAGACGCATTTTCAGGCGAAAAAAACGAGAGGCGGAAATGCGTGAGTGCGAGAAAATTGAGATGCATGGCGACAGGAATGAGACTCGAAAATTTTTCGAAAAAATAAGACGCCTGGCCGATGGTTTTAAGACCGGAGCCTCTTCCTGCAAGGATGAGAATGGGAATCTAGTGACAGATATCCAGAGTACACTGATGCTATGGAGGGAACACTTCTCTAGTCTTTTAAATGGCGACGCTGACAACAATCCCGCCAGTGGAGATGATATCCCGGAAACCCCAATTATGGATGACAGCGTTGAAGTTCCGCTGCCCGACTATAACGAGGTCTTAACAGCTATAGCTCGGCTTAAAAACAACAAAGCCGCAGGAGCCGATGGTCTACCGGCTGAGCTGTTTAAGACCGGTGGCGAAGCTCTGTTTAAATGTATTCACAGACTTCTATGCAGAATATGGTCGGAAGAATGCATTCCAGATGATTGGAACCTCAGTGTGCTCTGCCCAATCCACAAGAAAGGCGATCCCACCATTTGCGCCAACTACCGTGGGATTAGCCTTCTAAATATCGCATATAAGGTCCTGTCGAGCGTATTGTGTGAAAGACTGAAGCCCATCGTCAACCAACTGATTGGACCTTATCAGTGTGGCTTCAGACCTGGAAAGTCCACCATTGACCAGATCTTCACGCTCCGACAAATCTTGGAAAAGACCCTCGAAAAACAAATCGACACGCACCATCTCTTTGTCGATTTCAAAGCCGCCTTCGACAGTCCAATAAGGAGTCACCTATACTCCATCATGTCTGAATTTGGTATTCCTGCCAAGGTAATACGTCTTTGCAGGATGACACTGTACAACACCAGCAGCGCAGTGAAAATCGGGAAGGAACTCTCCCTTCCGTTCGATACCAAGCGAGGTTTCAGACAAGGTGATTCCTTATCGTGCGACTTCTTTAATATAGTAATGGAGAAGATCATCCGAGCTGCTGACCTGAGACGCAGCGGCACAATTTTCTATAAGAGCGTTATGCTGCTGGCGTATGCTGATGATATTGACATCATTGGCCAAAATACGCGCGAAGTCAGTGCAGCATTCTCCAGGCTAGAAAAAGAGTCGAGTCGAATGGGTCTTGCAGTGAACGCAGATAAAACGAAGTATCTCGTGTCAACAAACAAACAGTCCCAGCGTCTTGGAAACCACGTCACTGTTGACAACACCTCCTTTGAGGTAGTGAAGGACTTTGTTTACCTGGGATCCAGTATTAACTCCTCCAACGATATCAGTATTGAGATTAAACGAAGGATAACTCTTGCCAACAGGTGTTACTTTGGGCTCAGTAGGCAATTGAGAAGCAGAGCTCTCTCTCAACGAACAAAACTGACGCTCTATAAGTCAATAATCATGCCCGTCCTACTATACGCATCACAAACCTGGACGTTGAGCAGCTCTGATGAAAGGACTTTGGGAGCGTTCGAGAGAAAAATCCTTCGCAAGATCTATGGTCCAATCTGCGTCAATGGCGAGTACCGAATACGATGGAACCACGAGTTGTATGAGCTATATGCCGACATCGATATAGTCAAGCGTATTAAAATAGAGCGGCTTCGCTGGCTAGGTCATGTCGAGAGAATGAACGACGAAGCTCCAGCGAAAAAGTATTGGATTCGGTACCCAGCGGTGGCCAACGCAGACGAGGAAGACCGCATCTCCGTTGGAAAGACCAGGCATTGGATAACCTGACGACGCTTGGAATTTCCAACTGGCGCCAGCAAGCGCTCGACAAAAGAGGCTGGCGCAAATTCTTAGACCAGGCCAAAACCGACCAACGGTTGTAAGCGCCATCTAAGTAAGTAAGTAAGTAAGTGTAGTCCAACTAAGGTTTTTACGGAAATAAAAATTGACCACGCCTACTTTTTTCGATTGATGTAAAATCGGAAAACGGCTGCACCGATTTGGCATAATATTTTTTAAATGTTCGTAGTAATCCAATTTTAGTTTTTACGGAAAGAAAAATTGACTACGCCCACTTTTACGCCCACTTTTTGATTTATCTAAAATCGGAAAACGGCTACACCGATTTGGCTAATTCTTTTTTAAATGTTAGTAGTACTCCAATTTAAGTTTTAACTGAAAGAAAAATTGACCACGCCCACTGTTTTGATATATATCTAAAATTGCAGAACGCCTTGGCTGGTTTGGCTAATTTGTTTTAAGTGTTTGTAATAGTCTACAAAAGTTTTTTATACAAAGAAATATTGTCCACTTCCAAGGTATTACACTTGGAATCAATCGTCAAAGAAATTTCAACGGTGAAAACAAGTTCCAGGTTACCCCAAAATATTTTCCACCGACTCATTAGGTCGCATTTACACAGGCCATCCAAGAAACTATGAGTGCTTCTATTTACGTTTGCTGTTAGTCAACGTTCGTGGCCCAACATCATTCCAAGATATATAAATGGCGAACTATAAATGGTGAACTGTGTGACACATATAAAGAAGCGTGTCAACGTTTGTGATTGTTAGAAAATGACACTCATTGGATATACACCCTCGGAGATGCTGGGCTTTCGTCAAATCCTCATCAAATACGAACACTGTTTTCGATAATTATCTCGACATTCTTCCCATCCAAACCAACTGATTTGTGGAGAAATACAAAGATGCCATGTGTGATGATATTTTGCATCAGATGCGTATTAGAACATCAAATCCAAATTTGCAACTGAGCGAGGAAATTTACAACGAGGCTTTGATATGGACATGTGCTTGATGATGTGGAACAAGGCATTATGTGTCTTGATAGCTCTCAATCGTTCGATGCACGACGCATTTAATCAAGAGTTGCGACGCGAAAAGCAATTTGATTGTGATGCCTTGAGGGAATTAGTTCGAACGAGCGTTCCACTGTTGAATCGACAACAAAAATATGCGTATAACACTCTTATGAAAGTTGCGAACAATGGAACTGGAGGGATTTTTTTTTGGACGCTCCCGGTGGAACTGGAAAAACTATTTTGCTCGCGTTGATTTTGGCAACGATACGCTCGCAGAATGATATTGCACTTGCACTTGCTTCATCAGGAATTACAGCTACGTTGTTGGAAGGCGGTCGAACTGCTCATTCAGCAATCAAGTTGCCATTGAATGTGCAAATCAATAAAAATCCAAGAACTGTGCGATGGCCAAAGTTTTGCAACAAAGAAAACTGATCGTTTGGGATGAGTGTACAATGCCGCATAAAAAGTCTTTGGAGGCATTAGATAAAACGATGCAAGATTTACGAAACAATCAAAACCAGTTTGGTGGTGCGATGATTCTGTTGGTAGGTGATTTTTGTCAAACATTGCCTGTGATTCCACGATCAACTCCAACGAACTTAATGCGTGTTTGAAGTCGTCCGTTGTGGAAACACGTCAAGAAACTCAAATTGACTGTGAACATGCGTGTCGAGCTGCAGAACGATCAATCTAGAGAAGTATTTTCAAAACAATTGCTGGACATTGGCAACGGAAAAATCCCGGTTGACATTTCAATTTCCCGTCGCTTTCTGCCAGTTCACCGAGTCAAAATCCGAATTCATCCGAAAGGTTTTTCCAAACATTGCACAAAATTACAAAAATCATGATTGGTTGAGCGAACGTGCTATATTGGCTGCAAAAAATATTGATGTCGACGAATTGAATCTTAAGATTCAATCTGAAATAGCTGTCGCATTGATGACGTACAAATCGGTGGATTCTGTTACTTCCCAAGATGATGTCGTCAACAATCCAATGGAGTTTTTAAACTCGCTGGAACTACCCGGATTACCGCCTCACAATCTTCAACTGATCATAATGTTACGAAACATAAACCAACCACGTCTTTGTAATGGCACCCGGCTTGCGGTAAAAAACCTGATGAATAACGTCATCAAAGCAAAAATACTTAAAAGGAAAGTACAAAGGTGAAGACGTTTTGATACCACGGATCCCAATGATTCCGACCGACATGCCATTCGATTTTAAACGCTTGCACTTTCTGGTAAGGCTTGCATTTGCAATGACAATTAACAAGTCTCAAAGGCAGTCATTGCATGTTTGAGGCATTAACCTTGAAAATCCATGCTTCTCGCATGGTCAATTGCCACCATAAACACCATCAGCATCATTTTTTATCGCTCCAGATAACAAAACAAAAAATTTCGTGTATCATAGAGCATTGCAATGAACGAAATTATGTAATCACAGCTAAGCAATCGAAAAAATATTTATTTTTTTAATTGGTTACCTGACCAGAGATCTTTCAATCAAAATGTAAATAAAACACCATAAGATTCATTGTACTTATTTTCAAATCAAATGTAAATCAAACATACCCCAAACCTATATGAATAAAAATTATCATTAAAAAAACGTATTTTCCCCCTTTTTAACTATTTTTACACATTTTCACAAATTCACAAAACAAACACGAATTTTTTTTATGAGGACAGGACAACGCCTGTCGGGCCAGCTATCAAAAATAAAAAATACTTAATTTCAGCTGCGGTTACCGGTATTTGAACAATATTTGATATGTCGGTTCAGTGCACCTACCATTATTATTCGAAATATCAATCCGCCACGACTTTGCAAATGCACCACACTTTCAGTGAAAATAAAAATTGAAGGCAAAACAACGTTTGCCGGGTCAGATTGTTACATATAAATATAATGAGACTACATACATATTTGGTGCGATTATATATTTACTTTTAAATTATATTTTTATTTTATTTGACTAATTCTATTTGAACAAGTTTTGTTAAACTAAAATATTTTTATAATATTTTGAAAACTGAGAAAAAAAAAGAAAACTTATATTATATTTATAAATTAATTTTAACATAAGGTGTTTTTGTGAATAGTGCTTTTATGTAGTGTTAACTGTATGTTTTATGGGTGGTTTTGAGGGTACCACATTATTCCCCTTCCTCAAAAAAACTGTACTGTGTTTTTGTATAAGTTAAAGTGTACTTTTCGTTTATGTTTTGTCGGAAGTGTGTGTGTGTTTTCTGTCCTTACTAATGCTGCTTTTAATCTTTCTACGCTAACTGTAACATGTGATTTATTTTTAAGAATTTTAAAATATTTTGGTGTACGTTCTGTAACCTCAAAAGGGCCATGATAAGGTTCCTGAAGCTTCCTATGGATGGTGTCATTTCTGACGAAAACAAATTTGCAATTATTTAATTCTTTGGGGAGATATATTGTTGAAATTTAGTGCTTTGATGTGAAAAGTGTGACTGTCTGTCTTCGGTTACTTTTTTAATTTGCGGGAGCATATACGAAGGATTTAAATTTTCATCTTTGTGTTATACTATCTATCCACTTGTAGAGATGAAAATGGATATCTGGTTACAGATACGCAGTGCGCATTGAGATTTTCCAATCTGTTGCAGGCGACGATAACAACAATTCCGCCCTCGGAGAATGCAGTCCGACACCACCAATCAATGATGATGGAGTGAAATTCCACCACCTAGCCATGACGAGGTTAAAGTTGCTATCCAGCGACTCAAAAACAATAAAGCCGCAGGAGCTGACGACATGGCTGCTGAATTGTTTAAAACCGGCGGCTGTGAATTGATCAGTGTGCTTTGTCTTATACTTAACAAAGGAGACCCGACAATCTGCGCCAACTACCGGAAATCAGTCTTATTTCCATCGCATACAAGGTTCTTTCGAGCGTATTGTGTGAAAGATTGAAGCCGCTGATTGGACCTGATTGAACCTTATCAGTGTGGCTTTCGTCCTAGCAAGTCCACCATAGACCAGATTTTTACACTACGCCAAATCCTGGAGAAAACCCACGAAAACCAAATCGACACTCATCATCTCTTTGTTGATTACAAAGCTGCGTTCGATAGCCCGATTCGGGATTGCCTGCACGCAACAATGTCTGAGTTCGGTACACCTGCAAAGTTGATAAGGCTCTGCAAGATGACGTTGAGTAATACATGCAGCTCCGTCAAGGTAGGATATTACCTCTCCGAAGCCTTTTATACCGAACGAGGTTTCAGGCAAGGCGACCTGCTATCATGCGATCTCTTCAATTTCATCATGGAGGTGATCCTACGTAAGGCAGGTGTACATCGAAATGGTACCATTTTCCACAAAGGTGTCAAACTCCTTGCGTATGCTGATAATATCGATACTATCGGCAGAACCGAGAGAGATGTAACTGCTGCTTTCGCCGCTATCGAAAAGGAATCAGCCAAAGTGGGTTTGACGGTGAGCGAGGACAAAACAAAGTATATGCTGTCTGCAAATAGGGAAGCGCAGCGTCTAGGATCCCATGTTGCAGCAGGCAAATATAACTTTGAAGTTGTCAATAAGTTTACATACCTTGGCATCGCCGTAAACAGCAACAGCAATGTCAGCCTAGAGATAAAGCGAAGAATAACAATTGCTTATAGGTGCTACTAAGGGCTAAGAAAGCAATTAGGTTCTAGAGCCCTCTCTCGATCATCAAAACTAACACTCTACAAGACGTTCATCATACCTGTGCTTCTCTATGGCGCTGAGGCATGGGTGGTATCGCAAACAGATGCAGCCGCTCTTGGGGTGTTCGAGAGGAAAGTTCTTCGCAAAATCTTTGGTCCTGTTCGAGTTGGCGACGACTATCGCATTCGAGTGAACCACGAACTGTCTACGACGACATTGACTTAGTCCAGCGTATAACAATTCAGCGAACACGTTGGCTGGGTCATGTCTTTCGTATGGATGAAGAAGCTCCAGCGAAAAACGGCGCGAAACGGAGACGGCGCGCGCGAAGCAGAGACGCCTATCGAGAGCTGATGAAGTCGGCCGTAACCCGTTAACGGGTTGTCATGGCCACCTAAGTAAGTAAGCAAGTAATACTATCTATTTCGCTAATCTGAGTGTCTGTCCAAAAACCATCTCAGCTGGTGACGCTTTTATATCTTCCTTGACTGAAGATTTGAGGCCCAAAAGACCCAATGGTAGTTCTGAGGCCCAATTTGTCTGATTGTTTGATGCAATGAGAGAAGCCTTTAACGGACGATGAAAACGTTCTACCATGCCATTAGCTTGTGGTTGATAGGCTGAAGTAGTTATATGTTGGCAATCGAGATTCTTAATGAAGTTGCTGAAAGAAGCTGGAGTAAATTGTGCTCCTCGATCAGAATTAATTTTGAATGGAACTCCAAAACGTGAAATATATTTCCTGTGAAGGGTGTCAACTATCGTATCGGCGTTTGTATCTTTCAATGGCTACGCCTCGGGCTGTGTATTCCTGTCAACTAAAGAAAGTAGATATTGTTTAGATAACGGATATAGAGTAGAGTAGATATAGGATATACTTTCGATATTGGTAAAGGATCAACTATATCAATGTGGATATGTTCAAAGCGGCCGTGTGGTATACTGATATTATGTGGAGTTGTTTTCGTGTGTTTATGCATTTTTGAACGATTTCATCTAACTCATTCCTGTAACCACTTGTTAATTTCTGTATTCATTTTTGGCCAGAAATATCTTTGTGTTAGTAGGCGTCGTAATGCTTGTGTTCCTGGGTGTGATGTGTTGTGTAACTGTTCGAAAACCTGTTTGCGTAGTGTTTGTGGTATGTAAAAATGCCAGAATAGAATTTATTCTATTTTTTCTTTGGTTTCTGGCGGTTCTCTCTCTGAGTAATATAAATGTTGCCATACTTTTGCTAAGAATTGGCTGTTTTTATTATAATGTACAATATACCAAACAATATACGCAACAATATACGAAATAATTTTCTTCAAAATGGATTTTGATGAAAACTTTTATTGAATAAGTCAAAATTTTTTTCATTATATGTAAATGATATTGTCGGTCTGTTGCACCCATATCTATCAATTGTACCACTACCGTGACAAAAAGCAACAGTGTTCCGACAATCGTCAGCCGCTCTTGTTGTCGACGTGTTTTCAACTCAATTCGCCGAGAGATGACCGCCAGCCGTCAGCCGCTTTTGTTCTGTTCGGACCAACCTCTTAGGTCGGTCGTGCACTGCCTGTAATTTGGTCTGCGTTGTACAAACTTTGCGATATCATCTCTCAAAACGCACGACCTCAAACTTTTCAAAACATAATGTTGCTTTGACAGATCGTGCGTCTCATTTCGATGATGCCAATAAAAAAGCTATGAAAAAACCCACAAAACTTCACTTTTTCCAAATCATACAATTTTTAATGGAGTCAGATTTAATGTTATTAAATCAATGAAAAAGAAATAATATATCGTAATTAAATTAGAATAGAACCTGTTTGAATAAGCTAACATATTTTTCGTGTAATAAATTTTTTAAAAATATTAAGGCCCGTTAACTGATCTCAATTTTAAACAAAGTTTAGCTTAAAAAAAGTTTAAAATGCCTTAACCTGCGTTTAACTTTGGACGCCGATATCTTATCTCAAAAAATCGAAGTTTAACTTGGTGAGGCAAGTTTAAATTTAAACACAGAAATTCTAGGTTTAAATAATTTAAACTTAGATTTTGTCAAAAATTCTCTGAGAAACATTTATTTATAAAAAAATCAAAACAAAACAAAACACAAAACAATCTTAAACATATAACAACACACACAATAAACAGCTTGGAAGCGATTATTATTTCTATATTTGGCAAATATTAAATAACAATTTATTACAGATATTTTAGTGCTTTAACGTCGCTGTAATTGAAAATTTAATGCATGCAGCGGTAATAAAAGTTTGTTTTCTGTTCATTGAAAAAAGGTCGCAAGTTTAAACTGAAGAAAATTTTTGGGTATAACGTGATAAATATTGGATAAAATTTATAAAACTGCAAGAGTCAAGAAAAAGAAGAAACAATTGTGTATATATGTAATAAGAAAAAAATATTAAAACAAACATGCATATTTGAATTACATCCTTTTACAATGTGTTTTTTCTTTTAAGTGCAGTTGTTATAGAGTTTTCCAGTTAGAAAAATGCAGTGCTCTACAGTAATTGTGTGTATATTCTTAAAAAATTAAAATTTTTCGTTAAAGCACGGCACTGCACCGCACCGGATTTTGTTTATGTGTAAAATTCTAAAATTTATAGAGCTGCAAAGTGCAAGAATATGCAAATCCAAGTTTATTTTCCGATATTTGAAATTTCCGAGTAGTCAGCCTTAAGATTGATTTGTTTCGTATTTTTTTGTTTTTTCAATTCATAAATTTTTGAATTTTTTTGAAGTTCAACAAGAAAAATTGAACAAAAATTTTTTCAGTGCTGCCCAAATTTGACAAGCAACTCCATCTATTGATATGTAGAATTTTACTCATAGCTCAGTTTAAACTTTTAAACAGAGTTTAAGTAAACTGCCGAAAAAAATGAGTTAAGTTACGAAAATAATTTTATCTATTATGTTTAAAATTTAAACTCTGTTTACCAAATCAGAGTTTAAGGAATTTAAACTTTGGAGATCAGTTAACGGGCCTAAGTATTTCCGACTTAAGTGCGTTTTCCGGACTTAAATTGGAAATATTCAGCCCAATCATGAAACATTTTCTCTCCGGAGTTGTAAATGGGAGTTTCCGTTTTTAAGATAAAGTTAAAATACTTTTTGGAAATTTTTAATGTAATTTTGTTCATCAACCGCCAATATTCATGAGTGTAAAATAAAAAAAATGAGATATCTTTATCTGCTATCTTAAAACCGGAAACTCCCATTTACAACTCCCGGGAGAAAATGTTTCATGATTGGGCTGATTAAGATTTATATTTTGATTTAGATATATATATGCGTATTTTTTTTATTTGAGGAGTGACTGTTCAAAACGGGCTATTTACAGTTTTAGAAATTTTTGGAATAGCATTCTTTTCGTATTCGTAGGGTTTAACTATGCATAGATTTGTTAATTTTTTAAAATTTTGGAATTGAGTCTCAAACAAAGAACTAAAAATGTCCGAGATCGATCAAAACTGACAATATACAATAAAAAAAATTTTATTTTCATTAAAAACATAAGATTTGTTAAGTCAAAACTAGGTATTTACAAATTGAATTTGATACAAAAATGAATGTTCTATCAATACAGCACATTTACCGAAATTTGTGAAAATAAAACATTTGTTCGACATACATATAAAAAACGTAATGTATGCAAATATAAGAAAACGTAATTTCTTAGTGACGGATAAATCATGATGGTTATTTCAAAGAATTTTAAAAGTCGATAATTTCAGTTATTGGACTAACAGTTGCAAAAAATTAATCTTTTATGTAAACAATTTTAAAAGGATGAATTGAACCTCAAACCCTTGACCATGAAATCATTCAAGATTAAGAAACTTGCATTTGTTTCAAGCAAGACATAGTTACAATAAGTAACTATGAGTAATGAGGAATTGCTCGAGTTCTTGGATTCTGTGGGGAGCGCAGATGAAAGTTTTGGTAGTGATGTCAGTGTCGCTGATCCTTACTATGTTTTAGATAACATCGCGCCCGACACATTTCCGATTGAGGATGATTTTTTTGTTTGTTCTACCATTTTACATGCCGAAAAAGCAAATGCTTCCAGTTATGACTCCGATGAACAACAGCTTTTACAGCTTCCAAAATTCCGTGAGGAAATAGCTGCTAGACTTATTTATGACTTGTAGATAAAACTTACCCGTGATGTTTTTTACATGTAAACCGGCAAGACCGTCCAGAGACGGTCTTCAATAATTTTCACCTGTAGCTCGTTTCTTCAACTTTTGCGACAAATAGTCACTTTTTCTGTCGTCACACTTTTTCGTTCCAAAATACTCACTTCTAAGAAAGCTAGTGTTTCTGCATTTATAAGTGAGAAAATATTGCTCTGTGATGAGAAAGACACACAAGTGATAGGGGATATATAAAATTGAAACAATTAACATTTTTTTTTTGTATTTATTTTTTCAAATTTGAAACAATTTTTTCATGTTTTGATACTTAGTGATGTTGATATTTATAAAACAAATCCTATCCATGCGTTGAGATCCGAGTATTCTTTTCATGCGGTTACTTAATGCAGTGATACAAATTTTATCAGGGAATAAATCTCATTAATAAAATATTTAAGTTTATATATTCATTAATTTATACATTGTAATACTAATAATATTGTGTATATTATATATTAATAGTCTAAACGAAAAAATTTAAGTCGATACCTTGTACCGGGTAGAAGTATTAGTAACCACTTCATTGAAGTCGAAAGTTGCACTATCAACCAAAAATTGTTCTCACCTAATAAGAACAAAGTGACAACTTCAGGCAACTCGAGTCGCATGTTTAAGTTTACAGAAACACTTTGGCTATTGAATTCCTACGAAAATAGAATTGAAACAAGCGAGACGAGTCACCGACTTTTCTCGTTTTATTACAGAGACGGTGAAAGTGAGAATGACGTCATTATGGCGTCAAAGTGAGAAAATATTGTGAGAACTGCGGTGACAAAAGTTGCAGAAACGAGCTTCTGGCGTTCGTTCAGTTAGTTTGTTTTACCTGTAAATTAAATCTTAAGGTTCTTTTAACTATAACTACTTGGAAAATAAATATGGGTTGGATTACCGAGACCGATCATTTTTACGGTCTTGCCGGTTAGAGGGTTAACTGTTAGTTTCGTTTATATGCAGCTGCAGTGTATATATGCGAAAAGTTAAGTCTCAGTGACAGCGATTACATGTGTATGTGTGAGCGTGTTTTGTGCACATGATTTTTGCTGTTTCTGTTGTTTTTGATATAAGTGCACAGCGGCAGCGAGTTGGCAGAATTGCAGCAAGTGTGTGTGTATGTTTCGTGCTCGCTGGATTTTTTTGCTGATGCTGTGGTTGCTGTTGTTGCCACGCAGCAGCAGCTTTAGTACAAATATGCAAGAACTAGCATACACCATAAACAAGAAATGAAAGAATCAAAGCACATTTTGGACAGACAGAGGGGTGAGACAAGGGTATGACTTTGACTATAATTATGCAAGAATAAGCAAGACAGAAAAGAATTAAAGCATGCTTTGGACAGAGGACAGAAAGAATTAAAGAAAATACAAAGTAAAGAAAAAAAATCGAAAGAGGAAAGATATAAAGAACATAAAAAATAATGGAAAGAATGAAAGAAATAAAGAAAAAGTTCAAGTTGAAAGAGTTCACCTCAATTAAGAGTTTCAATTAAAGTTGAAAAAATATTTTGAAAAAATGAACACAAGGTAGGGGAGAGAAAGAAAGAAAGGAACTCTAGCATAAGAATGTAAATATGAGTGCAGATTATGAAACAAAGAAAAATGATGTTAATAATTAAAAAAAGAATATTGAAAGTTGAAACATTGTAAGAAACATTCAATTGTACAGAGTGCAAAGTTGAAAGATTACACCAAAATTTAAATGGACAGATTGTTAGACAAAGATTCAAAGATGATTTAAGTTCACAAAGAAGAGGACAGATTGAGAGAATATTGTAATAAGAAAACTTAAGAAATTATTGCAAGAAAATATACATAATTTGAGTGACATTATTTGGACTACTTAAATATAGTTAAAAACTTAAATATGGCAACGTTATGAAATATGGAGACGCAAGATGGAAAGATGAGTTAAATTAGAAATGAAAAGGTAAAATTTAAAGAACATTTTAAGAAAGAGTTTGTTTAAAATTCAAATGAACACAAAAGCAAAGACAGATTGAAAAAAAAGTTTGGTATTGGAAATATTGGATTATGCAAGTAGAAAGAATATTTTTCTGGGTTAATTTTCATTAATTTAAAATGAAAAAAGAAAGTGTATGGACGCCAGAGCGCACCAAAATTCGCAGCATATAACGGAAATACGAACATATTTTTAGTATTATGTAATTAACACTTTATTATATCTATAGTTATTTGTCATTGTAATCATAAATACTTGTAGAATTTTATAAATCTATTGAGTTTATTTATCACACATGTGTAGTCTCACAACCAATCGTGAAATTAAAAAGTTTTTTGTACTCATATTATGAATGGGTCTCGTAAAGGTTGGCAGTCTTGAAACATATTGGTCCAAAGAATTTATGTTTAATTTTGGAGTTCACGCAAAAACAATGTCTCGCAATCGGTTTCAACTTTTGTTAATCTTCATACATTTTGCCGACAATCGAGATATTCTTCCAGGAGATAAATTTGACAAAATAAGCCCGATTTCAGACATGCTACAGGCTAATTTGCAGAAAGTTTACCTGCCAGGAGAAAATATTGTCATTGATGAAAGCATTATACCTTGGAGAGGAAGATTGAGTTTCCGTCAATGCCTTCCGAACAAAACCCACCCATATGGGGTAAAACATTTTAAGTTGTGCACTCAGGAGGGAATTACTTGGTCGGTAAAAGTGTACACGGCAAGATCGCCATAGGCGTGAGAGAAAATGGTCTCGCACAAAAAGTTTGTGAAGAACTTTCTTGTCTTCTGAAAGGAGAAGGCCGTACCCTTTTTGTGGATAACTAATATACTAGTTATTAACTTGCGCGTTCCATGCTACAAACAAATACCCACCTTGTTGGAACATTACGAGTCAACAAAAATAATTGTCTGGTAGAAGTTATGAAAGCTGATCTGAAAAGAAGCGAAATGGTAGCCCCTGAGGATGAAAAGGGAGTGGTTGTGTTAAAGTGTTAGGTGTTAGTTAGTAAAATGTTAGACGAAACATCTCCTCTGTAATGGTAGGCACGTCGAGCCATCCACTAGTACAACAACCCACCAGGAAGCGAAGGCAACGAGCTATTGAAAAACCTCTTGCTGTTATTGATTACAATAAAGCCAAATTAGGTGTTGATATATCCGATCAAAGCAAGTGGCTCTTGAACTGTTACTTGGAATGTATCGTAAATGCCTCTATAATATATAAGAAGGCTACAAACAAACAAATTTCAATAACCAAGTTTCGGAGGAGATTTCAAATGCTTTGTTGGACTTCATGTCTCCAGAACCCATAACAAAAGGAAAACATAGACAATCAAAAGGACGATAACGGAAAAACAATAAGGCTTCCTTGCGTATTGTGTCATAATACAATAATTTTATCAGGTAGTAGTGATAAGTGTTGATTCTCTCAGCTACAAGTAAACGAACTCTTGTCAAAAACAGCTGTTCGTTGTTATATACGTTGGCCACATTCAGCTGTGTCAACTGTTGTGACAGCAACACATCGGGAGCTCTGTTATTGGTATTGAAGTTACAGAAAAGTTGTTAAGTTTATGAAATGTCAAGCTTTGTATCAAATACCAATGGAAATTTTACCCACAAATTAAAAATTTTCTATTTTTAAATGCATTTTAATGCTCAACATCATATTTATGTGCATCAACTTTTGACTTAATAGTTGTTAACTATTGAGTACGCTGAATGTGACCAGTGAAAATTCTTTTTTGTTATATTTTTTGACAGAAGGCTGTTTCCCACAGAAACGTCAATGCTACCTTGGAGTTATTGTATCATGGTATTGTGTTAAGCCATGTCAAAAAATCTACTGATAGGGTAACAGCCAGAAAAAGCTTAAAAAGGACCACCACCTACTGCCCGATAAACCGCAACTATGTGTAGAATGTTTTCCTAAATATTCCCACCAGAAGAATTAATTTTGATAAATTTACATTTCAATTGCATTATTTTTGCACTGATCTCCATTAACAAATTTAATTTTAAGTTTATTGTTTTTCTACTGATCTCCATTTGAATTTACATACATATATGTTTTTATATTTTTTTTTGCTCATAAATGGATTGATTTTTAAAAAATTAATAAAAAGACAAATTTAAATTTCCAACTTTTTTATTATCCAAAAAAATAGCATTAAAAATACACAGCGGCCATTAGAAATACACGAAAATGTTCACCACACGTCAGAGAATTCAAATTCTATATTAAAATGTGCGACGTGGCCTCAGGGTAACATCTGGGTGTCGCATGAAAACGTGCGACGTGGCAGCCAACGTGTTAAATTAAACATGGAATAAATTAATATAACTCAGTAATTTTATTAAAAATCAGAATACACTTGGCAAAATAATGTAAAATAACAAGGCTATATAAATACATTTTTTTATAATAGAAGAAAGGTGCAGCAGAAAAAGTAGTGAAACTGAATGGAGTGTCAAATATTGCACGCCGCACAATGGGAAAAACAGCAAAAACATTCGCATCGCCTGTTTTTAACGATAGCTTCTATAATATTAATGATAGATACTTGAAGTTTGGGTATTATGGACATAATTCTTCAGAGAAGAGACTGATGTAAGTTTTTTTGTTTTTCTTTAACAGAGCCTGATACCCTACAGCCGGAAGTTATGACTTTTAGAAAACTGCACTGCTTAAAATCGAAGAAAAATATCGAAATTCTGATAATGGATTTACAAAGCTAGTCAAAAATAAAAATACCCGTGTTTAAGCATTTTAAAAGTTTTTGCGTAGGGAAGTTGGTAGGGAAAATCTAATATATAAAATCAAATGTTCGTCTATCTGCTCCGTATAGGCCCGCGCACCGTTTACATGATTGAGAAATTGGAACACCGAGTACGTTTCATACAGAGGAATATGATAGGGGGTGTGAAAAAGTGGGCGGAAGTATGTGGGCGTGGTCATCCATAATAACTTCTAAGCGTATGGACCGATTTCAATGAAAGTTGGTATGAAAGTACAACTGCCCCCAAGATAAAACAGCGGCTATAAAAAATGCCAAAGACTTCCGCAAGGGGCACTTTAAGTAGATAATTTTTAAGACTCAATAACTCCTAAATACCTTGGCCGATTTTGCTGAAATTTGGTGTAACACCTCAAGTGATGTGATCGCGAGTATTTTTAAAAATAAAGCCATTAATGTTGCTTATATTGTTATTATAAACCCCCGTTAGGCCACGTGACTTAGACGAGTAATAAGCACATGCCTTAGTAATAAGACAAACATTCTTAGTGAGTGCACTTACCTTTACTTACTTTTTCTGGCAACGTGTCTGATTGCCTCAACTTGGCGAGGCCAACATTATCCATGTCGAAATCGTCTCAAGTCGGCTCAAAACCTCCAAGTGGTGTTTCCTGGAAACAGCAAACTAACACCTGTTTAGTTGACGGCTAATTTGAGCGGCGAAGTCACCTCTAGTCTATAAACTTGAGGGGTCTCTACAAGACCTTAAAAATGGAATGTGCGTAGGGTTTGGGTCTCAACAACATTACTTATTTCCCAATGAAAACTAAAACAGCCTCGGATATGATCCCCTACTACGTTGAGGACCACCGCAAACGAAAAACGGATAATGATTTGCGGATATGCACCTGGAATGTCCGGACCTTTATAGGGAAGGTGCTGCTGACATCACCGCCATCCAGGAGATGTGATGGAAAGAATAAGGCTACTCAAAGAGAGCAGACTAGCGAGCAGATGGCGAGTCGGAAACTACGCCATCTTGTTTCCTGGTTCACACCTGTGAACGAAAGGCTTGCGACACGAAAGAGAAAAAGGACTTCTCGGTGATTTTAACGCAAAGGTCGGAAAAGAATCGGATCCACTGTCGGTCAGTTCAATCTCCACGAGGCCACTTCGAACAACGGTCTTACACTGATCGACTTCGCCGCGTCGCGAATCATGGTAGTTAGTAGTACCAGATTCGAACACCTCGATATCCAAAAGGTAACCTGGCTGTCCCCGGACCAAAAAACGCGAAACCAAATTGATTATATTGTGATCGACGGAAGGCACGCTTCAAGTGTGCTGGATGTGCGCACATTTCGGGGGGTCAATATTGACTCCGACCATTATACACTTGAAGTAAGAAAATACCCATAAAAGTTTTTTACTATAGAAAGCGTTAACTTAAAACAATTATAACTCAATTTCTTGCAAATTCTTGCAAAACCTTTTAATAGGACTTTGTTAACAACAGATTCAACTTATCGAAACTAAAGGATTTCATTGATTTGAATTGATTTGAAAAAGGAACTGTTTATTTAATACAGAAAAAATCTGATAATTCGGAAAAAAAACCAAATTTCAAAGACCTATTTCTTTCTACGTAAAATGAATTTTTAAAAAAATGAAACAAAAAAATAATGACAAATTAATATTTATTATGTGTGCCAAAAATGGTTGCAATCCGTCGCAAAATAAGCGAAATATTTAAACTTTAATATAGCTATATAAAAAGGATATTTACGCACAACAAAATATTTGAAAAAAGGTATTTTTTCGAGGCCTATAACTCGACAAGCTTTTGGACTATTGTTTGCTAAGATATGTTTTTAGAATAAGTAATATGTGTAGATTACAGATCGTGAAGAAAAAAATCATTCCCCATAACTTTTTGATTTGCTCCAACGCGAGGGTTTTGGCTATGTTTTTCCCATTGTGCGCCGTTCAATAAGAAAAGAGAATAAAAATTGTTCATTGCAAAACTAACAGTCAACATCAAAGAAACAACAAATACAAACAAATAATTTTCTCACCTTCGTATGACGCAGTTCGCTTTGACAGTTTCGACAGAAGCACTCTTCGTCTTTCAGCTACGTTTTAGTTTGTTTACCCTGGCAAACCGTGCAAACGGTTATCGTTTATCATGGAACACTCTGGATAACTCATAATAACAACGGCAAAGCAATTTCTTGCTGCTCTTGTTGTTGATAGTGCATAAATAATAAATTATGAATAATAAACTCTCCCCGAAGCTCTAAGCATATTGCTCTTTCTTACACTTCGTATAGCTGTTCACTCCTCTACGATTTCTACAGAATGAAAAATGCATTAAGTCCAATGAACGTGCGTTCAAATAATAGCTGCGTTTTTTCCAACATCCAAATCCGATTTAGATTTGGTTTGCAACTCTGTAAGCTTTGGAAAACAACGTAAGATATGTCAACAACATTGTCATAAATTATTTATAAACAAAGGAAAAATTCAACAAATTATCAAAACAAAAAAAAATAAGAGCTGCAATTCGCACAAGCAACAGAAGCAAAGGTATTTATATATTACTAGCAGTTATTAATTTTATAACTGAGGTTTTACTTTTAATGGAACCATATTTTATATTTTGCATTTTCAGGTACATCTGCTTTTATGGTCATGATGCAGTTATGACCTGAAACCAGAACTCACGAATAATCAACCCCAACCCCGAGCGACAGCCACAACAACAACAACCAACAACAGTAGCAACAGAACAGACGTTGACAAAAATAGCCAGGACAAATGGCACAGTGGCCAGGACAAATGGCCAAGTGGCCAGGACAAATGGCCAAATAGCCAAAAACACCAGCAACGAGAGCCAAGCTTGCAACAAAAACAAAAGTACTGCAAGCATTCAAATTTCGAAAGAAAGAGCCACGACAAATTGCTATATAAGTGGCCGTGAGACCTTCAAAAAAATTTGTTTTTAATGTTTTTAAATGCCTAAAAATTCAATACAAAATAAGATATCATCTTGAAAAATTACGCATATATTTTTAGGTTAAAATTATACAGCAAAATTTTATTTATTTGATGCTAACAACGATTAGTTTGTTTAACAGAAGTTTTACTTTTAATGTCTTTTTCAGGTACGATCTTCATCAACAACAACAGAAGTCTACAAACCAAACTTCGTCAGAAACAGCCACGATAAATGCCAAATAGTGAAACACAAAACCAATACCAGCAACGGAAAAAACTTGCGACAGCAACAAAAAGAACAGTAGAAGTACTGCAACCCTAACTTCGGCAGGAAAACAATACCAGCAACGTTAGCTAAGCTAAGCAACACCACCAACAATAACAGCAGCGGCAGTAAATCTTTAGTTTTAATTTATTATTTTTGAGCTTAGTTTAAGTGTTTTAGTTTAGTTTATCAACTTAGACAACTCACCTCCTGTTTGTTTTTTTAAATAAATGTTATTTAAATTTAGTACCATTCTTTAATTTTCTCTTCAATAAAAACGTGTATACAACGTTGCATTAAAAATAGTGAAACACATTTTGAATTCGTCGCTGATTCCTTCAGAACGTGAGCCATTGTGCCTTCTTCTTCATGGCTTGCTGAAAAAAATCTGCTCGTCTTTTTTGCATCCTGCCAGATTCGTTGCCTATAGGTGTATATATAAATGAGTTTGTTTTATTGATTTATTAGACAAAACTACAGTGTACAAAATGCTCATTATACCTGTGCTTGTCTATGGCGCTGAGGCACATGTGCTATCGCAAACAGATGCAGCTACTCTTGGGTTATTCAAGAGGAAAGTAATTCGCAAAATCTTTGAGACTGCTCGAGTTTGCGACGACTATCGAATTCCAATGAACCACGAGCTGTATGAGCTTAACACCAACATAGACTTAGTTAAGCATAAGCAACTCAGCGACTAAGCTGAGGGTCTATCGTATGAATAAAGAAGCTCCAGCGAAGGTTTTTGAAGCGAAAGCCGAAAGACCATGACTCCGATGGATTTAAGCACCCTGCCAGATTCGTTTCCTATAGGTCTATATATAAATGAATTTATTAGATAATATTTATTAGACAAAACTACAGTCTACAAGATGCTCATCATACCTGTGCTTGTCTATGGCGCTGAGACATGGGTGGTATCGCAAACAGATGCAGGCCTTCTTGGCGTGTTCGAGAGAAAAGTTATTCTCAAAATTTTTGAGTCTGTGCGAGTTGGCGACGACCGTCGCATTCCAATGAACCACGAGCTGCATGAGATCTACGACAACATTGACTTTGTTCAACGTACTACAATTCAGTGACTGGGTCATGACTATCGTATGAATAAAGAAGCTCCAGCGAAGAAGGTGTTTGAAGCGAAAGCCGAAAAACCATATCTCCGATGGATTGACCAGGCCAAGAAAGCCTTAACCGAACTTGGTGAAATTGGAGAAGGCGTGCGAGAAGCAGAGGCGCCTGGCGATAGCCGATGAAGTCGGCCGTAACCTGACCACGTGTTGTTATGGGCACCTGAATACAAAAATTATTTATTTAACATTAAAATATTTTAAACAAAATTAAAGATTTTTCACTTACTTTCACGTTGTCTCCATATTTTTAAGTCAGCTGTCATTTGTTTACATTTGCTTACGTCTTTTGTTTTTTTTTTTGTTCGGTTTTACGTTCACTTATGCGATTTTGCGCCACCTGGCCGTGATACAAGTAAACGTAATCTGAATCGTACGCAAGATTTTGTTTGTATGGAAATCTGATTTAGATGTTGGAAAAAACGCAGCTAATACTACATGTCGAATGGATCGACAGAAATATCAAAATCTTTTAATTTTCTTACTAAATGTCCGATGGACATGCTGTTTTAGATTTCTCAAATCGTACATGCCGTTGGACTTGCAATGTTCGATGGACATGTAATATAGTCTGAAACCCCCACTAAAAGCAGCTTTACATTGTCCTACTGAGTGTTACGACAAGTGAGATAGAAACTTTAACCAAATTTCATCACACTGTCATTTTTAATTTTTGTATAATGCAGGCTTCAAATCAGCGTTTTTGTGTGGTATACGGCAGCCATATACACACAAGATCAATAGTTAAGAAGCTAGTTCGCCAGCTTGGCACACAAGTTGGCTTGTTGACAAAAATTTTTGATTTTCTCTGTCCAACAAAGCAAAAAAAAAACATTTCTATAGTCATTGCCAAACCAGGGTTGTATTGAAACATAAGTTAAGTACTATGTGGAGTACATTTTAATGATTTAAGACGATATGAGAAATGTTTGGTACTTTTTGTTTTCTATTTGGTAGTATTCTATGGAAATTGCATACAGTATACGTGATAACTTTGTTAGGATTCAGTAAAAAATTTGTTTCGAAAAAAGTAAGCAGGTGTGGAAGACTTGGAAAGCATTTTTGCTTTATTTTCCCCACACAAAAATAATTTTATTTCGAACCAATAAATACTTTTTAAGAGTACATTTCTACTCTTCTCAAATGTAACCCTGTGTGTGCCAAACAAATTCCGTAATTTGAACGCTCGCTTTCTCGAACACATACAAGCCGCCATATTAATTGCGAACACAAGTTCCAGATGTGAAAAAATTTTTTGATATTTTTAAAAAGGCATTTTTTTGAAACCGCTGTAAAAGACACATTTTTTAATATATTTGCGTGGAATTGTTATTGTTGGAAAGGTATAAAATTCTTGCTTGTTTTTTGCTTGTAACTTTTTATTTTTCACAGAAGGCATACCCACACCTGCTAAAATATTAAATTTCTTACTTATACCAATATTCTGATATTCAAAAATTTAAAAATTATGTTCCATTAAAATTTTGTTTCGTTATAACTCTTATTGACCACCAAAAATTGAATTTTTTAATATTTTTAAAAAGACATTTTTTAAAACCGTTTTAAAAGACACATTTTTTCTAGATTTACGTGAAAGTGTTATGGTTAGAAAGGTATTAAGTTCTTCTTTCGTTCTCTGTATCGCTTTAATCAAAGCTAGCTTAGATCGTGCATACGTCTAGTACACTGGAAGAGTGCCTTCCGTCAATCAAAACGTGATAAAATTGGTTGCATTGTTTTTGATCAGGGGACAGCCAAGTGGCCTTATGAATATTGAGATGCTTGAATCTGGTGCTTCTAACGACCATGTTTCGTGCTGCGGCGAAGTCAATCAACCTCATTCCGTGATCGGATATGTTGTCGTGGAGGCTGAACTTTCTGACTATTGGACCAAATATGTTTTCCTTACCCACCTTGGCGTTGAAGTCACCAAGCACGATTTTTATGTCATGACGGGGGCAGCGCTCGTATGCGTCTTCAAGGCGCTCGTTAAAACTTTCTTTGGTCTCGTCATCTTTTTCTCCTGTCGGAGCGTGCGCACATATTAGGCTTATGTTAAAAAATTTTGCCTTGAAGCGGATTATGGCAAGTCGTTCGTTCACAGGAGTGAATCGCAGGACATGATGCCGTATTCTCTTGTCAACTACAAATCCGCATCCAAACTCGTGCTTCTCCGCATGTCCGCTGTAGTAGATATCACAGGATGCTTGCCGTAAGCAACCCTGTCCCTTCCATCGCATTTCTTGGATTGCAGTGATATCAGAATTTTATCTCTCCAAGATATCAATCAGTTGGATAGAGGCACCATCCCAATTTAGGGTTCGGACATTCCAGGTGCATATCCCTAAATCATTATCAGTTTTTCGTTTGCGGTATTCGTCATCAGATTTGGGGATCATTCTTTTATTAATTCTTGTACTTTTCATTGAAATGCTTTTTTTATGTGGTGGGCTTCAAACCCAACGCACAACCTTTGCTTGATGACCAAAGGAAGCCCGCCGCTCAGATTCGCCGCCAAAGTTTATTGGGTGATGGTTCTTTGATGTTTACAGGAGACACCACGCGGAGGTTTGAGTCGACTTGAGACGATTTCGACATGGATAATGCTGGCCTCGCCAAGTTGAGGCAGTCAGATACGTTGCCATGTGAAGATCGCCTCCTTATCTCCCATCGCCCCCTTACATAGAGGACTAAGAAAAAGAAAACAAAAAGTACCATACAGTTCTCATATCGTACTTAAATCACTAAAAAGTACTCCACATAGTACTACACTTATGTTCAATACAACCCTGGTGTTGTAATGCTTTTTTTTTAGTTGCCTTGTTGGACAGAGAAAATCAAAAATTTTTGTCAACAAGCCAACTAGTGTGCTTAACTGGCGTAACGTGACAGCTGCACACTACAATATTGTGAAGACAATTGAGAATATGTATAAACTGTCATTGTCTTCAGCCAAGAAGTTTTCGATTGTGACGTAGGTGGCCTAACAAAAGAATGACAAACAGCGACAATTAATGACATTGCATCATTTATCACTTGTCGTTGTACTTGTTAGGCCATTTCCTTACGGAGCAATTCAAAAGTGATGCAATTGCAACAAATGTTGCTAACCCATGTAACTATACCCAAACCTTCACATGGTACAACTTTTTCAAACCTAGTTGGCAACATGTTTGCGATAATTTTTATGCAACTCAGCATGCTACAATTTATATCACCAACTTGTTATTTTTTTTGTCTGTACCAGAGATAATGAGATGGGAAACTTCGACAAATTTCGGCAAGAAAGAGATAGCCTTCTGTCAAAATGGCAACAATACCAACATAAACTCTACAAATGTGTTAGTGCAATTTTTGACATACTCCCCAGTTACCTTAATTATATACATAATTCAACAGTTTCCGTAAATTTAAGCAGTCTGGTGAAAACTCAGTGGCCACGTCCAGCGCTCTCAAAAAGTTATAACTTCTGAATAGTTTGCTATTTGAAACGTCAAAATAGTTGTCAAATTAACGAAATGCAAAACAGTTTATTGAATAAATTGGTAGCTTAACCAGGAAATTGTAATTTTTGTCTCTTTTAAGTTTATTTATTCAGTATTAATTTTAAAAATATGCTCTCAAAACTACAAGAACATGCGCATTCATTGTTATTTGTCAAAATTTATGTTGCACGGCATTGCATTTTAACAACTTGTCAATATTTTTGATGTTTGACTTATCAACTCAGTCCAGCGTTGTCAGATGAATATACCTCCAAAATTACCTCATTCTCGCATTTAATTCTCTCAAATTACCACACGTCAAAAATACCTCAAATTACCTCAAAATTGTGCAAATTACCACAAAATTACCGCAAGTCAATAAAATACCTCAAATTACCTCAAAATCGTGCAAATTACCACAAAATTACCGCAAGTCAATGAAATACCTCAAAGTTGCTTAAAATATCACTTTAAGCGGTGTTTATAGCAAAGTATGAAATTATGTAACGAAAGTAAACTTAAATTGCAACATATTAATTATCAACAGTTAATAAAACAATAATTTTTAATAATTCAATTCTTTATTGAGTTCAAAAATTATTTCTCAGAAAAATTTCTCCAGCCTTATAGCAGTCCTCGCACTGCTCATCATAATTTTTCTTTTAACACATTCATAATATTTAAATGCGCCTAAAATGTAAAAATACTTTAATCTTACAGAGTTTTTGAATAACTATGCGACAATGATCTTTTTCTTCCAGACATAATTATTTTATTTTTCACTTTGCTATTAAAAATTATTTACGTTCCTTTGTTGTTAAATATTGAAAACACTTTAAACACAAACAAACTACCAACAAGAAGAATGAAGAAGAATGAAGAATGCATCAACAAGCTCATTCACTTAGTTAACCTTTTCTGTACACATTTCATTCACGCGTACTTCTACCACAGTAGGTAGAAATCTCTTTTTGGTAATGTGAGGTATTTGTGGTAATTTCGGTATTTTTATTCTCTCGCGTGGGAAAAATCGCACATGTGGTAAAAATTTTCTCGCATGAGAATTTTTCTCACATAAAGCGATGATTTTTACTTTCTCCCGCAGCATCTCGCAAGAGCTCAAAAAATACCGAAAGCACTATTTATAGTGCAAAACTGGTAACGCTGACTCAGTCATAGAAAAAAAGCGCTAATTAGGTTTTCTACTGGAACAGTTGTATCGCTTGAAAGCGCTCACTGCTTTAATCTGAAACCCACCTTGGCATGAAAGCCAACAGCAGAGTTGCATAAAAACGTAGTTTTGTACTATTTAGAGTAGGTATTATTCACTACGAATTAATAAGTACGAAATTATAGTAGAATTGTACTAGTACTATTTTATTCGGAATTAATTTTATACAGGCCGTTTTCTGTTACAGAACGTCTCCACTAGGAATAGAATCAAGGTACAGAATAACTTTTTATTATTTTGGCCCTCTTTAAGAATTTTGCAGTTTTTGGTTCTCTTCTCAAACAAATTCTGACCTTTTAAATTTAATAATGTTTTTTTTTCACAAAAATGTTGATCTCAAAAGTAAGATAAATTCCAGATCTTTCTTAAAATTGTTGATTTTAAAATTCTACCCTTAAATGCTGTCAACTGAAGGAACTGAAAAGTGACATTTTAAGAAAATATTGAACATAAAGCCCCAACAAAATCCTGCTTACATGCAATTGAGAAATTAATCCAGATTATTTAAATCACTGATTACCTTCTCGCTTACGGAACCCATTATTTCTTTATTTAATCAATGAAGCTTTCGCTTGACATAGAAGAACTTAGTTATAAGCTTATAAATTGTGTTGAATAACTTTTTACCATTCACCAATTATTTTTTAACAAGTTTTAAGTTGGTGAATAAGATATTGCTTTGCGCAAATTAGGAAAGCGATTGAAATATTGAATAGAGATCATTGTATAACTCTTGGTAAACAGGGCGAAAGTGTAAAACCACAAATTTTAAAAGTTAATGAATTTCTTATTTAGAATGAAAAATACTTTTATTTGGAAGATAACAAATATTTATCTGTAAATTCAGAAGCTAAAATGAATACGTTTTTGTTATAAAATCGAAACATAAAATAAGCAATACGTTTCACTTAAAGATTTCATTAGATAAAAAACTAGATTTGAAACATTTTCATATTGTTTTGTTGGTAAATATATTTACTTCCTTCATTTATCTTTCTTCTCTCAAAGCTGTTTCTACTAAAAAGAGAAAAATATTCCAAATATTCAAACTAGAAGGGCACGATTAACTTAAAGCAAAAGTATGAGGCTATGTATTTTGGTGCCACTCTGGTTAAAACGGTAAATAATTTGTTGCTAAAATAAATTAACAATAAAGGCAAGTTTCTCTATTTAAACTTGTTGTTTAATATTTAATATTCGTTAAAAAATTATAAAAAAATCACAGATTTGTATAAGCTTTTTTCGAACTTTGGTGAATTTTATCTCCTAGACAAAAAAAAATCCTTTTATTTTGCCACCATTGGGCGTAGCGAGTCCAAATACATATAATCTAACTGTTCCAACTCAAAAAAAAAATAAAAAGACGTGGGCCCTAAAGTAGAATTACGACAAAATTTGGTTTTTTTGTGTTTTATCTACTTAGAACTGGGCAAAGTTTTTGGATTAAATAAAAATTGTAATATATTCTGCACTCTTTGCATAGAGGGTGCAGAAAAATGGAATATATTCTTGATTTCTTTTATCGGGAAAAGAAATACCATTGTTCTACCGCAAACAGCATTTAAGTTCGAAGCAACTTTGATATAATAGTGCATTTTTATTTTTTTTGCAATGCAACCCTATTAATAGAATCTGACAATAATACTTGACAACTATGAGGTGAATCATGTATACAATACATGAGACTCACAAAAGTACCCAAAAAATTTAAGAAGAAGCATGAATTTGGAGGGAAACATGAAAAAAAACATTATTAAAAACATAGTATAATTAATGAAGTAATATCAGGAGTGAACGTACTCTCTCTGTCAGTACCCTAAATGTCAAAATCGGCCATCTTGGCGAATGCAGACAAAGCAAACAAGCCAAAGCAAACAAGCAAGTATAAATTCAATGGAACATCGTGTTGTGTTAAGTGCAAATAACATTTAATATTTTCGTTGTGATACTGTTTTATTACAACAATAAACTAGATAAAATAAATATAATACAATAACTGAGGAATAACAGTGACTTCAATGTGTTTGCAGCGAATTGTTCAAGAGGTCTGAGTTTAAGCAGCAGCAACAGTGACTGCAAACAGCATTCAATGAATTGCAGTTTATTCTATTTGCACTTTTAATTTTATTTATTACTTGTTTATTACTTTAAAAATAACAATAAAAATAATATAAAAAGCGACAAATCACAATTTTCTACAATTATTTAACATAAACACGCGAGGGTTGGTAGCGGATCATTGTTTACATGTTGCCTATTCTTAGCGTTCTACTCGTTCGCATGACAGAATAATAAGGTAGGCTCATTTTTACGGCTGCTCAAATGTCTAATTTTACACAAACAAAGCTTTGAGTGCTATAAACGTCAAACAATAAAGCCAGCAACAACAACTAGAAAAACTTAAATTCGAACAGCTGACTTTGACATCTAGCTCACTTCCTCTCCAATATGCGCCTTCCTTGTTATTCTATCATGCTCGTTCGTAAATTTTGTATGAGCTCTCAACTTCGTTTTAACAATCACGGTAAGCTGCTCTCCTCCCTGATATTACTTCGTTAATTATACTATGATTAAAAAGAAGTTTCCCATCTCATTATCTCTGTTCTGTATAATGCTAAAAATTTAGCAAAACTTTGTTGCAGCTCTTTTACTGCTACGAAAAATCTGCTGTTTATCTCATTTATTAATGTACGGATGGACCAAAATCTTTTTTGCCTTTTGTTTTAACGCGTAAAGTAAAAGAAAAATTGTACTATGGGGCCCACACCGCTTGTTTTTTTTGGGTCCTTAGATAAATTTATGCCTATTTCAATAAAGATAATCGATGTTGCGTTGTAATATGTTTTGCTCTCCTGAAAGCATGGGTTGCAATTATGTTTTGAATTGCAGTGGTTTGAAACTTTATAAACAATTGTGTTGCAATTGCATTACTTTTACATTGCTCCGTGAGGAAAAGGCCTTATTTGCAGACATATTTTATACTTTAAAATCATTTTTTTTATTTCTTGCATTAACATTTTTGGGATTGAAAACATTTGCAACTGTCGCTCAGATAATGGGACAAATTAATAAAAAGAGTGGAGTGGAGTGAACTCAGCTTCACTCGAGTTTACTCTGATCGGTATGAATAAAGCATATTAATAAAAATAACTCGACTCCACTCCACTCATGTTTTTTTTGACATTGAGTGCAGTGAAGCTACAAAAATGACATATTTTTGAAGAGATTCAAAAAATAAACAAAACTAAAATTTTCAGAAACTTAAAGAATTTTCTCTGAATTGTTCCAATATTTTTGTCTACCGGGCTTAAAAGTTGTGAGAGAAAAATTTACTATCAGTAAATCACACAATATCTGTTTTAAATAATTGAAGAATTGACATAATGAAGTTAAAAAAACTTAAGTTAGTTTAATATAGAAAACTTTGCAAAATTTACGAAAAATAATTGAAGAAGAATTTCATAATTGAAGAAAAAATAGAACCTGGAAGCAAAATTTTGACAAATTTTCCCTAGTGACCCTGAATAACTATTAATATAAATA
This sequence comes from Tetanocera ferruginea, assembly GCA_958299015.1. Lineage (NCBI taxonomy): Eukaryota > Metazoa > Arthropoda > Insecta > Diptera > Sciomyzidae > Tetanocera > Tetanocera ferruginea. The sequence goes on along the minus strand of OY282642.1, from coordinate 67,584,525 downwards.
TGTTTTCGAAATCAACCCCCATTTTCTACATAAAGTTTAAATAAAAAGTTAAAATAAAATATTAAAATTCATTTACAACATTTTTCATAATTTTCATCAATTTCTTTATAGTATCTAGATTAATCTCCGCTTGGACTTTTATAGACAAGATTGAGGTCTGTAATATTTGACTGATTGATAAATATCACCATAAATACCACCATAAATACCACCATAAATATTTCAGTATCACAATATTACAGTGATACCAAATTGATATCAGAAATTTGTTTCATTCTCATTACCTACATAATTCCCAAAGCAAACTTGCCCAGGTTGGACAAGGCCAAGATTCTTGAATTCGGTGATTAAGAACAAAATTTAATTTTAATAATTAGAATAATTTTTAAGGAACTGTGTATCTTATCTTCTCTTAAAAACTGTATTTTTGATGGTTTTTGTTGATTGATTTGAATATAATAATAATTATTTAGTTAAAAAAAAGAGTCAGAAAACCATTTTAGAGTTCTTAAAAGACATCTTCAAAATAAAATGAAAAAAGTCAGAACGCCATAAATTGTCATAGAACGCCATTTATTTAATATCAATTGAAAATGTAATGAATTTAAATCATAATTAGTTTAATTAGTTTAATAATTTTTTGGAAATTTCTTAAGCAAGGAAAAAGTTTAGTAATGATTTTTAAACTAGTAGTTTTATGTAACAGTATACCCAAAACATATTACTTTTCAAAATTATGTCTTAGCAGGTTAACTGTAAATGAGGTTTGTTTCATGATATATAGTCTCAGAACTTAGTAATCACAAAATCATACAGTATCTTTTTATTTTTGACATTTATGACATGAACAAGTTTTTCTGAAAAGTTCTGGAGAAATGTATTGCTTACAAAACAAATGACGCCTCCATTCATCATACTCTGAAAATCATGCAGGTTTTCGAAACTTAATGGTTTTAGAAATGTCTACTATGCTAGCAAGTTTGAACACTTCTTAACCTGAATATAAGAAGTAAAAAAGTGATTTTCTATAAAACTTAATGGAATATAAAAAAAAATGTTTTACATTTTTCCTTTTGTACTATAATTTTATATCATGAAAATTTTAATATAATTTGTTTGGAAATTGCACCCCTAACCAATGGAAAATTATGTATGGAATTGACTTGAGTTTGAATGTGAGCGTTAATATTGAACAAAATTTAATATAAAGTTCAAGTTTGTTTCAATAAAAACGAAGTCCTTGTGATGGTAAAAAATATTTTCATTCACTTTTGCAACCTTTTGATATTCGAATATAAAACCGAAGTTATTGAGGTGTGTTCTTTTATTAAAAAAAATCAAAAACTATGTGGTAAAAAGTTCTTTTGCCAAATTTTGCACCCCATTTTGGCGTGCACCCGGGGCGGACCTCGGTTTGAACCTTAAAATTTGAATTTCAATAACAAATAAAAATAAAATAAAAACAAGTTTCGATATACATAAAAATTGTATGTTTAATTATTTAAAAATTTGGTTGAATTTTTGATCATACGCCCAAAAATATATAGAAAAGACTATCTAAGTTAAGACTAATCCGTTATTTTTTTCGTGTTAACTAACTTGACAATTATCATCAGCAAATTTTGAAAAAGGATTGAAATATAAAATTAGAAATGACATGCTATATACTTCTCACTATTATGGGTTGTATGGGAGGTGGGCGTATTTGTGGGTGGAAAACTCCTATTTTTTGTCCACATCTTGGTTTTAGTACACATACATTAAGCTGTATTCAAATTTAGATTTTAAATTTTCTGGTCGTATGAGATGTAGGCGTGTCCGTGGGTGGATTAAAAAAATATTCAATAGGACAGATCTTGGGTCCATATGAACATTTGTACCAAGTTTCATGAAATAAAGAATCTCAAATCCTTCTTCTTATCATGTATTTATCGAAACACACAGACGGACGAACGGACAGATAGACATGGATTATTCGATGGACGAGGTGACACTGATCAACATATATACTTTTTTTACCGGACTCGCTTTTTTTTAGGTGTTACAAACGTTTGCACAAAGTTATTATACCATGACCTTAAAGGTTTAGGGTATAAAAATATCCTTATATGACAACTATTAAATACTTACATTGCTAATGTTATTTGTTGCTTTTCTAATAACAATTGAATTGTTGAGAAATGCCATTTCGTGGAACCAATACAGATTTGGCTTGTAAATGCTATCAGCATCGCACCCTGATTTTTTGCTGTTTTGAATTTTTTTTTTATCAATGATATATGTGCTTCTCAAAGACTTAATCTCTTTCTTTGTCTCATCCACCGATAGCTTCATTAGGCCTGCTTTTTCCTCTAGCGCCTTTTGCTTGAGATCTGTTCTTCGATACGCGAAGCAATTCATATTCCAGGGGCCTTACTCTGTAACGTGAATCGAAAAGTTATGCGATTCGAAAATTAAATGCGATTCGAAAGTTAAATCGCACTGTGTTACTCTTTTGCATTCGTGACATTGATTTAACTTATCGTTTCAGCAAATATTCAGTTAAAGTTCGTATTACTGACTTTTAAACGCCAAAAATGCGAAAATAAGTGTAAAGAAACAGAAGATACGTCAAAATATTGAATTCGAAAATCGATTTGCAGAGTATCATAATTCCGAATTCGAACAATTTAACTTTCGAATCGCGTTACAGAGTAAGGCCCCAGAGTACTTCGCGCTTGCGGTATAATCCGATGATTTTTAGTGTTTCTTCTCCATTTCCTTAAAAATATGATATTGTTAATAATTACTTTATAAATTATTAATTAATTACTTACTTATACTATGTTCACACTAAGGCCGAAGAGCCGCTTTCCGGACAATAATGGATTTTCAGCTGAAAAGCTACGAATATTCAGCTTTTCGCCATAGAAAAACTGTCAAATGAAGAGCTGCTTTTTGTTGGCTTTTCAGCGATCCCTGATTCTGAAGTCTGTTTGTTGAAGTTAAGTCAAAATCTATTACTATTATCCAAGTTGTCAGTTATATTTGACATTTTATCCGTCTGTTCATTGTTTACTTGATAACAAATAAAAATAATTAGATTCTTATAAGAAAATGGACAACAAAAAATACAAAGAGCGTGTGAAGTGGAGTGAGTTGCACGAATTAATATTTGTCGAGCTGTGGGAGGAGAAAGCTGAGTAGTTTCGAGGTGCACGCAAAAATAGCCACATATATGCGGAAATGTCCAGCGACATGCAGTGACATGGCCTTTTGCTAAGTGCAGCAGAAATTAAAGCGAAAATAAACAATCTCACGATTAAATATAGGTGAGATTAATATATCATAATGTTTACATTCTTATAAAATGTTTTATTGCATGTCAATATTTTAATAGAAAAGAAAAAGGTTCAACTGGATGCAGCCCTTCTGACTGGCCGCTCTTTGAAAGAGTGAATGAAATTTTAGGCCAGAGTAAGAGCATAAATTTTGTTGCATTGACGTCGGATAGCATTTCAAGTAAAATGATCAGCGTTTTATTTATATGTGTAAAATTCTTATTAATATGAAGTTTTTTATTAAAACAGATTTTGAATTAAACGTCGAAGTCATCGATGAAGCATCTCTTCCAAAGCAATCGTCGCCTACTATTTCGACCGCTGCTTCGCCTGACTTTGAAGTCACGGAGGCTGTTCAAGAAGCAGGGAGATCATCATCATCTGCTGATTCGTCTTCACCTCGAGATGCTGCAAAAATAAAAAAATTTTATTTTAACGATCTGGTGACAAGATTCGACAAAGCGCAAGAAAAAATTGACGCAAGTATGCTGGCAATAAAAGAAACCGACAAGGAACTTATTACATTGGAGCGTGAAAAAGTTATTCTTCTACGAAAGCAAGTCGATGATGCTGCTGAGGTGAAGGATGGCGTCTTAAAGTTGCTCTCTGAACTTGGGGATTTTTTGAAAAAATACTATAAACTATTTATAATAATAATAACAATATATGTGGAGCTAATGCTCAGATTGCGTAATGTGGATATAAAAAATAATAACAATATACTTATAATAAGAACAATAAAGAGTAAATTCTGCATAACTTGCATTTTAAAAATAATAACAATATATACTTATAACAATAAAGAGTAAATTCTGCATAATTTGCATAAACAAAAAAATAATAACAATATATTTTTATAATAATAATAACAATAAAGAGTCAATTCTGGTCAGGTATAAGTTATTGTAAACAAATATAATTATATATTAATAATAAAAATTATAATTTAAAAAAACTGATATGTGTTGACTTATTATTTAATTCCTGCAACAACTTTTTTGCAATTCAGGTTTATAATAATATGAATAATTAAAGTATAAGATAAATCAGATAGTTGTAGATAGAAATATACATACAGAAGTGGAAAGCAAGTGCACTCCGAACTTATTCAGGGGGTGCATGGTGATCATGAATCATGGAAGATTCTTCTCGTTGTACCCTTCCATCGTCGAATGCAAGACACAGCATGCTTTAATAATTTTCAGGGCATTTTCCACTTTATTGTCTATGCCCTTTCCAATACGCCGAAAACGTGCCTTTAAATGTCCAAATGCATGTTAAATGCTTTTTGTTGACGATCCTTTTCCATGCTAAATGGATATGGTTTCATCAGATGCGTTGAAAACCTGAATGCCGAATCTCCTAATATAAGCACAGGAACTTCAATGGAGCTAATTGTTTTGCTCATTTCACGTAATATATTGCAACGCAGAAGTTTCTGTTTTAATTTAGAGGATTAAAAAATGGTAGAATCACTGCACTTTCCTGGTGAACCAACATTAATGTACATGAATCGGTATCTGTAAAATTCAATATTTTGATAAGCAATATTTTTATGTTAGATAGCTTACCTTGCATCCACCAATGCTAGTAAAATTGTAGAATACCAGCCTTTATAATTATAATAATCCACAGTATCTTCAGCTCCAGGGCGAACCTCAATGTGGCAACCATCTTAAGCCCAAAAAGATTGTACAATTTCATTATTTTGTTGAAAGTTTTGGATATTTTTTAAAATTTTACCGATTGCACCTAGACATTGAGGGAACCCCAGCTTTACAAACCCTTTGACATGCTCTTCAGTTTTAGACCGGGTAAGAGGGAAAGCGTTCAAATACTGTGGTCTTAGTTGATCCCAACAAGCATCGAAGAACTCAAGAACAATTTCGCAAACTGTGCTTTTGCCAATTCCAAACAAACTGACAATCATTCGGTATTCCGCCGAAGAGCCTAATGCATACAATGCCACAGCAATACGTTTCTGCAGAGATATGGATGAACGCATTCTTGTATTTTTTTTTCCAAACACTTTAACAATATGCATAGTAGGCCGGATCATTTTTATATGGATAAAAAAAATGTCAACCGGTCGGGGTCTCAAAAGTTAGAGGAACTCATTAAAATGATTTCTGCATACTTTTTTTTCAAATCGTAGAAAAACCGCCGAAGCAATTTTGATTCTCCTGAAGGTTGCTTTTAACTTTTTATTTTTCACAGAATGCATACCCACATCTTCTTAAATGTTAAATTTCCAAAGAGGACGCGACTCATGCGAAAAGTGTTCTTAAACCCTTTATCGTTAAGTGATTGGCAATCGACTTCCCAATAAGTTTTTGAACGTTGCTGTATAAATAAGCTTGCATTAATAAACAATATGAACTAAAATTAGACGAATTACATTTTCCCAGCACAAACGATTAGTTGAAATAAGTGAGGCTGCAACCATCAGAGTCAACATTCGCTCCTGACGCAAATGCAATATAGCTTCCAAGGCCTGTCGACATTCACTTTGACGCTTACAAATATTGCTATCTAGCAATTCGGTTTTCTTTTTCCAGTTATCTCTTAAAGTTAAATATAACGCATTAGCCATAGAAATCCATGTAAATGGAATCATTTTTGGAGCACAAAAGGGGATTTAAATTATTTTATTTATTACGACAAAAACAATGACACTGAACGTAATAAAAAGAAACATATGACCATATGTCAAATGAAAAGCGCCTTTCCAAATATGAACACATGTTTCTGAAAAGCTACTTTTCAGTTGAGAAGCAGCTTTTCGGCCTTAGTGTGAACATAGTATTACTGATAAAATATGCAGAACAATTATTGAAATGAAATTTCTTTATAATTTTGTGCAATAAACTTTTATTAAATTTAGAGCGAAACGTCAAATTATTGTCACTGTATGTCAAATTATTGTCAGCACATTGTCATGCTGAAAATTGCCTCATAGTTGGTTATACAATGTCAAAGTGTTCATGTATTGGTGAAAAACTGTGAATGTATTGCAATTGTTATGACAAAATTATCTCGTGTGGCTGCCGGGTAAGAACGCAGATTTGAAGCCTGCATTAAATCAATTTGGTTAACAGGGATGCAGTGGACAAAAATAAAAAAGTAATCTTGATAAAATAAAATATGTATGTAAAAAAAAGGTCTATACAGATAAAATTTGTTCCTGATATAATAAACAGGTACAGTATACATCAGTGGTGCACAGCGTTGGCAGAGTTTCCAACACAAGCGCACCATTTTTATCTTAGTATGTATGTATAAAACAAAACTTCATATAATAATTTGCGCATAAGATGCTTACTGCGTGAAGATCAAACGCAAACTCATTCAATGCTAGCGTCGCAGAAGTTCGGAAGCTTCGTACACACGACTTGTCTGTGAAAGACGTGTAGCTCCCAGAAGCTATTGCGTGCACCTCTGGAATACATGCAAGCAAAAAAAAGAGGTCCTAAAATAAACAACGATAATAAAATATATCAACACAGTTCGTTGATTTCATGAAGATGTCCACTTCATAATCGTTTAGACATTTTCCATCTTTGTCATGTCTTCATTCATTATGTACCAATCGTATCGCCATCCTATTTTTATTTTTACAATTTTATAATAACGATATTATTTTATGTATACGTTTCTTATATTATTAACAAAAATTTCAATTTTGACTCAAGGTGGCCTCGTAAAGCCGCGTATCCATGTGATCTTATCTTATCCCATTTTAAGTAAGAAAGAAAGACCACCCCTGCCATATTTTATGGGATTGACTTATGATAGTGTGAAAAAAGCATACATATTGTATTTTTATTGCATGTGATATTCCCTGTCATATCATGAGATACTAGAGGATAAAAAAAGTTAAACTTCTTGAACTTTTCCTATAAAAGTGTATCACATGTTATAATATTTTACAACCGTGTTTATAGCTGCATGGAATTTTTGATTTTATGTGACATTTCTAAAAATTTTCATATCATCGTCAGATAAACAACAGCATGAAATTGCAAAGAAAAAGTTTGTAACTGTTCCTTTCCAAGTCAAAAGCTAAACTATTCCTTTTCAACTAGGCTACTAGATTGTCATCGTCCTGAGGAAATTGATTCACTCTATTTGCAAATCTAAGGTGGGGGAAATGAGGGCGATCTTCACATGGCAACGTGTCTGACTGCCTCAACTTGGCGAGGCCAGCATTGTCCATGTCGAAATCGTCTCAAGTCGACTCAAACCTCCGCGTGGTGTCTCCTAGAAACGTCACAGAACCATAACCCGATAAATTTTGGCGGCGAATCTGAGCGGCGGGCTTCCTTTGGCCATCAAGCAAAGGTTGTGCGTTGGGTTTGAAGCCCACCATGTAATAAAACCATTTCAATGAAAAGTTTAAGAATAAATAAAAGAATGATCCCCAAATCTGATGACGACTACCGCAAACGAAAAACTGATAATGATTTACGGATATGCACCTGGAATGACCGAACCCTTAATTGGGATGGTGCCTCTATCCAACTGATTGATATCTTGGAGAGATATAATTCTGATATCAATGCAATCCAAGAAATGCGATGGAAGGGACATGGTTGCTTACGGCAAGCATCCTGTGATATCTACTACAGCGGCCATGCGGAGAAGCACGAGTTTGGATGCGGATTTGTAGTTGACAAGAGAATACGGCATCATGTCCTGCGATTCACTCCTGTGAACGAACGACTTGCCATAATCCGTTTCAAGGCAAAATTTTTTAACATAAGCCTAATATGTGCGCACGCTCCGACAGAAGAAAAAGATGACGAGACCAAAGAAAGATTTTACGAGTGCCTTGAAAACGCATACGAGCGCTGCCCCCGTCATGACATAAAAATCGTGCTTAATGACTTCAACGCCAAGGTGGGTAAGGAAAACATATTTGGTTCAACAGTCAGAAAGTTCAGCCCCCACGACAACACATCCGATAACGGAATGAGGTTATTTGACATCGCCGCAGCATGAAACATGTCGTTAGTAGCACTAGATTCAAGCATCTCAGTATTCATAAGGCCACCTGGCTGTCCCCTGATCAAAACACATGTAACCAAATTGACCAGTGTAATAGACGTAAGCACGATTCGTGGTACTAACATAGACTCGGATCATTATCTTGTCGCAACCAAATGCAGTCAAAACGGACGGCCGAAGCCTTCGCTACTCGACTCTCACTCCTGCTTCAAGAAAGCACTCCGATCGACGATAAATGCGCACAGTGGACGCACATATCCCACTCTATGCGAACGGCTGCCGAAGAGGTGATAGGCTACCACCGCCCAGTGGCACGACCAGTGTCGCGACGCCACTGCAGAGGACATCGCTTACAAAGCCATCCTGCAGTCGGTTGAAACGCGTGCTGTTATGGAGCGATACCGAGAGAAGAGGAGGGAAGAGAGACGCATTTTCAGGCAACAAAAAAGAGAGGCGGAAATGCGTGAGTGCGAGAAAATTGCGATGCATAGTGACAGGAATGAGACTCGAAAATTTTTCGAAAAACTAAGACGCCTGGCTGATGGTTTTAAGACCGGAGCTTCTTTCTGCAAGGACGAGAATGGGAATCTAGTGACAGATAACCAGAGAACACTGGTGTTATGGAGGCAACAATTCTCTAGTCTTTTAAATGCCGACGCTGACAACAATCTCGCCAGTGCGGATGATATCACGGAAACCCCTGTTATGGATGGCAGTCTTGAAGTTCCGCTGCCCGACTTTAACGAGGTCTTAACACTTATAGCTCGGCTTTAAAACAACAAAGCCGCAGGAACCAATGGCCTACCGGCTGAGCTGTTTTAGAACGGTGGCAAAGCTCTGTTTAAATGCATTCACAGACTTCTATGCAGAATATGGTCGGAAGAATGCATTCCAGATGATTGTAACCTCAGTGTGCTCTGCCCAATCAACAAGAATGGCGATCCCACCATTTGCGCCAACTACCGTGGGATTAGCCTTCTTAATATCGCATATAAGGTCCTGTCGAGCGTATTGTGTGAAAGACTGAAGCCCATCGTCAACCAACTGATTGGACCTTATCAGTGTGGCTTTAGATCTGGAAAGTCCACCATTGACCAGATCTTCACGCTCCGACAAATCTTGGAAAAGACCCTCAAAAATCAAATCGACACACCATCTCTTTGTCGATTTCAAAGCCGCCTTCGACAGTCCAATAAGGAGTCACCTCTACTCCATCATGTCTGACTTTGGTATTCCTGCGAAGCTAATACGTCTTTGACGCTGAAGAACACCAGCAGAACAGTGAAAATCGGGAGGACCTCTCCCTGCCGTTCAATACCAAGCGAGGTTTCAGACAAGGTGATTCCTTATCGTGCGACTTCTTTAATATAGTCCTGGAGAAGATCATCCGAACTTCTGACCTGAGAAGCAGCTGCACAATTTTCTATAAGAGTGTTATTCTGCTGGCGTATGCTGATGATATCGACATCATTGGCCACAATACGCGCGAAGTCAGTGCAGCATTCTCCAGGCTAGAAAAAGAGTCGAGTCGAATGGGTCTTGCAGTGAACTCAGATAAAACGAAGTATCTTGTGTCAACAAACAAACAGTCCCAGCGTCTTGGAAACCACGTCACTGTTGACAACACCTCCTTTGAAGTAGTGAATGACTTTGTTTACCTGGGATCCAGCATTAGCTCCTCCAACTATATCAGAATTGAGATTAAACGAAGGATAACTCATGCCAACATGTTTTACTTTAGGCTCAGTAGGCAATTGAGAAGCAGAGCTCTTTCTCGATGTACAAAACTGACGCTCTATAAGTCAATAATCATGCCCGTCCTACTATACGCATCACAAACCTGGACGTTGAGCAGCTTTGATGAAAGGACTTTTGGAGCGTTCGAGAGAAAAATCCTTCGCAAGATCCAATGGTCCAATCTGCGTCAATGGCGAGCACCGAATACGATGGAACCACTGGCTGTATGAGCTATATGACGATATCGATTTAGTCAAGCGTATTAAGAGAGAATGAACGACGAAGCTCCAGTGAAAAATATTGGATTCGGTACCCAGCGGTGGCCAACGAAGACGAGGAAGACCGCATCTCCGTTGGAAAGACCAGGCATTGGATAACCTGACAACGCTTGGAATTTCCAACTGGCGCCAGCAGGCGCACGACAAAAGAGACTGGCGCAAATTCTTAGACGAGGCCAAAACCGACCAACGGTTGCAAGCTTCATCTAAGCAAGCAAGCAAGCTATTTGCAGTTCCACAGTTGCGACCTTTACGATACACCGATATGCATTAACGATACACCGCCACTACAAGTAGCTTGTGATGGTCAAGGACCTTCCTCGCCCATGCTAAGCAGCATTAATGGGGCCGCAGCAGCAGTCAACAGCAAACGCGCACAAGACGTTCATCCACTTAATGAACGCGGCAATGCGCCAATAGAAAACGTAGTTGATTCTGAGGCACAGCAAAATCAGCAGTGAATGAAAAAGTAAGGACTTGCATGCTTATGCTAAAAAAGAAGGCAAGAGGATATGGAAATGTCTCACTGCCATCACGTTGGTGACACCAAGCAGCGGCAAATATGCCTCTATTCAACCCAAACGCGGCCGGAAAAGCGATGGCAGTCGAAGTGGAGGACGAAGTAATGCTAAAGCTACAGCTGCTGCTGCTGCTATACAAAATGGCATAATTGCCAATGAAGCGATAGGGGTTGTTGCTGCTGTTTCTGCCGTTTTTATTCATTGTCACACCAACCGTTATTAGTGGTGTAGCTACGTCTGCTATAGCTGCTTCTTTTAGCGCCTCTGCAACGCTAATTGTGTCTAAAATAACCAATCGCAAAAATGTATTTTTTCAGTTTCAAAATATTATATATTAACAGCTTATGTAATGCATTTTTTTTCGTGTAATTTATTTATAAAAAGTCACATTGAACCTATAATGCTGAAATCGCAATATTGCGTTAGGTCGGTCGTGCGCCGATCGTACTTTATATCGACGTTGCATAAACTTTACGAGATGAGCTGTCAGAACGCACGACCTATAAAGTAACAAAACTCAATGTTGCGCTGACAGATCGTGCGTCTGTAATTTTGGCGATGCCAATAAAAGCAGCTATACAAAAATGCCCACAAAAGTTGTTCTTACCTGTTTCGCCAACGCATATTTATACAAAGATAATTTGAAGAAAAATAATACAAATAGATTAACTTTATCAAAATTTTCATTTGATTACTTAAATAGCATGAGTTATTAAAAAAAATTATATAAAACATAAATTCCAGCGATAATAAAAGAAATCCCACGAAAATTTATCTTTGCCAGTGAAACCATAAAACACCCACATTTTAAGCGCTTCCAACGAAAATGCAACTCTGGTATATGAAGAAATGTCAAACGCACGACCGAGTAGAACATTTTTCTACTTATCTCGTTAGATCGTACTTTGGTCGTATTTTATCTCTTATTCTTGTTTTACGATATAAAGTACGACCAACGCTTGAGGTCGTATTTAGATTTGCACCATAAGAACACGTTGATCTCTACTCGAGCTGTCAACGCACGACCGACCTAACGCAGTATTGCGATTTAGCCATAAATGCGGCTATTTATTAATTGAGAAGAACATATTTCAAAGTTTTGAAAAATAAGTAAATTTATTTTTTGTTTACAAATATGACCAAATGTAAAACTTTTTTATTCTTCTTCTTCTTAAAATACTATTCTTTGCCTTATTATAGTTCTTAGGCATTCTTATAGGCTATAATAAGTTCTTATTATAGCCTTTGTTAAAATTTATTATCAAATGTATGTGATTGCTTATCGAAAACTCGAACGCCCTCACTTTGTTGTATCATGTAATGATATCATCTCAAAAGATCGAAATGGGACTTCCGTGCGACTGACTGTATTTTGACTTAAGATACTTCGATACTTTTTATGATGTTTTAAATAAAAATGAATTTGTTTTATCAATTGGAGATTTACACCCTCCATGGTTAAATGTTTAAACGGAAGTCATGTCAAACTTTTATAATGAAAATTATCTATATCCATCTCGCTCATTAAAGCAAACGTTTTTGAAATGGGATAAGATAAGATAAGATAAGATAAGGGCCCGTATGTATAAAATATAGTGAACGCTTCAGAGTAGTGTTTTCTATCAAGTAGTGAAAGTTCGGAAGTGAACACTACTTTTGGTATGAATAAATATTTTTAAGCAAGCTCTTTTTTCGAATTTCGAACTTAAGTGTTCTTTTCTTTTATAGAGGGGATTTATACAATGAAACTCGTAACATGAGATTTTCTGAAATTTTCTTTTCAAGCTTCAAATCTTCAAATTACATAATGAAACTGCGTTGCAGAGACTTTGATTTCAAAATTTCATCAACAACGAAAATATGAAACTATAAATTCAAAAAGTTACATGAAATCACAGCCCAGGAAATTTTTTTCATTCTTGTCATATATCAAAAATTCAATTTGAAAATTGAATGTAATAAAAATAAAGTTACAAAAATTTGGCATAAAGGTCAAAATAGAATTATTAAAAATAATGTTTTTTAAGAATTATTATTTTACATTAACTAACGTTAGCAAAAAAACACGGAACTATATGAAGATATAGAAATATGGACCTTAAAAGAAGGTCGCAAAGAAATTGCAGGAGAAACCGAACTGGAGTGTTTCCCTTAGGCAAACGTTTCCAAAGAATACATTGCATTTTAGTAAAATTACTTAACGTGATATCTCTTGTTTCTACATTTTCAGGCAATAAATATGTTACTAACAGTTCAACATTCTCACAGGACAATCTATAAAGAAATCGAAAACTATCTTCGTGGGCAAAGCTTCTTTTTTAATAACATTTAGTTCTATTTCTACGATTAAAATGAAAAAACATTGCCATTTCGTTACGAATTATTTCAAAGAAGTCTAATCAGAACCACACTGCAATATATTATAGTGATCACTTCTTTTTAAGTAGTGAAAACTCCTTTTATGCATATCAAAGTTTAGCAAGTAGTGTTTCGAAAATAGTCTAGTCAAAAAAAGAAGTGAACATAATATAGTGTTTTCTTTTTATGCATATCAATAATGAGAAATCAAGTGTTCACTGCGAACCTTAGTGTTTACTTTTTTTATGCATATGGGCCAAGATCACATGGAAAAGCAGCTAAAGCCGTGTTGCGAAAAATACGGCAGCACCTAAATAATACTATTTATTTGCACATCCTTAAAGTAACTCAGCAACACTGTTTGTACAAAAATTTAACATTTTACTGCCTAACTAAAAAACGTGATCATAATTTGCAGTTGCACTACAACGTTGTCGAGTTCATCAGATGGTGCTGCATTGCAAAAAAAGCAAGTCAAAGGTGAAGTATTGTAACGAAGTTTTTTTCGCCGGATACCCAGGGTTCTGTTCAAAAATATTTCTATATTTAAGACCAAAAGCACTTTTTAAAACTAGTAAAGATCTGGTTTATTATTAAAATTCACTATCATTACAATTTTGATTAATTTTTCATTAATATGATTTTCATTCAACTATTATTATTCGACTATAATTCCTTATCTTCCTGTTGTCCTGCGATGTCCTGCGGTTTTTCAATCCTCCTGTGTTTGCCGCTCCGTTTGCTGACTCGTGAAAGTGGGTTTTTAAGAGTTAAGGTGGGATTTTGAGTTTATAGGATGAATCTAGTGCTACAAGGGTAACCGCTTAGAAAAGCTCAAAACCCGAAAAATACAGTTTTCTTTAGTTCTACTAGGGTAACCGCTTAGAAAAGCTCGAAACCCGAAACATACAGTTTTCTCAAGTCCTACTAGTGTAACCGCTTAGAGAAGCTCGAATCCTGAAACATAAAGTTTTCTCTAGTTCTACTAGGGTAACTACTTACAGAAGCTCGAAACATAAAGTTTTCTCTAGTTTTACTAGGGCAACCGCTTAGAAAAGCTCGAAACCCGAAATAAAGCATATGAAGGGATGTCCTTTCACGATCAGATCAAATATTTTGCACATCTAACTGTGCACCAGTTTGTTTTTGTTGTCCTAAGTCGCGTTTTTACTTCTTAGCCTTGTCTCAAGCTATGGCTCGCCTACGTTATTGTTATTGTGCTGTGAGTGTGTTGTTATCTAATTGTGTGTGCCTGCATTACATACCGTTGTTTGGTGGCGTGTGCAATTCTTGTAGTTATATGTTTTTGTTTGTCTTCTAATCAGGTGTTGTTGTTATTGGTTTTGTGTTTGTTTATATTTAATTGCACCTCTGTTGTTGTTGTTGCTGCTTGGCTTGCTATTGTTCAAAGCCTGCTACTATTTCTTATTCGTAGAAGAATTGGTTGTTGTTGTTGTTGTTGTTGTTGTTGTTGTTGTTGTTGTTGTTAAACTTTTATGTGGGCTTAAATTTGTCCCATATTTCAATTCCTCACAGTATGTGCAAAAACTGCGTCAGCCGAAGGCCCTCAATTGGAGATTACAGGATTGCGCCTCTGGCACATCGGCGCCATTTTTATATCACTGACGTCGTATCAAGCGTTTCTTCGAATGGAAACTTTGTGAGTGAAGATGCGCCAATATTATCTGGGCAACAAACTGCAGTTATTTCCAGTAACTTTTCCTCTATACCCACTGTTGTCCCTGCACCGAATTGCTTTCTATCACAACTTGCTACCACAAATGCAAAAAATCAAATGACCACAGATTCATTTCAAAAAGCACGTCATATAATTGAACATTTTCGCCCCATAATTTCGCTTTTACTGCCGCCGCTGCTGATGCAACACAAACTACGTCCACAGCTAACGTTTTGGAAAACCTTGTACCGAAAACTTGAATTTTCTTACTGTAGGCGACAAGAGGCAACGATCCTCAGCACGTTCTAGAGTCTCAGCCTGCTCATCAGTATCTGAGTGCCGTTGGCACTCGGAATTGCAAATAATTGAAGAGCATGAAATCTTATGTACACAAGCAGAAATGCTGCAAAAACGTTAAGATTTATTGGCAAAATTTGAACACAGCAGTAGTAGCAGCTCAGAGTTCGGTGACAATGACTATCTTGGCAAAGAAAGTCGGCCTTGTCCAAGAGCAGAAAGCACAAATTCTGCATTAACAAAAAGCATTCCAACAAACACTCCAGGGTTTGATATGGATCAAATGCCACCCTTTATGAATACGGTATTAAAAATGAATTATATTAGAGCGCCAGGTTCAATCAAAGGCAGACAATAAAACGTCTTCACAATAAATGCCAAATGGAATTGCTGACATAACATCCGAACATCAAAATCCACCACAGAACTCTATTTAAATGCAGACCAGTTAGTTTGATGTTAGCCGCCTTACACAATATCAAATAGCTGCGCGTCACATAGGCAAAGAACTTCCAAAATTTGATGGGTAGCCAGATGAATGGCCATCATCTTTAGCGGTCTATGAACAAACAACATCAATCTGTGGCTTTTCGGAATGATTCATTTGTGAAGTGCTCTTATAGGTGACGCTCACTATGCTGTAAAAAATCTTCTCCTGCACGCATCTTGTGTCCCCCAGATAATAAACACTTAACGTATAAGTTCGACGTTCTTGACGACGTAAGTTTGGTCGTCCTGAATTGATAATAAACGTTCTCACTTGTCGCATACAAGAGTTACCATCTGTGAAGGAAAATAAATTAGAAACACTTGTTGATTTCGCGATTGAGGTGTAGAACATATGCGCCACCATGCATCTGGATTATAAAACCACTTAAACAATCCTGGTTTAGAACAAGAGCTAGTTGGAAAAGTTCCGGGTCTACGAAGCACATTTTGGGGAATGCATAAGTTGTCGTTGCCTACTTGGACAATTGAAAATTTCAGTAACTAGATATTCCTTGCGATAAGTGCCAACAGCGTAATTGTTCCCATCACTTTGTCTAAGGCTCCTAAAAAGGGTTTTCTAAATATTCATGTTGAAGAAGTTTCTGTAGCCAGGGGCGCTGCTTGTAGTGACGATTGCAATAATGTCAGTGAATGTGAGGTCTTTAAGTATTTATTTAGGTTCGCTAAGTGGTCTTTAGTGAAAAAGAAGAACTTGTGTCGCCGTTGCTTACATAAGCACAGCGCAAAATTCTTTTCATCGATTTCAACATGTAAAATAGATGGTTGTAGCCGCATTCACCACCCGTTGCTACATACTAATTCATCTGTGCCTTCAGCTACTCCAATAAAAACATTAGGTGTTAACTGCAACAGTCACAGGCAAGACAACGACGCCGTCCTGTTCCGTTGGATTCCAGTGATTTTATACGGAAATGGTGTACAGCTTTCAACCTACGCTTTCTTTGATGATGGTTCTTCGCTCACGTTAAAAGACGAAGAGCTGCGTGATAGTTTAAACTTAAAAGGAACCCCACAGCCCCACATTGGATGGCAAACACACATCGCTATGAAAACGAATCTACCGTTCTCGATATGGAAATATCAACTGCTGGAAAATCAAAGCGTTTTCTATTAAATGATGTACGGTTAAAAGACTCGACCAGCCCCCTCAAAGTTTGGACGCCGAGATACTTAAATCCTTATATAAAAATTTGAAAGGAATACCCCTTTGCGACGTAGGCCAATGCTAAGCCGCAATTTCTCAAGGTCTTAATAAAAGCTTTATTGGTTTATGTTTAAAATCACGGGGGGTTGCCGCCAATGAACCAGTGGCTGAAAAAAACACGCCTAGGATGTACAATCAAGGGTAAAATAACCAAGCATCTATACCCAGACGCTAAGGGCTACCAAGTATTTCATATGTGTGACTGTGAAATCACTGCTAATGAAGAACTTTTACAAACAGTCAATGACTGAATCTGTGGTGACAATTTAGGTGTAACATTGATTGCAAAAATGCAACAATCCGTAGATGATGAAGCCGTCCTTGTGCAACTACAGATATACACTTAAAGAATTTCGGGTAAATTTGATACTGGTCTGCTGTAGAGATGCCCAAACATGTCGCATCTAGATAGCCTACCAGTCGCTAAGAAAAGAGCTCAATGCCTTCTATAAAAAATTCAGAAAGACTCTACGTTATCATCAACTCTGAACTCAAAAATAGAAAGTTACCTATTGAAAGGTTATGCGCGAAAGCCTCAACCTGAAGAGATTGGTATTAAGATGTGCTGGTACCTGCCCATTTTTTCCGAATTAAACGCAAACAAACCAGGCAAAATTCGTCTAGTTTGAGACGCAGCTGCGAAAAATGAAGGCATCTCACTCAAAAGAATGCTTTTTAAAGGACCAGATCAGCTCACGGCTCTATTTTCAGTTCTGCGGAAGTTTCCACAGGGCTTAGTGGCAATAAATGGAGACATCGAAGAGATGTATCAACATTTAAAAGTGCGTGCTGAAGACCAAAACTACCAATGCTTTTTATGGTTTGATCCAGCTAGCAAGCAGTGTCATTACTTCGCAATGACGGTGTCGACTTTTGGGGTAACTTGCTCGCCCAGTTGTGCGCAAAACATACAAAATTCAAACGCTGAACAATACCGTGAAAGATTTCTCAGAAAGCATAATCAATAATCACTATGTTGATGATATGCTCGACAGCATGAATACGAAAGAAGAAGTCCTGAAGTTAGCACGCGATGTTGCCTTTTTTCATTCCAAAGGAGGCTTTCATATAAGAAACTGGCATTCAAACTCGATGGCGACGTTGAAGGCCTTCAGTTCTGATGCTACTGAAACCGTGAACATGAATATTGAGCACACCATGGGCAACGCGAGTAAGAAGGTGCTAGGCATGTGCTGGATAACCTCTGAGGACAAATTTTCTTGCAAAATATCTAAGCGCTGCGAACATCTAAACGTTATCCATGGACGTGATCGGCCAACAAAACGAGAGGTTCTTGTATTATTATGAGCATTTATGACCCTTTAGGTCTCATTAGTTTCTGGATTTATTTATAAATTCTGGATAATTTTTAATTATAAATTCATGACAACAAATTTATAAAATGGTCCAACTGGGTTCAGCATTTCTCTGAATTGGATTTATTTATAAAATGGTCCAACTGGGTTCAGCATTTCTCTGAATTGGATTAAATCAGAATTCCATGATGCTATTTCATTTCAGTCAAACGCTCTCCCCTTCTGGAATTACATACATTTGTCGACGCAAGTGAAAATGGATTCGCTGCTGTGTGCTTTCTGGTCTATACGGACAAAGTTGTGGTGGATTGTGGGCTCCTGGGTTCTTCAAACCGGGTAGTGCCGCTGAAATTGCTATCAATTCCCAGCCTAGAACTCCAGGCTGCTGTACTCGGAGCCACATTTTGCACCTCGCTCCTATCTCCAAACACACTACAAATCACCAAGCTTACGTTCTGATCGGACTCACGCACAGTGCTTGCTTGGCTACGTACTGATCACCGACGGTATTCACAATTTGTTGCTTTCAGAGTAAGCGAAATTTTGGAAATAACGGATGTCAACAATTGGAGATGGATACCCTCAGCATAAAACTTTGCAGATGAAGCGACCAAATGGAATAAAGCAACTGATTTTTCCAGTGAAAGTCGCTGGCTAAATGTACCCTCCCTTCTTAGTCCATTGCCAGATAAATGGCCACCAGCAGATAAAGCTGACTTTTAAACCGATGAAGAACTTCGACCACGTTACATTGGATACCACTCTGGTGAAACTAAACTCAATTTACTACAATCAGTGGAACCTGAACTTTTCTCTAAATGGAATCGTATGCTGAGAACTATATCCACGTTGATATGTTGTGCTCGCTTAACACATAGCAAGGAAATTGTTCTGTCGCAAGATGATTAGATTGGTGGTGAGATGTTGCTGTGGAGGAAAGCGACAAAATATTAACTTCAAAAAGTCAAGTCTATCCCAAATCCAGTGATATATATTCTCTGTCTCCATATCTCGACAAGGACTCTGTATTGTGACACGAAGGACGGGTTATACAAGATGGCCGCAAACTTCCGGTGATACTACCAAAAAACCATCATATCACAAAACTAATTATTGCCAACATTAATGCTTAATATTATCACAGCATACCAAAACTGCACTCAGTGGTTTAAAAAATGCGCCGTGAGTGTCAAGAGTGTAAAAACAGAGATGCTCGGCTTAGACGCTAAAGGATGGCGCCTGTTACGTACGTTCGACTTGCTGCGTGTTGTCGCCCTTTAACATACGGTGGAGTTGATTACTTTGGGCCAATTTAGTATTCGTGTGCAGGAGTACCGAAAAAAACTATGGGGTATTGCTGACTTGCTTTACAAAGAGAGATATGCATATCGAGCTCACTTATTCTCTACCAACAGACTTCTGTGTACTTGCCATCCGCAATTTTAAGAAGTCGTTCAATGTTGTGGCGTTTTATACCACCATCCTCCCCCTACATGGGTCGAGCCTGGGAGCGGTTAGTACGTTCTGTGGAAGACATTCTGTACCACATAATGCCTTCTCGTAATCCATCTGAGGAGCTCTTCAAGGTGCACTTATAGAAGTCGAAGCTGTCGTCAATTCCTGACCACTGACATATATTCTGATCACGAACGAAGATGGAGAGGCACTCACTCCCTACCATTTTTTAACTATGCCCACCGGAAATTTTGGTTTTTGCAACATTGATAAGCAATGAGATGAAAAAGCGAGAAGCCAATAAGAAAAGAAGATTGTGCTGTCTTAAAAATAGCACTGGAGAAATTCGATAGAAAAATTCGATGCTTTAATTCATTTGGTGCATCATGACCTGCAAAAGCAAGGTCACATATAAAAAAAATAAAAACATATATAAACAAATATAAACAATATAATTAAGTGCACCAATATTTTTGCCGTTATAGTAACTTGTTTTTGATTTTAATTTAAATTTAATAGTCTCAATAGCTTTGCTGCACTGAATTTTGTTGATTAAACCGCATTAATTTATTCCGTTTTGTCACAGTACGGTTAAAAGTAGAGTGTTTATTCACAAACACTGAGTCGGTTTCAGTGAAAGCGATTGTAGAAGCATTTTCACAATTTGACAAGTCAATGTACATTCTGTCACTGTGCTCAACAAAGTTTGACAGCTAGAACACTGCGAAAAATTTTCAGAATGGTTGCATAATTAAAATTTGTTTATGCGTACTTTCAAAGCGACTTGAAATTTTAAGAACCTATTTAAAATGAGGTCTTGTTGAATCGCTTTGAAATTTTCAAGACGGTTTGGGGTTCAGTTTATGCAATGGTTTGAGTCGAAGCGACTTCGATTATATCGACTTGAAGCGTTGGATAATGCCGCATTTCCATGCTATCCTCTACGATCTTCCACAATCACATTTTTTGTAAAAAAGAATGAGCATGTGAACCCTATCTAATGGGATTGGTTAATGTTAGCGTGAAATAGGCACACATTTTCTATTTTTATACCATGTGATATCCTCTGTGATTTCATGAGATACAAGAAGATAGAAAAAGTTCAAAATTTTGAACTTTTTCCATACAAGTGTATCACATGCTATAATATTTTACAACCATTTTTATAGCTACATGGCGTTTTTAATTTTGAATGACATTTCTAAAAATAATATAAACAATATTACAAATTCGACAGACCAACGGCAGCATAAAATTGCAGAGGGTAAGTTTTTAACTGTTCCTTTCCACGTCGAAAGCTAAAATATACCTTTTCCCGCTAGGTCGTCATCGCTGTAAGGAACAGGAAATGCTCAATATCATAGCAAAAAACGCTCAACTGTTTTCTGTCATGCCAACTGACTCGCTCTGCTTGCCACAATGCAATTTCACAGGAGCCAACTCAATGCTACGTATCAACGATACACCGCCACTGTAAGGAGCTGGTGTTGGTTCAGGGTCTTCCTTGTTAAACATGTTAAGCAGTACAAATGAGGCCGCAGCAGCACCCTGTCAACAGCAAACACACAAGGAGGTCGTTAATGAGCGTGTCAACAACGTTTGTGCAACAAAGCGCCACCAGAATAAGGGTTGTTTCTGCAGCACAGCAACATCAGCAGCAGCAGCAAAATCAACAACACAACAAAAACAGCAGCAATGCGCTGGCGTCGCAACCTAGTCGGTAGTAACATCGGTGTTTGTTCCTTCATGTTCACCGAACTCTGGCTCTTTGAATTTAAGTCCCAATGCCTCAGTCTACACGCCGAAAAGTAGTCCCAATAGTGGGGCCCTACATTTTTGAATCGCGTCAGTAAAGGTGTTTCTGCTCGGCCTAGAGCCCGCATTACATCTTGTAAACTATTATATTTTATTTTGTAAATAAACACCGTCATGTTTTTCAGAAGCAGTTTTTTATTAATTTTCATGGTTTACATGTGGTTATAATAATTTAAATTAACGGCAGACATAGTTTCAATGGAATTAATTATCCGAGTGCACATTTTCCATGATAATCTGAAAGCCTTTATAGAGCCACTTATAGATCATCTTCCCCAACGTTTCAAAGAGTTCTCCAAATTTTATAATAGCTGCGTTTTTTCCAACATCCAAATCCGATTTCCATACAAAGAAAATCTTGCGTACGATTCAGATTATGTTTTATTTTATCATGGCCAGGTGGCGCAAGATCGCAAAAGTGAACATAAAACCAAACAAAAAAACAAAAGACGTAAACAAATGACAGCTGACTGAAAAATATGGAGACAACTAGAATGTGAATATCTGTAATTTTGTTTATATTATATTAATATTAAATAAACAATTAATTTTTATTTAGGTGGACATAACAACCAGTAATCTGGCTACGGCCGACTTCATCAGTTCTCGCCTTGTACATCTGCGTCACCTATGCCTCTAATTTATGTCACCAAGCGCGGTTAGGTCTTTCTTGGAATGGTAAATCCATCGGAGTCATGGTCTTCCTCTTTGTCACTCTTACAGCTCGTGGCTTATTGGAATTCGATAGTCGATGTCGCCAACTCGAACAGGATCAAAGACTTTGCTTTTCTCCAACACATCAAGAGCGGCTGCATATGCGCAATAAAATTCTATAGACATGTTAATAAAATTCTTTTGCATTAATTGCCAAAAATAATGATGAATGTCGATCAAGCTGGTTGGAGTGATGCATCTTTATTAGATGTTGTAACGGCAGTATTATCCATAAAATAATAATTTGTAAAAAGTTTAACTATGTGTTTAAGTTCAAAAAAATGCATGCATAGACGAATGTGTGTTCGCATTTTTTTATTGTTAACAAATTAAAATTTGTGTAATGTACAATTTTGGTCAGGACTGTTCATCTACCAACAGCATGATGGCTGACTTCGTAAATGAATTTAAGCAAAGCATCAGTGTGTTTTTCTTTTCATTGGTGCTTAGAAGATTCACCAAAACTGTGCAATTAAATCGTGCTTCAATATAACAATCCAGTTGCGCAGTTTTGGTGAACCTACCAAGTACCAATTAAAAAAAACACTCTGGAGCTTTGCACAAAAGCATTTACGAAGTCAGCCGATCTGTTGAGCTGCCGTCTGTGCAGGATTTCTTGTACATTCCACTTGATGCGCATTTCAATCTTTTCGTTCAGAGAAAAACAAAACTCAGAGCAATACGGTGTCTTCCGGCAAAGCAAACATTCTGCTAAAATAAAGAAATGCCGATCAAAAATTTTATATACGATTTGAGATTATCGATGTATTTACCTTTATAGCTAAAATTGTTTCAATTCCACACAAGGAAGCGAAAATATAATGTGTTCAGAGTACACACAGTTGAGTTGTTCTAGCAAATTTTGCAGATTTTTGAGCTTATAGAATTCAATTTAAAGAAGGGAATTATTTTCCTTGTTTTTTTGTAAATAATTTTATAAATAATTTATGACAGTGTTGTTGACATTTATTACGTTGTTTTGAAGCACCATCTAGCTGTGATTAGCTAACAGAGTTGCAAACCAAATCAAAATCTAGATTAGGATGTTGGAAAAAACGCGGCTAATATATGCCGAATATGATTTCGAACAGGAAATAAAAAGATGCGATGCTTTATTTATAAATTTGTGTCTAATCTGCATCATGACGATCTGCTACACTTGAGCGTAAACGGCAGTTGTATTCTGAACAGCACCACATTTCGAAACTTGCAAAAATTAATTAATTTATCATTTGTTTACAAATTTCCCAAATGTCAAAGTTTTATAGCAATAGGTACATATATACATCTCACTCTTTATAGCAAGTGATTGGTGATATGTGATAAGATAAGATACTGGAAGATCACATGGACACGCGGCATAAACGTGGTAATAGTAATGTTATGGTAAAAAGGCAGTACTTTTTCACAAAAAAAGTACTTTTTAGCTGCTAAAAGTTGTCAATGTTTAATTTCACAACCCAGCAACACTGTTTTGTGCGATGATCGCTGTCATGTACAGCGAGCAAAATGAACACATTTTGTTCGGTCTACAAAGTGTTCATCCTCTCTTAGTCTGATCGATTTATAACAGTTTCGCATTAAAAGCAACAACAAATATAATACAACGCATTGGAAGCAAGTGTGTCCTCAGCTTTTTGCAACATCAAAAGAAAAATACATAATGGCTGTATTTGTTTATTCATTCTAGATGTTCGGAATGACGTTTTCTGTTTATTTATTCATTCCGTATGTTCTGGATGATCTGTTTCATATTTTTACATTCGTACGGAATATTTCGTACGCATTCTTTTCATTCTGTCACCTGAGGTGAAATAAATGGAATATTCTGCTTTTGTATGACCTCTTTTACATTGATCAAGACTTGAAAGCAAGTTTTTTCACGTTTTCTTTTGAACTTGACGAAACCTTTTACATTGTTTAAGACTTGAATTCAAGTTTATTTCTTCTTTATTTGCTTTCTTTGAAATAAAAACAGCAAATAGAAGCAAATAAACAAATTTTTGTGGCTTTAAAACAACACATAATGAATTGTTAACCATACAATAATAACAATACCAAAAAAAATGCTCTGCATAAATGAAATAGCATAAAATTATAGCTGCAGCTTAACAAACGCACGTTGATATGCGAAAAATAAAATAAAGAGCACAGCCAACAACGCGAAAATAACATAACGAACACGGAAAAATTGACGGTACAGCTTCAATGTTCTTTTTCCCTTGCGTCGCTTCCGATGTGCGGCGAATTGCCTTCAAGCTCACAGACTTGATTGTTTACTTTAGGGTCAGATTGTTTACTTTAAAAAAGGCGCTGCCGCTATCAAAAAATATAATAAATAAATGAATAATAAATGTTCGTATTATGTGTCATTATTGCGACTCTTTTTTTCGTCACAATATACTATATGTAAGTGCACAACAAACTTGAAAAATAAAAGTTCTCTCATTACTTGTTAAAAAATAACACTTTATATATTGTGCACACTTTACTGTTCACCTTTTTAAAAAATAACAATATATAACCAACACTTTTTCTTAATCCCGACAATATTTTTGCGACTTCAATGAAAACATTATTTTTCTAGTCTCAAAGACAAACACTTCAAAAGAACACCCACAATTATTACATCACAAATGCTTTGAGTAAAAAACAGTTATATGCCCAAAATTAATACAAAGATTTTTATGATTGATAGCTCATTAAAAAGGTATTAGCATAACTTTTTTTTTTCATATCCATTACGTTTACTTTTGTTCGAAAACAACACCAAAAAACACAGGTTTTTAAGCACATTTTCATAAATGTTGACCCCTATAACTTCTAAACCACTTAAGAGCGACTATTAATTTTTTTCACCATTCAATTTGTAAGCTCAAAACACGCAGAAAAGAAAAAATGACCATTTCCATTATTCTTCAAATGTTCCTTAATCTGGAATGAATAACCAAATACAGTCTATAAATTGGAATATTAATTTAGTAATAGTACGATAAAGTTTGTATTTTGTATCAAAATAACTAAAACGTATTCACAATGGTATGAAAATACGTATGCAACCTTGTTGGTTAATAAAAATTTCAAGAGTGATAAAAATAAAAACAATAAACAATAAAAATGTTACGGAGACAAGCAAGGCTACGTAGAGAATATTTATATCAAAAAGCAGTGGAGTCCCGGCACAAAAAAATTAAGGATAAAAAAGAACGATTAGAAGCCAGTTTAACCTCTAACACTTATATTCACGGAAACATTCAAAAAAATGCGATTGAGCTTCAGGAAAAACTTAAATATGATATTGGCAAGTTGATTAAACATAAAAAGCACGTGTATCGGTTTATATAGTGTACATAATTAGACATCATTGAAGATCACTGGAATTTCTAATTTTATTTTTTTTTGTTATAACTTCAACCCCTTTGCGCGAAATTATCGTATGTGCTAAAAACCGAATTTTTCAGGAGAGCGTTTTACCTACTTTTCTGTGCTTTAGGTTGCAATGTCAAAACCAAATTTGGCATGTGCTTTTGGAGAACCTATAGGGATTTCAGCTGCAGTATTTTACAGAGTGATGCGTTGTAGGATGTAGAACAAATTTGGGAACAATTGAAGAATAGTGGAAATGGTCTTTTTTCTTTTTTTTTTTTTTAAAAATGCGTGTTTTGAGCTAACAAATTGAATGGTGAAAAAATTAATCGTCGCTCTCAAGTAGTTTAGAAGTTATAGGGGTCAACGTTTATGAAAATGGGCTTAAAAACCTGTGTTTTTTTGTTGTTGTTTTCGAACATAAGTAAACGTAATGGATATCAAAAGAAAGGTTATGCTAAAACCTTTTTGATGAGCATTCAATCTTAAAAATCTATGCATTATTTTGGATGATATAACTGTTTTTGTACTCAAAGAATTTGAGGTGTGCTAATTTTGGTTGTCCTTTTGAAGTGTTTGTCTTTGAGACTAGAAAAATAAATGTTTTCATAGAAGTATGTTATTTATTGTTATTTCGTAAAAGGGTGAACAGTCAAGTGTGCACAATATATAAAGTTTTATATTTTAACAATTAATGCAAGTACTTTTCAAGTTTTTTGTACACTTACATATAGTATATTGAGACGAAAAAAAGCGCCGCAGGCGAAAAATTGTTATAAAAAATCGCGCGATTTTTTATAAAAATTTTTCATTTTTGTATAGTTTTTTGTATAAAACGGGCAAATGTGTGGTAATTTTTCAACTTTTGATCCCTATATCTTCTAAACCACTTGAGAGCGACTCTTAATTTTTTCAGAATCGAACTTAGGAGCCCCAAATCCATGTAATTACATGTAAAAAAACACAAATTTTGCAATTCCATTATTCTTCAATTATGCCCAAATTTGCATCAAAAAGTCAATTTCGAAAAAAATGGGCACGATTACGATTTCCGGGGCGCTGCGATTTGAAGATGTTTTCTGGTAGAGAACAACAAAAAAACATGATTCGCCGAACAAAAAATCGATAACTCTATCAGTTTTAACTCTATTACAAAAAAATGTTTGTTAAAAGATCTTTTCAAAAAGCATCTATATCTTTGCCGTTACTCAATGGATCTTTAAGATTGATATGTCATTTCAAAGGTCATTAAATGACCATTCAAATATATTTCTTATAAATATCATTGCTACAATATTTTTAATTTTACAAGCGAATTTATTCCAAAGTTGAATTTTTTAATAAAAAGAACCGTTATTTTCTAAAAAATTTACGTTATTGAGTTACTAAAAATATATTTTTTTTGAAAAGCTTACGGTTAGACCTTTTGTTTGACATATAAAAATATACATTTTTTATTTAATTTCACACTATATTACATAAAATTAAAATTTTCCAAGTGTTTTCTTTGTTAAAAAATCTGTTCACAAAATTTTTTATATCTTTGCCAATATCCAATGAATCTTAAAGATTGACATGCTATTCGAAAGGTAATTAAATGCCTTTTCAACGATATATAATACAAATATAATTTCAAAAATGTTTTTAAATTTATAAGCGAATATATATCAGATTTGAATTTTTTAATTAAAAGAACCGTTTTTTTCTGCAAAATTTTCGTTTTTAAGGTACTAAAAATATATACTTTTTGATTAGCTGAAACTTTTACCTTTTTTTTTTTAAAATATTTATATATTTTTATTAACTGATCGACCAAAAAATACAAATTGTTTTCACTGACTCGAAAATCCCGTTAATTCATATAAATATTGTATTGTAATGGCGATATTCGTAAATATGGAGTAAGAAAGCAAAACATCTAAGGTAAATATGAGTGAAATAAGCAATTTTCCGTACAAGGGCAAATCATTGTATCATAAAAAACACGAGAAAAAGTAAAATAAATTATATATATTATATACCAAATGAAAGATAAATTTTCAAGCTTTAATAATTTACTCTTTATAATTCATAGTAATAACGGTAATTTTTGAGAAAATAACGGTTTTATGTAAGAAATTCTTTTTTTATTGCATAAAAATACCTATAAAATACAAAGCACTCATCAGATTTCATTAATTTAAAATTTTTCTAAAAGCCTTAACCTTTTAAATTTTACCTTAATCATTAATATCGGTTATATATTAAGAATAATATAGCCGGTTTTCTTCATAGACCTTATAGCAAAAAAAAATTTTAAAAAATCGATAACTCGGAAACAAATCGATAACACAACATTTCCTTTGGCTATTCTTATTTTTATCAAGAGTACTCTTCGAATCCATCGTCAAATCGCGGCGCCCCGGAAATCGTAATCTCCCCAAAAAATGGCACACGATAATTTCGCGCAAAGGGTTCGATATGTTTTTAGACCCCGGTGCGGATACAAGGTGGGTAAAGCGGATAATTACCCCAACCAAGAACTTTTGGCATAAGTGAAGATCACTGGAAACTCAAATTTTTCTTTTTTTTTTGTTGTTATATGTATTTAGACCTAAGTCGAATTATGGAAAAATTTCGGACCGCTCTCAAGTGGTTTAGAAGTTATAGGGGGAACAAAGTTGCAAAAATCGTACTGAAATACTTGTGATTTTAATTAAATTTTCCTACAAATGTAAACATTATGGATATCGAAAGAAAGGTAATGCTTTAACCTTTTCAATGAGCTATTAATCAAAAGAATCCATGGATGACTTTTAAAGATATTGCATTTTATATAATATGCACATTTGACGGAAGGGCATTCCAGCTACATTTATATGTCAGAACATAAAAACTTTTATAAAAATCGCGCTTTTTTTCATCTCAATATAATAAAAGTGTACAAAAAACTTGAAAATTAAAAATACTGACATTACTTGTTAAGACATAGGTAACACTTAATGTATCGTGCACTCTTGACTGTTCACCCTTTTACGAAATAATAATTAAAAACTATAAATATTATCCACTGTTTCTTAATCACAACAATATTTGCACGACTTTTATGAAAACATTTATTTATAAAGTTTCAAAGACAAACACTGCAAAGGGACATACAAAATTGGTATACCTCAAATGTTTTGAGTACAAAAACAGTTATATCTTCCAAATTAACACATAGATTTTTAGGATTAATAGCTCGTTGAAAAGGTATTAGCATCACCTTTCATTCGATATACATAAATGTTTACTTTTGTTCGAAAACAAAAAAAATCACAAGTTTTTAAGCCCATTTTCACAAACGTTGACCCCTATAACTTCTAAACTACTTGCGAGCGGCCTGAAATTTTTTCACTTTTATCTTTTTTAGCTCCAAATACACATTATGCCAAAAAAAAAAAATAAAAAAGTTCATTTCCAGTGATCTTCAATTGTTCCGAACTTTTAAATACCTTACTATTTAATACTTTATTTGGAGAAAATAATTGTGCCCACAGTTTAAGGATACTTTTATGCATACATAAGCGATTCTGAAGGCGTTTTTTGAAAGAATACTACAAAAAAATGGTCAGAGACATAAGCTGCGTTTTTTCCAACATCATAATCCGGATTTTGATTTGGTTTGCAACTCTGCAAGTTAATCACAGCTAGATGGCGTTGCAAAATACGTAAGAAATGTCAACAGCATTGGCCCGTATGCATAAAATATAGTGAACGCTTAAGAGTAGTGTTATCTATCAAGTAGTGAAAGTATGGTAGTGAACACTACTTTCGGTATGAATAAAAATTTGTAAGCAAGCTCTATTTTCGAATTTCGAACTTAAGTGTTCACTTCTTTTATAGAGGGGATTTATTCAATGAATCTCGTCGCATGAGATTTTCTGAAATTTTCTTTTCAAGTTTAATCTTGAAATTACACGATGAAACTGTGTTGGAAAGACTTTGCTTTAGAAATTTCATCAACAACGAAAATATGAAAGTACACCAGTGAGGTATTGGTCGTGGTTACGTTCCAAAAAAACAGGACGCAAATTGAAACGACGCAAAGTGAATGATGATTTTCTATAGCAAACCATGTAAAGATCGAAGATAGGTTCCAGGGTTACGAAAATACTACTTTTTGAAAAGAAAATTGAACAAAGTAAACATTTAAAAAACAAAAATACCCAGCAAACATTATGACTCTTAAAAGTCTCTTTCAAAACTCATATATATAAGGGTTTATCATCATAATGCGCTCAAAAAAGACTCTTTTATGAGTACATTTTCGTATGTTGTGTGCCCTAAAATATGATTCATAAAAATTATTGTTTTATGAGTCTTTTTGGACTCATAGTAATGTTGATTTTAAGACTCATATCTGAAAGTACTCATTTTATGTACTTTTTTACCGTGCGACTCATATAAGAAGTCTTTTTGCAACGAACATTTGTTGTAGTTCAATATTAATGCATGCTTATCGCCATAAACAAACAATGCTCCGAAAAGCGACGCCTGGAGAGCATGTGCTCATAACGGGCAGTTACAAAGTTTAATACAAATAAAAAAAAAAATACGCTCTTTTAAGTTCGTATTTATTTATTAGATATGGTTCTTTTGCAATAATCCGATTTTATTTTCTCATGAAACACTCGTATATAAGACTTTATCATTACGCATATATCAATCAATATATTTTTTTTTTTTTTTAGACTGAACCAACGCTCAGGGGATGCCCCCTATAAATGCGAAAGCATTGTGTTAATTCGGAAGAAGGGTGATAGTTTAGTGGGAGGGAGAGAAAGTAGAGTAGTGTCGGTGAAGATTTAATTTAAATTTGCACAGCTCGTAATTGTCAGGGAAAACGCTCGCAGGAAGATTATTCCACAATTTTACTGAGCGACAATTTTACGAATTGTCTCGGTAATGCGATGTTCTATTGGGCAACGAAGCAATGGTATAAGGATGGGCTTATAACATAAATACAAAAAACAACAAAAAAAAATGCAGTCTAAACAAAATTTAATATTCAACTAATTTATAAAAACAAAATAAAAATTAATCACTGTCAGATGAGTCCATAGTGGCTGTAGTCGTAAGTCGGCTTTCTTTAAAAAAAAAAAATTGGTTCAATGTTTGCTGAACAGCTTTTTTTCAAAGTAAAAGAAAATTCCTTGTAGCAATTGATATTCGTAGTTACAGCCTGGGACACTTTAAACTTCCTTCCGCTGTCAGGATCGTTTTTTAAGAAAATCTACATAGCTTCGTCAATCAAACACATTGCTTTGGAAATTTGTTTCGAGGTTAAATTTTGTTCTTCGGAGATTTTTATTGAACGGTCACTGTCATCTTCTTCATAAGCAAATTGCAATTCAAGTTGCAATAGTTCTTTATAAGACAATTCTTGAACAATTCACTTATGTCAGTCTCATCCATACCATACTACCAGCAGCGACCTTTCCAATCATTTGGTTAAAAAAATTACAAGTGAATGTAAAAAAAAATAATAATATAACTCTGTCAATAAATAAATTGGAAAAATATTTACCTCTTTGTAACCAGAAACAACTCGAAAAAATGTATACAAATTTATTATTTTCTTTTGAAAAAAAGCGCAACACACTAATTGAAACGTTACAAAAAGCATAACACACCAATTGAAACTGAACTCTAAAGTTAACAAAGCAAAGTGAAAATAAAACTGTATTAAAATTGCGATGATTTTCAGTTAGAAAGGGAATCTCCGAGTTTTGATGGGATGGCGCAATTAGAAACAAGTGTCATGCCATCTTTTAGAAAAAAAAAATTTAAGACTCGAACCCAAAACAACGCAACTTCGAAAATCTAACGAAGCACAGTTAGTTCTAATTCAGCAGCGACGCAACTTCGAAAAAACGCAAATCGAAACAACGCATAGCGAGGTATTGGTGTATAACGTCAAAAAAGTTTCATGAAATCACAGCCCGAGAGACTTTTTGCATTCTTGTCATATATCAAAAATTCAATTTGAAAATTGAATGCAATAAAAATAAAGTTGCTTCATGATTTATTTGGCATAAAGCTTAAAATATTTTTATTAAAAATAATGTTTTTTTAAGAATTATTAACTTAAAATAATTAATATTAGCAAAAAAATACGGGACTATATGAAGATATAGAAATATGGACCTTAAAAGAAGGTCGCAAAGAAATTGCAGGAGAAACCGAACTGGAGTGTTTCCCTTAGAATACATTGCATTTTAGTAAAATTAACGCGATATCTCGAGTTTCTAAATTTTCAGGCAATAAATACTTTGCTAACAATTCAACATTCTTACAGGACAATCTATAAAGAAATCGAAAGCTATCTTCGTTGACAAAGCTTCTTTTTTAATAACATTTAGTTCTATTTCTACGATTAAAATGAAAAACATTCCCATTTCATTACTAATTATTTCAAAGAAGTCTAATCAGAACCACACTACAATATATTATAGTGATCACTTCTTTTTAAGTAGTGAAAACTCCTTTTATGCATATCAAAGTTTAGCAAGTAGTGTTTCGAAAATAGTCTAGTCAAAAAAAGGAAGTGAACATAATATAGTGTTTTCTTTTTATGCATATCAATGACGAGAAATCAAGTGTTCACTACGAACTCTAGTGTTTACTTTTTTATGCATATGGGCCATTGTCATAAATTATGCAAAAAAAAAGTGAAGTCCAGCAAATACAAAATAACAAAATAAAAATAATATTTCGGATAAGCAACAAAAAATAAAGGTATTTATTTGGTGCTAACAACTATTAGTTTCTTTAACAGAAGTTTTACTTTGGTCTTTTGTCTTTTTCAGGTACGATATTCATCAACAACAACAGAAGTCTACAAACCAAACTTCGTTAGAAACTGCCACGATAAATGGCCAAGTAGCCAAAAACAATACCAGCAACGTTAGCTAAGCTAAGCAACACCACCAACAATAACAGCAACGGCAGTAAATCTTTAGTTTTAATTTATTATTTTTAAGCTTAGTTTAACTGTTTTAGTTTAGTTTATCAACTCACCTCCTGTTTGTTTTTTTAAATAAATGTTATTTAAATTTATTACCATTCTTTTATTTTCTCTTCAATAAAAACATGTTTACAACGTTGCATTAAAAATAGTAAAACACATTTTGAATTCGTCGCTGATTCCTAAAAAGCGTGAGCCATTGTGCCTTCTTCTTCATGGCTTGCTGAAATAAATCTGCTCGTCTTTTTTGCATCCTGCCAGATTCGTTGCCTATAGCTGTATATATAAATGAGTTTGTTTTATTTATTTATTAGACAAAATTACAGTATACAAGATGCTCATCATACCTGTGCTTGTCTATGGCGCTGAGGCACATGTGCTATCGCAAACAGATGCAGCTACTCTTGGGTTATTCAAGAGGAAAGTTATTCGCAAAATCTTTGAGCCTGCTCGAGTTTGCGACGACTATCGAATTCCAATGAACCACGAGCTGTATGAGCTTTACGACAACATAGACTTAGTTCAGCATAAGCAACTCAGCGAATAAGCTGAGGGTCTATCGTATGGATGAAGAAGCTTCTGCGAATAAGGTGTTTGAGGTGAAAGCCAAAGTCGACGATGAGGAGAAAGACCATGTCTCCGATGGATTGACCATTCCGAGTAAGACCTAATCGCGCTTGGTGACACAAATTAGAGACGTACGTGTTGCATATGCTCCAGCGAGAACTGATGAAGTCGACCGTAACCAGATTACGAGTGTTTATGGCCACCTAAATAAAGAAACATTTGTTTATTTAATATTAATTTAATTTAAACAAATTTAAAGATTTTTACTTACTTTCTAGTTGTCTTAATATTTTTTCAGTCAGCTGTCAATTGCTTACATTTGTTTACGTCTTTTGTTTTCTTTTTTTTGTTTTGTGACGTCATTTGCGTGTAGGTGTCGTTTTTATGAAGCGATGCGAGAAGAGTAGGACCATGTTGCTTATAGAATAACGCGATCTGAAGTCATCTGCAAAAAACAAAATATAATTATATGTAAAGCAAACACTTACATCGAGGTAGTAACTTCGCCTTTTTTTAAGTACTCAAATTTACAGCCATTCAACAATCAACTTTAAAGACGCGTTATTTTCTTACAAATAAAAATTAAAAAAACTTTAAGTCAATACCTCAGCGTAAGTGTTTGCTTTATAATATTACATTTTTGCAAAATATTAACGATTAGTTCAAAAATGTCCTTTATATGAAATCATTGAGCAAGTAACATTGATTTTGATTTGTAATGAGCGCAATTATGGTTTTGGCAATGCAGACAAGACTTGCCACTTAAAATATTTTATTCTTCTTAATTTTTACTGAAAACGTGCCAAACTTTTTTGCAACCTATATGCCAACAAATTTTACCATAAAAAACAATACGTGCATTGTTACTTTCAGTTTTCACTTTATAAATTTTTTTAAAAAAAAAGTGCAAACATTGTAAAATCCACCAGTTTTTTTTAAATTCAATTATTTCATCACCAATTAAATTATTTTTTAGAAATATTTCAAATAGTCCTTATGAAAATATTATATACATCTGTTATACTTTTTGTCATATATGTTATATAACAGGGCTGTTTTGAAGTAAATTAATGTTAGGTTAATGTTGCTAAAATTGTATCAACTGCGCACATAATTTGTTGCATACAATAGGTTTGTTTCCGTACTCTACACTGTGTAAGTTATGTGTAAAGTTCGGGCTGCGAGAGTAAAATTAAATTTTAGAATAGTGGGAAAAGTACGGAAACAGCTTCTAGTAAGTTTCGAGCACAAAACAGCTGATTCTGACAGCAGACGTGTGAAACGTAAATAGCGCCAATTGAAATTATCAATTTGTTTGCTTAAAGCAAAAATATTTCTTTTAAATTTGTAAATTTTGACAATTTTGAGCTGAAAATCAACTTATCGTCGCACAATTTTTGAATTTAATGATCGCAAAACATAAACAAACGTCCATTTGGCATATGCTTGTTCTTCTTGATGCTTCTTCTTAATTTACTCGCAGTCTTGAGTTCAAGCACAATCTGGTAAACTTCTGTGCTCGAGAGAGCGATGTATGCTTGTTCTACTTCTCACATTTTAAACACAGAAAGTACGGAAACAGAAAATAGTAACAAACAAGTTACACAGTGTGAGTACGGAAACAGACCTAATAATTTTTGTTTGAGTTAATTCTAAATTGTTTCGAATTCTGAAATTTTTCAAGCCTACTTTAACTTCAACTTTATATAAATAGGCGTAGGGAAAACAGTTAAGAAACATTTTCTCCAGTGTTTTTCAACCGATTTTGGTATTTTTTTTTAAATGAATTAGGGTGCGGAGAAGGAGTGCAGCGACTATTTTATACAACAACTAGCTGACCCGACAGACGTTGTCCTGTCCAAACTTCAATATGTATATATCATTGTGTTTGTTTTCGGATTAGGTGGTTTTCGGGTAGTCCATAGTCGTGTAGACCATCTTTAGAGTTTCTTTACTTGTTTTTTATTTACAAATATTGTGTTATAACATCATTAGTGTCATTAAAGCATTAATAGTTTTGTAGAGGAGCAAGTTTATAAAGTTTATTTTCATTCTAAAAACGGACATTTTTAAATTAGCTTCTAAAACGTCCGTATGATTTTAAAACGATCGGTTGATAGTTTAAAATAAAAATTTTAAAAATTGCTTCTAATTATTCTTCAATTCTGAAATTTTCATTTTAAAATATTTAACGAACGTTTAATATTCATTCGCTCATTTTAAAATGTCCGTTTTGTAAATGAAAATAAATGTTAGAGGAACAAAATTTTCTCTATGTAGAATTCGGGTTTTATGTCTGTCCGATGAAACTTTGAGTAGCTACAAAGAAACCAAACGTTCATAATTTTGTAAATTTTGATAAATTTAAAAAATGTTAAAGTCTTATATGATGTTGAAATGGATACAGTCTTGATGGTTGAAAGAGCACTTTCGCATTGGTGAACGTATCGTATCTGAGCAATGAATAACTAACAATAAAAAGCCCCGATTTAAATTAAAAAAGGAAAGTTAAAAAGAATTTCCTCATTAAGCTAAAAAAAAATTTTTAATTTTTATTATATTAAAATATAGTTATATAAAAAGGTACACTGCGCAACAGATGCAGTGGGTGAGGTTGTAAGAGTATCAAACTGGAAAATATCGTTAAAAAATATATTTTAAGGCCTCGGAGTACCACATATACCGAGGTTTTATACAGCAAAATTTTGAAAAAAGCAACACAAAAAACTTAAATTTTTTAAAACGTTGTTCAGGCTTTAGGTCAAGAAAAACCACACACAAAGTCAAAGGTCGATAAAATAAAGTAACAACAATTTTTTAAAAAAACGTATCCATAAAAAAAAATGTTTGCTATTTTCGTGTTAAGAGAGCCCAAATTTATAAGGGATATATAGTGGGATGCCATGTACAAAAACAGTGACGCATACTGTAATCGTTTGCAAATAGAGTTCTCCGCACCCTGTTCTACAACACTTTTTTTACATATTTGCGTACCTTGTAAGAGTGAATTCTTTGATATTTACAGACTAAACATATGAACTTGGCACATCAAGACATCATTCAATAAAACAAATCCACATATTACACTTAAATAAAAGCACTTAAAATACCAAAAAAAGCACCCATAGCCAATTGGGGTGATTTAGGTTTAAAAGCGAATACAACACTTGATTTTTTTACCTGTTTGCAAGTTTTTTATACTCTAAACCTGAATACCTCCCATACAACGCAAAAATCGAAAACTGCAAAACTAAGCTCATAATAAACTTCCAACAATAAAATTTGTTATGTATATACTTTATATCAAAACACGTCCATCTCCCATTCAACCAAAAAATTGAAAACTCACTTTATATCAAAACACGCCCATCTCCCATTCAACCAAAAAATTGAAAAATCAATATGTAAGCTTCTGTTCAACCTACAAAGATAAAATTTGGTACGTATGTTTTGTTTAACAAACCAAAGATGTTTTTGAAAAATGGACGTCATCCGCCCACGGACACGCCTACCTCCCATACAAACCAAAAAATTTAAAACTATAAATATGCTTATGTTTGTCTAACAGAGATAAAATTTGGTATGTATGTATTTTATACTACATACTAAAGCTAATGTGTGTTCAAAAATTGGGCGTAGTCCGTCGACTAACACGCCCACCTCCCATACAACCCACAATAGTGAAAGCACTATAAGGACATTAACATTTGAGTCTTTTATTTTGGTTTTTATAATAGTATTTGTAATTTTTGATGACAGCGTGTTTATTATATATGCTTTCAGATAGGATCACAAAGTGAAGTGATTTTTTGTGTACAGCCTAAACAAAGCACGTTATTGACCAAAAAAAATCCCCGTGTCGTCTGCTCAAAAAATCTTTTATCGTTCAGTTTAGCAGTGATGTCAACGTTCAAGAAAACACCACTGTTAATTTTGAGATAAATTGATCCTATAAATAAGTTTCCAATGCATTGGAATGTACAAACTGGTATTACTTTTAACGTCACCACAATTTTCAGCAACGTTTCGAAATGTTAAACAAATCTAGCTAAACGCATTGCTTGCGGATCATATTTTTAGAATTCTTACATTTTTAATCCTTTGTCCATATTTCCGATATGGTAACTGATAATTTTGCCAGAACAATGCAGAAAATCTGATGACATCATGCCTTTTCAGGTTAAATCGGGGGTTTTTTTTTTGTTGATAGAAAATATACTGGCCATTTTATATTGAAGTGTTTTATTAGTTGCACTTACCATCTCCGAATTGGCTCAAATTTTTTTCTTGAATTGGTTTAATGATTAGAAACCAAATCCGAAGTTATACATTTTTGCAATCATTTTTCGCGGCCAAAATAGGGTCTACTTTGAGACAACGTAGCTCAGTCAATTTAAATACGATTTTCTCAAATAGGGTATCATTGGAAAAGTTTTTGTCTACTTCAAAGGGAAAATATAAAACTTTTGGAAATATTGCAATAAGTCAACCCATTTTTAATTTCAAAGTATAATGCCATCACCAGACGCTATAATTATTTTTAACTTTCATAATATAAGCTGTTTTAAGGTTTCATTACCTTCCTAGCGATATAAAATTAAGGTATACTCTTAAAGAGTTCGGAAGTTTTAGCGATACAACATGAAGTGTTAAAGAATTTTCAATACAAATTCAACAAATTTTTAATACAAAAACAAATGAGAAAAAATATTTGATGAAAATTTAATGTAAGAAATGTAATGACAGCTAGTTGAATTTTTATTGAAAATTCATTAATATTTCACGGTTTTCCATCTTCTAAATCCATCTAGAACGTGAAAATTATAAAAATGAAAATTGTAGCGTCTGATGCTGCATGGCATTAAACTTTTAAATTAAAAATTGGTTGACTTACTGCAGATTTCTATGTTTTAGTTTGGTTTTCAAGTACAATAAATTTTCGCTCCAAAAACGAAACAATATTCGGTAAGGCCTAAGAACGTATAATTGTTAATTTTCAATAAAATGGTTTCAAGTATCTAAATTTTTTTTTTTACTTTTTTAAAAATATTTTTTTAATAAACAGTTCATTTGCATACACAGTCCCTTAGAATCCAAGGAGACGCCGTGTCTACTGACCGTCATCCAATAAGGGCCAAATTTTGTTCGAAATGTTCTTAGGTGTAACCGAAGCTAATTTCGTTGTTTGAGGAAAAATTAAATGGTCTTAAAATTAGGGTTCGGTCTCATGTACACTCAATTTAAAATTTTTTGATTTGATCCAATAAAACTGATTGACCAATGTCGCGATTCTTATATATTTTCATTATGTATGAATTGTATATAATTGCTTGAAAAGTCTAAATAAATAGTTTTTAACCTTTTTTTAGCTCAGAAATCTATTTTCGTTTTCCAAAAACGACATTTTAATTCTTTAACACGAACTAAAACTTAATGAAAATCTGTAACTTTTAACATCTTGTTTTAAAGCAAGCAGCATCTTGATGAAAATTGTTCCATTCAACTTAATTTAAGGATTTTGAAAATAAATTTTACCACACCTTTCAGTATCGTATCAATACACTTACACCTGTTAACTAATGCGAACACACCATTTACACATTGATTACACTATGCCCCAATATTTTTAAATTTTTTTCTCGCTTTTTTCAGGTCTATCTTGTATTCTACTTATCCAATTTTTATAATCAAGGCTATAATCAAAAATAACGTCAGGCAACGCATATGAATTAAGGTACTAAAATAGGACATTTTACTGGTTTATAAATTTTTGATTCACATTTTGGATCGGCCTTTTTAAGTATTAATGACCAAAAATGTTAAAAGCAGTACAATGTTCAATTACTTCCGCACTGTAATTCATTTATAACACGATTTTATACTTACGCTTGTAGCGCTCTTTGTCTCAGCAAAAATAAACATTTACGCAGCATAAAAAACAATAAGGTGATTCATGTCACTTCGTAAGATTTTGTATATCGTAAACCGTATTCTACGTATTTGAAATTGACATGAACGAACTTTTTGAACGCTCTTATCTTTTTTTTGTAAACTTAAATTGATCGCATTCCGTATGATTGAGCGCTCAGATAGCGATGTAGCACAATGCGCTTATTTCAGTTAAATTTTTATCTAAAGCAAATTATATCCAAATATTATGTTATCAAGAATATGACCGGGGCCTCGGAGGAAACACGTTCAATTTTAGATGATGCGTTGTCAGCAGATGGTTATTCAACCGCTGCTCCGGAGTAAGCGATAGGGGAGTTCAGGGCTTCAAAGAGCTGCTACTGCTATAGGACAGTAGCCTACCCGGAAAGAGTAACTGTTCCATTGAAAAAAGGTATAGAAAGAAGACAAGGTTGGATTAGGTAAGCTAATACAAGAAAGCTGCCATGGAACTGAAAACTTTTCCGATTTCCGAAAACAATTCAGACGTTTCGTCGTTTAAAATAAATTGCTTCCTATCGATAACGTGCCTCCGCGAGATCAAGGCCAAAAAGTACATACATCTTTCATTGGTAGAAACCTTCTTCAAATGAAATGAAGGTGGAGTTCGACACACCCATGACTTTTAGTGTCAGAACCTAATAAATAAAACTATGGCAATTTCAAGATAACTACAAAAAGCACATTAAATAGAAAGGGTTCTTCTATTTAAGGAGCAAACAGTGGAGGTGTCCAGAAGCCAGCATAAAAGTGAATAAAATGAAAGCAAAACC
Organism: Tetanocera ferruginea; assembly: GCA_958299015.1. Classification (NCBI taxonomy): domain Eukaryota; kingdom Metazoa; phylum Arthropoda; class Insecta; order Diptera; family Sciomyzidae; genus Tetanocera; species Tetanocera ferruginea. The sequence goes on along the minus strand of OY282642.1, from coordinate 67,544,672 downwards.
GCAGATAAACTCTATATTGAAAACTTATTTCATGAACACTTGGTAGTGAGCATGATAGAATAACAAGGTAGGCGCATATTGGAGAGAAAGTGAGCTAGATGTCAAAACTCAGCTGTTCGAATTTAAGTTTTCTAATTGTTGTTGTTGCCCTTTCGCTTGACGTTTATAGCACCTCACAGCTTTGTTAGTGTAAAATTAGACATTTGAGCAGCCGTAAAAATATGAGCCTACCTTATTATTCTGTCATGGTAGTGAGTACATGTACGACTCATAACTTGTGACAATAGTATGCAAAATATGTTGAATAAACCGTCCAACGAGACACCTCGTCTAAAATGACTTGCATGCGAACGCCCAGAGATCTGCCACGATGCTTGAGAACAAGGAAAAAAAACAAAATTGGCCATTTCAGCCCTTCAAAGGACTTTGGCCGAGCTTCACATGATCAATTAAACGGAAGTAGCAGCTTTGCTGAAACTGCAGCTATATAAAAAAATGTTGTGTTGTCTCTGGGCCAGAGCAGCTTTGTCGCCAATTTTTCCTGATCGCTTATCTATTTCTTCGGCTTTATATAGATTAGATCTTAAGATGCGCCAAATAACGAGGAAATGTTGTTAGACAATACGATTTTTAGCTGAATGCGTTCACTGATAACAAAAAATTTTGAAGTCAAATTATTTTGCTTTTCATTTTGACAAATAAAAAAAGTTTACGAAAACTTATTTACGACATAAGCATCAAATTTCTTGCGTATAGTTGAAAAATATTCGTATTTCAATATGCATAGAAATAATTATGACGTTTTGTAAATTCTTACGAAATACGAGCTTACGAAGAATTTACGAAGTGACATGAAGCACCTTAATATAGATAAACATTTACGAAGCATAAACATATCATACCTAAAAATTAAGCAACAAAGACTTAATCACTTGAAGTCTCAGCGCCAACTGAATGAGACAACTTCCTGCGTCTGCTCTTGTACGTTAAGCATCCTTTATTTAAAGCACTAAGTAAAAGAAACAATAACAACAAACACAATCGGAGAGGAAAAGAGCGAGAAAGCTTTACGCTGCAGCGCGCTGGTTGTGTATCTAACGATTCAATGCAGCGATGTTTTTTGGATTTGATTTTTTTGGCTATTTTTTAAACTCAAGTTTTAATAACTTTTAAGAGCAGTTTTAAAGAAAAAAGTACGCTAATCACCAAGTTAAACATGTTGCTTTATGTTAGTGAAAGAATTACAAAAATCGGTTGAGTAGTTCTTGAGTTACACGTCTACGTAGATACGTGAGAAGCCTTTTATATAATAGTATAGATAAATAAGCAAACAAAAATTGGTACATTTTTGACCCCAGGCGGTACTAGTAATTATAATTGCAACAACTCAACCAAATTACCACAACCGACTTTCATGAAATAAACCTGCCACTTTTAGTCCACTTTTAGTAAGGAACTAATTCAAATTCAATTATTTCATGAACTTCAAATTTGGCAGTGTAAATAGGCGAGCGTAACTAAGGTTAATGATATCAACCCCGTTTTTACTCTTTGTAATAATGACATTTTTCCACTAATTTCTAAATCGTTTGCTATCTTTGCCACGCTTCCTATCAGTGTAACAACAGCTGAGCGAAGTTTTTCTACACTGAGACGATTAAAAACATGGATACGTTCAGCTATGCAACAAGAACGATTGAATGGACTCGCATTATTGCATATACTAAGAGATATTAAAATAAATATTTACGAAGTTATTGATAATTTTGCGATGATTTTGTCATATAATTTTTTCTCTATCTAATGACTATCTAATAACACAGAGTAACAAAATTAAGCTTTATAAAAGGTGCGGAGATCTCGATAAATAATCCCGAATGCATTTTGGTTGCTGATTTCAAATATGGACTCCGTTTTCGTTCGTGTTTTTGAGTTATAGGCAAAAACATGAAAATCAGTTCTTTTTCTGATAATTTTCTTATATCCATTATATTGATCTACCGATTTGTATTACTATGATTAATTTCAATGAAAAAATACTAGACCTTTCAATTTTTGCACATTCAATAACAATGTATACGACAGTTTCGAAGATATCGACGTTCAAGGTCGAACAAATTTCACAATTTTACGTAGGCTGCTCTTTTGAAAGCCTAGTATCTTTGATATTTTTCAACGAATTTACAAAATCTTTTTTTAATTGGTAGAAAATCTGAAATTTTAATAATTTTTATAATAATTTTAATAATTTTGTAAAATTTGAATAAATCAACCTTTATTCTAAAATAAGTTAAATTCAGAGTTTTTATTTACTTTTCGCTAAGATATTATTCCAGAAAAGGGAAAAATAATTAAATACGGAAATGTGCGTGTACGTGTCTGGGAAAAATGCTTCTTAAGTAATTCAATAATTTCAATTCAAAAAAGTACAATTTGTCTATTTGTAAAAAGACAAAATTTTCTCGAATCGAAAATGTGTGTCTTTGATAATTTACCCCCCCCAAGATTTTTTCCAGATCCGCCCCTTTTTAGACCTTCTCAGTCCAATTATGGAAAAATTTCGGATCGCTCTCAAGTGGTTTAAAAGGTTTATGGGGCAGAATCAGAACATTTTTTGATGATTTGCATTTTTTATCTAATAGGTGTTATCAGGGCTGCCAACTCGTTTCAACCAAATTCCCCAAATCTGGCTATCAAATTCCCCCATTTGGCAACCGTTTCCCCCCAAAAAATATTCCTATATAATTCATAACAGTCTTTATTTAATTCAATTTAAATTTTATAAAATCTTTACTCTTTACATTTGTAAAAAGTAACATAACATAAAAAAAATAAAAGGAAACGATAAAAATAAAATAACAATTCAAGTATAAAAATATTTTGGAATGTTTTACATTTTTCTTAAGCATTTAAAAAAAAAAATTTAAATTTTATAAACTAAAACAAACAAGTTTCCAAAAAAACTTTAAAAATCACTATTTAATTGAGATCAAAGTTATTATTTTAATTATAAAAAATATCATAGTAATTATAGTAGTTGTTTATAATTAATAAAAAAACTTAAAAAGTTAACTTCTTTTAGTCACTTCTTGTGATCGTACATAAGCTGATTAAACTTCTTTAAATGGTTATCGGTAAATGCAACTTTTTTTTCTTTAAGAAATGTTTTTGTGTGCTCTTATGAATTCTAAAAATTCTTTCCACAGAAGCAGTAGAATGCGGCAAAATGAAAATGTGTTGAACCAGCTTACTTAAAATGGGGAACATTGATTTTTGATCTGCATTCTTTAAGCTCGCAATGTAAGACCAAAAATCATTTGTATTATTACTTTCAAAATCTTTTACTATTAGGGATCGATATTCGTTATCAATAGCTATAAGTTCCTCATTGGTTATTACATGAGCTAAAAGAGTAGCCAAAGGAACAATTGATTTTTGAGTTTTAATTTCTTTTGCGTCCAATAATTTACAGTACTTTAAAATGCGTTGATGATTATTACAAAATCTTAGCTTTATTTGAACTAAAGACTCAATATAAAAATCAATACATCGCTTCTTAAAAACATAAACTTCATCGGATCCAATATTTGCATTGCATAATGTTTTTTCAACTTTTCCACCAAAATAACAATCGTTATGGCATAAATAATTGTTCTCACTCTCAAAATCTATATCATCTATCGGTTGGTTTGGATAGCAGTCTGTTTTCAAATAATTTCCGGCAAAAACTTTAAAAATAAATTCAATCTTTGAATAAAGTGAGTGAATCTTGAGACTTTCGCTTTGCATTTCTTAATTTCAAGATTAAAAATAAGCCAAAACGTATTCTAAGAACTCAAAATAAAGTTGAGTTACTGGGTTTTGAAGTGATTGGTCTATTATAGTGGCACAGCACAATAAGCTTACGGTATAATTGAAATTCGGCACAATTTAAAGAATAGCAATTGATAAACTAATTTTCGTTTTGTTTATTTTCTTTCATTCATAACGGCACTGGGTCAAACGATTTGTATTACATAGCGACTGACGCAAACAATGTTGCTGCATTGACTTTGCAAGCTCAGCATAATTATTATTAGAACTAGTGTGAATGAAAGAAATGAAAATAACTCTTTAACAAAAAGATGTTGTACAATAGATCTATCTATTGGTTAACTAAAGTTTTATTACTTACATTGGAAAACATGGGAGGAGTTTTGGAAGCAACAGCAAAATAAAATACTGGTATTTTTGATTTATATAGCAGAGAATAATTTTAATAAAGTTAGTTAATTTTTGGTTAAACAAAAAGAAACTCTTTTTTTTTATTTTCAAATTACGGCGTAAAGCCATTTTTAGATTTTGCCATATAGATCGGCACCTTAGGGACATAAATATTGATTCATTCAAAACACCTCTTCATGGCGATCCTGCGACCTGCGATCCTGTGACCTGCGATCCTGCGACCTGCGATCCTGTGACCTACGATCCTGCGACCTGCTATCCTGCCACCTTCAACTCCTGCAACTACAATCCAATGCCAATCTTGCAAAGTTCCTGTCTCACAATCCTTCGTTCAGACCATTTCCAGCCTGCAAAACTAATGTCCACAGTGGAAGATTTCAACGCGCTGTTTGAAAAGGCAGTAGAGAACGCCAGAAAATTTGAAGAGTACGTGCCACAAGCGTTATCAAAAAGCGAACAACCGGTGCATGTATACGTTCCGACACCTAAGACAGCGGGACCAAAGCCCATTAGTATTGAAGTATACAAAGAAAGGCAGCAGCGACGAAAGCTACAACTACAAGGCCAAACCAATACCACGCAATTTACAAACGGAAGACCAAAGAAACGAGGTGGTAAACGAGTCTTAGCTCGTCAACGGGTAGCAGAGATCTATAACATTCTACCACTTGTAAGTGACCTGGCCCAAAAGCAGCGTTTATTAAAGCAGATAACTGAAGAAAAGCAAAACTACGGTCCGAACATAAGGGACTAAGATGGGCTGGTTCAACAACAAAGAGGTCATAAACAACAATAACAGCGGCAGCAACAGCGGTGAAAACAACGGATTTTTAACTATTGTAGGAATTATTAGTATTATTTTTATGTTTGCTACAATACAATATATTATAAATAGGTATTATAAGAACTACGTACGCAAACAGATGCTACGAAACATAAATAATTCTGTTTAGTAAAATAAAAAAAAAAAAAATAAAAAAAAAAAAAACAAAAAAAAAAAAAAACAAAAAAAAAGATACTATCCAAATAAGGTTTATAAAATATTAATATGTCAGAAAGGGCTACTGGTTGTCTTTATCAGGGATGTTTCGGCATTCTATTTGTAAAATATTGTACCATATGTGATAGAAAAATTGTAGACATAGGTAAAATAAGATATTTGTCACATAAAAACGATAGTTTTCATTATAACTGTTTAAGATGCGAAAAGTGTAAAACTAGAATCGGCAAAAACAAATTTGAAATATGCGATTTAAAGTATATATGTAGTAAATGTCTGTAAATTAATGTTGACATAAATAATTCAAATAAATGATTTTAAATAAATAATTTTATATAAATGGAATTATAAATAGCTCAGAAAATATTATCAAAATTACGTAAAGCTCCATATAGAAGATATTCATTATCATTTATAGAAAAAACAAAAAAACAATTAGCAACTCTTAGAGAAACTCTAATAAAGAATTCTACCAGCAAGGATGACATAGAAAAATTTGACCAAATAGCAAGTGCAGTGAATAATTTGTTGAAATTAAGACAAGGAAGTGAAAGTTCGGGATCTGAAACAGAATTAGAAAACAGTGAAAGAAAAGTCTGCAATAACTTAAATAAAATGGCAGTCTTTAACATAGAACTTGCTTTAAAAGCAATACCAATATTTAACGGACATTACAACGAACTTGAACCATTTCTGAAAATTACGGAGATACTACACAATACATACAATGACGAATCTAAAAAACTATTAGTAGAGTTCGTTAAAAGCGTAAAATTAGGTCCAACAGTTAGAACAACTTTAGGATTTGTAGACGATATAAACGATTTCAATAATTTGAAAAACAAACTAGCCGAATCGTATAGAAGCAATTTAACTACAGCGCAAATTCACACACGATTATCAAATTTTGTACAAAGGAACCTATCAGTTTCTATTTATAAAGACAAAATAATGAACTTGACGACAGAATTGAACAGACTTCAGATAAGTGAATTAGGTGCAACTGCTTCAAAGGAACAGAAAGCCGTGGTAACCCAAATGAATGAAAATTATGCACTAACAGTGTTCAAAAATGGTCTCAATGAGGATCTTAACTCGACGATTTTCGCAACACAACCAACAAAATTAAGTGAAGCAATAAACCTTGCGTTAGATATTGAGAACACAAATAGTGTTCATCCTAGGAACGTTATGAGAATAAATAGAAATTGGAATACACAAGAACAAGGTAACCGGCGAGTCAACCAACCATGGAATCAAGGCTCACGACACCGAGACAATAGTAACAGAACCAGCAACATGGGTTCGAACGGATCAAACAATGTTTACCGCAGTAATTATAACAACTACAGAAACAACAGTTACAGAGGTTACAACAACAACTACAGAAATAGAAATTACCGAGGCAATAACAATAATACAAGACTCCCAAATAACAACATCAGACGAAATAACAATGATAACAGGAACAACGGTAATTGCACTAATTGGCACAATAACCGGCAGGTACGAGTCATACATGAACAGGGAAACGAGAGCGGCCCGGAAGGACAAGAACTTCCGGAAGGCCAACTATAGAAAGGAAAATATATGTTTTATCTCAAAACTTGACAAATTATATCACACTTTCGTGTGAGCAAACAAAACGTAAATTAACATTTTTAATAGATACAGGAGCAGATATCTCAATATGTAAGAATATAAGTAATAACAACCTTGATATAGATTACGAAAACAGATGCAGATTAACCGGCATAGCGAAAGAAAATTTATACACTATAGGAGCAACGAAGTTATCACTACGTCTTGGAAAGGACAGAGCGATGAAAGATTTTCCAATAACAACAGATGGTATCATTGGTAGAGATTTCTTGATGAACTTTATGTGCAAGATTGACTATGAAACATATACAGTACAAATCAACTTAAAAAATGACGAATATATCGTTCCTTTGTTTACGAAACCACAATCAAAAGAGGTTTACAGAATACCGCCTCGATCAGAAGTAATTTTGCCTATTAAGTTAAACTTAAAAGAAGACAGTGTTATATTGAACCAAGAAATAACTAAGGGTGTATTTTTAGCCAACTCCATAGCACCATCAAAAGGCATTTGCCACATCAAAGTATTGAACGTAAATGACGAAGAGATTATTATAAATGATTTTAGTCCAAAAACAGAAAAATTGAGCAATTACACGATATTGAAAACAATTAGTAATGAAACGAAAAGAAATAATGACGAAAGATTTGAAAAGCTAATGACCGCGTTGAACGTGACCATGCAGTCTGAAACAGAACTTAAAGAAATATTCAGAAAATATCAATACATTTTTCACTTAGAAGGAGAAGAAATTTCGACAAATAACTTTTATACGCAACAGATATCTCTAAAAGATGCAACACTGGTATATATTAAAAACTATAGGTTACCGCATTCTCAATATAACGAAATAAAAAATCAAGTCAAAGGATTATTAGATAGTAACATTATTGAACCTTCTGTCAGCCCCTATAACGCAACTTTGTTACTGGTACAAAAACAAAGCAATGATGACAACAAAAATTGGCGTTTGGTGGTTGATTACAGAAAGCTAAACGAAAAAATAGTCAATAACAAATTCCCATTGACGAGATTAGAGGATGTACTGGATATGTTAGGGAGAGCTAAATACTTTTCTACTTTGGATATGACCAGCTTTTTCCACCAGATTCTGCTTGATCAAGAATCAAGATCATCAACCGCGTTCTCAACGCAAGATGGGCATTATCAATTCAAGCGTTTGCCGTTTGGTCTCAAAATCTCATCACACAGTTTTCAGAGAATGCTTACGATTGCGCTAAGCAGCTTAAACTCTGAAGCTTTTCTATACGTCGACGATATAATCGTTTTCGGATGCTCGTTAAAACACCACAACCAAAACTTAATTAACAAAACAAGTTTTTGCTTGTCAGCAAGCATTTGACAAGTTAAAACAAAAACTTATTCATCCACCAGTCCTTCAATATCCAAATTTTGACAAACCATTTATTCTAACTACGGACGCATCCGACTTTGCTTTAGGTGCAGTACTCTCTCAAGGAGAAATCGGACACGATTTACCGATATCTTATGCAAGTAAATCGCTACAGAAGCACGATATAAATAAACCAATAATCGAAAAGGAATTGTTAGCCATACACTGGGGCATAAATTTCTTCAAATCATATCTTTTTGGTAGAAAGTTTATAGTGGTCACTGACCATAGACCTTTGTTATCGTTATTTTCTCACAGAAACCCATCGTCAAAAATGACAAGAATTCGAGTAGACCTGTCAGATTATGATTTCGAAATTGTATACAAACAAAATTATTTGTTGAGTTTGATTCAAACGCAGCTTGAGTTCGAAAAAATGCTTGCAGTGCTTTCCACTGATTGTTTATTCGATCCACAGACTCTTTTAACGCAAGCCACCGAGTGAGGGACGGATGAATAAGTTTAAGTTGATTAACGTTCCAAAATAAATGAGGGAATTATGTCGAAAGATAAATTGTGTTCGACTGCAAACACAACGAGATGAAGCTCAGCGCTCTTTATATTGGCCAGCGAAGAAGATGAGCCAGCAAAACTAGATGAGATTGTCGCCTGATTTTGCAGCAATTTTCCATTTGTTTCATGACTTTTGGAATCGGCGTGCCTTCGGCTGCGATTATAGTGAACGCGATTCAGACAGGCAGGCAAGCTGAAATCTGTGTGAAAAAATGAGATGCAGATAGCTATCTATTTCGCTTGTTCACATTGCCTGTCTGCCTGCCTGTCTGACTCGGCGTTCAATATAACCGCAACCTTAGAACATCAGAAAGGTGCGACTTACCATGAGTGTCGCAAATTGTGCAATAATAAAATTCTTTGCCACGTCTACTAGGCTTTAGCCAGCTCTTACATTTAGGATTTTCCTCCCAAGAATGTTGATATTTTCTTGAATAAATTTTGTTGTCCTTGGGCATTATGTTGGTAAGCTCTTTATTAAATAAAATGAATAAAGATAGCTAGTAAGTTTTATACCTTCATTAAATTTACAGACTTTTTTTAAATATAGCTTTTATGTCCATACGACTTTTATTTAATTAGTGCACAAAAAAAAAATATACCACAACCAGCAGGTATGAGGCAACAGTTGAAACAATTCAAACAGTGCGAAGTGAATGTCAAAAAAAGAAACAGAAGAAGTGTAAGTTGCCAACTACACTTTTTAATGCGATGGGTATGTTCAGCAATATAGAAGAAGTAAACATATTAAACATGAAAAAGTTGGAAACCATATTCATAGGGAAAAATTTTGTAATTAGCTATTATTTTTAAATTAAGAAAAAAAATTAAGTCGATTCCCCCCAAAAACTATATGATTCCCCCACTCCCTCATCGGGTCTAAATTCCCACCAAATGGGGGAATTCCCCCTCAGTTGACAAGCCTGGGTGTAATGCATACAGAAAAGCAAATCTGTTCAGATGTGTGTAAAGGACTTTCTTCATAGAGCGGCTTGTCTCAAACAAAGAGGCTTCAAGCTCATTGCTCTTGTCCTTGGTGTAAGTAACGCTTAAAATTGTGAGAGTGTTGATCGGTTAGATAAGATACCATGTGGTGTCAATGTTTCTCGGATCTACAGATATTGGATTAACAGTTTTTTGGCTAAGAGTCCGGAGCTTGGGTCGTGATTCGGTTGAAGTGAATGATGATCTTCCACAAGGATCACTACTTTTCAATATATATACTTGGAGTCTTCATGAGATTGAGGATGAGTCAACCCTTTTTTTATCGATTTGCCTACGACTTTCTTATCATGTCTGTTGATAAAGATTTTGATTCTGCTGTCTTAAATCTCAAACAAAAGTTGATTTTGCTTAGGAGCAAATGTAAGTCGACTTAGCTCAATATTTCTTTTAACTTACAACCCTATTCTCGCAACTTAACTAAACTCACCACATTGACAAAATAGTTAATATTAATATCTTGTTAATTTCATATTCTGGCGAAAAATTTAAAGCTCTTTTCTTTACTATTTTGTTAATTACAGCAAGCATCTTAACAACGAGTTTTATTTTAATACAAGGCAAAGAAATGTATGTGCATTAGAGTGGGTCGAAAAAAAAAGTTTGAAAAACCACCCCCTATTTTAAAGTTGACCTCGAGAGGATTTCGAAAACAAAAAAATTTTTTTTTTTTGACCACCGGAAAAACAGCCAAAATGGTCTTTTTTGCATAACTTAAGCATAACATGTCTTCTCAGAACATTTTTACTTCTGAGGTCATATTCAACTAGTAAGCACCATTAGCCCGAGTTATATCCCTTAAATTTTATTTTTTTTTTCGCATAAGATTAAACTCCTTCAAATTTGTTTAATTTATATTTATACAAAAAATATTTATTATTAAAGTCTTACAAAGGAATATTTATTAATTTTTTCCCCCCGTTTTTTCGGCTGTTATTTTTTTTTTGTTTTTTTTACATAAAGCTCAGTATGCTGTAGAAACGAAAAATTCCCATAAGAAGTACATGGAGTTTTTGATAGCAAAAAGGCAGCGGAATTTTTTTCGCTAAGTAGTAGGCTGTAGAGGCGAAACATTTGTTCAATGCTAGCAAGTTCAACAACCATATGGAGAGTTGAAATGTCAAAATTTCTTTGTTGATTATATGCCCGGTCATTAAATTGGCTGCGGAATTTTGACATATCAATAAGAAAACAGTACGACATCGTTTAACGCAGCCTTCGATTACCACACAAAAACATTCACATTGTTGACTCAGTAAACGCAACTTTTAGGAATACAAAGTGTATAAATTCATCATATCGCACACTAAATACAAAACAGTCACAACTCAAAATTTTTTTATATCGACTTTTTGTTGTAAATCAATTCACAAAACACATATCTCACTATCTTTTGCATTATTTTCTTCATAATGCAACTGGAAGAATGAAGTTTGTGTGTTTAAAAGTACAATGCTTTTCTTCTGCAGTTTCAACTAAAGGGTTTAATTTTTCGCTTCTCCTGAGAAGTCATGTTTTTTGGGTTGTGACTGTTTTGTATTTAGTGTGCGATATGTAGGATTCAGAGACATTCAGTGTGTTCTCCTACACACTACATATACATACACTCTACATATACATACTTACTACACATACATACACACTACATATACATACACGCAACATACAGATAATACAATCCCATACAATTCGAAATACACTTTATACTTTTTACTTGCTTTAAATGTAATTTTTTATTTATAAGTTATCAAAATTTTGTATTCAGATTTCTCATAGTACAACAAGGAAGGTAGTATTAATAAGACTGAAACAGCTGTTTAGCGTAGACATAAAGTGTAAAAATGCTGTGATGATAATTGACAGTGTTGTTTTTATTAACAAAAAATATGATTTATGTGAGAAGGGGAAAACAAAATTTTTAAAAATGGCAAAATTTCAAATTTTTGTTAATTAATATAAGTTAATTTTGCATTGTTTAAAAAAACACAAAATAAGTTGGAAGAGTTTGAAAAAAAGAAGAATTTGATTTACAAACACTTCTGTTGTAAATTTGGAATAGGAATGCGTACAATCTTTCAAAAGTGGTTGGGGCTTAATAAAACCACGCGGAACTTATGAAAAATTGCCACTAGAATAATATAATTAAGCGCAATGATGGGAAGACAAATCTATACAAAATTTGATTTGCTTAAAGAAAAAATTCCCTTGTTGTTTTTATTTCGGTGTACATCACTTGTTTTTGACACTCTATGCCCACAGCTCGGCAGCGCAGTCAGTAATAATAGTACCTGGAATTGTTGTACTCTGAGATTTCTTAACTATTATAATCAGTTATTAAAAATATTTTGTAATAAAAACTCATTTACTGAAAATATAAATTTTTTATATAAAAAAAAGTTTTATTATTAAAAATGGTTACAAATATAAGTAACCATACATAAAGCTTTATATTTAGAAGTTTAATTGGGTTTCTTCAAAGTTAACTATGATAACTGCTCGAATTTCTATTGGCTGCATTCAGGAAGGTTGTACTGTAGTTTCTTTTTTCTCCACACAAGTATTTTGACTCTACACTTTGTAAAATTATATGCCGCGAAATTTTCGTTTCTACAGCATACTAAGCTTAAAGTGATAAAATACACTAAAATTGATATGAATTTCATATTAATACTTGAATTTTGAAAACATCTTAATATATAAAAGACAATCATCCTGCTCCGTGTTCTATATCGCTCAAACTGTTGTTATTGGAGTAGATTCCAATTTTGTTCAGCAGTTGCCCAATGAATTAAACGTGATTTGGTTTTGGGTCAAACAATGCTTCAAAACTGTTTATTATAATATAATAAGGTTGATTATAAAACATAGGTTATTAATTAGATTGAAAACTTGCCTTTGGTTTCTTCCAACAATACGGTTTATGCTGTTTAATGAAGTGAAATTGAAAAGGTGATCTTAAGACGGCGTGGTTGTCAGATCGATGAAAAACAAAATGACAGTAGAACTATCAGCTTAGTTGCCAGACCAAGCAGCTTGTTTTGCGGGATTGTTGGAAAGAATCAAAGAACAAGTAAACTTACAAAATTCAGTAGTTAATTTATATTAAAGATAACGATAAGGTAAATAGTTAATAAAGTGGAAAATTAATAGTTAATAAAAAGTATAATTATATGTTTGGTGACGACGGATTTGTAGTAGTTGTAGTTGTTATTGCTATGTATAGGCTGAACATGTTAGCCTGGACCAGAACCTGTTTCACTTTTACAGTGCATTTTATATTGCCTATTGTTAGCTTAAAAGTATGCACACTAAATTTATTTGATATTTATCAGTATGGCGACTATACATTGACGACTATTGGAACAAAATAAAATTTTAGGTTAATGAAAAATGTCATATCGTCTGCTACTTAATTATTTTGAATACGACCCGTCGTATGACGGGCTTCTATACTAGTATAACAATAATTAAGAATGCGTAGAGTCGTCATAAAAACACATGACTGTAATAACGTAACATGACTGACGCTGCCACTGCCGCATTGTAATTCCGCTATAAGAATGTGCACGAAAAGCTTTTGTTAAACTTATTCATTTGCGTGCCGATTTCAAATGTAATAAGTTAATTAATTGTGAATTGTGTAACTATAAAAATGGCGAAAGCATTAGACTTAACTGCATCATCGGTGAAAACACGTAAAGATGATCTAAAACAACGACAAATTGCTTTGGTTGGATATGTGTCACACCAAATTACGGGGGCCAAGTTACCGTCAAACAGACAAAGTTTGGAAATTTTTTCTACAATATGCGTTTTGTGAAATTAACCTCAAAAGAGAGTGCAAGGTTGACAATTGATGCGGTGTTGATATTTTGGCAGCAACCCCTTATACCAACACGCGATTCTCATAAATGTGCCGAGAAGCTTCTTAAAATGAATTGGAAATTTTTCAACAAAGTGAAGTTGGAGAAAATGGCATCCGGAATGAAGCAAGAATTGAATGTTTTCATGAGCGTATTAGACGACCTTTTTGATATTGCGGCTGCCGATGCTTTGTCAATGATAAAAACAAAGAAGACAAAGAATTCTTGTAAAAACAGCGCCAGAAAGGTCGACCTGGTTCAATGTTGGGCATTGATATGAAATTAGCATCCAAAGAAGAAAGATTGAAATTTCGGAAAGAAGTTGCTTTTTTTTTCTTTTCATAGCGAAATAATAAAGTACGAAGATCGTTTGGTGGTTCACTGGGACGGAAACGTGGATTGTATAGCTGTTCTCGTGAGCTACAATGGAACAGCAAAGTTTTTGAGCGCACCTAAAATTGAATCGGGTACCTGCAAAAACATCGCTCAAGCTGTTCATAATACTCTAGTCGAGTGGGAAATTTCTGAAAAAGTTGTGGCCTCGAGCTTTGACACTACTTCCTCCAAAACTGGCGTTGAACAAGGTGCTTGTATTCTTTAAGATAACCTTCTCGATCGAAAACTCATCAGTCTTGCATGCCGTCATCACATCTATGAAATTGTATTAAAAAATGTCTTCGAGAAGAAGTATGGTAAAAGTAGTGCACTCGAAGCTCTCATTTTCAACCGATTAGCTGACATATGGCACAATATCAATACCTTGATGATCCAATTGTTAGTTCGAAAATTTCCGACGATAAATGTGAGTAAATCAAGCAGTTCTGCTGAAATCAGTTGAAACATTCCCAAATACGAGACGATTATCAGGAACTCTTGGAGCTGACGATCACGTTCTTTGGTGATGACTGGGTTGTAGTTTATATTGCAAGTTGTCGACTCATATCGGAAAAATTTCCGTCGCATACAAAATCGATATTGACTGCCCAATCTCAAAATTTTTAATTAATTGTACAATTTAATTTAAATATGAAATTCAATATCACATTAATTTCAGTATATTTAAAAACTTTATGTAAGAAAATAAAACAAAAAACAAAAATGAAAAAGACTAAAAAATTTAAATTTTAATAAATATTTCTTATTTAAACTGTAACCAATTTTTGGGTCCATCAATTATTCTCCGATCGGCTTCAAATTTTGCAAAGCTTGAGCCCCAGAGTAGGTATTAATTTGTACAAGAGTTTTGTGAGATCCAAAAAAGAATATGCTAGGACTACTGCTGCTCATACGCCCAAAAAAATTTTTACGTTTCAAAATAAAACTTAGAAGTATCTTAGGATATCCCCCTCGATACCTGTTTACGTGATATATGCTTTGGCGAATGCTTTTCCACCGTATGAATTTATCTCACTGCTAGAGAGATTGTCTCGGTTTATACTTGTCAAGAGTTGACGGTCAATTCTTGTATTTGTGGATGAGAGACGCGGACGTCAACGTGAGAGAGGGCAAGTTCAAAAGGGTATAGAAAAGAATTGACCGTCAATTCTTGACAAGTGTAAACCGGGACATTGTGAAGATTTAATTTGACAATATTGAGTTGTATGAGCGCATAATGACTGCTGGTCCGGTATCTTCCAGTTATGGTATGATTTTCTCAAAGTTTGAAGGAATTTTCAACGCCATAAATACCGAAGTGGGATATTGCAAGCATACAAATATTGGTTTCACTTTAAATAATCTTTCTGTTAAAAAATCTAATCTGTGGGTAGAGCAAATCGGGGCAGATTTTTATGTCAAGAGTTTAAAAATAATGGTTTGATGATCTTTGCTACTGTATAGAATAAAATTAAACCAAATTAAATTGAAATAAAACACACAACGACGCACAGTGGGAAAGTTTGTATGGAGAGGCGGAAAAAAATCAATAACTTTGAGCCCCGTTAAGGTATTTCAACAAAATTACGTGAGCATGCCTAGGTGCTGTCTACCCATTGTCGTACCAAAAATTATGATTATCCGCCTACTGCTTCATGCATGAAAACTTATGTTTTTATTTTGAAATTTCAATATATAACGAAGTAAGTGTTTTATGTAAGTATTTGATCCAAGTTTATACGCGAACTGTAGTTATTTATCACAATACTCACAAAATATAGAGATTTGGTCAACAAATTCATTGGTTTTTCAAATGTTTTGTATTGGCTTCAATGAATTAAAAACCAAAATTTAAATGCAGTAACAGTAACAGTTAAAATTATACAATAGTGAATAGCAATAGTACGAACAACAAACGCAATTTACCATCCTACGAGTATACTCGCGCATTGGTCTCTCAGACCGATAAGTCAATGAGCCTAATGAATAAAAAAATAAGCAATTCCTTATAAGCTTAAGGTATTGCTTAATTAGTACTAGCTTAGCCGAGAAATAACCGGTGTATTCTCGTATGAATAAAGGTTTAAGCTATTGCTGCTTACACACAAAAACAATTGTGTCTTGCTTGCACGTGTTGTTTAATTTTGTTCCTATGAATCAAATGTACGTTCTTTGTAAACGATAAAACTTCCGAAAATCGTTATTACTGCATTATTTTCGCATATTATTAAAGTTGTTATTGCTTATATTAAGAAACTGAGCTATTTTCACTTCTGAATGTAGTGAATGACAAATTAAAACTAACTTCAACAAATGCAAGCAAGAATCTAACCATCTCCTTACCTCCTCCAGTAATTAACTTATTCATTTTTTGATCAAACTCCACAAAATTAAGGGTTTTTGTGTTAAGTTTTAATGAATTGTGCTCTATTGCATAGCAATTATGTTGAATAGAAAAAAGTGATTGAAATTGAGGTTAGGTTCTTAAAACTAGTTTTTACGCCAAAACGGCAGATAGAAGCAGCTAAAAACATATGAGTTGATTTAAATAGATCGTAATTATTATCCAGATATATGTCACCATTTGCCGGAATGAGCCGCACGAAAGATCGGGTCCACATAAGTTATATTTTTTTAAAAAAAAATACAAGAATATTTCTATGTAAAATTCTTAAAACAAAGCAAACATAGGCTTTATATTTTGGAGGATATAACTTAAACAAACATTGTTTTATGAGAAGCCAATAGTAGTTTCAATTTTTTAATGCTTGGTTTGGTAAATAATTGACCTTAAAGATATGCATTTTAGTTACTTAAAAACAAATTTTTATATTTTTCAAGTTTGATGTCCTTTTTTTATAACAAAATGATCAAATCCTGAGAAAAAAATTATGGTGCTCTTTTCAGTAATATTCCTTGTTTGCAAATCTTAAAGAAAAATTATCATTTTCGTATGTTGAAAAATTATATTTAATGCCACTAATTTCCCACTGTGTGACGTTTGTTTAACGTCGTGAAAAAAGCCGAAGCCAAAAAAAAAAAACGAAATTTATTTCACTTTCCTCTTTCACAATTCTTTTGCAACACCTTTTCCTTTCACAACTCTTTTTGTACTAACTGCAAGGCTGTCGATGACAGATTCAATATCAGCTACTTTATACAGCTACTGATGCTTCCATCTCTGAGAATGCTGCTGGCTGGTTTACCATTACTCAGCTATGCATAGGTTTTACTTCGTATTGATTTTTCTTATTCCTCTGTTTTTGGTGAGTTGTGGGAAATCAGAAAGGCCATTTATATTGCTATTGAGGATCGCATTTCTAAGATTGCTATTTTTACTGTTAGCCTAAATGCGTGCAAACTGTTGGAAAAAGATTTTTTTAACAAATACATTGTGTATGAACTCCCATGTTGTCATGTTGGGATAAGATGTAATGAGGTTGCTGATGAGATTGCTGATGAGATTGCGAAAGATTCGGTTAAGGTTGGTGCGTCTTTGGATGTTGACCTTTATTCGGAGGAGGCTCTTAGATGTATTGTTGTAGAGCTGTCGAGTGAACGGAACAATTCCTATGCTGACATCCCTCGAGGTAAAGGTAGGTTTTTTGCGGATATTTTTTCTTTATCTGGCATGCCTTGGTTTTCCAAGATAAATCTTACTCCTCAAGATGAGAAGACTTTATACAGACTGACTACTAATCATACTTATGCCAAGAGTTATTTGCATACGATTGGTGCCAGTGACACTGATCTATGTAATATGTGTAAACTAGAGCTTCAGCTCAAACACGTGTTTCGGACTACACGTGTTCACGGAAGTTCGAACTCCGTGTAGTTCGTGTTTTGAAACACGAACCTCAACTACACGTTTCATGTCCAAATGTTCCATGGAACCCATAAAAGTGACAATGACCCACCTTTGACCTCAGATAATCCCACTGCATCCGATTGGCCAAAGAATCATCCATTCTAGTTCAAATGTTCAATGGAACCTATAAAAGTGCTAATGACCCACCTGTGACCTCAGATAATCCCACTGCAGCCGATTGGTTATAGAATCATCCATTTTGGTCCAAATGTTCCATGGAACCCATAAAAGTGCCAATGACCCACCTGTGACCTCAGATATTCCCATTGTGTCTCTTTATTATCGGTTCAGGCTTAAAGTACGTGAATACTATTCACGTGAATGCTTTTTACGTGAATCACGTGAATACGAACTTCACGTGTAGTTCGTGAATAAAATACACGTGTAGTTGAGGTTCGTGTTTTCACTTGATTTTTTTTAAAACACGTGAACACGTGTAACACTTTTTTTCAACTTTGTTCTCAAATATAATTCAGTCAAAGAGATTCTGAGGGAAAGGGATCCGGATTTACGCCAACATTTACGAATGTTTACGCAAAAGAAAACAAAATAGAAAACTTGAAAAACAACCTCAAAACTTTTGTTCTTCATCGTTCCCAAATTAACAAAGAAATTAATTTACACACCCTGCAAATAATGCCTATACCCAATTTATTATGATATAAATATTTAAGTTTTTTTGTTTTTTATTTTTTATTTAAATAACTATTGTGTGTACAGAATTTCTTAATATTCCATTTAAAGTTTTATGCTCCATTGCCAAAAGACTTAAAGGAGCAGGCTAATCTGGCTTAGCAAATGTTACATTTTCAAAATAGTTAATTTATTTGAATATGAATTATATAAAAGTGATGAGATCAGATGAGATCTTTTTTATTAAAAAATATTTTTTTAAAAGCTATGCGAATTTTGCTTCAGTTTTGTTTTAAGGTCCCATTATTGCATAATATTGCTCGTATAATATAATACGATATTTTAATATTTAGTTACAGCAAATTAATAGTGTTTTTATTTCTTTTTACCTTTTTATCTATTTTAGGAATACACTCCCAAAATATGGAAATTGATGATGAATATCGGTTTGCAGGTTGTGAAGATCCCAAAATCATGATAACTACTTCGCATGATCCGTCAGCCCGTTTGAAAATGTTCGTTAAAGAGTTAAGGTTAATTTTTCCAAATGCTCAACGAATGAATCGTGGAAAATATGAGCTAAAACAATTGATGCACGCTTGTCGTGCTAATGATGTAACTGATTTTATTATTGTTCATGAACATCGAGGAATTCCAGATAATTTAGTAATTTGTCACTTGCCACATGGTCCAACAACATTCTTTAATATATCAAATGTTGTAATGCGTCATGATATTCCAGACATTGGGCCAATGAGTGAACAAAAACCTCACTTAATTTTTCACAATTTTAAAACAAAACTCGCAAAAAGAACAGAACAAATTTTAAAATATTTATTTCCAGTTCCAAAAGAAGAATCAAAGAGAGTTATAACCTTTGCTAATCATGATGATTCTATATGTTTTCGTCATCATACATTTCAGTACGTAAATAAGGAGTTGGAACTCGTTGAAGCAGGTCCTAGATTTCAATTGAAACTCTATCAAATTAAACTAGGGACACTAGATCAGGTACAAGCTGCTAATACTGAATGGGTATTGCGTCCATACATGAATACTTCAGCAAAAAGGAGATTTTTATCGGATGAGAATGGTTGGGAACAGGATGATGAAATAAAATAAGAATAAAAGATGTGTAACAATAATATATATAAATAAAAAAAAATATAAATTTAAATTTAAAATCGTTGCCTAAGATGTCAATGGTGATTAATGTTAATTTTAAGTTTTATGAAATACTGTGCAAAATTATTTTTTAGATTCAAAGGAATTGGAATTTATTTAAAAATTTAGAAATTTTCTCATATAAATAGTTACTGAGGTAAATATTACAATCACTTGTCGGGTTGTGGCTGATGTCATCATCATCAGGAGCATCGTACGAGCTTTCTCCAATTTGTTTCCCATTTCGGTTAGGGCTTCCTCGGCCTTGTCAATCTATTGGAATCTTGGTCGTCGTCGACACTCGACTTTCGCCTCAAACATCTTTCTCATGTTTAATTCGAATGTGATAGTCTCCGAAGAACTTTTATCTCGAACACCCCAAAAACGACTTCATCTGTTTCCGATAACATCCATGCCTCAGTGCCATACAGAAGTACAGATATGATGAACGTCTTGTATAGTAAGTTTTGTCGATCAACAACCTAATTGCTTACTCAAACCATAGCAGCACCTATTAGCAATTGTTCTTCTTAGGCCACGCACTATATGGGATGGAGTGGAAACTAGAAGGATTTGGCGTAGAGTTGTAGTTTCACCAAAGATGTCGCGTAACAGAGCCATTGTGGCCCTCGCAGTGTGCGCTGTGGCTCCATCCTGTTGGAACCATATTTGCGGATGGTTTTCCACGGCTGGCCTTGCAAAATTTTCCAATATGGCCCGATATCGATCACCATTGACGGAAATGGCGACACCTCGTTCATTTTCAAAAAAATATGGGCCAATGATCCTTTCTGAACAGACCTTGTTTGTCTCGATACCTCCCACCGTTCTATGCCGACACCATGCTATCCATGGGGGCGAACATAACCATGTTTGCCTTGTACCACAATGTTATTTGCGGTTCAATATTTTTAAATATCTTAAAATTTATTTGTACATATTATTATGTTAATTTTAAAATATTATATTCTATTATTAATGTGTTTTGCATTCTTTTGATAATTCACTAATTCTCATTTTATTTTGCTTTGTACAATTATATTGAAATTTTGTATTTTTAATTTATTTTAGTGCTAGAAAGCCTAAGGCTTAGCAAATAAATAAATAAATAAAAAAAACCTGAAGAAACACCGCACCAAACAGTGCACTTAACTGGATGTAATTGTCGTTGATAAAGTACTCTCGGGCTTTCCGTGGCCCATATCCTACAGTTTTGCTTGTTAACGAACCCATTTAATTGGAAATGGGCTTCGTCACTCATAACTAAGTTATGAATAAAATTAAGATTCTCTTGTGCTTTTTGCTGGAAATAAATTGCAATTGTCAAGTCGTTGCTGGTAATCTGTCGGTTTCAATTCTTGTACAAGTTGAATTTTGTATGGAAACATTCTTATGATATGCAAAATTCGCTGCAGCGACCCTCTTGAGAGGCCAAGTTGTGTCGAACGTCTCCTGGTTGATGTTTTTGGATCTTCCCGAATACTCTCCCGTACCAGTTCAATATTGTCCAACGTGTGCACAGTTCATAGTCTGCTGGAACCAGGATGGTTCCTTACTGCTCCTTGTTGTCGAAAATTTGCAACCAGACGGGTTATTGTTGACTCAGAGGGTGCAACCCGCACATTAAATTGACGACGGTATGCACGCTGAGGCAACACAATCGACCGTTGATTTGAAAAGTAAATTCCAACGATTTGGGCACGTTGTTCAGTTGTTTATTGCTCCATTATAAATTGTCCAAGTCTTCTTTACAAAATACTGAAAAGAAAAGAAAAACAAAATTATAATAAAAAAGGTATAAGGAAATCACACCACTTCGGTCTTTCTGGGCCAGCCTGTACAATTCAAAATACCGGACATGCATAACGAAATCAACAAAATTATTTTGTTTCGTTGAGGTAGAGAAATAAATTATCAAAATTATTATGTTTATTAAATAACGTTAAAAATTTATCAAATCAAATTTCGTTTCGTTGATAAACGTAAAATTTTCTATTTTCTCCTATGCTAAAAAAATCCTTCTGATAAAAAAAAAAAGAAATGTTTTTGTTGAAATTAACGTTATTTTCAACGTATGATTGGGCGAAAAAAATTTATATCGTCTTCTCCGAAACGAAACAAATATTTTTCGTTTTTTGAATGAACGTTTTTTTTGATTTCGTTTCAACGAAAAAAAAAATATTTTGGTTATCGTTAAAATTAACGTTAACGTGCATGCCTGCAAAATAAACTTTACACTTTTTACTTGCTTTAAATTTAATTTTTATTTATAAGTTATGAAAATTTTGTTTTCAAGTTTTTCAATTTGTATATTTCAGTTGTGAAAATATTTTATAATATAGTTCTAAAAAATTAATTATTAAAAAAACAAAACAAAATGGTTTTTAATTAAAAATATATTAAAGCCATAGAGTCATGAACTTTTGTGGAAATAAGTCGAAGGATAAGCAAAATTTGACACAAAATTCCATTGATGAATGACACGCCTACCTGCCATAAAATCGGTAAGCTGGCATATTACCCAAAAGAATTATCCCAGAACCATGACTCAATAATTTATAAGGTTATCCCGATATTTGACGTCTTCTCACGAAAATGGAGATAGATACCTTTATTTGAAGAGGAGAGCATTTTTAAAGACACAAAAATCGCACAGGTGCTTGAATATCGTACTATTTTTTTGTACAATATATCTTCAAATTTGTAGTCAATACATTTTCTGCTACTTTTGTATTTTTGTAGCATCCATCAGATGATTTTTTAAGGTTCTGCGACTTCACACAGTCCAAGCTTGAAATATTTTCACGAATTTATTGCGTCAAAAAATTCAATGAAAGCAATGCATACTTATTTTGTTTTTTTTTAAGCAGCAAAATATTGAAAACACATACTTTTTTATTAAAAAAAAACACAGCACAACACTGAAACATAAATTTTTTTGAGGACACTACAAAACCCTGTTTGTCATTCATTTTCGAGAGAGAATATTTTTTTGTTTATAAAAAATAAGGGTATGTCAAATATCGGGATAACCTTATAATTATTGAGTCATGCCCAGAACAATAATACTTTGGTACAATTGTTTACTACCTTTGCTTTCTTTCTCTATACTTAGATATAATCTTTATTTAATTATTCGTTATTAATCTGTAATTTCTTTATTTATATTAAGGCAAAATTGTTCTCATTTAAGTTATAATTAATTTTATATGGGTTATTACAAAGTGCTTGTTTGATATTTCTGTTGTGTTGTGCTAAAAAAGAGCATAGCTCTTAGTGCACTCAAAAAATTATTGTAGTAAAATTAACTGCGTAACGTGTATCTGTTTCATTAAATTATAGGTTTTGTTCGGAAATGCAAAACAAATGCGCAACCTACTTTTGCAGGCTGTGCAGCAATCATGACGTTTGACATAAATGATAGAAATGATAGAATGCTGCAATAATTAAGATTGCATTTTAGAACAAGTGCGCCAGCGGCAAATTCAGATGCAAGGTCCTTAAGAGGAGCTTGGTCTCAGTAAATGATAAACTTTCTCTGAAAATACAAAAAGTTAAAAAATTAATATATAATAGTCTTTAATTACAATTTTTTAACTTACTTTTCTTCTTCCATTTTGTTTATCCGAGTGTTCGCAGCGTAAAATAAAATGTTGCAATAAATGCGCAATTGCTGATGTAAAATTGACTTTGCAGAACACACGACGTTTGTAGTGCTGCCAAATTTGCATATCAGAACGTTATGTTTCTACTGCAAAAGCAGACTGCGCATTTGTTTTACATTTCCGAACAAACCCATAGTTTTATTTATTTTTAACCCTAGAATGGTAACGTGTTTTTACACACGGCAATAGTAATGTCACACTGTGCTTAGCAGCAATCGTTGTTTACGAACGCGAGTGGTATACATGCATTTTTTTTTTGGTGCGATTGTGGCTGACGACGATATTTATTCGAGTGGCAAAAAATGACGAATGGTCTCATGTAGTTCTCTGGTGTGACCAAACAAAAAACAAAACCAAACAAAAAAAAAAAAACAAATTGGCCATTTCAGCCCTTGAAAGGACTTTGACCGAGCTTCTTATGATCAATTGTGTTGTGTGTGTTATTAAATGTTTGCACACAATTGACCGAGAACTGGACCTACATGTTTTATGCCGACTCCGAACGGCTCATGTTCTCAAGAAGCTTTACATGGCATTATTTACTCTCTGAGGTTTGCCATTGTCTGCAGAGAGGTGGTGACCGATCAGAAAAATTTTTTTATTGAAAAAAACTTTTCGTCACGGCTGGGGATCGAACCCGGGCTCCGAGCATGCTAAGCCACACACTTAACCTGCATGCCACGGTCACCACAACACGGTGTGACCAAACATGTTCGTTTTTTTCTCGAAAAACTTTCTTAGAGAAATGTATAATTCTGCAGTTTTGGAGCAAATTAATGCCCCTATCACCGTTCGCGAGTCGAATGTTGCAGCGAATCGACTCAGCTGGCGAACTATTATTCTTACGGTATCATCGTTAGCGAATACACTTATTCGTCGTAAATTCAGTGCTACCAAAGAAAAACTGTTAAAATATATAAACAAACGTTAAAAAAATGTAGTTCAGCTCAAATTTTGTATTTTATTGTTTATTAAAAGAATCTTTAATATAAAAAAAAAAAACAAAATATTAAGCAGCACGGAGCTAATCTTTGGATAACTTGAGGAAATACAAACTTTGTGCAGATTACGGTGAAGGTTTTCTCACAGAAAGAGAATATTCATCAACAGCTACCTCAGCCTCTTCTTCATCAGCCGCTTCTTCGTTGATTTCAAAGAAGTTTACATTTGTGGAAGCCGGAACTGTCGCAATTTGGTTCTTGCCAAATTATTGTCCCATAGGGGCTGCAGCATGCCTCAACTGTAGTAAAGCATCAACAGCCAGTTCCAAGAGAGAAAGGGCCCACCTCCCTTTGCTATTCTTTCCTTTCACGTAGCGGCAGTTGTAGTGATTGAACTCCACCGCAAAACTGTTCCGTGACGTCTTTGTGGCTGACTTTTGTGGATAAATCTTCTTAGTTCAGACGCAATCTTAAAATTTTGCTCCATAAGCTGCACAATTTTAGGGAACTGCCGACTGTTGGTTTTTTTCATGCTAAAATTAATTTTAAATTTGCTAAACACCAGAAAGGAACGGTAAAAATATAAAAATATTGCACGTAATTTCCCTTTTTCTTTATTTTTTAACTTTTTAAGCAAAAGTTTTATATTTTGTTATGATTCGCCAGCTGCTCGCCAAATATTTTTATTCGTCTGTTTTTGACTTTTGAGTTGAATCGAATTTTTGAAATTCGCGAACAATAATACCAACTTGGCGAATTTTATATGTTTTTTTTCGATTCGCGAACGGTGATAAGGGTATAAGCGGACCAAAATCATTATCTTCCTCATCGGCTCGGCACTTGCACAATCTCTTCGTCTGGGTCGGTTGTTTCTTCGGCTTGCAGAATTTCATCTTCTAACAGTGCACTCAAGTTGTCTTCTTCGCCGGGGTTGTTTGTTTCTTCAGTTTGCAGAATTTCAGAAGTCGTCATCGCTATTTAAATATTTTTCGGACGACAGCAAAAGTTGCACCAATTTATCTTTAGAGTCGTTAAGAAAAGTTTTAAAATCTTCTTTAAAGGCTCGCGAGGCACCGACAAAGTTGGTTCCATTGTCCGAATACATTTTCTCCGGTCAACCGCTGCGTGCGACAAATCTCGAAAATGCTGCCAAAAAGGTGACAGTGCTGAGATCGCTAGTCGCCTCTAAATGAATTGCCTTTGTAGCAAAGCAGACAAAAACACAAATATAGCCCTTGGTTATGAGACAAGCGCGTCCCGTATAATTTTTGATATCATGATATCATTTTGATATGGACCCGTAAAATCAACTCCAGTAGACGCAAACGGGCGAGATAATTTTGTTCGCTCTGGGGGTAAGGATGCCATCATTTGGGTCTGTAACCGCTTGCGGTCGTTCACACAGACCTTACAGTTGTGAATAATGGATTTAATCATATTTTTTACTCTGGGAATCCAGTATTGCATTCGAATAAGTCGCAATACAAGCTGGTTCCCACCATGAATGGAAATTTCATGGGTGAACTTCGTGAGCAACTTAGAAAATTGACAGTCGTACGGTAAAACTATCGGGTGACGCTCATCATAAGAGATGTGTTCCGTCTCTGACAAACGTCCGCGAACTCTAAGCACCTTATTGTTATCTAAAAAAGGGTTTAGGTTTAAGATAGCACTCTTCGAGTCGATCAAAGTTTTGTTTGATAACTGGGTATACTCAGCAAGGTATCCCATTTTTTGGCTTTGAATAACGACTCTTCTAGTCGCATGTTTAATCTCTTGCTGCGATATTTCAACAGCTTGATGACAGAAATTAGTTTTGTGAGCTCGGTGAGTTATATGAAAGAATCGTAAAATGTACGATATAACTCGCAAGGCCCGAGGCAATGAAGAAAACCGATCTAAAATATCATTATTTTTCGTAATAGCTATATGAGCTTTAATCGATTTTGCTTCCATCGTTGTAACATACTCGTCGCTGCGGTTCGGCCACGACTTGGGCTCCTGATGTAGCCATCCCGGTCCATGCCACCACAATGAGCTTTCCTTGAGGTTCTGTGGTTCCAGCCCTCTGCTTGCTAAATCCGCTGGATTATCGGCTGAATCCACGTGACTCCAATTTTCTGTGCCCACCTTCTCGCTGATTTTTGCGACACGATTTGCCACAAAAGTGGTCCAGGCGCATGGCTGTTTACGCAACCACGCCAGCACAATGGTTGAATCTGTCCATAAAAACAGTTCATTATTATATGTTTCTAAATTAGTTACAAACGATTCAACCATTTCCGCTAGCAGAAGTGCTCCACACAACTCAAGCTTGGGCAACGACACCGTCCTGACTGGTGCGACTTTCGTTTTCGCGACGAGGAGATGGACGCATACTCTATCTTCAATCTGAACACGAATGTAAATTGCGGCTCCATATGCTTTCTCCGAAGCATCGCAGAATCCGTGAAACTGGAGCTCGCTTTTCGGAGAGAAATCTACCCAACGAGGAATCCGGATACTGCTGATGTGAGGGTAATTTTCCAAGAAACCTTGCCAAAGCTGCAAAGTCGACGGGATCCGACTTTTAAAGCTTATCATCCCATCCGATGCCATCTAACCAAACTTGTTGCATCAGGATTTTAGCGATGACAACGACCGGCGCCAACCATCCTGCAGGATCGAAAAGTTTTGCGATCGCTGATAAAACTTCTCGTTTTGAAAATGTACCTTCCTGGTCTAACGGGCGTGCATGGAAGTAGAAGTAGTCAAACTGGGCATTCCATCGAATGCCCAGTGTCTTTACGTTGCTCGTGTCCTCCAGCTCCAGGAAATCTTCACGCAACCGATGACTCTTCGGGATACCTTGCAGTACCTCATCGGAGTTGGCCGTCCACTTCCGCAAGGTAAAACCTGCTGATGCGGCCGCTTTTTCCAAGTCTATTCGAGCTTGAACTGCTGACTCCACGTCATGACCTCCCGCCAGTGCGTCATCTACGTACATATGGTGACGCAAAATTTTTGACGGTTGTGGCAAGCTGCTTTCTACATCGTCAGCTAATTGCAAAAGTGTTCGCAGCGTTGTTGACTGTTTTCAGCTGAAAATCTTGTAGATGACTCCCTGTTTGATCGCGAAAAATTATTCGCTGGAATCGCTGATGGTCTTCAGTAACAAGTATTTGGCGGTACATCTTTTCGATGTCACCATTAAATACGAATTGGAAGAATCGCCACTTCAGGATAAGCAAAGTTAAATCACTTTGCAAGACTGGCCCCGCATGCAGAACATCGTTCAAACTCACACCGTTGGATGTAGGGCTTGACGCGTTGAAGACCACCGAACCTTTGTAGTGGTACTATCTGGTTTCATGACAGCATGATGAAGAAGGTAATCATACTCCTTCTTGCAAGCTATGTTTTTATTAAGCCTCACCTCATTGCGCAGAAATTGTCGGACCGCAATATAGCGTGAATCACCTAGAGTGGTTTTCTGCGGATAACTTTCTTTAAACGGTAAAGTCACCACATACCGACCATCAGAATTGCGCCTGGTTGTGTTAACATAATTGTCCTCACAAAATTTGTCTGTGATATTGGACACAACCTTTTGAGGTATCTCCTCAAGCTCCCAAAAGGATGCTAGCTGCCGATCAATTGAAACTTCACTGAAATATGAAACGACAGACGAGGAGACAGGTTTCTGCGATGCGGTTGAAACGGCACCTGTTAAGATCCAGCCGAAAATGGTTTCTTGAGCAATAAGTGACCCAAGAATATTTCGACGAATACCGTCAAGCAGAATTTGTGAGTATAAGTCACCTCCCAGTAGCACATCGATTTGATCGCTGCAGTAAAAGCGTTTGTCTGCAAGTACAAGCTCTGGGAAAGCTTGCTGCACTAGAGGGTCCACTGAGCATGTGGGAAGATTCCTGTAATCTTTGAAAGAATAAGAGCGCTTGTGGTAAGTTGGATGGTTGGATCAATAGGTGATCCTATGACCAAAGTGCATGCTTTTTGCACTCCGGCTGACACCACATTATTAAGCCCTGAGACTTGAGCGCAAACACGATGAGTAGGAAGCTGAATAAGTCGATGCAACCTCTCAGAAATGAACGAGCCTTCTGAGCCAGAATCAATAAGTGCTTTGGCTATGAACACGTCTCCTCGATGGCAAATATTTATCATCGCGGTTCCCAGCAAAATACCTTTGCTGTTTGAGGCAAAACACGCTTGGTAGTTTTCGCGAGCGCCTGCAGATGTTTGCGATTGCTCTGCAACATGTTGAGTGGACTGTATACTCGTGCTTGGACCTCCCGCATTTGGATGACTATTTGCGCCTCTAAATTCTCTATGAAGCAACGAATGATGTCGTTGTCCACATGTGGAGCAGTTGTAGCCGCTCTTGCAATTTTTAGAAACATGGCTGGTTGATAAGCAGTTGAGACAGCAATGCAACCGTCTTGCAGCCGATGATCTGTCATTTACTGACATTGCCAAAAATTTTGGACAGAACTTCAATGCATGCTGCTGGTTTTTACACAGCTTGCAATTACTTTTCGCCACGTTTGCCTGAAAGGTGTTAACTTTCTTCACATTTTGTGGAGGTGCGTTCGGTTTTTGCCCTTTTGGCACCGCGCCTCTAAAGTCGGACACCGTTTCTAGTGTCTGAAAACGACTTGTGAGAAATTTATCAAGGTCAGCCCATTTGGGGATTTCTGCCTTGTTCTCAATCGATTGCTCCCATAAGGAGAGCGTAGTGTCAGGCAATTTTGTAGAGCACAAATACGTAAAAATAGCATCCCAGTTGTCAATATTTACTTTATGTATTGTAAGAGCGGATATACAATTATTTATGTCTCTTTGAAGTTTCTTAATTCCACTTCCAGACTCTGTCGCAACCGCTGGCAGGTTAAATAAAACTTTAAGCTGGCTGTTCACCAAAATCCGCTTATTTTCATAGCGGTCTGTCAAGTTCTGCCAGGCTGTTGCAAACCCTTCATGCGTGAGTGGAGATTTTTGAACAATCTCTTTTGCCTCTCCGCGGGTTTTCTGGTTCAAGTGAAATAGTTTTTCCACGGGTGTTAGCCGACTATTTGATATATAAATAGCCGAAAACATATCCCAGAAAGACGGCCATGTTACGTTATCACCATGAAATATTTCAGTATCACATGGTAGTAAATTTATATTGTGGCCAGACATCGGCATAACAAAACTTGAAATATCCGCTTCATTACTTTTTTTCGCCATTGACAATTTATCGCTAAGTTCGTTCATCTTAGCTAGACATCGAACATATGTTTGATAACATGTGCGATATTTGACTTTGACTAAGGTGACGTTTTCATCGGCGTCACCACTCGCTGCCACTAATTTGAGCAAGCATGCGTCATACGACGTCTTTAAATTAGTCCATTGAGACTTGAATTCATCCTCTTGAATTCGTAGAGCAAAAGTTGTGTGCTCTTCCTGAGGAATCTCATTGAAGTCTCTCTCCATATCAAAAATGGTGTCGGCATGTCTCATAAAAGAGGTTAGTTTTGCCATTATTTATTTTTTGATCGAAAAAATAGACAAAAAAAATCACCAAAAACTTTCTAATAAGTAGAAAAATCGATCGAGATCCGAAAAAAATGTAAAATTGTTTCAATTGTCAACTGAATCGACAGAAAGAAACAACTCTTTAATAAGAAGTAAAAAATATTTTTTTTTTTTTTTATAACTTGTACAAATTGTTTCTAATAAGTAGAAAAATTCCTTTTGTTTTTTTTTTTTTTTTGAATTTGTTAAAATTGTTTCCAATAAGTGGAAAATGTTTTAAAAAAAAAAAACTCGAAACAAATTCTCTAAAAAGAGAAAACCGGTTTGAAAATTTTTTTTACAATTTTAAAAATTGCTTCCAATAAGTGGAAATATTTTTCAAAATTAAATCGAAACAAAATTCTCTAAAATAAGAAAAACTGTTTTGAAAAATTTTTTCACAATTTGTAAAAATTGTTTCCAATAATTGGAAATATTTTTCAAAAAAAATCGAAACAAATTTTCTAAAAATGAAAACTTGTATTAAAATTCCAGTTTACCGAAATACCTGCAGGTAAAAAAAAACTTTACCAAATATAAAAAATTAAATTCGCGTAAAAATCGATAAACAAATTTATATATGACGACTTGGGGTTACTTTGGTGGAAATTCGGGGTAAATTCCCGAATGTTTTAAAAAAAGTGCTTAAAATAACAATCGCAATAGGTGCGATAATTTTTGAGCACGGTGGCAACTCTGTGTTGGAAATTCGGACTTAATCACTAATTAAAAATAAAAGTGCATAAAAGAATAATCGCACGGTGGCAACTCTTTTTCGAAGATCCACCAGCTGTCTCTTCTTGCTTCTCGATCTTCTTGTTATGATTTTAGTAGTTAACTCGTCGCGTTGTTTACTAAAACGAGTGTTTTGTTTTATTTTGTTTTGATCGTGTTTCGGTGTTTTCGAGTTGCTTATTTCTCTTTCTTTATTCTATTGAGTGTTAAAACAATTAAATAATATAAATTGAAAATAATATTAGTTCAATAGAATAAAGAAGTAGTGTAACAAAAATAAAAAACGCGACGAAAAAGTATATGGAGCAGCGTCAAATGCTTCAAAACGCGTGTGTGTGTGTGTGTGTGTAAACAAAGAGATTTAGTTTGTAAATAATTATAAAAATATAAACAAATGTGTGTGTAAACAAAGAGATTTAGTTTGTAAATAATTATAAAAATATAAACAAAATATTGTTTATAAAAAATTAAAAAAAAAACTAATCTCAACGACGTACGTTAGCAGAAAATTGCCCAACGTACGGACGGAAA
Source organism: Tetanocera ferruginea (assembly GCA_958299015.1). NCBI lineage: Eukaryota > Metazoa > Arthropoda > Insecta > Diptera > Sciomyzidae > Tetanocera > Tetanocera ferruginea. The sequence continues at coordinate 67,513,579 of OY282642.1, read as the reverse complement.
AATTTGTCTGTTGTGTGTAAATGTGTTTGCACCAAGGCAATGGAAACGAAAAAAAGTATGTATATGCACACAATATAATATATTGCAATACCTGCAATATAAATATGTACTTTACAACGAAGTACGTCAACGAAATAAGAAAAAACGAGATATGATAACAAAATATATGTTAATATAAGTTAATGTAAGCTGCAGGTAATTAAATATTTGTATAATTAATTTAAGAAATATTTTCCTTTTGCTATGATGTGTGTGTGTGTGTGTGTGTTTGTGTGCTTCGACGGCTCTCTGAACCAAACTTGTTTTTTTTTTATGGTTTGTTTTTTTTTCTTCTTGTTTCTATTTTTTTTGTTTTTTGATTTTTTAGCACTGATTTTACAATTACATTTTAAATAATTCAAAACAAAAAAAAACTGCCGGAGACACTGATACAACTATAATGAATTAATCAACCTACATTTTTAACTGGTGGCAATACGGTGAGTTTACGGCAATTCGGTGACTTTAATTCCTGCTTTTAATTATTTATTTCAGCTGACTTTGACGGCTTCGATGGGACCATAAACAGATTGGCTTCTGTTCCTGCAGATTTGCTGTCGCTGGCAAGCTGTAATATGAGCAGTGGTAAATAATCGCCGTCAGCCTAAATTTGCGAGTAAATTCTTGTGCAATATGTGCCCAAGAATTAACTCGCAGTTGCACGAAAAACAGAAAAGAATAACACCGTGGTAAGTAAAAGTTAATAATAATTATTTTTATTTATCACTTACTTTTTTCTTCCAATAGGTGGATAAGCACAAGATAAATAATGGTATAGATGGCACGGATGATTTATAATATTCACAAAAGGTAAGATGGTTGAAAAACGCGTCTGATACTTCCAGAAAAATGATCAAGAAGGCGGCCGCCATTAAAGAGACGAAGACACCTCCGAGGCACTTGTTCGGCTATCGAGAATCGATACTCGAACGAGTCGGTAAGTATGTATTGATCTTTTACCTTTTGTGAGCATTAATCTTATACCTTTTGCATTTAGGGTTGCGGCCTAAACAGGTAACCTTTGTCATTTCGACGAGCATGTTTTGTTCGCTTGAAATTTATTTACACTGCGCTTACACCATTCAAAGTCTGCTTAGTTCGAAAGCACAATACAAAAGAGCGTTGTTATAAAAGAGAGCGCAGTACAGCCAATATCCTGCATAAAGCTTTTGGCCTGGAAAAGATGAATCGCAATTCTGGAATACATTGTTAAGCAAATATCTGACCGCTGCTCTCCTTCTCAATATGATTTTTGAGCTTTTCATAACATTTAAGAACAGTTAAAAAAAATGGTGATAGTTGTTGACTATTTAACGTCAAAAAAAAAAAAAAAAAAAAAATGGCCATTTCAGCCCTTGAAAGGACTTTGACCGAGCTTCTTATGATCAATTGTGTTGTGTGTGTTATTAAATGTTTGCACACAATTAACCGAGAACTGGCCCTACATGTTTTATGCCGACTCCAAACGGCTAAAGTTCATGTTCTCAAGAAGCTTTACATGGCATTATTTACTCTCTGAGGTTTGCCATTGTCTGCAGAGAGGTGGTGACCGATCAGAAAAATTTGTTGATTGAAAAAACTTTTCGCCGCGACTAGGGATCGAACTCGGGGTCCGAGCGTGCTAAGCCACGCACTTAACCTGCACGCCACTGTCATCACTATTGGTGATTGTTGACTATTTAACGGCGTCAACATTAAATTTACCCCTTTATGTTTTATCAAGAAAAAGCACAACAACTACGAACTACGAGAAGCAATAGATTTTTATAGTGTCCGACCGATTATTCGGCTTCGGTAATCGGCCGATATTTTGACTTTCGGCTTTGGCTTCGGCCGAAATAGCCGATAATTTTTGCCTAATGTTTTTAGAATTTTTTGAATTATTCAGTAACTCTGTTCAAAATTCTGTATTTGAAACATTTTTCATTGTTAGTTTTTTTTTCTCACCTTTTCTGTTCTTTCATGAGTTGGTATTCTCTCGTTGCAAATTTTATTCATATGATAAATGCAGCAATTCTTATGACTTGAATTGTCACGTTTTTGCTTTTGTTGTCACCTCAAATATAAAAGCCGAGTTAAAGCTAGAAATTTATTGCCAGATGTTTTGCCAGATTTCAGTTAGTATTTCTGTAGATTTTCTCGAATGTATCGAAAATCGATTCAATTTTTCAAAATCATTAATCAATTACAGAAACATCCGAATTTTGCAGAACAACTTTGCGTTTAATGCTTTGTTTCCATGCTATCTTCAACGATCTCCCACAATCACATTTTTTGTAAGAAAGAATGAGCATGCGAACCCATGGCCGAATAATTCCAACGTAGTATTGACGTTTATGTGGTAAAAGACCTTCTGTAAAAAAATATAACAAGAAAGAGAGCGATTGAAAATCGGCCATTGTTTTTTCAGTAAGTAAACATTTGCTTATTAACTTCATTGTTTATTTTATTGTAAAATTATGAATTGTATTTACATTTGTGTTGATGATGAAATGAAGCAGCAGAAAAAACAATCTCAGCAACTGCAGATGCGTATGGCCGAAGTGAAATAAATTTTCATGAAAATTTTTGTGTTTTCGGAATGTAAGGTTATGTTTGTTTGTGTCTTTTCTTTGCTGGCAAAGATTTTATCAACATTTTGTTTTTGGTTGCAGGGAAACTGGTGATTATCAGAGAAAGAAAACCTGATAGAAAAGTATTTAAGTAGAAGAAAAGTATTCATAAGCTTCACCCACACAGCACGTCAGTGCTTTGGCGAAGTTCTATCGGGATATATGGACAGGTAATCAGTATCTAGCAGTTGATTTACTTGGCGTTGAACTAGGCTCGAAGACTCCTGTTCACACTAATGACCATGCCAACAACATTTAGCCAGGAATTAAGTCGTTACGCTCAACAGCTAGCTAATGCTTAACATCGCATTGATGCCTGCTTGCCGTTTGTGAGTTGGGCATGGGTGGCACAGGTCTTAACACATGCATTAGCGGAAAAAAATGCAGCAAATTTTGCCGAAGTGACCTGCCTGCCGTTTGTTACAGCGCCAATTTGAGGCTCTGGCTTCACGTGATGCTATGCTTGAGGGGTCGGGGGCTTTAAATACCATAGTTGTAAATTATGCCGGGTAAAGTAAATTCGACACAGTGCGGCTGACTTCGTAAATCCATTTATGCAAAGCATCAGTGTGTTTTTCTTTTAATTGGTACTTGGTAGGTTCACCAAAACTGCGCAACTGGATTGTTATATTTAAGCACGATTTAGTGCATCTGTAAGACATATCATACCGATCGCAAACGTACTTATGCAGCATACGGAGAGCATTATTAGATAATAAAATGCCCTTTTTAAATGTAGCTAGTTGGCGTTTGTTGGGCAGCAGATGTCTTCATGATGCTATCAATGCGCTCCAAGATTTGTAGTTGGTGTTCGAGCTCTGGACCGGAAGGTTTTTTACCTGAAAATATGGAAATTTCAGTTTTTGCTTTAAGGATTCTTATTACTTAATTTTTACCTCGGTCATAATACGTGTTTACATGGCAACGTATCTGATTAACTCAACTTGGCGAGGCCAGCATTATACATGTCGACATAGTCTCAAGTCGACTCAAAACCTCCAAGTGGTGTCTCCTGAAAACGGCAAACTAGTACCCGTTTAGTTGTCGGCTAATATGAGCGGTGATGTCTCCTCTGGACTATAAACTTGAGGGGTCTCTACAAGACCTTAAAAATGGAATGTGTGTAGGGTTCGAGTCCCAACCACACTAATTTCCCAATGAAAATCAAATCAGCCTCGGATATGAACCCCTACTACGTTGACGACCACCGCAAACTAAAAACGGACAATGATTTATGGATATGCACCTGGAATATCCGGACCCTTTTCAGGGAAGGTGCCGCTGTCCAACTGGCGGAAGCTCTCGAAAAAATAAAGGCTGACTTCACCGCCATCCAGGAGATACGATGGAAAGGACAAGGCTGCTCTAAGAGAGCAGACTGCGATATCTTCTACAGCTGCCATGCGAAGAAGCGCGAATTTGGATGCGGATTCGTCGTAAATCGGAAACTACGCCATCTTGTTTCCCGACTTACACCTGTGAACGAAAGGCTGGCGACAACCCGCATCAAGGCGAAATTCTTCTACATAAGCCTAATTTGCCTAATTTGCCCCCACGGAGGAAAAGGACGATGCTGTCAAGGACACCTACGCGAGCCTAGAGGACGTGTATGATCGCTGCCCAGCCCATGACGTGAAAACAGTTCTCGGCGATTTTAACGCGAAGGTCGGAAAATAAGGCATCTTTGGCTCCACTGTCGGTCAGTTCAGTCTCCACGAGACCACTTCGAACAACGGTCTTAGACTGGTCGACTTCACCGCTGCGCAAAACATGATAGTTAGTAGCTTCAGATTCGAACACCTTGATATCCAAAAGGCAACCTGACTCTCCCCGGATCAAAAAACGCGAAACCAAATTGATCATGTTGTGATCAACGGAAGGCATGCTTCAAGTGTCCCACGAAACAATTTTACTCCTATAAAGTACCTAAGAACATTCATAACAACAAATTAAAACACAACATTTGCGGATATAATCATTGTATAATACTCGTTTAAGAAAAAAAGGCGCACTTTTTTTGTTTGTATTAAGCTCAACATCAGTATAATTATATTCTTCTGAACATATTCTTATCATGACCTTATAGGAGTTTTATATCATGACTTCAATCTTATAGCAGTGTTTGTTGCTATAGTCAACATGATGAGAATATTTATATCATAAAATTATTGAGACGAAATCAAAATCTGCAAATTTAAAAAAATTAAGTGGTAAAACTCTCGGACTTATTTGGCAACCTAACGATGACACTTTTGTGTATCACTTCGCATTTGAGCCTTCACAGAGAGTTACAAAGGGTTCGGTTCTGTCAAATCTTGGCAGAATATTTGATCCTCCTGGACTTATCGGCCCAGTAGTAGTTCTAGGCAAAATATTTCTGCAGCAACTATGGAAATGTAAAATTTCTTGGGACCAAAACTTAGAAGGTGAATACGAGTTGCGCTGAACAGACTTTATATTACAACTGCTCGCACTCAACGACTACCGGGTTCCTCGACATTTTTTGACCAATAAGGTAATGAAATCCATACAAATTCACTCTTTTTCAGACAGGACGCCTACAGAGCTTGTTGCTATCTAAGAAGTCTAGATGAAGAAAACGCTGTAACAACCCGCTCAGTCAGTGCAAAGTCTCGTGTCGCACCAAAGAGCTCACTGTCGATTCCTAAGCTTGAGCTCTTAGCAGCAGAACTTATGATGAAATTAGTGGAGAAGCTTCTCAACATATTTCCCATTACAGTATCGGGCAGATTTTACTATACCGACTCAAAAATTGTTCAAGCATGGATTTCGAAGCCATCTTACACGTGGATTTGTTGCCAATTGTATAGCCAAAATACAAGAACTTACACGTATTGATGAGTGGAGCTATGTCAGCACCAAAGAAAATCCTGCAGACTTAATATCTCGAGAACTAGTGCCATCCTAGTTTTAAAAGTCATCAGTAAACTGTATGTGGCCTAGCAAGAAACCTGGGTTTCTTGCAAGTTTCATCGCCAAATTCGTTACAATTAAAACCTCAACAGATAAACGATGACGAAACACCAGAGCGAAGACGCAACAAGCTCGTATTTCTTTCACTAAAGCCCACATTACTGACTTGACACCAACTGTTTCATATCATGGGTCCTTGCAGAAATTAGAACGCATTTTTGCGTAATGTATTTGTTCTATAACAACATTAGACGTCACGCAGAACAGCGGCAAGTCGGCCCTCTCAACATTACACAGATCGATGCAGCGCTATTCAAATTAATAATTAACAGTCAGCGCTGTCATCTCCTTGCGGACTATAAATTCCTTCTTGAAACTGGAAGTGTCGAACGGTCCAGCTCAATTAGAAATTCATCACCTTTTCTGGATGATGAAGAAGTTCTTCGAGTTGGAGGACGTTTACACCATAGTAACTTATCTTATGATTCTAAGCATCCAATTATTTTGCCAAAAAATGTGAACTAACAAAACTTTTAATTTTTTATTATCATTTTAAGCACTTTCACGCTGGTGCGCACTCTTTTTGCAATCCTAAGGCAAACTAATTGGCCGCTTGATGGTTTACATATCTGCCGAAATGCTTTCGTTCAAAGCCAACCAAAAATGGGCAGTCTTCCTAAGGATAGAATTACTCAAGGACGTCCATTTGTAACCACTGGAATTGACTTTTGTGGCCCAGTGTACATTCAGTCTAAAATTCGCGGCCGTGCACCAATCAAAGCATATATCTGAATTTTTCTGTGCTTTACGACAAACGCGGTGCATATCGAAACAGTCAGCGACCTGTCTACACCTGCTTTTATTGCTGCCCTACGCCGATTTATTGACCGTAGGGGAATGTGCAAAGCATTTTGGTCTGACAACGATACTAATTTTCTTGGGGCAAAAAATGAATTATCCGAACTCCGAAAATTGTTCGAGAGTGTAAATCACAAAGCTGAGATATTTAAAATTTGTCAAGAAGATCGTATAGACTGGCACACGATTCCACCAAGATCACCCCATTTTGGCGGCTCGTGGGAGGCTTCACTGAAACAGACCAAACATCACTTAATGCGAGAAGTAGCCAAAGCAATTTTAACTTTTGAAGAGATGATTACAATCACCGCTCAAATAGAAGCAATACTTAATTTGAGGCCTCTTACACCGCATTCGTCTGATTCCAAGTTTTTTGGAATAGATTACAACAAGTTTTTTGGAATAGATTGTCGAAAAAAATACTTGCACTTGCTCCAACAACGCCATAAATGGACCACAAACAACGAACCTTTAAAACAGTGGTCATCAACTTATGTTTTCCCATAGCCCACGGGCATCGTGTGTTTTAGAGCTTTTGAACACGAAGTTGCATTCGGCTCGCTGTCGACGTACACTGCGTAAAAGCTTGTTTTTTCTGCTGTGCTTTCAAGTTTTAGTCAGTTTGTTTTTTGAATATAAATATTTTGCAATGTTTCAGGAAAGATGGTGTTTACAATTTTTATTAGCTGACAAGTTTTACTGTGAATCACAATTTATGATATGCTTTTTTCGTCGAACTTATTAAAACATTGTCTTCAGTAATTTTTACCATAATTTTATCTCTTTTGCTCTTTTCTTTGTTTAAACATCTATTCTCTTATTTGACATGCTTTTTTAATATCAAGAAACAAACACAAAATAAGAACACAATATTATAATGTTAATCAACTACACGAAAATATTTGCTTAAGCCAAATGGTGCGAGAGCTTTTGAAAACTTTTTGTTTCAGTGTAAAGCTCTGCACTCGGAAAGCTCTCATTTTTGGTGTTTGAACCGTGCGTTGATGACCACTGCTTTAAAACCAAATGAACTAGCCGTAGTGCAAGATGACAACTGGCCACCTTACAAGTGGGCTTTGGCCAGGGTTGTTTCTACTGTACCTGGTCATGATGGAGTTCATCGCGTAGCCGAAATAAAAACTCAGAATGGTCTCTATACATACCCGCCTGTGACCTCAGATAATCCCATTTCATCCGATTGGCCATAGAATCACCCATTTTGGTCCAAATGTTCCATTGAACCCATAAAAGTGCCAATGACCCGCCTGTGACCTCAGATAATCCCATTTCATCCGATTGGCCATAGAGCCATCCATTTTGGTCCAAATGTTCCATTGAACCCATAAAAATTCCATGGAACCCTAGACTGTTCCAACGAACCTCCTATGACCTGAGATAATCCCATTGCATTCAATTGGCCATAGAATCATCCATTTTTGTCCAAATGTACCAGTCATCCGTTAAAGTTGCAATGACCCACCTGTCACCTCCATAGCAGATTTGTATTAGTTAAAATACCTTTCATCAAAATTGGTTTGATAGGTTGTTAATGGTAATGCAATAATAATGCATTATTTACAATGCGTTTTAATGATAATGTAAAATCAATGCATTATTTGCCATACAATTTAATGCTAATGGAAAATTAATGCATTATTTTGATGAGAAAATAATTTATTGTAAAAAACAATGCATTAAAATTGCAAAATTTAATGGTAATGAAATTATTTTTACATTAAATTAAATTTTTATTAATTTAATGGTAATGTAAAATTAACGCATTTTGCCCAGGTCTGATATTAATTCTTTACTGATAACTATACCATGTTGCCAATAATTTTTTTAACCAGTAGCTTGTTTCTGTAACTTTTGTCACCACAGTTCTCACCATATTTTCTCACTTCGACGTCATTCTCACTTGCACCGTCTCTGCAACAAAATGAGATTAATCTGTGAATTGTCTCGCCTGCTTCGATTCTACATTCATAGGAATTCAATAGCCTCAGTGTTTCTGTAAACAAAAATATGCGACTCGAGTCGGTTGAAGTAATATCTAAGAGTATTCATGCAAAGCGACAAGCTTATATTTATTATTATTATCAGGCAGATTGTGTGAGCGTCCCTTTAAGTCGATTGTGCAGTTGCAGGGGGAGCTATGACCACGGTCATATTTTGTATACGATGATTTAATCTTAAGACACTTAGCGGTAAAATAGAAAAGATCTGAAGTGGCATTCCAACGACTTTATAAAGTTTTGGCGCAGCTTATATCTTCTAACTTTAAAAAGTCTTCATTGAAAAGATGCTCTGTAGGTAGGTCTGCCAAAATGCTTGAAGCATTGGCAGTCCATTTTCGGAAAGTAAAATCTGCATAGTCTAAAGCAGCTATAATCTTATTTCTAGCCTTTATTGCGCTTTCCACATCGTGATCTTTAGCAAGAGCATAATCGACATATGTGAAATGTCGCAAAATTTGAGCAGCAAGAGGATATTGACTGTTTTCGGGTTATAATCCATCATCAGCAGAATGTTTTGGATCAACAAGAATCTGGCGGTACATCTGCTGGATGTCACCATTAAAAACATATTTGAAAAACCGCCACTTCAATCTGAGGAGCGTCAAATCAGCTCGAAGAACTGGTCCTGCGTGCAGGACATCGTTCAATTTCACTTTAATGACTAAATTATGTTGTAAAGCTGGATATTTTGTTACAAGGCATAGGACCTGTGAAAATCCAGCCGAAAACTGTTTCTTGCGCCAAAAGTGATCCAAGAATATTGCGTTGAATGCCGTCGAAAATGATGGCATGGTACAAATCGCCAAGATAAGTACATCAACTTGATCACTTTTGAATAAGTGCGGGTCTGACAGTTGTAAGTCCGGCAAACTCTTGCACAAAGAAGGATCAATGGAGCATGACGGCAGATTTCCAGCTAAGAGTGACAGCACAAAATGCCGTAGCTTCTATTTGAAATTGCCTGTTAGCTTCTGCACTCTTTCAGATACGAACGTACCTTCAGAGCCAGAGTCGATCAGAGCTCAAGTTGTGTACGCTGATCCTAGGTAACATGCGGTCAACATTACTGCACCAAGCAATACGTACTTGGTAGTGGTTGCGAAGCATGATTGAACGTCATTGCTAGTGGACTGTATTTGGGTAGAATACGATTATGTGTTAGAGCCGAGGGGGTTCGGTCTAGAGCTCGACCTACTTTAGTCAACACTCGAAGCAAGGGATAGGGGTGGACTCGCGTCTTGATGCACGAGAGTATTATGACGTTGTTTGCACTCTTTCGACTCATGAGAACGCAATTGATGCAATGCTTAGCAATTGAGGCAAAACTTATTTTGGCGAATCATTGCTAGCCGATTTCGAGTATCCATTCTCAAAAAACGATGGCAAATTCGAAGTGCATGCTATTCGGTAAAGCACAGCTTACAATTCGCTGAAGTAATTTTAACTTAGGAGTTATTTAATTTTTTACCAGAGATGAATTGCTCTGGTTTGGTTTAGAGTTGGAGGAAGATGTGGTGAAGTTTTGTCTAGGTATTGCACCGCTCGCTAGAGCTGCGAATATAAGACACGGTTTCATAACTTTGAAACCGACTTGTGAGGAAGGAATCGAGATCAGTCCATTTTGGAATCACGTTTTTTTTTCGAAGTAGACTGCTCCCATAAGGAAAGCGTGAGCTCTGGCAAGCTTGTCGAGCATTGGTAAACAAAGATTGCATCCCAGTTATTGATATCAATGTTGCGAATTTTTAAAGCAAAAATTATAATAAATATTCTCTTTGGAGCTTTTAAAGTTCTGTGCCACATCCTTTTGGTACATGAGGCAGATTTAATAATATTTATACCCTAAACCTGAAAGGTCAGGGTATATTAACTTTGTGCAAACGTTTGTTACGCATAGAAATAAGCGAGTCCGGTATAGAAAAGTATATATATTCTTGATCAGTCACCTCGCGAGTCGATTTAGCCCTGTCCGCCTGTCTGTCCATCCGTCCGTCCGTCTGTGTGTTTTCCGTAAACACAGGATAAGAAGGAGTTGAGATAATTGCATGAAACTTGGTACACATGCGCACATGGACCCAAGGATCTGCACTATTAAATATTTTTGAAATCCGCCCACGAACACGTCTACCTCATATACAACTAAAAAATTTAAATTACTGTATAGAAGGTTTTGTTAAAGCTACAGAAATGAAATTTAATATGTCTGTATTTTACAACGTCCACACAAAAAATAATTTTGAAATTCGTGGCCCGAGCAAAGAAAAAATGGGAAAAGCCAAAATAATAGTATTAAATAGCTGGCAATTCCTAAGGCCGCGTGCAAAGTAAACGCCGATACAGACAGATAGGCATACAGGCAGACCAGTGCGACAAAAAAAATTGCCTTCATACAATTTCATATAAACCTGCTCAAAGTGTGCAGAGTAGTAGCAGGCAGATCAGATCACGTCAGGCGTGAAAGCAGGCTAGCTCAGGTTTCTCGCAGCTGATTATTAGCAGGTTATGTTATTTTGAATAGTTTTTTTAATATTTTTAAGGAAACAGCATTTTAGCGCATCATTTACAAATTAGGAATAGTTATTGATGATAATTTTGCAATTATTGATTTAATTGGTCTTCTCTCATAAAGAACTCTGCATTGTTTTTAATATTATTTTGAGTGCAAGAGTACTCAACAAATACAACAAGAACCAAATACTAATTTCTTACAAGAAATGCCTGTATTTGTCGTGGGTAACAAATTACACAAATAAAACAAAATAAAAATATGAACCAAAGGCAACAAAAAACATTGGATTTTATTTGTGAGCTTTTTATGATGTGGGCGTTATTTGTTTCTGCGAAATTTGAGTAAAATTTGGTAGATAAAGATGGATATTGACGTGGAAACTCTCATCGGTGAAGTTAATTCGCGCCAAGCCTAGTGGAATCAAGCCAATAAATCTTACCATAACCACATAATTGCAGATTACTTATGGTAAAATATAGCAAAATATATGAAAACACCAAGTAAGATCGTTCTATAGCATGCAAGTTAACGTAACCGTTGCATTTTCCAAATTATAAGATCGTATGATCTAGAAAAGAATCATATATCATAATCGTATGATTTTTTATGAACAAAGTCCAATTATAGGAATAAGAATAAGCATAGAATTAAGAGTATAAATAATGGAGTCAAGCTAAAATAGCATCTTCAGTTTGTTCAATTCAGTTCAGATCTTCAGTTTTGTTCAAGTTTCGGTGCAGTAGTGTTCAGTTAAGACTCAGTTTAGAGTAAGTTATATTAAGTTATATGAAAGTAATGTTAAGTGAAAATATTATTTATTTTTTACTAAAATAAAAAGTAAAAAATGTAATTTGCAGGTATTATTATCTACGCACTCTTTCCTATCATCTTTTGGGACTAAGAACAATTACAACAAAAAATCCAAGGGCAGAGTGTTGAATTAAACAACAGCAGCGTCCACGCATTTGTTGATGTGAGTGCAATGGTTGGTTTAAGATGACGTCGATAGAGATTTGTGTTGTTTTGGTATATTTTGGTTTTTGCATAAGCGTGGCAGAACATTTATGAATAAAAAAACACATTTTTTATAAACGCCATAACTGACGCCTTCATATAAGCATGAAAAATAGAGAAAAATAGCAAAAAATATAAGCAATCATGTTAATATCGCACTGTTCTAATCTGATCTGCTTCTCGTATTAACTCTGCACGGCTTAGTTTTTGGGCAGCTTGCTGTTTGCCCCTGTCTGCCCGTCTGTCTGAATCGCCTATGACAGACTTTTACTATGGACGCGGCCAAAAGTAACACCAATCGGCTATTAAATTAAAAACATAAACTTTGTTTAATTATGTATAGGAAAAGTCGTATTTTACTTCGTGTTTCTAAGTTTGATATTTTTTTCCTAGTTCCGCCCTTTCCTTCCAGTCGATCCACTGTGCGTCGTGACAAAATGAATATACCATTTACGCAGCTACGCATACTGGGTATAAAATATCGTAATTTTTCCATTAATTTAAAAGTTTGTTCAACAGGCGGCACAAAGCGGTACCAATTTATATATGGAGGATTAAACAAATATTATTCTCATAGAGCGTTTTTTGCTTGAGTTCGGGCGAAATTTTAAAAATTTACCGAAAGTTGAAAAATTCGCTGAGAATAAGGTTTCCGGATTTCAGTTACAGTGTTCAACAGACGAATTTTAAATTGAGATAAAGTTGGTGGCTGAATAATATCTTAATTGTGCTTAAAAACAAAAACGTAACTTATAATCTTTAAAATTTTGCTTGCAGGACAGTTACAAAGTTAAAAAATAATGGGGTATTTACAATTCGGAGATCTTTATTGTGCTCTTATGCAAATATAAAAAAGCCCAACAATTTGTGAGCACACCCCATACATTGACCTAGCATTTGAAGTTGACTGAGTTCAACAAGCTATGATTTGTTTATTAAGTTTTATTTTTTCAAAAGGTTAAAACAAAACTTGTAACGATTACGGATTATTTCCCTTTTTCTCAACTCTTTGGTTGATGTTATTTTTTTTAATTGAATTTTAAATTTAAAATAATTAAACGAAATTGCTTTGACAGTTGACAGATGCTTCATTGAGATTGTCACCAACACGGTTGTACCAAATATTTGTGTTAAGTTTAAAAATCCACGAAGGGTCTTAATTTTATCAGGTGTTTTTATAATTTCTGTTATCAGAAGTGAACGCTTCATAATATCTAAGAAATTATTGAAATTCATCATGTGACGGGATATATTTAATCAATTGCGTTTTATAATAAATAAGTCGGTATAGCCCGTTTCAAAAGAGAAAAACTTTTTTTGGTTTCATTTTTCGATGCGCAGTGAGAAATTATTTCTAAAGCTAGAATATTTTTTGAGCGTAGTTTATTGCTCTTTTTGTACTGTTTGCTGAACTTTGTTTTTTTGTGTGTTTTTTACTGTTTTTTGACACAGTCCTAAAAAACCACCGATAAATTTTATTGTGTTATGACGAAATCTGTTTTGCGTCGCAGGATATCACAGCCGAAGCCTTAAATCCTTTTTTGAACTTTATATTTAAAAATAAAATATTTTTTTAAAAAAAAAAATTGTGAAGAGAAATTCCGACTGCCAAATTATTTTCTGACATAAATTTTTATTTTTATATCAATTTTGATTGGTTGATTTTGAAAAATAATATTCAGTACTTCCGCAGCGCAACTGCGATGAACAACAACACTCAGGAATATACAATAAATTTTTTTCATAAACTTTGCTGCTCAGAGAATATTAAATTTTATTTTTATTGTCGACCAATCAGAATGAAGAACACTCTCGAAATTATTTTCTTATTCTCAAACATGCGCGAAAATGTTGTTCTCTTTTGAAACAGGGTATGCTCAGAAGTGAACACAATTTCCCATCTCTATTTTTTGCTGTCAAAAATTCACAAAATATACTCAAGAGCAAAAGCAAAAGAAATACAGGGTATCGTCAATGTACTTGTGCAAAAGAGCTCAATTTTGACAGAACGTTTTTTGTTATTGGAGAGCTCTTTGTTACTTTTTTACACTTTTGCAAAAGAGCACAGCAAGGAGCAACGGATTGTGAATACCCCTAATGTTAAATTGAAAATATTTGCGCAGAAAGTAAAAAAAGTATCATAAATATGTTATGATACTCAGAATGTATCAATATATAGAAAAACTGTAACCGAAATTGAAAAGCTTTTACAATTATCAATTTAAATCGTAAAAAAATTAATTAGATTACATACTTTGCATTTGATAGTTTTGAGCGCTCAAACGTTAAAATCTTAGATAGCCTCTTCTATGCTTTTATGATTTTTCTAATTCAAGTCTTGGCATTTGGGGCGCCGAAAAAATATTTTTCAATCTAGCCCAACCCTATAAACTTTGTTTCGCCAGTCCAGAATACATTTTTTCAAAATTGATCGTCTGTATTCATGGGCCTTTGCAAACGCTAAGCGATCCTTCAATTTTTTTTTCAAGACCTTTCTTCGGTTGATGCGTCCATAAAGATTAGCTTCATATAGTCTTCTAGATACTAATTTTCTTAATTTATTTCTCTCATAATTCGCTTCGCTGACTTAAAAGGATCAGCCTTAGTTTTGCGAACTATAAGTCTAACAGTAAACACGGTGGTTTTACGCGGTCTAGGATTGCGTGGCTTATTCTCAAATTTTTTGAACCATTTAATTTAACCAACATGGGTGCATTAAAGACCATTTAATGCGAAATATTGAGAACTAGTATCGCCAGTGGTCGAAATTCGACCAATTTTTTGTTTGTCTATTTATAATTATAAGAAGACAAAGCGATATGGTTAAAATAAGTTCGAGGCTATAACTTTTAATTGATTGGATGTATCAAGCTATTTCCTGCAAAGAAATTATTTTGAATTTTATAAATTTTTCTTAAAAAAAATTTTATTTTGTCAAAAAAATCATGGGGGTAGCCTCTTTAGCAATTTTTGATGGCACGGATAGTTTAATAATTAAGTGTAAAGACAAAATAACTATAACTTTTAACTGATTGGAGAGATAAAGGCTTTATATAAATTAAATTGGAATTTTATTAATTTTTAAAAAATAGAAAAACATTATAAAAAAATTAATATTTTTAAAAAAACCATAGGGGTAGGCTTGGTTTTTTAATGACATGGATAGTTTATTAATTTAGTGTCAAGACAAAAAAAATGCACCTGAATTGCGCTACACACTTAAAAAGAAAATCAAAAATACAAATTTGAGTTCGGGTGCATTCAGAAATGCAAAAAAATGCGCAAACTGCTTTTGCAGTAAAAGCAGAACGTTCGGAAATGTCAAAAAACGTAATTTTTGTATCAAGCGTCACTCATCATTTGCATCAAAATAATTATTACTGCGCATACTGCAAATCGTGATGCATTTCCGAACATACCCTTCATTTAAGGGAAAGTATAATTGAATATGGGCGAATGTTTGATAGCAGTGCTGCCATTTCCTAATGCGCAGCTTACAAAACTTCTCACATATATCCACACAAAAAAAAACACAGTTCATGTGCCAAATTTCGATCTTCGAATTCCTGAACTCAAGCTCGCCCTGAGAGAAAGAAAAACAGTAAAAAATCAGGCGCGCTTCTTCGGCAGTTTTTTTTACTCGGACGTGTTCAAGGAGAGTGAAAATGAGAAAAAGCATTATAAACACCAATACGACAGCTGTGTTAATATTTGTCCATTTCACTGTTACGCTCGCATTTACTTTCTGTAAGCTACAACAGCGATATTTAACAGAGCTATGTCGGCATTTATTTCGAGGTTTTTTTCTGAAAAAACCCATTGGGGAAAAAGATGTTTTTACACTCAAAAAAATACTGTAGTAAAATTTACTGCAAAATGTGTATTTAATTCATAAATATGTAGTTTTATTTACTTTTAAATACATAATTAGTTATTCAATATCTTTTTACTACATTTGCATTTAAATAAATAATACTACACGATAAAGTTTCATGCAGCAAGTTCTTGCTCAAATGTATTTATTCGTAAAAAGAAAATACTTAAAAAAAAAAAAATTGTAGCAGTCTGTTTTTTTTTTTTTGTTTCAATATATAAAGGCCCAACCAAGTTATGCGTAAGCATACAAAAGCTAGAGAGCAAAAGAACGTACTTGCTCAGCAATATATTGCGTCGCCCAAGTTGTGCGTAAGCAATTTTTCGTTCAGTTTCTCAATTTTCGTTTACTTTTCAAAACTTGAGTGTGAGCGCTTTCGAAACACTTACGCATCGAAATTTTATTAAAAGTCAGTAACAAATGTATGTTTTAGACAGGATTTATTTATTAAGCGGGGTTTGTATTGAAATTGACCCCTATTTTCAATCATAAAGCATGGATAAATGTACCTACTTAAAAAAAATATTTTTTTATGATTTTAGTTGGCAATCTTTTTCGACAAAAACAAATTATTTTTTATTTGTCATTTCATTCGAATCGATTTATATTGAAATTTTTTTTCATGCTTACTTCGTTTTTAACTAATTTTGGAAAAGTGTGTTTTTGAACTTTTGTATACTTTTCGTTGCCTTCTCTCTGAAACTTTTTGATGCTTACGCATAACTTGTTTGAGCCTTAAAACATAAATTAAAAACTGAAAAATTTCATTGAAAACATTAAAAAAAAAACAAGAAAAATACAAATAAACAGAAATAAAAGCAAAAAACTACAAATACCAAGAGGCGTCTCTTCTTCAGCGACCTAATAGTTGGTAAGCTTAAAATAAACTTTTATTTATGCTATGACATTTTACTAATTGAATACTCTTATTGACAGGAACTATTATTTATACTGCTGCGGTACATATATATGCTTCCAGAGTTAACACAGGTTGGTGACCATTTTGGCAGGAATCAGGGCCAGTCATTAGGCATAATATAATAATGTGGTCTACAGCGCCCAAATGAATAGTGTATATAGAAGCATTACCACAAAAATAACGACCAAGTGGCAGGTTTTGCAGCAAGTTGTTATTATTAATTTTTATTCATTTCCACTTTGTACTTAATATATTGTATTGAAGTATTACAATTATATAAATTACAATGAAATCTAAAATAAAAAAATAAATTTTTTATTTGAGTATAATGAAATGCCAAATACTACAGATGTAGTAAAAATAACTACACATGTAGTAAAAAAAAAAAATTAAATTCTTCATGAAAATAATTGAAATTTTGATTTTTAATTAAAATAAATATGTAATAAAATTAACTACAGTTGTAGTAAAATTTACTGCAATAAAATAAAAATAAAAATGTAGTTAAAATAAATAAGCTTATTTAGTATTAATAAATACATTTTTAGTTGGACAGTGAGGTACTACTTTACATTTATTTTTAATACATTTTTATTTATTTTAACTACAGTATTTTTTGGGCGTACGTTTCCTTGGAATTACCTGGGGCCTCGGTAGTCGAGTGGTTAGAGTGCTTCACTGTCAATACAGAGGTTCCTGGTTCGAATCCCGGTCTAGCCATGGCCCTACGCTTTTACTTACTTACTTAGATGGCGCTTACAACCGTTGGTCGGTTTTGGCCTCAGCCGGTAGGCCATTGGCTCCTGCGGCTTTGTTGTTTTTAAGCCGAGCTATAGCTGTTAAGACCTCGTTTTAGTCGAGCAGAGGAACTTCAACGAAGTCATCCATAATTGGGGTTTCCGGGATATCATCTCCACTGGTGGGATTGTTGTCAGCGTCGCCATTTAAAAGACTAGATAAGTGTTCCCTCCATAACACCAGTGTGCTCTGAATATCTGTCACTAGATTCCCATTCTCATCCTTGCAGGAAGATGCTGCGGTCTTAAAACCATCAGCCAGGCGTCTTATTTTTTCGAGTCTCATTCCTGTCGCCATGCGTCTCTCTTTCCTCCTCTTCTCTCGGTATCGCTCCATAACAGCACGCGTTACAATCGACTGCAGGGTGGCTTTCTAGGCGATGTCCTTTTCTGCAGTAGCGTTGCGACACTTCTGATCGT
The DNA here is from genome assembly GCA_958299015.1 of Tetanocera ferruginea. Lineage (NCBI taxonomy): Eukaryota > Metazoa > Arthropoda > Insecta > Diptera > Sciomyzidae > Tetanocera > Tetanocera ferruginea. Next base: position 67,495,585 of record OY282642.1, on the reverse strand, counting down.
GCCACTGGTTTCGGCGAGGGCGGTGGTAGCCTATCACCTCTTCGGCATCCGTATGCATAGAGTGGGATATGTGCGTCCACTGTCCGCTGCAGCTTGTCGATGTTTAGCTTTCTTTGTGTAGGATTGCGAGCATTCTTAGCTGCGCACAGACGTGTGCGGATCTTGGCTGCGACAAGATAATGTTCGGAGTCTATGTTGGCACCACGGATCGTGCGTACGTCTAGTATACTGGAAGAGTGCCTTCCGTCAATCAGAACGTGATCAATTTGGTTGCATGTTTTTTGATCAGGGGACAGCCAGGTGGCCTTATGAATATTGAGATGCTTGAATCTAGTGCTACTAACGACCATGTTTCTTGCTGCGGCGAAGTCAATCAACCTCATTCCGTTATCGGATGTGTTGTCGTGAAGGCTGAACTTTTCGACTGTTGGACCAACTATGTTTTCCTTACCCACCTTGGCGTTGAAGTCACTAAGCACGATTTTTATGTCATGACGGGGGCAGCGCTCGTATGCCTCTTCAAGGCGCTCGTAAAAACTTTCTTTGCCTTGAAGCGGATTATGGCAAGTCGTTCGTTCACAGGAGTGAATCGCAGGACATGATGCCGTATTCTCTTGCCAACTACAAATCCGCATCCAAACTCGTGCTTCTCCACATGGCCGCTGCAGTAGATACCAGAGGATGCTTGCCGTAAGCAACCATGTCCCTTCCATCGCATTTCTTGGATTGCAGTGGTATCAGAATTATATCTTTCCAAGATATCACTCAGTTGGATAGAGGCACCGTCCCAATTTAGGTTTCGGACATTCCAGGTGCATATCCGTAAATCATTATCAGTTTTTCGTTTGCGGTAGTCGTCATCAGATTTGGGGATCATTCTTTTATTTATTCTTAAACTTTTTACTGAGATAGTTTTATTAAGTGGTGGGCTTCAAACCCGACGCACAACCTTTGCTTGATGGCCAAAGGAAGCCCGCCGCTCAGATTCGCCGCCAAAGTTTATCGACCCACGCGGAGGTTTGAGTCGACTTGAGACGATTTCGACATGGATAATGCTGGCCTCGCCAAGTTGAGGCAGTCAGACACGTTGCCATGTGAAGATCGCCCCCCCTTATCTCCCTTTAAGCGGTAAAACGCGTTTACCTTTCTTTAATTCTTTCCTCATTTCTAATCGACTGAAATTGAAAATTCATCAATATATACGACTTTGGAAGTTGTAGTTGGTGGTAGAAATGTTTTTGGAATGACATTACTTAATAACTCGAATTGACTGAGGTAAAGGCATAACTCTTGCTTCAGCTTCAAATTCACATGCTGATATAGCCCGCCACACATACAACATTCTACACTTGTTTCTCTTGATTTCACTTTCTCTCCTACTTATCTATCTCCCCATTGCCGAACCAAGGCAGACTTGACTGAATAGGTTTGACACCTGAAATCCATATTTCAAAGCAAAAAAAAAAATAAATGTTAATGACATCCTATTCGAATTAAAATATTATTCTGCACTTCTACCCAAAAATACCTTTTCATCGATATAAGCATTATGTAAATATATTGACATTAACACAGTTAAAAGTTTACCCAAAACTTTTTGTTTGCGTATTAATATATTCAACTTCAGCCAGTTTTTACCTTTTCGACCAAGTTCGTGAATAAAAGCGTTTTTTCGGAGTGCAATTTTTTATACGACCCATTATAATCAGAATTGGATTATTCACTGAATAAATAACTAAAATTTGTACTTACATCCGATCTTGTTAACTCCTATTAACGAATTAACATGTGTGCTATTTATATGACTACTGCAGATCGTACATGCCTATACAAAAAGCAAATAAAAGTAAGTAACGAAATATCTCTCTCGGAGCTTTATACAATGTTACATTGGGGTCTCAAAATATAGTTACAGTTGATGAATGCATTACCATGTTCAAACGAAAAGTTAAAAAAAAAAGTAAAAATTTGTGCTATTTATGTGTACATTAGACCGTACCTCAAAAAAAAAAGTGCGCCGTAAACCAGCGAATATGACGCATTTGTGCAAGGCAATTACGAAAAAAAATTTTTTTTTTTTTTTGACCGAACGTAGGGGTCGCGCATTGACATATTTCTTCATAACTCTGGTGTTTACAGTCGGATTTTAAAGTTTGGTACAACAATGTTTTTGTCTCAAGAAGATCAATATGACCTCTTTAGAAGTCATTGACCTCAGGTGTACCGTTCTAGTACTTACCCTCCAGATCTCAGTTGCTACCATCCTAATGTACCATCCTTATATTAAAAAAATAAAGCTCTTAAAATATCATTAATCTTTTGCCCAGGAAGTATATCAAAATTTCAAGCAGAACTATTTTTAAAAAATTTTTTAAAATTTTTTGCCGAACGTAGGGCTCCCTTTTTTCATTTTCATCATATCTTCGGTATTAAAAGTCTGATCATATTGAATGACATATCGATGTTTTTGTTTAAAAGAGACCAATTATTTTTATTCCAAAATAAAAAAAAAATATTCCTACAAGTCCTTGGAAGGTCTTTAATTGATTTTGAGGAACTTTAAAGCTCGTAAAGAGCTCTAAAAAAGGTTTCAACGCTATTTTTGTTGTGATTTTTTAAATGTACAATGGATTATTAGTTTCACAGCCACATCGAAAATATCAATTTCAAACACTGGCTATTGCAATTCGTGTTTCCCCGTGAAAAAACAGTTGAAAATTGCGTCTGTCTAATATTTATTTCAAACGAGAGTTTTATAGAGTTTTGATCATTTTCAATAAAAATCGAACAAAAAACATTTAAAAAACAAATGTCTTTTATTGCGAGTGACTTAAATAATACCAAATTTCTAACGGAGTATGATGTTATAAATTTTTTATTGTATCTGCGGCATAACAGTGATAAAAGTCGAAAGTTGGATGTTTTTAAATAAGAAGCTGTTAGAAATGTAATCGTTTTGTGGCAACGCGCCGGCATACCAATTATAATCCTAACGGCGGTTCGGAAACGTGTTGATGTACTTGTGAATACCTATTATACAATTTCTAAAAATCGATTGAGATATACCCTGAATGATTGGAATAAATTGTTTAAAATTTCGATTTGTTTTAAAAATCCATCAAATTTTGACGTGATTCAAGTTGGCTATATTTCTGACAGCTCTCGAGTTTTGATAAAATGTGGCCCATGCGTTGTTCATCGGTGACCGCCGAAGCAGATTCATTTACTACATGAACAACACGTTCGGTGTTTTGAGAATGGCATGGATAAGCTGTGAAGTTATATAGGTTTACTATAAAAATTAATCAAATTAAGTCATTTTCATTGTGCGAACCTGGTAATTTGATTAATTTGTTTGAATGTTGCAATGATTCTTGCTGGTCTTAACAAAATATTCTCCGGGTGCGAGAAGTACGCATTGTTTTTTATAAAAGGACTAACTGCCAGTTGAATATCTTATGACTTATTGTTTAACTTTCGACTTTTATCACTGTTATGCCGCAGATACAATAAAAAATTTGTAACATCATACTCCGTTGGTAATTTGGTATTATTTAAGTCATTCGCAATAAAAGACATTTGTTTTTTAAATGTTTTTTGTTCGATTTTTATTGAAAATGATCAAAACTCTATAAAACTCTCGTTTGAAATAAATATTAGACAGACGCAATTTTCAACTGTTTTTTCACGGGGAAACACGAATTGCAATAGCCAGTGTTTGAAATTGATATTTTCGATGTGGCTGTGAAACTAATAATCCATTGTACATTTAGAAAATCACAACAAAAATAGCGTTGAAACCTTTTTTAGAGCTCTTTACGAGCTTTAAAGTTCCTCAAAATCAATTAAAGACCTTCCAAGGACTTGTAGGAATATTTTTTTTTTATTTTGGAATAAAAATAATTGGTCTCTTTTAAACAAAAACATCGATATGTCATTCAATATGATCAGACTTTTAATACCGAAGATATGATGAAAATGAAAAAAGGGAGCCCTACGTTCGGCAAAAAATTTTAAAAAATTTTTTAAAAATAGTTCTGCTTGAAATTTCGATATACTTCCTGGGCAAAAGATTAATGATATTTTAAGAGCTTTATTTTTTTAATATAAGGATGGTACATTAGGATGGTAGCAACTGAGATCTGGAGGGTTAGTACTAGAACGGTACACCTGAGGTTAATGACTTCTAAAGAGGTTATATTGATCTTCTTGAGACAAAAACATTGTTGTACCAAACTTTAAAATCCGACTGTAAACACCAGAGATATGAAGAAATATGTCAATGCGCGACCCCTACGTTCGGTCAAAAAAAAAAAAAAATTTTTTTTCGTAATTGTCTTGCACAAATGCGTCATATTCGCTGGTTTACGGCGCACTTTTTTTTTTTTGCATAGTGGGTGGTACGGTCTAGTGTACATGGTTGTAAATATAGACCGCGACTTCCACTCAGCACCTAAAAGTTTCAAGATCAACATGAATAACTCAGGAATTGTAATTACCCTACACTGCATAGCGTATCACCAGTGATACATAATTGTTGAATTGAATTAATTTAAGCACCGCTGTAAATTTTGTTAAAGTTCCTCTTTTATTCGTATTATAATAGTTCTTTACGCAAAAAAAGAGAGTCCCATTAAAAATATTTTATAGTGTAGCAGTGCGAGGTGACAAAACAATACATTTTTCTGTAGCGATAAGTGTTAAAAGTGCAGAATACAAAAGGTAAGTAAAATGCACCTTATTGAAAAAGTGCGGTTTCGATAAGAATATTATCATATCTTATTATCATTTTGGATCAACTTTTTATATGTTTACTGTGCTTAGAAAGATAAATCTGTTTAGAAAAAAGTTTTTATAAGCAAAATTAAAAAAAATCATTCAGTGTAGGAATAATTTCTATAGTACTTGAAAACTTCCTATCAATCGGCACAGTAGTTTTGGAGTATTGCCATCACTATCTCCACCCCAGCTCTGCATCATATCTGTTTCAAATTTTGTTAACGATTTTATTTTTATTCAAATATTACATGGTGTGAAATTGCATCCAGAGTGAACGGTTACATAAGAACCCCTGACAAAATATGTTTGCGGTAAAAAATGTTTACTAATATAAAAACACTTTGGTACGTATAAAGATATGTATATAAATTTATTTAATTACATAACGAAAACCTTCTCTATTTTAGGATTTGAGAATTTAGTCTTTGTAACTGGACATATAATAATTCCATTATCTTTAGTGATTTGTGGTATAGCCTAAAAAACAGTAACATAAATTAATTTGTTTTAAATATATAATTACTATATTCAAACCAATTGTCCAAAAATTTGACCATTCGGCAACATCATTGGCAAATTGTGCTCGTTAAGTGGTAACCCAGTTATTCTGAAAATATTTAAAAATACAAATAATATTATTCTATATAAATAAGTGACATTTGATTTATATCAAGAAAGCGGAAAGGTAGGATGTAAACTTAGTTTTTTTAACTATTTTGATCAAAATCATAAAGTATTGCTTCTTTCGATTGTTTTAAGCCAATCGCATTTTCCAATGCTTAATTAGTATTCAAAATTGAAAACTTTCGTCACCGTTTTCGTAAAATAGTTGTGAATGGATTCGGAGATATACTGGTTTTGCACTTTTTTACAATTGCACTTTTTATATTCAAAGATTTTCGTTACTGTCGCAGCAGTGCAGAAATCAGATCCAGAAATCAGATTTGGCGGAATAAACCACATTTTTCAACTTAATAATAAAAAAAAAACAAGTAAAGAAAGTCTTAAGTAGGTCTAGTCCGACTAAGAAATACCCTTAACCTACTTTTTCAAAATACAATAATAGTATTGAAAATGGGCTTGTCCGTGGGCGGATGAAGACCATATTTTATATGCATTTCCATTTTGATGAAAAATGTACAAAAATTTAAAGTTTTTATTCCTGTAGCTCACATGTTAATGCCTTAATAGTATTTTCGGTATTATGGGTTGTATAAGAGGTGGGCGTGTTCGTCGACGGATTTCGCCCAATTTTTGAATGCATCTTAGTTTTGGTTTAACATACATACATAACAAATTTTTTTCGCTGTAGGTAAACATAAGCCTATTTTTTGTGTTTTCAATTTTTGGGTTGTATGGGAAGTGAGCGTGTCCGTTGTTGTATGACACCCATTTTTCGAAGACATCTTTGTTTTGATATAAAATACACACGTACCAAATTTTGGGAGGTGGCCGTGGCCGTGGGCGGATGACATCCAGTTCTCGAAAACGTTTTTGTTTTGATATAAAACACATACGTACCAAGTTTAATCTCTCTAATTGATTACTAATCGTAATCGAAATTTAACAACTATGGTTTCCACTTAGTAATTTTTTGTTTGACATAAAAGTTAAAAGTTTAAAATATCACATAAATAACAACTTTTTTGCAATTTTTGCTAAAAACATGTAAAGAGATCAGTTTTTTCAATTTTTCGCCATTGTCAAACGGAAAAAAATGACAGCGTCTTGGCATTTTTCATATGACTGACAACAACTGACTATTGAAATTGACATAGTGAAAACCAGGCTTAAGACTGTGCAAATAAAAATCTGAAAAAATCTAAACGGAGCATGGAGCGAAGCCAGTAAATTTCTCAAAAAAATATGTGTTTCTTTTTATTTTATTTAAATAATGTGCCATGGAGGACATTTGTTTTTTCACGGAACTAATCTGCACTATAAAAGACCTTTTCATTCAATCCAATAACATAGACACCGGTTGAGAATTCGCTAAATGACCGGCAATTTTAACGTTTTTTTTTTTCATCATAAAACACTGATATAAATCTGCTTCCTTGCATAATAAATCTTGTACATTATTTAAATAAAATTAAAAGAAACACATTTTTTTTGAGAAATTTACAGCGTGGGCCCTAACAACTGTCGCATGTTTTTTAAGCGCCCCTGTATCAAGCATTGAATGCATAGACTTTTTACCGTTACTTATTTTATTTCTTCCATTGATTGTGCAAGCAACTGATCTTGTTATATGTTTAAATAGTTGTTATTAAAAGTTTGTGAGTGATGGAAGCAAAAAGAGTGCTTGTTCAGAAATTGCAAATGCAGGGCAAGAAAACTAGTGAAATTGTTAACATCCTAGGTAATATAGGTGTTAAACGCAGATTTGTTCAACGTACTGTTGCTCGATTCAAGGCAACTGGGAGCGTTGAAATTTCCAAAAAACCTGGTCGGAAATGCACCGTTAGAACTCCTGGTCTGGTAAAGACAGTACGAGAAAGAATAAGGAGAAATTGTGCAGTTTCAGGGAGACAACTGGCCAAAGACCTAAATGTGAGGCGCAAAACCATCCGAAACATCATAAAAAAAAATTTTAAGATGAAAGCTTACAAAAAAAAAGGATTCATGGTCTTAGGGAGCGGCAAAAGAAACAACGGACGGAAAGAAGTTCTTTGCTCCTTCAGAGGCACGCAAACTGTGACATTGTGTTTTCTGACGAGAAGTTGTTCATTCTGCAAAAAAGTCACAATCCCCAGAACGACCGCGTATATGCACCGAGAATGTGCGACATTCCAGCAGATAAAAAGGCTATTGAGAGGTACCAGAACACCACATCAGTTATGGTTTGGGGAGCCATATCCACAAAAGGCAAGTTACCCCTCCTTTTTATTGACAAAGGCGTAAAAATCAATGCCCAATATTATTTGGATGAAGTTCTTGTCAACCATTTTCACCCTCATGCATCTGAGCTTTTTGGCATTGAGCCATATTGCTTCCAGCAAGACTCTGCTCCGGCTCACAAAGCAAGAACTGTTCAGCGTTGGTGTAAGGACAATATTCCGTGCTTTATTCCAGTGGATGAATGGCCTGCATCTTCTCCGGATTTGAATCCTTTGGATTTTTGTGTATGGGGATACATGTTGGAAAAACTGAAGAATCTTAAAAACATGAAATTGGTCCAATTTAAACACCTCTTACGAAAAATTTGGGACGACATACCAGACGAAGTCGTCCGTGCCGCCTGTAATAGTTTTCAAAAGCGTTTGAAGCTTGTAAAAAAGGTTAAGGGGGAAAGATTTGAGTTAAATCAATAATAATGTAAGTCAACAATTTCAACAATAAAAAAAAAATGTTCAGTCAGTTCAAAATGCTTCGTAGTTCTTTTTTGGGTTGAAAAAGTAGATGCGACAGTTATTAGGACCCACGCTGTACAAAAACTACAAGAACTGGCTTCGCTCCACGCTACGTTTGGAATTTTTTGGATTAATTTTTGCACAGTCCTATTTTTTCATAAATTCTACTGAATATAAGTGGATTTTGTTTTTCATTTCCGATAAGGCAAATGAATGCAAAACGTGATTGAATGTCGGTGCATCAAAATTCGAAGACATAATTTTTAAAAATCAATTAAAAAAAATTGTGAGGACATTCAGATGTCACACTAGGTGCGTTGAACTTGCAAAAGGTTCATCTTTGAGAAAATTTACAAATGGTCATCAAATTTTTTTTGTTTTTCGTCACAGTGTGTAATTAATAGGCTAAGGTTTTTTGTGATTTGAACTTAACGGTTCAGATGTCATTAAATCAGGTTTAGGTTGTAGATGTGCAAACCACTTTTAAAAATTGTGTTTTCACTTCAGGGGATTCCTAACCTTTTAAAGCAGAAATAACATTTTTGTAAAAAAATCCGCAATTTAATCGATTTGAAATTTGATTTGAGGAGAGCTTATAAATTGATCGAATTTGAGTTTTTCTCAAAACTAAAAATTTTTCTGTCGAATGTTAACGCTTTTCAATTTTTGTTTATTTTTCTAAATTTTTGTTTAATTTTCTTTGATATGTGTTAGCAATTGCGGTAATTATCTTTTCAGATATATTTTTACTGAATTTTCTTAATATTTTCCTTAGTTGTTTAACGTATACTAGTAAACCTGTTGCCCGAATTGAGCAATGAAATCAAAAGTCATAAAGTTTTCTCTACATTACAAATTCAAATACTTACTTTTTAGACTAACTTTGTTAAGGTAAGTATAAATTCCGATGTTGAACGTATACTTCTATAAAAATCAAAATAAATACTGTTACTATTCGAAACCATTGTTAGTTAACATCGAAAAACATTTAGTATACAAAATAGAAATCTAATATATAAAATCAAATGTTTGTCCTTCTGTCTGTCCGTTCGGTAAAGGCTCGCGCACCGTTTATCCGATTGAGCTGATATTTGGACACCGAGTACGTTTCACAGAAAGAAAGATCATCAATCATCAAGATCAAAAATCAACTGAACAGTATCGCCCAAAACCGAAGTTGAGCGAAGACAATCCAAACATCGAATCGATGCCAAAGGGATTTTTAAAATTGGATTTTTTTTGAGATAAAAATGCATATTGAATACATGCTAAGGAAAACTTTAAATGCATTTTTCTTGAAATTACTTTTTTCAAACTGGGTGACAATTTTCCTCAGAAACCACACGTCAGATCGAGACGTTGAAGATGTAATGTTTTTTTTAATCATGTTCTGCAGGTACAGTTTTACGGAAATTTGATTAAACTCTTTCGACGGAGGGATGGGGAAAAACACCAAAAAAACGATAATTTAAAAATTGAATTGATAATTTAAAAAATGTTAGAATGAGAGCAGTTTTAAAAATAGTCCTTTTGCTGTGTTTGAGGCACAACCCTGAGTAACACCGGGTAACATCCGCTAGTTATTAACTAAAACAATGTCGATTCAATGTACTTGAGAATATGAATATTGAAATAATTCATTAAAAATATTTACAATGTACTAATGACATCTATTTACACCACTTTTTGGAGGAAAAATATCTAAACAAAACAATAGTTTGTTTTTTGAACGTTAAAATTCGACTGAGTTTTTTGCATGGAAAGTGAAATTTTTAAATTTCAAATTGCATTTTATTCATAATTGGCATTTGAGGGACATAAAACAAAATTTAAGTTGAAAATAAAGAGTTTTGAGAAAAATTCAAACGATTTTCATAATTCAAATTTAGTATAGATTACACTGGTTTACAAATAACGAAAAGTTGTTTGTACTTTGAATGCCACTATTCTTTTCTCATGTAAAATCGGTCGCTGATTCCGAAAAAAAAATTTTTTTTTTCTGTCACTCCGTTTTCGAGATATTGCCCACTGTAGGGTATTCAACGAAAAAAAAAGTTGGTTCCACTTAATTGCATGTATCTCCTGAACCAACAACAGTAATCAAACAAATGATATATCAAATAAAAGCTAATAAAATTTCTTACAAACAATGTCCACATCATTTTTTGGTCGAGCTGTTAGTTTTGGCGGAATCAATTCAAATATCGGGGATTTTTTTTATTTTTCAGAAAAATTTCCAAAAAAAGACAAAATAGTTGCAAATTTCGTTAAGAAATCAAAATATTTTGTTACTTTTGATGCTTTTTACTAAGAGCCTTTATTTTTCCAAAAAAAATAAGCTATTGTTGAAGAAAATCTATTGAGAAATGAAAAAGTTGTGTTGAATGGAACGAAAGAACCCAAGTTATGTTTTTTTTACAAATTTTATTGTCATATAAATAAATTAGGTTATTGTACTATAATTTTTTAATTTTTCATTTTTATTGTTCATAGGAATCAAATCAAGAGTTCTGCGAAAGAAAAGATAAGAACAAACACGCTACAATAAAAACAGGTAGGCTCACGACTGAGAGTGCAACCGTCGAAACCGTCACAGCAAAACGTCTGATTTTGACACTTATGGCTATAAGAAAGAGAGCCTACCTGTTTTTATTATGCCATGTGAATACTTATTTTGTGTTTTTTTGACAGTTTCGGCGGTCGCGCTCTGAGTCGTGGACCTACCTACCTTTATTGTACCTGCAGCAGCACTTTCGAGATGTATAAAAGCAAAAACATTCATGCATTATACTAAAAAACGTAGCAAACAAAGGGACGCACAATTTGTAACGAAAGGAAAAAATAAGATATACTTCAAAATAAAATGAGTAAAAGACTGCGAGAATTCCAGTGTAAAAACTACCCAGATATTTTCTGCTACGTGTGCGGTGAATTTACTTTCGAAAAGAAACGAGTCAATTTTACGAATTTACTCCAAATGTCATATCTACATTATTTTGGTATTGCGGCTGAGAACATTGGTGAATCATGGACGCCAAGTATTTTGTGTCAATCGTGCAAATTAATATTGTCTGAATGGAGCTCGGGTAAAAAACGATACATGAAATTCGATGTTCCGATGATCTGGAGACAACCGTTTTGCCACCTAAACGATTGCTATTTTTGTCTGGCCAAAGTGACTGGTGTTGGAAAACACAAACGAGTGACATACGCCACTGTCCCGAATGTTTCATTGCCAATATCTCATTCTGACGATGTTCCATATCCTACTTGTCCCGATTCAACACGTGAAAACAATCGAAAATCCGTAGATTCAGTGGAGTCGGAAGGAACCACAGGTGGTAGTACTATTACAACTGAAAACACAACTCACATTTTATCGCAAGCGCAGCTGAATGATTGGATAAGAGATTTGGAACTGTCAAAGGAAAAATCGGAATTGCATGCTTCTCGTATGCAACAATTCAACTTTTTGAGACCCGATGTTAAGGTGACATACTACAGAAATCGTTAAAAACCGTTTGCTATACACATTACTAAGAATGACAATATCTGCTATTGCGTAGACATTCCTGGCTTATTTAATACTTTTGGTCAGCCGTACATTCCCAAAGAGTGGCGTTTTTTATTGATGGCAGCAAAGTGAGCTTGAAGGCGGTATTACTTCATATAGGAAACAAAAAGCCATCGATTCCGATCGCACATGCAGTCAACACAAAGGAAACGTACGAAACAATGGCGAAGCTATTGACATGTATTGAATATGAACAACACGACTGGAAAATATGTTCTGATCTCAAAGTCGTTGGTATGCTTTGTGGTTTACAGAGTGGCTACACAAAGTACTGCTGTTTTCTATGCAAGTGGGATAGTTGAGCACGTGAACACCACTATTACAATAAGGACTGGCCAGAAAGAATTGAGTCGAAAGTTGGAGAGAGCAACGTCAAAAACGTTCCACTCGTCAAAAAGGAAAACATAATTCTCCCACCGTTGCACATCAAACTTGGACTTATGAAAAACACTGTCAAGGCGTTAGACAAAGAAAGCGAAGAATTTCGGTGACGAGAGCGACGAACATGGGGAAAGATTCCACCAACAGATGAAAGTAATTGAGAATCGGTACCAAGGATTTTGGGACAAAGGAATGATGGGCGACGAATAATGTAAATTATTAAAAGAACAATAAAAATAAGAATATATGATTTTATAACAACAACCTTTAATTCTCATTTTTTTTTTTTATGGCAATTAAATAAGTCCAAATACATAAATTGATAATCACACAATTTGGGTTATTTCGTTCCATTGAACACATAAAGGTTTTTAGTAAAAAATATCAAAAGCAACAAAATATTTTGATTTCTTAACGAAATTTGCAACTATTTTGTCTTTTTTTGGAAATTTTTCTGAAAAATAAAAAAATCCCCGAAATTTGAATTTATTCCGCCAAAACTAACAGCTCGACCAAAAAATGATGTTGGCATTGTTTGTAAGAAATTTTATTAGCTTTTATGTGATATATCATTTGTTTGATTACTGTTGTTGGTTCTGGAGATATATGCAATTAAGGGGAACCAACTTTTTTTTTCGTTGAAAACCCTACAGTGGGCAATATCTCGAAAACGGAGTGACAGAAAAAAAAAAAAATTTTTTTCGGAATTAGCGACCGATTTTACATGAGAAAAGAATAGTGGCATTCAAAGTACATATTGGCTGTAAACCAGTGTTATATATCGGATTTTTTTATTTTATTTTTATTTTTTCATCTGAACGTTGGGTAACGTTTACTATTTATTTTATATTCATATATATTTACATTTGGCTCATTCCACAGAGACGGGTGTGACGTTTTGACTTCCTTATTGTGCTGAAAATGGCATAAACCGGTTAAAATTTAAGAAATTCACTCTAGTGTGTATTAGAAGATGCCCCAAGGTTTCAAAATGCTAAAACATAATGCAATTATTTATACTAGTTTAATAGTATAATTATATTAAACACATGGGACGGGTGTGACGAGCACAAGTTTAAAAACTAAAAATTCTGAGTTTAACATTGAAATTCAGTCCATCTGATACAATGAGACCATTTTTGACTTATAGTCAAATTTAATATATTTTCTGTGGAATACCAGTGAAAAATATTTTGAAAAAATGACGATAACCATTCTTTTTTAAACTTTTAAATGGGACGGGTGTGACATAAGATTGTCCCTGGTGTGTCGAGTGTGAATTATGTGGGAATTATATATCCCACTTAAGGTGAGACATAACACTCGCGGCAGAGAAAACAGACCTTTTTTTGAAAATTCATAACTCAGTCAAAAACAAACATTTTTCCAAAATTTTTATTATTGTAGAGAATTGAACAAATTACAAGAAAAAAAAATAAGAAAAAATATATTTTTCACTCGAACATGACTTTATAGAGCTCCAAAATGGCGGCAGAGAGAAAACGGGGCCTCGTGGTTGCAGCGCTGGGAGTCGCAAAAATTGTCCGATCTGGGAAAAATATGACTTTTTTAAATCTTAACAAAATTGGTTATCGTACGACAGGACCTTTTTTTAAAATTTTTTTCAATTTTTGGTGATGTTCTAAATTTGAAAGTGTGTTTTTTCGAAAAAAATATTGACTGAAAAATTCATAAAAAATCGAAAAAAAAATTAAAAAAAAGCTCGTGTCATACGATAGCGAATCAAGTTTAAGAAAATACAAAATAAATAAATTTTGTCAAAAAATGAACCCGCTAGTGCCGCAACCAGTACGAAAAACATGTTTTCGAGATAAACGCGTTCAAAGTTTGTGAACAAAAAATAAGATTTTTCTTATAATCTTAAGAATAAGTATTTACTAAAATACAAAATTATAAAAAAGTTCTATTATCAAAATTATTCGATTTAAAAAAACGGCTAATGTCATATCCCCCCTTATTAGATAAAATAACTATCACATAGTTTTGACACCAAAATTAAAAAAAATATGTTTTTTATTTTTTTTTTAAATATGTATTTTAAAATAAATAATTTTTGCAAAAATTTTTCGCATGCATTTTTGATTAAATTAATAACTATACAAATTTTTTCAATTTTTTTTAATATATTTAAAAAAACAAAATTTTTTTGCATAAAATTATTTCGCATGCATTTTTTATTAAATGAATACCTATACAAATGATTTCGCTACACATAAATTTACAGAACTTGTTTTAATCAAAGTATTTATTCATATACATGCAAAAATTTCATAATTAGAAAAAATTTTCATAATTAGAAAAAATTTTGAAAACCATTCCGGGTGTGATCAACTTCTTGCAACGGAAATGAAGAATAAAAAGAAATTATTTAATATAAAAAGTTTACAAATTTATGTAAAACATCAATATCCTTACTTTAGGAAAGTTTAGTTTTTATCTTAAGCCCATTTTTCTGGGACGGGTGTGACACTGAAAAAACACTCAGTTTAAATATTTTTTTCTTTGTTAACGCAGTAACCAATCCTTGTTATAAACTGTTCTTAAATAACATTGTTAGCTTTTTTAACATTGCTAACCTAATTTTTTTTAATGTGCATCAAGAGATTGCTGTTTTCAATGTTTTAAATCTAAACAAAATATTTTAAGTTTTTCTCAACTCGGAGTTTGTTTACTTAACTTGTCAAAAAACATAAAACAGCATTAAAACTAAAAATAATTTTGCAACAGGAGTAACTTTAGATTTCATTTTAATGCGAGAACCAAAAATTATTTCAATTGAAACCATTTTAGGATTCATGTTTCCGTTCCTCATTAGTGTGGAATCAGCCATTTAAAAAATACTAAAATTGAGGAACAATTTTTTAAAAAACTAAATTAAGTCTTATTTAAAATTATACAATCGGAAATATTTAAAAAACCAAATATATAAATAAAAAAGTTTAATAAAACAAGAATAAAATTTTGAAAAATAAATAGAAAATTTTTTCTATGTTAAATGAGTTGGAAACTAATAGGGATATGCAATAAATAAATAAAGGATGTTTTAAAAATTTCATTTTTGCTTTTGAAGGTTGACCAACGTAATTTATTTTACATTCATATAAATTTACATTTAGAAAATACTAAAACTTAGGAACAATTTTTTAAAAATCAGGAAAACTGAAGAAAGTTTTATTTAAATTTTTTTTTGGAATTATTTAAATAACCAAATGTGGACATCGAAACTCAAGCGACATGCGTACGTCATTAAGCTTCGTTTTCTCGGAAGTTTATGTTATTAACGAAAAAAAGTTTCTAATGTGCATATATCTTAGAAGAAATAGTAATGGTATGATTTACCAAAATTGTCGTTCATGTAACTAACTAAGAATAGCAATGGCAAATATGGGCGTAACTCACGCGACAAAAAACGGTAGTGTGTTTTACAAACAAGTTTAGTTTGTAAAAATTCAGCGAATTTTCCCAAATAATTTGTTTTTGTTTTTAATTTTTAAATAAAGGAAAAACAGTGAAGTTTCATAATAAATCCACTTTACTGATGAAATTTGCCTATTTTAAAATATTTAGAGTTTCCAAAAAATCTTTGCCGTAACTCACGCGTAACCCACGCTACAAAATTTCCGTTAAGAAAATGTGTAATTAAGAAGACCAACTAAAGCTTTTATATTATTATATATAAAAAAATATGTATTCTATTACAACAAATAAATTCTGATTTCAAAGAGTTAAAAAAAAATAAAAACAACATAAAATTAAAGGTGAAACGTCTACACTTTCTATACATCTACACATCTTCGATGAATACGTTTTAGCGACTTTAATACAAATTTTATCGACAAATGAAACGAATTGATAACTTTTTATACCCACAATATTGCGAGTATTCGACCATTATACAACAGTATTTTACTAGATTAAAAAATTGGACTTAGAAATACATTAAATTTTTCAGCTGTGGTTGACATTTTCGTGGAAATGGCCATATATAAATATAAAATTTTTATAAAACAAATATACAATTTTGAAAATCTTAAAAACATAGAATTTTTTAAAATAACAAAAATGTTAACGCATATGTCAATCAATTTTTATATTTCAACTAACCAATTTGTATATAAAAATTCTAAAAGTTGAAAATTGACTGTCAAGCCCATATTTTGGTAGGACATTTTAACTGTCAATTCTGACTTTTGGATGTCAAAAATGCTGATCCTTTTAAAACAATAAGAAAAGCTACGTCTTCTCAAGCTGTTTCTCACTACATTTATTTGCTGAACAAAAAGAAGATTTCATCACCTTTTCAACAACGTTTTTTTTGTTAAAAATGATTTTTAAACAAAAAAGATATTAAAGAAAAAATGTTGTAAGAGTGTTTTAAAAAAAAAAATGTATGTATAACAAAGAAAATTTATAAGTTTTTCTCGGAAGTCATTTTCTACGCTATTATTTCGCACACTAAAAGCTTTAAAAATAATTCCTTTCTTTCACACGACGTTTTTAAAAGTCATACATTCCAGTACATTCCTTTTTGCATTGCAGTCAAAGTATTTTCTCACTAATTTTGTGCCCTCGTTGAATTTGATGTTTGTTAAGTCATTTTCTACCAAATAGAAGATAAATATTTGTGTAAAGTTATTTGAACGCCCCTTGATTTGTTGACAAATAGTATATATTTCCTTATAATGAGACATATCCTCATTTCTTTTCTGATTGCAAAAATACCCCTTCAGTTTATGTTATTAAAAAATGCATAGACCTCATCAAGCAGTCTACTTAAATATTTTTTTATTGTTGCATATCTTTATATAACATACGTAACTGGATTTAAACAGTTTAAAAACGGAAGTTGAAAACATACAATATTAAAAATTTAAATACATATAAGATATTATTTGATCAGGTATACATAAATATACACAGTGAGCGTCGTCCTCTATGTTTTTCTAGGTGTTTTTAAGTTTTTTTTTCCAAAACTTACTTCATATTAGGGTAAATTTCTCAACAATGGTAAAGAAAAATTTAAAGCCACTCGGTGAATTTTTTAAAAATCCATCAATAAAAATTAATTTATGCTTAATTTTTGTGGCATTTAATGCAGAAAAAGGGTCAAAAACAGACTTTTTTTGCACTGAACTTTTTTTTTCATTCTTCTGCTTTAACGACTCTTTCTGATTCCTTCATATATATGTGGCATTTTAAATATAAAAGCGCAATTTTCTTGCATTTTTTAAAACAATTTTTTTTATAATTTGTATTTTAAATCTTGCAGTATAGAGCATTAATCTGTAAAGAATATATCCTTTTTAATAATACAAAATTAAAAAATTTTTGGTTTTCACCAGGAAAATGGAAAAAAAGATTAAAAACACATCACCTCAAAAAAAAAAGATATTTTTTCCTTGACCATAATTTTATCATTAAACCAAATCAATGAAAATGGAACTTTATTTCATTACCATTAACTATAACAATTTTATGGTGATTCTTGGTGGTATGATTTCTTTGGTATGATTCTTTGGCCAATCGGATGCAATGGGATTATCTGTGCTCACATTTGGGTTATTGGAGCTATTATGGGTTCCATGTAACATTTGAACCACAATGGATGATTCTATGGCCAATCGGTTGCAATGGGATTATCTGAGGTCACAGGCGGGTCATTGGAACTTTTATGGAACCATTTTGGTCCAAATGTTCCAAGGAATCCATAAAAGTGCCAATGCCCAATGTCTGTGACCTTAGATAATCCCATTGCATCCGATTGGCCATAAGACCGATGGCCACATAAGGCTAACGCGTCAACACAAAAACACGAATAATTGTGCACTCTTGTAAATCTTCCAATAACTTTATAAAACAACAATTGATATTTAATAAGATGCCGTGTATTTGTACAGCAAGGGTCGAACGCCATTTGGACGATGACAAAAAGATAAAATGTGTTAATTGCAACGAGTTTTTTCACTGCGATTGCGTTAAATTAAAGAAAAGTGATCTAGATTTTATGCAAAAAAATAAACAACTTTATAAGTGTGCTGCCTGTCTCTCGGCTCGGCGCGCTTCGATCCGTTCCCCACCGATTCATCATAATCGTACACCAACACAAACTAATGAAACAAGTGAAGTGCCGCCAAAACCCGTCGGAAAACCCGACTCATTAGTTTCTTTGCAAACCGATTCAACTACGTTTTTGCTCAAGCTGATCGAAAAGCAGAACCAACAATTGGAGGAACGATTTGATAAGCAAAGTGAGCAGATTGCCTCTCAGATTGCTGCTCAAATCAACGTTAAGTTCACCACTGCAGTTCAGGCAAGTGAAAATAGAATTTTAGAAGAACTTCGCCGTAACGTTGCTAATATAAGACGTGAGATTAATGACGTCTCTGCGAGAGTAACTCACCTCGAAAAACATGTTGCTGATGTTGATGTTGCATTGAAACGTGGAATTGATGACGTAACCGCGAGAGTAGCTTACGTTGAAAATAATGTTGAAAAAAATGTTGCTGATGCCGATGTTGCTTTGCTGAAAGCCGAAATTGATGAGGTAAAAATTCACCTTGAACGTCAAAAAAATTCTGCTGTTGCATGTGATTTTCGCATTACTGGAATTCCATATAGAAACCAGGAAAACCTCAATGAAATTTTTGAGAATATATGCGCCTCAATTAACACTGCGCCACCATATGTTACCAACATTTTTCGTTTAAAAAACACGAGATCAACGCGCACTACTATCGACGGCCCAGTTATAGTAAAACTTGCTACACCGTATGACCGTAACCAATTTTTAAAGTCCCTTGCACTCTATCGACGTGAAAGCAATGATCTTCTGCGCCTGCATCATGCTGGCTTTCAATCACAACAGCCAATTTATATAAACGAAAGCCTAACTAAAACGAACTACGCGATTCTGCAACAACCACACTAGCGATGATAAACTTTTTCGTGAGCGAGCTAACTAAAGCTGTTTTTTTTACTTTTTGTATGTTACTACCTAATTACTATATTGTAACTATTCGGCCAATGCAAACTATTATTTTCTCTTTTTGGTTTATATTACTATGTTTATGCATTACCAATTTATATTTTTTTAAAAAGAATACTGTCATACAATATTAAAATGTTTTCATTTTGTCTTATGGATCAGCTTTAAAGTGCGTTGCTTTAGGTTGAAAAAAGAATGGCTTGAAAGTGTGTCATATAAATGCGCAAAGTCTGTGTAAGAAGATTCACGAATTCAGGTATTTATTTGAAAATTCAGGTGCCGATGTTGTGTGCGTTTCTGACATGCGTAAATGACAGCGTTTTTAAAGTAAATAACTACAAACTATTTCGAGCGGATAGGGCAAGCCATGGTGGTGGTGTTGCTATGTTTATAAGGGAGGGAATGTCATGTAAGTTTGTTTGTAGATCTAGTCTTGCTGACAAAGTGGAGTTTCTTTTTCTTGAAGTAGCATATGCTTCATGTTAGCTTCTTATAGGTACAGTATATAGACCCAACCGCACTATAGACACCGACGTTTTTAATGATAAAGTCGAGGCCATGTCACTCTCATACTCTGACATAATCATCTGTGGAGATTTTAATAGTAATATTTTGGAAGAATCTCATCTTGTCGAAGATATGAAATGCATTGGACTTTCTTCACCAAATACGACCACGCCGACACATTTCTCGAACACTAAAAATACTTTACTAGACCTTTTTTTCGTGAATGACTCCAGCAAAATCTTACTGTATGATCAGTTATCTACGCCTATGTTTTCTAAACATGATCTTATATTTTTAGTATACGATTTCCAAATGGTTCCTCAGAAGGAAAAGTTAAGTTATCGTGACTTTAAAAGCGTTGATCATGTAGCGTTGTTTGCTGAAGTCGAAAGCATAAACTGGTCCTTTTTATTTTCCATCCCACAGGTAAATGACCAAGCTTCGTTTCTTGAAGATAATATAAAATATCTTTTCAACAAATACGTCCCCAATAAAACAAAAATTATTAAACACACCCAGCCACCTTGGTTCTCAATTAGAATAAAAATGCTGATCAGAATGCGCAGAATGCGCCCGAGCTACATGAACACTTTAAACAATTAAGAAGAGACGTCGTTAGAGAGGTGTCGGCAGCTAAGCTAGCACACTACGAACATAAGTTTTCATTTGCCCTCGATAGTAAGCAGAAGTGGAACCTTGTACGAAAAATTGGCATAGGAAAAAGTGTGACCTGTGATTATAAGCAAACTGATGTTAATGAGCTAAATACAAAATTTACCGACGTACATATGCCTAGTTCGAGACCAGATTTTTATAACGACCTAAGACTACCCGGTTCATTTTCGAGTTTTAGCTTTTCCTACGTAGACCAAACCTGAGTTGTACAGACCATACTTGCAGTAAAATCAAATTCAATGGGCACGGATGAAATGCATCCAATTTTCATCAAGCTGCTTCTCCCTAAGTTATCGCCATTTTTTACCTATTTTTCAATTCTATTTTAACTAGATCTGAGTTTCCCTCTAGCTGGAAAAGAGCTAAGATTGTTCCCATTCCCAAATCACGCGATGATTTCCGCCCAATTGCAATTCTTTCGTTCTTTTCGAAAGTGCTGGAAAATATAGTGAACAGGCAAATAAAAGTCTTTATTCAGGAAAACTCATTATTGTCTGATTACCAGTCAGGTTTCCGAGCAAAGCGAGGCTGCGTAACCGCTTTACTCGAAGTAACTGAGGACTTAAGATCAAACGTCGACTCCAACAACGTAACTTTTTTAGTACTTCTAGACCATTCCAAAGCTTTCGACACAGTTGATCACATGGTGTTACGTAAGAAACTAGAACAGCTTTTCAACTTTTCTCCAACTGCTATTAAACTTCTGATTTCATATCTCGAAGGTAGATCGCAGGCCGAAATTATCAACAATTCCTATTCAAACTTCTTACCCGTTAAGAGAGGCGTACCACAAGGCTTAATCCTGGGACCACTGCTTTTTTCCTTATACGTAAATGATCTACCGCAAGTATTGAGGAACAGCAAGGTTCACTTGTACGCGGATGATGTGCAATTATACTTTAGCTGCCCGATGAAAGACATTGCACTGTCCGTTGTAACGCTTAACAAAGACTTAGCTCGAGTAAATGAATGGGCGTCGATTAATAGCTTATGCTTAAATCCATTAAAATCAAAATGCATCATAATCTCAAGAAAATCCTTGCAGACACCTGTTCCTAGTTTAGTTATAAATGGCTCATGTATTCAGGTGGTAAAATCTGCGAAAAATCTGGGTATAACATTCAATAGTACCTTAACTTGGTCAAACCACATTATGAACTCATTGGTAAAACTTATGGCATGCTGCGTAATCTCTGGGCCACTCAACATTTTACCCCTCAAAACATTAGAATGTTACTCGCAAAAACTTATTTGGTGCCTCGATTACTATATGGATGTGAAATTTTAGCAGCTTGTGACTAAAACTCAACGTGCTATATAATAACATTTCACGATACGTGTTTTCGCTAAAGCGCTCTGATCGAGTATCGCAGTTTGCAATTAAAATATACCAGGTTACCTTCGATAACCTAGTCAATTCGAGAGCTCTGATTACACTGCATAGAACCATCACAACGCAGGAACCTGAATATTTGTTTAAAAGATTACATTTTCTACCGTCTCATCGTGGCAATAATCTCGTCCTACCGAGATATACTTGCCTTACGTCTGAACGTCAATTTTTTGTACATACAATTCGTCTCTGGAACTCGCTACCCCATCATGTTCAGCAAATAACAAATGCAACGCACTTTAAACATAGCTTAATAAATTACTTTTTACGTTCATGAATTTATATGTTTCTGAAGTATTCACTTTTTGTTACATTTAAATTTAAATAAGGGTTTGATCGCATTTGTACCAGAATAATATAACTTCGTTACATTTAAATGAAAATACGGTTTGCTTGTTAAACTTCTGTGTGAATATCTTAAAATTAAATGTTTTAAATGTGTTTTTTTGGTCTATAAACCCTTTATCATTTTTATTTTTATTTTTAATTTTAATTATTAGTTTCAATTTTCCGATTTCGTATTGTCTTTAATAAATGTTATGTATAAGGTTTTTTAAGGTTTTCAATTTGTTAATTATCAATAATTGTCAATTACTAATAATCTACATGCTACGGTGCTTGCTATAAGACTTATGTCTTTTTAGCACCGTTGTCGAACAAAATAAATAAATAAAATAAATAAAAATTCCCATTGCATCCGATTTTCCATAGAATCATCCATATATGTCCAAATGGTCCATGGAACCCAAAAAATGTCATGACCCACTCTAGACCTCAGAAATCCCGTTTCATCCGATTGGCCATAAAATCATCCATTGTGGTTCAAATATTGCATGGAACCCATAATAGCTCCAATAACCCGCATGTGAGCTCAGATAATCCCATTGCATACGATTGGCCAAAGAATCATCCATTTTTGTCGGAATGCTGCTTGGAACCCATAAAAGTTCCTATGGACCACCTGTCACCTCCATAGCAGATATGTATTAGTTAAAAAAACTTTCATCAAAATTGGTTTCATAGGTTTTTAATGATAATGCAATAATAATGCATTATTCACAATGCGTTTTAATGATTATGTAAAATTAATGCATTATTTGCCATACAATTTAATGGTAATGAAAATTTAATGCATTATTTTGATAAGAAATTAATTTAATGTAAAAAACAATTCATTCAAATTGTTATAGTTAATAGTAATGAAACAATTTTAACATTAAATTAAATTTTTATTAATTTAATGCTTATGTAATATTACCATTTACATTATACAATTACCAGAGGTTCATTCAAATTTTGTGATAACTAGCACCAATCTCCCCCACATATATATTTACAATTGGAAAATACTAAAATTTAGGAACAATTTTTAAGCCAAAATTGAATTAAGACTTATTTACAACTTTATTCATGGAAATATTAAAAAACAAACAAATATATTGCTGCTACGTAAAGTTGGCCGTGGGAAAAAACTGGTTGTTTAAATAAATCCCAAATTTTTTCAAAGATTGTCCTTGGGACTTATTAATTGTAATTGCAAACGGAAGGACAATTGGAAACTGTGTCCTTTGCATTGTGAAAGGAAAAAGGGTACCCGATGATGTCAAATGAATCCGTGGTATTAGGATTCGTGATCCACTGGAAGCTCCAGTTAGTATTTCACAATCTAAATTACTTCTATTGAGTTGTTTTATACGCATTATAGTTCCATTAATTAGTTCTTGGACTGTATTTAAATTTCTTATTAAGAGAACAATTGCATTTTCTTTTATAATAAGTTTATGTGGGGGCAAAAACTCTGTGGGATACTGATTTTGCTCATTTTCGTTTTCTGTGATAATTTTGTCGTAGCTATAATATATTTTTTCCTCACCTGATAGCATTGTGAGCACCTGATTGTTTACACTTATGCAATCTTCGTTAGTGGGAGCTAATATAGCTCTATTAACAATTTCAGGTAATACGATGATTTCATTAAAGTTGCCGTAAACTTCATTAATTATACATCCAGTTCCAATCAGTTCTTTTGGTATTTGCATAAAGTCACGATCATCAAAAGTTCTAAAACTACCATTTCCAATATGTTCAAGAAATTTAATAAAGTCGATATCGTTCGGCAAAGCTGTCATATTTTTAGTAAACTTAAATTGTTTAAAAAGATGTCAGTTCGACCAAAATTTTATACAATTCTCAATTATAGCTGCACGTCCCGAATGCAACAGGCAGAGTTTGCCGGAAATCACAGCAAAGTAAAACAAATTTGCCTCCAAAAAGTTTATTTTTATCCATTGTGTAACGAACCTCTGGACGCTACTGTTATTTTGTTTTCCAGCCGGGCTATGCTCAGCAGCTGTCCAGGGTTTTGTACAAGAATTTATTTTCAGAGGTTGAAAATACGGAGTCCCTTTATGTGGGTGTCCGTTAGTGTGGGTGTCTCGTTAGCTGGAGTGTCCCTTGACGTGGGTGTCTCGTTAGCGTGAGTGTCCCTTAAGTCTGGATGTCCCTGAAGAGGGTGTTCCTTGGTAGACGTAGGCTGGTGTGAGGATGTCTCTTTGATGTGAGTGTCCCTATAGTGTGGATGTCCCTGAAGAGGGTATTCCTTCTCGTTGATGGTGCCGTGTCTTGTTGCAGCTGCTAGTAACCCTTTGACGTTGGTGTACTTTTCGTCTTCGCCCTCCTTCTTGAAAGCGCACGATTTTGCCGTTGATCGTGCGGTATATTTTATATACAATCGCGTGACTTTTTGCATTAGCTTCTTCTGCATTAGCTTACAGAGCAGAAGTAATACTGGGCGGTTTCAAAAAAGGCATTTTTTTGAAACCGCTGTAAAAGACACATTTTTTATTAGATTTACGTAGAATTGTTATTGTTGGAAAAGTATTAAGTTCTTCTTTCGTTCTGTGTGTCGCTTTAATCAAAGCTATGTGATTAAAACAAAAAAAAATTTATCGAAAACTGGACGATAAAGCAGTGAATAATTGAAATAAATTGTTTGTATGAATAAAAAACATTTCATTTTATCAGATTTCTAAAGTCGATTTCTCACATTCTGTCAGTTTTCGCACACAGCTTTGATTAAAGCGATGCACAGAAAGAAAGAAGAACTTAATACCTTTCCAACCATAACACTTTCACGTAAATCTAAAAATAAATGTGTTTTTAAAAGGGTTTATAAAATTTTTTTTTTAAAAATATCAAAAAAATTCAATTTTTGGTGGTCAATAAGAGTTATAATGGAACATAATTTTTATATTTTTTTAATATCAGAATATTGGTATAAGTAAGAAATTTAATAATAAGCAGGTGTGGGTATGCGTTCTGTGAAAAATAAAAAGTTACATGGAAAAAATGTTTTTTTACCAAAAAGTACCTTCAGGAGAATCAAAATTGCTTCGGCGGTTTTTCTCCGATTTGAAAAAAAAAGTATGCAGAAATCATTTTAATGAGTTCCTCTAACTTTTAAGACCCCGACCAGCGAAATCTAAATTTCGATCCGGTCTAATGAACATTGAAAATAAAGGCGGACCAAGTACTTAGCCTTGAGGCACCCCACAGGATAAGCAACGGAAAGCGGAACGACTATTTCCCACCATAATTCTCTGAGACCTACCAACTAGATAACTATTTAACAGGCGGACCGACGTGCTAGAAAAACCAAAGTAAACATTTAACTTACGACATAGTATTGAATGATCAATGGAATCGAATGCCTTCGAAAAGTCTAAGAGACAAAGAAGGCTTATGCGTCCCACATCAATGATACTCTGATGTCATCTAAAATCTTACACTGAGAAAACTACATTTTCAAAACTAAAAGAAACGTGCTACTTTTGATAACCCAGTTTTTGCGCCTCTAACGTTTATTTTTATTTTAAAAACGCACATTTTAAAAAAGTTTCTAAAACATTCCTTTGGTTTTCTAAAACAAACATTTTAAAATGAGCTGCTAAAACGTTCGTTTGATTTTCTAAAATGAACATTTTAAAATTAGCTTTTAAGACAATCGTTTGATATTTTAAAATGAACATTTAA
Organism: Tetanocera ferruginea; assembly: GCA_958299015.1. Lineage (NCBI taxonomy): Eukaryota > Metazoa > Arthropoda > Insecta > Diptera > Sciomyzidae > Tetanocera > Tetanocera ferruginea. The sequence continues at coordinate 67,469,885 of OY282642.1, read as the reverse complement.
AAAATGAGATTAAAATTTCCTCGATTGCACACACACAGCAAATGAAACTTAATCACTTGTAAGCTCGAACTTATTGCGAGGGTTTTTTCTGACTAATGAGTTGATGAAATAATTCGAATTAGAATTTAAATTATTTAATCAATACTTTTGATACACACAAAGTCAAGATGCGAACCAACGTCCTCTGCATGCCAGCCTATCACACTTCCACTGAGCTATTGATTACGATATGTTGACTGTAGCACAACATATTGAAAACTGCTCATCTTAAATAGTGTCAGAAAATCTTGAAAAACAAGATTTTTTTATAAAATTCTTGTTTTCAGTTAGTTAAATATGTTAAAACGTTCATTGCTGTTTCTAAACGGTTTCTTTTTACTTTTGTTTAATTAAATATGCGTTACAATTTCTGTATGGCGTAGAATGTTTTTGAAAATATTAATTTTACCTTGGTATATCATAGTAAAACGTTCGTTTTTATTTTAAAAACGTTTCATTTTACTCTTGTATGTTAAATTATACATTTTCATTTTTGCATGGCGTAGAATGTTTTTAAAATATAGATTTTACTAACCGTTTTTAAAATGTGCGTTTTACTTTTTTTTTTGTTTTCTCAGTCTAACAGGACGATTAACGGACGGATCACAAGGATTTGATTTTTTCGCTATGGGAATGATTGTCGCTGCCTTACAAGCATCAGGGAAACACGAGCTTGTGAAGCAATGATTAAATATGTGTGTGAGCGACCTGAGGATGTGCGGCAAAATGAGCTTGATGAATTTAATGGGTATTCCATCTTCACCCACTGCGTTAGATTTAAACTTATTAACACATCGGGCAACCTCACACTCGTCGACAGCAACAAACTCAAAATTAAAAGGAGATTCAGAAAAAACAGGTCTCGTGTTACAAACACTACAAGATAGTTTGAGATAAAGTGTTCGTTTAAAATATTAGGTTCAACCTGGCATTCGTCGGATTTCAAATTGCATACGCCTGCTTGATTCAAATTGTTCCATAGCTTTTTGGATGATTGTGCAGAACTTAAACTGGACATAAAATATAAATAGCTAGGTTTCTTTATCTTTTGTGCTGCTCCCAGTTTGATGTTGTTGGGTATCTTTTCCACCTATTATAATCCTTATTACATTTTTTAAGGGCTTATTTAACATAATTTTTAAACCAGGGGCACGTAGTATTTGTAACTCGACGGGTGATTAGGGTAAAACGTAATTCAAAAAGTTCACAAACTTTATCCATAAAAAACACAAGTCATTAACAGAGCTTAACAACCAGCATTCCGACCAATTTATTGTAGACAAGTCACTAATCAAAGAGTTATAATCAACAGACTTATAATCTCTATAAGTTATTGTTTTTTTAAACGACAACTGGAGACATATTTACATTTAAAGTACAAAAACCAAGATCATGGTCAGAAATAAACGACAGTTGATCAAAAAGCAAAACAGAAGAAATATCGGAGACCACAAATATATCTAATAAGCTAGGAGAAACGTTATTTGCATAGCGCGTAGGAATAGTAGCGTTGACTGTACGAAGTCCAACTTCAGTGAGTCTATCAATGAAGTGTCCAAGCAGATTATCTTTACATAAAATATTAATATTGAAATCACCATACACTACATAATGATCATACCCTTTTGAATAATTTAACAAAGTGGAAAACAATTAATCCAAACAACAGGTACGATAGGGATTATAGACACACGACACAAATACCTTAACACAATTAACACGTACTTCAACATTAAGATATTCTACCTCAGAACCACTGGATATTCCCAACATTTAAATTATTTTTATAGTAAATTGCAACACCCCCGCCTTTTCTATCAGTTCTATCATTGCGATAAAGCTTTTAGTTTTTATTATTTAAGCGAGAATCAATAACATACCTGTGAAACCAAGTTTCAGGATACATATGATATCAAGATATGATGAGCTTTCGAAGCAATGTCGACGATATCAAGCTTTACATCATTTAAGCTACGCGTTGAAGTGAACAATGTTCAAGCCGGAGTGTTGCTTATCTAAAACGCCGATCATAATTTTTGGAATTTTACTATTTGCAGTATAAACCATAAAAAATTATTTTAAAAACACAACTATAGTAACTATATGTATGAAAACATTTTAATCGAATTACAATCATTATCCGTAGAACAGCCGTTAGAATTATTTAAAAATATTTTAAAGTATAAACGTTCAAAAAGGTAGAATACGAAAATATTTCATGCTTGATTCTGATTTCATGATTTTTATTTTAATGCTTAAAAATTCTTTACCAAAATTTCTATCAACCGTCCTTCATACCGTAAAATGGCCAGCAAGTGAAATAGTCGGGTTTCGAAAATGTCATGAATAGAAAGGCGTAAGTCAAAATTGAAAAGCGATATACTTGAAAATTGTTAGTTAAATTCCCTTTTATGGTAACGTTAACTTTACTATTGGCAACACTTGCAAAACTGTAACACTTATTTTCTCTTGTTCTATTATGTATTAAGTCAGTCGTTGTTATTAAACTGTGCAGAGCACACTTATCATTTGATATTGTCTTTCATTTCTCGAGGTTATTCCAACAATGGTTATGGGCCCAGACCCAGCACGGTCGCATTAAAAGTAAAAATCGTGTTTTTTTTTTAATAAACAAAAGTTACTAAAAATTCAAGTTAATAAAAACGAAAAAAAAAAATTTTTAACATGAGTTCCGGACTCTATCAAATAGAAAAACTCGATGACAGCAATTATGATGGCTGGAAAATTTTAATGAAGTCTGTGTTAGTTCACTGTGATTTATGGGGTTATGTTTCTGGGGCAAACCTTGAACCGTCTGAGGCTGCTGCTCGTGCAACGTGGAAAAAATCTGATGAGAAGGCGCTAGCTACGTTGCTTTTGTGTATAAGACCAAGTCAGCTGCTGCATGTGAAAAATGCCAAAACATCAAAAGCAGCTTGGGAAAAATTGGCTGCAGTACATTCACCGTGTGGACCAGCGCGTAAGGTTACAATATTTAAATCATTAGTCAATTTAAAAATGGGTGACGAAGATTCCATGTCGCAGCATCTAAACAAATTTTTTGATTTGTTCGAAAAACTTGTTGAGCTAGATATAAAACTGCAAGATGAGTTACTTGCTATTATCATGCTTTGCAGTCTGTCCAAAAAGTATGAGAATTTCATAATTGCCATCGAATCTCGTGATAGTTTGCCAAGCACAACTGTACTTAAAACAAAATTATTGGAGGAAGAAAACAGACGAAAATCTGAATGTGAGAGAGCTGAGTCAAATGAAGTTGCATTTTTTGCAAATAAGTCCCGCAATCAGTCGCTACAACAGATTCAACACTTGCAAGCGCAAAAACAAAATCGAATGTTCAAGGGCAAATGTTATAAGTGTCATAAAAGAGGACACTATGCTTCTTCTTGTAAATTGAACAAAGCAAGTAAGCAGAATATAAATTGTGCTATGCTCAATGTTTTACAGCAACAACATAAGCTCGACAGGCGGGTTTGGATCTTAGACAGTGGTTCAACTTGTCACATGTGTTGCGACAGAGCGACATTTACTCAAATTGCCGAACATCGCGAAAAAATAGAGTTAGCAGGAGACAAGTGTATATATTCTGAAGGCATAGGCATTGTTCGTGTAGCGACAGACAACAGCATACTCTCATTGCATGACGTTCTTTACGTTCCACAGCTTAAATCTAATTTTTTGTCGGTCAGCAAGTTGACAGCAAATGCATGCAAAGTGGAATTTGACAAAGTTAGTGCGAAAGTGATGGCATTGCGTGGGGTTGAAATACTGCGGGCAAAGAAGTGTGGTGATTTGTTTACATACGAAGTGCAGCGAAATAAGTTGTGTATAGCAGCAACAACAAGTGACAACGATAAAAATATTATTAATTGGCACCGCAAGTATGGACATTTGAATATAAAAAGCTTAGAACAATTGTCCAAAAATAATATGGTGCGCGGTATGAAAATTAAGACTACTGGACAATTTGAATGTGAAATTTGTTTAAAAAGTAAAATTCATGCATTGCCTTTTGCAAAACATAATGACAAATACAGCAAAAGTGTTTTAGAAATAATACACAGCGACGTCTGTGGACCTATGCGTGTTTCTTCTCTTAGTGGCGCTAAATATTTCGTTTCGTTTGTCGACGATTTTAGTAGAACAGTTTTTATATATTTTATAAAACAAAAAAGCGATGTGCTTGAAAAATTTAAAATTTTTAAATCTGCTGTAGAGCGCGAAACGGGGAAGAAAATAAAAACATTCCATTCGGATAACGGCCGAGAATATGTAAATAATGATTTTTGTAATTTTTTAAAAAGTGAAGGCATTCAGAGGCAGCTGACTGTGCCATACACGCCGCAACAAAACGGCATAGCAGAGCGTGTCAACCGTACCTTGGTAGAGATGAGCCGCTGCATGCTTCTTGATTCCAAACTACCTGAATTCTTGTGGGCTGAGGCCATAAATACAGCTGTGTACGTGCGAAATCGTTCCCCGACAAAAATATTGCAAAATATTACACCACATGAGGTTTGGTGTGGCCGCAAACCTACTGTGTCTTACTTCGAAGTTTTTGGCAGAAAAGGAATAGTGCTAGACAAAATGCCGCGAAAGTCTAAGTTTACTCCCAAAGGAAAAGAGTGTTTCATGGTGGGCTATGCGAGCGAAGCAAAAGCATACAGGCTGTATGACCCGGAGAAACGAGCAGTCGTAATTGCGCGTGATGTCAAATTTTTGCAGAGTGGCCCATATGCAAAGACAGTTACAGATTTTACTCCAGAAGATGGTTACAATTTTGACAACACGTCTGAAGACTCAGCAGCAAGCATATCGAACCTCAAAAATGAATCACATGACTGCACAATTGACGCTGATGGTTATTCCAGCAACGTCTGCATTGATGACTCTTTAAGCAAAGATGATACGAATACGTCACATAAATACGATAGTGCCGGCAGCGACGCTGACGCCGACAATGGATCCAGTAGCAAGTTTGCAGCTGACAAATCAGTTGAAAATAAAGCCGAAGAATTATCGGAAGAGACCCCGACATCCCCGATGAAGCTACGACCACGGAAAACAGCAAAGCCACAGATAAATTTCATGAAATCTGAAAATCCGTTAACTGTGACAGACGCATTGCAAAGCGCAGACTCTGACAAATGGAGAGCTGCCATGCAATCAGAGTACCAGTCCTTGATTCAAAATGCGACGTGGTCTCTCGTTGATTTGCCTAAAGGCCGCCAACCTATAAGATCAAAATGGGTGTTTAGTGTCAAGCATGATAAGGATGGTCAAGCTGTGCGTCACAAGGCCCGTCTCGTAGCAAAAGGATGTGGTCAAAGATATGGCGTCGACTTCCAAGAAATATTTTCTCCAGTTGTGCGTCACTCATCAATCCGTTTGATTTTAGCGATCGCTGTAGAATACGATTTGTTCGTGCACACTATGGATATAGCAACTGCGTACTTAAATGGAAAACTGGATGAAGAAATATTTATGGTGCAACCTGAATCGTTTGTCGACAAAAAGAATCCAAATAAAGTTTGCAAACTGAACAAGGCACTATATGGACTAAAGCAGTCGGGGCGAAAATGGAACGAGGAGCTTGATTTTGCACTTAAGAAACTTAATTTTGTAAAGTGCAACGGGGACGCATGTGTATACGTTCAAAAAGTTCCAGGCGAAGTCGTCATAGTTGCAGTTTATGTCGACGATATATTGCTCGCGTGTTCGTGTCTCAACCGGCTTGAAAAAATAAAGCATCAAATCAGTCAGCAGTTTGACGCAGTGGACAAAGGTCCCATCGATCAGTTCTTGGGTATGGAGATTGTCAGAAATAGAGAAGGCATCCAAATGTCACAGAAGCAGCTCATACGAGAACTACTTAAAGATTTCGACATGTCTGAATGCAGAAGCTGCGCAACACCACTAGATCCTGGCGTTAAATTCGAGAAATGCAGTGGTGGTCCAAATTGTGTATTGGTGGATCAGAAGAAGTACCAATCTGTCATTGGGTCCTTAACATATTTGAGCATTTGCACTCGGCCAGACATCATACATTCTGTATCAAAATTGGCTCAATTCAATCAGCATCCCCATGCTGAACACATGAATGCTGCAAAGCATTTGTTAAGGTATCTTAGTACAACTCTTAATTTGAAACTTAACTATTTTCAGAGTAAAGAAAAATTGAAAGGTTTTGTTGACGCCGACTGGGGTGGAAATTGTATTGACCGCAAATCCTATACCGGCTTTGCATTCTTTATTGCCGGTGCACCAATCTCATGGGAGAGCAAAAAGCAAAATACAATTGCTCTCAGTAGTACTGAAGCAGAGTACGTCGCCCTCGCTGTTGCCTGCAAAGAGTTAGTATATCTTAGGCGCTTCATTGACGAATTGGGATTCAAACAGCTTGTCGACACTCCTACAGATCTCTATGGCGACAATATTAGTGCACAGAAGTTGGCAAAAAATCCTGTTTTTCACAACCGCACTAAACATATCGACATCAAAGCCCACTACGTTAGAGAAGTTGCAGAGAAGGCGCTTGATAATTTAAAGTATATATCAACCGATAAAATGGTTGTAGATATATTTACCAAAAACTTAAAAAAAGTTAAGCATAATGAATTTACTTTAAAATTAGGATTGAAATAAAAATTTGAATTAAAACTAATTTTAAGGTCCATATTGACCTAAATTGTAACTTGAATTATATAATTTGTTTTTTTTTTTCTCTTAAATTGAATATTGTTAACTTGTTTTGAGAGAAGGATTGTTAGTTAAATTCCCTTTTATGGTAACGTTAACTTTACTATTGGCAACACTTGCAAAACTGTAACACTTATTTTCTCTTGTTCTATTATGTATTAAGTCAGTCGTTGTTATTAAACTGTGCAGAGCACACTTATCATTTGATATTGTCTTTCATTTCTCGAGGTTATTCCAACAAAAATGACCAGATTACACCTTCATAGTGCCTGAAAAAAATTTGCATTATCCTTTTGAACGTAAAAATCGTCCTTCCTATGGTGAATTTATACCAAATGCATCAATAATAATTTTGAAGATTTTTTTCAGAAAAGAAGTCAAAAAGGGTAGAAGATGAAAAGTTGTCATCCTGGATTCTTCGTTTATTTTCATTTTTTTTTTTTTGACAGTGAACAGTCAAAATAACAAATTCTACATACGTTCCACAAACAAGAATAACAACAATGTATTGTTGTAAATCATAATAGCTCGAAACTGTTGTATCTACTCTATTTAATATACATCAGTTTATTGCTGTTAACCGTAAAAGGCCTAATGACTTCTTACAATAACCTAAATCTAGTAAAATAAGGGCCGATTGATTTATGCCACAAAAAATCTGTGCAAATGTAATTCAAGTTATATAAAGTTTCAAACAAAATCATTCCAAGACCTTGCTCTAGAAAAATAAATCGGTTATAGTTATTTTTTATAAGGGGTATATTAATTTTGTCACGACGTGTGTAACGCCCATAAGGAGGCGTGGTAGGTATAGAAAAGTATATATATTCTTGATCGGAGTCACCACCTGAGTTGATTTAGCCATGTCCGTCTGTCGACACGATTGCAGCCGTAACTTTCAAGCTATCGTAATGAAATTCGATATTAAGCTTTTTAAAAAAAAAAACTAAGATTAAGTTCGAGGATGGGCTTAATCGGATGAAAACCACGCCTACCTCCCATACAACCCCAACATTGAAAACAAAATTGAAAGAGGCTAATATTACAGTTACAAAACTGAAACTCAGTATTTATGTATACTATGTCAAAAGTAAGGTGCTTTACAAAAATGGGCGTCATTCACTTACTAACACGCCCACCTCCCATACAACCCCAAATTGAAAACTCTATAAAGAGGCTAATATTAAAGTTACAAAACTGAAACTCGGTTTTTGTGTAATCAACGTCAAAACGAAGTGTGTTAGCGAAATGGGCATCATCCAACCCACGAACACGCCCACCTCCCATACAACCCTAAAATGGAAAACTCTATAAAGAGACTAATATTAAAGTTACAAAACTGAAAATCGGTATTTGTGTAATCGATGTCAAAACTGAAGAGTTTTAAAAAATGCGCGTCATCCACCCACTAAAACGCCCAACTTCCTACAACCCCAAAATTGAAAACTCTATAAAGAGGCCGATATTAAAGTTACAAAACTGAAACTCGGTATTGGTGTATTCAATGTCAAAACTGAGCTGTGTTAGAAAAATGGGCGTCATCCACCCACTAACACGCCCACCTCCATGCAACCCCAAAATTGAAAACTTTATAAAAAGGCTTATAGTATATAAGCTGCAGGAAAACAATTTGATATGTATGTATTTTAGACACATAAAAATAGTAAAATCTTTTAAAATCTCATATAAGAAGCTCTCCAACTTAAGATTCTTTTACTTACCTTTAAGAATCGGCCGTGGAGGTATTTTAACTTCGGCCAAGTCGAAGATATACTTTACTAGTTTTTTATTTATTTTATAAAGCGTTATAAACAACAAATCGTGCTATTAGGCAACCGCGCCCAACAATAGATACCCGAAAATGGAGTTCTGCATCTTCTTCAAGCACCGTATCCCCCTCAACGTTCAAGGCAACCTGTGGCAAACTAGGCCGGTCAGCAAAACTCCCCAAGGCGCCCGTCCCGCGCTGACGAGAAGTCTCATACAAACAAGGTTGGCTACGTCTTGCGGCTTGGGCCGTGTCGACTTTTCCAAATCTTTAGCCGGGTCGAGGTGCAATGCGACCCATCATACTTACCGCAACGCCCATCACTGGCACATTCGCTGGTCTTGTAGTTTGGGGAGAGGCTCTGAGAGCATAACTTAAACAGCAGCACTAACCTTAGCCAATCTGCAACACTCCAAGCGACGAACGCCTTACAAAAGTGTAGCGGGTGACGCCCCAAGCACACTCGACACTTCAGGGTTACATTAGCGGGCGTTTTTCCGACACTTGACATTTCGATGGCTAGAAAAGAAAAAGAGAAATTAAATAGACGGACGAAGACATTAAGTTACGGAGGTCGTGGCAGAATGGTCAATTTTATCACAGGCCGAGTAATGATACCGCGTTCAGTTCGCAGGTTGGCGACACGAATACGATTGTCAGAGCCTACAAAGACTTTCACGACTCTCCTTAATCGCCACTCAGTGGCCGAGAGGTTGTCCGCTTTTATAACCACCAAAAAGCCAATTTTCAAGTCTTCTCGGGGATGTTTCCACTTATATCGCTTGTGAAGTTCCTTTAAATAATAAATTTTCTACATTTGGCAGAACCTTTGGTTCAACGCCTTTAACTTTTGCCAACCATTGCCAACGGAGCAAGCAAAAGCAATGCCACCTCAGCCGTGAGATTTTAAAAAAAGAAATTTTATTTGTCCAAGCTATGTCCCGCACTGCCTTCGAAACAACTGTGGAACATTTTAAAAGGATCATGCCAGATTGATCCAAATCGGCTCAATGATTTTTTTGTTGAAAATTCGGTCTCCAATGAATCTGTTGAATCCACCTATTATAATAGTTTTGCCCCTAACTGTTCTTATCTTTTTGAATTCAACGCGGTTAGTGAAGTGATGTCGCAAGATGCATGAAGAGAATAAAGTCAAATGCCTCTGGTGAAGACGGCATTTCTATAAAATTTGTTTAACTTATACTGCCTTATGTGCTAAGCCCAAAGACGCACATAATCAATCATTGCCTCATGGTATCCTGCAATCTGGAAGGTAGCAACAATTATCCCTATCTCAAAAACATCAAATGCTCGCGAACCAGCTGACTTTAGACCGATTAATTTGCTTTCCTCACTTTCAAAGGTATGTGAGTCATTAATGGCTGAACAGATCTCAAACCATATAAACACTTTTGGACTCATGTCAGATCTTCAGTCGGGTTTTCGTCCTGGGCATAGCTGCTCAACTGCTATCGTTAAAATCCTGGATGATGTAAGATTACAATTTGATAAGGGGCATTTGACCTTGCTCTGCTATCTGGACTTTTCCAAGGCATTTGACACCGTCAACCATGACATCTTATGCAAAAAACTCAGGTTCAACTTAGGATTTTCTTACAGTGCAGTATGTTTTCTCAATAGCTACTTAGGCGGAAGATCCCAGAGAGTAAAAGAAGGGTCCAACTTTTCAACATATAAGAATACTTGCAGCGGAGTTCCCCAAGGCTCGGACCTTGGACCCCTGCTGTTTTCCATGTTCATTAATGACATTTTCGCTAAGTGCAACAACGTCACAATGCATGCCTATGCAGATGATCTGCAATTATATTTGTCAATACCGGTTGGGCTCATAGAAGACCTATGTGTCAGAATCAATGAAGACTAACACACAATAGTAGAAAGAGCGAGTACTAATAAAATTTCTCAAATTCAAGTTTTCCTCCATTATACATCAACAATGTTGAATTAAAAGTTGTTAGTAAGGCTTCCAATCTTGGGTTCCAAAAAAATTGTTCCTTGTCGGGTGTATATGACATTAATTCCTGCGTTAGCAAAGTATACTTTATTTTAAGAAATTTGAGAATGACTGCTGATTTTGTTCCTGTAGAAACGAGGCGCAAACTAGTCTTGCAATTGTTGATGCCAGTTATAACTTACTCTGATGTCGTATACAGCAATTTAGATTCACGTTCATCACACAAGCTATTAGTTGCTCTGAACAATGCTGCACGGTATGTTAACGGTTTAAAAAAATTTGATAATGTATCATTTTTCCGAACCAAAATACTAGGTCGTTGTCTATTTCGCTATCTTGAAGCAAGAAATTGTATATTTTTGTTTGAGAAACTTAAGTTTTGTAGGTCTAACAGAAATATGAACCTCTTGATTCCAATTCACAATTACTTACACTCTGGTACTGTTTTTCGTCAGCGCAGTCCGATTGTGGAATTCACTGCCAAACAACTTGAAATTTGTTTCTAATCAAAGAGCCTTAAAGCGTTTAATTCTAGAATATTTCACTAGTTTCTAGTGAATTATTCTTTTATTTATTCAATTCTTCAAAAAAAAATATGTTTTTATGGGAATATTACAAAAGAAGTCGATTTAAAAAAACGTTATTACGATGAAAGTATGTGATTAAAAACATATATTTGGGTACATGGTATGGTAAACACGTTTTCTCATAAAGTTTTTGAAAAATTATTTTGTTACAAGTTATTTGTAAAAAATGATTGTATCTTTAAAGTAACACTGAGTTAAAGTTACATCGGGTGAGGTTGTAATCGATTCAGATGGCATAATATCGTAAATAAAAAAAAATATTTCTGCGATATATTTTTGGTGGCTTAGGAGACCCTCATGTACCGAGATTTCTTCCTGCTAAGGCTCGACTTAACTTATTTTTCACAAAAAATATTGTTTCGTTTGTTGATAAAATATTCATACAACCTTTAAATCTTTTTATTTCTTGTAATAAAGGGCTAGGTTTTTCCGACTGTAATGATTTTCATTTCATAGCTTTCTGGTCGTTAGTGGTGGAATGAGAGGCTTCTTGTGGTTGCATCATTGAAGATACAATGGGCATTTAAGGCTTAATATAAATATTAAAGAAAGCAAAACTTTGTTTATAATCTATCACCATATGATAGAACAACAATAAAATCGCATTGCTAGCGTAAACAAAATTCATCCACACCGAATATAACACACCATTGGATATAACTTTATTTGCACGAAACACATTTTTTCTTTGATGTTTTTTTTAAAAAAAAAAGCGCATGCCGTATTTGACAACGAAATGTACTGTAGAACGTGATAAGGCCCTTATCTACACATTGAAATTGCTTACTCAAAAAATTCCGAAATGTGATATAACTTGATTTGAAGGTTTGCTCTTCATATATTCTTGATCAAGGTCACCTCGTAAGTCGAGCTATCCATATCCGTGCGTCCATCCGTCCGTCCTTTATGTGTTGTCCGTATACACAGGATAAGAAGGAGTTGAGATAATTTAATGAAACTTAGTTCACATGGTCACATTGACCCAAGGATCTGCACTTTTGAATAAGCTCATGTTTAACCTACAAAGATAAAATTTACACCCACGGACACACCCACCTCCCATACAACCCAAAATGGGAAAACTCCATAAATAAGCTTTTGTGTAACCTACAGAGATACAATTTGGTTTGTATGTATTTTATACCAAAACTACGATGAGTTCAAAAATTGAGCGTAATCCTTCCACGAACACGCCTACCTCCCGTACAACCCACGATAGCGAAAACACTATAAAGGCATTAACATGTGATATACAAGAATAAAATTGGTATGTGTAAATTTTTCATCAGAATTGAAATGCATATGAAACATGGGCTTCATCCACCCACAGACACGCCTATTTTGAACACTATTATTAGAGGTATTCACACTGACTTGGGTAGTTGGGTACGGTAGATTGAGTACTTTTGATTACTGTGAGCACCCTTAACAGCAATTGAGCACTTGTAGAATAACAGCTGAACAGATATGAGCGACAGCTAGAAAAGAGTTTTCACCATATTATTCATGTCATTTTATGAGAGCAAAATTAAGGCCATTGTACGGGCGTAAAAAATGTATTTTATATAGGAGTCATTTTTAACGTGAACTTTGCGGCATTTAATAATTTTTATCTCAAAAATTTTAAAATAACTCATTTTAACACATTTGCCTATTTTCTTCACTTATAATTTGTTTAGTTTTTTGTCAATTCAATTATTGCCTACTTTTGGAAAAAGTGGCAACTCATGAAAAAAGTACTCAATCAATCTACCCAAACAAGTCAGGTAGAGTAGATTGGTAGATGGGTACTTGGGCAGAATGGCATTTTTACAAAAACAAAATGTATGCCATTTGCCAATTTACCCAACTACCCAAGGCAGTGTGAATACCCTATTGTATTTGGACAAAATAGGCTTAGGGTATTTATTTCATAGTCGGGCTCGACCGACTTTATGCTTTTTTTTACTTGTTATTATTTATTTGTAGTTGATAGAATGATTTTATAAGATGAGTGCAAACATAACATGAATATATCAACGAAAAATTGTAAAGAGAAAAAGCCCTTAAAGGCAGCTTTCTCAGAATTTTCTCAGAATAACAACTGAAATAAGTCCAAAAATTCAAACATTTTCTTTAAATAATAAAACAAAAAAATATTGGTTTATTGACATTTTCATTTTCGGTCACGGTAGACCATTCTGTGGAAATGCCCACATATAAAATTAATAAATCAATATTGCTGAAATATTGACGCAAAAAATCAAGAAAATGTGAATTTTTTTCGCTTTTAAAACCTTACCTCGTCCTTAATTTATTCTAATGAATTTTTCTGCTCTTTTTTGTAGATAACTCTCTCTATAATTTTTTTTTTTACAAGATTTGTCAAAAAATAACTTACAATCATAAAAAATTGAAAATCGATTAAAAAGTTTCATTGAAAACCATTTAGAGCCAATGCTCTAAAAGCGCTGATTTATTTGAGAAATAATTATAGTCGTTATTTACCTGCATATAAGTCGGCTCTGCACACAATGCGAATAGGGCAATTGTTTTGCTATATGATTAAAGTCTTCCTGGCAAACCGGACAGTTAAGATTTTTACAATGTGGCGAGTAACACTGAGGCGTTTTTAAAGCTGACAGTCCAGCCTAAGAGGAACGAATTAAGATATTAATGAATAAATAAAAATAATAAATAAATACTTATTATTTATATTTATAATAATTATTTTACTTTAAGGAGTTATGGAATCATAGGAGATCAAGGTCTTTTTAAATTTAAATGATAATGAGCAAAATTTTATTATTGATATCTCACTTATCAGCGACTTATCAAGTAGTTTATAAGTAATTACTTGTATTGCAACACTTAGCAAAGATTGTGATGACAGTTGAAATAAACGGTAGTTTTCATTGCGAAAATTCAAAACTAACTGATCCCAACGATTTAAATCGAAAAGATACTTGTATGGTTCAATAGCTGAAAAAAAATTCATTATAAGTAAATTTATTAACAATACATTTTTATTATGAGTTTTACCAATATCTGGTTGGTAAGCCAACAATGCCATACATTTACATATTTCATTGAGTTGAGTTTTTTCAAATGCTGGAAAATATTTTCGCGCATGCTTTACAGCATCTGCTCGTAAATTACTTCTTATCAGTTCCACAAATTCTTGAACTCGCAAATGAAATTCAATCGTTGAATTAATTTTTCTCAGTTTTGATCTATTATCATTACACCACATGATGCATTTCATAGTTTTTTGTCTTGATAAATCTTCTTCCACTTCCCGAGACGTATGGAATATATCTATAATAAATGGGAATTAATTAAATTTAATTTGGAAACATAATTTAAAATTTAGAGTTAAAACTATTATTTATTTTATTATTACATAAATTTAAAAACAATTAAAAATACGTGTTTTTATTTTGGTTAAATAGCTCTTATCTTCCAATATTGCCAACACGGGTATGATTTAGTACGAAAATGTATTCTATCTGTCCCGGCGAGAGCGGGATCTAGAATGTGAATCGCGCATGAGTATAGCATGGGCTATGCTATATTAATTTTATACTTGAGTTTGAAAACTCTGTTTTTGTGATTCAAAAATCAAGTTATCAAAATTATTTAATTCTATATTGAAAATTTTCTAAAATTTTTTGGTTAGAATCATGATATAATAATTTTACCAGGTAGTGTTGACAAATGTTGATTCTCTCTGCTACAAGTAAACGAACTTTTGTCAAAAACAGCTGTTCGTTGTTATTGGCCACATTCAGCGGTTTCAACTGTTGTGACAGCAACACTTCGGGAAGCGCTGTTATCGGTATTGAAGTTTCAGAAAAATTGTCAAGTTTATGAAATATCAAGCTTTGTATCAAATACGAATGGAAATTTTACCGACAAATTAAAAATGTTCTATTTTTAAATGCATTTTAATGCGCAACTTCATATTTATCAACATCAAGTTTTGACTTAACAGTTGCCAACTGTTTGGTATGCTGAATGTGACCAGTAAAAATTAATTGTATGCTATGACGGATTGTGAGCGCTCTCTTTCTTGTTATATTTTTTGACAGAAGTTCGTTTCCAACAGAAATGTCAATACTACCTTGGAGTAATTATATCATGGGTTAGAATTATTTTCACTTTTAATAAAAGTTTTGAAATAAATTCAAATATATACAGTATGTCAAGAATAAGTTTATACATTGCAAATAAATTCGAATTTTTAGATTGTTTTACAAAATAATACTCCTTTTTAGGGTTCCCAACTGTCTCGGATTTCGCGGGACGTCCCGCATTTCAGCTAATTTTTTAGCGTCCCGCGATGACCCCTTGCGGGACACCTTTTGTCCCGCATTTGAGAACTTAAGATTGTTTGTATCTAAATTTCCAATTCGACATGAAACACAGTTTCCTAAACAGTTTAAATTTATTATCAAAATAAATTTATAGCTCGTTTCAAAAGAGAAGAACATTTTTTAGTTTCATTTTTCGATGCGCAGTGAGAAATTATTTCTAAAGCTAGAACATTTTTTAGAGCGTAGTTTCTTGCTCTTTTTGTACTGTTCGCTGAACTTAATGCTGTTTTTGAATGATTTTTACTGTTTTTCATAATATTTAAATGCGCAAACATTTAAACAAATGATTGCACAAGTACGGTGTTGCACCGACGGCCTGCAGCAAACCTGCATCTTGTGAGAGAAATAAAATAAAAATTACATAAAAAATAAATTTTTTTCCAAGAAAAAATTGTGAAGTGAAATTACGAATGACAAAAGATTTTTTTACGTACATTTTTTTTTAATTTTGATTGGTTGATTTTAAAAAATAAAATTCAGTACTTCCGCAGCGCAGTTGCGATGATCAACAAATTTCAGGAATATACATTAATTTTTTCATTTATTTTTCTGCTCAGAGAATATTCAATTTAATGTCGACCAATCAGAATGAAGAACACTCTCCAAATTATTTTCTTATTCTCAAACATGAGCGAAAATGTTCTGCTCTTTTGAAACAGGCTATATCATTTATTTTTCATACAATTTATTTATCAAAACGATTTGGATTTATTTTTGGTTTTTTCATGAATTGGGCAAGAGTTGGAAAGAGATCTAAACAATATCAAGGAACCAAGCGATAGTGTAAAGGCATCGTTGATACCCTTTATTTCTCAAAGAATAAAAGAAAATATATAATAAAATAAAAAATTCGAACGTTGCCCCGCATTTTTTAGCCAAGTCCCGCATTTTTGATGGCGATTTTGTACTTTTCAGAGTTGGCAACCCTACTCCTGTTTGACATATTGCAATATTTTTAACTATCAATCATAGTTATTTGGAGTATGTATAAAGGTTCCATGAAATAAAAATTAAAATTCAACTGAAACCTTACGAAATATGCACCAATAACAACTAATACTCAATTTTCTCATTGTCAAGAAACTCTTTTTACAATTGTTTTTAAATTACGTATTCGGTGCTTTCTCGAATCTAGGCATTGCTAGGATTTTTTTCACGTTAAGTTTGTTAGTTCCAAAACATTAAATTTTGTTTTGGAAGCAGCAAAAATTGGAAATTGTAAAGGTATGCTAAATTTTTTGACTATTGTGTTTTTTCAATATGCCAGACAAAGGGATATCTTTTGAGATGATTCAGCTAATATATTACAATCTCCAAATAGGAAAGAGTGTGCAGGAATTATTAGAAATGTTTTCTGTATACGGAATACAATCTTTAATATTTTAAATCGTACTGAAATCACGGAAAAACTAGAACAGAAGTATGGAGGTAGCCGTAAGTCTAAGCTAACATAACGTGAAGAGCAGTTTATAAAGACTGTCCCAGAAATAACTGTCCTTTTGTTTTTTTTTTAATTGTAAAAAAACCAATGATGTTTTTTTAAAAATTCTTTAAGTAAATTATTAAGTGAACATTACAAAATAAATGAAAATTTTATTTACACTGAAAAAAATACACTAAAAAAAATTATGCACTTTTTGATTAAGATCCTCCATTAGGTTTTTTACCGACCTTTCGTTGACCTGAGTGTATGCCCAACGCCACTTACGTCGAAATATTTTCATGTTTTTCCTAGTTTGTTTGGTCTTCTTAAGATTTCTTTCCTTTAAAGCTTAATATCTTCCAAAAAAGTACTGAACCTTGGTGGTAACGTATAAAAGGCAGCAAACGCCGCTCCAGACACTCTCTGATGTAAATTTCGGTGTTGATTGTGCGATCTGTCACAAATTCCGTGCTTCGAAGGCCATATTTGCAAATGGCCTGCCACACCATGTATTTCTTTGGAAATTTGGTATGTTTTTCGGTGGTAAATTTAGAGGATGATCCATCCCTTTTAACCATGATCACGCAATAAAATTTGGGCAGGTAATCGTGATACAGTTTTCGAGCCCTCCTCTTGACTTCGGCGTCCTTTTACCATGTGCATCAGGTACTTTTTGTACTTTATAGCCCCTTAGGTTGTAAAATTTTTTAATCCGTTGAACACTTGGCTTCGATGTTCCCGCTTTTGCTGCCATATCACGAACCGATATTTAAGCACACTCCAACTTCCTTAGCGATCTTTTTGTACGTGGTGTTTGGATTTTCCAGGTATTTGCAAATAATTGCTTTCCTCTTTTCTTCTTGTTGAGACGACGTATTTTCATACCCCCAGGCGTACTGCGTAAGGGGTATATTAATTTTGTCACGACGTGTGTAACGCCCATAAGGAGGCGTGGTAGTTATAGAAAAGTATATATATTCTTGCTCAGCATCACCACCTGAGTTGATTAAGCCATTTCCGTCTGTCTGTCCGTCTGTCTGTCTGTGGACACGATTGCAGCCGTAATTTTGAAGCTATTGTGCTAAAATTCGATATTTAAGCTTTTTTCTAAAAAACTAAGATCGAGTTCGAGAATGGGCTAAATCGGATGAAAACCACGCCTACCTCCCATACAACCCCAAAATTGAAAACTCCATAAAGAAGCAAATATTTAAGCTACAAAATTCGGTATTTGTGTAATCTACAACAACACTCAGGTGTGTTTGAAAAATGGGCGTCATCCACCCACTAACACGCCCACCTCCCATACAACCCCAAAATTGAAAACTAAATAAAGGCTTGTGCCAAAGCTTCATAAATAAAATTAAGTATTTGTTCATTTCATATCAAAATTAAGGCGTGCTCGAAAAATGGTCGAAAAAACCCTAAAATTGAAAACTATATAAATAGACTTCTGTAAAAGCTACAAAAGTAAAATTAGATATTTATGCATTTAATATCAAAATTAAGACGTGTTAGAAAAATGGGCGTCATCCACCCACGAACACGCCCACCTCCCATATAACCCCACAATTTAAAATTCTATAAAAAGGCTTCTCTTTAAGCTACAGGAACAAAATTTTATACGTTTGTATTTTATGTCAAAACTAAATGGTGGAAGAAAAATGGGCGTCATCCACCTACGAACACACCCACCTCCCATACAACCGATAAGAGTGAAAACTGTAAAAATAGGCCAATATTTAAGCTACTGAACTGAAATTGGGTATTTGTATATATCATATCAAAACTGAGGCGTCTTAGAAAAACTGGCGTCAACATAATGCATAATGCATAGTGGCTCTCATTACGAACATTAATCAAAACAAAAGGGCGATAGAAATGTTCAAAACAGAACTTTTGCACTTGTTCGACTTTACATTTGAATATTACAAAATTAGTAAAGAATAAATATAAATTTGTTTACATCAGCTTAATTTGATGGATTCCTTATATATATATGTTAAAAAACAACAAACTTTTATATGCATTGAATTTTTTGACTACGGTTGACATATCTGTGGAAATGCCCACATATATTTTTTTATTTTTATAATATATTTTAATATAATTTGAACATTTCTATTTCAACAATTTTTATAAACTAATATATTTTTTATAATTTTTGAATACTTCGAAATAAAAGAAAACTTAAATTATATAAATTAATTTTAACATAAGGTTTTTTGTGTATAGTCTTTTATGTAGTGTTATTATAAAAAACTGTATTTTTTATACCCTAAACCTGAAAGGTGAGGGTATATTAACTTTGTGCAAACGTTTGTAACGCATAGAACGAAGCGAGTCCGGTATAGAAAAGTATATATTTTCTTGATCAGCGTCACCACGTGAGTCGAGCTATCTACAGTATGTCAAGAATTGCATTACACATTTAAATATAAAATGAATTTTTTAACTCACTTAGCAAAAAATTTTATATTTTGTTGATGCACATACAATTTTTGTATCAGTTATGGTTATTTACAGTATTTACTAAGTAATAATAAAAAAAAAATACTAATATAAAGCAAAAGAATTAAAAAACATAACATAAACATAATCTACTCCCTTTTGCAAGTGTCAAGAAATGCATTACACAAAATTTAAAAAAGGGCTTTAGCAACTAAAACTTAAAGTTTGGGATATTTAATATTTAGTGTGGCCACCTCTGGCGTCAATCACATGTTGTAGCCGTTTTTTCATTGAATTTACCAATTTTTTTATATTATAATTACTTGGTATTTTTTGCCATTCTTCAAGTATTGCAGTTTTAAGCGATGGTTTGTTTTTTGGATGCCTTTTGGCCACCTGCTTTTTTAAAAGGGCCCACACATTTTCTATGGGATTTAGATCCGGACTTTGGGCTGGTGTTTCCATAACTTTTCGGCAGTTATATAGCAGCCACATCCGTACTATATGCGCCTTATGTTTCGGATCGTTGTCTTGGTAAAATTTGAAATTTGGTTTGTTACCGCTCATCAAACCAAATTTTTCAGCACTGCTGGTCAAATGGGCTCTTAAAATCCCTAAATATTGTTGGGCATCCATTGTATTTTCGATAAATGCTAAGTCTCCCACTCCTCTGCTGGATATGCATCCCCAAATCATAACAGACAATTTTCCGAATTTTACTGTTGGAATGATGTTGCGATTTTCTAATGCTGTCAACGGCTTTCGCCACACTCTAGTCGGTCCATCATTGTAGTATAGCATCATTTTCGTTTCGTCACAGAATATGACGTCATCCCAATATTCTACAGGTTCAGAAATATGCATTGATGCGAAGGAGAATCGCTTTTCAATATTCATCATTCCAACAGTAAAATTCGGAAAATTGTCTGTTATGATTTGGGGATGCATATCCAGCAGAGGAGTGGGAGACTTAGCATTTATCGAAAATACAATGGATGCCCAACAATATTTAGGGATTTTAAGAGCCCATTTGACCAGCAGTGCGAAAAATTTGGTTTGATGAGCGGTAACAAACCAAATTTCAAATTTTACCAAGACAACGATCCGAAACATAAGGCGAATATAGTACGGATGTGGCTGCTATATAACTGCCGAAAAGTTATGGAAACACCAGCCCAAAGTCCGGATCTAAATCCCATAGAAAATGTGTGGGCCCTTTTAAAAATGCAGGTGGCCAAAAGGCATCCAAAAAACAAACCAGCGCTTAAAACTGCAATACTTAAAAGAATGGCAAAAAATACCAAGTAATTATGATATGAAAAAGTTGGTAAATTCAATGAAAAAACGGCTACAACATGTGATTGACGCCAGAGGTGGCCACACTAAATATTAAATATCCCAAACTTTAAGTTTTAGTTGCTAAAGCCCTTTTTTTAAATTTTGTGTAATGCATTTCTTGACACTTGCAAAAGGGAGTAGATTATGTTTATGTTATGTTTTTTAATTCTTTTGCTTTATATTAGTACTTTTTTTTATTATTACTTAGTAAATACTGTAAATAACCATAACTGATACAAAAATTGTATGTGCATCAACAAAATATAAAATTTTTTGCTAAGTGAGTTAAAAATTTCACTTTATATTTCAATGTGTAATGCAATTCTTGACATACTGTATGTCCGTCCGTCCGTCTGTGTGTTGTCCGTAAACACAGGATAAAAAGAGGGAGTCGAGATAATTGGATGAAACTTGGTAAACATGGTCACATGCATCCAAGGATCTGCACTTTTGAATATTTTTGGAATCCGCCCACGGACACGCCTACCTTCCATACAACGCAAAAATTTAAAACTGCATAACTGAGCTCATAATAAGTCTACAACAATAAAATTTGGTATGTGTGTGTTTTATATAAACACAAAGATGTCCTTGAAAAATGGACGTCATCCGCTCACGGTCACGCCCACCTCCCATACAACCCAAAAATTGAAAACGCAATAAATAAGCGTTTGTTAAACCTACAGAGCTAAAATTTAGCACGTGTGTTTTTTATGACAAGACAAAGATGGTTTTGAAAAATGGACGTCATCCGCCAACGAACACGCCTACCTCCCATACAGCCCAAAAAGTTTAAAACTCAATAAATAAGATTATGTTTGTCATATAGAAATTATATTTGGTATGTATGTATTTTATACCAAAACTAAGGTGTGTTCCAAAATTGGGAGTAATCCGTCCATGAACACGCCCACCTCCCATAGCGAAAGCACAAGAAAGGCATTAACTGTGAGCTACAGGAATAAAACTTGGTATGAGTAAATTTTTCATCAACATTTAAATGCATAAAAAGTATAGGCTTCATCCGCCCACGGAGACGATCATTTACAATAAAAATTTTTTGTTTTTGAAAAGTAGGTTTAGGGTATTTCATAGTCGGCCTAGACCGATTTTAGACTTTCTTTACTTGTTATATGTGGTTTTGAAGGCACCACTTTATTCCCCTTCCTCACAAGTGTGTGATCACAAGTGTGTGAATGATTTCTGTGCTTACTAATGCGGGTTTTAATCTATCTACGCTAACTGTAACATGTGAGTTGTTTTAAAGAATTTTAAAATATTTTGGTGTACGTTCTGTCACCTCAAAAGTTCCATCATAGGGTTCCTGAAGCTACCTATGGATGGTGTCATTTCTGACAGAGTTGTTGTTACCGCTTAAAAAATAGGCCTACGGGCCGCACATTTAAACTCACCAGTTGTTTGTCTTTAAATTTTATTATTCATTAAACTCACGACTTTTTTGTCTTTATAACTTTATTATTAGCTTTCGCTTGCTGTCACGTCAAACTTAAGACTAACTTATCTAACTTATGCTAAGTCCCAGCTAGCAGCCACGATCCACCTCAGACCTCTCTTCTATCTTCCCCCACCTTCTCATGATGTGAATGGTACTCTTCTACATTCGGCCACGTTCTCATGATGATATTGGATACCCTCAGCTATGAGTCGTTGCACCGAACGTCTGAGTGCGGCGCGTGTGCAGCGTAAGCGAAAGTTCAGATATTGTCTGCAGTGGTCGTGGAAAAGGGGTCGTGTTAACTTGAATAAAAAATGAATAATAATTTTATTTATTTAAGATTAAATTAATAATGAATAACGACAAATGAATAATAGAAATGAATAATAGAAATGAATAATTAATCAATTTTTAAAAATTGATTGTGAATTCAAAATTTTATTCATGAATCAATTTTGCATTGATTGAATGCATTCTTATTTCGTTATTCACTGATTCAAGATTTTGTAGAAGCAATCAAATTGAATGCATTCTTGTACAGCTCTTGTAACGGATAACGGTCGGGTACTGTGATGGCGTTCAATCTTCTTTAATCGCCGCATGGTCTCCATTCATTTGGTTCGTGTTTGTTTATAAGGTGTAATGGGGAGGATGTTTCTGAATTAGAACGTCTACAAATTCCGGATTTTACTAAGAAGTAACATTTGTTTCGCAATTTTTAATTTTGGTAAGTCTAAACGTCTTGGACTCGTGAATGGTAATGGTCCTTCTGCGACAATGTAATGTTCAGTTTTATGTTTGACGGGTGTAGTAACATCTGGTTCTGTAAGAAGTGATGGGAATTGTTTAAGTAGCTGTGTATATTTGTTGTCTAGTGTAAATAATTTGGGTAACGGTGTTTCAGAGTATGCTGAGATGGTATTAACAGTTAGTTTCCTTAAAGGATCAATAAGTTTTTTGTGTTTGCTTCTGTCAAAATTAAATCGGACTTTTTCTTTTTGTCTTTGCATATATGGGCAGGAAGTACCGAAACTTCTGCACCACTGTCGATTAAAGAGTAAATGTTATTGTCTCTGTCATGTATGAATAAACGGCGTGTGGTGATACTTCCATCATTCGCCGTTGCAATATATGGGCAGGAAGTACCGAAACTTCTGCACCACTGTCGATTAAAGAGTAAATGTTATTGTCTCTGTCATGTATGAATAAACGGCGTGTGGTGATACTTCCATCATTCGCCGTTGCAATGATGGAGTTCTTTAGTTTGTTGTATTATGTGCAGTGTAGTTTGGTGTTGACTCGCTTTGAACATAAGCGCGTGGTTGTTCGCATTTCCTACCGAATTTATAGTAGTATTTACATACCCAATTGGTTGGTCCACGCCGTGACATGCTTCGATTAGGTGAACGACGTCTGGAGAAATTTTTAAAATTTTAACGAGAACGATTTCGCTGTTCAGTTTTTAGCTCTTGTACTTCTAGCGATAACTTATTGAAACTTTCCAAAATCGTGGTTTCAGAAGAATGTTGCGTGGTTGCAAGTAGCTCTGTAGTTGGTTTTTTGCTCATGGCAAAGATTTCACTTCCAGCCATGACTTCCCAAAGATTGTCGGCTAGTTGTAGAAGAACATCTAGCTCCTTGTGACCTGACCAAGTCAAGGCGATATTTAGAATCTTAGGTAGTTTTCGTAGCCATCATTTACATATATATTAGTTCGCTACTGACTGTTGAACCAGCTAGTAATAGTAACGAGCGATAAAACTGAGATGGCTTTTGGTCACCCATCTAAGAATCCGAAAGAATTTTGTCGAAGCGCTTGGTTTCGCTCAACGAAAGTCTATCGATAAGTTTTTCTTAAGTCTTACGTATAGGTTCGTTGCCGGTGGATTTTGAATAAAATCTAGTACCGTGGCGATTACTTCTTGTGATAACGACGCACGTTGGGAATAAATCAGGCAAAACGCGCGCATAGCGATGACATAACAACTTTTATTTATTGGTTTTGCAGTAGAATTACGTCTTACAGCGCGGTTTGTATGGGGTAGTTTTAACAGATTTTTTGAAGGTCATGCAACGTTTTTGGCTAATACTTTAGGGTATACTTACAGCCTTTAATACTTATCGTTCAAAGATAATATATATACTAAAATATCAGATATATCCTGCGCTGAATGAATATCTAATTTTGGATTTTGTCACTATTATATGAAAGTCAGAAAATAGTAAAATATAAGAAAAAAAATGCATGTTGTTTTTATATGAGAAAGTCGATCATCAGCCGCTTATAATGTAGGGGAGAGTCGTCCCCGTTGTCTCAAGTACTAGTTGTCACAACGCCGATATCTTTTGATTCAACACGTTATCGAGTTGAATATCAATGCCATCTATACGTTATTGCAATGTCTAGCATCCCAAAAAAGTTTAAGTGCCGTTAGTTTTGTTTTGCAAAAATTAAAAGAAATTTAAGAAACTAAGTTGGATTTGTGTATTTTTATATTTTTTAAATATTTGTGTTAAGACAAATAGAAGTGTGTTATATTCAACTTTAAATAAATTTCAATTACAATAAGTATTATATTTTGCTAATACTTATGAATTTTTAGATTAAACTTTATATATAAATTTACAGAACATTTTTTACATTTTTTTGCAAATGGTACAGGCTGTCACAGCGCTTGCGGGGCTTGTTGTCACATACAATTTCATATAACCATTTTGAAAGTATTCTATGTTTTATTTGAATTTAAGGAAATATGCCAAGAACTCGCAAACGACTTACAAACTAATGTCGGACATCTTCAGATATAATGATGCAAGCCGAATACAGCTAGTATCCATGAATATAACGTGGATTCGTTATGTGTAGTTTGTTGTCAAGCGTCAAATCCAATAATAATTGACGTCAATGTATAAAATGCAAACGTTGTGCCCATAGTGCATTGAAAGTGATAGTTTGATACATTACTGCTTAAATTGTGTTTCGGAGTGTGGCAGCGATGACGATTAAGAAGTGTGACAACGGGGACTTCGCATTGGGACAAGTTACCCCACCCATGGGGTAAGTTACCCCACCCATGGGGTAAGTTGTCCCAGACGAGTTGAATTTTTTGTCCAGAAAATTTTTTGATTTATTTTAAAATAATATACGTTATTCATATCAGGATTGAAGAATAAAATATTGAATTTATGTTTAAAAGTTTTGCAGTGCCATTATTGCTTTATTTGTGGGAGTTACAGCGGTTAATTCAAATTTTGTGACAACTAGTACCACTCTCCCCTACCTGCTGTGCATGCTGCTATCTTTGTTTTTGTTTCGTTGTTTATGCTTGTATGAATATAAGAAAAATGTAAAAAGGACGATGCGATTGCCAATTACGGTTCAGTTCTTCTTTAAGTTTTTTTTATTTTTTTTATTTCCTTATAAAATGAGGATATTAGAGAATAAAGAATTAACAAAAAATTTCCTTTCTTCCCAAAAATTTTAGCGTTTAAAACATTTTTTAATAATTCAAGTATTCTTTGCTTACAGCACACATTGTATTTTCATGTTTCTAACTTGCATTGTTTAATATTAAAATTATTTATGTGTATTAAATAAACTTTAATCGTTATCTGAAAAGATTTTTCTCAGATACAGAAATTAAAAAAATTATATCCGGAGGAGCAAAAAGAAGCACGAGATTACCTTTTTTTCTGGTTTTAAAATAATAAAAAAAACAGGAAATGAAAAAAAGAGCTTGTCTACACGTGTCTACAATTTAAAAACTCTGTCCAAAGTGCAAACATGCTTATATTTTTTGTTTTTTTAACCTGAGAAGGAAACAAGCAAAAAAGTATAAAAAAAATGAAAAAAAAATCTACTTATTAACGCGTAAAGTCTAAATATTTTAGATTCCAAATACTTGTAACCTTTTTTAACAATATTAATGGATTAGAAACAAGAATATTCAATATTTGTTACAAGAAATAAAACAAATCCGTATTTGATTTGTTTGATAGTAAACCTTGACTTTCTTTTCAAAAATCGACAATTATTATTGTGAAATTGTTGAATTTATTGTTATTTTCATTTATTGTTGAATTCAGCAAGTCTATTGTCAATTTTATAAATTCGAAAATTCAGCTTCGCAGCAGGCTTTTCACAAATTTCAAAAATTAAAATTTGTGGATGGAAGAAAAATCAAACAAAACACGAAAATTTTAAAAAAAATATATACAATATTTTTGGATATATTAGAAGACGACGTTGAGTACATTGGCACACAGGATAGTTTTGCGCTTCGTGGAGTTGGAACGTTTGCCAGTTTTTTATAATTTACTGCTGGAGTTGGACAACTAAGTGGCGAATAAAATAACTCGTTTTCTAATATTTTGATTGTATGACTGAATGAACTGATAAATAACTCGGTAAATTTTATAACTGAAATGGAGCTGTGGATATGGATTACTTCAAACATTTTCTTATTACTCTTTTATTAGCCTCGCACGTTTTGACGCACATCCACTGATACTATAGTGAGCTCTTTTAAAGTGAATCATAAAAATTAAGATGGCCGCTTTGGACATATGAGCAGTCACAACAAATTTTACAGTCGCCTTGGAAGACATGCGTTCTCGGGTGGTTAACATCATTACAAAAGGGCCTTACCAGCGATACTGGAATCCACCTACTGGAAAGTAATTTCACGCGACTATCGTATCCGTGTTACATTAATAATTAAATAAAATTCGTATTTTAATTTAAAGTTTTTTTAATGGTAATTCTTTAATTTCATTTCGTTAATTTCATTTTGGCAGATTTTCTTTTGACGTCTATATTTTGACATTTAATTTTTGACGCTTGATTTTTGACGTTTAAATTTTGACATTAAAATTTTGACATTTAATTCTTGACACATAAAGTTTTTGACACATTAAAATGGCATAATAAAAAGTCAAATAATATAAATGACAAGACAACCATCAAAATTTAATTTCGAAAAATCTACAATTTTGATTGTTATATCTTACAAGAAATCAACAATTGCTATTGTTAATGCTATTTTAACCAAGATTATTGTTATTTTATTGTTAGAATTAACAATTTTTTTTTGAGAGTGTAGCAATATTATGCAAAAACAAACGGTTTGGATTGTTAAGAGCTGAAAAAAACAATTTTTTCCAGGGAAGACCAACATAATTTTTATAATTAAGTTCTGCTAGAATCCGTATATTTCACACTGTGCGGCGGCGAGAAGAATAAATCCAACTGCAAACGATGGAGAGAAAAATTGAAGGATAATGAAACAAAATTACAAAACTAAACAGTGTTGCCAAGTCAGTGCTTTAAGCACTAAATCTAGTGCTTTTCGATGTTGGACGCTAAATTTTAAAAAAGCACTAGACGAAAAAGCACTAACTTTGGTGCATTTCCATTTAAGTTTTAGTGCTTTTTGACCATAAACTCGAAAACGTGTATTTGCCATGATATAAAAAATCTTAAAATAATTCCAAATAATTCACTTAAATATTTCATTTATAAGTTGGTCCTTTTTACTTAAACCTCACAATATTCAAACAATTTGTCCAGAAAAATTCCAAATTCAGAATTGATTACAAAATAAATTCAAGATTATATAACCAAAACATGTTTTTTGATCTGTTATTCTCTCCATTAAGTCTTCTCTAAATCTTAATTTTAAAAGTTTAATGAGATAGAACGTTAAAACGAATCATTGATAAACTATCAACTTGAGTTATCTAAAAACTATATGTTTCTATTGGAGAACATAGAAATTCTGCATTCTTAAACAAAACAAAATCATATGAAATATAGAGATAGAAATGAGATAAAAAATATTTGAAAAGTACAAATTTAAAAATGCAGGGTTAAATATTTCTTAAGATTACTAATTTTTTCTAAGGACAAATATAATTTTTTAATTTCTCTTTAACAATTATCGCAAAATTCGAAGTTAGCTTTAAAGATTTTGTTTTTAGGGCTTTTTTGACAAAATAACGCGTTTTTTTTGTGACTTGGTGCCTTTCGGTTTAACATTGTTGGCAACACTGAAACTACAAATTAAAACAAGGAAAGAATGCGGATTGCTAGACAGAAGTTGAGAGCTCTAGCTGAAGGTAAAGAAGATAAAATTCAAGAGAAACGGAAGTATAATCGATTATGCCAGCGAGAGAGGCGCCGAAAACTCCTAGAAAATAAAGTATACGTAGACAAAATATAGACAAACCTTGGCGAAAGCGGCTAAAAAAAGAGGAGCAAGAGATGCCAAAGGACATGCACAAAGGGTTAAAAGTTCTCGATGTCCTGGTCGAAAAATCTAGGAAGGACAAAAATAAAATATGACATTATTAATACTATTCTCAGTTTAGTTAGTTTCTGTTCTTTGTTTATTCTTAAGATGAATAAACTTATATTTTTTTTCATTATTGAAGATATTTTCAGTTTATAATTTTTGTTGTGAAATAAAATATATTGATTGCACTGGTTTACAGCCAATATGTACTTTGAATGCCACTATTCTTTTCTCATGTAAAATCGGTCGCTAATTCCGAAAAAAAAATTATTTTTTTTTGTCTGTCACTCCGTTTTCGAGATATTGCCCACTGTAGGGTTTTCAACGAAAAAAAAAAGTTGGTTCCACTTAATTGCATATATCTCCAGAACCAACAACAGTAATCAAACAAATGATATATCAAATAAAAGCTAACAAAATTTCTTACAAACAATGCAGACACCATTTTTTGGTCGAGTTGTTAGTTTTGGCGGAATAAATTCAAATTTCGGGGATTTTTTTTATTTTTCAGAAAAATTTCCAAAAAAACACAAAATAGTTGCAAATTTCGTTGTTAAGAAATCAAAATATTTTGTTACTTTTGATATTTTTTACTAAAAGCCCTTATTTTTCCAAAAAAAATAAGCTATTGTTGAAGAAAATCTATTGAGAAATGAAAAAGTTGTGTTTAATGGAACGAAATCACCCAAATTGTGTGATTATCAATTTATGCATTTGGACTTATTTTATTGCCATAAAAAAAAATGAGAACTAAAGGTTGTTGTAATAAAAAAATATATTCTTCATTTTTATTGTTCTTTTAATAATTTACATTATTATTACATTATTTTAATTGTATATAATTATTATTAATAATTTTTACTGTTGCATTAAATCATTTATATTGTTATTTACATTGTAAATAATTTTTATTTAACATTCAGAAATTCAAAATGATTAGAATTCTTGTTTTGTCGTTAATTTAATTCGGGATCGGTTTCTCTGATGAGAAACCAACAATAGTCGCCCATCATTCCTTCGTCCCAAAATCCTTGGTACCGATTCTCAATTGCTTTCATCTCTTGGTGGAATCTTTCCCCATGCTCGTCGCTCTCGTCACCGAGATTCTTCGGAAAGAAATTCAAATGGGAGTGCAGAAAGTTAATTTTCAGAGACATATTTCCGCCCATTTTTTTATAGTTCTTGAGCAACTCGTTAACTATTTTCGGAGTGACAGAAAAAGAAAACAATTTTTTTTTCGGAATTAGCGACCGATTTTACAAGAGAAAAGGATAGTAGCATTCAAAGTACAAACAACTTTTCGTTATTTGTAAACCAGTGTTACATTAAAAATTATTTATAACACTGTGCGACAATTATAGGGTCAATTGGAATAACCTCAAATATCGCGATGGTTTCTAGTAGTGCATGGTCTTTATATTATGCCCTCATACTCAGTTTTATCGGATTAGGTCAAATAAGAGAGAAATTCAAGGTCAAATTTCACCTTTAGGTCACAAATATTTTCTTATAACTCTTAAACTAAATTCAAATCCTATGTAGTAACTGCATCTTAATATTTGCAATGGATGGTTCTTTACATTTTGAGACAATTTTTTGCTCAAAGAGTAACGTAAGGGGGTTAATTATTTCTTCGAAAACAGGGCTTTTTTAATAAAAAACCAAATTTTTAATAGTTCAGTTACTTTGTATTTGTCTTCAAAAACAATCAGATATTGCTGAATTTTTGCATACACCTTAAGTAAAATAAAATAATTCACCTCTGGAAAGATCACAACAGTTACATGTGCGCATCCAAAGATATTGGGATTCAAAGATTACCAAAGATGGTAACTTCGTAAATGTAAGCCCTAGAGTAAAATCATTCAGATGAAAATTGTAGATCCAACAAGTTTCTTCAAAACTGTCTTTAACATCTTTACTGAAAGAGTTACCGTTTTAAAGATATGCGCGTAAATATGTAATTACAATTATATGAAAATTATATATGAAAAATTTAAACAGTTAAAATAAAATTTATTTTTATTTCTATTTCTTCTCAAGTTCGAAATTTTTCATATATGTTATTATAACATATTTACGCGCATATCTTTAAAACGGTAACTCTTTCGTTAAAAATGTTAAGAACAGTTTTGAAGAAAATTGTTGGATCTATAATTTTCATCTGAATGATTTTAATCTAGGACTTACATTAACGAAGTTACCATCCTTGGTAATTTTTAAGTTTGAATATCTTGGGATACGCACATGTAATTGTGGTGATCTTTTGAGAGTTGGGTTATTTTATTTTACTTAGGGTATGTGGAAAAATTCAGCAAAATCTGATTGTTTTTGAAGAAAAATACAAAGTAACTGAACTATTAAAAATTTTGTTTTTTATTAAAAAAGCCCTGTTTTCGAAGAAATAATTTACCCCCTTACGTTACTCTTTGAGAAAAAAATTGTGTCAAAATCTAAAGAACCATCCATTGAAAATATTAAGATGCAGTTACTACATAGGATTTGAATTTAGTTTAAGAGTTATAAGAAAATATTTGTGACCTAAAGGTGAAATTTGACCTTGAATTTCTCTCTTATTTGACCTAATCCGATAAAACTGAGTATGAGGGCATAATATATAGACCATGTACTACTAGAGACCATTGAGATATTTTAAGTTATTTTTTCGTGTCGCACTGTGTAATCATTTTCTGCGTGTCCAATTACATACAAAGTAAAAAATAAACGTAAAATATATGATGCAACAAAATGTAACATTCAACATGTAGCGGCAGTGATTAAAATAAAAGAAAAAACTAAGCTGCTTAATATTTTTGAATCAAATAAAAACCATTTTTTAAAGCCATCAATGCACATCATTTCAAAATTAGTCACATTAAAATAATGCCTCATGTTTCGCTGAAATCAGTGAACTTTTTGCCGAAAAATCGACTTCTGTTTTTGTAGCGTGCGAATCAGTTAGTTTTTTGTAATTTTTTTGAAAACGAACAATTGTCAAAAATCCATGGTGAAATATATATAAGGTGTTCTCATCCCCAATATCAGAAAAAAATAGGCTGCCTTATTTTGACAATTTCTTTTGAAATCGGAGTAGGGTTGCATATTTTTGTACTTTCCTGATACTAGTACTTTTTTGGTATGGTACTTGAATATGATACTATTATACATGTACCATTAAAATTTAAGTTACGTTTTTTAAATAAGTAAATTTTAGCTTTTATAATTATCTTTCATTAGTTCTATCCAACCATATTGTTTGAAAATACAACAGAATTCAATAACGTTAACATATTTATTTCCAGGTCATATATATGAAAAATGTACATAAAGAGATACATTTTAATCGCTATTAATTATATTTGGATTTTTATTTTGAAGAATACTTTCCAAAAAAACAAATTGGTCGATTTTCGACCCCAGGCATGGTATAATAATTTTCAAGTATTGAAGTTTCTGTTGGAAATACTCATGATTCAATAATTTATTTTGATTTTTTATATAATTTTTTATTATTTATATAATAATTTTATAAACTATTTCTTAGTACAATATATCTTAAGACTTTTGAGTAAGTACATTTTCTGCTACGTTTGTATTTTGAAGCATCCATCAGATATATATTTTTGTTTACAAAAAAATAGGCATGTCAAATAACCTTATAAATTATTTAATCATGGGAAACAATCATCTGTCCAAAAATATAACAAATAAGAGAGCGCTCACCATCCACGTTTACATACAATTAATTGCATTCATTTTCATTCATATTCAGCGTACTGAACAGTTGGCAACTGTTAAGTTCAAACTTGGTACACATAAATATGAAGTTGCGCATAAAAATGTATTTAAAAATAGAAAATTTTTTACTTGTTGGTAAAGTTTTCATTGGTATTTGATACAATGATTCACATTTCATCAACTTGGTAACTTTTCTGACATTTCCGTAGCGAAAACTTCGCTCCCCGATGTGTCGCCATCACATCAGTTGACACAACTGAATTTAGCCAACGAATATGACAAAGAGCAGCTGTTTTTGACAGGAACTCATTTACTTGTAGATGAGAAAATCAACACTTGTCAATGCTGCCTTGAAAATTATTATACCATGGACCCAGGCAAGACAAGAATACATGAATACTCATTATATCTGTAGTAAAAGCAATTATGATCTAATATAATAATAATAATCTAAAATAATAATCTAAGTCTAAAATCATGTTTCGAGAAATCTTGCTTAAAGTTTTCATCTCTATAAAAATTCGATGCTAGGTTTTTCGGTTTTTTTGTAATAACTTTTGCTAGAATCAGGTTTTTTAAATAAACACACGACTTGTGCATCTTCATATATTTCCAATTAGTTAACGTACCAAAAATAAAAAAGTACTTATATTGAGCACTTAACGGACTCAAAACAACACCCTTAAAAAACATGTATCTGAAACCCTTATAACTGTCAAAATAAGGCAGCATGTCAAAAAAAATAATTGAAAAATGTCATGGGATGAGAACATGAGAACACCTTTCAATTATTTCACCATGCAAAAATCAACCTTAAAACTTACTTTCGCCTTTTGTCAAAATAAAAAATTGTTTTCGCATATGACTTTTTTCACTTTGAATGCGTACGAATGTCACGTTCGACATTATGGAAATTACCATATATATTCGCACCAAAAATACTTCTATGCCTAAATACCTTTTTGAAAAACTAAAAGTCATGCAGTCTAACCGCGGAAAGAAAATTATTTTTCCAAAACATAAGTATATATCATCCAAACGACAATTTCTTGTTTACACCACTCGTCCTTGGAATTCGCTGCCATACAACATCCAAACTACTACCAACGCAACGCAGTTCAAAAACAAACTAACATATTATTTTTCATCCATTTAGTTTTCCCAATACTGTTAGACTTCTTAAATTCATTTTAATTTACTTCTCCTATTTTTTTGTTTAAAATCGAAGTTTATTCTTTTCAAAATTAAATCTTAAAATTATTGTTTCAATCTTGTTTATTATTATTTCTCTTTACAAGCTTTTTTCATGCAATAATGCAATAACAATTGAGTTCAGCTACTACAGCCTTTTCGCACATTCTCAGCATTAATCTATTTGAAGCCACAATCCAGATCTCACTAAAATATTTCAATGTCATGAATTCCAGTGGCTAAAAACAAATTAATGCGGGAAATATTTACCCCCCACAGAATGGATTGGGCTCAGGGACAACACAGGACATAACAACTAACCATGCATACACAAACACAGATCTAATTACACAATAGCTTTCAATCTACTTTTGAGTTGACCTTTTGACAAACTAAAATCAAAAAATGTACAGTTGTTAACAGAGGCACTCATGCGGTTCAAGGGAGCAGTAGCCATGTAATTTGTTCTATTAAATGGTAGATAAATTAAGTTGTTAGCATTTCTACTACTTCTACGGTTAGAGTTAAAGTTTATAAGAGAAAGTAGTTCCGGACAATCGAATACACCGGTTATGAGTTGGTGTAAATAGACGATATCCGCAGACTTTCTTCGTTCACTTAAAGATTCCATTTTTAAAAAGTTTTATAAGATCCTCGTAAAGACGAAGGTTCAAAAAATCAATCCCACCTACGCGTTTTAGAACGCAATCCCCTTACATTTTGATAGTAAAGGGATAACCTATTTAGTTTTTTTGGGTCTGACGGGCGATGTTATTCGACCTTCTAGGCTTATTTTTAGGTTTGAACTCAGAAACGAGAATATTATCGGCCCACTTATTAGAATTAAGAACAGTTGCAAAATCTTCAGCTGCAACTGTGAGAATAAAGGAGGCGTGGGTAGGCTTATTGCCAAGTTTTTTACATGAACGAAAAGCATTTTGGGGTAATAAATTACGCTGTTCGACAAACGTCAAAATATTGTTCGTTGATGTGTCGAGTTGTAATCTAGATAAAAATTTTCTTGGTCCTCGAAACTGCCTTTAGAGCTATTAACTCAGTTAGAGGTTGAACAGCAATATTTTGAGCTGCCAAGTTATCGCTTGAGTTTTCTACTAAAGTTTCCGGAACAGCATTTTCATTAGATGCAGAAGGTTAAGCAATATTCATCTGACGTACAATAATATTGTTATCAATATCATTTGTATGAATATTGGAGGCATGTGACGAGGAAGTTGGAACTGAAAGCCGCTCAGCCTGGGGACTAGAAGACCCACTTTGGTTGGCACGTTTGCGCTTATTATTTTTCTTCTTCTTATTCTTAGAGTTATTACTCTGTCAATGTGCTAAGCCCTCATCAGGAACATCGTTTGAGGATTGTTTTACTGAAACAAGAGTTTCAGAATCCGTCAAAGGAATGTTACTAATTGGCGAAGAAATTTTTTCCTTGACATTGCTGCAGTAGTCAGCACTTAATTCGCTTAATGAATTCAAAATGAAATTAAAATTATTATTAAGCAAGTTAAGGCTTTCCCCAAAAAGCTTAATTTTTGAATAAAATTCTGCTGTGGAAACGACCCTGCACGTAGGGCAGTACCAACGAAGTCCCGAGTGTACCGAAAGTAAATCATGTACACACGAATTGGAAATGTTTGCACAAGACGCATGAAACATTTGCTCGCATGGGCCAGAACAATGAAACATAGTACTTAATATGTTCTGACTTTTGCATTTCCCATTTAAGGAACAAGCAGCAAAATTTTCGACTTATAATAATACATGCTTTAAAACTTAATTTAAATAGAGCAAAAATGTTCAATGCACGCAAAAGGGTTAAGCACACAGAGCCTAACAGTTAAATAACAAAAACAAACACTGTGTCTACGCTGTACTAGTACGGACACCGCACAAAGAAGAACACAAAAATTTATCAAAACAAGCACAAATTAAGCAGCAAACTAAGTGCGCTAAAAAATGTTATTTTATAATTTAATAACTACAACGTTAAACACACGATAAATAAATTAAATTAATTTAAACGATTAGGACAA
This sequence comes from Tetanocera ferruginea, assembly GCA_958299015.1. Classification (NCBI taxonomy): domain Eukaryota; kingdom Metazoa; phylum Arthropoda; class Insecta; order Diptera; family Sciomyzidae; genus Tetanocera; species Tetanocera ferruginea. Next base: position 67,434,503 of record OY282642.1, on the reverse strand, counting down.
TACTAAACACAAGTACTTACAACGCTTTATAATATAATCAAACTCTTACCTAATCTAAATAATTTTATCGCTGGTTATAAGTGAACTCTTGTTAGCGATAGACTCAAATAAAATAAATAAATAAGCCGTTTTATAATAAGAGTTTTGTGGATAAATTAAAATATTAAAATTTTCGGTCCCATCCCTCACAGTAAACATTGAAAAAGTTTAATATAATTCTTACTTTACATATGGAACACATGACACTTTCCAACAATTACAAAGTAAGTGCAATTAAAAACTTTGTGAAATTTTTTTAAACCTCTATTTGAATAATCGAATATGTATCAATATGTATCAATAAAAAATATCACTGGTTTACAAATAACGAAAAGTTGTTTGTACTTTGAATGCCACTATTCTTTTCTCATGTAAAATCGGTCGCTGATTCCGAAAAAAACTTTTTTTTTTTTTGTCATTCCGTTTTTGAGATATTGCCCACTGTGAGGTTTTCAAGAAAAAAAAAGTTGGTTCCACTTAATTGCATATATCTCCTGAACCAACAACAGTAATCAAACAAATTATATATCAAATAAAAGCTAATAAAATTTCTTACAAACAATTTCTTACATTCAAATTTCGGGGATTTTTTTTATTTTTCAGAAAAATTTCCAAAAAAAGACAATAGTTCAAATTTCGTTAAGAAATCAAAAAATAAGCTATTGTTGAAGAAAATCTATTGAGAAATGAAAAAGTTGTGTTTAATGGAACGAAAGCACCCAAGTTATGTTTTTTTTACAAATTTTATTGTCATATAAATAAATTGGGTTATTGTACTATAATTTTTTATTTTTCATTTTTATTGTTCATAGGAATCAAGTCAAGAGTTTTGCGAAAGAAAAGATAAGAACAAACACGCTACAATAAAAACAGGTAGGCTCACGACTGAGAGTGCAACCGTCGAAACCGTCACAGCAAAACGTCTGATTTCGACACTTATGGCTATAAGAAAGTTTTTATTATGCCATGTGAATACTTATTTTGTGTTTTTTTGACAGTTTCGGCGGTCGCGCTCTGAGTCGTGGACCTACCTACCTTTATTGTACCACTTTCGAGATGTATAAAAGCAAAAACATTCATGCATTATACTAAAACACGTGGCAAACAAACGGACGCACAATTTGTAACGAAAGAAAAAAATAAAAAATTAGATATACTTAAAAATAAAATTAGTAAAAGACTGCGAAAACTCCAGTGTAAAAACTACCCAGATATTTTCTGCTACGTGTGCGGTGAATTAACTTTCGAAAAGAAACGAGTCAATTTTACGAATTTACTCCAAATGTCATATCTACATTATTTTGGTATTGCGGCTGAGAACATTGGTGAATCATGGACGAATATAGTCTGAATGGAGCTCGGGTAAAAAACGATACATGAAATTCGATGTTCCGATGATCTGGAGACAACCGTTTTGCCTCCTAAACGATTGCTATTTTTGTCTGGCCAAAGTGACTGGTGTTGGAAAACACAAACGAGTGATATACGCCACTGTCCCAAATGTTTCATTGCCAGTATCTCATTCTGACGATGTTCCATATCCTACTTGTCCCGATTCAACACGCAAAAACAATCGAAAATCCGTATATTCAATGGAGTCGGAAGGAACCACAGGTGGTAGTACTATTACAACTGAAAACACAACTCACCTTTTATCGCAAGCGCAGCTGAATGATTGGATAAGAGATTTGGAACTGTCAAAGGAAAAATCGGAATTGCATGGTTCTCGTTTGCAACAATTCAACTTTT